>CM048755.1:335249746-336499746 GCA_026315105.1 Locusta migratoria | reverse complement strand
AGCTACAACTAAGGACACCACAAATATCCATGCCCGAGGGGGGATTCGAACCCCCGACCGTAGTGGCCGTGCAGACCGTGACTGAAGCGCCTCAGTCCCCTCGGCCACCGCGGCCGGCGTCACAGGGAACAAAACCACTGCTACAGAGACAAGCGGCGGTGTTTCCATTTTAGTGTACCGAAGGTCTTCCCGTGAAGGAAATGCAATGTTTCACACTTATTTCACCTTGGACTGTGTTACAAGATTTCTGGAAGAGAAACAGGCCTCCTGCTGTTCCAGGAATTTGCAGCCACCGCCGGCATCTGCCCAAAAAAGTGCCGCGGCGAGACAGAAGGAAGCTATGTGGCGCAATGATCAGACGCCCGACTCACGTTTTAAAAGGTACCTTTTCAACGTCTCGTTCGGCCATTCTGCCCACGTCTGCCTGGTAATATTTCCCACGTCTACCTCAGGCAGATACCTCCCTCGAAAGGGACATAGGCGATTTCATTCCCCAACTGGCGCCTGTGTTGCGTTTCTAAAGCCCTCCAAGTTGAGTGGACGCTTCCTTTCCTCTCAGAGAGAAAATTTTTCAGAACGTTTCTGGCCAACTCTCCAACGAAAACACCGAAAAATTTACAACTCTAAGACGTTTGGAGTGTTACGCTGAAGATAAGCGTTATCATTTCTTACCACAAAGATAGTCCGTTGCTCAGGGTGGAGAGACGCCATTAGACTGGGGTTAGATACGAAAAAAAAAAAGTTCAAATGTTTGTAAATCTTATGGGACTTAACTACGGGGTCATCAGTCCCTAAACTTACAAACTACTTATGAACTACTTACGAACTAGGACGTCACAAATATCCATGCCCGAGGGGGGATTCGAACCCCCGACCGTAGTGACCGTGCGAACCGTGACTGGAGCGCCTCAGTCCCCTCGGCCACCGCGGCCGGCGGTTAGATACGGTACGCCTCGTTATTCTTCCCACATACCCCATGGAGGGAAGACCATTGTTGATACAAAATATATCAAACAAAATAAAAATGCTTACTTATAGCGTACTATTGCTACTTATAGCGTAATAAAATGCTATATGGGATCTCCAGACGAACAGTCTGCTATATGACACTTCTGGTATGTCAAGTCGGGTGTTTTGAATATCCTTTCGCTCTCTTATGCCACGCCTGCGTTCCTAGCAGAGTGTTCAGTGCGTCTTACAGCCATTGGAAGGATACAGTTTCGATTCCCAGTACTGCAAAGGTTTTTTCCTTCGTTGAGGACTGGGATTATGTGCTCCGTCTCGTGAGCAAACTGAAGAGCTGTTTGACACAGTAATAGCGGTTCCGAATGAAGAAACTCGACAAGACTGGAAGAGTGGTGAGCTGACTACATGCCCCTCCATACCAGATCCAATGACGGTATTGGCAGAGGATGACACGGGTATTGGTCAGGCCCCGTTGGTCTATGTAGGACCAGAAAACGGAACTTTGCTTGTCTCGTAATATGTAGTCGGCCGTAACTGTTCTAAGTTTTGCAGAAAGGTCGCTTGTCTCTCATGCTTATATCAAAATTAGTAATGTTAACAAAAATGAAATATTCCTAGTCATAAGCATGCACTGTAGCTTAGGTGACTTTTGTAGTGCAGTTTGAGGTTGTGTCCCGGTTTGGTACACCAAACATGTTCTATGTCAAATTGTTAGTCTTCCAATACATCATTGCGACACATCATAAACAGTAACAGCTCACATGCTGTATATTCAATGTCAGTTATACGGATGGTTTGTGAAGTTATCCTCACACATGGAAGAAATCAAATATTTGACTCCATTTTCTAAGATGAACCTGTGAATCTACCGGTCTCTACTTACAAGGTAAAGTACTATATGTGCGCCGCGGTGGAGTGGCCAAGCGCATTGAGGCGCTATGCTCCGATGCGCGAGACCGCTTCCCGTCGGGGGTTCGAATCCCCCCTCGGGCATGGATGTTTGTGTCGTCTTTAGTATAAGCTAGTTCATAAGTGATTTGTAAGTTTAGGGACTGATGACCCCGCAGTTAAGTCCCTTAAGCTTAACAAACATTTGAACATTTTTGAACTATATGTGCAAAAGTATCCGACCGACCTGAATTGTATTCCGCCCGATGTGCATGCATCCCAAGTCACGTACCTGTCTTGCGGGTATTCTACTCGCCTCGTGGTATAGTCGTTTGACTATTCAAAATGGACCTGCAAGAGAAAACTGCTGTTTATGGCAATCATTTCAGATGTAAATTAACACAACGATATTGCAATCAAAAGAAAACACGTTAAGTTCTTAATGCTTGTTAACTCCATTTTAATAAAATAAGTGAGAAATAAACAGTATTACCACACTCATTAGTGTCTGCTATAACAAACTCCGTCACATACAGCATTCAGTAATCCTTAAGCAACATTTTATATTGTTTTGAACAACAGATTTTACCGTTGTATCGGAATTCCTAAGGTTCTATAGATTTTCAAAGTATTTTTCCTCTCTAAATCATTTTCCTACATTTCCGAAAAGTCGTTCCGGTGGCGAGCGGTTTTGTATTAACCGACTGTGTAACTAACGCGCCAATAAAAAAACTCGATTAACAGCAGCAAACTCTCTATGGTAACTTAAATATTAATTGCATATCGCAAACAATTTCTCTGTATTCATACCGGAACAAATATTTGTACACGTCTTTAAACTTAGACTGACACGACAAACTACCTTGTTTTAGAATCAAACCAGTCGCATACAGCCATTGCTAACGAAACAAAGCATTTGTGTCTTATCGATACCGGATCATGACAAAAATTGCCGTAGCTGACTAGGCATAAAGATGTGTGAAATATCGGAGTTAACATCACGTATATCAAAACGCAAATCTGAACCTGTAGACTGCCAATTTTTATTTAGTTATTTATTTATTTTTACTGAATTAGGAAATTAATAACCACCCTTATGTTCCTTATCACGAGTAACAAAGTGCCAGATTTTAGCCAGTGCAGGAGTTACATACGCGGCTGCTCCCGCCGCAGGTTGGAATCCTTGATCGGGCGTGTGTGTGTGTGTGTGTGTGTGTGTGTGTGTGTGTGTGTGTGTGTGTGTGTGTGTGTTTTCCTTAGGATAGTTAAAATGGTTTAAGTATTTTGTAAGTCTAAAACTGATGAACATAGTAGTTTGGTCCCATACACAGGGTGTCCCATTTATCTTGTGTGTTTGTCCTTAGATTAGTTTACCTTAGTTTAAGTAGTTTGTAAGATACGGACAGATGACCACGCAGTTTGGTCCGATAGATTTACAAATATTTGAACATTTTTTTTGACCGCCCAAAATATCCCTGTAACAACAACAGCTAAAGTAAAACGACTTTCACCAGTATCAATGTAAGGCAGGGACTCACAAATGTAAATATTTTGAAACATTATAAAACGAAAGCATATGTGTTTCTTAACACAAACTTATGAGTTTTTAAATGGACACCCTATATTGTTTCATCAGCAATCTATAGCATGACAAATCACAAAAACAATGGGGTTGATTACATCGCAATGCACCAATTACATCGAGAGATATTGTGAAGCGAAGTTGACGCTTGAAATACAGGAAACGCGCGGCTAGCCAAGCTCTGAGCAGCATGTGATTCTCTCCTGAGTCTCAGTACGTGTGTTAGTCGCGAGTTTCGCGTATTTCAAGCATCAACTTCGCTTCACAATACCTCGGGATGTAATTGGCGTATTGCAATGCAATCAAAGCCAATGTTTATGTGATTTGTCATGCTATAGATTGCTGATGAAGTAATATGTGGTGTCCATTTAAAAACACATAAGTTTGTGTTAATAACATATATGCTATCGTTTTAGTATATTTCGAAATATTTACATTCTTGAGCCCCTGCCTTACATTGATACCGGTGAAATTCGTTTTGCAATGGCTGTTGTTGTTCCAGAGATATTTTGGGTGGTCAAGATAAATGGGACACCCTGTATTTACAAACATTTGATTTGGAGTAACATACCCAGTAGGTAAATCTGTGATAACTAAGTAAAGTCAAATGTTAGTAGTAGAATTTTTTTTAATAGCAGTGAGATGTTTGAAACTGTAATAAGGATGTAATTATATCATTCATGATATGGAATTTTAATCCTGCGCCTACCGACGTCCTTTCTTTGCACGAATAAACGTTGAAACTCAAATGTTAACGCAACAGAAATGAAGATGCGTTCGTTTCTGAATTGTAGCAACGGAACCTTTCGTTGTTACTGATAGTGCATGAAGATACATTAAAAATTATTTCTTCCTAGTGTCTCCTATCTAGGGCTTCAGATGAAATTATGAATATTTTGTGATGGACCTAGATTCGAATCCATATACGTGACTTTCGTGAAGACCTCGAGGAGTCGGCAGTCTCGGAGGAAGCGACGAAATGATCCGACCACGTGGTTCCGAGGGGGTCGAATACGGCTTAGTGGTGGTCCGAACTATAATCCCAATTCATCACCATAATTTTCATTGTCTCAAATTCAAATGTAATAAGAGCCAAGTGACCATAAACGATGATTCGTTTATAGCATAAAATACAGTTTTGTAACGCAAGGAAAGCTTTCTGGTGACATAGTTACTGATTGCAGTATATTCTGCCTGTTATTGCCAACGATAAATCAGCTCTGTCCCAGTTGATAAGGAACTGATTCGGTATAATACAGATTTTCAACTACGGTGCAACTTGCGTTCTTTACTTGGTGTTACTAGAGGTGAAGTAGATATGACGGTGCCTGTTAACAACATACGTCTGAAGAGGAGAACGAATGCACACATTGCGGATATTAAACTACAAGCTATCCACAAGACCACTACGGAAGGTAACGTAAGATGCGTTTAGCATATCTACTAGAGGCAGTGAAGACAATGCGGCGCTAGCCGCGGCGGAATGGCTAGAGGATGATTTCTCAGACTGTGTTCTACCGGACGCCGTGGCTCAGCGTGCTGGTCAGAGGGCTGAACGCCTCTCTGTAATAAAAAAGCTGAGCCAAGAACTTACCCGAACGACAACGAACAAAAAGGAACAACGACCGCAATGAACTGACGTACCCATAGAAAAAAAAGAGGGTTGAGGCGCTATGCTCCGACGCGCGAGGTCGATTTCCGTCGGGAGTTCGAATCCCCCCTCGGGCATGGATGTTTGAGCTGTTTTTAGTATAAGGTAGTCCATAAGTAGTTTTTAAGTTTAGGGACTGATGACCCCGCAGTTAAGTCACGTAAGCTTTACAAACATTTGAACAGTTTTAACTCGAAAACAGCTAGTTTACATACACACAGAATCGGTACACCAGGTGAGCATTTTGGGTCACTTTCACATAATATGAGAGAACGTTGGCCTGGAAATAGCTAATCAACACCTGATGGAGTAGTTTTGTTAAGAAAACGAAACGTTCAAACGTTTGTTAAGCTTATGGGACTTAACTACGGGGTCATCAGTCCCTAAACTTACAAACTACTTATGAACTACTTACGAACTAGGACGGCACAAATATCCATGCCCGACGGGGGATACGAACCCCCGACCGTAGTGGCCGTGCTGACCGTGACTGGAGCGCCTCAGTCACCTCGGCCACTGCGGCCGGCTTTTGTTAAGAATTCACTGTTGATTTTTAACCTGAATACCTATACCTCTGCCACAGAACAGTTAAAATATTTCCCTTCGACAAGACCGAATTGGGGAGCCGACAGCACCTTTTCTTCTTAGTCGAATTCGTTACCTCAGAGCCAGTGAAGACGTAACATATTTCGTTTTCCCTTAATGCCCCAGTAGTTGCTGGACCAGATAAAGTGAGACGTACAAGAAGAGATCGTTTACAATTTTCGCGTGGAACGACTTTCCTGGAATCAAAAACATGAATTTATAACTTTGTCATAACTCGATTGAAACTCAGATTATTGAATGGAAATTACGTGAAAAACAATTGAATTTGTAGGCTTAATTCTGTGATAACCAGGAAGTAACTAACAGCTCACAGCGATGCCAAACGTAATCTACAACGTTGCCTATTCTCTATTAGACTAGCGACAGGCAGAACACGTTTCCTCCGCATCAGTTCGTCGTGCTGGCTAGCGCTGACAGAGATAGCGGCATCGAAGAAGCGGCGCGCAGCTTACTACCGTGTTGACAGAGAAGACAAATACGTAGCATAGACCAATGAGTTCGTCGCATTTCTTTAACTATTCGCTGTGTCAAATAATATCCACTTGCGCCGACTGCAAACCGAACAACGTAAATGAAGCCCAGGGGTATGAGTTAGCAGCTGTCATAGGTAATTATTTTTTTCTTTCTTTTTCTGCCTTAAGCAACCGCAGAATGAAAACATCGTCCATCCGAAGCTATTTCCTAAATTAGCGGCACCAGACGCTTTTATCATTTTGAGCATGATAGATTTAAATATTAATACCTGAATATGATTTTCGCTTTGGATGATGTAATTGGCACCACCTCTAACACACACATGTACAGATGTAAAGACTGCATTACATTGATTGCAAAACACGATCATTCAAAAAAAAAATTCATAAGTTGCGAGCATATAGTTTCTAAGCAGACAAACAAACGATGCAAATAAATCTTTCCCAATGACTGAAAAATAGGACTTATCATCTGCATAAAAATTAAGCACGTGGACTATTGCAATGCAAGTTCGACTCCAGCTTCTGACTAGATGAAAGGAGAAGTATTTGTGATGAGAATATGTAACAAGGAGCAAATAATCGCTACAGTAATACCTGGAATATGTAATTCATTCCATAAAAACCAAAAGACTAAAGGTATAGTCTGCTCGTAACAACTGCAGTGTGCCAGCGGCGAATTAGCCACGCGTACTGGAGCGCCGTGTTGCGGTGCGCGCGGCCGTCCGCCGTCGGGGGTTCGAGTCCCCCCCTCGGGCATGGGTGTTTGTGTTGTCCTTAGTTTAGTATACCTTAGATAAAGTGGTTTGTAAGCTAGGGACTAATAACCAAGCAGCTGAGTCCCATAGATTTTTAGAAAACAAACTGCAGTGTGACTGCTGGTGATGTTTTGTAAATAAAAGTGAATAGATCCTGATGAGTGAGCTTCCCAATTTACAGACTGCCAGAAACAGAGGCACGAAAAAAACAGGAAGAGGTGATAGCGTGGATGAGCGAGAACGGTGGTTCAAATCCACGTCCGGTCATCCAGATTTAAGATTTTCTTGATTTCGCTAAATCCCACTAGGTGAGTACCGGTATGGTTCCATTGAAAGGGCGTAACCGATTTCAATTGTTTATAAATGTATTGTATTGTATTGAAATGCAGGAGGATCTGCATAGAATTGACGCATTGTGCAGGGAATGGCAATTGAATCTCATTTTAGACAAGTGTAATGTGCTGCAAATAAATAGAAAGAAAGATCATGTAACATTTAGCTACACTCTAGTAGGTCAGCAACTGGAAGGAGTTAATTCCATAAATTATCTGCGACTAGGTATTAGTACTGATTTAAAATGGAACAACCATATAAAATCAATCGTCGGTAAAGCAGATGCCAGACTTAGATTAATTGGAAGAATCCTAAGGCAATGCAGTCCGAAAACAAAGGAAGTAGGTTACAGTACATTTGTTCGCTCACAGCTTGAATACTGCTCACCGGTGTGGGATCCGTACCAGGTGGGGTTGATAGAGGAAGTAGAAATGATCCAACGGAGAGCAGCGCGCTTCGTTATAGCATCATTTGGTAATCGAGAAAGCGTTACGGAGATGATCGATAAACTCCAGTGGAAGACTCTGCAGGAGAGCCGCTCTGTCGCTCGGTACGGGCTTATGTCGAAGTTTCGAGAACATACCTTTACCGAGGAGTCTAGGAGTATATTGCTTGCTCCTACGTATATCTCGCGAAGAGATCATGAAGATAAAATCAGAGAGATAGAGCCCACACAGTGGCATACCGACAATCTTTCTTTCCGCGAACAATACGTGACTGGAATAGGAGGGAGAACCGATAGTGGTACTCAAGGTACCCTCCGCCACACACCGTCGGGTGGCTTGCGGAGTATGGATGTAGATGTAGGTGTAAATTTAATTTCTGTGGTTATCGGTAGATAGCCGGCCGCGGTGGCCGAGGGGATTGAGGCGCTCCAGTCACGGTCTGCACGGTCACTACGGTCGGGCGTTCGAATCGCCCCTCGGGCATGGATATTTGTGCTGTCCTTAGTCTTAGATAGTTCATAAGTAGTTTGTAAGTTTAGGGACTGATGACCCCGTAGTTAAGTCCCATAGACTATACAAACATTATCGGTAGATAGGCTTACAAATTACTTAAAATAATTTAAGCTGACCTAAGGACAGCACTCACACACCCAGTCCCGAGGGAGGATTGGACTGTCGACGAGGAGCAACCGTGTGCTCCGTAGGAAGGCGCCTTAGAGCCCTTGGTCATTCCACCGCCACGCGGCAGATTTCCTTCCCACAATAGGAGCATGAACTCCGCCTCTGATGTCCATGATGGCAACAGGACGTTAAAACCCAATCTTCCTTTCTTCCTACGCCTGGGTGAGATAAGACTTCTGTATAGTATCTTGCAGTTGGCGTAATTTGTTCGTAGTTTCTTTCTCAGTTGGTCCACTTTGATGATCCCTATAGAATATCACAACATTGAAGTGATACCTATTGGAGTGTAATTGTTACGTTGTTAATCGTTTCATCACTTGCTGTCTACTCTAACACAATGGACAAAGCCTACTGTAATGTCATTTTAAAGCTTAATAACGCTTTTAAGATATATCCCGTGTACAGTAATTTGTCTCCAGATACAAATTTTCATCGACTCTTGCTTGAGTATCTCATAAAATTTCCAAAACCATGAAAAGAAGAATAGTATTAGATATCCCCTTCAACAGCGTTGTCATTTGAGATAGAGCACAAGCTCTGGCTGTTTTTATAGGAATGGGAAAGGAAATCGGCTTTGCTTTTTGAAAGCAACCATCTCGGCATTTACCTAAAGTAAACCCAGACATTGTGCGGTCTCCTACCTAAGCCTTCAGCTGTTCCCCCTTTAAAAGCACTAGGTCTGATCCGTAACCATGACCTTGTGCTCGTTTTGGTGGACCTATTATGGTATTACAACCGTATCCATGTTTCATGACCACTGCATTGTGACTACTGTTATATATTATTTTATAATTGACTGTCGTTCTATACAGACATTTTGGTTTTATGCACAAATCAGTATTTAATGACCTCTACATTGTAACCACTGCTGTACATTCTTTTATAATTGACTGTCGTTATATACAGATATTTTTGTGGTATGCACAAACCAATATTGTATGACCGCTACATTGTAACCACTGTTGTATCTTTTTTATAATTGACTGTCTTTTTTTTTTCATTTATTGTGTTTTACACCAATACACTGGTAGGCTGGCAGCAGCACTATAGGCTGCTCTTAAGCCGAGAGTAATTAAAAGACATATACGAGTTGAGAATTAAAATACGTAACAGGAGATAAAACAACGGAGATACAATAACATAGACAAGGCGACAGTTTGGAATACATTACAATAGACAGATGATTAAAACCACATTTAGTTAGTTAAAAATGTTGAGCCACGGTGACCTAAAAAAACCATGTAGGACGACAATAACACAGGACGGCGAGTGCACGGAGACACTAATGAAAACACACGGTGCGACGCTTGTCTGATTGCGGTGGACGCAGTTAAAAAAAACATACACTTCACTGGAGCACAGCACACAACACTTGACGTAGCACTGTTAAAACCGTCGGTCCAGGACCCCGAGAAGGGGGGGGGGGGGGGGGAGGGAAGCGCGGGGAAGAGGAAAAACGACGGGGAGGGAGGCGGTAGGGAGGAGCCGTAGGGACTCCAGGGCAGGGAGGGGGTAGCCAAGCGGCGGAGGGGTAGGGGAGGGGAGAGAGGGGGCCCTACATCTACGGGGGGTGGAGGGGGACCAGAGCTGGTAGGACGGGTATATGTCAGTACAGAGGACGTCATCGGGGAGGGGGAGGCGGCGGAAGTTACTCTGGGAATTGACTGTGGTTTTTACATATATTTTATGGTATGCACGAACCAATATTGCAAATATGACATGAACAGAGATATCGGTTATCTTTTTCAAATGACATCTAACTGTTTTTATAATCTGTACAACACAATAAATATTCTTCTTTGACCCTGCTCCCCAATGTCCTTGCCACGAAAATACGTTTTTTATCCCCCTTGTGGTTTTAATGTGTTTGTTAAGCTTATGGGACTTAACTACAGGATCATCAGTCCCTAAACTTACAAACTACTTATCATCTACCTTATGCTAAGGACGGCACAAATATCCATGCCCGAGGGGGGATTCGAACCCCCGACCGTAGTGGCCGTGCAGACCGTGAATGGAGCGCCTCAGTCCCCTCGGCCACCGCGGCCGGCGTGGTTTTAATATTACATTAGTTTGTGCTGCCATCTGGCGCCACATTATTTTATCTTTGACTTTTATCATGTGTCAGTATGCTACTGTCATTCACAGTGATAAGTACATGTTATTGTAATGACATAGTGCACTCGAAATTATGTTATGTAGCAACTGATTAACTTTACAAGGTATGTCTTTTCTCTAAGTATGGACGATTTTGCTCTTGTGAATGTAATTGATATTTTTTCCCGTTTTATTGTAATAATATGTATGTTTTAAATTTCCGTCATCCCTGTTTTAACAGAAGACGGCATTGTAAAAAGGATTTTGGACCAGATGATGCTGGCAGAGACCAGCGAAACCGGTCGTCCCAAAAAAAAAAAAAAAAAAAAAAAAAAAAAAAAAAAAAAAAAAAAAAAAAAAAAATTAATTATCAGCGATCTTGGCTTTAATATTTTTGAACAGAAAGTGATTTAGGTAAATAACTTCAAAAACTAAAGGATAAACAGACATGGAAACTACACACTTCCGTCATTACATCATTGTGCAATCATAATATCAATAGTTGAAAACGAAAAGTTAAGCACTTAATACTAATTATTTACCGAGACCAATGAAACTTACATAATTCGGAATAAAATCCATGTGTATACGTAGCCGTTAAGAGTTGTAAAAGGTAGTAGATGCTTACATATCTATAACACACATGTTGCCTTCGCTACCACGCAATGAAAGCTTCAGTATTTAAAAATTTAAAACCATACCAACTTCTGACCTGTTTCGATCCAGTGTTTCGTACAAATGACACAGAAAAGTAGTAACGTTTCGCGAAATCGCATTCTAGGGACGTTAGACTTGAATGGTTCATTTGCAGTAACACTCTCATAATGCTAAACTACAATGCCACACCTGCTAGTTCGATGATCTCGTAAAATTTCCAACACCAGAAAAGAAAGAATAACCGTGGAAATCAAAAGAAAGTAGTAATAAAGTCTGTAAATAAGGTAGCTTCTTGTATTTGATATTTCAATTAGTTTTCTGTAAGATTAGCTTTCTTTTCAAGTTCTTATCACAAAATCCGATGTCAGTTCTTAAATTTTAATTTCTTAACTTGTTATATCTCGGGCCCACAGTGTTAGAAATGTCGTATATTGACATAATGCGAAAGGACAGTCCAAAACACTGTAATTAATTATTTATTTATATATCACACAAGATATCTTTCGGCATTAAATGCCATCATCGGCAGTAGGGTACTGAACTGTTTCCTGTGGATCATCTTGAATGGTTAATCACTTGACGATGGCATTTAATGCCGAAAGATATCTTGTGTGATATATAAATAAATAATTAATTACAGTGTTTTGGACTATCCTTTCGAATTATGTCAATTTAATTTCTTAATTCTCAGAAGCTACGACGAGAGAAAGGGAGACAGATAGGAAGAAGAAATGGTCAGAAAGAGGAGGGAGGAGTTGGAAGACAGAATGAAGGGAAGTAGATGCGGGTTGGATAGAGGGAAGAGGAGTAGGAGGACGAGTAGGAGGAGGTAGAGGGGGAGCAAGAGACAAAGAGAGGGAGTGGACAGAATGTATAAAAAGATTACATCTCTCAACGCAGTAGGGTATTTGACTGTTTCCTGTGGATCGTCTTGAATGGTTAATCACATCGTTTTATGCTCTTCACATACTCTTTTTCCTCATGACTTGCAGTATTCCTTTAAAAAACGGAAATGAAATTGAAATAATTTGTAATGCCGCTAAAACAGTTCATTTTAGTTGTGATGCCCTTGACATCAACCCACATGGTGCTGTTTCTGCTGTTGTAACATTCGCTAACAGGAAAATGCTCTACAGATACTGCATTGCACCACACTGTACAAAAGATATCTATAAAAACACCAGAAAATTTGATTTTGTGTATTACAAGCAATGAGAAATGCGCAAAGTGTGTTTTAAAATTGCTCGCAGAGATCCAAGTAAGACAGCGGTCACTTCGGGCGTTTACTTTTGTGAGGATCTCTTCGATGTAAGTGAGCATCCCCTTCGATAATTATTATTCTCTTAGTTCCCTGCCGGTTTTAAGTATCATTAGAGCTACGTGAAATTAGCGAATAAAATTTGAAATTTTAGCATTTTGAAATTCAGATTTAGCGTTTATAGTTTTAAACGTGTTTAAACATTTAAATGAGCTACGGTTTTTTAAATTCTTTGCCATATCAGTAACTGGCACTTTAAATGTGTTTTCTACATTTTCGTCCTCCCAGTTGTTTCACATTGCAAAAGTGACACCAAGGAATTTCAGGCATGAACTTTATTTCAGATAGTGATTGCGTCACGCCTAAAACTCGGTTCATGTGTAGCCATTTTTAACACACTTCAGTCAATTTAAGTATAGGCTTCTGTGACCGTTATAATTGTCAATACAAGTTTGTTTAGGCCACTATTGCAAGTAGTTACCTCAAGGTGCAGATGAAAGCAACTTACATAATGGTTAAAATGCAGTTCAGTTTTATAAATTGAGAATCGGAAAAATAACAGCCATTCCAAAATTTAAGTAAGTGGTATATATGTGCCATTTTTCTAACAAAACGTTCTGTGTTTAGTGCAAAGTTTTTGAATTTTTGTCTGTTTACGTAATGAAGCAAATAAAGGAGAAAGAAAACATTGATTAGAATGAAATTCAAAAATTCTACACTATAAAACACCATTCACAAGCAACAAAGCAAGGTAATATACCGTTCGAAGTTGTGAGATTACCGCCAAATAGAAATACTGGTAATTAATAGCATTTGATAATTAAACAGTATGAAGTTCACTGCAAACATTGACCATGCCAATGCACTAAATGTTACACAATTTTAATCTTATTAATTATGGTAGCAATGTATGTACGCAGTTGGGTGACAACATTTATAGTTCGGCCAAAGGTAGAAATTCTCCACGTTGAGATTTGCTGTGTGCTTGTAGCTGATGGGAGGGCAGCGAGCAGGCCAACGTTGGTGGCTTGTTCCAACTTAGGATTTTCCAGTTCGTTTCTGGTGAGGGGAGAGAGGGACAATGGCGAGTGCCAGGCAAAGTGCAATGCACAAATATTGTAATAATACTGGCATTTGAAGTAATACGATGCAGTTAGGAACCTTTAAGGCCCTCATTACAAAATAGAATGTTGATAAATAAACAATACATTAGCTGACATAGTCACATCTAACGTAATATGTTTAAGTGACAATGAAAAGTAATAAATTACCAATAAATACAAGACAGTTACACAACTAGCATGGCAATGTTTGTTTATAAAAATAATATATTAACTATTTCTCATTTTATTTTCAATTAATCTTGTGTATTTTATCTTAAAGTATTCAGTTAAATCACTTATCTGTGACATAAGAAATTGCACGATTATGATAAATAGTACAAAGTATGTTTATACCAATATAAAAACCTAAGAAGACAATTTATTTAATGTGTAGTGTAATTATTTTGATTTTAAGTAGAGTTTTAGAAACGTATTGGCTGAGCGCTGTACGTTGGCAAATCGGTTAGAACAGCTCACATGCGGAAGTTGATGATGTAGGGGAAAAAACCCCGGCAGTTGAGTTTTTGGCGCGCGCGCGCGCAATGGCAGGAAGTGAGGACTCCGGAGCACGTGGTGAGCTGGCCGGGCGGCGTCGCTCTGCATCAGTCGGCATGTGGATCTCGAGGTGGTGACTTGAGATTTGTCTGTGGCAACCGCCACGTGTGGTTGCTCGTCGTAGACTGCACCAAGTTAAATCGAGTGCTACTGTGTGTTTGTGAATATTTAGCCGGTGGAACAAGGTGTGCATCGCATTGAATTAAAGTGACTGTGATTTGTTCATGTAAAACGTGTCGTCGCATAGGCATGAACATAAACGGTGTTTGAGACAGCCACGTGGTGTGAAAACAATTCGCGACAAATATTCATTTTGTCTGGGGGCTCACGAGCTATAACTTTATTTGGTAAATGTGTCGACGTACAGACGTATCAGCCAAAGGGTTCAAATATTGTGAAATAAACAACATAAAGTGAACTTTCACGTGTTTTCAAAAATAGTAGTTAGTACACCCTTTTCTCTCATGAACTTGATTTTATTATGAATTTGTTTTGTTAATCATATGCAGGGAAGGAAAGCTGCGAACGTGTGATATCAACCCCTAGAAAACGAGTCAAACAGTCGCAATCACAGTTCCAGTGTTTTTGCATGTTTAGGAAATTGGTTCGCAGCTGGTGGTTGTGAGTTTTAAAAATTAAACTTTCTCTATTTTAAACTCTCACCCCGACTTTCACCCTCGCATTTGGGGGCTCGTCCGGGATAAGTTCACGTTGGACTTGCTCGGACGGAGAGATTAGGGTGTGTATAGGACAGTGAACAGTTACGAACAGTTGCAAACAAGTGCGCGGACGTGACGGACAATTTCAAGTGTGTGTGGCGGCTGGCAGCAGCGAGCGGGATAAATTCACACTGGTCTTGCTCGGACAGAGAGGTAGGGTGTGCTTAGGACAGTGATAGTGGACAAAACAGCATAATCGGACGATACGTAAACGCGTCGCGCGGTTAACGACGGTTGGTGACTGGCAGAGTTCGGGCGCGGGCATCCGTAACAGGCGATCGACGGCGCATCGGCCCGGCAGCAGTGAGCGGCGGCGCGCGGGATCCACGCACTCAAATTTCATCTTCTGCAACGGACGGCAGTGATCGTGGGGATTTCGCAAGTCGCCAACGGAGCGTCGGTTCCCAGCAGCTTCAATTCTACAAAGGATAAGGGATGCAGTGAGGACATATTCCAGCCACAGCTGTTACAACAGACGGCAGCGAGCGTTGGGGACGTCGCAGCTCGTTGCAGCAACTTCTGGATTAAAAGATAAGTAAAGCAGCTGGCGCTATAAATTCTTGTGTGTTAATCAAGCGTTCTTGTGACACAAAAAAAAAAAAATGGAGCACATTTTTAAAAAGTCGCCAAGCGACGTAGATTCAGAGAGTAGCATACCAGAAAGTCCAGAGAGGGTAAATACTGGGGGAATGTTGTTGACACCGGAGATGTTCGCAGCCATGTTAGCGAGTTTTAGCTCAAAGTTAGAATCAAAAATAGAAAATTCAAACTCAAATTTAGAATCAAAAATAGAAAATTCAAACTTACATTTAGAATCAAATTTAAGATCAGAAATAGGAACTGTAAAATCAGAAATAGAAACTGTAAAAACAGAATTGAAAGCAGACTTTAAGGCAGACATTGGGGCACTACAAAATTCAATGCTTGGATTAAAGATAGAAATAATCAGACATTGACAAAAACATAGGAAGTCTAACAGAACGGTTTGATAATAGGGAAAAGGAGATACATGCCAGAATTGGTGCTATTGAGACTGAGGTAGGAGGCAAGTTAGATGCTGTGGAACAAATATGTGATCACAGGAATGAGGGCACTATGCAAGGGTTGGCTGAGGTTGACAAGAGGATGGTGGCAGGTATTGAGGAAACAAAAACTTTGTTGTCAGGAAAATTAGAGAATACAGAATGTAACTTTAGGAAAAAGATAGAACAAGTAGTGACAGTAAACAATACTGAGATTGAGAAGGTGAACACTAGAATAAATAATCTAGAATTGGGTACTGCATCAGGAAACACTAATTGGTCCATGGTGCAGACACCTAATGGCAAAAAGTTTGCCGGCCGCGGTGGCCGAGGTGACTGAGGCGCTCCAGTCACGGTCAGCACGGCCACTACGGTCGGGGGTTCGAATCCCCCCTCGGGCATGGATATTTGTGCCGTCCTAGTTCGTAAGTAGTTCATAAGTAGTTTGTAAGTTTAGGGACTGATGACCCCGTAGTTAAGTCCCATAAGCTTTACAAACATTTGAACATTTGCAAAAAGTTTTCAGGAGTGGGTAATTATCATCCAGTAGATTTTTTGGCTGCATGCAAGGACCAATTTGTGCCTGGTATGTCAGACCAGTGTAAAGTGAAGTTAGCAAAGAGAATGCTTGACTGTTCTGCTCAAACTTGGGCAAATCAGTGTGCTGATAAATTTGTTACTTTTGAGGCGTTTGAAAAATTGTTTTTAAATAAGTATTGGGGGGAGGCCAAGCAAGCTAAGATACAAAATGAATTCTTGAACGGGCCAAACTATGTGAAAGGGAGACAGAGCATGAAGGAATTTTGTCAGGAGGAACTTGAGAAACTAGTGCATTTAGATACACCTTTGAGTCTTTTAGCAGTAATCTCCACTTTGTTTAGGAGGTTACCTGCAGATTTGCATTGGCAGTTAATTCACCATCCCACAGATTCAGCTGAGAATTTCATTGAATTTGTAGAAAAGATAGACCATGGTTTAGTTATGAAACGACAGCTCAGGGGAACACAGCATGTGAACCACAATGAAAACAGAGGCAGTAGAAATGTGGGTCATAACCAGGGAAACCACAATAGAGAGAGGAATTTAAATGAAAATTGGAGAGGTAACAATAACAGAGGAGACAGCTGGAAGAATAGAAGCCAGAGGGAAACATGGGAAAATGATTGGAGAAATCAAAGGCAGGAAGGTGGAAATAGGAATGGGGATAACAGTAGGAGAGAAAATCAGAGACAGAATCAGGGAAACTGAGATTTGTTCCAAATGAGGTCCGTTTTGGGACAAGGAACTATTCTAATAATAGGACCAGAAGATGGGATAACAGGGGATCTCATAACCATAATTACAGAAGGAATAGAGATGGGGAGAGAAGGGAGGAAAAACTATGTCATATGGACAGAGATGATGACAGGAAAGAGGAAGTAGGAGTTCACAAGGGCAAGGATAAGGAAAAGAGGGAAGAAAACATAAATAGAGTAAACAAAGAAAGGGAGAAAAGAGAGGAAAGTATGTGTCAGATGGATGCTGTTATAGGTAGTGAGGAAATTTTTGGGGATTGGTTTTTGCAACATGACAAGAGAAATACAATCAGGAGGAGGAATGATAGAAACAAAAGGAGAGTATGATGTGGGAAGTTCATTTGATAACAACATTAAAGAGGATAAAAACAGTGTTGTGTTAGCCATAATTTTGGATAGGTCAGAGGCACAAGTGTTGACTGAATGTGAAAGTATGAATGTAAATATTGATGATACTCTAGCCAGCATAGATGTTGTGGAATGTATGAATGAGAGTGAATGTTTTTCTAAATTAAATGAAAATAAATGTGGTCCAGTAGAGACAATAAATGACAATGGACCTACTGTAAATGAAGGCCAAGTTGACAGTGTAGATGCACAAACCAGAAATTTAATTGGGAAAATAAACTGGATTAGGAGATGGGCACCAGATGATTGGCTATTGCACAAATATGATTACTTGGACAGACTAGGCAAACAATATAATAGGGACCAGACTTATTACAATGTGTTGAAAGAGTTTGGGGACAATAAGCATGATCAATTAAGGGGATTAGGCATTTGTACCCTAGATCATGATGAGATAAGTGAGGGACAGAGAGTTGTACAGCAGGGGTTAGGTGATGATGAGGAGAAAATTCAAGTTTTTATGATTCATGATAATGAACAGTGTCAAGAAATGTATATTGATGGGTTAAAGTCAGGTTGGGTTAATAAAGAAGTACATGAGTATGGGCAAGATGAATGGATTCAATTCCTCAAGCATTTAAAAACAGTAGAGCCAGTGGCATGGGAAAAAGGAAATTATGCTTTTGCAAGAAAGATAGGGGTGTTAAAAGCAGGGAACTCAGAATTTGAAGTAATCATTGAGGAGGAGCTGTTTATTCAAGCTTTATTGGTGATGAAAGGTCTATGTTTAAATCTAGTGTTAGGAAGTGATTTTCTGTGCAAATATGAAGCTCAGTTGGAATACAAGGATAAAGTGCTAGAATTAAGTCTGGAGGGATGCATGAAGAGGGTGAAATTCAAAAATTTTCAAAAATAGTAGTTAGTACACCCTTTTCTCTCATGAACTTGATTTTATTATGAATTTATTTTGTTAATCATATGCAGGGAAGGAAAGCTGCGAACGTGTGACATCATCCCCTAGAAAACGAGTCAAACAGTCGCAATCGCAGTTCCAGTGTTTTTGCATGTTTAGGAAATTGGTTCGCAGCTGGTGGTTGTGAGTTTTAAAAATTAAACTTTCTCTATTTTAAACTCTCACCCCGACCTTCACCCTCGCAAAGTCTACTAGTAAAGATTGGTGTTTTTTTCTTATCTTCCCTTCTTTCCTTATACCTCAGGGTATAAATGAAATACCTTTGGCCTTTCACTGATGTTAAATATCACAAAAAGGTATCTCATGTACTCTATGGTAGCTCAGTAGTGCACAAATGTGTCTTGGAAAGTTTAAAGAACTTTGTAGTTACACAAGTACTCATTACCAATCTTAATTTTCGGTCTTTTGGTCACTTTATCTGGTTATTTCACATATAATTGTAAAAAAAAAATTTTAATCAGTAACATTCTGTTGCCTGTATATTAAGATGTTTTATCAATTGAGCAATAAATTCTGCTGAAATACTTAATTTTGATAAATGTCATTGACTTTTACTTATTTAGGATTTATAGCATTTATGTAGCATTTATAGCATATACGAATTTCACGTAGCTCTAAGTATCATCATCTGCAGCTGCAAAGGTGTAAGGAAGTATTATGTACTGATCGGTGAGCTCACGTCCACATTTGCGAAACATGTGTTCGCGATATGACACGCCGATTTGCATTTTAAATCGATTTCAAATATCAGTGAAAGTATAACTTTCAGCTTGGCTGTCTTTGTAATTTTACATCATCGGTGCAGTATTCCATATATGATACCAGTAAAAGCCTGGCAGTCAACAGAATTGACTGCTTTTCTAGATATTCTGAATTGTAATTAAGAATATCTGTGCAAAGGAGTCTGCTAATTGAAATTGAATTTACCAGGGCAGGTGGCGAGGACGCTCCTTTGCTTACTGTCTCACGGGGTTTTCCCCCTTCTACTTGCTAAATTGCTCAAAGTAGAGCGCAGCGGAGGAAACCACTGGCGGTACATTTGTAGAGAGCCACCGCTAGCTCAATAAATAAAGCTGATTTAAATTATGAAATGTTAATTTACATCTCAAAGATTTCTTTGTACACAACATTTCTTGTGTAAATCTTTCCATCTTTACTAAGCTCTCCTTGCAGAGGACCGTCAGTAATTTTTAACTTTACTCACTTTATTTTTATATGCTCCAGGATACCAAGCTGCAAACGAAATAGGTGTATATAAATCTGTAATCTGTATTGTACTCTATGTCTTTGTTCAGTTGTAACATATTTCCGTCACTCATGGTAGTAGCATCAGTCTAAAAACATTTTTTTAATTGATTTTAACAGCGATGAATATCGATCAACTCTAGCACAGAGCATTACTCTCTCGCAGCTACTTCGCGGAAAACGTTTATAATAGCTATCGGTCAATAATTGATAAACACGTAAGCTGCTTATGGAATTCGACAACAGCTCTGCGCATGTCCAGTTCTATCGGCGACAAACTGACGCACACTTAAACCGTTTATGAATTTTTGTATAGTCTATGGCTCTTAACTACGGGGTCATCAGTCCCTAAACTTACAAACTACTTATGAACTACTTACGAACTAGGACGGCACAAATATCCATGCCCGAGGGGGGATTCGAACCCCCGACCGTAGTGGCCGTGCAGACCGTGACTGGAGCGCCTTAGTCCCCTCGGCCACCGCGGCCGGCCCCGTTTATGAATAAGAAGATGTACATGGATTTGTCTCAAAAAAGCCTCTTGAGTGCGTCTGGTGAATGCAACTATTTTCAGCACAATATAAAATGATTACTAATTTCGTTAATAATTCCATTCTATTTCACAGCCGCACTCTTCAACGATAACAAAAAGAGAGAAAAAAATAGGAAATGTTTGTATTTGAACAAGGAACTCAAAATATATCAAACACGACAGGAACCATTACACTACAAGCATTTATGAAGCAGATGAAGTAAATTCAAAATTTCAACCGTTAGTCTTTTAAATATTTCATTTTGGCACCTTGTTGTCATCTTATTTTCACCCTACTTTATATTCCCAAGTTCCAATTTAAGCTGACAAGTTTCTTGTAAGCAATGAGCACGAAAGAAATGTATGATTGTATGTGGAAAGTGACTACTGCGCAAGATTAACACACGAATTAATCGGCGCGGCGGATTGGCAGTGCGCACTGGGGCGCCGTGCTGCGGCGCGCGCGACCGTTCGCCGTCGGGCGTTCGAGTCCGCCCTCGGGCATGGGTGTTTGTGTTTACCATAGTTTAAGTAGTCTGTAAGCTACGGGCTAATAACCGAGTAGCTGAGTCCGATAGATTTACGAACATTTTTGAACGAATTAATCTGAATACGAACTGTAACGACTTCGTTGCGCTCTTACCATGTAATTTTTGCAGTGGCCTTTATAACGTTATTTATTTAATAGTGAAATGCATTTGGTAGAAATGCGAGTACTGAATCTAATACGGAGTCCTTATTTACACACGTTTATGGTGTATAACAGTTTCTACCTTTCGGGGTGCAGTCGGTCTGTTGACAGGAGAAAGCAACAGTTTGGTTTAAATCTAGGTGTATTTTACTTCAAACGCACTTTTCACGATTCTTATTTACGGCACGTAAAAATCTGCGTTGTTACTGAAATACTAAAGTACCATCAACCGCATCAACTTTCGTTAGGTATTTCACTATCAGACATCACAAAATTATTTTCCATTCTTACATAAAAGTTGTAAATGCGTTTTCCATCACAAAAATATTAGCTGTACGCAGAAAAAGTAAGGTAAAATCAAGTAATTTTTGTTTCCGCTCCTATAACACACACATAGCTTCGTCTTCGTCGTGTTTCGTGACGTCGCCGGAGCGTCAGACAACAACAGAGCGATTTCAACCACGTGACCTAATGTTGAAATTTTATAACTGTTAAGCTTTAATTTCAGAAAAACACCAGATACTTTTTAATGACCGAAAATGCTGTTTGCACGTTATAATCATAAAGAATACATATCATAGAATAGCCTATTATATATCGCATACTCTTGATTTGGCGACCCTTTTCACTTTCACATTTATGCAGATAGACGGCAAACAAATTATTACGCAATTACTGTAACTTACCTTTCATTCCACACAGCCACAGCAACGCAAAGCAGGGTATTAATTAGGCAATTGTATTTTTCTGTTCGTTTATATTAGCGAGAATTCTTTCAGTTAATGTCCCATTTATTTCATATGAAATTGAACCTCACTGAATTGTAACCGGGGTTAGCTAGTAACTTGAAAATTTTGAACTTTGGTAAGGCAAAATATTAGAAGAAATCTTCCTTTCTTTTTCCTCGTGATCTGGTGCAGTCTTCTGTAGGGAAAGTCTCTTTACCAGTCGATTTCTACAGACGTCCCTCTCTGCAAGGGTAGACTGTTGTATTCTACAGAAGTCAGCCGTAGTTAAACAGCTAATCATCGCTCTCTGTGTAACCCTCAAACATGAACCGATAAACAGTTACACAGTATCTATTTTAAAGCATTATATAACATTTCCCACGCCCTCTAAAATAAAATTAAAATAATCGTTGTCTTTATAATTTTGTCTACTTAAGTGCCATAATTGTTAACATATCTGCGAATTTCAACAATTACACATTGACAATTATTGTTTGAATATTGTTATCTAGAGGGTTCATCAAAATGAAACAACAGAGGTAGAAAAATACGAAGAAACTACGCCAACTGCCAGATACTATACAGAAATCCTACCTCATCCACGCTTAGGGCGAAAGTAAGATTAGGATTTATCGTCCAGTCCCCAGCGTGGACATAGGAGCAGAGTTCATGCTCGGACTGTTTAGGAAAAGATGGGGTAGAAAATAGGCCGTCCCATTTCAGAGGAATCATTCCGGCATTCGTCTAGAAGTATTTAAGAAAATTAAGGAAAACCTAAATCTAGATGACCAGAGGTGGATTTGAATCACCGTCTTCAATCATCCTCGCATAGTGTAACATCTTCCTGTTTTTTCGTCCCTCTGTTTCTGGGAGTCTAGAAACTGGGTAGCTCACTCATCAGAAGATTTTCACTTTTATTTACACAACATCGCTAACAGTTAACACTGTAATCGTTACGAGTAGGAGATACTTATCGTCCCTTGGTTTTTCTAAAATGAATTACATATTCCAGACATTACTATGGCGACTTTTTGTCCCTTGTTTCATATGCTCATCACAAATGTTTCTCCTTTCATTTAGTCAGAAGCTGGTATCGAACATGCGTTGCAGTTGTTCACTTGCTTAATTTTTTATGCAGATGGTAAGTCCTATTTTTCAGTCACTGGGAAACATTTACTTGCACTGTTTGTATGATAGTAAACAATATTATGAAATTTTTTTCGAATGATCGCGTTTTATAATCAGTGTAATACTGTCCTTGCATTTGTACATTTATGCGTTAGAGGTGGTGCCAATGAAATTATTTATAGCGAGAATCATGTTCAAGTATATAATATTTAAATGTATCATGCTCAAAATGATAAAAGCGTCGGTGATGCTAGAATAGGAAATTGCTTCGCATGAACGGTGTTTTCAGTCTGCAGTTGCTTAATACAAAAAAAGAAGAAAAAATTACCGACGACTATTACTGAAGAGGAGAGCCACTCAAACCCCCGGAATTCATTTACAATGTTCGGGCTGCAATCGGCGCATTTGGCTGTTCTTCGTAACTACGCTTTCGACTCAGATAATAGTTAAAGAAATGCGATTGTGACTCATTGGTGTATGCTAGGTATTTTCTTCTCAGTCAACGCGATGGCAAGCCGCGCGCCACGCCTCCGAAGCCGCAATTTCCGTCAGCGCTAGCCAGCACACTGGGTCTTTCATTGGATAAAATGGAAATTTTCTAGTAACAAAATCTTTCTTCATTATTTAATATTGCTTCTGAGTATGATTAGCACAGATCGAATTCTCCTTCGAACTCATTGTTTTCAAGTATATCTCTTCATTCTGAATCGTAACTATTTTTTTTATAATCCCAACATCGGACGGTAAACGTATCCACCCAATCAGTGTTGTTGTTGTGGCCTTCAGTCCGTAGACTGCTTCGATGAAGCTCTCCTCGCTACTGTATATTGCACAAACCTCTTCATTTCTGAGAATGGCAACCCTAATCCCTTTAAATCTGCATACTGTATTCGTCTCGCGGTCTACCTCTGCTATTTTTACCCCCAACGCTTCCCTAAGATCCTAAATTGACGCTTCCACGATATATGAGAATGTGCCCTACTAATGTACCCTTTCTTTCAGTCTGGATATGCCAGAAATCTCTTCTCTCTCCAGTTCTCTTCAGTACCCCCAAATTAGTTACGAGGTCTACCCATCTAATCTTCAGCATTATCCGGTAGCACCAAATTTCAAGTCATCTGTCTTCTTCTTATGTGAACTGCCTATCACCCACGCCACTCCCGTACAAGGCCACATTCCAGACAAATGGCTTCAGAAAAGACTTCCTAACACATGTATTAATATTCGACGTCAACAAATTTCTCTTATCCAGTTTTACAAACAACATTAGCCCCCCATAACCTTATTTCAGAATCGTGTTTCAGCAGTTTCGCTATCTAGTTTGGTCTACATTAGATTATCAAATGATAGTTATAAAAGCGACACGACCAGCGTAATTAATTGGGCATAGAGCTAAGTAAATTAATAGTACCCGTGGAAAGTGCACTAGATAGCCAGGTCCCAGATGAAAAAAAAATTGAAGTGCAGCTTTACGTACCTATTTCAGATATTTTCATGTAGAGTAAACAACTTAGCAAGAGCAGAGCACATGCTTCAATTCTACTAACGAAAACAAATAAGAACCAAATCAACAATGAACTACGCTACAGCGATGCAGACATCAGAATATGTGTCTTAAGTTGCAACACCTTACCTCGAAATTCATTACAAAAGTGAACTTTTCAGATATACAGTCCGCTATTGGCACCTACAGTAATGACCTCCCAAGTTCAGAAAGTGTTGTAAGAGGTGAATTCGAGAGGTGGTAGAAGAAATGGAAAAATGTTGACCAAAGTGACAAGCGAAAGAACGCAGTCGAAACACTAGAGGCATGCTCAGAATCTTTCTTCCCAAACATTCGAACGGCTCTTCAAATATATGCTGTCCTTCCTGTGTCAACATGAAGTTATGAGCGAAGTTTTAGCTGCCTGCGTCGTCTGAAAACTTATTTCCGCTCGACAATGAAGGAACAGAGGCAGTATGGTCTGGAACACTTGTCTGTTAACCGATATATTGATGTGAACCCAGACGACGTAATGGATTTTTCGCTCGATCGCTCGGCGACTTGAATTTTCTTTGTAAACTATGTAACCTTAGTAACAGAATAAAAGAGAAAAATACTAAGGATCTCGAGTTATTTCAATCTACAGGTTTTATTTTGTTATATTATTTATTGTGTAATTTTACATCGGTGATTCCACTGACAAGAGACTGCAATATTAAAACTGTGGTTAATTTTACACTGATAGGAACTCACTTAAACTGGGAAAATATGAGTCTCGTGAGGTTTTAGGGGTGGTGTAAACTTGAGGCGGCTTTGTGCCACATAAAATACTAGTTACATTCCTGAGGTTAGAAAATTTCTTACCGACCTATGGGAATAAGTGGAACTGTTTATTAAGCTCATAAGTTATGTCAGAAAGAATTCAGCAGTAAGGCTTTAAATCCTAAAGTAATGGTAATTACCGAGATAGATTGTTGTAAGGATAGTTCATGATGAGATTACTACATGAAATTAAGTACACATCTGAACAAATAACACAGGATGATTTGAACTATCACAAATGAAAACTAGGATGAACCTTTAAACACATATTCTGATGATAAATATTACACAAGCGAACTATTGAGAAATAAAAAGAACAATTGAAGCCTACTCGTTAATGGTTCAGCCAAAAAAAAGAAAAGGACAAAGTACTTTAAATTCATATAACAGAATAGTCAGAACAATATTACGTAGGTATCATCATAGTTTTCTTACATAATATCTCGGACCGTAAGTTATAGTCTGTGACGATAAAGTACTAACATTTGCCACTCTACATTTTGCTATCATATGTTCAGTTTGATAATATGTCACATTATGACAAAAGGAAGTATTACATCATCTGTTAGTTTCTTTGATTCATTGCTGTGTTTGTTTTTCAACTGACACTCCAGTAACACTGAGCCTGTACATTAAATAAATATTTAACTATTAATTTTGCAGACATTTGAGATACTAACCCGTTTATAGACCATTTAAGGCGAATAAAACAGCAAATCAGTTCTTGTCCACCTGTAAAAACTAATAGAAGGTAAACTTAGCTTTCCGAATTATTCCCCCCCCCCCCCCCTCTGAAAAATAATCCTGTATGCGCCCTTGGTTGAGACCTAATTTGTGTGAATTTGATTGTCTTTTGTATGTATCTGTCAGAGCCTCAGTGATCAATACGATTGATATAAGCCGGCCGCGGTGGCCGAGGGGACTGAGGCGCTCCAGTCACGGTCTGCACGGCCACTACGGTCGGGGGTTCGAATCCCCCCTCGGGCATGGATATTTGTGCCGTCCGTAGTCTTAGCTAGTTCATAAGTAGCTTGTAAGCTTAGGGACTGATGACCCCGTAGTTAAGTCCCATAAGTTCTACAAACATTTGAACATTTTTTGATTGATATAAATATACAAAATATAATTGATGAACGTCGCGGTGGAGCAGCCGGGTGGTCTAAAGCGTCTCGCTGCGGAGCGCGCGGTTGCTCGCCGTGGAGGTTCGAGTCCTCCCTGGGGCATGGGTATGTGTGTTTGTCCTTAGGTTAGTTTACCTAGGTTTAAGTAGTTTGTAAGCTACGGACTGATGACCACGCAGTTTGGTCCGATAGATTTACAAACATTTGAACATTATAATTGATGAAAATAACATAATTATGTAAATAATATATTTTACGTAAATAAAATAATTGATACAAAAATGTAATTTATATAAATATAACTAGTTATATAAAGTCCCACTAGATAAAATTAGATTTCCGATTTGCCCCCCCCCCCCCCTCGAAAAAAAATCCTGCGTGCAGCCTAAGAAAATCAGAAGGAATTAGAATAGGTAACGAGACAATAAACGTGGTAGATGAGGTTTGTTACTTGAGCAGTAAAATGACAGATGATGGTCGCAATATATTTGATGAAAATGCATAATGGCACTCGGTAGCAGCCGGCCGCGGTGCCCGAGGAGACTGAGGCGCTCCAGTCACGGTCTGCACGACCACTACGGTCCGGGGTTCGAATCCCCCCTCGGGCATGGATATTTGTGCCGTCCTAGTCCGTAAGTAGTTCATAAGTAGTTTGTAAGTTTAGGGACTGATGACCCCGTAGTTAAGTCCGATAGACTATACAAACATTTTTTGACTCGGTAGCAAATAGTTTTTGAAAACTCTTAACATCGAATATTAATTTAAGCATGGGAAGTCTTTTCTGGAGGCATTTGTCTGGAGTGTTGACTTTTATGGAAGTGAAACATGGACGATAAATGAAGAGTGGAAATGCTAAAGGATGTAAGTGCCATGTTTTGACTTTCGGTGGTCATGAGACAGTGGGCCGTGCCCCAGGGGATAGCCACTCGGCCAGTGAGCTACGTTATCGCAGCCTCCGCCCCTGGAACTTTGAAGGGTTGTAGCTCCCAAACTAACAGTGATAGGAATGTAGTTTAAATTGATATGGACACAGCTGGTTTAAACTAATCCAATACACGATAGAAAAAACTATTGCTCCATTTAAAAATTATATCTTTGTGGTGTAACTCTTTGAAAAACGATACAATAAACTATGTTCATAGCTCCGCAGAAAGTGTGACATTTCTTGTGTTGACCTGCCGCATTAAAGTTTCCCGTCACCTATTATTTTAAAAGTTACAGAGGTAAACACACTTAGTGAAACATCCTGTATAGTTAGCAGTAACAGGGAGAATATACAGTAATAAGTAACTATGAAACCAGAAAGCTTTCCTTACATTTTAAACTGTATATTATTTTATACGCCAATTGTCGTTTAAAGTCACTTACATTTGAACTTGAGACGATGATAATTGTGGAGCTGGATTGGGATACTAATTGCCAACCACAATGTGGTATTCGACTCCTTGCAACCGCACAGTCTGATCATGTCGCTTTCTCCGATACTGCGGACTCCTCAAGGTCTCGACGAAAGGCACGTATATGAATTCGAATCTAGGTCCACCAAAAAATATTCATGATTTACTTTTAATTCCTAGACAGAACACACTTGACTACTTACTAGCAAATAATAACTTTCAATGTCTCTTCATGTATTATCTGTAACAATGATATGTGCCGTTGTAACGTTTGACCTGTTCAGTTAACGTTTGATATTTAACGTTTATTCCTGCATAGAAAGTACGTCGGCAGGTGCGGTTTCGAATCACCGTCACGCATAACGTAATTATATCCTTATTACAGTTGCATACATCTCGCTTATAGTGAAAAAATTTAACAATTCGACATTTACATCGATTCTCTGCAAGTCACATTGAAGTGCATGGCAAAGGGTTCATCGAACCACTTTTATTTCTCTATAGTTCCATCCTATAATAACTCGCGGGAAAAAGGAACACCTAAATCTTTCTCTTTGCGATATGATTTCTGTGATTTTATTATTATGATTATGTCTCCCTAGCCGGCCGCAGTGGCCGAGGGGACTGAGGCGCTCCAGTCACGGTCTACATGGCCACTACGGTCGGGGGTTCGAATCCCCCCCTCGGGCATGGATATTTGTGCCATCCTTAGTCTTAGTTAGTTCATAAGTAGTTTGTAAGTTTAGGGACTAATGATCCCGTAGTTAAGTCCCATAGACTATACAAACATTTGAACTTTTTTTTATGTCTCCCTATGTAGGTGGGTGCTAACAATATGTGTTCGCATTCTGAGGAAAAAGTTGGTGAATGAAATTTCGCAAATAGATCTCGCCGCAACAGATAACGCCTTTTTTAAAATGATTTAATTATTTCCACCCCAACTCGTGCATCATTTCTGTGACACTCTCTCGCCTATATCGTGATAATACATAACGAGCTGCCTTCTCTGAACTTTCTCTAAATCATTCGTCTGCCTCGCACGGTGTGGATCCAACAATGCGCAGCAATACTCCAAAATAGTCTGCACAAGTTTAGTGTAGACAGTTTCTTCAGTTGATCTGTTGCATCTTCTAAGTGTTCTGCCAATGAAGCGTAGTCTTTGGTTCGCCTTCGCAATAACAATTGGAATGTGTTCTTCCCAATTAAGTGGTTCATAATTGTTAATCCTAGGTATTAGTAGAATTCACAGCCTGTAAATTTTGACTGGTTTATCGTGTAACAGAAGTTCAACGGATTTATTTTAGTGCTCATATGAATTACCTCACACATGTCAGGGTCAACTGCCAATTTTTACACCATGCAGATATCTAATCTAAATCACTTTGCAGTTGCTTTTGATCTAGTGGTGACTTTACTAACCCATAAATGACAGCATCATTGGCGAAAAGTCTAAGAGAGCTACTCTGATTGTCCCCTAAATCGTTTATAACAATAAGGAACAGTTGTGGTCCTCTAACACTTCCCTGTGGAACGCCAGATACCACTTCTGTTCTACTCGATGACTTACAGTCAATCACAACGTATTGTGTCCTTTCTGACAGGAAATAAAGAATCCATTCGCACAACTGTGGTGATATTGCATAATCACGCAGTTTTATTAGAAGACGCTTGTGAGTTACAGCGTCAAAAGCCTTCCGGAAATCTAGAAATACGGAATCTATTTGACACACCTTCTTGATAGCACTCATCACATCATGTGAGTAAAGAGTTAGCTGAGTTTCACAAGAACGATACTTTTAGAATCCGTGTTGACTATGGGTCAATAGGTCGTTATCTTCAAGGTAGTTCATAATATTCGAGGAAAGTATACGTTCTAAAATCTTGCTTTAGGTCTGTACTTTTGCGGATTACTCCTATCGCCTTTCTTGAATACTGGAGTGACCTGTGCAACTTTTCAGTCTTTGGGTACGGAATGTTCGCTGAGCGAGCGGTTGTATATGATAGATGAATATGGGGATATTGCATCAGCATACTCTGAAAAGAACCTAATTGGTATACAATCGAGACCGGGAGACTTCCTTCTGTTAAGTGATTTAAGTCGCTTTGATACTGCTGGGGTATCTACTTCTAAATTACGCATGCTGGCAGCTGATCTTGATACGAATTCTCGAGTATTTGCTTCGTCTTATTTCGTGATGGACTTTCGGACAGCTGTGTTAACCAATTCTGCTTTATCTGAACTGTCATCAGCAGCATCACCATTTCTATTGTGTAATGAAGGTATTGTGTTTTGTCGCTATTATACTTTACACACGACCAGAATTTCTTAGGATTCTCCACAAAATAACGTGACAGAGTTTCGTTGTGGTATCTATTGTCAGCTTCTCGCATTGAAGCTCGAGCTATATTGCTAGTTTCTGTAAAAGATAGCCAGTCTAGTGGATTTTTGTTCGTTTAAATTTGGCATGCTTTTTTCTTTGCCTTTGTAGAAGTGATTTCACCTACTTGTGTACCACGGCGGGTCAGCCCCCTCTATTGTTAATTTTTTTGGTATAGATCTGTCAATGGTTGTTGATATTATTTCATTGAATGTAAGTCACATCTCATCTACACTCACATTGCTAGTTTCGGAGACTGGAAATTCTAACTCAGGAAAGCATTAATCGAATTTTTATCTGCTTTTTACTATAAATATACTTTTCTTTTAATTTTGGTGGATTTGGAAAGTCCGATATTCAGTCTCGCTACGACAACTTTGTGTTCATTAATCCCTGTGTCTGTTTTTTTATTAGCTTCGCATTATTTGTTGCTAGGAGGTCAAGTATGTTCTCAGAACCATTTACTATTCTAGTGGTTATATGAACTAATTGCTCGAGAATGCATTCAGTACAATTTCGGACGATATTTTATGCTTGCCTCCGATTCTGAACATGTATTTTTTGGTAACATATCAAGGGTAAGTTAAAATTATATACTTTCGATAAGGTTTTGAAATTTGATCCAAGCTTTCTTTGAACATTTCTGCAATCGAATCGTCTGAGTCAGGGGATCGAAAAAAACAGTTATTAATTTATTTTGGTTGTCAGGTATAACCTCTACGCATACCAACTCACAGGAGCAATGTACTTCAATTTCGCTGCAGGATAAACAGCTTGTGACAGCAATAAATACGCCACCACCTATTTTATTGAATCTAACTTTTCTGAACACCATTCGCCCATTTATTAAAATTTCAGCTGAAATTATCTCCGGCTTTAGCCAGCTTTCGGTAGCTATAATGATTTGGGATTCGGTTCTTTCTATTATCGCTTGGAGCTTTGGTACGTTCCCCACACAGCTACGACAATTTACAGCTGTTAGACCAATCGTTTTTAGATGTTTTCAAATTCAAATGTTTGTAATCATATGGGACTCAACGACTTAAGTTATCAGTCCCTAGGCTTACAAACTACTTAAATTAAGGACGAAAAATACACTCATGCCCGAAGGAGGACTCGTACCTCCGACGGGGAACAGCAGCGCTCATCACAGTAAGGCACCTTGGTGGGCTCGGCTATTCAGCCGCGGCCTTTAGATTTATGTTCGTCATAACTTTGACCTGAATCCTTTGAGACTGAAATTCTTTCTGTGTGATCCCGAGGCCCTCTAACGAATAAATAAATAAATAAATAAATAACGCCTAGTCCACGCCACACAGCTCCCGCTACCCGTGATGCCGCTTCCTGCGAGTAGTTGACTCCTGACCTATTCATCGGAACCCGGAACTCCACCACCCGAGAACGTAAGTCAAGGAATCTGCAGCCCACATGGTCGCAGAACCGTCTGAGCTTCTGATTCAGGCCCTCCACTCGGCTCCGGATAAGAGGTCCACAGTCGGTCCTGTCAGCTATGCTGCAGATGGTGAGCTCTGCTTTAATCTTGCAAGTAAGACTGGCAATCTTTACCACTTCAGATAACCGCTCAAAACTTGAGAGAATGTCTTCAGATCCAAAGCGACACACTTCATTGGAACCGACGTGAGCCACCACCTGCAGTTGGATGCACCCCGTACTCTTCATGGCATCCGGAAGGACCAATTCCACATCTGGAATGACTCCACCCGGTATGTACACGGAGTGACGTTTGCTTTCTTCCCCTCGTTGGCAGCCATTTCCCTAAGGGGTTCCATTACACGCCTAACGTTGGAGCTCCCAAGTACGAGCAAACCCACCCTCTGCGAAAGCCCTGATCTTGCTGGCTGCGTGGTGACTTCAGGATGAGCAATCCCATCCGGCTCAGGAACATTGTCCACAACAGATAGCACCTCAAACCTGTTCGCAAGACAAACTGGGGAGGCCTCACGATCGGTCCTCCGGAATGTCTTACGCCGCCTGCCACGCACTAGAGCAACCTCCCATGCTACCACTGGTGGGGTGGACCGATCGGTGGACACGCCGAGAATCCGTTCGGTTCCCACGACCGGCCAACAACATCGGCGCCCCTCGACCGCAGCCTCCAGCTGTGCAACCCACTAATAGCATCTGACTGTATTTAGTCATCATCCATTTGGATACTTGGTATGTAATTCCAAATCAAATGTTTCTATATATACGGGACCAATCTACTATGTTCATCAGTCCCTAGGCTTACAAACTACATGAACTAAGGACAACACACACACCATGCCTGACGAAGGACTGGAACCTCCCGCTGGAGCAGCCTCGTATGTAAATCCTACACAGGTCTAAATCTGGGCAATTTGTTACTCGTGCTTAAGAACAAATGGGTGGTAATTAATTGTCTGGTTCAGTAAAGAAAAAATTAAAATTGGCCTTCAACAGTTTCAGATTTACGTTCTGACATTTAATGTGACAACTCCGATATTTCACACATCTTTATATCTAGTCAACTATGACAGACTTTGTCACGATCGATTATCGATAAGACACGAATGCTTTGCTTTGTTAGCAATGTGATTGGTTTGATTCCACAACAAGATAGTTCGTCGTATCATTCCAAGTTAAAAGAAGAGTACAAACATTTGTTCAGATATGAGTACAGAGAAATTGATGGTGATACGCAATTAATATTGAAGCTTCCATGAATTTTTGCTGCTGTTAATGGACTTCCTATTATCTGATTAGTTCAACAATCGGTTAATACAAAATCACTCGCCATCGTAACGACGTTTCGCTGATGCGAGAAAACGATTTAGAGAGCAAAAATACTTCGAATATCTATCGAACTTTAGCTATTCCGATTCTATCGTAAAATCTGTGTTCGTAACAATATTAAATGTTGCTTAAGGATTGCTGAATGTTTTACGTTACGGAGTTTGTTATATCAGATTCTAATGAGAGTGGTAATACATTTAATACGTCGGTTATTGTAATAAAGTGGAATTAACAAACGTTAAGAACTTAATAACGCGATTCCTTTGAATTGTAATATCGTGGTGATAATTTAAATTTGGATTGATTGCCATTAACAGCAGTTTCTTTAGTATATCCATTTTGAATAGTCGAACGACTATACAATGAATCTATTATAGTACCCGAAAGACAGGTACATTGTTTGTGAAGCATGCATATTGGGCGGAATGCGATTCAGGTCTTTAGGGTATTTTTGCGCATTATGGTACATTCACAAAGTATTTAAGTGATACTGAAATAATATTAATTGCAATGAAAACATAAGGTGTAATCCGTAATTACCCAACCAATTTTAGTTGCCCACGGCGATAGTTAGTGGTGTAACAATGAATGGTACAGGCAACAAAGGTATCATTGTAACAAACAATAATTATTATTTATTTATTTATTCCGTTTAGCAGTCTGTACGTACTATCAAGCATTATTGTGGGTGTTGGTACAGAAATCTGTTGAACACAATAGCAGCCGACAGTATGGGCACTGGATAAATGATGCAGCCCTGCATTTAGGTGTTAAGGAACTTGAATCTTCGGTATTCTAAATAACACTGTCAGGGCGTCAAAAGCATCACATGCAACCGGAAAAGTAGCTTTCTTCGAGGCATGCGTGATCATGTAGTTTGAATTGGTTGTACTGTACTGATTATGGACGAGTACATGAAGGTTGATGACAGCTTTGAATTGGGTGTACTGTACTGATGATGGATGAGTGCATGAAGGTTGATGATAGCTTTGAGACTGTGGACTTCATTATCAAAGTTGTTGAGTAAAACTAAACGTTTAGCGAAATTTTCCACTGGCAAAATAAAGATACATCCAAAGGCTGAGTAAGACTTCAAACAACTTACGGGTATGTTGCCGGGTGACGTCGTCGATCACTGCCGATATTACGACAGGAGCACACAATGCCATTCTCAACGAGTGCATTTGTGCCTTGAGAATGGCAGGCTGTGCTCCTGTGGAAATATTGGCGGTAGTCGACGACGTCATCTGGCAGCATACCCTTAAGTTGTCTGAAAATTCAATACGCCGGGAAAAGTTAACCCTTTAATGCATAGTAAAGCTGATCAACTACATACCTTATTTTTGACCTTCCCTCTCAAACTTTTTAACATTTTGCTACTAATTCATTTGTAGCTGCTTGTATGCATAGTGTTACATATGTTAGTAGCTCGTCCTAGAAATTATACATTGCAGAGTGCTACCTGAATCATTTCGACAGTTAGCTGCATTGACTTACTATTAACATGTACGTTTGTTTACTTTTAGTATTCCTCATTTGCCATGTAAAAGTAGTCAATCACATACTACTGCTGCATTATGAGTTACTTTCTGCAAAGATGAGAGGCATAATAGTGACGTTTACTGCATCGGGTACATCATGGAAGCACTATATAGCTGACCAGCTTTGAAGTTTTTGTTGCTAGTAGTGCATAATAATTTTAATGAATTTTTTCAACATTTTTCTCACCATATACGCACTACACATTAATCGTGGTAGTTTTTATAGCTTCAAATAAAAAGTCATCCATTAAAGGGTTAAGGTTTCATGCTGAATAAGTCATTTTGCGCCAGACGGAATGATAGTTTCCTTGATGCGTTTATCTGGAATTACTATATGAGCCTGTTGATGGAATGAAAATGATTCCAGAACCAGACAACATTTTGTTAGAATATTAGGAGAGAGACAGTTACTTCGCGAAGAGAACCAAATGTACCACTTGGTTCACGAAAAACAGCGAGTAGTGGAGAAAGAAGTCTATCTTCTATAGAAATAATTTCAATGTCTCCCTCTTCTTCGTGTACTTCACGTGATGAAGATTTTCATTCAATTTGGTGTAAAACCTGTAACAATTTGTATCAGTTTTCATTCTAGACGTTACATACACAACCACAAAATGTTCATTTACAGTTCACTATACCACTCAGACACAAGTACATTACATTTATATCTGTATCTACATAAATATTCTGCAAGTCACAGTGAAATGCTTGGCAGAGGGATCATCGAACCACTTTGATGATGTTTCTCTACAGTTTCATTCTCTAATAGCTCGCGGAAAAAAGGAACACCTAAATCTTTCCGTTTTCGATCTGATTTATTTTATTTTGAAGATCATGTCTTCATCTATGCAGGTAGGACCTAACAAAATATCGTCGCATTCGGAAGAGAAAGTTGGTGAAAGAAATTTCGCAAATAGATCTCGTCGCAACGAATAACGCTTTTGTTTTAATGATTTCTTTCCATCTCGTGCATCATTTCCGTGACACTCTCCCCCCTATATCGCGATAATACAAAATGAATTGCCCTTCTCTGTACTTTCTCTAAATCGTCTGTAAGTCCCACTTGGTGGGGATGCACAATGCGCAACAATACTCCAATAGCCGGCCGCGGTGGCCGAGGGGACTGAGGCGCTCCAGTCACGGTCTGCACGGCCACTACGGTCGGAGGTTTGAATCTCCCCTCGGGCATGGATATTTGTGCCGTCCTTAGGATTAGCTAGTTCATAAGTAGTTTTTAAGTTTAGGGACTGATGACCCAGTAGTTAAGTCGCATAAGCTATACAAACATTTGAACATTTGAGTACTCCAATACAGGAAGCACAAGTGTGGTGTAGGCAGTTTGTTTTGTAGAAAAATTGACTTCTCTAGCGCCAAGACACTATGCTGCTGCGCCCACGACCTACCTGCAGCTCACGATCTGACACCAGTCAGAATGAGCAGCTAAATGCGCATTTCTGCCAACTAATGGCTCGGTTATGCCAACATACCACACAATTGGTCAATGCCCGCGGGATCCTTTGCAAACTAATCTCATTCTGTTGCATGAAATAAATCTCAATTTGCGATCAGTTATGGCTTCACTGTACTAGGTTTAGATGGAATACCAAAGTGCGGCAAATGAAAATTTGTGCTAGGCCGGGATTCGAACCCTGGGTCTCCTACTTACTTGGCAGACGCATTGACCACTCCGCCAACGAGGACACAGTGATCAGCCCCACTGCAGAGGACTTCGCTGCACTGGTCCCGCCACACCCAACTCTCCATCTCCCGGGTTCGAATCCCGGCCGGGCACAAATTATCATTCGCCGCACTTTGGTATTCCATCTAAACCTAGTACAGTGAAGCCATAACTGATCGCAAAAGGCGATTTATTCCATTCACTGAACGCTTTAACGCCGTCAAAAATATATAATAATTCTCTTGCTGCTACCGAGCGAGGTGGCGCAGTGGTAAGAGACTGGTCTCGCATTCGGCAGGATGGCTGTTCAAACCTGTCCCAGGCCATTCTAATTAAGTATTCATGTTATTTCCATAAATAAGTCCAGCCAAATGCTGGAATTGTTCTTTCCAAAGGGGCGGCCGATTTCCTTCACTATTCGGTGTGGCGTTAAACCCTAATCTTCCTTCTTTCCTATATTGCTTCTATTTCGTTGCCTCATGTGTATGCAAGGAAATGAAAACGTTTTATCTATTCAGAAGAATCAAATATTTCTTTATATATGGTGAAATATGGAAAAAATGTTCATCGTAGACTTCTACGAATCGTCTTCGGATGACGACTGATGCAAAATTTGGACTAGCATGAAATTTTTGTAACTGCCAGAAATTATTCTGTAAACTGGGTCGTTTGAGCCACAAACACAAGCAAAAGAACTATTGTGCTCAAATTTTCAAGTGTTTGTAAAGTTATGGGACCAAACTGCAGTGGTCATGATTCCCTAGACTTTCAAACTACTTAAACTAATACTAACGACAACACACACACACGCCAGAGGGAGGACTCGAATCTCTGACGGGGAGCAGACGCGCACTCCGCAGCAAGGCGCAGGGCGCACACGGCCCCTCCCGCGCGGCTATTGTTCTCAACAAAGAATTGTTCGTATAATAGAATTAAAGAAGTTGAAGATGAATGGTATAGAGAAGCTTCATCAACACCTACCCATCGACGTCCTGATGAACTGCACACTTCTGCCATGCACTGCACAGAGGTTTGCGTAATACGTACGTTGTTGTAGATTTCCATATATCATTAATACCGTCTCTAGTACCTACATTCATGTAAGATTTACTTCGAAAATAACTCCTTTTAGTCATTAATTTTCCCTTCTGTATAAATCTGTTGCTAAAACTAATACTTACGGAAGTCTCATATCAATGCCAGAAGTAATAACCGCGTAGTTTGCCTTCAGGGGCAAACACAAAAGAAAGATGGGCTGTCGTCAGCTGCTGTTCCAGTCATTTGTCACACAATATGGCGGGTAGTAGGCCTATACTGTCAAGTTTCTCATTCCACGCCGAGACACCGAGGAGTGAACTTCCTTGTAGTCACGAAGAGCTGTCAACTTACATTTCCGTCTGAAATATCACGATGTCGCTTGTGAACGTGTTTCGCATGTGAGAATGGCTTAATTTTCCCTGTTGCTACACTCTAGCAGCACTCAGTACTTAACATAGGAGACAAATTCATGTTCCGTATTTATAGGAAGCGTTATCCAATTTTATTCTGTAAAATATTCACCAGTGGTTTTGTTCCATTACGAGTTCTTTTGTAATCTCCCATAAAACTATAGTTTTGATTGTCTTATATTTATTTCTTTAAACTGGTTGAGGTCCACGTAGCACGGTGGCGCAGTGTTTTGTACAATGGACTCATATAGGAGAGGACGGCGGTTCAAATCCGGCTCGAGTGAAGAGGTTTTAAATTTATCGTGATTCCCATAAATCGGTTCAACCGCATGTCGGGATGGTTTCTTTGAAAGGGCACAGGCGATTTCCTTTCCTATCCTTATTTTTAAAAAATAAATAAAAAAGAGGCAATTATCCGAGCTTGTGCTCCGTCTCTAATTCCCACACTGCCGAAGGGACGTTAAACCCTCGTCTTCCTTACTTCCATTTTCTTGGTGAAACCTTGATGATGAGTTTGTTCTCATCTCTTGCTGTAAAGTTCGTGTAACCAATGCTTGACGTGTTGCTTCAGTGGCCGTTCCCGCCAGAGGCTTGAATCCTTCCTCGGGCAACACTGCGTGTGTTGTCTTCAGCATAAGTTAGTTTAAGTGGTGTGTAAGTTTACAGGCAGATGACCCTAGTAATTTGGTCCCTTAGTTACACAAATTTACAATTTTTTAGTGAGTAGTTGTAGACCATCTTCTAATTGTGAAAGCCTTCCTCTGATTCTTCTTCATTTTAGTCATCATCTTACTCCCTTCTTCTTTTCCTTCTCCTACTTCTTCTTCTACTTCATGTCCTTCTCTTTCGTTCCAATCAGTATATTTCTCCTCATTATAATCATCTTATTCCTCATCCCCTTATTTTTTCAAAACTATATTCATCATTACTTCTTCTGTGTACTTCTGGGCTTGTTAACCACAAAAAAAAAAAAAAAAAAAAAAAAAAAAAAAAAAAAAAAAGCAACCACCCTCACCTTTTCACTGTTATAACAGCTGTTGTTCGAAATAAGATGGCGGAAAAACGAAAGTTTGTTTCGATTAGATTATCGATTTCTGAGTTTTGTGTCTCCTGAAATATTTCCTGTTAGTTATTATGGCTTTAAATTGATAAGTGGCCGCGTCACTTAGAAAGGCGGCTCAGTTTTGAGCCGTTCTGCGCATCTCCCTCCATTACCGCACTGGCAGCCAGTAACATTCACTCTCTAGGTAGGTGGCTGGCCGCGAGTTACGCAATGTTTCTCCCGCAGACTGCACAGTTGGCGCTCGGCCGTAGCTCCTCCCCTCCACGCTTCCCCTATCACTCCGCCTCTTTGTGCGGAAGTGCCTTCCTACATGACGCCTACTATAGTTAACATCGCTGCTTCGGTGAAATCTCGCAAGGACGGTTGGTACTAACAGGAAGAGTTAATGAACGTACTGCCTCTAACACAAGTTGTCCCTCGTAGCGGGTACCCGCACGAAGTGGCACTGTGGTTGCAACCCTGGACCCTCATTCGGAAGAATGAAATAAATCGCAATTTGCAATAAGTTATGGCTTCACTGTACTAGGTTTAGAGGGAATACCCAAGCGCAGCGAATGAAAATCTGTGCCCGGCCGGGATTCGAACCGGGGATCTCCTGCTTACTAGGCAGACGCGTTGACCACTCCGTCACCGAGGACACAGCGACCAGCCCGACTGCAGAGATCTCTTTCCTGCACGTCTCCCGCCACACCCAAGTCTCCATTCGCCACGCTGTCTCTTTCCTATACCACATAATATATTATACCACATTAATATATAATTGTCTCATTCGGAAGGGCGACGGTTCTAATCCGCAACTGCCATCCCAGTTTAGATTTTCCTTGATTTCCCTGAATCACTCTAGGCTGTGGTCGGATTGGTTCCTTTGAAGCAGTACGTCGATTTTCATCCCGATCCTTGACACAGAACTTGTATCCTGTCTCTAATAACCGACCGCGATGTCGACGGTACGATAAACGCTAATCTCCCTTTCTACCATGACATTTTTATCACCCCTAGACGTTTGGTGCAAAGTTTTGGTGAAGCATTCAAAATGTTCAAATGTTTGTAGAGCTTATGAGACTTAACTACGGGGTCATCAGTCCCTAAACTTACAAACTACTTATTAACTAGCTACTACTAAAGACGGCACAAATATCCATGCCCAAGGGGGGATTCGAACCCCCGACCGTAGTGGCCGTGCAGACCGTGACTGGCGCGCCTCAGTCCCCTCGGCCACCGGGGCCGGCGGTGAAGCATTCTGTACACTTCATAATTAGACGGTTCATCGTACTAGTTTACTGACTTTCTTTCGTAATTATCCCTGTTTTAAAAGAGGGAAAGTGACCTTGTACATGCTTCTGTAGATGTTCAGATCCTAATCTCCTGTACTGTTCACATAATCCCTGCGCGAATTATACGACAGTGACATGATAACGCTCGATCGCTCTTTTTCTAAATTAACCCAACAAGATTTCGTGAGAACTAAGTCGTCATTCTTCCAAGGATTTCATTTGTGTTCCCTGAGTATTCTTAATACACTTCCGCAAGGAGCATATCGATCTGTTGCGTTCCTGGCACTACGTCTCTGAATCCGTTCGATATCTGTTGCCGTGCCTACTTCGTAGGGAGACCAAACACTGGAACAATACTCTAAAACTGGCCGTAGTAGACTGATATATGCCATGTTCTTATAGATGCGTTTTCCCAATTCCCTCACAACGAAAATAAATCTTCAATCTTTTCCCATAGTAATAAATTTATCTGATCGTCCAGTTTAATATTGCTTCTTATTATTATATCCAGGTAGTTATATGCTGTGTTATACTCAGTATGATCACCACGAACTTTGTAAGCAGGTTATAAAAGGCTCTCCCTTTTATAGGCACTATCATACGCACATTGTGACTGAAAAAAGACCGACAATCTTTCGAGAGAATTTCCTTATACCAAAACAAGGAAAAAATATCTAGTAAACATGGACACTAAAACGCGTACTTTAGAGTTATAAGCACTCGTTAATCTTCAGAATTATGAAACACATCTCTGTTGCATGCTCTTCACCTTCCGTATTTTGGGAGTATGAAGTACAGACGTAATCAAGGAAAAATAACTGGTAAACATAGGTTCTTAAATGCCTACCTTAAGACCTACGCATGCTAGACTTTTTCTCCCATTTCTATAAAGATGATGTGCCAAACTTTGATGATCTTTTTTTGGGACACACCAAATAATCCAAATGCAAGATAGCTGTTATTGATCAAAGACGATGAAAACTTTTCGTAAGTCTTTCTGTAATTCTATACAATCGTCCACTGACAATACTTTCCTGTACACGCCAGCATCGCCAGCGAACTAGCGCATAGGGCTACTGAGCCTATTTGATAATAATTATTATTAGTATTTAATAACCCATTTGGAGGTTAAAATAAATCAACATTTTTTCTGCTTCTTTGTCTTCAACCGCCGTTTCCTTTGGGCCATATTTATTTCATTCTTCAAGAATGTTGTTCTTTGTCTTCGGGTAGCCATTTTCTTCCAGTTCTTCAGTTTTTATGTCCAGAATGTTTGCCTTTTCTGTTGCTTCTTTAAAAAGCGTTCTGTTTATTGTTGTGTCCAACTGGACTCCTATATTGTCGATATCTCTTCTTTCTCCCAGGCATGTTATTTTGAATGAACTGTTTACTAATTCATAAAATGTTTGTTGTTATGTCGGTTTTTATTCTCAATGTGTGTCCAAAGAATTTTAATCTCCTTCTTGTCATCCCTGGATACAGATTGTTTTAGTACGTATGTTTCTTGTTATTGCAACGTCTTTTATATTTGGTATTCTAGTTTCCATTGCTGCCTTTTCCTTCATGTTATTTTTTATGTCTTTTCTTCTAGATATATAAAGCGGTCTACGTTAGATACTATGGCGTTATTTACTTTAAGCTTTGAGTTTCATTGCTGATGTTAGTCGTGAACTGTATTTATTAGTTTTACTGCTTGACATAGTAGTCCTGTTCTTTGTTCTAGTGTATTTTCGAGTTTGTAGTAAGTCTAATGTCATTTGTAAGTTCCAGATAGTACACCGCTATCTTGTTTGGCTTTTTTTCTAAATGGTGGTGGTGTTTGGACGCTTTAGGGGGACCAAACTGCGGAGGTCATCAGTCCCCCTTTCTAATTGGATAGCCTTACTGTTCATGGCCATCTCTTACCACATGCTCCAATGTAAAGTTAAAAACTATGGGTGACAAGCAATCTCCTTGTCTTACTCCTTATTTTATTTCCAAATTTTCCGACAATTGTTACATAAATTTAACGATTGATTTTGTTGGTTAAAATTGTATTAAGCAGGTTTTCTGTTATCTACTTCAGACTTCTTTAAAAGGCTGTCTACAGAATCGTATCCAATTTTTCTCCTCTTTCTATTTTAATCGACAAATGTTACGTCATAATTCAAGCTTCTGATAACTGGTCTATACATTATCTGTTCTTCCGGAAAAACTCTGAGATCCTATCACGCCTCCTTGGAACATACATCATGTTAGGCATAATTTCCACAATGACACCATTTGGCTGCGGATGCCCGTATCTAAAGATAAAATGCGTAAGATTGACCTGTAGTCAGAGCAGATTTAATCTCCACAATGACAACATTGGGCTGCGGATCCCCACACTTCAATACAACACTCTTAAGAATCTGTAGATTATTCATCATCCAGTGTACCGTACTGGCTGTCATTAGTCAAATTCTCCACGAGCCACTCACATACAGTAGATACAGTACCATTTCGATAGCTTTTCGTATATTTAACCTCGCCGTTGAGCACCCATAAACCATACACATACAAACAAAATGTATGTAGGAAGCCTGAACCTACTTGTACATCTACATGTATTGTTTACCAAATGTCCTATGCGTATTAAGCCAGTTGTACTTCGCATTGTATAGGATACTTCAATAGACAAACATCAGTTACGTTCGTCGATAATTCTGTGAATCCTATATTTTATGTTTTGTAGATACTAGGTTCCTGCACACTTTCCCAGTCGCACGAAACAATTCGCCCAAGCGAATCTGTCTTGAAAATTGGTAGAAACATTACTACTTCCATGTCGTAATAATCGTCAATATTAAATGAATTGGGCTTCAAGCATTATTAGTAGTCTTAACTGTTTTTTAATAATGAGGATGCTAATATCGCTATATGTCATTTGTGAACATATAGCGATATATGTTTCTTCTTTCATGGACACAGTTTTAATGCTTAACTTAAAATTTCTAGCCTCTTTGCGCTGCTTTCAGTTTCAATGCACTAAGAATATACGATACACTGAAGGAGAGTTGGAACGCATTCATTGACTTTACGTACGACGTGAACTTCATTGAATCGAATGTTTTTAGACCTAAGGGACCAAACGTCATTAAAGATGCTCAAGCTACCGGTGTCCGAATATTAACAAATATCTAACACAGCATGATTTAAGTGATAGAAAAGGAAATATTACCTGCGGTTGTTGAGGTAGAAATTTTGAAACACTGTGAAACGAAGCAAATTGAGTAACTAGAGTCATTTACAATGTTATCTGCCTCCCAAGTTAACTTAATTTTTATTTATTCATTCATTTATATGCACACCATATACCGCGAGCGTTTGCAGTGCGTATAATAATCATAAAATGTTACAAAATAGAAAATAAGCTTGTCTTAAATTTATTATTTACAGCATTTTCTGTAATATTAGGAACAAAATGGGAAACTATATTAAGGAGAAACTGTGAAAGTTACACAATATCCTTAACTGAAAATATAAATACAATTTGACCTTTCATGCTTCATGGGCGGAAAGAGGTACAGTTCAGCATAATAAACATATCATTCCGAAAGCTAAGCAGTTTAACAGTTTTGTAAAATATCTGGAATTAACTGAAACTCATTATCTCCAGTCGTAAATAAAATTAAAGTTTCTTACAACTACCGTCGTCCTTGGCCAATTATGTCAAACTACTGTCTGACTCCGAACTTTGACTTTGTACTTTTGCTGTCCTAATTTTTTGTTTCTTTTGACAAATAGTTTAATAACTTTGCGTCATTAATTACTTTAGCGATTAAGGCTGCCAAAAACAAATAGTATTAGGACTGCAGTGCGAATAAACAATTATGTTCAAAAGTCTGTAAATCTGTCGGACCAAACTACGTGGTCATCAGTCCGTAGCTTACAAACTAATTAAACCTAGGTAAACTAACCTAAGGACAAACACACACACACACCCATGCCCCAGGGAGGACTCGAACCTCCACGGCGAGCAACCGCGCGCTCCGCAGCGAGACGCTTTAGACCGCTCGGCTACTACACCGCGGCCCTACAATTATGTCTAAATAGTTTATTAACTTTTTAACCTGCAACACTTTTCATAAATTACAACTTAAATGTGGAGACTGTTCAAAAATCTACATAGGTCAGACAGGCAGAACGTTCGAAACACATTTTAAAGAGCACTCCTCTCTTCATAGTAATAAAACAGCATTTGGAGAGCATTTAGTGACAGAAAAGCACGCTGTTGGAACAATTAATACGCATTTACAAGTGCTATATATATGGAACCAAAAGGATGCCTCCTAATGACACTGGAAGAACTAGAAATATTCACACACCGGCTTCAAGAACCTGGAAGCACACTCAATCAGCAGAATGATTTTAATAACAGCGCATTTTTTAAAAACTTTGAAGGCCTCTTGCAACCTTCGGCGGCCCCACTTTACCTTCCGGTGGCTGGTGGCTGGCGGCGGCAGCGCGTCGGCCCGGACACCGCCCTAGCAGCAGGGCGGCGTGCACACTGGCTAGTCTACACGACGACACTAGGTTGCGACACTCGTTTCATCAAATGAGTTGCGCGCAACTGGTTTCGTGTATGTCTGTAGACACGGCGCCAATACTATACACTTCAGTTTCGTTGTTTTGTAAGTGCCGTAGTCGCCGTAGAATGAAAGTTTTAGTAGCTGTAAAAGTTGTGGTGGAGCTATTGCTTCTCAAAAGAATAAGGAACGTATTTGGGTTAGTGACTGGATTAAAAAAAGACGTCAGATCGGTTGCTTATTCGACCTTGCTCAAAGAAATTGTGATCGAAGACCCTATAAGTTATTTTAATCAACTCAGAATCTCACCAGAGCAGTTTACGTTCCTTTTAAACAGAGTTAGTAATGCAATAAACAAACAAGATACTGTTATGGGTGAAGCATTGTTACCAGAGCTGAAATTACAAATTGCATTACTTTCCTTGTCAAATACGGTAGATATTCGTTTCCACAGTACCTGTCCGTCTTCCCAAATCCACAACTGCCATAGTTCGTTTGTATATGTATTTGGAATTGAATGTACTTTAGTCTGCAATTCACTAATCGTCAACCCATCAATATTTAAAATTCACGAATAATTGCTTCAAGAGCACTAAGATGCCGCTGCTTATTCCTGAAATTTTCATCGTTAAAATGGCACAAACACCTATGCATCGCATATATATTCAAAAACCGAATTATTTCTTCCTTTTCCCCCTTTTTGTTGTGTTTTGTTCTGTATTGGTTATCACCTAGCCTAAAAACACACACAATCAGTTTCGCCAAAGTTGTAAGGTGCCGAAACTGTTTAGTTTCGTCAACGAGTTGCGCGAACGCCTGCCGCGCATGCGCACTGGCCTGTAGCGCAGTTTCATGAAACCTAGTGTCGTCGTGTAAACTAGCCTTTACATACAAGGAAAACTGCGCGCCGCACAACGCCACCAAGTAGCAACAGAAGCAATTAACGCCCATACCGAGCTGTTTTATATACATTTTAATATTTTATACAGAACGTTTAATCATTTTAATGATGATTTTATACAAACTGATGTTTAAAAATTTTTAAAGTATGACATTTTTGTAATTTTATACATCTTTGTTTTACACCTTCAATGTTTCAAAGTACCGTAAGCATGTTTTAATTATCTTACCATATTTTTACACTTATACCACCTACAGTTTTATGATTTTTATGGTTGGGTACATTCAAGAAATCCACCATCATCATTATCATTAGAGACTGATTATGCCTTTCAGCGTTCAGTCTGGAGCATAGTACCTCTAATAAAATTCCTCCAGATCCCCTATGCAATGCTAACATTGATGCCTCGTCTGATGTTACGCCTTTCACTTCAAAATCATTCTGCACCGAATCTAAGTACTTTCTTCTTGGTCTACCTCGACTCCTCTTACCCTCCACTGACGAGCTCATGAGTCTTTTAGGTAACTTTTAGGAAAATATTAATATAACAAACAATTGTTCAGTATAAGACCCTAGCTTATTAGGGCTCAAGCCATCCCCTCCAATTCCCCCTCCCCCCCACCTGATCTTTCCCACCCCACCACCACCTGGAAACAAATTTTAAGTGCTTACATAAAATTGTAAAACTCAGTACCAATTAGTACTCAGCCAGACGAGTTGCGGACGCAATTATAAGGTAAAAAGAAATGTGTAATTTAACTATTGTTCAATTAACCTTTAGTAAGTTTATCAAATTTTACGTAAGTCAACACCCACCCACTCTGCAGCAACTTTCTGTTATTACCACTATCTCGGTTGCCATAATCTTGTTTTCTCCACTTCGTAGACCCGACAAAAAGATGTGGAACAATTTTAGTTCATTCTGCCGACAACAACACTTCAGAAGCTAGACATCTCAACTGATCCTCCAATTGTTCTGACCAGTGTATTTATAGGTAGCGCTAGTGCCTGGAGTTGGCCTGTTGTGTATTTATTTATTGCTCTCTTACGTTAGTCCAACTCCTTCTTCCCTGTCTGCCCATAGCTTTCTGGCCTACGCTCAAACCACTTCAGTTTCATTTTCATGCAGCTGAGTTCTTATGACGTCATATCTCCTTCACTATGTGGCCTACAATAATATAAATTTACAGGTTCGTGATGTGGAATGTTAGAAAACTGCCTGCGAAATGTGTTGTGAATGGAAATGATAGTAGAGACGTAATAAACGAGAACAAGAAAGAATACTGCAACTGACAGAAAACGCGAAGAACCTGTCCTGGCTACGATGCTAATGAATCCGCACAGTGGTACGAGGCATGTTGCCAAGGAATGTGGAATTAGACAGACGAGTGTCATTCGCATCAAATTCCACCACTATGAGACATCAGGCATTCGGCGACCGTCATTTGGAAGTCGTACAGAATTTTGTCGGTTTTCCCTTCAACAGCTGAGAGAAGACACCACGTTTTTCCAACATGTGCGCCCGGAGCAATGGCCGAGTGCATTGAGGCGCTGTGCTCGGACACGCGTGATGTTGTGAAGGGATCAAAGATTGTCATTTACAATGAAAGCCTGTCGGTAAAAAACCAACCCAACTTGTTTCCAGTTTGTTCAAGCTCTTAAGACTTGTGTTGTCAACCATATGACTTTGCCATTCAAAGCCATGATTGTGAGTAACTGCGAGAATGACGATTACACTCCATTAAGTAGCTTGTGTCACTTTTTGGCTACTAATGAGAGTAGTGAACATTTAAGTGAGAATGAGACGAATGACGCTGACACTAAAATACCTCAGGAAATTTTAAATTCTCAATCAGATATTGGTGAGTCTGAAGATTGCCAGGCGTTAGCCTATGTAGCAGGCTATATACTAAAAGCCATAGGTACACCAGATGACTTTGAAACCTGTAGGACCAGTCTTTACTCCTCTTGTAACTGAACATCATTTGTTTACCTCTTTTAAAGAGAATTATGACTTGAATTCTCATTTGAAATATGCAAGTTCAGAAGTAATGATTTTCTTAAGGACACTCCACAACCAGCTGTATAAGTATTTAAATAGTCATGGTCACTCAACAAATGTATATGATAATTAAAAAAAATTCTCTATGCCACATACAACATTTTGCAATAAACATGCCATTGGAGACAAACTTTTGCAGAAAGGTATACCCTTTATAATATACAAATATGTGAAGGAAAAGAAAATGACAAACAAAAGTAAAAACTTCAGATGTAATTATAAATAACTCCTCTTGCCATCCACATCAACACAAACTTGCATTTTTTAAATCAGCATTGAACCGTATAAATAAAATTCATGCTGAACCTGCTACAAAAACAAAAGAAATTAATATTCTAAAAACCATAGCCTGCAACAATGATTATGACCCAACCATAATTGACAAATTAGATAAAAAGTTACAAACCAACCATACAGAGCCTATAAACCAACCATCAGAAGCAGAACAATCCAAATATATCTCAATGCCCTTTGTCGGAAACATATCATATCAACTTGCAAGACTCTTTAAACCACACAATGTCAAAATATGTTTTCACACAAACAATAAAATACAAAACAAAATAGTTCACAACACTAAATCAACCAACACATCTTTTCAAAAATCTGGCATATACAAATTAAAGTGTGATAGCTGCTCATGCTACTATATAGGACAAACAGGAAGGAATTTTGAAATAAGATACAAAGAACATATTGCTGCACTCCGTTTAAAAAATTTAAACAAGTCAAGCTTTGCAGCCCACCTGGCTGAAAACAGCCATTCCATAACAAACATAAAAACCAATCTCCAAATACTACACACTGCAGACAAAGGAATAAAGATGGACATTTTAGAACAGTTAGAAATTTTCATCCATAACAATAAAGCACCACACACCATTTTAAATGAACAAACAGAACTGGCAAACAACTCTTTCTACAAAAATTTTAAAGACTCTTTAAGCCTTAGGAAACCAAACATACATACACATACTTAGATCACATAACACCTACCCCCCCCCCCCTCTTTGCAATTCCCAAATACTACTCCAACCACAGATATTTAATCTTATAAATCCAATCTATGAATTTTTCATCACATGTAACAATAGTGCTACCATTACAGTAATAAGAAATTAAGAAGCCACCACTGTAAGAAAATATTGTAAATAGAAATGTTTGAACACTTAAACCATTGAAACTCTAACTGGTAAATTAGTTTAAAATAATATCTATGCATCAACTGTCATCTTTGACAATTAGCTGTACATATCTCTGAAATGTTTACATTTGTAAAACATGTGGAAAACGAGTGTAGTGTTGTGTGTGCATCCATTGAACACTAAAATGCTTGAAAAATCACAGACCTTCAATCAGAAATGTGAAGCAACTGTAAGTACCTATTTAGACTACAATTTAAACTTGCAAATATCGAAATTTAGTGCCAATGACAAAGCTCACACGTAATAGTTTTCTATCTCATCACAGCCAAACGTATTCCACAATGTTATAAGCAACTTCTAAACCATGTACACCACCTGATGATGAACTGCCAGGCAGTTCGAAACCGGTTGTGGCAATAAATACATACAAAAGGTGACTGGTCGCTGTTATTTTCTGATTTCTATAAACAAAAGTAAATTGTGTTTGCAACAAATTAAAAAGTTTAAATCATGTTAAAAGACTTTGAGATGTAAAATTATAGTAAGCTCTCTATATAATTATAAATGTTTTGTTGTAAGAGCAGTTATTGTTCTTGTATTAAAATCATAACATTGATTTGACTCTGAAAAAGGAAATAAATAAAACAGAAAAAATAATTTAACATGTTTCTTCATACATTATTTGAAGTTGATGAGTGTTGCCAAAATAACTGCCCAATTGTGGAAGAAAAGATAGTACACTTCATTTTCTTTGCATGTATCATTGGCAAAAACATTATGGCTACACTCAGCACTGTACCTTCTCTGCTCGCAATTTGTTTTCAGTTGGTGTGAAGTAGTAACAGTATTTTTGTGAGTTTCATAAATTTCAGTTATTTGAACTGTACAGAAGTTCCATTTCATATGACTGAAGATGCATAAACAGTAATCAACAGAAATAAAAATAAATTGGTTTTTGTAGACATTACAGTAGGCCTACATTCTTGTTTGCAGGACAGTGTATATGGCTGTAAAATTATTTGTACAACCGACTATTTCTCTTTTGGTCACACGAGTGGATATAATTGTGCCTTAGCGTATGTGAAAACTGAAAAATCATTTACATAGATGCATGCAATATCAGATGATTTTTAGTATGACATACGCAAAATCACATTTATTTCCATGTGATAACGCCACACGGCGAAAATCGCAGTACCGAGTTTTAGAAACAAACAATTTTACGGTCAAAACGATTACCGCATCATTTACGAAGTTTGGCCGACTGTAAACAACATTCACAAGCAATTAATGTTTTTATTTAAATTTCTCGTTTATATTACTTTGCAAGTAATAAATAAAGAATAAATGAAAAATATTGTCATCTAACACCAATATAACGTTTTCTCATTCGTGTATTTAGAAGTAAACATATGGATTTTCGTGCCACATTTTTCGGATTGTTAGTTCACTGACAGGCCACTAGTAGCGCTGCTGTCGTTCTGTTTCCGTCTAATAACCTGGTCTTTGCACTTCTGTTATTTTTGGTGTTCTGTGGAAGCTGCTTCCAACCGAACAACATTGTGTTTACGTTCCCTCACTAGTGTCCGCTCCGATGCGCGAGGCCGTTCCACGTCGGGGGTTCGAATCCCCCTTTGGCCATGAATGTTTGTCCTGTCTTTAGTATAAGTGATTAATTTTTATGATGGACATGCATGAAACTTACGTACGTTTTAGAGTTTGATGTTGCTAATTGGCAGAATGGTTATTTAATTTATAAGGTGAGTCTCTTTGGTGTATTTTCAGTTCGTTGTTTCCGGTTTTAAAAACATGGTATTTACATGTGATTTATGTAATTCTTTGTTTTTATCACTTGAAAATGGGACAATGTGGTCTCGAAACATGTCGTAACGATTAAAGTGTTATTATATTGACAACTGGTGCGAGATTTTATGATACAGAGTAACTCTTTTGTATTAATGATTTCCACCCTAACTCGTGCATCATTCCCGTGACATTCTCTTCCCTATATAGCGATAGCACAAAACGAGCTATGCTTCTCTGAACTTTCTCTATATCGTCTGTCAGTCACACTTGGTGGGGATCCTACATTTCACAGCAGTACTCCAAAGCAGGACGCACAAGTGTAATGTAGGCAGTTTCTTTAGCAGAACTGTTGTATCTTCTAAGTGTTCTGCCAATGAAACGTAGTCTTTGGTTTGCTTTCGCTACAAGATTTTCGATGTGTTCTTTTCCATTTAAGTTGTTCGTAATTGTTACTCCTGGGTACTTAGTAGAATTTACGGCTTGTAGTTTTGGCTGATTTATCGTGTAAATGAAGTTTAACGGGCTTCTCTTAGTGGTCATATGGATGACTTCACACTTCCCATTATTAAGGGTCAATTTCCATTTTTTTCACCATACAGATACCTAAATCATTTTGCAGTTGCTTCTGATTTTCAGATCACTTTACCAACCGATAAGCCGGCCGCGGTGGCCGAGGGGACTAAGGCGCTCCAGTCACGGTCTACACGGCCACTACGGTCGGGGGTTCGAATCCCCCCTCGGGCATGGATATCTGTGCCGTCTTTAGTCGTAGTTAGTTCGTAAGTAGTTTGTAAGTTTAGGGACTGATGACCCTGTAGTTAAGTCCCATAAGCTATACAAACATTTCAAAAAACATTTCATTTCAACTAACCTATAAGTGACACCATCATCCGCGAACAACCTAAGAGAGCTACTGAGATTGTCTCCAAAAGCGTTTATAAAAATAAGGAACAGTAGGGACCCTATAACACTTCTCTGGGGACCGCCAGATGTCACTTCAGTTCTACTGGATGACTTTCCGTCAGTTACAACGTACTATGTCCTTTCGGAAAGGTAATCACGAATCCAGTCTCGCCGGCTGCAGTGGCCAAGGAGACTGAGGCGCTCCAGTCACGGTCTGCACGGCCACTACGGTCGGGGGTTCGAATCCCCCCTCGGGCATGGATATTTGTGCCGTCCTTAGTCTTAGGTAGTTCATAAGTAGTTTGTAAGCTTAGGGACTGATGACCCCGTAGTTAAGTCCCATAAGTTCTACGAACAATTGATTTGATTTGATTTGAATCCAGTCTCACAATTGTAGTGACGCCCTGATTTTTTCCTGGCCGGCTTTTTGAAGCTTATAAGGCGGTTTGACAAATATCTCCATGTACTTGAAAATTGTGTAGAAAAATAAAGATATGTGTTATCTCTCATGTGTCATCCTATTTTTTTTTCCTTTCATTAACTACTCTGCTTACCGTCGACAGGGGAAGTTTATTTTCCAACTCCCCCTCTTATATGTATATATACTATAAAGAAAAGTTGACAGAGTATACTGACAGAGCATTACACAGCGAGAATTAAAAGGGTTTTCACGAGGTAAGGGAAGTTAGATTTCGCCGAGTCATGGCCCGTAGCTCAGCAAGTCCAAGTGCGGAACACGGAAGTGAAAGCCCGTGCAGCTTTACGTAAAGCTTATTTAACCGCACCTGGTCTCGCCGGTCGTCCGCACACGCCACTGACCTGCTACCTACAGCCTTTCTTCAACTTTCCTTCCGTGACAAACCCCACTACCACCTGTATTATCCTCATCTCTGTCGATCTCTCTGTCTGCGTTAACTACATATCGTCATAAATGTCATCAGTCTCAATTTATTACACCCTCTGCCTATTGTGTTAATGATGTCGCAGATTGGCATATCATTACACACGTATGGGTCCAATAGAGCCACACAAAGTACGGTTGGTCAACGTCGCTTTTGATGGTTGCCCTTCTTTTGTGCTCAAATTTGTTTCATCCTTTCAAAAGGAAGTCTCTTTCTTTCATCAGACCACGGTGTTCCAGTCCTTTTTTTTTTTCTAATTTCGCTCTAACTAACTTTCTAATCAAATATCATCTGTCTCAATGTTTTCTACTGTAACGTCCGCCTGAGCTATACTGCCTACTTAAAAATCCTCCTTAATCGCAGCGATCCATTTAATTTGCTCGGGTTTCGCCTTACTTCACTTTTCGTACAATTCTACCCTTGTTTTGGTCAACCTAGTGGTTGCTATTCTTTTAATCTACCCATCAAATTCAAGTCTTAATTTTCTCGTCACAATGTATGTCCTGTGTATTCTTCTATTTCCTTATTACTTCTCAGATTATACGTTTTTCCTTCACTAATTTTGGTTCGCCTTTCCTTAACCTATCCTCTAACATAAATCGTAATATGAATATTGCCTCGTGTGTTCGGCACGTGTCACAGTCTGCACGGCCGCTACAGTCGGGGGTTCGAATCCCCCCTCGGGGATGGATATTTGTGTCGTCTTTAGTTTAAGGTAGTTCATAAGTAGTTTGTAAGTTTAGGGGCTGATGACCCCGCAGATAAGTCCCTTAAGCTCAACAAACATTTGAACATTTTTGTTCGTACATTTATACTAAATCCAAACTGATCTTCCCCGAAGTCGGATACCACGTTTTTCCATCCGTCTGTAAATAATTCGTGTTAGTATTTTACAACTGTGACTTATCAAACTGATAGTTCTGTAATTTTCACACTTGTCTGCACTTGCTTTCTTTGAAACTCCAGTTATTACTTTCTTCTTGAAGTCTGAGTGTATTTCCCCTATCTCCATTTTGCACACAAGCTGACACAGTTTCTTCATGACTGGCTCTCCCAAAATGTTAACAGTTTACACGGTATATCATCTACTCTAGGTGCCTTGTTTCGACTCAAGTGTTTCAGCCGCTTTAGAATGGCCGTGTCTTCTAAGGCGCATTGCTGCGGAGAGTGCGGCTGCTCCCCGTCTGATGTTCGAGTCTGCCCTCGGGATGGCTCTCTCTCTCTCTCTCTCTCTCTCTCTCTCTCTCTCTCTCTCTGTGTGTGTGTGTGTGTGTGTGTTGTCCTTTGCAAATGTTTAAGTAGTCTGTAAGTCTAGGGACTGATGACAACTGCAGTTCGTTGCCATAGCTATACAAACATTCGAATATCTACATCTACATGGATACTCTGCAAGTCACATTGAAGTGCATGTCAGAGGGTTCATAAAACCACTTTTTTGATAATTTCTCTATAGTTTCATTTTCTAATAGCTCGTGGGAGCACCTAAATCTTTCTGTTTTCGATCCGATTTCTTTTATCTTATGATGATCATGTCTCCCCTCGTAGGTGAGTGCTAATGATATATGTTCGCATTCGGAAGAGAAGGTTGGTGAAAGAAATTTCATAAATATATCTCGCCACAACAAATAACGCCTTTCTTTTATTGATTTCCACCCCAACTCGTGCATCATTTCCGTGACAGTCTCCCCCTATATAGCGATAATACAAAACGAGCTGCCCTTCTCTGAACTTTCTCTAAGTCCCATCTGGTGTGGACCCCACAGTGTGCAGCAATACTCCAAAATATGACGCACAAGTGTAGTGTAACCAGTAGAACTGTTGCCTCTTCTAACAAGGGAACCTCCCCATCGCCCCCCCCCCCCCTAGCAGATTTAGATTGGTGCAGTGGATAGGCCTTGAAATATTGAACACAGAAAACTGGAAGAAGTTGTGTGGAACTATGAAAAAAATAAGCAAAATATAAAAAATGAACGGTCCATACGAAAGATACGCAACGTCGAGCGCTATGGTCCTGTGGCGAGCGTGAGGAGCTGTCGCCTGAGAGGTCGATGGTTCGAGCCTTCCGTTAAACTTTTAATTTTTTTTATTTTCGCAAAATTATGATCTGTCCGTCCGTTCATTGACGTCTCTGTTCGCTGTAATCAGTTTAGTGTCTGTGTTTCGTGACTGCGCCGCAAAACCGTGCGATTAGCAGGCGAAAGGAAGTGCCTCTCCAATTGGAACCTGAAACATTTGATAGCAAGGTGACAAGTCAACCGATTCCTACACAGGAAAACACCTCTGATGTATTCTATACGACACTGTCATGTGCGTCACATGACAGGAATATCTTGTCGACCCACCTAACTCGTACACCTGGTGAATGGGTAAACAGATTCTACCTTGCACGATTTAATTTTTCTTGTGGATGTCATAACCGCCCCCAAAAAGGTGATGAAAACTAAGAGTTTGTCACATAATCTGCAACAAATTAATGCAACAGTTTCACAGTCGACTGACGTTGTGTGTTTAGATGTTTGTTTAGGCGCAGCGGCCCCATACTACGGCGCAGTTACCTCGCATCGGACGGACAGATAATAATTTTGTGAAAATGAAAAAATTAAAATTTTCGGCTCTGGGAAGGCTTGAACCCAAGGCCACTCGTTCCGCAGCGCCTCACGCTAACCACTGGCCCTCTTTTTTTTTTTTTTTTTTTTTTTTTTTTTTTTTTTTTTTTTCATCTGGTAGATCTATGGTTCGTAGTCGTTCGTTCAGTTCGTTCGTGGTTGTTCGTTGAATGATGGGCTCAACTTTTTTTTTTATTACATAGGGCGTTCATCCCCCTGACCAGGCGCGCTGAGCCATGGCGCCCGACGCCACCGACGCTTCTCTGATTACAATCTGCTACACGTTGCTTATCTTTCCCATGGACTTCGCAGTTTTAATATTTTGCTTATTTTTTTTCTTTGTTCCACACAAATTCTTCCTATTTTCTCGACTGATATGTGTTCAGTTTTTCCAATTCCTAACCACTGGGCCAACTTATAACTAAATCTGAGGGGGGTGCGATGGGGAGGTTCCCTTGTAAGTGATCTGCCAATGGAACGTAGTCTTTGGTTCGCCCTCCCTATAAAATTTTCGATGTGTGTTTTCCAATTTAAGTTCTTTGTTATGGTTACTCCTAGGTATTTAGTAGAACTTACGGCCTGCAGATTCGACTGATTTATCGTGTAACAGAAGTTTAAAGGATTTCCTTTAGTGCTCATATCGATGACCTCACACTTATCATTATTAAGTGTCAGTTGCCTATTTTTAAACCCGTGCAGATATCGTAACAAAATCATTTTGCAGTTGCTTTTGATCTTTTGATGACTTTACTAACCGATAAATGACAGCATCATCCGCGAACAAGAGCGGCTCAGGTTTCTCCTAAATCATTTATAAAAATAAGGAAGAGTAGGTGCCCTATAACACTTCTTTGGCGAACGCCAGGTATCACTTCTGTTCTACTCAGTGGCTTTCCGTCAACTATACGGTACTGTGTCCTTTCTGACAAGAAATCACGAATCCAGTCGCACAATTGTGGCGATATTCCATAAGCTCATAATTTGGTTAGAAGACGTTTGTGAGGTACAGTGTCAAAAGAGTTCCGGAAATCTGGAAATACAGTACATACTTGTCGATAGCACTCATCACATCATGTGAGTAAAGAGCTAGCTGTGTTTCACAAGAACTATACTTTCTGAATCCGTGTTGACTATGGGTCAGCCGCGGCCGCGGAGCGGAGCGGCCGAGTGTATTGAAACACTATGCTCCGATGCACGAGGCTGTTCCACGTCGGGGGATTGAATCCCCCCTCGGGCATGGATATTTGTGCTGTCTTTGTGCGGGTTTGAACCGTCGTCCTCTCTAATGCGAGACCAGGATATTCTCACTGTGCTACATCGCTCGGTCGTCAAAGATGAAGAGTGTGTGGGGGCAGCGTATCTTCCGGAAACCACCGCTGCGCTATGGTGCCTCAAGTGCCGAGATGGTCAGTATTCGATGAAAGATCCTAGTCGGTCTGGGAAGCCAACCATATCTGTTACGGGCAACAGGAAGTGGGAGGCATTCGACCACCCGCCCTACACTTTTGAACTCTCCCTTATGCGATTAACGCCCATTCGGTCCCTTAGAAATACCTTTTTCAAGGATTGCCGATTCCTTTGGGACGAGAATTTACAGAAAGCAGTTACGGACTTCTTCATGCAGTAAGACACCGAGCTTTACCAAAGAGTTCAAAATGTTCAAATGTTTGTAAAGTCTATGGGACTTAACTGCGGGGTCATCAGTCCCTAAACTTACAAACTACTTATGCACTACCTTATACTAAAGACGACACAAACATCCATGCCCGAGGGGGGAATCGAACCCCCGACGGCGGACGGCCGCGCGCACCGCAACACGGCGCTCCAGTACGCGCGGCTAATCCGCCGCGGCTTTACCAAAGAGGTATGTTTTCATATTCATGGAATATATGACATTAATTGCGAATGGGTATAGTTGACAACGAGAACCAGCCGGGATTCGAATCCGGGTGTCCTGCTTCCTAGGCAGTTGCGCTGACCACTATACCACTGGGGACAGACCGATCACCCACCTTGCACGGAGCAATCAAGAACGCCTCCCGTCAGATACAAATTCTCAATTTTACTCTGCTCACCAATACTCAAAGTAGGTATTCGGTGATTTTACTAAATCACTGCAGGAAAATCCCAGTATGTTTCCTTACAAAGGGCAAGCCGATTACCTTCCGCCGGCCGCGGTGGCCGAGGGGACTGAGGCGCTCCGGTCACGGCCTGCACGACCACTACGGTCGGGGGTTCGAATCCCCCCTCGGGCATGGATATTTGAGCCGTCCTTAATATAAGGTAGTTGATTAGTAGTTTGTAAGTTTAGGGACTGATGACCCCGTAGTTAAGTCCCATAAGCTTAACAAACATTTGAACATTTTTTTGATTACCTTCCGCATCCCTGGCAAAATTATCCTTGCGTGTGATTCTTCTCTAACAACCACGATGTCGACGGGACGGCAAATCTTACTTCCATCTCCAATGTATGTCTGCCGCTGTTTGTCCTTCGACAGCCTCGCATAGAATTGAAAATATGTTCCTCTTCTTTGCATGCATTTACACTACTAAAGCAACTAGGGGATCAGGTGAAATATCATACTCAGTATAAATATGGTAAGGTATTTTATTCAGATATTGATTACAGTTATAATTAATGAGTGATACAGTGTTATATTTTGCTGTCTCAGCTCATTACTTGAGTTTTACATGGCGTTTAGTTAAAGCGAGAAAACATGGGGCTACCATAATAGTGAAACAGTCATTATCGCTGCCCTCTAATTTGGCGTCTGATCACCTCTAACGGCCAGTACAGGTACACACCTGCATAGCATGGACAGTATGAGGTTATATCTTGAGGGATATATGTCCATGCTTCCATGAGTGCAATATCCAACTCTGCAACAGTTGTGGGAGATGCTGGTCTGGCTGCAATGTGCCTGCCAAGTGCATCCTAGACCCGCTAAATCGGATTTAAGTCCGGTGAACAAGCTGGCACCTCCATCCGTTCAAGTCCCTCCGATTGAAGCATGTTGTTCACCAGTGCAACTCTGTGGGAAATAGAGTTTTCGTCCACCCGAACGAACGCATCTCCAATGACGCCAGCATAGGGCACAGCAAAAGATCGAAGGATCTGAGCAGTCAAAACACTATTCGTAACGGCATAGAGGGTCCGCCAATACTAACTCCTGACGAAACCATTCGTCCACCACCGTGATATGGTGATGTTTCCAGCGCATAAGCAGGCTTTTTCGGAGTTCCGCGTTCTCTCCAGATGAGGGAACGACGATTGTCCGGCTAAACACAAAATCTTGACTCATCTGTGAACAGAATCCGGCGCCATTCGTTATGACTAAAATCCAGATGTTTCTCCGCCCAGTTTCTGCTGGCTAACTTGTATTATTGTTTTAATGGGACACATACCATAAGCGTCCGTGCGTAGAGGCCACATACCCGAAGGCGATTTCGGACAGTTTGTGTTGACATTGCGCGTCCTGTTGCTGCCTGGAGGGTGCGTTGCAGCTGAGTTGCATTCAGCCTCCTGTATCGACGGGCTGTTATCCGGAGATAACGTTCTTTTTTTTTTTTTGCTGATTTTATCCGTGGACGATCTTAGCCTTGCCTTCTTTTAATGGTTACTGTTGTCTGAAATCGCGTCCACGTCCTGGAAATTACACTTTTGGACACTCCAATAGCTGCAGCCACCTCCCTCTGTGCCTGTCCGCTGTAGTAGAGTGGCCGAGCTCTCTACGCGCCTTGCTGCGGGGCGCGCGGTTGCTCACATGCCTGGGGCATCGGTGTGTGTGTTGTCCTCAGCTTAAGTTAGTTTAAGTACAAACAACTTACGGGTATGCTGCCGCCTGACGTCGTCGACCACCGCCGATATTTCGAGGAACTTACGACAGTATGTACCATTTCCTGCCATTAAACACTGCACAAGTGTCATGAGAATGGCTGAATGTGCTCCTGTCGGTAGTGGTCGACGATGTCATCCGGCAGTATACCCGTAAGTTGTTTGAACATTCAGTACGCTGGGAAATGTTTAGTTTGAAAGCCAAGGGACTGATAACCGCAGCAGTTAAGTCCCTTAGATTTACATTCATTTGTCCATTTGAACAACCGACGATGTGCGGGAAAGGGAACATGACACTGCAAAAAGCTGTTAGTAAAGGCGTTATGTTCAGGACGCGTATATAAATGAAATTAAATGGGATGAATATAAAACAAATACACTCGCAAGAAAGATTGTTTGAAGGTTATAATTTGTTAGCGTTTCTTGTCATGAAACGGGTGTGATTCATTCAGATGCATTATTCCATGAGGCGAGGCGCTCCGCGAGCTGACGTTAGCTTGTGAATCCGGTCTGCGGGCCACGAAAGGTTGCCCACGTCTTATGCTTTTGACGCCTGCACGAAGCAAGGACACGAATGCCAATTTATATGCTTGCCTACACTGCATGGCGCAGCCTATACACACGCTTCGAAAGAAGGAATCAAGGAAGATTAGAGTTCAATGTCCCGTCGACAGCATGGTCATAGAAGGCGGAGCTTACGCTCGGAGTGTTTGGGTGAGGATGTGGAAGGAAATCGGCCGTACCCTTCCAGAGGAACCATCCCGGCATTTGCCTGGAGTGATCTAGGGAAATCACGGGAAACCTTAATTTTGTACGGGCAGTGGTGGATTTGGACCACCATCCTCCCGAATGCCACTGCACCAACTCGCTCGGTACACGCACTGGAGCTGCATTACATCGCATACGCTGCTGCATCGTCTTAAAAGGAAACATTTTGATTGCCCCTAGCATAAATTTATTAAACAGGCAAGCGGATATTTCTTTCAAACTTGTAGAACTTGCAAACGATTGTTAAAGGAAGGGAAGGAAGAAGGATAGGAAAGAAAGGATCGACAGTGGCCGCATTTGAGGATTGATATTAAGCAATGGCGACAAGTGAAAATGTGAGCCGGACCAGGAATCGATCCCGGGTCTCCCGCTTCGGGCCAGCGGTCGCCTTAACCACTTGGTCATCCGTGCTCGCCTCCCGTCCGTCTCAAATTCCCACAAGTCGCACGCTATGTTTGTAGCGCCCCTATCGTCCATGCTCTCTTACACTCGCCATTACAGATTCCCGCGCGAGGTCGGACCTATGACCGCATCTGCGGTGAAATAACTGAAGCTAACGCCGTCGTCGCGTTTAAATACTTATGATATTGGTGTGGTGTCTGTTCTTTCGGACGTCCGAAAAAAGAAATAATCACGTATTACAAATGAAGAAAAATTAAAGTATCACTCATACACAGCTAAATACATATGCGTTTCTTATACTATCAATGAAAAGCTAAGGAAGTCATTATCCTATCGAACGGTGTAATTCACCATCTATGGCAGTACATTTTGTAGTAGGTACTGAAACAATATCTGCGCTACTGGCTAGTGCGGTCTGCCCAGTCCCCAGAGTGGAACTTGCTCCTCTCCCAAGGCTTTGTGTGTCACGGTCAGCATAAAGTGACGACGCTGGGAACTAGAGCATCCTTAAGGAACGAGTTGGCCTTGACCATCAAGGGAAGACGGAACAGATAAGATCTTCAGTAAAGCTGGAAGTACCTGAAACTTCACAAGAGATACGATGATATGACAGTATGTATCTCTTCCTGCCAGTCAACACTGCAACAGAGATCAGCGAACATTAACGAAAGTAATCTCTAGAGGTCTCCAATCACGTAAGTACAAACTATTTAACTAACAAGGATCAGTAGTGGTTAACTGTAATAATGACAACAATACTTACTTACTGCGTTGGCCACACAAACCGCAGTCGCTCTTTGGCCTCACCAATCACCGTCCTCAGGCCATTCAATCTTCTTCAAACAGTCCAAGCGAACTCATATTGTCTCTGATCTAATAAATCCATCGCAGTAGTAGTCTTTCCTTGGTCTTTTGTCTCAAGTGTCCTCTTCAACTACCTGACTGATGATATGCCTTTCTCGACGCATTACGTGTCCATACCATTTGTCTCCTTTCTTTGACTTGAATAACTCTTGAAATTCACGGTTCTTTCATTTCTCCATTCATCTGCATCCTTCACTGGCCCACGAAGTTGACATGCTACAGACGCGAAATTTAACCGACATGCTGTGATAAGCAAATGATTAGCTTTTCAGAGCATTCACACAAGGTTGGCGCCGGTGGAGATACCTACAACATGCTGACATGAGGAAAGTTTCCAACCGATTTCTCATACACAAACAGCAGTTGACCAGCGATGCCTGGTGAAACGTTGTTGTGATGTTTCGTGTAACGAGGAGAAACGCGTACCATCACGTTTCCGACTTTGATAAAGGTCGGATTGTAGTCTATCGCGATTGCGGTTGATCGTATCGCGACATTGTTGCTCGCGTTGGTCGCGATCCAATGACTGTTAGCAGAATATGGAATCGGTGGGTTCAGGAGAGCAATACGGAACAGCGTACTGGATCGCAACGGCCTCGTATCACTAGCAGTCGAGATGACAAGCATCTTATCCGTATGTCTGTAACCCATCATGCAGCCACGTCTCGATCCCTGAGTCAACAGATGGGGGGAGGGACTTTTTCAAGACAACAACTATCTGCGCAAACAGTTCGACGACGTTTGCAGCAGCAAGGACTATCAGCTCGGAGACCATGACTGCAGTTACCCTTGACGTTGCATCATAGACAGGAGCGCCTGCGATGGTGTACGCAACGACGAACCTGGGTGCACGAATGGCGAAAGGTCATTTTTTCGGATGACTTCATGTTCTGTTTACAGCATCATCATGGTCGCATCCGTGTTTGGCGACATCGTGGTGAACGCACATTGGAAGCGTATATTCGTCATCGCCATACTGGCGTATCACCCGGCGTGATAGTATGGGGTGGCATTGGCTACACGTCTCGGTCACCTCTTGTTCGCATCGACGGCACTTTGAACAGTGGCCGTTACGTTTCAGATGTGTTACGACCCGTGGCTCTACCCTTCATTCGATCCCTGCGAAACCCTACATTGCAGCAGGATAATGCACGACGGCATGTTGCAGGTCCTGTACGGGCCTTTCTGGGCGTTCGATTACTGCCCTGTCCAGCACATTCTGCAGATCTCTCACCAATTGAAAACGTCTGGTCAATGGTGGCCGAGCAACTGGCTCGTCACAATACGCCAGTCACTACACTTGATAGCCGGCCGCGGTGGCCGAGCGGTCTGCGGCGCGCCAGTCACAGTCTGCACGGCCGCTATGGTCGGGGGTTCGAATCCCCTCTCGGGCATGGATGTTTGTGTCGTCTGTAGTATAAGGTAGTTCATAATTAGTTTGTAAGTTTAGGGACTGATGACCCCGCTGTTAAATCTCTTAAGCTTAACAAACATTAGAACATTTTTTTAACTGCTCTTGATGAACTGTGGTATCGTGTTGAAGCTGCATGGGTATCTGTACCTGTACATGACATCTAATCACTGTTTGACTCAATTCCCAGGCGTATCAAGACCGTTATAGTATATTTGTCCAATGAATACCCGTTTATCATCTGCATTTCTTCTTGGTGTAGCAATTTTATTGGCCAGTAGTGTGATTCAGGCAAACGCATATGTACAAAATCACCACAGCAGACAAAACCAAAGCAGCTATATGGCCGACTAAACGGCAGTAAATATTCGCCATATAATAGTAATAAGAGAACTCCTTTTATACGTGGGATTAGTCAGTTTTGTGAAATATGGCAAGATCGTTCTTTCGAATAAAATAAAGCCTAGTAAATATAGGCGGTAAGCGATATGACTATTACGTCATCTGTGTCGTGGCGTCGCCATTCGCCACATGCCGGCGGTCCGCGCAAGTAGACAACGAGCAATAAGTCTTCGCATGGAGTTCGGCGTCCGGGGACACCTCCAGTCACCGTTACCTTTCTGCCTTGCTTCGCGCTCCGGCCAATCAGAAGAAGAGGGCCCGGCAAGATATACCACGAGTTCAGTCAACAGTCTACGAGAGAGAGTATAGCAGAGTACAAAGCAGAGCTAGCAGTGCCGTTCCAAGAGATCCGTCTACAGCGACAAGCCCGAACACTACTATTGACTGTAGCTAGACAAGATCATTGCAGAACTATGTATTAGATAGCACCTTGCATCAACAAGTACACCTAAACGTCGAGTATTACCTTCAACTGTAATAAAAGTATACGTGAACTTATCACTTCTTTCAGATGCAGACCCTGTGCTTAAACAAAAGTAACTGAGTAAATTCAGAATCTCTCGATAACCGGTCATTAGAGATAGTATTTGTTGGAATAAATGACTGGAAACGATTTATATGTGCTTAAAAATTTTCCGTATTACAGAATTCTGCCGTTTCAAGCCAACGGCGCACTGAAGAACCGTCAAAACGAATTGTTCTTCATATGGTCTGTTGTAATTACGAGTCAGAAACCGAGATATCTACTAGTGTATACAAGATGGCCGATACCTACGTCGAAGATACAACCGTTAGCTGTCGTAGCGCAGGTAGTAAAGTCGTGGACTTTGAAACAGACCACGTTGCACCGGTTCTGGGCTCACCGTAGGGAATTACTTTTGTCACATATTTGGGTTTTCTGGTAGGCTCAAAGACTTTGCTATTAATTTCATAGAAGTATACCGTACAATATTCGATGCTACGTAGTCGGCCGCGGTGGCCGAGAGGACTGAGGCGCTTCAGTCACGGTCTGCACGGCCACTGCGGTCGGGGATTCGAATCCCCCCTCGGACATCGATATTTGTGACGTCCTTAGTTGTAGCTAGTTCATAAGTAGTTTGTAGGTTTAGGGACTGATGACCCCGTTGTTGAGTCCCATAGGCTCTACAAACATTTGAACATTTGAACATTTCGATGCTACGTAAACATAAGCGCAAATCCTCTGGAGAGTGAATTTGCTGGATACGTTTCATGAACAGAGCAGTTCGCACCTTACTTAGAGTAAGTCTTGCATTTAACACGTTCTAAAAATGTTCAAATGTTTGTTAGGCTTAAGGAACTTAACTGCGGGGTCATCAGTCCCTAAACTTACAAACTACTTAGAACTACCTTATACTAAAGGCGACACAAACAGCCATGCATGAGGGGGGGGGGGGGGATTCGAACCCCCGACGGCGGATGGCCGCGCGCACCACAACACGGCGCTCCAGAACGCGCGGCTAATCCGCCGTAGCTTACACGTTCTGAAGATTCTACTACTGAATAGTAACATTGATCGAAGAAGAATGACCTTTAAGTCTTACTAAAAAGCAAGACTGTTGCAATAAAGTTTGTCTCGTGTGAAGGCCTAGTCTAATTGTATATCTCACAGCTTGTCATGAAACTTTTATAATTCGCTGCACTTACTGACATAACATGCAATTTTTCTAAGAGTCTTATGCTCATAGATATTTCGTTGTTACTTATTTAGGCCTATATCGCAGAACATGACGAACACATGCACAAGCGCAAATAAGCTTTTTTATGGAGGTAAAGCATGATTTCCATTACTTTCATTTCGCAAACGATGTGGTTCCAGGACGAGACTCCGCCAACTGACGCTCCAATCGCGTGTAGCTGTTAGAGGCACACGTCCCGTATGTACAGATCGTGTCTCCGAGCGTTGAGCCACGTGTTTGAATAGGCTCGTTGACAGCACACGTCCAGAAACAAGCTCCGTATGCGACGGCTAAAGGGGCCAAGCTGTTGAAGTCATTTCACCCTAGACTTACAAACCACTTAAACCAACTTACGATAACAACAACAACAACAACAACAACACACACACACACACACACACACACACACACACACACACACACACACACACACACACACACACACACTTATGCCCGAGGGAAGACTCGAACCTCCGACGAGGAGCGGCCGGGCAATTCATGGCAGGACGCCTTAGACCACGCAGCCATTTTCGCACTGAGGTCAGTTGACTGGTCGCCCTGAGTAATAAACGTAACTGGGCGCATAACTCATCAACACAAGAAAGGACGTCGAACAGATGTGCCCAACTATTAGCCTATATCTCTAACGTCGGTCAGTTGTAGAATTTTGGAACATGTATTATGTTCGAGTATAATGACATTTCTGGAGTCTAGAAATCTGCTCTGTAGGAATCAGCATTGGTTTCGAAAAAGGCGATCGTGTGAAACCCAGCTTGCGCTATTCGTCCACGAGACTCAGAGGGTCATAGACACGGGTTCTCAGGTAGATGCCGTGTTTCTTGACTTACGCAAGGCGTTTGATGAAGTTCCCCACAGTCGTTTAATGAAGAAAGTAAGAGAATATGGTCTATCCGACAAATTGTGTGATTGGATTGAGGAGTTCCTACATAACAGAATGCAGCATGGCATTCTCAATGGAGAGAGGTCTTCCGAAGTAAGAGAAATGTCAGGTGTGCCACAGAGGAGTGTCGTGGGTCTGTTGCTATTCACAATATATATAAATGACCTTGTGAATAACATCGGAAGTTCACAGCGGCTTTTCGCGGATGATGCTGTAGTTTATAGAGAAGTTGTAACAATGGAAAATTGTACTGAAATGCAGGAGGATCTGCATCAAATTGCAGGGAATGGCAATTGAATCTGAATGTAGACAAGTGTAACGTACTACGAATACATAGAAAGAGAGATCCTTTATCATTTAGCTACACTATAGTAGGTCAGCAACTGGAAGCAGTTAATTCCATAAACTATCTGGGAATAGGCATTAGTTCAAAAATGTTCAAATGTTTGTAGAGCTTATGGGACTAAACTATGGGGTCATCCGTCCCTAAACTTACAAACTACTTATGAACTAGCTTATAGTAAAGACGGAACAAACATTCATGCCCGAGGGGGGATTCGAACCCCTGACAGGGAACGGCCTCACCCATTGTAGCATAGCGTCTCAATGTTCTCGGCCGCTCCGCCGCGGCGCATTAAGAGTGATTTAAAATGGAACGACCATATAAAATCAATCGTCGATAAAGCAGATGCCAGACTTAGATTCATTGGAAGAATCCTAAGGAAATGCAGTCCGAAAAACAAAGGAAGTAGGTTACAGTACACCTGTTCGCCCACTGCTTGAATACTGCTCACCGGTGTGGGATCCGTACCAGGTGAAGTTTATAGAGGAAATACAGAAGATCCAACGGAGAGCAGCGCGCTTCGTTACAGCCTCATTTAGTAATCGTGAAAGTATTACCGAGATGGTCGATAAAACTCCAGTGGAAGACTCTGTAGGAGATACGCTCTGTCGCTCGGTACGGGCTATTGTAGAAGTTTCGAGAACATACCTTTGCCGAGGGGTGTAGCAGTATATTGCTCCCTCCTACGTATATCTCGCGAAGAGATCATGAGGATAAAATCAGAGAGATTAGATCCCACACAGAGGCATACCGACAATCTTTCTTTCCGCGAACAATACATGACTGGAATAGGAAGGAGAACCGATAGTGGTACTCAAGGTATCCTCCGCCACACACCGTCGGGTGGCTTGCGGAGTATGGATGTAGATGAAGATGTAGATGAACACAGAACAAAACAGATCCCACACCCGCAAAGGATCGATACTCCAGGGTGGAACAAAAAATAAAAAAAGACATAAAACATTCCACGTCGGGTAGATGTGGCGACCCCAGTTGGAGTCTGCGCGGTCGGTGGCGTAACAAAGGTGCTGGTTATGCCGGCGATCCTTTTTATGCCGTCCTCCCACGGGACGTGGAAACACACGTGGACGAGCCACCGGTGACGTCACAGCGGCCAATTCCACATTTCCCTACTCTGCGAAGCGTGAAACGAAGGATCTGACATGTTACATTTTTTGCTTCGTGGAGTGGAAATGGCCAATGAGATGCTTCTTGGTTTTCACGCGATAGGCATAACTTTTGAGCAACCGTACTGCAGATAGAACTCCGTATTTCGTGCCTTCTTTCATTGTAGCGTACGATGTATGAATGTAATCTTTTTTAAAGCGTCAAAAAATGGAGGAACTTTTAAAAACGCGCTATTTTATATATAATTCGTTACAATAAAATTACCGGAAACTACATATTAATAGCTTTAAAGGTTATAGTATTTAACGTCTGTTAGTGTTATAATTTGTGTACCGTGAAAGAGGATAGTTCCTATGTTATGATACAACGCCATTCTATCAAAGGTACGACTTTATGATGCTATCTCATAACTAAGTAACAAATTAGAAGATGTTGTAGGCGCATATATAGTTTTATATTCCATAAGACGAAAATCCTTTTGGCGTGAAGAAATAGCGAAACTTTTCTTGTTAATTTAAGTAGAATATCAGATATTCATTATTATATCTTTTTAAAAAGACGGATTAGCACGGTGGTTAGCGTCACGAGCTGTGGAGGAAAAGAGGTGTAGATTTCATGTTTGCGTCTACACTCTTCTAGGTATTTTTAACGATTTGGTTTAATGACGGTGTAGGGATCTTTTTATTAATTTAATGCAATTATAATACACAATATTCGACGTTATTTATTACAAAAGTAGTTTACTCTGTCCACGTTGTTAAAAAAAAACGTTCAAATGTTTGTAAAGTGTATGGGACTTAACTGCGGGGTCATCAGTCCCTTAACTTACAAACTACTTATGAACTAGCTCATACTAAAGACTGCACAAACATCCATGCCCGAGGGAAGATTCGAATCCCCGACGGGGAACGGCCTCGCGCATCATAGCATAGCGCCTCAATACGCTTTTTTTTTTTTTTTTTTTTTTTTTTTTTTCTTTTTTTCCAGGTAGATCTATGCTTTGCGGTCTGTTTTTGTTGTTCGTTGAATGTTTGGCTCAGCTTTTGGCCCACTTTAGGTGACGATAGTAACAGTGAAAGTGAGCCTTTGCGATCATCTTTTGACAGCTCGAAATTTAAATGAAAATTACGGCTTAACAATGCATCTGACACGGAAATTGAATAACCGAATTTGTAGAGGAGAAAATTCTCTACAACTTTGTTGCCTTATGTTTTTTCATATCTCGTATCGTTTGAGAGATATTTGCAAAAATAGCTGAGTTTTGACACTCTCCATTAAATTAACGAAAACCAGCCGTTCGCAGATGTCACGTGACATTAAAAAATGTTCAAATGTTTGTTGGGATTATGGGATTAACTATGGGGTCATCAGTCCCTAAACTTACAAACTACTTATGAACTAGCTAATACTAAGGACGGCACAAAGATCCATGCCCGAGGGGGGATTCGAACCACCGACCGTAGTGGCCGTGCCGACTGTGATTGGCGCGCCGCAGACAGCTCGGCCACCGCGGCCGGATCATGTGACATTTCTCGCCCAAAACTGTCTCTGGCATACGCCATCTTTCGTTGCGTAATTGATGGTTTTCTTGTTGTTGCTTACACGTTGTCATTTGAAAGCAATGACGTACTGAAGAATTAACAGAAACACGTCGTCCCTCGTACGATAAATGATAATCTAGTGTCTACAAATACCATATTAACATCAGTTAACAACGGCCATCAATAGTATGAGAATAATGAACGCAATTCCTAACTTTTAGCCGTAGCGTAGTGGACGATGTGTTGGACTGTGACACTTATAGTCAGTGGTTCGGAACCCTCCAGAATCTAATATTTTTTTTCTTACACGGGTTTCAGACACTCTTATTAATTAATTTTTTATTGTTTAGATTATTATTTTGGTCCAAAATGTTTGCAAAAATTTATGAAACTACAAATCTTAAGTGGGCCGTAAAACACGTGAGTGCGATGTATTTCGTTACAGAGGGCGTTTAGCCCCCTGACATGGCGCGCTGAGCCGCGGCGCCTGGCATGCGCTCGGCTGTCCACGTCCTTCTGTTTTCCTCACGACGTTTACAATCTGTTGCAGTTCAAAAAAATCAAATGTTTGTAATCCTATCTGACCAAACTGCGTGGTCATCAGTCCGTAGCTTACAAACTACTTAAACCTAGGTAAACTAACCAAAGGACAAACACACACACCCACGCCCCAGGGAGGACTCGAACCTCCACGGCGAGCAACCGCGCGCTCCGCAGCGAGGCGCTTTAGACCGCTCGGCTACTCCACCGCGGCTGTTGCAGTTCAGTACAGTGGTGGAATAGTTCAGTTTCACAATGCGAAGCCGCGGTGGAGTAGCCGAGCGGTCTAAAGCGTCTCGCTGCGGAGCGCGCGTTTGCTCGCCGTGGAGGTTCGAGTCCTCCCTGAGGCATGGGTGTGTGTGTTTGTCCTTTGGTTAGTTTACCTAGGTTTAAGTAGTTTGTAAGCAACGGACTGATGACCACGCAGTTTGGCCCGATAGATTTACAAACATTTGAACACAATGCGAAGAGAACATGGCTAGCGTGTGGTCAGGGAAGCAGATGCAGTAACGGAGAATCAGTACAATACTACAAGCAAAAATTATCACAAAAATATCATGGGGCTGAGTCGTTGTCCCGATTGTACGAACAAGTTCAATGTATCATATAGAGTCCACTATCTCTTAAGGAATGCCAAACTAAATGTTTGAATATGCAAAATACGTACAACGTGGAAAATAGGAATATAAGAGAGTAAAACAAATGGAGTTGGTGCAGATGATGTATTTCGCCGTTAATAGTTTTTCTATTATTTTGTGCCAAAAGTGATTAGTCGTACATTTTGTTATTATCAACCGCTTTAAGATATATGTACCGTCTCTATGATTCCTGAAAAAAAATTATAGTTTCTGGAAGAGTATTGCATGCCATGTTCAAGAAAACGTTTAGCTGTACCTGTGACATTAGAAATGTATTCGGGTTTAGTTTTCGACGATCGCTAACAGAGATATCGTAGAATTGTACGCACATCTATCTTTGTAAACATGTTGTTCACGCGCCAGCCCGCAATGGGCATGTGGACGGAAATCTCGATAAGCAGCACGTCCGCGGGGGGTAGCAGGTCGTTTCGCAGCGTGCCGTAGCTAGACTGCACATCTGGCGTGCGCCACGTAGCACATGTCCCGTGTGAGAGCGGCTTTAGGGTGGGTTGTAAAGCGGTTTTCCCCATCTTTCTCGGCACTCGGTAAATGCGGGCTTGTTTCCTCGTTCCGCCTCAGTTACACTATGTCGGCAAGTGCTGCGCAATTTCTCCAAGATTTACGCTGCATGCAGACGTTTGGGGAACACGACAGAGGACTGTCCTTGTGGGGGTCCACCAGGGAACAGACCGTACAATAACCGTCTTGTTCAGTGCCGAGGAGGGGGGGAGAGGGGGGGGGGGGGACCGCTACGGAGTGCTGTGGGGTCGTGTACCGCCGTAAGCCGCTCTGTAGCCGAGACTCGCCGCTGTTTCGGGTTCTCTGAACGAATTCATTTCAATGCACTCGCAACTCTCCGATACAGTAACACGTTCACCCATCCGAAATCAATTCTTCATATCATGCTGCCCTACTCTAGGAGCGATGGCTGAGATATTGGAATCGCATTCGTGAGGAACACGGTGCTCATTCTCGTGCGGTCGTTGAGATTTGGTATTATATGGTACTCCTAAATCTCTTCATACAGGAATGATTATTTTGGAAAAAAGTCACACTTGATGGTTTAGCGTGCATAATCTCGTAGGATGGACAACCTGCCGGAGCGAGGAGGTTTTTATGTTTGCCCTCACCTAACCTCCCTGAACATCGCTAGAAATAACATGTTCTTTCGATACACGTTAAATTGTAGTTACTAGTTCCCTGAAAGGATAACAGCGTAGGTTAGGGATACGCGTTTACTCCGCGAGGAACTGTAGAGTGCGTAATGGCGAATACCGCATACCAATATAATCGATTTTCTCTCTTATTTCGTTTGCGTGTTGAGAGATGCAAAAATTAGTCTACGCTCACACACTAACCTTTCTTACCTTATTTTCATTATCCTGACGTAAAAAATCTAGGAGAAGAAAATACGGAAACACCAAAAAAGGCCACACAGTACTAACCCTAATACGGTTTAGAAAAGTGTTCGCCTTTCGAAAATGTTCAAATATTTGTAAATCTATGGGCCAAACTACTCTGGTCATCAGTCTATAGGCTTACAAACTATTTGAATATTCAAATGTTTGAAAACGTATTGGACCGAACTGCAATGGTCATGAGTCCCTAGACTTACAAACTACTTAACTAACGTGCACTTAGAACAACAACAACAACACACAAACACACACACACACACACACACACACACACACACACATATATATATATATATATATATATATATATATATATACATATGCCCAAGGGAGGACTTGAACCTCCGGCGGGACGGCCGCCCAGTCCGTAGCATGATGCTTTAGACCACGCGACCATTGCGCGAGACACACCAACTACAAGGCGCGTCCAGAAAGTAAGTTCCGTTTCAATTTATCTCCGCTGCAGCGCGGCCATTGCAGTTCCGCACATGCGCTGCAGACGATGTGTATCAAGGAGAAGAACGTGCGCCATTTGGAGATCGCTGTCAGTTACGTACGCTTTGTTGTGTTTGTTTGAAATGTCGGCGTTGATTGAAAATCCCGCCGCCTGTGAAATCAGGTGATTCGGTTTCTGAATGCAAAGAAAGTGAAACCGAGTGAAATTTATCGGCAAATTTGCGATGTTTACGGACCGACAGTTCAATGGCGGGCGTAGTGATGTGCACGATGAAGAACGGAGTGGGCGTCCATCTTTGGTTACAGAAGAACTGGTTCACGTGATTGATGACAAGATCCAGGAAAACCGTAGGTTTACAGTTAGTGCTCTCGCTATGGATCCAGGAAAGAAACTGTTTCCAAGTGGTTGAAGACACAGGCGGCAGATTTCTATGAAGAAGGTATACAAAACCTGGTGCCACGCTATGACAAATGCCTGTAAAATTTCGGCAGTTGTGTGGAAAAGTAGTTTAAGAGTTGTAGAATTTTGTGCAATAAAAATTTCTTCTGTATCTGTGTACAATTTCATTTTATTACCAAACGGAACTTACTGTCTGGACGCACCTCGTATTTAAACTAATTTATACTTAACTAAGGACCACACACACACACACACACACACACACACACATACACACACACACACAAACACACACACAGAGAGAGAGAGAGAGAGAGAAGTGGCTGAGGGAGGACTCGAACCTCCGGCGAGAACGGCCTCGTAGTGCCCGACATAGCGCCAAGGAACCGCTCGGCTAATTCCCGTGCGGCTTGCCACCGAAAACAGCTTGGAATGGATAAATATATATCCTTAAAAGTGAGTATGGCACCATTCTTGCTGCAAAACAGTGGTAAAGCTGACAATGATGTAAGCGGATATCGACCACGTACCGTTCTACATCTACAGCAGATTTAACAAAGGCTCATTAATGCGGTTACCACAGTAGGTGCATCTGTTCCTCCTCACCTTCACCAAACTGTCCTGGGCAGTGCGAACTGTGTAACCAAAGCCCTGTTGCGGTGGAATGGCCGAGCGCTCTAAGGCGGCTTGCTGCCAAGCGCGCTGTTGCTTAGGTTAGTTTAAGTAGTTTAGCTTCATTGATTTACAAATATTTGAATTCGTTGGAAGAAAGCCTTACTATTGGGGATCAAATACTATACTATGGTATAGATCTGGTAAGTCAAAATGGTTATATAATCGTTCGTAGTGATGCGACCTTGTAGAGTAATCATGGTACTCATGGATAACTACGATATGTCTGCCCAATTCATCGACGAACACCTATGTTTCACTCATTGTTGCGAGCAGTCTGCATCGTAGGCTTGGGACAGTGCTCTATACCTTAACTTTGCAAGAAGTTGCAATCGGTGTGAAACAAAACTCTTCCTAACAAGTACGTTTCTTTCATTCCTCCATAACGCTGTTTTTTTTTTTTTTTTTTTTTTTTTTTTTTTTTTTTTTTTTTTTTTTTTTTTTTGTTATGGAGATTTGTATGAATTACGGGTGGTTTTGGAGTTCCAGCACGGCCTGCAGTATCCAGCATATGGAGTTAATTTTGGTGCTGACAGAATTCGCGAGTGCGACATTCATTGACTGTGACTGTTTTCAAACTGTCGTCTAATTTTTCGTCACAGTCCTCTTCAGTGACCTCTGCCACACTTAACACACACTGTCGTTTATGTTTGTAATTAGCGGATTATGTGTATCCGCTTTCCCTGTATGCATTATAAATTTCTTGAAAAACTAGACAATTCGGGTATCTTGTTGACAGGAACACCCACCATACAAGTACCAGTCATTTACCTAAATCAGAAATCATTTAGCTTTGTCATACTGTACGTAACTGAAGGTTAGCAACAGACTCAAACTAAGAACTGGAAACGACTGGGGACGAGTCCGCCGCTCTCATTAGTTCTGCTACCGATGGCGCTACACTTGTGTACCCTTCCGTAGGCAGAAAGAGAAGCCCGTATCCGACAGAAAGACGGTGAAACCTAGGACATGTTTCGGCCAGTAAGGCCTCGTTTCACGGTTCAGAGATTGGGATTCTGGAAAGGCGGGATTCCGCGAAAGTGCGGGATAAGTTTAGTCGAATTACGAGGTGCTTCCAGAAAGTAAGTTTCCCGATTTTGTTTCCTTTAAAGTAGACGTATTTAGGCGGGGAAATTGCTCATACCCAACATAACTATGACGTGAGACTCAAATATCTATCGGATAGGTTCCAGCTGCCAATAAAGTGGCAGCACTGCCCCGATATTGCGTCCCTTATTCGTTCTGCTTCCATCTGCGAGGTTTGGTCAGTGAAAGGGTTTCTTAAGGCACAAAAATTGCTCCCATATAAATTTATTGTCAGCTCTTATCAGGTCTACGGGCAGAACAACATGAGGAAACGGGTGGTGCATCGTTGGTTTAGGCTTGCAACCGGAGGTAGCAAAGTGTACACGAGGAAGAGCGCAGTGGACGACAGTCGATCATCCAGCATACAGTCCTGATATTGTTCACAGCTGTTTCCATCTTTTCTTGCATCTTCTCTATACCTTCTGTCAACCCTACTTCGTACGGATCCTACACTGATGAGCAAAACTCAAGAGCTGGCCGAACGACAGTTTTATAACGTACTTCCTCTGTTGACAGCCTACACTTCCTGAGGATTCTTCCAATGAATCTCAGTCTGGCATTTACCTTGTCAACGATTGATACTATATGGTCGTTCCATTACAAATCAGCCTTTGTGTGTACGCTCAGGTATTTTATGGAAGTAACTGCTTCCAGTGTTTGTCCTGCTACTGTGTAGTTATATACGAGGGTGTTTTGACGAGTCTGGTAAATTTTTATGAAAGAGCGGGAAATTTTCGGAACCTATACTGTTGTTGGTAAACCTGATATTTCCACGGATATTACAGCAAGTTTCGAACGACAGTTGTTATTAGTTGATTTTTGGCTGCCAGCTGAAGTGGTAACTGCGTAGTTAGTTCCTTAGGATGGACAAAAAGGAATTTCGTGCGGTCATTAAACATTTTCATTTGAAGGGTTGGACAGCTACAAAGATCAAATCCGGGTTGAATGAGGTCAATGTGGGTTCTGGATCGACGTTGAAGACAACTCACTTTTGGATCAATGAGTTTAAACGTGGTCGGGGAAGCACGGAAGATGGAGCACGCTCCGGTCGGCCCGTTGAAGTCACCACACTGGAAACCATCCATAAGGTTCATGATAATGTAATGGAAGATCGAAAATTAAAAGTTTACGAGATAGCTAACAATGTAGATATCTCAAGTGAATGAGTGCATTACATATTCCATGCAAAACTGGCCATGAAGAAGCTCTGTGCGCGATGGGTGCCGCGCCTGCTCACATTGGACCAAATCGGGAAACGAAAGAACAAATGTTCAAATGTTTGTTAAGCTTATGGGACTTAACTACGGGGTCATCAGTCCCTAAACTTACAAACTTCTTATAAACTACCTTATACTAAGGACGGCACAAATATCCATGCCCGAGGGGGGATTCGAACCTCCGACCGTAGTGGCCGTGCAGACCGTGACTGGAGCGCCTCAGTCCCCTCGGTCACCGCGGCCGGCAACGAAAGAACATTTCTGCTCAGAATCTAACACTGTTCAGGAGCAATCCACAGGACTTTTTGCGCAGATTCATAACTGTGGATGAAATTTGGGTCCACCACTACACTCCAGAGACAAAACAACATTCCAAACAATGGAAATGTATGGGGAAAGTGCACCAAAGAAGGCGAAGACTGTTTTGTCAGCTGCAAACGTGATGATGGCCACTGTCTTTTGGGATTCCCAGGTTATAATCCTGATAAATTATTTGGAAAAGGTCAGAACCATAACTGGGCCCTATTATGCTGCTGTGCTGGATCGTTTAAAAGAGGAACTAATTGAAAAAGTCCAAGATTGGCACAGAAGAAAGTGCTGTTTCATCAGGACAATGCTCCAGCCCACCCTGCAGCTATCGCAATGGAAAATGTGCACGACTTCGGATTCGAATTGGTTCCTCACCCACCTTATTCACCAGAATAGGCTCTGAGTGACTGCTTGTTATTCCCAAACTTGACAATTTGGCTTGATGGAAAGAAATTTTCATCAAATGAGGAAGTGTCCACTGCTGTGACAGATTATTTTGCTGAGTTTGACAAATCCTACTTTGCCGATTGGTTGAAATAATGTGGTTTTGGCGGTTTTGAACTAGAAATTAAAGTGGGTTTGGAAAATCACTGAACAAAGTGTATAGCCTTGCAAAAAGACTATGTCGAGAAATAAAGTGAGTTTTCGTCTTTAAAACAATTTTTTATTCTATTTTTACCACACTTATCAAACCGCCCTCGTAATAATGGCTTTTACTTTCTATGTAAGTGCAGATCTTCACACTTATATTGAGGCTCAAATGTCATACGCTGCAGATCCTCCTGCTTTTAGCTACCCCTTTCTAGCGTTGCGACTTCTCGATAAACTACAGTATCATCCGAAAATAGACTCACTGAACTTCCTATGTTATGAGGACATTTATATATATTGTGAAAAGCGGCGGTGCTAATAACTCTCCCCTGGGGCGCGCCCTAGATCAATTTAACGTGTGAAGACTTCTCTCCATTGATGATTACATGCTGCGACCTGTTAGCTAGAAACGACTCAATCCAGTCACACAGTTGGTCTGATATTCCATATGGCCGCACTTCATCAGGCGACGGTGAGGAACGGTGTATAACTCTTTGCGGAAGTCAAGAAACACATCATCTGCCTGCTGTGGTCTTATATCTACTACTCTCTGGATCTCATGGATGATTAGCGCGAGTTGTTTTCACATGACCGTTGCTTTAGGAAACCATGTTTATTCTTAAAAATGAGATTTCCTGTCTCCAGAAATGACATAATATTCGAAGATAGAATATGTTCCAGAATTCTGCAACTGACCGATATCAGAGATATAGATCTACAGTTTTGCGCATCTGATCGACGACCCTTCTTGTAAACATGAATGGTCTGCGCTTTTTCCCATTCATTAGGAACAGTTCCTACCTCTAGAGACATTCGGTGTACTGTTGCTGGAAGGGGGGCAAGTTTCTTAGCAGACTTATTATAAAATGGAATTGGTATCCCAACAGGTCTAGCGCCCTTTCCTCCACTGAGCGATTTCATTTGCTTTTCCATTCCTCTGACACTTACTTCAGTATCTGCCATTTTATCATTCTTTGGAAAAAGACATTTAACGTTTGGGCCTTTAGTGTCATCCTCTATGTTAATATCATTACTGTCACAGAGCGTCTGGATGTATGGTTTTCACCCGTTTACCAATTTGACGTAGGACCAGAATTTCGTAGGATTTTCCGCCTAGTCGGTACACAAAACATTGCTCTCAAAGTCGTTAAACGCCTCTTCATGACAGCCTCTACGCTAATGTTGGCGTCTTTTAACTTCATCTTGTCTGCTAGACTTTGTCTATGTTTATATTTGCTGTGAAGTTCTCTTCACTTTCGTAGCAGTTTCCTAACTCAGTTGTTGGACCACGGTGGATCTTTCCTATCTCTCATAATTTTACTTGGCACACACTTATCTAAAGCGTATTGTGCGGTGCACTTGAACTTCGTCCACAGTTGCCCAACACTGTCAGTGTTAGAGACGAAACTATCGTGTTGAGCTGTGAAGTACTCTGAAATATGACTCTTTTCGCTTTCGCTAAATAAAATCACCCTACCTTTTTTGATATTTCTATTTACAGCTGCATTATTTGATGCTGTAATGGCCTTATAATCGCTGATCCTCAGATAGAATCGAAAAGTTCGAGTCTATTCATCACCAGCAGGTCTAACAAGTATATCCACGAATCGGCTCTGTATTTAACCGTTCGATGTAATTTTCGGATTTAGCACTTCAAACTATAATGTTCAACTCTCTGTCGCTGCAACTTGTCTTAAACTCGTTTGTCTCCCACTGTGTATCCGGTAAGTTGAATCCGCCATCTAAAACTACAACATGAACAGGAAACGTACGGGAAATATTTTCCAAGTTTTACCTCAGACGTTGCGCCACTACTGCTGCTGAGCCAGATAGTCTATAAAAACTTGCAATGACCACGTTGGAGCCACTTTCACAATGGCTACCTCGCCAATGCACCGCCTTTTTATACGGTGTGCACACGATACTACCGCTATCTGTATCTGTGCATGTCGCTATTCCATTACTTACGTCACCTCGGTGTCTTAACCCACTTGCTCCTGAAACTTGGACAAGTAAAAACGATACAAATGAAACAAACTAAAACAAAAATTGTGCGAATTTAAAAGGGGAATGAGATACATCGAGGTCACACTGCCGGCCACCAGAAGCGCAACACCCGGACGTAAACAGTCAAATAAGGTGAAATTTGCGGTACGGCTCTGCGGCGAGGAGAAACGCATAGGATTGGCATTTAAACCAGAGCGCGAAATTTACGCTCGCCAGCTCGTCATTAGCGACCGAAAATTGGCATGTGGCGATCTGGGCTTACATATAAATTTTATATCCTAAAACACTGAAGCTAGGTTCAGAATTGTGCAAGCCTGAAGAGGTAAATTTTATGAATAAAGCAGGCCTACATTTCCTGGTAGTTGCATCAGTATTTTTAATCTTTAAACATTGATTCTCAGAATTGGTGCAAATAACAGCAATCATTAACACCAGTTTTGATTTGACATCACGGCTAGAGTAGCTTCTACATAAACGTTCGGTTTGTTCAGGTCTCTATGCAGACCTGTGTATCTGCGCCGTCTCCTGCTTCCGTCTACTTGAGGTGTGGCTGTTTCCTGTATAAACAATGACAGCAAGCAATCTGATTAGCAGACTCTACTGGGAAATTTTTTTCTGGGGCTTCCAAGCTTCGCGAATGCACAGAGCTGCCGGAATTAGAGTGGGGTTAGACTCACGTGATTCGTGTTATGAGTCGGGTTCTTAAAAATCTTGTAAGCTTTTGCAGTTCCGCTGTTGCGTTTGACTATTTCATATGTGTTTCATGGTCAATTGCAAGGTAAGTATTTTATTTAATCCTACCCATCGTCAGCTGATTCATCGGTGATAATGCAACTAGAAATGGCGCGAAAAACTTATTAGCAGAGCAAGTACCAAATACTAAAAGCAGCGTACAGGACTTGGCTGAAGACAGATACACTGGAGGATTTGCTGGTAATATTTGTGAATGGACCTCCTGTATCTGAGTGCCACTCATGAATGTTACTTCTCAGTGAAAATATAACGTTACTCAAAACTGAAGTACTAAACCTCTAGACTATTCTACTGGTATGTATTTTTTTCTGTTGGGTAATGGAATGGAATGCCAGAAAAGCAGGCGATACTGAAGGAATTAGATTAGGTAATGAGACAATAACAGTAGTAGATCAGTTATGTTATTTGGGTAACAAGATAATTTCTGAGAGCCGAAGTAAAGAAGATATAAAATGTAGAATGGCTATGGGAAGAAAAGCGTTTCTGATGAAGCGAAAGCTGGCCGCGGTGGCCGAGCTGACTGCGGCGCGCCAGTCACAGTCCGCACGGCCACTACGGTCGGGGGTTCGCATCCCCCCTCGGGCATGGATATTTGTGCCGTCCTTAGTATTAGCTAGTTCATAAGTAGTTTGTAGGTTTAGGGACTGATGACCCCGTAGTTAAGTCCCATAAACTCTACAAACATTTGAACATTTGAATTTGAATTTTGAAGAAGCGAAATTTGTTGACATCCAATATTAGTGTAAATGTTAGGAAGTCCTTTCTGAAAGTATTTGCCTGGAGTTAACATTGTATGGGAGTGAAACGAGGATATAAGGAGTTCAGATAAAAATGTAATAGAAATTTTTGAAATGATATGCTACAGACGAATGATGAAGATTACATGGGTCGATCATGTAACCAATTAACAGAATTGGAGAGAAAGTGAGTTTCTGGTATATCCTGACTAAAATAAGAGACAAGTTGGTGGGGCACATTCTGAGACATCAAGGAATCGTCACGAGGGACGAATACAGTAAACAGATTCAAAAGGATGTATATTGCCGTTCACATTCTCAGATCAAGAGGCTTGCACAGGACAGGGTAGCGTGGAGAGTCGCATAAAACCAGTCTGCGGACTGAAGACCACAACAACAGTGCTAAGGATAACACACACACCCATGCCCGAGGGAGGAGTCGAACGTCCGACGGGAAGCAGCCGCGCACTCCTCAGCAAGGCACCTTAGAGCGCACGACCATTCCAGCGCGGCTGCGTATTTGTAATCGGTGGATGTAGGAGGAAACGACGGACCGACGGGACAGATGGCACTCATCACATTACACCACTGCATGTGATGACTGGCGTATTGTGCACACGGCAGTGATGGGTCACTCTGACACATCACAATAATTTCGGTCTGTTGAGCAACAAGCGGTGTCCTACCATATTATTTGACGCCGTTTGCAGCTAAGGGAATCGTCTGCAAGTTATCCCTTATTGCCTTTACCACAGAGTCAATGTTGCAGACGTTTGCGCTGGCAGTGGCGCGATGAACGACGTACATGTACAACTGAATGGGATGATATTGTTTCTATCCCGACTCTACCTGCATCACAATTGTACGATTAGAGTCTGGAGACACCGTGGAGACAGACTGTTGAACTGTTGCGTTATGTGTCGCCTTACCGATAATTCACCAGGTATTATGGTTTGGAGTGGTATTTGATTCCCCCCCCTCCCCTTGTAAGCTATCCGGTCAGCTAAATTTCCACAGGATAATGCGCGACCACACGTGACACGCAATGTTCGAGACTGTTTCGTCGCTCGTCGGACTGCACTGCTGCCTTTGCATCCCTCTTCCGCCCATCAAAAATGTCTGGTCGATGACTGAGGGATACACCACCCGTTGCTACACTAGATCAACTTTGGAAATACGTGAAATCAGCATGGACTGATTTACTCCAGCACATTCAGAGCCTCTAAAATTCAATGCCGAGGAGAGTAGCGGTGGTTGTAGGTAAAAATTGCGGCATCCTGTGATCTTAGTACTACGTGTTATGTCCGAAATAAATTTGGCTGTGGTTTTTACACTCCTTCTTTGTGTTCCATTTTGGCTGGACGGCAGTGTATATAGTGTAGCAATTATTAGAGTGTGGTACCAGAAAGAACAGGACTTGAGGTACTTGTCTGGAGTGTAGCCTTGTATTGACGTGAAAGCTGGACTATAAGCCAAGAATAGAATGGAAGTTAGGAAAACGAAATGCTACGCAAAAATCATTAACTTGGGTAAATTAAATAACTGATAAGATGGCACTGAATCGAATTGGTGTGAAAAAATAATTTTATGGTCAACTGTAGAGACATCCAAGAATGGTCACCTGGCAATGGTGTAATGGTGTGAGTGCATGGGGGGCGGGGGGGGGGAAGTCGGGGAGGCGTAATTGTAGAGGGAGATCACTGCAATAATATAGGTAAGTAGGTTGAAATGGCCGTGGTGGAGAACTAAATCAAATCAGATTTGGGCTGGAGACAGCAACAAGGAGGAGTAAATTGAAAACTATTTTAAATATTTTCGTCTGATCGTGATTCTTTCTCTGAATCAACTGTTTGTAGAGCTTATGGGACTTAACTACGGGGTCATTAGTCCCTAAACTTACAAACTACTTATGAACTAGCTAATACTAAGGACGGCACAAATATACATGCCCTAGGGGGGATTCGAACCCCCGACCGTAGTCGCCGTGCAGACCGTGACTGGGGCGCCGCAGTCCCCTCGGCCACCGCGGCCGGCTTTCTCTGAATCCTCGATATACGAGAGTCGTATACAAAGTAAGTTCCGTTTCTATTTCTATCCGCGGCGGTACTACGACAGCAGTTCCGAGCATGCGCGGCAGTTACTCTGACTCAACGAGAAAACATGTTCGCCATTTTCAGATCGCTAATGCCGACGTGTGTTTTGTAGTGCTTCTTTATAATGTCAGCAGCCGCCTGTGAAATCAGATCTGTGATTCGTTTTCTAAATGCAGAGAAAGTTAAAGCAAAGGAAATTAATCGGCAAATCTGCAAGGTTTACGGACAAAATGCTATGAGTGATTCAATGGTTAGAAGATGGGTCAGACTGTTCAATGAAGGACGTGATCAAGTGCACGATGAAGAACGAAGTGAACGCCCGTCTGTGGTTACTGATGAACTGGTTCACACAATTGAAGAGAAGATTAAACACAACCGTAAGTTTACACTCAGTGCCCTTGCTATGGAAGTTCAGCAAATCTCACGATCACTAATTCATGACGTTGGGTACCAAAAATTCTTACTGAACAATACAAAAAACGAAGGATGGGCAGTGCACTTCAGTTTTTGACACGCTACAGTGAAGAAGGCGATGTTTTCTTTCTCGGATAGTCACGGCGGATGAAACTTGGGTATCGTACGGCAACCCTGAAACAAAAAGGCAAACAATGGAATGGAGGCACAATTTATCCCCAGAGAAGGTTAAGCTAAAGCAAATCTTGACACCTCGAAAACCCACCGTTTTTGGGACAGAAAAGGCATTTTGCTGATCGATTTCTTACCAGGAGGTCAAACAATTATTGCACATTGTTACTGCGAGACCATTAAGAAATTGCACCGCACAATACAGCACTGTGGTGTCGCAAAAGTCTGAAGTGCGCGCCACGTACTTTCGCCGCGCGCCGCCATGCAAGCACGGCGTGGCGTTCTTAAGACGTCGGCCACGAGCGCCCTCTGCTGCAACCCCGCTCGCGTCCATAACTGAACTCGATCGGCCACTTGGCAATAGTCAGGCACTATAAACGACTCTCATCAGTAGGCAGGCCTCTACCTAGATAAACAACGTATCAGCATTACACTAGTCTGCAGTCATGAAACTTTTAAAAGTTAAATATTACAATATTTCTGCTCAGACTCTGTACCCGCACACGCGTGCATCCTATTTCCCTGTGTTGATCTCTCTCCACTCGGCCACCGACACCTACGACAACCGGCGGCAACGAGACACAAAAAGAACAAGCGCCGAGGATTACTGTCAAAAGGTGTTGTTTTTTTTCCATGATAATGCCCGACCTCACAGGGCGAATGTAACCAACAACTCTTACGAGAATTTACTGGGACGTGTTTGATCATCCTCCGTACTACCCGGACCTCTCTCCTAGCGACTTTCATCTCTTCTTACACCTACTAGTAAAATCTGTCCTTGGTGGTCATACAAAAACCTGTGCCACACTATGGCAAGTTCCTACAAAATTTCGGAAGCTATGTAGAAATGTTGTTTAACTGTTGTAGATTTTTGTTCAATAAATATTTTTTTTCTCTATCTGTACCCTTTGTTTTATATAACCAAACGGAACTTGCTATGTGGACATACCTCGTATGATGAAAATATTTCTCGAAGCTCGGTTATCTAATATACAAAAGTGAATGACGGTTCATCTCACTGCAATGAAACTTTGCACACTTCATCTTCAAAACAAAAGGAAAGTCAAGTCACTGTCTAGGTAAAGTTTTGTATGGTGCATGGTGGAGGGTAATGTACCTATGAACTTCGATAAAATCTACGGATTTATTCAGATCTTGATGAAAGTTTGCGCGCTTGAGCTTGAAAACAAGAGGAACATCACCGTCTGCCTAAATGCCATACAGTGCACGGCGGAGGGTGCCTTGCAATTAACTTAGACACCACTTCATTCATCACCTTGACATTTAAGAGTTATAAGGTGATTCGTAGAGGAGGAGGAACTTGGAGATGAATAGAAAGAAGTGTAGGAGGAGATGAAGGTAGAGAGAGAGAGAGAAAGAGAGAGGGACTAACGTATGCTGGAAGATATAAGTACCCAGGCGACGCCGGATTTTCAGCTAGTATGTCATAAAACTTTGTTTACTATCTTTTCGTTTCATTTAGGTTGCATTATTGAACTCGGTGTTATTACGTGATTTCAGTTATTGGATGTTATTTGTACATAAGACGACATTGGAAGACAATCTCAATCGCACGAAAGCTCTCCGTCGTAATATTGCTCTCCTGCGTTATTGGCAGAGCGTAGAGCACTGCCTTCCTGCACTGCTGTTTTTCGTATGTTACGTTTCATTCGTTGTAATATCAGTGTACTTGGTTGGAAAAACACATTTCGGCAGATTACAGTACGATTCAAATCAACCCTTCAGGGTGAAACATGTCGTTTAAAAGACACTGTACCTGCTCTTCCTGACATACATCAAACAGTAACTGCAAATACTAATACTCCTCAGTTAAGAGACCGCTTTCTGGTTGGGGAGGTATACCGGCCTCGGTTCGTATCCACCCCTCGGATTAACGACGAGGGGCGATGTGCCGGCTATTCTGGATATGGTTTTAGGCGATCTTCCGAATCCCACTAGGTGAATACTGGCCTGGTACCCAAGTTGCACCCCCCGTTACACGACTCGTAAACAGTCAGTAAACTTTCGAACACTTTCATATGTATAGCATTACACGCGTAAATGTGCGGTAAACACATTCCCTCCATCTAGGAAGGGCATCCGTCTATTAAAGTAAGACAGAGAAATCCGTAGTAGCAAATACCGGCCCCGCCTCAATGCTGTATAAAGGCAAACAAAAAGAAATAACTGCAGTTACTTAAAAGACAGAAGTTCAAAACAAATTTCTTACGTCCATCACGTGGCTCACTCGAGGGTCCAGACTGAGACTGTGGGAAGTACTGAGCACATCATCGGCTCTTAGAGCACCAGATTAGATTTTAAGGATCAAAACATTATTCCCGTGCCGTACGGACAGAACCAGAAGGCTAATTACCAGAGGGCAGTTGGACTGACTAACGTGTAGGCGTCTTTGCCTATATCTGCACTCCACAAGCCATTACACAGCTGTAGATAATTCCCCGTGAGGGCTATAACCTCTCTTAATTTTATACTCACATTTTCACGAAATATACGTAGGAGGAAGCAATATAATTGTTGAATATAAATATCGGATTTCTGTAATTTTTTATATTCATGGTACGTCAAGTTGAGAAATTAAATAACAGACAAAGCTATTCGATGCAACTATCAAAAATTCTCGAGGAAATAGAAGTTGGAGTTATTACAGGACTTTATATATAGGGGTGAATTGGTATTTCCCTTGGTCACGTCATAACGAGAGAACAGCTCGACCGATTTGGCTGTTCTTTTTCCTCTTGTGTTCGTAATTCTCAGAACAAGGTTTGTATCAAATAAAAGTTTTGGGAAATCTACCGGAAAATCCAAAATTTGAGAAAAACTGAAAGTGCTTTTTTTTCAATAAGTGCGAGTGTTTCTATTGCATACAAATCTACAGTTTGGATCCGATAATGATGAAATATTGATAACTGACTTTCAAAACAAGAGTAAGAGTACTGTCTACGTAAAATTTAATATGGCGCATGGCGGAGGGTACTTTACTTACGGACTTCGACAAAATCCATAGTTTTATTGCGAGCTTGAAATTACTATGATGTTATCAAGAAAGTTGCCTCACGTAAGTACTTTATTACCAGTTACCTTGAACATTATCTCATGCTCGTATATCTTCTTAGAAGAGATTTTTCGGCCGCGGCGGAGCGGCCGAGCGCATTGAGGCGCTATGCTACGATTCGCGAAGCCGTTCCTCGTCGGGGGTTCGAATCCCCCCTCGGGCACGGATGTTTGTGTCGTCTTTAGTATAAGGTAGTTTATAAGTAGTTTGCAAGTTTAGGGACTGATGACCCGGCCGTCAAGTCCCTTAAGCTTGACGAACATTTCAACAACCGAAAGGGTTCTTTGCAATTAACGCTGTCTCTCTTTCACTCATCACCACGCAAGTTGACAGATTCATCTGAGTTGTCCTAGATAAGATGGGGGGGGGTAATCAATGAGGTGGGAGGGAGGAAGGGGGGATAGATGTTCAAATGTTTGTATAGCTTATGGGACTTAACTACGGGGTCATCAGTCCCTAAACTTACAAACTAGCTAATACTAAGGACGGCACAAATATCCACAGATATCCATGCCCGAAGGGGGATTCGAACCCCCGACCGTAGTTCACAAATGTTCAAATGTTTGTTAAGCTTATGGGACTTAACTATGGGGTCATCAGTCCCTAAACTTACAAACTACTTATGAACTACTTACGAACTAGGACGGCACAAATATCCATGCCCGAGGGGGATTCGAACCCCCGACCGTAGTGGCCGTGCTGACCGTGACTGGAGCGCCTCAGTCACCTCGGCCACCGCGGCCGGCCCGACCGTAGTGGCTGTGCAGACCGTGACTGGAGCGCCTCAGTCCCCTCGGCCACCGCGGCCGGCGGGGGGGGGGGGGGGGTTGAAGAGATAGGACGAGAGAGGGGAAGTTGGAGATGAACAGAGAGATGGAATACTAAGAGGTGGGTGGAGAGAGAGGGGTGGACGGGAGATGGTCTGCAAGAGTATAGAATAAATAAATAAATAATCAGGTCAATGATTGTATGCCTTTTATGAAAACGCCATAATCGAGCATGGATCGGAAGATCCAACAACTTTTTCTTTTTTGGCATTAGTTTGAGAACGTCAGGTCACATGATCAGACTAGGTCTGATTTACCGTCTTCGCGTAGCGAAATGGCTGGCCGCTATGAGAAAGTGGGCCTTACTCATTAGATATGAGGCCATAAATCAGTGTTTCTCAACCTGTGGGTCGCAAAGCCTTGCTCGAGGGGGTCGCCGTCACAGCGGAAGTACTTGCACCATAGAATAACTACTGGCTCATTAGTACAAAAACGTTTGCCTAAGTGAGATATATGTAATGTTAAAATTATAGAGTTCCTTGTGTAGCCAGCCGCGGTGGCCGAGCGTTCTGCGGCGTGCCAGTCACTGTCTGTAGTCTTAGCTAGTTCATACGTAGTTTGTAAGTTTTGGGACTGATGACCCCGTAGTTAAGTCCCATAATCTCTACAAACATTTGAACATTTTTATTTTATTTTATTTTATTTTATTTTATTTATTTATTTATTTATTTATTTACTTATTTATTTACTTGTGTGGGGGAGACCAGGGCACGTTGGCCATAGGGGCAGGACAGCCCAGTCGAATTAGTGTATACAGTACACACTAGATCGTCTTAGAAATCAATCAGAAAGTAGGTAGTACTGTCCCTCTCCTTATACTGGGCCAATATCGCAGGCGGCGAAGTTTTCGACAAGCTGTAGTCCTTAATTGTTTTTGTTCGTGTTTGAGTAAAATACTACTCGTCGGTTAATGTGTGTTATTTAACTTTTGCTTGCTTTAGGCGCAACGAGATGAGTAGTATAATAAAAGGTCGTACTTTAAAGATTATTTCTATATGTCATACATACTTAATTGCTTCAGTGAGTTTTCTAAAGAACAGAATTCATTGTAATGATGGCGATGGATCAGATTGGACTAGAGAGGACGGGGCACGATGGACAGCCGACACAACCTGTCACGTCCTATAGGAGCTGTACTTCTTTAAACTCGATGAAAGGTTTGTTACTTTTAATGATAACAACGTTTATAATTCTTCGAGTGTATTAAATTATGATATAATTGTCGAAGTTGAACATATGTTGATACTTTTCAGAGGTCAAAAGATCGTCATATTCACGAGAAAAAAAGGATTGAATAAACGCCAACAAGTAAACTTTATTTTAATATTATACAGTGATCTGAGAAGTCGGAATCTCGTTCATTTCCTTGTTTTCAAAGCATGAGTTACGGCTCTGGTTTAAACCTTTGTTTTATTTGTAGTATCATAAAAATGATCCGAGATTATAAAAGAATGAAAGGGGAATTATTTCTGAAGATACGATGCTGAGGGCAGTTTTAGAAGTGAAAGAAAAGGAAAGATCTTTGATGACTGTTAGCGAAGGCTTTGGGATTCCAAGAAAATCTTACTGGAGGTACTGTGTTAGACATCATGTAAGTTTGCACAGGTAATTGAAACTCAGGAAACAGAAATTGAATTTCAACCCATGCCACTGGAAAGAAATACTGAAGAAAAATTAAATCACAGGCTATAGAATCCCTTTTTCAAAAAGGAAAGATGGTGATAATGATGACGATGAGGAAGAGTCACAGTGTCTTTTTGAAACAGTCAACTGGAGAACAAGGAATTCAGTTCACGAACTGTAAGCGTTGTGCTTAAATAAAAGAAAGAAGATTACATTTGTTTCCTTTGAGATAGCATAGTTTTGTTATGGTACGTGAGGAAGGGGGTCGTCAGAATACTTTTATTTGGAAGGGGGTCCCATATTCGAAAAGGTTGAAAAACACTGCCCTAAAGAATGAGATCGTTAAAAACTGCCACATCTTGCGAAAAGGTTCCACATCTTCTAAACTAATAGACCGATTTCAACCAAATTTGGTACAAATACTCTTTACCGTCAGTAAACAATTGCAACGGGGTTAAAGATCACCTGTGGCACTTACCTGAGGCTATACGAAATTACAAACAATGAAAGTAACAAAAAACTGCCCCATTACGCGATGCATGAATAACGACATTTAATTCAAGCACTATATGAGAATCAGAGCGCATAGCGAGTTGCAAGAAACCTTCCACATAATTACAAAACTTTGGAAATATTTTTCACTGACAAATCCGACAAAATGATGAAATAACTTTATTGCTCTCTATTTTTCCGCTGTTCATGCAGTAAAACTACGGCATTTGGCATGACGTTGCAATTTATTTCTTTTACACTACTAATTGTATTCGGGAGTCATTATACAGACACTGTATGCACATATTACTGAATGTACATTCTAAATTACATCATAGTACGACACATGTTCATAAGAGATGAGTTCATAAACAATTAGGTTAATGAAAAACAGCCCCAACATCTATGAGTTTTCGATTTATAGTAATATTAGCTCTATCAGTGACGTGTTTTACAAGCAGTGTGTACCTTCCAAATTATAATACGACACATAATTCATGAGATACGACGCCAAAAACAAGGAAAAGCACGAAAAGCCACCCCATCACGCATGAGATTGTAATTTATTACCTCTTTATTACCAATTCCATTCGCAACACGTTCGCATTTTCCTAATATCGCACTATACGCCCCTAAAAAAATTATAGTATTGTATGATACATAGTTCAGGAGATATGACTTCAGAAGGATTGGGCTGCATGAAAACCAGACTGAAATGGGTAGAAACTTGAGTAGAAAGTTATGGACAAAAAGTGAAGAATGAGATGGAGTAACAAAAGAAAACGACAAACTCACTCACGCGAAACGCCGGGAACTAAAGGTAGTACTTTTTATAAATTGTGAATTCCAATAAGTGTTTCTATTTTATGATAATAGACCTACTTCTTTACTACAGTTTCAAATTTTTCCTCATTTGTTAATAATTCATGAATCACAGAGTTCTTCATATTCGTATTCTTTAAAACGGTGAGATTTCAGATAAAATTTTAGAAGACGCTACTTCTCAGCACTCCCTTGTACATTCCACTCATGATCCATACAGGTGCCGGCCGCGGTGGCCGAGGGGACTAAGGCGCTCCAGTCACGGTCTGCACGGCCACTACGGTCGGGGGTTCGAATCCCCCCTCGGGCATGGATATTTGTGCCGTCCTAGTTCGTAAGTAGTTCATAAGTAGTTTGTAAGTTTAGGGACTGATGATCCCGTAGTTAAGTCCCATAGACTATACAAACATTTGAATATTTTCCATGCAGGGGAACTGAACGACGTATTCACAAGAAATAAATTTAATCAAATGCCAACTTCAGTAAAGTTATGTTCTCACAAAAAATAAAAAATTTGTACAATGGAAAAATCTTCTCGGATAATAACAAAGATAATGTAGGAAAATTAATTAATAGTCCTCAAAGTGTACCAGCATACATTGTTTGTGATCACGCTCGGTAGTGTTAAATCTGCTGCACTGTAAGATCAGCAGTAAACTTGTACAACCCAGATTCCATGACGGGGGAGAGCGTCACCTCTTGCTCCACTTTCCCTCAAAATGTTCAAATGTTTGTAATTCTTATGAGACCAAACTACGTTGGCCATCAGTCCCTAGACTTACAAACTACTTAAACTAACCTAAGCACAACACACAATCCATGCCCGAGGGAGGATTCGAACCTCCGACGCGGGAGGCCCCACTTTCCCTCCCCCCCTGACTCCCGATTGTAGCGGCCGTGCAGACCGTGACTGAAGCGCCTCAGTCTCCTCGGCCACCGCGGCCGGCGTATTGTAAGTACGACACATTTAGTTGCTAGAAGAACTATGTGGATACATAACAATGAGGATAAGAGCGTTTGCAAAACGATTGTGATGGAATTTGTAATTCTTCAGTTATGAATGTTATTAAAAAAATATTTATTTGCTATGTTTGGTTGTGTAGGCGTCTTCCGCAGCAGCTGTTAAAATTAACTATAAGAGGTATTCCACCTTGTGCTGACTGCAATTAAGACATTTAATTTACATTTTCATTTTACAAGCATCTTATGTGGTCTGTACATGATACATAGGTTTGTACTATTTGTTTCGTGTATATAGATTTTAAAAAAATTAATTTTTTGTGCACTTTAGGCCTATGTCTTTTAATGACATATTAAAGTTTTTATCAAAGACATTCTATACCCGGATCCACAGCAACACGGACAATACACAACACAATAACATCCTCTGACGTAAACATTGTGTGAACCTTCAATATCGTTGACACAACTGTCAAATCAAGATCAAGTCGTACATAAAGGTAAATACAGATTTTTAAAATACAAGAACAGTGTACGACATTTTGACAGATCGATAACCAACGATATTAATGGGAATTAAAGAAAATCTCACGTATGTAAAAGTACATTTAAATCAAAATTACATATAGTGTCACATATAGTATTAGCACTTTAATAGAATATGTGTTACCATAATTGCAGAACACCTGAGAATGGCGTTTAACAGCCGAAATAAGCTTATTGTGCCGATAACAACGCGCCAATAAAAGCTATCAATATTTAATAGCAGTGTCTTGACTTAACACTTTAATATGTCATTATAAGACTTTTTACCACTGCGGGCTCCACACAAATCAAATTAGGCCTATGTCTTTTGAGACGTAACAGACCACTTAGGGAAACACCTAAAGACTGTAAATTTCCATGTAGGCAACACCAATACAACTTGTAACTCTTGTAAGAAAATCCCTGTGTATTAGCCCTATGCTGATCTACCCATATCAAATAACTTTGATTTAAGAATGTTACCAGATTGTAAACACACCACAGAAACTATAACTACTCAGTTAATGTTCATCCATTGGTAGGAAGCAGAGTTATTGCATATTAAAGCTATATTCCGGAATGTAAAATAAGCACATGTAGAATTAACAGATAGTAACAGAAAACATATTAAATGATATTAGATTCTCATCAAACTCAGTACATGGACTTAAAATGCCATCTGATGCATTAATGTAATACTGGCAATAAGTTATTATGTGACTTCCGAAGACTTAATCTGAAACCAACATGACCACATGGTCAGCTTTTTAAGCATTACTTGGAAACTATGATATTAATAGAACTAAAAGAAACTGTCAATAGTTAAGCTTGCAAAAACGTAAATCTGTACATGTTAGGAATTATAATAATAACATAATTCTCATGTTATTAACGTCTTTATGAATTCCATATGTAATATCATATATTGCTTAATTGTGGCAATTCTTATCAAAGTGATCGTATTTAAAAGTATAAACATTTAATGCTCTACTTACCAATATTAAGTATATCTTCTAACAAATCCGTTGTTAATGATAAATGTATAACTTCCTGGTTCTAACAACAATATGTATTGTTGTCACATGTCAAAATAGTATATAAGGATCCGAGCAGAGAGACTCGGGGCGTCATTATTAAGGCTGTCTTTGGGCAGTCACTATGTATGTCAGTATGCAGATCAACAATGTAATGTATTATTGAATATAGTTTTATGAAAAGTGCGACTTGTGTTTTGAGTTCGCATTAAGTGATGTAGATCTGTAATATATCACCCAGCACGCAAATTTAACCTGAATTTCAGGTACGTGGAGAACTTTAAAAGCGAAGCAGATTCTACGAGATACACCCAACCTACGACAATATGTTTGTAGCAGGTACGTTACACTTTCTAAATTGATGTACAGTCCACTCTGCGTTTTATTGTCTCTTCTTTACTTCCCAGTGCTGTATTCCCCCTTGTTGGTTGGAGTTTGGTTAATTTCTGACGCGTGTGTTTTGGTTTTAGACGGCACTTCTCGCCTCTTTTTGTGTCCTTTTCTTCCGTTCAATTTATTATTACTTCATTTATTTTAAACTGCGTAAAATTTGCACATTACCAGTTTTTAGTGGAATGCCTTTCGCTATGTTTATCACTTCACCACAGTGTCGCTATGCTGATTTCTTACCTTTATATATACACTCATGGCCATTAAAATTGCTACGCCACGAAGATGACGCCCTACAGACGTGAAATTTAACCGACAGGAAACAGATGCAGTTGACTTACGTTGCCTGGTGAAACGTTGTTGTGATGCCTCGTGTAAGGAGGAGAAATTCGGACCATCACGTTTCCGACTTTGATAAAGGTCGGATTGTAGCCTATCGCGATTGCGGTTTATCGTATCGCGACATTGCTGCTCGCGTTGGTGGCGACCGTGACTGTTCGCATAATACGGAATCGGTGGGTTCAGGAGGACAATACGGAACGCCCTGCTGGATCCCAACGGCCTCGTATCGCTAGCAGTCGAGATGACAGGCATCTTATCCACATGGCTGTAACGGATCGTGCAGCCACGTCTCGATCCCTGAGTCAACAGATGGGGACGTTTACAAGGCAACAAGCATCAGCACGAACAGTTCGAAGACGTTTGCAGCAGCATGGACTATCAGCTCGGAGACCATGGCTGCGGTTACCCTTGACGCTGCATCACAGACAGGAGCGCCTGCGATGGTGTACGCAACGACGAACCTGGGTGCACGAATGGCAAAACGTCATTTTTTTTTTTTTTTCGGATGAATCCAGATTCTGTTTACAGCATCATGATGGTCGCATCCGTGTTTGGCGACATCGCGGTGAACGCACATTGGAAGCGTGTATTCGACGTCGCCATCCTGGTGATGATATGGCGTGGCATTGGTTGCACGTCTCGGTCACCTCTTTTTCGCATCGACTGCACTTTGAACAGTGTCCGTTACACTTCAGATGTGTTACGACCCGTAGCTCTACCCTTCATTCGATCCCTGCGAAACCCTACATTTCAGCAGGATAATGCACGACCGCATGTTGCAGGTCCTGTACGGGCCTTTCTGGATATTTGACTGCTGCCTGTGGCCGAGGGGACTGAGGCGCTTCAGTCACGATCTGCACGGCCACTACGGTCGGGGGTTCGAATCCCCCCTCGGGCATGGATGTTTGTGCCGTCCTTAGGATAAGCTAGTTGATAAGTAGTTTGTAACTTTAGGGACTGATGACCCCATTGTTGAGTCCCATAAGCTTAACAAACATTTGAACATTTGACTGCTGCACTGGTCAGCACATTCTCCAGATCTCTCACCAATTAAAAACGTCTGGTCAATGGTGGCCGAGCAACTGGTTCGTCACAACACGCCAGCCACTATTCCTAATGAATTGTAGTATCGTGTTGAAGCTGCATGGGCATCTGTACCTGTACACGCCATCCAATTTCTGTTTGACACGATGCCCAGGCGTATCAAGGCCGTTATTGCGGCCAGGGGTGGTTGTTCTGGGTACTGATTTCTTAGGATCTATGCACCCAAATTGCGTAAAAATGTAATGACATGTCGGTTCTAGTATAATATATCTGTTTAATGAATACCCGTTTATCATCTGCTTTTCTTCTTGGTGTAGCAATTTTAATGGCTAGTAGTGTATGTAAAAATTTTTGTGTTTGTGCCTATATTTCACTCTGCAGCCAAAACTACATATCGCAAACGAATATTGTTTGTATGTGGCAGTAGGTATCAGTCTCCAATTGTGCGCTATGATCGTAGAGGGTTGATAACGATAAGGGCTGGAAGATATGGGAGTTGAAAGTTACCGATTTATGTAAAATTCTGCATGTGGGTGTAAATATTTTGCTCTTCAGCAATAACTACACATTGGAGACGAACGATCTCTCTGTGTTGTTGTAGTACAAAGTCTCCCGTTGTACACCATAGCAGTTCTGTGTGTCTAGCTATAAGAGGGTGGAAGATACAGTGCTTGAAAGGGATGCCGGACACTTGCCACGCCGGACATTTGCCACACCTGACCCTTCGTCAGGTAGTAGGATTAGCGACCCCTCAGGCAAGGGACGCCCTTCCCCATACTTCTGCTGTTTGCTTCCTAACCTCCGTCTCCGATGTAACACGATACGGTCAATACGAAAGAGATATTTCTGTTCGACATCTCTCCGAAATTTACAACTTCTTTTCAATATCCCGAAATCGAAATATTTATAACTTTTGGGAAACGAAAGCAATACCGTCGGCTATGTCACTGTGTAATCAGTTCTTCCAACCACAAATATGGATCCATTCTCCCTCCGCCGGCCGCGGTGGCCGCGGGGACTAAGGCGCTTCAGTCACGGTCTGCACGGCCACTACGGTCGGGGGTTCGAATCCCCCCTCGGGCATGGATATTTGTGCCGTCTTTAGTCTTAGTTAGTTGATAAGTAGTTTGTAAGTTTAGGGACTGATGACCCCGTAGTTAAGTCCCATAGACTATACAAACATTTGAACATTTTCATTCTCCCTCCGTTTGTACGGTAGCTTTCTTCCACTCTTAGTGATTGCGATAGAAACAGTCCATCGCCATGGAAGGAACATGAAAGGAACGATATAAAGAGAATTCGAATGTTCGCTTATCATTCAAGATTGATCACTGCATTTGTACATATATTAATTGCTACAACTGCCTGAGAAAAAAGAAGGAAAGAAGAACGTTACACTTCATAAATTTACTCTTTTGCAGCGAAATATTAATTAATAAAGTGAATTGGGACAATGTTCAAATCAATCACAGAAAATACGTTTACAAAATATAGAGAAGAGCGTCTATGTTTGACAGATCACCTAAAATCGACATACAAATTTTAAATAAAGAAATGAAGGAATATACAATGCTATGCTTGTTAAGTACACTGTTGTTCTACATTGTTTAGCTGAGTCGCAGAGGTAACACCCTAGTTTTTTAAAGGAAATGCCATTATTCCTACGATCTGCACTACAAAAGAAACAAAAAGTACAATGTAATGTGTGTACTAGCTCACAAGCGAAACTGAAGTCGATAGTTCCCGTCAGTTAGTGTGAGCAGATGTTCTACTCGACTACCGGAATAAATTAATAACTGCCGCTGCCGAGCGGCCAAGCGCATTGAGGCGCTATGCTGCGATGCGCGATGCCGTTCTCCGTCGGGGGTTCGAATGCCGCCGCGGTGGAGGAGCCGAGCGGTCTAAAGCGTCTCGCTGCGGACCGCGCTGTTGCTCGTCGTGGAGGTTCGAGTCCTTCCTGGGGCATGGGTGGGTGTGTGTGTTTGTCCGTAGGTTAGTTTACCTAGGTTTAAGTAGTTTGTAAGCTACGTACGGATGACCACGCAGTTTGGTCCGATAGATTTACAAACATTTGAACATTTGGTTCGAATACCCCATGGGCATTGATGTTTGTGTCGTCTTTAGTATAATGTAGCTCATAAGTAGTTTGTAAGTTTAAGGACTGACGAACCCGCAGTTAAGTCCCTTAAGCTTAACAAACATTTTAATTTACCGACCCCGGCACTCTCATGATGCAGCCGCTGAACAGTTCATAGAAAACTTGAGTCTCAACAGAAATAGGTACACTACTCATACAATTATAGTTGGCGGTGACTTAAATCTACCATCCGTATGTTGGCAAAAATACACCTTCTGTCAGGGTGGCAGATACATCTTCCGATATTGTTCTAAATGCTTTTTTAAAAATTATTTTGAACAATTAGTTCACGAGCCCATTAAAATTGTAAATGGTTTCGGAAACACACTTGAGCTCTTAGTCACAAATACTCCTGAGCATCACGACGGATACAGGGATAAGTGAACCCAATGTTGTAGCGAGCTCAAATCTGTAACAGAGGTATTCACCAAAACGAAACGCTAAATACGTCTACTAGAAAGAGAAACAAAAATAAAAATTCGGTTGACATCTTCCTTGGAGACAGTCTCCATTTTTTCTAAATTAACTATGTACGTGAAGACCGTATGTGGCTTACATTCAAAGAAATAGTATCAACAGCATTGGAGGGATTCCTACCAAATAAATTAATAAGAGACTGAACTGCTCCCCCATGGTACATAAAGCAGAACAAAAAGCTTCTGCGGAAATTTAGACGAAGTCAAAATCCCCAAGATTGCCGATTACGGAAGCTCGAAATTTAGAGCGGCCTTCAATGCGACATTCGTTTAATATTTTTCACAACGAAACTCTTTGTAGAAATGTGGCAGAAAATCCAAAGAGATTCTGGTCCTATGTTATCTACAGCAGGGGAAAGACTAAGTTAATGCCTTTATTGCGCGACAGGGACGGTAATATTACTGAACACAGTGCCACTAAAGCGGAGTTATTAAATGCAGTTTTCAGAAATTCTGTCATCAAATAAGACGAAGTAAATATTCCACAATTCGAAATGAGAACTGCTGCAAACATGACATAAAAGTAAATACCCCTGATGATGCAAAGCAAATCACCCTATCAAATAAATGATGTTGCAGACGAAATGATAAACTATGTTTTCAAAATTTCTAATGCACAAGAAAAAATACGTCTAATACATTTATGATATTCTTTTGTAACAATTATTTTTGAATAGTAAGCTCCTTGCCTTGTTTCAATAGCTTTTACTAGCCCGATTAAAGATAATCAACAACATGGCGAGAAACTTTAATTTTTAAGGACTATATCTAAATCTACCTCACGAGATCTACGTCTACTGTAAAGTTATTTCTATCCTTGTCTAATTTTGGAGATATGAGAATTATTTTAACACTATAGCTGCCGAACTTGTCAATCTTAAAGAGTATATCTGTTTTAGGGTGTGTATTTTAGGTGCAAATCAAAAGTTCAGATTCTTTTTAAAACGTAAAGTGTACCTTATAAATTTAACAAATATGATATTTTTAGGAGCTAATTGCGACTCTGAAGTTCCAGGAATAATTTTAGAACTTACAATCTTTGACGGTATGGCCATAATATTAGAAGGTAGAAAAAAGTTCTCTTAACGTGTCAACTGCCGGCCGCGGTGGCCGAGGGGACTGAGGCACTCCAGTCACGGTCTGCACGGCCACTACGGTCGGGTGTTCGAATCCCCCCTCGGGCATGGATATTTGTGCCGTCCTTAGTGTAAGCTAGTTCATAAGTGGTTTGTAAGTTTAGGGACTGATGACTCCGTAGTTAAGTCCCATAAACTATACAAACATTTGAACATTTGAACGTGTCATCTGTAGGCGCTTTTATCTAGATAGGAAATTGCAAATTGAAAAGCGGTAGATTTAACTGTAAGTTCTGGTTGCAGGAGGCTCATATGAGTAATGTTTAATGTATTTGCTTCGTTAAGTCGTATTTCACCGCGTATTGATTAAACGCTAGTGAACCGAACTGTGACCAGCTAGCTTCATCATTAAGTTATTTAAGGATACTGAGGTCTGATACACTCTTTTTATTTTTACAATTAATAAAGGTCGCATCGTCATGTGGTCCTCACAGGTGTGAGCAGCTTTCCCTTGCAATGATCCTGTTTTCGGAGTAAGCACATCCACACCTTATTATCGCGTAACCATTGTAGTGGGCAAAAGGCCTGCCCTAGGCCGTTGTAATAACTTCCATACTGACGGTCGTACTACGAAATGCGGAAGCGACCAGTGTTCATATGTCGGGACACCGTCCACCGAGACCTCGGGCCGGGTAGTAGGGGGGGGGGGGGGGAGGAGGAGGAAGAGGAGGATAAAACAGGGGCACCCGGCCCTTCGGAGCAGGTAAAAGTGTGGCAAATGTCCGGCGTGGCAAGTGTCCGGACACCCTTGAAAGTCGTCAGATTATATGAAATTCGGAATGAAGTCCAGCAGTGACTTGTGACACTATAATAGCGTAATAGTGTAATAGTAATAACGAAACGTGATGCACATTCTTCAGTTGTTTTTCTGCAGCAAGCGTACGAATAAAGAAAACTAAGTGCATATTGCAGTTTGAAAAGTAAAGCTACCAAGAAAGATGCCAAAGCGTAAGAACGAAATTTCGCGTTTCCGATCCGTTTCTAAAAGACAGAAAACGACGCTGACATGTGAATCTACAGACTATAGAAACTTGAAATTTGTAGACATTGTTTATCTTACACTGTAGGCATCAGCGATTTTTCGATATTTCCATCCCTAAGGAGGTGAAATAGAGGATGAACGGTTTTTTGAAAATACGTTTCTATTAAGGCAATTTTGAAGCAAGAAATACGAAACTTCTGATTTAGATTTTCGATTGGAATTTTAAAAACACGTGATTCAATATTTTTGGAAATTCAACCATTCAGCGGGTGAAATAAGGGAAAATCTTTTAAGGGTGCTAGTAAGACTATTTTGATGCTAGAAATGAAAAATATTTGGATTTGTAGCATGGTTAGAATTCTTTTTAAGCGTGTTTCGGGATGTTTTGAATTCTGCCATCAATGGCGCAATAGAGGGTGGCAAGTTGTACCAAAATACTTAATTAGGAAAGTTAAATTAAATAATTCTCAGTCTCTGTTGCGATATTTTTTTATTCACCAATTACTGCTAACAGCGCGGAACGCGTAATTGGTGAATAAAAAAATATTGCAACAGAGACTGAGAATTATTTAATTATTCAACACTGTTGCTGCACCAACCGCCGCCACCACCTTCATGGAATGGAACGAAATGATTAGGAAAGCATTTTAAAGCTATATATATATGAAAATTTATATTTAGAAGTAGAAACAACTAATGCAGACTATCCATTTTACGCGTGCGAAGTAGCGGGAATTAAGCTAGTTTGTTATATTCCCTGTTTACTTATTCACCTTCTAAACTCTGTAATTCTAACCAATTACGAAACGGATGAAGTTACAGACGCAAAAACCATATGTATTATCCGTGTATGAGTGGAATACGGAATCTCCGCTCACGAACCAGACGTGTTGGTTCTTCGGTTCGCACCTCTTTCGCGAAAGCACGTTTACCTCAATTTCAAGTATAAGCGAGACTAATAAAAGTACCTGTTCTTGGTGTCTACCAAAACACACGTTTTCGGGCCACATATATGTCGATAAAAATTTTCAGTCTGCAATTATCTGTCAATTTTGTTAGTTTTAAGTGGATTTGGAGTCGTAAATTTCGATGGCGGTTTCTGAAAATATGGAAGGTAGTGAGCGAAAATATCTTACATTCCGTCATTTTCGTCCGTGCACAAATGACCTGTCGAGTTGATTGGCAGTGTTCGAGGCCCTTCCCTCGTAAGCGAAGTGGCGAGTCAGAGCTACCAATAGCGCAGCGCGAAGGTAAGTCGCCGACTGTTACCGAAGCTCAATGTGAAGCGTTGTGCGCGAGGATAGACGTGCGTTTTGGGAGCGTGGTTCAGGTAGCGACGGCACGCAGCGCCTTAGGCACGGCGGTGGTGGGGCGGGGGATGGGGGGTGGGGGGCCGGCCGCCGGCGTGTGGGAGGGGGAGAGGGGCGCGGGAGGGAGGGAAGTGATGTTTTATACTGAGCCGACGGGCGCGCGCTCGCTCAGTCGTTAGCCAGCCGTTGTTGAGGTTGTGTGGACTGTCGCCGGACTGGCTTGCCGTTGCTCTGCTGGGAGGGGCCGCTTTCTTCTCCAGGTACGTGGTCACTAACAAGGATTTTACTGCTGGACGCGCACCCCCTCCGTGCCTGTTTCATCTGCTCCACGCGCGTTCCGAAACTGCCGCAGTCTGACGATTTTCTCATACAAGAATTGTCACCGATACGCGGGGCTGCAAAAATAGACAACGAGACACACTCCGTCTAAATTTCCCCGGCTTGTTTTCGCTGCGGGTGCGGTTGGAAATCGTCGCTGTCAGCGGCGTCAACTGTGGTGTTATGAAATTTATTTTCCCGGTGAGTGTTGCCATTTTTGTAACGTGACCCAAAAAGAATAAAAGTTCTTTGGTACCGCTACTGAAGCGGCTAAGGAGCTTTAACGTGTGAAGTAGTAATGTTGTGGATTGCTGTGTGTAGATTTTGCGCTAGGGAAAGACAGCGCGTCTATTTTTGCTGTAAGTTCTTCTTTTCTACCGACCACGTGTTCGGCACGCGCGGGCCGGGCCGCAGTAAGGAATTCGCACGCGGCCGCCGGCTAATAAACTCACAGCAGAGGCGTCCCACGTGATAAATTTTGCAGCCGCGTTGGTAATTGAAATTTGAACGGCCGCGTGAGAGTGGTGCTTGCGCGTCGGCGTTCCCGCCTTTTTTTTGAAGTGCGTGAGATTATCTCGTGCGCTGTCTGCCTTTGTAAACAGGTAAGGTGTCTGTGTTGACTGTTCCTACGATGAATGAACGAGCGACTCGGGTGTATACCATTTAAATTACACGCTGGGCTTAACAACTGCCGATGTACGTCTATTGCTTACGTGCTTCTGTATTTATTGTCTTGACGACCTGAAAATGTATTTACAGCTGTTAGTCTTTTGAGGAAACCTTGTTATATTTGTATGAAATCGTGCTGTGGAGATACCTACGGCGTAGCATACATGTTAGCATTAAACAAATCGTTTGTAATATTTTTACATGTCCCTCCGCAATGTTAACCACTATTTTGTAACTGAACTGACATTTTCTTTTTCTTTCTTTTAATTTCAGGGTTAATGTGACACTGCGTTTTCTTTTAGAATATTTTTCTTGGTCTAAGGAGAAAACGAGCAGTGGTCATAACACGTTAACCCAATCATTATTATTACTTTTTCGTAAACTACATAACTGCAATAAGTACAGTTCGTATAATATGTTCTCGAATGCTAATAAGATATTGACAGTTAACATTTATTGTCTTCGATGCCGCACAGTGCTGTTTATACGCTAATGATGCTATTGTGAATGAAGCATGATTTGGAACCCTCTTGTGCCCGTATGTAATGTCTAATGACGACTTGTAGATTCGACAGAATATTTCTTGTGGCGTAAACTATTAAACTGTAATGTTACATTCCAGAGAGCATTGTTACTGATTTGGCTGCGGAGTTCTGTTATCCATATTTTCATTTATAACACGGCCCGAATAAGTGGATGATTAAAAGCAGGAGGCTGTCAATACATTAAGACGGTGACTCTTCACGAGCGAATCTCTGTACGTTAACTACGAGAATTTCATAAAGGGGGACGGGTATTGGTTGAATCAGCTGTTTAGCGCAAATTACTGCAACGTGTGAATGCTTGTTAACCTTACGTGGGGGGCGCTCTATGAAGAAACCGTACGAAAAGTGAAGCTGAAAATATAAAGAGTCCCTTGCTCAATTTACAGTGACATAAATAGTAGTAACTATTTGTACTGTCATGTGTTTATTTTTTCTTACCATTCCCCTATAAGTGAGGCTAAGTATTTGGCTGGTGCAGGAGTAGTTTATCATGATCAGAAGTCTCGTCCTACAACGTTACTTTGTGTGGATTATGGAATAATAATAACTGATCATCCTTTCTTTTCACGGAATAAAAAAGATTTTCTTGGAGCTAATTGTTCATCCTATACTAAACTATGTTTCAAACTATGATAGATGCAGATACGTTGACATGATCATGTGTTTGTTAAAACCACACGGAAAATAGTACTAATGGAAGCGACGTTTTGTACTGCCGTTTTACAGGAGAAGAACTGGAACCTCCATTTTTCATTGGACATACGAGTATGTGTAGGCAAGGAATCCCCTCTCTTTTTAATAAAGGAAACGGTTTCCTGGTGAGCGTCCGCGATTTTCATTTTTTGTCAGTATGAAAATAACAGTCTGGATCCACGTGGTTTTATTCATATTGATAAGGATGGGATACCCCGTTGTAACTGTCATGTATACTGTTTTTTTTTTTAATTCCTGTTACAAACTGACAGGACTGGTAGAGAGGTTGCGTACATAATATTTTGATAAGGAACCAATGTCTGGAAATATTCTGTCACACTTTGAGCACTTCTTGATCTTTGACATTGTGAAATAGCTCTTCGCCTCCTACAATAGGGGAAAATGTCTAAAGTGGATACTTCAAGAGCTATTAGCTGTTTAACTTTAGATTAGGCGTGTTGACAATATGGTAGATGAAGACATTCTAATATTTCCTACATTCGATGTTTATTAGACACTTTATTGTTGTTTTATCTCCTTAAAAAACATGGAAATCAAAGAGATTGCAGTCGTAGGGATTTATTTTACCGTGTTGTAGGTGAAGTACTCACAGCGTCATTCGATGACATTTCCAGACATGGACTCCTTATCAGTATAAACTTCTGACGATGAAGTTCGGTGAATAGTCCTGTAACATTAACGTAGATGAGCTTTGAACTGCAATTACCTTACTGTCCTTCGAAACAGTCACCTCCCATAACTATGCATCGCTGAGCTCTACAGTACATGTCCTGGAAACTTTGCACCAAGTCTTCCTTTGGGGTGGTGTTCAAAAGTCACGATGCGTTGGATATCGGGAATATCGTCAAATCTTTTTGCCTTCAAAGCGACTTAGAACTGAGGGAATAGGAAGAGGTGTTGGACAAGTTGCACCACAACGCTTGCTCACACCCAGCCAATATCGTCAAACAGTTCCTGGCAAAAGAAGGAGGTGGTGTAACTGTACATCCACCATATTCGCCGGTTCTCGCAAGGGGAACATCTAGTATGGTACAAACGAATTTTGATGGGTCGTAGGTATGTTGTGCGGGAACTCCTCTAGACCACCAGTCTAAAAAGATTTATTCCTATGCGCCTTGGTTTCCACGAAAAGCGAGATCAAAGTCCAGCGCGTAATAGCTATATCTGTACTAAGTCACCAGCGATACGTGAGTCAGCGTGGTGTAATTAGCAAGCCGCTCGACTGTCACACAGGCGACCCGAGGTCAATTCCTGCTGGGATATATATATATATAATTGTCCGACGACTAGTTGTGTATAATTATATTCCCTTTCCCTATTTATAAATTCTTGTTGCAAAGATAAAGTTACATTAGATATTTACAGTTACATGTGAACGATAAGCTACGAATGACAAGCCGCCTGGCCGCAGCATAATAAGCCGCTGGGACGCGTCAAGTGGGCACACACTGCATTTGACGATATAACAACCGTGGGGCCAGGGACTGTAAACGCAGCTAGCAAATGCTGCGCGAATGTTATAGGTGATAACTACAGACGGTTTACTGAGCTTTCAATCGCTATGAAAGTATGCTTAGAAATAACGAATTAAATAAAAAATCGTCTAACAATAAATAACATACTGAGCAATTAACATAAGTTATTATCGTGACCAATTACTCAAGCATTGACCTATGAAAGCATATAATTATGCACAATCAGTCATCGGTCAAGTGTAATAATAATAATAAAGTTGGTTCCGAGCAGAATTTGAACTCGGGTCGCCTGTAAAACAGTCGAGCGCCTTGCTAAATACACCACGCTGACTCACGTATTGCTGGTGGCTCAGTACAGGTATAGCTGTTACGCGCTGGACCTTGATCTCGATTTTCGTGGAAACGAAGGCTCAATGGAACAAATCCTGTTAGCTTGGTTGTCTGGAGGAGTTCCCGCACAACATACGTACGACCTATCAAAATTCGTTAGTACCTTTATCAATCCTTCAGAGTTCTTCCTATTACCTCGACTAAAATTCGCTTTCAAAGGAAAGAGATTTGACGATACTCCTGACATCCAACGAAACGTGACGACGCTTTTGAACACCATCCCAAAAGGAAGACTTCGTGCAAAGTTTCCAGGACATGTATTGCAGAGCTCAGTGGTGCATAGGTATGGGAGGTGACTATTTCCAAGGACAGTACGGTAACTGTAGATCATAGTTAATCTACGTTAATGTTACAGGACTACTCGCCGAACCTTGTCAGAGGTTATATTATGTCCTCGCTCGCTTCTACAAGTTCTCGACATGAGAGGAATTTCGGGATATCTTGTACCTTTAGATATAACTAGTTTTACGCTATAGGCCGTTGGCATAGGAGTTGTGCCCTGTTGGTGATTACGGCACAATGTATCTCGTCGCGTAGCAGGCTATGTGGCGTTAATTCCCTTTAATATGCAAATCTGGTTACACGTGGTTGAGAGTAGGGCAGGTCATGCAGAACTTAGTATCGATCCGGCATTACCGTTGAGGAAGGGGGGAAAGGCCGTCTAAAAACTACTGGAAGTCTGGTGCCTGAGATATTGAACTAGAAAGACTTGACGCCACCCTGTTTTCGCACCACGTAGCTACTGTCGTGAAAAGCGGTGAAGTAAGATTCGCTGCCTTTTGTCGAAAGTTGGTCCCGATTGTGTTGGCGCCACAAGGCGTGTATAGAAGCAGGTGCGAGGGAGGTCCCCCACGGCGGCGGCTAGCGGCGGGCCAGCCGGAAGTGGCGACCTGTGCGGAAGCCGCAGGTTGAGTGGCCCTGCCACAGAGTGTCTGTGCCCCTGCCGGTTGACGTCCAAACCTGCTGCCACAACTCCAGTTTCCGGTGGCAGGCAGCTTTTGCGGTGCAGGCTCCTTGGAATTCCATTAATCGCACGGGACTGGTCTCAGCGTAAGGTCATGGGGCTCAACTCTGCTCAGCTGACCTGTTCGTTACAGTAGGAATGACAAACTGCACCTGCTGTTTGTAAGTCTATCGGACCAAACTGCGTGGTCATCAGTCCGTAGCTTACAAACTACTTCTACATCTACTTGGGATACTCTGAAAGTCACATTTAAGTGTCTGGCAGAAGGTTCATCGAACCACCGTTATACTATTTTACCTCCCATTCCATTCTCGAATAGCGCGCGGGATGAATGAACACCTGAATCTCTCCGTTCGGGTTTTGATTTCTCGTATTTTATTCTGATGATCATTTCTACCTATGTAAGTGGGAGTCGACAATATATTTTCGCATTCGGAGGAGAATGTTGGCGAAGGTAGTTTCGTAAGTAGCCCACGCCGCAGCGATAAGCGCCGTTGTTGTAATGATTCCCATCCCAGATCCTGTATCATTTCCGTAACGCTGTATCCCCTGTATTGTGACAATACGAAACGAGCTGCCCTTCTTTGGACTCTTTCGATGTCCTCCGTCAAACCCACCTGATAAGGATCCCACACTGGGCAGCAATACTCCATAAAAGGACGGACAAGGGTAGTGTATGCAGTTTCTTTAGTAGTTCTGTTACTGTTTACGTGCTCATATCTCAGGAACTACGTGTCGTAATATGATACAATTTAGAAGCTACATTCAACTATATATGTGTATCCTGTCTGTAAAATTTTCTGTCGCTACAATTTGTAGTGTTCAAATTATAAATTGTAACGCCATACTGAGAGCCGTAGTTTTACTCCATAAACAGCGGAAAAGTAGTAAGCGAGAAACTTTTTTCCTTTCATCATATTACTATGGTTGCCAGCGAGAAAATGTGTAATAAAGGTTTGAAATTATGTTTAAAGTCTGTTGCAAGTCTCTAAGTACTGTCATTCTCATACTGTGTATTTCGAAAGTCTCGCCGCATTATATGGCATTTTTTTGCGATTTCTATTGGTTATGACGTAATATCTTTTGAACCATGTGCCGTATGTGGCTCTTAACCATGCAGCAATTGTTACGTTACGGTAAGGAATGTGTACCAAATTTGGTTGAAATCGGTCCAGTGGTTTAGGAGAAAATGAGCAGCATTGTCGCTAAATGCAGTGTTTGCCGCGCGTCTCATTGTTTATGACGTCATATCTCGCGAACTATGTGTCGTACGTGATTCTTACACTTAAGGCGACCGTCCTCATGGACTGAAGCTTACGGGTACAAAATTTCATAAAGATTAGAACAAAACTGTAGACACGTACAAATATACGGACACTCTGCTTTATATATTAGACTAGCTGAAAACCCGGCATTGCTCGGGTATTTATTTATTTATTCCAGCCATTTTTAGGTATATATTTATTTGTTTAAAGGCAGTATGTCTGTAAAATCTCTTGGGAATACAATTAGTAGTATAGAAGTAATAGATTAAAATTGGTGCGTGAAGGGACGGTTTTCCACGAACGTTACTGTTTATGTACTCATATCTCATAAACTACCTGTCGTACTGTGCTACAACTTAGAAGGTACACTCAACTATACGCGTGTATACTGTCTGTAAAATTTCCTTCGGCTACAATTTGTAGTGTACAAATTATAAATTGTAACGTCATATCGAGAGCCGAAGTTTTACTCAATAAACACCGGAAAAGTAGTACCCGAGAAACTTTTTTCCTTTCATCATTTTGCTATGGTTGTCAGCGAGTGAAAGTTTAATAAAAGTTTGAAATTATGTATAAAGTTTGTTGCAAGTCGCTAAGTACTCTGATTCTCGTATAGCGTATTTATAAAGTCTCGCCGCATTATGTGGCAGTTTCTTGCAAATCCTATTGTTTATGACGTCATATCTTCTGAATCATATGTCGTATATGATTCTTAACCCTGCAGCAATTGTACCTCACGGTAAGGAGTGTGTGTACCAAATTTGGTTGAAATCGGTTGAGTGGTTTAGGAGAAAATGGGCAGAATTGTCGCTAAATGCAGTAGTTTTCTGCGCATCTCATTGTTCATGACGTCATATCTCGTGAACTATGTATCGTACGTGATTCTTACACTTACGGCGACCGTTCTCATGGACTGAAGCTTACGTGTACAAAATTTCATAAAGATTTGAACAAAACTGTAGATTTGTATGCAACACGTACAAACATACGGACACTCTGCTTTATATATTAGATTAACCAATTCACAGTCGCTGCAGGCTCGATGTGGTCGTGATGATGGCGGAAATGTAGGAAACAGTACGGGAAAAGTTGTTGCATATCGGGTATTTCCGGTGCACTGCCTCTTGGAATCAATGGCAGATCAATTCTGATTGCGTTCATTTTCAGGTTACATATACATTGTCATTATTTAGCTAATGGCATTTTACGTTTCTTTATCCCTTTCATACCCAAGGCTGTAGGTGATGTGACATTAATATAGAGAGGGACGTTTAAGATACAAAATACATACAGCAATTCATTACAGCCGCGGCGGATCAGCCGCGCGTACTGGAGCGCCGTGCTGCGGTGCGCGCGGCCGTTCGAGTTCCCCCTCGGGCATGGGTGTTTGTATTGTCCTTAGTTAGTTTACCTTCGTGTAAGTAGTCTGCAGGCTACAGACTAATAACCAAGCAGTTGAGTCCGATAGATTTGCAAGCATTTGACTTCATTACAAAAAAGAAAATATATTCTCAAAACGTTTGTACATACACAACTGTCTGTTTTGGGCCTTCACTACAACTGCCGCGGCAGAATAGCCGTGCGCACTGAGGCGGTGCGCGCGGCCGTTCGCCGTCAGAGGTTCGAGTCCTCTCTCGGGAATGGGTGTACGTGTTGTCATTAGGTTAGTTTAAATAGTTTGTAAGCTAGGGACTAATAACCAGGCAGTTAAGACCCATAGATTTACAAATATTTTTGAACACTACATTATTTTATAATCTGCACCATCTTAAAGTAACGTGGCTTTGAAAGAAATGGCATAATAACAACACAGGATCTTATAAAATCAACTGGCTATTAGATACGACAGCTTCACGAGTCAAAACATCAACTAGGGATGTGCTTTGAGCGTTCTTGAGAAACGCGCGACGCTAAGGCAAATTCTCGAGTACTCTCGAAAAGTTTGTCTGCAATGCTGCGCTTTCTGGAGAGTAAGCATAGCAACAGAGCAGTCGTAATCGTTGTCTTGGCGTGCGTGCAAGGAAGAAATTGAATAATAATAATAATTAGTAGTAGTAGTAGTAGAATGTTTCGCAGAAGATAAAAATCATAGGACTATTATTAAAACGCGTATCTTACTCGAAACAAGAACTTCATTGTTACCAAAAACTAATATGCATTTCGCATGTATTTATACTTACATGAGAGAAAAATGATACATGTTACACCTCACAACTGCGTACATACATTTACTAATTGTAAAAATATGGCAGAGCTTTGAGTATTAGCCAGCGTTAGTATGTACCTGAGCTTCCGTCATTTCATCTTAATGCTCTGGTAGTTTCTCAACACAGCCACCACAGTTAACAACTACAATACTGACTATTGATTGTTATGTCCTCATTCTCTTCAAAAGTTTGTATAGTGTTAATTTTGATGCATTTTGCATGTTGTTGCAGCCAAATTAAAAATTACAGTATTCCGATACTGGCGGACTGTTTCAAGCACTATCAAACCTTTTTACCGAATTTCCTTTCAGCGTAGTTTGAATAGATAACATCCACAATAGCTGGTTATTTTGTCTGACTTGTAGTAATATAAGAATGCACTTTTCTATCCGTGAACGTATCTGTTTGATTGTTAGCTATATTGTGAAATTTTATGTGTCTTATCATGACTGTCGTATTGTTTGCTACACTACGGCGCTTTGCAACAGACATCTCCATCCTGCCAGCTGCTTGACTTCGGTTTTCGTGAATCCAGTGCCGATATTTTAATGATAATCACAGGGAGCTGCGAGCGCTGTAAATAACGGCAGCGCGTGGCGTGTCGTGCTGCCCCATTCGACCGCCGTACAGCGGCGCGCATCGCAGCTCCGCTACTTATGAAATTCTCGGTGCGCCTCGCAGTCCCATCCCTAATATCAACACCTTGTCATCGAGTCTTTCTGGTCACCTTCGTAAGTGTACTGGAAGTTTGCCAACTGCTGGTGTTACCCAGTGTAGAACACATGGAACTAAAACACGTTGCGCACGTAACCACAATTTATCAACGATTGTGTGCTGCAGGCCCGGACTTCCTAGCGTGAATCACAAGGAAAGGAAGCGAACAAAACCAGAACTACACAATAATGCGTGCAGGGCCTGAAGGGGTTACTGTAAGTAAACACCGAATACGAGTACAAATTATATAAATGTTATAGATATCACACATTTCCACTTAATGTTCTTTGAATCGTTCGAGGTGGCGCAGTTGTTAGAATACTGCAGCAGCATACAACAGTATGACCGTTCAATACCGCCTCGTACCATCCACATTTTGATTTTTCCGTGATTTCCTTAAATGACTCCAAGCAAATACCAGGATGGTTCCCGTGAAAGGCAACGGTCGAGTTCCATCCTCATCCTTACCCAAAAAATCAGATCGTGAGATCCGTCTCTAATAAACACACTGTCGTCGGGACGTTAAACCGTAAGTTAGCTTTCTTCCTTCTTTTCTGTTGTAATAACTCATTCTCTTTTTAGTCATATATTGCGTAAATTTATAATCAGTATTGTATATACTAAGAATCTAAAATATAGCCGCGGCGGAGTGGCCAAGCGCATTGAGGCGCTATGCTCCCGCCGAGGGTTCGAATCCCCCCTCGGCCATGGATGTTTGAGTCGTCTTTAGTATAAGGTAGTTCATAACTAGTTTGTAAGTTTAAGGACTGATGACCCCGCAGTTAAGTCCCTTGAGCTTAACAAACACACCTAAATTATACCTGCAGATTCAGTTACATCTATTATCCATACTTGGAAATGTAGAGGTCGATAGGGCCAGCAAAATTTCAAATGTTTGTATAGCTTATGGGACTTAACTACATGGTCATCAGTCCCTAAACTTACAAACTACTTATTAACTAGCTAACCCTAAGGACGGCACAAATATCCATGCCCGTGGGGGGATTCGAACCAAAAAATGTTCAAATGCTTGTAAATCTATCGGACCAAACTGCGTGGTCATCAGTCCGTAGCTTACAAACTACTTAAACCTAGGTAGACTAACCTACGGACAAACACACACACCCATGCCCCAGGGAGGACTCGAACCTCCACCGCGAGCAACCGCGCGCTCCGCAGCGAGACGCTTTAGACCGCTCGGCTACTCCACCGCGGCGGATTCGAACCCCCGACCGTAGTGGCCGTGCAGACCGTGACTGGAGCGCCTCAGTCCCCCCAGCCACCGCGGCCAGCCAGCAAAATTTGAATAGTCTGATGGCGACAAATGTGAAAAAAGGAAGGAAGTTTAGGATTTAACGTCCCGTCGACAGCTTGGTCATTAGAAACGGAGCTATCGCTCGGAGTTTCGGGTAAGGACGTGGAAGGAAATCGGCCGTGCCAATGCAAAGGAACCATCCCGGCATTTTCCTGGAGTGATTTAGGAAAATCACGGAAAACCTCAATCTGGATGGCCGGAGGTGGATTTGAACCACCGTCCTTCCGATTGCGAGTCCAGTGTGTTACCACAAATGTGAAAATCCTCCATTGCTATAATGATTTTACTCTAGTTGGAGCCGTGGTGGAGTGGCCGAGTGTTCTAAGGCGCCTTGCTGCGGAGCGCGCGATTGCTCGCCGTCGGAGGTTGGAGTCCTCCATCGGGCATGGCTGTTTGTATTGTCCTTAGGTTAGCTTATATAGTTCACGTAGTTTGCTAGGGACTAATAACGAAAGTAGTTAGGTCCCATTGCTTTACAAACATCTTCTCGTATGTATACATGAAGTTTGATACCTACCAAAAAATGATTCACGAAATTTGGATCAAAGGTATTTTAAGATGTGAACAACTACAAATGCCTTTACTCAAATGAAGCTTAATAATTTAGAAAATTTGCGTTATGTGATCGTCAATTAGTTCTGATAAATTAACATTTGTTACGCTTACCTTTTCAAAGAGCGCAAGAGGAAAATATTTCATCTCACCATCTCTGGGTGAACCATAAACTGCTTTCACACCGATTGCCTTACTAGTTAATAGCGATGTCATTAGCTACGATCAGCCCAGTTTTCGTAGGAATGTGAAAAAGCTTGCGGCGGGAATCGAGCCACTAGCTTCCCTGTGTGATCGGAAGGAAACTTAAATATGTATAGCAGCACCCGGATTTGACAACCGTTTCCGCTTAGGAAGCCAGTACTTTACCACTGCGGAATCCCACTCGATCCGTAGGACGCGCATGTCACCGAAGTAATGGATGCAGACGAGAAATCGGCCCCGCACAGAAGGTAGGCGCGGAAGTATAGAGCTGCAGTCGAGCGGCGGCTGGCGCTAAACTTTACAAAGGCTCGTCCGCGCGCTGCGCTTGTTCGCGGAAGAGAGAACATATTGGCTATGCGCCTCCGTGTCAATCAATGGCAGGTTTGTTTACGGGATCTGCTCACCATCTACACTGACGAGATACATCTTCATGTGGCTGTCATATGAGGTAATGGGGTCTGTGTGTCGTTTTTCATTTATATTTTCTTTTTGCCGCATATTAACGTTTCTGTTATTGATAAGCCCCCGCAGACACAAATACAGTTACATACCTTCTTTGCAAGTAATGACCTGCAAGTGGAGCGACGACTTTCGAATCACGAATTTTATATGATTTTTTTCCCTTCTTCTTCTTCTTCTTTTCTTTTGTTCAGCATTCCATTAGGACAATAATGTGCAAGCTGTAAGGTGTCCTACTTAATAACTTACGAGATAATCGCTAGAGTAATTTTACGCGAACGTTAGGTATCAGTTTGTTGCAATAGGACCCACGAGTTCGCGGTACCCATGTGGTTATTGTACGATATCCGTAATTGGTCGATTGCTCGATCGAATGCTGATGTTGTTTACTCTTAGTTTCATACATATTTTAACACTTCTCATATTATTACACACATATACTACATTCGAAAGGTGATTTAATGAAAACACGTGTATTTTTATGGGAAATTCTATTAAATTCTAATGTTATGTGGCCTTTTTCTAATTTTTATTATTACAACGAATATTGGATTATAATTATCAGCAAATAAAGGAACAAACGCACAGTTTTTCTGGCAAAATGGAGTTTATGCGGCATTCTTCGACTGCTGCGTATATTGAATGTCATGAAGATTCAATGCAGTTGCAAAGCGACGTCCATAAAACGCGTTCGTGTACTCTGGTAAGGGATTTCGAAAATCACGACAGGAATCAGTCTTCAGGAAACATTTATGCGTTTGCTCGTTTACGTGTCTACAGTTAAAATGATAAAAATAATACATAAGGTACAGCAGTCAACAATCCGAAGACAGGTGAAAACACTATAGTGCCTTACTAGGTATGGCTCTGTTTGGAGGTGGTATGCCGTTGCCTTCCTCCGACCTTCGAACCGACTTACCCAGCCAGTTAGAGGGGGACCTACAGTTTAACGTGTATTCCGGACAACGGTGTTACTCGACATTTTTCACATCAGCAACATTTCCAGACATGAAAGAAGTGAAAAGTGATAGATAAAAATCGTAGGGCTTAGCGGGGATCCAACCCGCGCCCTTTGGATTCATAATCTGACACTACACTCTGCTACCGAGACACGCTATAGTTAAATAACATTTGAAATTCTGTGCATACACACGTGTTTGTTCATTATATAATACACATACGAAATAGTATGTCCAGTGTTGAAAGTATCCACATAAATCTAATATATAAACACTGAGCAGGATTTGATTCAGCGATCCACCGATTACGAAACTCTATCACTAACCGCATCAATAGCGCGATTTCGTGCTTATCATATGACGGACGAATTGTTAATAAGTGATGTAAATTATCTGAAATGTGTTTTATATTGTAAAGAGCAATGTATTATCAGAAAACACAAGAAATTGTTGAAGTGTACTACTTACAAGAAAAATTACAGTGATGCCGTCTGGATTTGACAACTTGAATTTAATACCCCAAGAGGTTTCCTATGCGCTTTCCCTTTTTATGTTAACCTTTCAAAACAATTTGGACATAGAGCCTCCTTGCATTTAGTGCAAATTTAATTTGTTTCTCCCGCTGTTTCTTACCATATTCACATGCTAATACGTTCGGCAAACTAAACAGCGTTTGTCACGTCAACTAGCGACACAGAGAGAGGAAAAACTATCGGAAGGGTGCACTGGAGTGGACTCGACCATCTACAAGTTAAAAAATAAGCCTAAAGTTCGTCCAGTCACAGCCATATCCTACAGTCAACACGATGTACCACCGACACACAAGCGATGCATAGAATTTCTCTTTCGATTTTCTCGAAATTGTCTAAGTAACACACCTTACTAATTGCGCTTTGTGTTTTCATAATCGATCACTAAAAGTACAAAGTTGGAAGTATATCCGTGATGAAAATGTATTCTCCCGTTGTTAGCCTGAAATACGAATCTAAGTCCAAGGAATAAAATACGTCTCTGTTGTAATTATTAAAATTTATTTAGCAATAGCGCGATTCATGCTGGTGACACATCTTCTGATTGGATGCGTGAGTAGCCGAGCGGTCTGGAGCGCCACGTTACGGTTCGCGTGGCCTCTCGCGTCGGAGGTTCGAATCCTCCCTCGGGCATGAATGTGTGTGTTGTCCTTAAGTTAGTTTAACGTAGTGTAAGTAGTTTGGTCCCATAGATTACGAACATTTGAACATTTTTGAATAATTGCAACAGTTACGTATTTTATTCGCCGCGGTGGAGTAGCCGAGCGGTCTAAAGCGTCTCGCTGCGGAGCGCGCGGTTGCTCGCCGTGGAGGTTCGAGTCCTCCCTAGGGCATGGGTGTGTGTGTTGTCCTTAGGTTAGTTTACCTAGGTTTAAGTAGTTTTTAAGCTACGGACTGATAATCACGCAGTTTGGTACGATTGATTTACAAACATTTGAAGATTTTTTTATTTTATTTCTTGAACTAAAAACACTATTCCTGTATCCGTCCATGGAGGGGTGGAGTATGTACACGAAACTACGTTGTCGTGACAAAATGTTACGAACTTCTTTCACTGTGTAAGCAGACGATCATTCGTTTTCTGCTGTTGTCGGATCATGTCGTCGTGTTATTAACATGCAAAATGACTTATATAAAATTTGTACTAAGGAAGCTCTTAATGAAATGGTCTTAAACACGAAATCCTTGATTTCGATGACGGATTGTTATAATCTGTATTTTCGACTGTTGGTAATATAAACAGTCTTCCTTTTTCTTTCGCCTTTGTGCCGCGAGCGCGGGGTCGTCGTAGTTAAGTCAGTTTTGGCGCGGTTGGTTTAAGGGGAGCCGAGTGCCCTTCCTGCTGCCACCCCTTGACTCTTCGCGAAGAAATATATGCACCCCAACCGTATGCGTGTAGTTACACCTGTGAAAGAGTGCTCTTGTTTTTCTACACGTGTATGAGTCGTGAAACTGACGCGGGATTTGAGTACTACCACGGAATTCACCTACTGGGATGTGGAAAACAGCCTAAAACTATATCTAAGCTGGCTGGTACAGCCATGTCGTCAATTCGCCTGGTGAATTCGAACCGGGGCTGAACCCCTTTCGGGACGGAAAGCGCCTTACAGGGCGGGTGTTGTTAATAGTGACAGTATCCTAGAAAATATATGTGTTATGTGGACGGCGATCCAGTAATTTTCTACTATTATGTTTGTTTGTTTGTATAGTCTATGGGACTTACCTACGGGGTCATCAGTCCCTAAACTTACAAACTACCTATGAACTACTTACGAACTAGGACGGCACAAATATCCATGCCCGAGGGGGGATTCGAACCCCCGACCGTAGTGGCCGTGCAGACCGTGACTGGAGCGCCTCAGTCTCCTCGGCCACCGCGGCCGGCTTTCTACTATTACCCATATACGCGTTTCTATTAGTGATACATAAAGTACATTTGTACTCTTTAAATGTTACTAGCGAATTCTGGCAAGTGTTGACAGATTAATGTGCCGCGCAGCCCAATCCAAATGTTCAAATGTTTGTATAGCTCATGGGACTTAACTACGGGGTCATCAGTCCCTAAACTTACAAACTACTTATGAACTAACTAATACTAAGGACAACACAAATATCCATGCCCGAGGGGGGATTCGAACCCCCGACCCTAGTGGCCGTGCAGACCGTGACTGGAGCGCCTCAGTCTCCTCAGCCACCGCGGCCGGCAGTAATGCGTTAACATCAAGTTTTGTTTCAAATTAAGCAAAACGGTGATGGAGAACCATGGGCTGTTAGCGCAAGTGTACGGTGTTGAAGCAGTGATTAAAATGTGCATGTGCATGTCTGAGTGGTTGCGGAGATCCAACAACGCCTGAGCTTCGAGCGATTTCACAAGAGGTGTTTGCTGACAGTTTCCAGCAGCTGTACAACCAATGTTAGCAATGTATTGTAGCCAAAGGCTTTTTCTTTGAAGGCCAGTAAAGGTATTTTGTTTGTAACGCTTGTTTCCTATATTTCCTAAGACCATGCACTGAACTTTTCAGACGCATCTTCTACATGGGATACTCTGCAAATCACATTTAAGAGCCTTGTATGCATGGGAATACACTTCCTCTCCTGAAGCCGTGATGATGGAGTATCACAGTATTCTAATGACCTTAACAAGGTCAAATTACTGCAAGCGGTTGTATGACTCATGGTTGTTCAATTCCAACCAATGATACATTTTGTAGGAAATACATTTTTATATGTTGCACCAAAGCTGCCACATGACGTACTGTGTTCAGACAGCACTGGTGTTGTGAGTACTATGTTGAATTACCGCCATCCCCCCTGGGCAGCAAAATCGACAAATCTCCATATTATGGAGCCTTGGAGGTTTTCTTTGGAGAGAAGGAAGCCTGACCGATATACGTCTCAATCATGACTCCCTGGCTATGCAAATATTTTACAGGAAAAAATCGCAAAAGATTCCCTTGCATTTCGATGCGACTGGATGTTGTTTTGAGTGCCAACGATTTTTTATTTTATTTTTTTTTTTTTTTTAATAAAAACTTATGGGACTTAACTACGGGGTCATCAGTCCCTAAGCTTACAAACTACTTATGAACTACCTAAGACTAAGGAAGGCACAAATATCCATGCCTGAGGGGGGATTCGAACTCCCGACTGTAGTGACCGTACAGACCCCGACTGGAGCGCCTCAGTCCCCTCGGCCACCGCGGCCGGCGCCTACGATTTTCCTATGCCGTATTAGTCTTCCTGGTGTGTTATGTTTCTGAAGTTTCGATACATTCACCCACCCCCCATTTCATCCAGGTATTTACTGCCCAAGTTCCTGTACTGTGCATGATGGAATGCATGTGATACAAATATTATCAGTTTTCTAACATATTCCATTCGGATATTTCGATACTGTAGCATTTATGAATCAGTACGTAAGGAAATTTGAGGTATAAGATGCCAGTGGGAATTGAAATACACCAATGAGGGACATTAGAAATTTGCGCCGAGCAGGGATTCGAACCCGGGTCTTTTGTTTACTAGGCAGTTGCACTGTCTCCTACGCCATCAAGACACACTGCTCAGCACTCCTGCACCGACAACCATTACACGCCTCTCGTCAGACCTAAATTTTCGACGTAGAAACTACCGACTTAGTGTCCAGGCGTAATGTCCTTATTAGTCGTGTCATTTTAATTCGTTTGTGTCTTGATTAATAATGGCAAGAGGACAGAACGCCACATATTAAGACGAAGATGGCCAGTGATCCCTTCGGTGCGGACGCGCACCACGCTCAAACTGTTGCGTGAATCGGCGAAATGCCGCGAGTAATAAGGTTAATTGGCAGGGGCACTACGTTAGTTGTGCGTGGATACGTTGGAAATTTGGGTCTGGCGGCAAGCGTGCTTGGATAGTCCGTGCAGGTGTGGTGACCACTGTGTCTGAGAGGTGTTGCGGGCAGCGTAACTGTCTAGCAAGCAGGGTTCGAATACCGGTCCAGCACAAATGTTCAACTTAGCGCATAGATTTTTTTCAATCCCAATTGGCAGCTGTCTTCAATTCAAATGTTCAAATGTTTGTTAAGCTTATGGGACTTAACTACGGGGTCATCAGTCCCTAAACTTACAAAGTACTTATCAACTACTTACAAACTATGACGGCACAAATATCCATGCCCGAGGGGGGATTCGAACCCCCGACCGTAGTGGCCGTGCTGACCGTGACTGGAGCGCCTCAGTCCCCTCGGCCACCGCGGCCGGCTGTCTTCAATTACCTTTATATATACAGGGTGTTTCACTAAGTGTGTTTGCCTCTGTAACTTATAAAATAATATCAATTAAATACAATGAAAGAATCCCTGAGACGGATTTTCGTCTCAAATATGTCAAAGACATTATTGATAGAGCTGAAGCATTGAATTAAAATTTGTGGTGCGGCCGGTGGTCATGAGACAGTGGGCCGTGCCCCAGGGGATAGCCACTCGGCCAGTCAGCTACGCTATCGCAGCCTCCGCCCCCGGAACTTTGAAGGGTTGTAGCTCCCAAACTAACAGTGATAGGAATGTAGTTTAAATTGATTTGGACGCAGCTGGTTTCAACGAATCCAATACACGATAGAAAAAAATATTGTTCCATTAAAAAAAAAAATTATATCTTTGTGGTGTAACTCTTTGGAAAATGATACAATAAACTATGTTCATAGGTTCGCAGAAAGTGTAATACTTCTTGTGTTGACCTACCGCATTAAAATTTCCCGTCACCTATTATTTTATAAGTTACAGAGGCAAACACACTTAGCGAACGCTGAGTATACAATGGCAACATAATGTGTCGTGTGGTGTACGGCGGCATGCTACGAACTGTGAGGCCATTCCCGCCCGAGGTCCCAGTCCTCCCTCGGACATTGTGTTTAGTGTGTGTGTTCAAAAATGTTCAACTGTTTGTTAAGCTTAAGGGGCTTAACTACGGGGTCATCAGTCCCTAAACTGACAAACTACTTATGAACTACCTACAACTAAGGACGGCACAAATATCCATGCCCGGTGGGGGATTCGAACCCCCGACCGTAGTGGCCTTGCAAACCGTGACTGAAGCGCCTCAGTCCCCTCGGCCACCGCGGCCGGCAGTGTGTGTGTGTAATTTAGTTTAAGTAGTTTGTAAGTCTAGGAACTGATGATCGTAGCAGTTTGGCCCAATAGGTTTACAAACATTTTGAACAAGTTCTCTAAATTTATTCAGCAGCCTTCGCGAGAAGTAGGTTGACTTTCTGCCAATGACTGCCATTTAAGTTACTCAAGTTTTTCTGTTACACTTGCGTGACATATCGATCTGTTAAGAACCTAGCAGGGTATGCCTGAATTTGATCTATCACCGTCGACATGGGTACTCGATAAGGATTTCAAACACTGGAACAGTACTCTAGAACTGGTTGCTCCAATTCCTTTCAAGCTATTTGCTTTAAATGTGCTGTGCATTTTTTTCACAACCCATTTCATCATATCTAATTTTCCAATCGCCTTCCATAACACCGATTTTCCGTGATCGTCTCATTTCATTATTTATATCGTTTCTTAATATTACCCTAAATACTTTTACGATATATCGTGAACTATTGGGAAAAGCTATCGCTCACAACACGCCCCAAGATGATAATATAGGGCTATTCAAAAAGAAGGAACAGGTTTCAAAGATTTATATCTTCCGAACTGCAAAAGATAGCCTATAACCATATTTCCAATGCTCCTGGACAGACAACACTGTTAAGTTTGCGGATGAAACAGAATCCCTTAAGACTTATGTCTTCTACGCTATATCTGTTAACAAAGTTTATGGATATTTCTTATTCATGGGGAAAACTGTGACAGGACCAGCCAATCACAAAATGTTTCAAAATTGATTATTTCCTCAACATGAAGATGATTAAGATGGTTTCATAGTCATGCAAGATGGTTCTCTGACTCATTCTTGTACCAACACCCAACGTTACATGCATGACACCATTCTAGGGTGTTGGATTGGATGAGGAGCAGCAGAAATCAACTTCATCAACCATGGCCTCACATGTTTCCAGACCTCACGCCTTGTACTTTTATCTGTGGGATTATGTAAAAGACTGTTTCTAATCCCACTGTTTCGTGACACCTTTGAAAGTGTGATACATGAAATTGTCAAGCCTGTGAATTTGATAACGAGAAACCATCTGTTTTGTGTGTGGCAAGAAGTGAAGAAGTGAGGCACTGTTTCAATATTTGCCATGTAACACATTGTGCTCATATAGAATGTATAATAATGTGACCTTTCCTCTTTCCACGAACGTTGGAATTGTGTGTATATCTTTCTTATTTTGAAATAGTCTTGTGCAGGTCACGAACGAACTAGTTCGTAAGAGCGCTCCTACAGGCGAACTACGCAGACTAGTTCGCAGATCCCTCGCCTCTTAGTTCGTCCGCTCCTTTTCCGAAGACTGAAGGGTGACAGCGAGAGGACGCTAGAGCGCGCAGAATCGCGTGATTCCCTTCTGCCAGTTGCCGTCATTTCGAGCTGAGATGCAGCTCAGCTGTAATTTAGTAGCGGTAGCAAAAGCCAAAACGAGCGGACGAACTAAAAAGAGCGACCTACTTCGCGGCCGAGCTGCGAACTAAAAGGAGAGCTACCGGCCGCGAACTAAAATATGCGCGGTAGGTCGCGAACTAAAATATGCGCGGTAGGTCGCGAACTAAAATATGCGCCGTAGATCGGAAACTAAAATATGCGCGATAGGTCGCGAGCTTAAAGATGCGCGATAGGTCGCGAGCTTAAAGATGCGCGATAGGTCGTGAACTAAAATATGCCCGATAGGTCGCGAACTAAAATTTGCGCGATAGGTCGCGAACTAAAATATGCGTTATAGGTCGCGAACTAAAATATGCGCGATAGATCGCGAACAGAATTAAAAATCACGTGTTTGCCTTCTGCTGATGAGTCATTTCGAGGTTAGCGTTTGCCTGCTAGATTACACAGTTCAGTGTTACAAAATTTCTGCTTTGAAGTATTCTGCACTCTGCAATATCTGACTAATAAATTCCATAATGCCAAGATATAGAGATAACTCTAAACTTAAACGCGTTTTGGTTTGCGTGATATCGTTAGCGGCTCAAGCAGCAAGCGCATGAAGCAGCTAAGGTGGGGAACTTCTCCCTCCACCTGCATGCACAGACCACGCCGCTCAGCCGTCAGTGGGAGAGAACGAACTAAAAGAACGAACTAGTTCGCGGTAGAGCCGCGAACTAAAGTGAGCGCTCCGATCGCGAACTATTATGCGTAAGCATAGTTTGAAAGTAATAAATTTTTGAAATCTGCTTCTTCAGTTTGAATAGTCCTGTATTAGCTTCCAAATGAGGCGACACACGAGCGAGCGGAATGGTGGACGGTAATTTTGGCTGTTAGTCCCCAGACTGGCCCTGTCTAGTGAATCTCATAACGTCTGAATGGCTGGGCTGCCGCCCCCGCTGGTCGATAAGCCACATCTCAGCTGTGCGAAGTCCGACTTCTGGCACGGCGCCGCGGCTGGCCATGTGCAGCAACTCTTGCTTACTGCCGGTCGCTGCAACTGCGCTCTGTCCCACATGCGAAAACACAAGTGGGTCAATATTCCTTCCTGTACCCACGCCGCCGCAGTGCAGAAAATACGACGATTAAACTTTTGTTGTGGTCGTGACTGGTCTGATGCGGCTCTCCACGCTACTAAGGCGCTCCAGTCACGGTCTGCACGGCCACTACGGTCGGGGGTTCGAATCCCCCCTCGGGCATGGATATTTGTGCCGTCCTAGTTCGTAAGTAGTTCATAAGTAGTTTGTAAGTTTAGGGACTGATGACCCCGTAGTTAAGTCCCATAGACTATACAAACATTTGAATTTCTCCACGCTACTCTATCCTGTGCACGCCTCTTCATCTTCTAACAAGAACGGTAACCGACATTCATTTGAACCTGCTTACTGCATTAGTGTCTTGGTCTCTCTCTGCGATTGCCGCCTCCCCCCCCCCCCACCAACACTTCTTGCAAATATTTAACTGACGATTCCTTGACGTCTCAGAATGTATTCTACTAATCGATCCCTTCTTAAGGGATGGGGTTGGGTTGTTTGGTTAGGATAGGGGAGTAAACTACTGAGGTTATCAGTCCTCCAGTGGAGAGAGAAAGGAGTGAGGATAGGAAAGGAGGGAAGAGGGAAAGGAAATGCAGTCCGGGAAGTAAAGAAGGAAGGAAGACAGCATTAGCTCGGGGCCCCGTGCTCGCCACGCACGCACTCAAGAAAGAACCGTGAGCCCCCTGAGGGGCTTCTTAGGCTAAACCTGAAATTCCTTTCCTCTCCAGTTCTGTTCAGAGTTTCCTCATTACTTAATAAATCGACTATCTAATCTTTAGCATTCGTCCGTAGCACCAAATTTGAAATCCTCCTCTTGTCGAAACCGGTTTATCGTTCACGTTTCACGCCCGTACAAGTCTACACTCCAGACAAATACCTCCAGAAAAAACTTAGTAACACTCCTGTGTTCTCAAAGAATTTATAATATGCCTTGGCTTTCTGCCTAATTGTGTACAAAAAATGGAAAAGGATGTAAGTCCAAAAGCTAAAATTTTCAGTATTCAAATAAATGTGTCTTAAATATTGGATGATTATATTAATTTTATGAAAAATATATGTGTATATCAAAATACCTCTACAAAACACGAAAACAGTATTTGTTATAGCTTTTTATAAAGTGAACAAAACTTATAAGAAAAAAAAGTAAGTACTGTCCTTTCGTTTTCTAGAAAACGCTGTAAGTGCCTTACTAAGTTTTTCGAAAATGATGTAAGTCAAGGATTAGTCTTAAAAAAACGATTGTAAATCCATTGTAGTTTTGAGAACGTTTAATAACTTTACATATAATTTTACTCTTTCAATGCTAGGCTAATATAAGAGAGGTATAAAATAAAATTTTGGATGGTTTTTTGAAGCAAAGCTGTTTTTCTTCAGTTTATTCCGCTTCTTCTTTCATCGGTAAGTATAAGCTGTTTCTGTTCACTGCTTATATTTGTGCACTTGTACTTACAGGAGCAGCTTGCCTGTTCTGCTGGCAGTTGTTTTGCAGGTATCTCTGTCCCACGATTGTTAAAGTACGGCTGGCCCTTTTCTCTTTCTCCACGTCTCTTAAGAACAATCACCTTCTTCCTAACAGGCTTTTCCATTTTCTCGTTGCTACACTAAACACACAACCGAAGCACACTCTGAAACACATACGTGAAACGACCTAAATCATAGCCATATCAACGTACTGTCAGCAACTAAAGCAACTGTATAGCCTAGGCACATACATCACGGCGGTGGCACTTACATCCGTTTCCATCTTAGCCCTGCTGGCACTTGAACAGGCTGCTATCTTCGAACTACTCTTGAAACTAGTAGGAATTTTTCTGGCACTTGCAACCTTTCTCGTTTCATTACGCTTGGTTTATACAACCCTTTTCACTAAAAAAAGTCATTTTTTAAATTTTTGGCACTTACATCCTTCTCCTTTTTTTGTACTCAATTCATCTCTCAAACTTGCCCATTCTTCTTCTACTGTATTACTTTCCATGTATCAGTCAGTCGTTGCATAACTCTCCCTCTGAATCCCACAGTAACCTCAGGTACCTTCAGTCTATCCTTATCTTCTTGCAGTTTCAGTCTATCCTTATCTTCTTGCAGTTTCTTCAGTTGTAATCTACAATTCACGGCCAATAAATTATGGTCAGAGTTTATATCTACCTCTGGATATATATCACAGCTTAAAACCTGGTTCCGATATCTAAAATAGACTTGAAACCTTCCGGTGTTTCCCGGTCTCTTCAACGTATACAGCCTGTTTTGGCCGCGATGGAGTGGTCGGGCGTTATAAGGCGCCTTGCTGCGGAGCGCGCGGTTGCTCGCCGTGGACGTTCGAGTCCTCCCTCGGGCAAGGGAGTGTGTGTTCTCCTTGGCATAACTTAAGTAGATTATCAGCCTAGGGACTGATGACCACAGTATTCAAGTCCCTTAGATATACAAACATTTGAACAGTTTGAACAACCTTTCTTCATAATTTTTAAGTCAGCTGTTTCCGGTGATTAAACTGTGCTATGTGCAAGATTCTATAAGGCGACTTTCACTTCTTTTTCGCCAGTCCATGTTCAAATTGAGGGAACAATGTTGCGCATTGGTAACACAATGGATTCGCATTCGGGAGGACGTTGGTTCAAACCCACCTCCGGCCATCCAGATTTAGGTTTTTCGTGTTTACGCGAAACCACTCCAGGCTATTGCCGATATTGTACCTTTGAAAGGGCACGGCCGAATTTGTTCTCCATCTTTACCCTAACGTCCAAGCGTGAGTTCCGTCTCTAATAACCACATTGTCGACGGGCTGTTACACCCTAATTTTTCATCCTTTATTCATATTCACATTTTATCTTACAACTCTTTTTTCCTACTATTGAATTCAAGTTCCCCATTATAATCAAGTTCTCCTGTCCGTTAACTATCCGTTTAAGGTATTTTATCTCATCATACATTATTTCAGTCTAATCATCGGCACAGCTAGCTGCCCTATAAGCTTGTATTACTGTGGTGGATGTTCGCTTCGTGTTTATCTTGGATTAAAAAAATGTTCAAATGTTTGTATAGCTTATGGGACTTAACTACGGGGTCATCAGTCCCTAAACTTACAAACTACTTATCAACTACCTTATACTAAGGACGGCACAAATATCCATGCCCGAGGGGGGATTCGAACCCCCGACCGTAGTGGCCGTGCAGACCGTGACTGGAGCGCCTCCGTCCCCTCGGCCACCGCGGCCGGCAGTCCCTAAACTTACAAACGACTTACGAACTAGCTAATACTAAGGATGGCACAAATATCCATGCCTGAGGGGGGATTCGAATCCCCGACCGTAGTGGCCGTGCAGACCGTGACTGGAGCGCCTCCGTCCCCTCGGCCACCGCGGCCGGCAGTCCCTAAACTTACAAACGACTTACGAACTAGCTAATACTAAGGATGGCACAAATATCCATGCCTGAGGGGGGATTCGAATCCCCGACCGTAGTGGCCGTGCAGACCGTGACTGGAGCTCCTCAGTCCCCTCGGCCACTATGCTGTTCATAGCAGTTCACCCACACCCCTATTTCTTACTCATTACTGGACGTACTCCTGCGTTACCCCCCCTCCCCCCATTGATGTTGTTTTTATAGGTTTGTACTAATCTGACCAGGCGCCGTGTCCATCCTGCCACAGTACTTCTCTTAATTACCACTATATCTAACGTGAACCTATCTGTTCCCATTTTCAAAATTTGTAACTTACGCATCCGATTAACAAATAAAACGTTTCACGCACCGATCTGTAGAATGCCTGTTTTGTTTAGTCTGGTGACAGTATCTTCCTGAGTAATCCCGCCCGAATATTCAAATGGGTGACTGTTTCAACTCCAGGATATTTTACACAAGGGGACGCCATCATCAAGTATCCATGTGGTAGAGTTGCATGTCGTCGGGAAAAGTGACGGCCGCGGCGGAGCGGCCGAGCGCATTGAGGCGCTATGTTCCGATGCGCGAGGCTGTTCCCCGTCGGAGGTTCGAATTCCCCACGGTCATGGATGCTTCTGCTGTCTTTAGTATAAGTTAGTTCATAAGTAGTTTGTAAGTTCAGGGACTGATGACCCCGCAGGTAAGTCCCATAAGCTTTACAAACATTTGAACATTTTTGAAAAGTGACTATAGTATCGCATTGCTTTCACCCGTTCGCAGTAACTGTAGTGATAAACGCTGTTAGCTGATGTTACAAGGGCAGATTAGTCAATCATCTAAACTGTTGCCCATGCAACTATCGTAGAAGCTACTGCCCTTCTTCAGGAACCACACATTTGTCTAGTCTCTCCACAAATACCTCTCCGCTGTGGTTACACGTTCGATACGGTTATTTGTATCGTTGTGCCACGCAGTCCACCCGTGGATTAAATGTTTATTCATTTTATTTGTGTATAATTTAGTGTGTACGTTCGACCCGCCCAGTTACTCGCACGGCTTTAAAGAGCTGCTTTCCGGAGGGGGGGGGGGAGAGTTGTGCGTGTCCCGGTTCGTATCCAGAATATTCTAATGTTTGTAAAGCTATGGGACCGAACTGGTAAGGTCATCGGTCCCTAGACTTACAAACTACTTAAACCATCTTATACTAAGAACAACACAAACACACTCACGCCCGAGGGAGGACTCGACAAACACATTCACGCCCGAGGGAGGACTCGAACCTCCGAATGGGAGCAGCCGCGCGCTCCGTAGTAATGCGCTTTAGAGCGCTCGGCCACTCCACTGCGTCTGTTCGAATCTGCCCATCTGATTAACGATACGGGTCGGTGTGCTGCTCGGTGTGGATGTGACTTAAGGTGGTTTCCACATCCCATTGGGTGTGAATACCGGGCCGCTACTCAAGTTCCGTCGCTGTTGCACGATTCGTAAATATTTGGAAAAATCTTCCCATACCTTCACATACATGTATAATAATATACGTAGGCAGTTTGTGTGGCAGCAGGAAGGGCATCCAGCCACCCTTAAATTAACCACACCAAATCCGAATTAGCCACGGTGAACTTGCACATGCGGGACAGAGGCTAGAGAATAGGAAAGATTTCAATATACAAAACACAGTCTTGATCGCAGAAATTAAACAGTTTCAATCAACCGGTTTCGACCTGTTGTAGGTCATCTTCGGAATTACAAGTAGCCCATGTGGTCAGTGCTGCACTCGACTGGGCTGGGCTGTTCTGCAGGTAACAGTTACCTGCTGGCAGCAGAACAGCCCAGCCCAGCCGAGTGCAGCACTGGCCACATGGGCTACTTTTAATTCCGAAGATGACCTACAACAGGTCGAAACCGGTTGATTGAAACTGTTAATTTCTGCGATCAAGACTGTGTTTTGTATATTGATCATACCAAATAGATCGCTGTTTTTCTCCTATGACAATGTTGTCAAAATTAAGGTAAGATTTCATCTGATTTTGATGCTTTCAGATTTAGATTTTCCATTATTTCCCTAAATCACTCCAGGCAAATGCCGGCATGTTTCCTTTCAAAGTCCATGGCTGATTTCCTTCCTCATTCCTAACCAAAAAATTCGAGCGTGAGCTCCGTTTCTAATGACCACGCTGTCGACGGGGCGTTTAAACCCTAAGCTTTCTTCTTTAAGAGCAAATAAGGGAACTATACTCGAACTACAACACTCCCATGCGATAACACTTCCGTCTCTTACTTCATTATTATCATCTCTATATGAACTGGACAAGACATAAAAACGACGTTACCGACATTATGCACTGAACCTCCTGTGCAAATGTTCACGTACTCTTTGTTTTCTTTGTTATGGAATCGGCAGTGCTTCACAGTAATCTCCTGAACAGAATGTAACTTATTAGAGACGATACGCTAGGTGCACAAATATGTTTTTCGTCACCCTGTTGACTTGTATGGTTTGTGTTTTCTTCCCGAAACGTCTTTGACGAGACTCTTTTGACTAGATGTGACCACTTTGTATATTCACATGTGAAAGGAAGCGAAAGTAGACCTATATTATTAGTGCAGATCAATACAGCGAGCCGTGTGTCCCAATCGTGATCGGGACAATACTGCTAGTTCACTCTCTGTGGCGTAACTGGCAACCAGGGCAAATTTCCACTTCGCTTTCTCCTTCTACCCCTTCCCCCCGCTTAAGTCAGAGTTCTTTGCTTAGTCGTCGTTGCTGCTTAAGCTGTTTATCCAATTTGGAGATCAACACTGCTTGACAGTAAAGTAATATGTACATATAACAGTGATTATTTTTGTCATAATAGAGTTCAAAGGCTGTAAGAATACAAAGTCCGAAGTCACGTTGCTCTACAGCAAATGCGCGATTGCTTTCTCACTGTTTCATTGCCGATAGATGCAAAGCGTAACACACTACAAATGCCAACATGTATTCCTTATATTTTCCTTCACTGACTCATGTGGCATAACGAGAGTGACTTGATGTAGTAACCAAAAGCAAGGAACATGTCTCTCCATACCAAGAACATGTAGTCATTATAGAAGTGATGCTCAACCCATTTCAGGCACCAACTTCCTCAAGACTTCCCTTCATAATCACCGCTCTCTTCTCATCTTAGTGCTGTGCGATCCTGTCGTATTTTTTACCACTTAAAATTCTTCTGCTTCCCCGTCCTCCCTCTTCATCTTTGCTAACATTTTCACTGTCACTAAACTTTTTACTCATGGACTTGGTGCACAGGACAAACTACCCCATTCTCCAACTTTTCAACGTACGTCAAATGGTCATTAAATATTTAGACCACGTGCATATTGTTACTGTATTGCAAATTGATTTTTCACACGGGATTTTGCCTGCCGAGCGTGTGTACCATATGAGATCATGTGGTTTCGGTATGGAGGGACATGGGGTCATCACATGAACTTCTACTTCTCATTCAGGTAGTTCCCCAATTGGGACCACGAAATTGAGTTCCTTGTTCCAGTCCTCCCAGAAAAGAAAAATCCTGGTCATTGAAGGGAATTGAGCCAGGACCTATCGGAAATTCAACCACCATTGTGAGGCAGAAATTATTGATAATCTGCCTCCCAGTGGGCGCACTCTGTCTATAACACAAGCTTTACCTCTACCTGTAACTCATTTTCGTACATATCCCAGGAATACCGCCACAGAAATTTATGCTGCCTATTTTGGTCGGAAGTGAGAGTACTGTGCCGCCTCTGGGAATAAGTACCCTCCTGCAGAGGATTAATTTGGCCTCCGTACGTCCATTACGAATTGTAGTATAACCACCAGTCCTCTCATCGCACCTATTGTGGTTCGTGGCGGAAGTGGGCAAAACGAACACCTGTAATTAAATACTGATCAGTGGTGCCGTAAGACTTTCTAACTCCTGATCAACGCCATAGAAGAATGACCAGATGGCCAAGCAACAATGTAAGTCAAAAATATTCAAATGTTTGTTAAGCTTATGGGACTTAACTACGGGGTCATCAGTCCCTAAACTTACAAACTACTTATGAACTACTTACGAACTAGGACGGCACAAATATCCATGCCCGAGGGGGGATTCGAACCCCCGACCGTAGTGGCCATGCTGACCGTGACTGGAGCGCCTTAGTCACCTCGGCCACCGCGGCCGGCCAATGTAAGTCGATCAGCCAGTTTCGGTCGGGTATTATTTGCAGATCTTGGATGTCTCTCGCTACTATCTGCGATAATTTCAAACCTGTGTGGTATTGAGGAATCAGCCTCCTACCTATTGTGTACCTCTACAGTCAGCATATCATAGCAGGTTCGCGTTTCAAGACGATAATACACTAGCAGAGGACTTCACAACTACCTCGCGGAGGTATGACCTACTGTATCCTCTAAGATGAACCTGGTTGACCATACTTTGTGCCAACTGTAACTTGTATTGCATCATCGCAGGAACTCTTCTCGCACATTGAATGGTCTCAAATTGTACAAATGTTTGTGAACCTAAGTGACTTAACTGATGCGGTTATCAGTCCCTAGGCTTACAACTACTTAAACTAACGTATGCTAAGGACAACACGCAGCCGGCCGCAGTGGCCGAGCGGTCTGCGGCGTGACAGTCACGGACTGCACGGCCGCTGCGGTCGGGGGTTCGAATCCCCCGTCGGACATAGATGTTTGTGCCGTCTTTAGTATAAGCTAGTTCATAAGTAGTTTGTAGGTTTAGGGACTGATGACCCCGAAGTTAAGTCCCATAAGCTCTACGAACATTTGAACATTTCTTCTTCTTTTGACAACACACACACACACACACACACACACACACACACACACACACACACACACACACACATGCCCGAGGGATGACTCGAACTTCTGACGGTGAGCAACCACACGCTCCGCAATAAGGCGCCTTAGAGCGTTCGGCCACTCCACCGCGGATGATCTCAGGGAGTTCACCGTTGAAACTTGGGACAGATATGAATAGCGAAGTCTCGATCATCCTCTGGAGAGTATGCCATGGAGACTCATTGTGTGGTACAGTGTTACTGAATGTTACTAGACATGAGATTTTACAGATGATCAATGATGTGTACTTTCGAACCGACTACTATCATTTTGGATATTTGGGGTTCACAGCAAAGCTATTTTTTTGTTTTTTTGTTTTTAGTTTCATAAAGCTTGTTAAATAGATATTGAACAAAGACATCACTTCTCTTACTACAAATATTAAGAAATTCATGTATGTGTCCTACATCGCGCGCTGGCCTACCAAGCAAGTTGTGCTAATAGGAGACTTAAGAGCAGTCACTGTAACTGTGTTGAAAATAGTACAAGAGGACTTCTCGCCAGCTTCGTTGTTGTCAGCTCGGAATCTCGCACACCAAGCAGAATTTTAGAGGCACCTAAAGAATGCTAAGACACGTTGTCTCATCCACGCCGTAATGGTTATGGAAGGAAGATTCCGATTTGACGTCTCTTCGACGGCGAACTCAGGAATGGAGGACGAACTGGGTATGGTGAGGATGCCGATAGAAATGGTCGTCTGTACCCTTTCCAAAGAACACACGCCGTATTTCAACTCATCCCTTCTGAGAGCCCGTTTCTTGTATTTTTTATCTACTCCACGAAGTACATTTTTTGGGGGTTAAATTAGAAATGTTATGAGTAGTTGGATTACATTTAATTTTTCATAATTTTATTTCTATAATCTAAAGTAATGTGGTGGTATTAGTCTTCGCATAACCCTTTTGTGTGCTTTTGTAGTTTGACTTTACAACAGTCTTTTACATTCCCTTGTTAAAGCTAAACACCTGTAAAAGACGACTCGCTATACGCTTAACTCGAATTTTTTGAGATTCCTACTCGTATACACCTCTATAAATCATCAGCAAGTCATAGTAGTCACCTATTGCAGAAACGAAGCAATGTACTCTGACTTCACAAGTACAGACATTGGTGATTTCACGACAAACAGAAACAAATGGTTATAGTGTTATTTATGCTGCCAGAAATGGAAAATGAATATGGAAAGGAGGAAAGTGGTTATCGTAAGCACTGAAGTAATTCAGTGGCGACGAGTGAAAATTTGTGCCGGACCGGGATTCGAAATCGGGATTGCAGCATTGGGCCAACGGCCGCCTTAACCTCTTGGCTATCCGTATCATGCCTCCTATCCGACCCAAATTCTCACAAGTCGCACTCCACAGAAGTTATGTCCCTGTGCCCATATTCCTCTATGCGGCCGGCCGCGGTGGCCGAGGTGACTGAGGCGCTCCAGTCACGGTCAGCACGGCCACTACGGTCGGGGGTTCGAATCCCCCCTCGGGCATGGATATTTGTGCCGTCCTAGTTCGTAAGTAGTTCATAAATAGTTTGTAAGTTTAGGGACTGATGACCCCGTAGTTAAGTCCCATAAGCTTAACAAACATTTGAACATTTTCCTCTATGCGCGTCATGTCCGAAACAACAGACATCACGCCAATATATAAAAATTTATACATCTGGTATGGCATACTCGCACATACGTATTTCCATGAGTGTAGTGAAACTATCACTTTGTCGATAGTCGGCGGCGGATTAACCGTGCACACTGGGCCGCCGCGCTGCGGTGCGCGCGGCCGTTCGCCGTCGGGGGTTCGAGTCCCCACTCGGGCATGGGTGTTTGTGTTGTTCTTAGGTTAGTTTACCTTAGCTCAAGTAGTTTGTAGGCTACGGACTAATAACCAATCAGTTGAGTCCGATAGATTTACAAACATTTGAACTTTGTCGATAAGTCTACCTCCAAGAGTCTACAAAATATAATGTTTATTTTGTGCTAAGTATACTTCTAAAGACTCGTGACAAAAATTACTTTCGTGGCGGTCATGCTTCCCAGTCGCGACGGAGTGGCCGAGCGCATTGAGGCGCTATGCTCTGATGCGCGGGACCGTTCCCCTTGGGGGATTCAAATCCCTCCTCGGGAATGGATGTTGGTGTTGTTTATAGTATAAGGTAGTTTATAAGTAGTAAGTAAGTTTAGGGACTGTTGACCCCGCAGTTAAGTCCCATAAGCTTAACAAACAACAACAACAACAACAACAACAACATGCTTCCCACGAGCCCTTAATGGTACAAGAGACAGTTCGAGACAAGTAAAAGACACATTTCACACTTAATACGAGAGGAACTACCGCTAGATGCCATAAGCCTACAGCGGTGGTACATGTAATACTAAAACAACATCCCCATGTGTTGCAAGCCACCAACGGCTCCCAGGAAAAAGAAATGTTCAAATGTTTTTAATTCTTATGCGACCAAACTACTTTAATCTTAAGTCCCTATACTTACAAACTACTTAAACTAACCGAAGTCCGCACACACATCCATGCTCGAGGGGGGATTCGAACCCCGACGCGGGAGTCCGCGCGATCCGTAAGGTGGCGCTCCAGACTTCTCGACTACTCCCGCGCGGCCCCGGGAAAGAAAAATTTTATTTTCAGATCATGAAGGGAAAAAAACAATTATCACTTATTACATTTTCGCTATTCATGCGCTAAAACTTTAGCACCAGACAAACACTATAATTTACTACCGCTTTAACGGGGGCCTCTGTTAGCAACACGGCTTGCAGACGTCTGAATTTACTGCAGATTCATATCATGATATGACACACAGTTCAGGAGTATGAATTCACAAACATTAAGGTGCTGGTTCGGAACCCACGTTAAACTGTAGGTCCCCCTATAACCGGCTGGGTAAGTCAGTTCGAAGGTCGGAGGAAGGCAACGGCATACCACCTCCAAACAGGACCATGCCTAGTAAAGCACTGTGTTGTTCAAACCAATCTTCGGATTGTTGACTGCTTTTTCTTTCTTTTTTTTTTTTTTTAAGGTGCGTAAAAAACAACTTTTTGCCTAAAATGGAGCGCATATTATACTATAAGTCATCTGGTGTTATGTTAACTACAGCAGTTAGTGACTTCCAACAAGCTTTAAATTTCAAACCATTTCTAAACATTAACTTATTTGTAAGGTAAATATTCATGGGAATTCGATTCTTTATGGGATCGGAGATTTCACTAGTTCTTATGTACGTAGCAAATAAACTTAAAAATGTGCTAATGTTTGTTACGCTTATGGGACTTAATTGCGGCGTCATCAGTCCCTAAACTTACAGACTACTTATATACTAAATTATTCTAAAGACAGCACAAACATCCAAGCCCGAGTGGGGATTAGAACCCCCGATGGGGAACGGCTTCAATTAAACACACTTGGTAGGAAGCTACTTACCACTGCCCCCGAAATAAATTGTGGGAAACCACGAAAAAACTTAACATCGATGGCCAGATTTGAATTTCACTTCGTCCGAAAGGAGAGTACAGTGTCTTAACAAAGCGCAACTTTTCTTCTTGACAATGGTTAAGACAGTATTACTAGTATTGCTACTTTGACGCTTTGTAAACACGCTGCAGGCTTTGTATTCTTCCATGACGTGGATTGCGGAGTGAATTGTATGTGAGCATTTCTTGTGGGAAATTCTGCTGGCTCTGAACGTTGAGGGGCTACTCTCGGTAAATAACGTTACTTTTACTGCTACTTAGTACGACACACACATATTATACCACTTACGCGTTTTCTGTCCGTATCGCCATCCGAAGGTTTATTGGAATTGTCACTCTGAAGCTGATTATTTAGTGTTTTCAGTAGTTAACAATATTAACCTGATGTACATTGCTGTGGTTCTATTCATTATATCAGCGTGGTCTTCGACTTAAATCCAGATGGGAATAAAAGAAAATCTTGGCTGTTAGACTGGCTTTTTACATGGACAAAAGCCCTTCGAAAGTGAGAGTTTTCTCATTTGAACCAAGTGCACAATAGCATGCAGGTACAATATTCCATTGCCTGCCACATGCGAACGCGAATCGATCGTCGATACATTTGTGTGTGTATAGTGTCAGTTTATCAGCTGATTCAGATTGCCATCTCGTAAAACACGTCGTATGACGGAGCATTAAACAGGTCCTTGGTATCGAGGCTGTTTCGTAGCTTCTGATTGGTATGTTTTTGTTATATCACAGCTTTATAACAGGTTTTCTATGAAAATTAACATTGAGCAGAATTTGGGGGTCAGGCTACGAGCACTGAACCACCGAACTTTTGTTTGTTATTCCGTTTTTCGTAAACAAAGTTAACATGCGTCTTAATTGCGCTGTCACAGAATGAAGATGATTGGTTGGTAGGAAAATTTCGGTAGCTAATTGCTTCTGGAAGGCAGGGCATTGCGTGTCTCTCACTTAGAGCTGCTGCTGAGATACAGTGTTTTAATGAATGTTTCCCAGCTTACATACTACTTTTTCCAGTGGCTACACTAACTGAATCGCACACAGGAACAGATGTTGTTCCATCAGATTTTGGGCATTCAGTATAGACGTCATTATTTCTTTTTCTGATATTTCTACTGGAAACATTCCATTAATTGTCGAGGCGAATTTGGTAGCTGATTATACATTTGCTTTTTGTGGTGTGTACGGTGACATGCAATACGTGGAGATACTTCTCTTTCCTTCCTTATACGAAATTATTTGAAATATTAGGATATTGTTATTTCAAGTTGGAAAAGGCTCTGCTGACTTGTGTAATTAGCTCTCCTTTGTCGCGTATTACTCAGTAATGTTACTTTATTTTTGGATGTACACTTTCTCGTTGAGTTTGAAATGTACATTACAACGGGTCTCTATGAGCTCTTTAAATGAAACTATTGTAGTTGTAGAATCTGAAGTCACAAAACACACCTCATCATAGATTCACTTTAAAAAGTGCTGGAGAAACACCGTCCAATAAAATAAATTCTTCATATTTTTCGTGACTGATTAAAATTTATGACAGTCGTTGTTTCCAGGAAGTTCTTGAGGTCCTCGGGTTGTTTTAGTTGTGAAAGATAAAATTGTTTATTTTTTTCAGAGTATAGTAATTTATGAAGATAGTCACAACAGTACTTTTAACTTCCGCCGTAAAAGAACTTTCTCTTTTCAAACTACTCCCCAAAGTTCTCCATTCAAGAAACAAGTGCATATCAAAGAGGGTAAACAACAAAACGAAATGGAACACAAGTGCTGATTGCGATACATATACATCTAAGAAGATGATTCAGATAATTTTTGTGCTAAGTGCTGATATTTATAACAAATTATTTAGACCATTTGCGAATAATGCTATCAAACTAATACTTAACTTTGGGCAATTACAACAGTGGGAAGTATAAAACGAACTGCACTGTTGTAAAAACATTGTAAATGATACTTGCGACGATAAAAAATTAATTAATACTAGAATATCATGAAGTGGCCAAATTATTTGACTTGTAAATATTTTTTACTTTTTGTAATGTTGCATTTTTCATGTGTGTGACAAAATTGGGAGTGATGTTATATACGTTTTTACAATTAGGATTCGTTAATGAACAGTAAACGTGGTTTATATTAAACGAAACATTAGTAAATTAAAGGTAAGTTACATGTTTTGGCACGCAAATATTTTTTAAACTTACGTTCTTCAATTACTTTAATTTCTAATTAATAAGATGCTTATTAACCTGAGACTTTAGTCGTCGATCTTTGCAAACAAACGCGTATATTACGTCAACTGAAATGAGCTTAGAGAAAACACACTCACGCCCGAGGAAGGAAATTTGCAAATGTAAATAATGAGGATAATTTGTGTTACACAGCAGTAGCTTTGTATCCATATTTAGCTCTCTACCAAGAAAGAATTTTGTTCAAAATGTTCAAATGTTTGTAAAGTCTATGGGACTTAACTACGGGGTTATCAGTCCCTAAACTTAAAAACTACTTATGAACTAACTAAGAGTAAGGACGGCACAAATATCCATGCCCGAGGAGGGATTCGAACCCCCGACCGCCGTGGCCGTGCAGACCGCGACTGAAGCGCCTTAGTCCCCTCGGCCACCGCGGCCGGCAACAATTTTGTTATTGCGATAAATGACATCAACATAAGATTACCGAAGATGATATTAGTCACCCAATGGCTGTACTAGAACGCTGTCTAATATGTATATAGACCTGGTACTGCGCGTCACGTGATTCGAGCATTGACGTAAGTGATTCCATTGAAGTGTATTGTACGTGACATTCGTTTGCATAGAATCAGGGCTGTAATGAGAGTCGACGTGAAGACGTGACAGAATGGAAGAAATGAGCTATCGTGTTTGAATGTGCTCATCACCATATCGTGAACGTGTATCCCAGCTTGGTTGGAGTAGTAAAGCGCACTTCGGAATGTATCTATTTTCCTTTCTTTATTTTTTCGCCTTTACCACTCATCTACGTGGGGCCGGCATGGTTGCTATGGTATTGGCAGGGTTCGTTTCAGGCGTGGACCGATGTCTTTCCTGATGTCACCCTATTACCTCCCTGGCGGAAATTTGCGTTCACAGCTGTCTGCTATACATGTTACAGTGAGCGGATGTTTCCTAAAGATTTGCGAATCATGTAACTGAGTCACGAGTTGGGTATCAGCCCGGTATTCACATAGTGGGATGTGGAAAAACTACAAACCACATGCAGTCTGGCCGGTCCACCGGCCTCCGTCGTTTGACGCGTCAGGCGGATTTTTATCGGGCCGGAGCTTCTCCCAGCACCTGAAGGAACCCACACAGGTGGGTACCTTCCAGTGTATCTACAGAGAAGTAATAGTCTACCAATCGCTGCCATATAATGCGGCGTAGCAACAATAGTGGCAAAATAATCCTGACCCACAGAGGTCGTTACATCTTGTCAATGGCAGACGGTTTTACGTCAGACAATGATAGCTACTGTAAGTACAAGCAGGTTATTCGTGACTGGTTCCCATGGGAAGATGACAAACAAAAAATAAATAAATAAAATAAAAAAAATTAAATGTTTGTAAATCTAAGGGACCTTAACTACGTTGGTCATCAGGCTTACAAACTAGTTATACTAACTTATGCCAAGGGCAACACAAACACTCATGCCCAAAGGAGGACTCGAACCCCTGAGGCGAGAAACCGCGCGCTCCGCAGAAAGGCGCCTTAGAACGCTCCGCCACTCCACCACGGCACTGGGAAGGATGCGATGAGAACTACAAGCAAATGGCATATGGGTTCGAGTATGACGAAAATAAGAATACGCTGTGGGAAAGACGAATAATATATAACACGTACAATAACCAAAAGGGAATACCACGACTGCAAGGCAAAGAACGAAGTGTCGGTGGTGGTCGAGCGGCTGCGGCGTGCCAGTCACGTTCTGCACGGCCACTACGGTCTGGGGTTCGAATCCCCCCTCGGACATGGATATTTGTGGCGTCCTTAGTATTAGCTAGTTCATAAGTAGTTTTGACCCCGTAGTTAAGTCCCGAAAGCTCTACAAAGATTTGAATTTTTGAATTTAAAACGGGTGTGAAACAGGAACACAATCTTTCTCCTCAACTGTTCATTAAAATATATCGAAGAAGCAACGACAGGAATAAAATTTTAAGAATGGGATAAGGATTCAGAGTGAAAAGATAACAATGGTAAGCATCACTGACGATGTTGAAATCTTGAGTGGAAGTAGAGAATAAATATATGAGATGTTGAAAATTAGGTGGACTTATAAGGAATGAGGGAATGATGTTCTCTGTAGAGCCTCGAAGAAAGGAACTTTTCAAAAATTCTGACAAGATGGAATTCGAAGATGATCTAACAAGTGTCAAGACATCAAGAATTTACATCCATGATACTAGAGCGACTTGCAGAGGGTAAAAAGTGTAGGGAAAACAAAGCGCCGGCCGCGGTGGCCGAGGAGCCTCCAGTCACGGTCTGCACGGCCACTACGGTCGGGGGTTCGAATCCCCCCTCGGGCATGGATATTTGTGCCGTCCTAGTTTGTAAGTTTAGGGACTGATGACCCCATAGTTAAGTCCCATAGACTATACAAACATTTTTTTGAAAACAAAGCGTGGAAATTATAGGATGCAACTGCGACTCTGAAATAAATACGTTGGCACAGGAAAGGAATTCCGCACCAAACCGGTCACAAAGTCGATGTAAAAGAAAAGAAAAGAAAATGCAAATGACCCAATCAACACGGGAATTGCAGAGTAGATGAGAGTAGGAGGGTAGCGTGGCCCAACGAGTCGCCAGTTTAGCTCTTTCCAGGTGCAAAACGTCACGTACTCGAGCTCTATCCATATTGTGTAGAGGTATATTTCCGCCTGGAGGTGGTCCCACAAAGGTTTGCATGCATTTTTCCTTCTGTGATTTGACATGTTTCATTCAGATTTCTGTGATTTTCTTGTGTGCTGTTTTTGTTTTTTTATTTCTTTTTCCTTTACAGCCGTACAGGATGATTCCGCGATGTTATAGACCTTCATTGATGACGGAGAAGAGTAAATACGCCAATTTTAGGTTGGGATCCCTGGCCCGGAAACGACAGAGTCAAAAGTTACTAGCGAAAATCATCCTCATACCTCTGACAGTGGAATACATGTACCGGCGCTTCTGTTGCTGTGACTGTAAGGTAGACAATCAGATACCACTCGTTATTCGACAGTGAAAATGATTCCAATATGATTGAGCTACACTTCACTTTAACCTGAGAGTAAGTGGGCGTTTGGGACAGGCATCACATGAAAAGTGGATGGAAAGACGACGTCCTATTCCGTGGCCAGCTCAATCACCTGCTCTCACCCTATTTGATTTCTTCGTGTGCGGCTGTGTGAAAAGACGCCTGACGTGACAGAAGAGAATCTCTGGGCAAGAATTCCCGCTGCCTAAGACACTGTTCTTAGGACGCGCAGACATTGGGTCTATCACGCTAGACCTGTGTGTGACGATACCGTGCCTGCATTGACGCAGTTGGGGAGGGAGGGGGGCAAAAAAACTGCTGTTCAAAGTTCAAATGTTTGTTAATCTATGGGACTCAACAGCTTGGTTATCAGTCCCTAGCTTACAAAGTACTTAACCTAAGGTCCACTAAACTAAGGACAACACAAACACCCAAGCCCGAGGGGGGAGTCGAACCCCCGACGGCGGACGGCCGCGCGCACAGCAACATGGCGCTCCAGTACGCGCGGCTAATCCGCCGCGGCAAAACTGCTGTAAATAGGCCTATAGCAACTTGTGCAAATAAATGGAATTCACTACTCCTGTACAGTAGATTCAACGTTTTTGTTTGTGCTAAGTGCGCCATTAATGGTCATCAATAGGTGAAATTATCTGAGAGTATTGCCAAGTATTCGGTGGGAATTCTGTGCGTTAAGATCATTATTCGGAAATTGGTGCTCTTAGTTCGACTGCTGCGTGAGGCTAAAGCCAGTTTTACACCATACACTTTGTGGTGAGTGTTGACTATTCGAAGTGCGCTCGCCTTTCGTGACTGCGAGTAAATGAGCAGCCAACGCCATCGCGAGTGCGTCTGTGTCGTCAGTGATCTATAGATTGTGCAGAGTGTCGAGTTCTAAATTTTGGAGTGTGCTGCTGAATGCGCATGCGCAGAAGCAAGTAACATAAGTGGTGTCTGCTAACATAGGAAGTTAACCTATTCTGGTCCCGCGCATTCATATTACAGAAATGCTTTCGCATCTTCTTTAACTTTATTCTGTTGTTTGATTTGTGTTTTCAACATATCGAATAATTTACACCAGAGCCTCAGATTGTTTTTCTATTACTTTTGTCAAAAAAATGTTCAAATGTTTGTATAGTTTATGGGACCTAACTACGGGGTCATCAGTTCCTAAACTTACAAACTACTTATGAAGTAACTAAGACTAAGGACGGCACAAATATCCATGCCCGAGGGGGAATTCGAACCCCCGACCGTAGTGGCCATGCAGACCGTGACTGAAGCGCCTCAGTCCCCTCGGCCACCGCGGCCGGCTTACTTTTGTCCTGCATATGAGACGAATAAATAAAGCAGAAAAATATTTTAGTTTTGCAGGGAAAAAGTCTACAATATGTGTATATACGAGCGTCAATATATAAACGTTCCGCGGTGGAGTAGCCGAGCTGTCTAAAGCGTCTCGCTGGGGAGCGCGCGGTTGCTCGCCGTGGAGGTTCGAGTTCTCCCTGGGGCATGGGTGTGTGTTGTCCTTAAGTTAGTTTACCTAGTTTAAGTAGTTTGTAAGCTACGGACTGATGACCACGCAGTTTGGTCCCATAGATTTACAAACATTTGAAACATTTTACATAAACGTGTTTACCGAAAATTACATCAACAGAAGAGTCAGAATTGTTAGATGAGAAAATTTTTTTCGAGGTAATTTTGACAGTTATCAAGAAAAGAATATATCAAAACTAAATAGTCGCTTTTTACTGCATTTTCGATATTGTTTCATGTGTTAAAAGTATAAATTTTCTTCAGAAAACAAACGCGTAAGTTTCCATAGGTTTAAATAACGCTTTTCCTATTATTTAGGTTCTCAATTGTGTACAAAATTTGCTACATGATATTTGAGGAGAACATCAGCTATGAATTACCCTTTAGATATTAATAAACTCCGTTATCCTTTTCCTGCTCCTACATAAAAAGTGCCCTCATAACCTGACTTCTTCATTCAGTTGCGAAACTACATAGCAGACAGCTCTATAGTTTTGGTGTTTACGTCTAAACGAAAACGACTACTCGAGGCAGGCGAGACACAGTACGGGAATAGCACGCCAAGGGCGCTGCAGTAGACACTCTCCTCTCGAGTAGTCATCTGAGACAAGAATGTTCGTCGCGTAAAAGGGGCTTGAGGCGGGAAGTACGGAGAGACTCAGGATGCCTTTGTTCATTTAACGAGGAAAGGAAGAATAAAAAGGAACGAAAGCAGTGACTTTGCAGCATTAGGCCTTAGAAATAACACAGTGGTGACAAGTGAAAATTTCACCGTCCGGGATTCGAACCCGGGTCTTTCGTTTAGGGCCAGCCCTCGCCTTAACCGTATGTCCAACCTCGCTCGCCTACCGTCCGTCTCAAAGGTGCCCACTACGGCTGTAGTACCTCATCATCTATGCCTTCTTTTTGCTCGCCATTTCGAAAGGCAGGAAGATTAAGGTTCAACGACTCGTCGACATCGTGGTCATTAGAGTCGGAGCACACGTTCCGATCGGCCCTAACGTTTGGAAGGAATCATGGCATTTGCCTGAAGTGACTTAGGGAAATCTCGGAAAACCTACATCCGTACAGTAGGAGACGGTATCGAACTGCCATCCTCCCTAATGGGAGTCCAGTGTCATGTTGTGCCAACTCGCTCGGTCACCATTTCGGATTCCCGCATGAGGTCGAAAGTTATTACCGCATCTGCGGTGAAGTTATAGACCATACATCGTCGTCACGTGGAAATAAATTTATCAGGCACCACCACATCAGTCTGTATATGTATCACGACGTCTTATCAACTGCAAGCTTATAGGACCGGAGTTTCCGAATTGACGAATGCACGACCCCACCAGGTTATCTACAGACTGACAGTCACTATTTACACATGTGTAGTCGGCACCAATCGGTGAACATTCGTAACGAACCATGCACTGCAGGTGTCACCCGTAGTAAGTAGTTGTAACAGTGCAACTATACGATCTATAAGTTAACTGCCGTAACTAAACTTTGCTAAGATAAATCCTAGCGGTCTAAGGCGCCTCGCTGCGGAGCGCGCGGTTGCTCGCCGTCGGAGGTTCTAGTCCTCCCTGGGGTATAGGTTTGTGTGTTTGTCCTTAGGTTAGTTTTAGGGGATCAGTTTAGATACCTAGCACCTGAAATACTGTCATCGGTAGAATGAACTAAAATGGTTCGACGTCTCTCTGTCGGTTCTAATGAATGGAAACAACAACATTACGGTAGCCGAGATAGTTGATATAACAGAAAGTTGCTGCAGAGGGGATGGTGTTGACTTGTGTTTGCTCTACCAAACGAATTACACAAGCAGTTGGGTTCAGATAGTGTAGTGAGCAGGCAGTGCAACGTGACTTCCCCGAAGCTATGGTATGAAGAGCCATAGGAAGGTTAGAAGTGGGAAGATACAGAGGGAGGTGGCTGCATCTATTAGGGTGTTCCAAAGTGTAATTTACCGGATCTGGACGCTATTTCAGACAACATGAGCCGTTAAAAGAAGGCCACGTTCATCCACAGGTAACATAAGGAAGAGATGATAGTTATCTCCGGTTAAAAGCGTGTTGAGGAAGGAGGCGCAATGCAACTCAGGTACAACCCACCCTCCCGTTAGCAACAGCACGCCCAATGACAGCACAAAACTACAAAATCGCCTTCGGGAATGTGGTCATTAAGCAAGGAGGGCTATTGTGTGTGCCCCATAAAAACCACGGCACCGTTTAGACAGCAGAAACTGGACGGAGAAACGTCACGATTGGAGTCGTAACTAATGGCGCCGGGTTCTGTTCACGGGTGAGACAACGTTTTGTGTACAGCCGGACAATCGTCGTTCCCTCGTCCGGAGAGAGCGTGTAACTAGGAACAAAAATGTTCAAATGTTTGTAATTCCATCGGACCAAACTGCGTGGTCATCAGTCCGTAGCTTACAAACTACTTAAACCTAGGTAAACTAACCTAAGGACAACACACACACACACACCCATGTCTCAGGGAGGACTGGAACCTCCACGGCGAGCAACCGCGCGCTCCGCAGCGAGACGCTTTAGTCCGCTCGGCTACTCACCGCGGCTAACTAGGAACAATCCTGCTTATGAGCAGGAAACATCACCATATCATGGTGGTGGACGAATGGTGTGGGCAGGAGTCAGTATTGGCGGACTACGGACGTTCAGAATGGCGCCTTGAGGTATATAGTCTAAATCCTGCGACTTTTTATTTTGCCCTACGCTGGTGCCATAGGAGATGGGATCCTTCTGCTGGACGATAACGCTCGTCCCCACAGAGCTGCACTGGTGGACTACATGCTTAAAGCTGAGGGACTTGAACGAATCGTGTGGCCAGCTTCTTCGCCGGATTTAAACCCGAATGAGCATGTCTGGGATGCACGAGGCAGGCGCATTGCAGCCAGACCAGCACCTCCCTCAACGATTGCAGAACTGAATATTACACTCATGGAAGAATTGTCAAACATCCTTGTAGAGATGATTGATAACCTCATACTGTCCATGCCACTCATGTGTGCAACTGTACTGCCTGTACAATGTGATCACACACCATATTATAGGGCAATGAGAATGACTTTTTCACTCTTATGGTAGTATCAGGGTGCCTCGCTGTAAGTAAACGTCATGTAAACCTCAAGTAAAGAATTGAGACAGCGCAATATCGTACTGTACCACACACAAATGTATATTGTGTATAATGTCTCACTTGATCCACTGATTCTATTACCAGTGTAGTGTCGGATGACGTCAGCAGTTTCGTCCTTTAACTTTACAAACATTTGAATATCCTACACGTGGGATAATTGTTTCGACGTAAAATCTATATTTACAAGAACGTGGGCATTTTAATTATGTTTTGTTATCTCGTGTAATTAAGGGATAACAGAATTTTAAATAACTGAACACTTTTTATTGCCTTGTTTCACAAAACTTTATTTGTACGATCTAGGTTTCGGGTTATGAGCCTATTTTCAAGTACTTTACTGATTCCAAAGTTGTTACACCAGTGAAGAAGAGCCGGCCGCGGTGGCCGAGGGAACTGAGGCGCTCCAGTCACGGTCTGCACGGGCACTACGGTCGGGGGTTCGAATCCCCCCTCGGGCATGGATATTTGTGCCGTCCTTAGTCTTAGGTAGTTCATAAGTAGTTTGTAAGCTTAGGGACTGATGACCCGTAGTTAAGTCCCATAAGTTCTACAAACATTTGAACATTTGAACAATTACCAATATGGTGACGGCTTTTTTCTGAAGCACCAATGTGGCATTCATTTAAAAATATCTATGAGGATATACGTGAACACGAAATTTTGAGTGCCTCTCTAGATTTTCCACCACTTTACTGACACCTAATGCTTCAGTTGCATAGCGTATCGTACGCAAAATGATCGCCGGACGGAATCTGGAATTTATTAGCACACGTTGAGACGTTAAAATAGAATAGCAAACACTTTTCTGGGAGGTGCAGTATAGCTGACGAGCGTGGCGTTTTCGAGTTAGTGCCTTCGCATTGGGTGTACGTGCCTAGCATAACCAGTCCCCGGCGATAAAGAAGTGGCACCGATAGACGCCGGGAAGTCGGCGACGCGGTGTCTTACATTAAATTATCCGCTTCCCTCCGTTATCTGCATCCGGTGACGGATGGCGAGGCCATTAATAGCGGTGCTAATGGACTGTTTCACGAACTTGATGATGATGCACGGGGCAAGCCACTGGAATTGCATCTGTGAGTGTCAGAGTTCAATTCCTGTTCCGGTCAAAGGCTCATATGCCCCGGCGCAAGAAGAGGCCCCCCCACTATCTCTCTTTGAAACAAAAAAAAATATATTAATTCAAATATTTCTCTCATGAAAATTATTTAAAAGTCTGTGTTTTAGTAACAGGACTAAGATTTTAACAGGGGTGGAACTGGAACTTTTTTTATAGCAGCTTAAAAATGGCCACTCGTCTTCCAAAATATTGTAAATATTTCATACCCCAGGTCATGGTACTGTGTACGCAGGTCGGTTGGTAATTTTCCAAGGCGACAAATGCTATGCATTAGTACAGCTAAACATTCATTAATGCTACATAACTACAGCACAATCCCCACAGAATCGCCTACGTACTGATTTCGAAGCTGGTGACACATTTTTAAACATATAGTCGAGAACCAGTAAAATCCGCTGTACACGTCAGATGTAGGGCTGCTTTCACATTTTACGTGACACGAAGAAAGACAGTTCAAATGTTCAAATGTTTGTAGAGCTTATGGGACTTAACTACGGGGTCATCAGTCCCTAAACTTACAAACTACTTATGAACTAGCTAATCCTAAGGACGGCACAAATATCCATGCCCGAGGGGGCATTCGAACCTCCGATGCCGCGGTGGAGTAGCCGAGCGGTCTAAAGCGTCTCGCTGCGGAGCGCGCGGTTGCTCGCCGTGGAGGTTCCAGTCCTCCCTGGGGCATGGGTGTGTGTGTCTTGTCCTTAGGTTAGTTTAGCTTAGTTTAAGTAGTTTGTAAGCTACGGACTGATGAACACGCAGTTTGGTCAGATAGAATTACAAACATTTGAACATATTTGAACCTCCGACCGTAGTGGCCGTACAGACCGTTACTGGCGCGCCGCAGTCCCCTCGACCGCTTGTACACGATTTCACTCTGAAACTCGCTTGTCTACGGCTAGCGGTGGGTTATCGTTCAGATAACTGCGGATAGTTTCGTTCTGTTCCAACAAGAAACATAACGGAGGGCTCACACGAAACACCGTTGTGCCTGCCAGACAAACTGTAAAAAATGAGGAAAAAATTATTTATTTTATTCCTTGCAATGAGAAAGAAAATGAATTTGTTGGAGGAAATAGAAAATCGACAATCACTTGTTAGAAGCTGTTGGCGACGTAGAGCAAATTACTTGATGACGAACGTCGAAACAAGTAAATAAATAGGAGAAATAAAGCTGTGGAATTCCTTTTTGGAAATTTGATGCCATATTCAAAAGTAAATTCTATTACACCCAGAATGAGAAATTGTAATTATTATGTACTGTTACCTGTATCCTTCAGCTGAGTGACTTGCGAAAATCATTCACTGAATGGGCGCTGCATGTCTGCTGTAAAGAGGAACAAAAAGACGAACAAATTGGTAGAAAAAAACACGGAAGTTGAATACTGCCATGCAAGAACTTGAATTCTGACAAACTGCAAAAAATACGCCAAAAATTATTTATTGTGTTTTTCGTGAAATAATACAATGGGAAGAGTTAAATCAATAAATATTCGATGCACACTTTCATACGTAAGGAATTAAGATGAGACCTTGATCTTAAAATGAATAAAAATGTTAATTCGTTGAGTGTTCCTCCTGAAAACAAAAAGGTATTTTAATAGTGATAATGTTTGGAGAGTTATTAAGACATTCCCTGCTACTACAAGACGATGACTTTCCACAGTCACACCTCCTAAAAGCATATTATTCAGAACACTAAGCATATCAAGACACCTGCGAAAGCAATAAACATATTAGGCATCCTGCACAGATAAGTTGATGTAATTGACCGCTATGTAGTTAACCCCACTATCACGCAACTTCCATCTCTTTAAAAATAGCTACTATGCTTTTTAATAGGAGACGCAACCTTAAACCTTCAATTAAAAAAACGTTAATAATAAGTTAATGAGTATTTTACATACTTGAAGCGTTTATTCGTAGAACCCAAAACGATTTGGCTGTATTCGAATTACAAATACATCTAAGAAATGTATGAAATATGGAATGTGTAAGGGAATGTCACACACCGAAAAATGCTAAAGATAAATTCTATTTTCTATCACCGTCATATAGAACCATTTTTACTCCGAACTTGGCATAAACCAACAGGGAGAAACAAGTTGCAAGACTTCCAGGAAAAATGAAGCGAAATTGGCAGCCAATATTTGGTTATAAATTACATTGCCTGTTAACTGTATAAATATAAATTACGGAATACGCGGAACTCCTGTTCAGTACAGTCAAAAAGGTCTAAGGTAATAGGCAGTGGTTTACAATCAGATATCCGTATCACTCTCCTCCTCAAGAAGTCTGTGTGAAGATTTATATTCAGAACATTCAAGAAAAAGGCTACTGTGGTGTTGAAAGTACAAGAAGCAGCTCATTTACTCAGGAAGGGAAAACGTTATGGTGGCCGTAAATTTGAATAACTGTAGTAACATTCTTTTTTTGATAAAATGTTAAAATCCTCTGAATACGGCACAGGTAGCGGCTGGAGGGCGTGGAGTAGGGGTGGCGTATTCCTACTTCTGGAACACACTGTTCACTACCTACAGCGTCCGGGTCTCCCCGCAAGTGTCTACACATTCCCTTTCTCCGCAAGTGTCACTCCCCGCAAGTGTCAGAAACTCGGCCATTCGTGCCAAACACTGTATACACTTCCGCACTCGTTGTCTCTAGTTTTGGTGGATGATCGACGGATGATTGACTGCGTCCTGTGTATCTCCACGGCAGCTGTTTTTATTCTCAGTTATAAGATTTTATCTCTGATGCTCCGGCAGGGAGGGTGGATTTGTTGGTTTTCCCGCTGGTCGCACGGTTTGGAGCTCCCTCTCCCCCATGACACCCATTTACTCTTTTTATCTTGTTTTTAACACTGCTTCATTTCTTCCATATTTAGACTCCTGCTCTAGGGGCATGATCTGTTGACTACTACGTGCCCGTCACTAATGAATCGGGAGTTGTAGCGGTTATAGAGCGGTGGGGATGTTCATTGCAGAATTCCGAATTTTATGTTAGCATTAGTCTTGCTGGTATAATTAATTTTAATTCAAAAATGTTCAAATGTTTGTTAAGCTTATGGAACTTAACTACGGGGTCATCAGTCCCTAAACTTACAAACTACTTATGAACTACTTACGAACTAGGACGGCACAAATATCCATGCCCGAGGGGGGATTCGAACCCCCGACCGTAGTGGCCGTTCTGACCGTGACTGGAGCGCCTCAGTCACCTCGGCCACCGCGGCCGGCTAATTTTAATTACATTTTAGTTTTCCCTCTTTTACTAGCGGAATGTCCTTAGCCGGACCGCATCTTTAATTGCACGCCATTCTGAGTTAAAGGGACTGATGGCCTAGTTGTTTCGTGCCTTATTCCCACGAACCAATAAACCAAGCATCCCTAGAGTCTAATCTAAAGTCTAAATCAAATTGATATTGCGGAAACTGCGGTCTTTTTATTTTTTATATTGTCAATTGAATCTCACAGAAATGTTCAAATGTTTGTATAGCTCATGGGACTTAACTACGGGGTCATCAGTCCCTAAACTTACAAACTACTTATCAACTACTTTATACTAAAGACGGCACAAATATCCATGCCCGAGGGGGGATTCGAACCCCCGACCGTAGTGGCCGTGCAGACCGTGACTGGAGCGCCTCAGTCTCCTCGGCCACCGCGGCCGGCGAATCTCACAGAAATATAAATATACTACACTTTGGGAAACTCTGCATGACCAAATATTAGAAATGATTAAACTCTGGTGAAACCGCATTTTCGTTTTCTAAGACTGTACGTTTTTCTGTAAGACCCGTTTATTAACATGGCGTTAAGCCTATGTTGATCGTATAGGAAGGTGTTCAATAAAAAAAAAAAAAAAAAATAAATAAATAAATAAAATTGCCAAAAATATTGTGGGGAGCAGCAAGGACTGTAAGGAGAATTGGCAGGTCTAAAGATTCATCGTAATCCCTCGTAAAAGCAGCTAATTGAATTATGAAATTGGAATCGGTCGGACGACCCACATTCAAATAATGAAGCAGCGCGCCGATTTCCGTTATGGAGATATCGCTTTCGCGATCGATACACGGTACGCAGGCGACCGCTGGCTCCGGCGCCGCCAAGCTGCCGCGGTTCACTTTCCCTCTCCGTGTGTGTGTTTGTTTATCCTGCCGTTCCGTGGAAACTCATACGTCTCCCTTACCAAAACACGAGCCGAGCGATTCTACCTGATATTACATTTTGTTTTTGCCGTTTGCTTCCGAATCGGACTTTTCTTCTCTTCAGAATTAACCTGTCATCTTTCTTTTCTCGAAATGTAGACAAATATTGTTTGAGGTGCATTCCTAAACATTTCTCGTACCAGTCGTACCAGTTCGTATTTTCTGGCCTCTGCGCATTCAGTATATTCTTGTTTTCTGCAGAGGAAGGTGAGGAGAGGGGGTGAGGCTGGAAGTGACATAAACTAGTTAGCCAATTTAAACTTCTACTTTTAGGTGTGAAGAAACCGTTTTGCGTTACGACCCATAAAACTGTTTTCATAATATTTCTGTGCCGTTCTATTCTCTAATAAAGGTAGGGAAAAAGGAATACCTTAATCTTTCTTTTTTCGGTCTGATTTATTTTATTGTGATGATCATGTTTCCCTATACAGATGTTTAGTAACAAAATATTTTCGCATTTGGGGGAAAAAGTTGATGTAGGAAATTTCTCAATTCGATTTCACCGTAACGAATAACCCTATTCTTTCAATGATTTACACCTCAACGCATGCATTATTTCGGTGACATACTCCCCTCTGAGTCTCGGTAGAGTGGCCGAGTGCTCTAAGGCTCCTTCTACGGAGCGCACGGTTGCTCTTCGGCAGAAGTTCGAGTCCTCCTTTGGGTATGGGTGTGTGTTGTCCTTAGCCAGGGACTTATAATCGGAGCAGTTAAGTCTCTTAGATTTGCAAACATTTGAACCCTCTTCTGAATCGCGATAATACTAAACGAGTTGTCCTTCTCTGAACTTTTTCTAAGTCTACCGTCAGTCCCACCTGGTGAGGATCCGATAATATACAGAAATACGTCTAAATAAAATTGACAAGTATTTGTAGTAAGTTCTTACGTGGTCTGTATCTTCAGTTGTGTTCCTATGTCTGATTCGTTACAGTTAAATGAAGTTAGGTATGGTGAGGAATTACTGAAACTATTTAGACATACAAGAAGACAGGAAATCTATTCGCAATTTCGAATATGAATCGGCTTATTAGTGACTTATGAATATTTCCCGCTGATCGTGCGCGGTAACATTCAAAAATGTTTGTAAATCTATGTGACGTAACTGCTTGGTATTAGTCCCTAGCTTACAAACTACTTAAACTAATTGAAACTAACCTAAGGACAACACATACAGCCGGCCGCGGTGGCCGAGGGGATTGAGGCACTCGAGTCACAGTCCGCACGGCCACTACGGTCGGGGGGTTCGAATCCCTCCTCGGGCATGGATATTTGTGCCGTCCTTAGTTGTAAGTAGTTGATAAGTAGTTTGTAAGTTTAGGGACTGATGACCCCGTAGTTAACTCCCTTAGACTCTATAACCATTTGAACATTTTTTTTTGAACAACACATACACCCATGCCCGAGGGAGAACTCGAACCTTCGACGGCGAACAGCCGCGCGCTCCGCAGCAGGGCGCCTCAGTGCGCTCGGTTATTCCGCCGCTGCGCGGTAACTCTAACTATTACGCAATCCATACACGCACCGAGCGAGATGGCGCAGGACTCACATTTGGTACGACGGTGGATCAAATCCACTTCCTGCCAACCACATTAAAGTTTCCCGTGACTTCACTAATTCACTTCAGGGAAACGCCGGGTTGATTCCTTTGAAAGGGCACGGTCGGTTTCCTTCCCCATCTCTACGGAAAACAATCAGAACGTGTCTCTAATGACCACGCTGTTGACGACACGTTAAAGCTTAATCGTTCTTCTTATCCATACACGCCCCCAAACCGACCGGAACTTCCATGTGCGACACGTCTACTAGCCATCACTGCTCAGACATTCCATTATATAATTTCCGCTTAGGGGAAGACGTTATTAAAAAAAGTCGCATGCTTTGCTTCGACTTAAATACGGAATGCAGTGTTCGTGATTAACGATATAATCTCTGCAAAAGTCTTTACGTTTTTGCAGCGCAATTACTGTTCAAATAAATTTGGGGCGTGGAGCGGCATGAAGTTTATACTACTTCTAATATTTCGGCTTTGTCATCAAAGAGACTCTCTCTGGAGATGGCTGGACGGTACCCAACCGAAATATTAGAAGTAGTAAACTTTATGCGGCTCCACGCCCGAAATTTATTTGAAGAATGCATATGCCATTCAACCACGCGTGCACGGATAGCCTAATGGTTAACGCGATCGATAGCGAAAAGTGAGAAATCTGGCCTTCGAAATGCGGGATTTGCAACTGCGAATCCGTTTCTTTTTTCTTATCAGATGTCGTCGCTGCAGAGTCCGTTCCTTCGACATGTACGCATTGGTTACATCGTTATAACATGGACGTAGCACACCGGATTTAGACGTATCACTTCCACTATCTTTTTATTCAGTGACTGGTATAATGAACAGAGTGGTGGAGTTGCAATGGGATGCCCCTGGCACGTGTTATTGCAGGTTAGTTTATGGTAGACTTCGGAGAACGTGCCTTAGAAGCACATCGCGTGCCACATACGGGCACTGTGCAATGTGGCCTTCGGCAATCTCCGAAGGTATAGGAGGACAACTGGCTTCAATATCTAAGATACGAAACGCTGGCTGGTTAGTGTAGCGCCAATGCGTATTAATGGCGGGGGGGGGGGGGGAGGGGAGATGTGGGAGTGAAATTTAATTCCACCCCAAACCATAGCAGCGAGGAAGAGGACAACAGTGCAACAGCATCTCACCGGGATGTCTCCAGACTCTAATCCGATTATGGAGATGGTTGGGTTAGGGGGACCAGACTACTGGGGTTATCAGTCCCCGGTTGGGAGGGGAAGGAGTCAGGATAGGAAAGGAGAGGAGGGAAAAGGAAATGCAGTCCGGGAAGTAAAGAAGGAAGGAAGACTGCATTAGCTCGGGGCCCCGTGCTCGCCACGCACGTATCGAGGTGGTACAGGCTGAAGCAGGATTCGTCGACAAAAACAATGTCGTTCCATGCAGTTGCTCATGTCCGTCGTCCAACGCACCATTGTTGGCAGCTCAGACGCCTGTGACGTCGACTCTATGATGAACGTAGCAATGTACGCCTTCCAGACAGATACACTCGGCTGTGGACGACGTACACGCGGACAGTTGTGCTGAAGATCGAATTTCTTCTGATATGATTCATGTGGTAAACAAAATTCATTACTGCTATGGGCAGAATATGCGTGTCATCACGTGTATTTGTGCAACGATGTGAGTGCAATCGGTCCGTAGTTCCCTCCTGCGTCCAGCAATTACAAATGGGCGTCACAATTGATTGGTTCTAAAGAGACAGACTACTATAGAGAGGCGAAACCGCGACCAGACTGAAGGAAATTGAACAACCGACCGCCATGTTATCGGAAAGCCGCGGCGGAGTGGCCAAGCGCATTGAGGCGCTATGCCGCGATGCCTGAGGCCGCTACCCGTCGGGGGTTCGAATCCCCCCGCGAGCATGGATGTTTGTGTCGTCTTTAGTATAAGGTAGTTTGTAAGTTTAGGATCTGATGATCCCGCAGTTAAGTCCCTTAAGCTTAACAAACATTTGAACATTTAATTGCTATCTGAAGTCCTTTGAGGCCCGTGGTACATGACAGTAGGTTAGAAGATCACGAAAATATAACTCTGTGCGCCTTTTAGTTTTAGCCAGAGACAATATTACCTCTGAGTATAGCGCAGAAACACTGTATATACATCGTGTCAGCATCTTTCATTAAATACAGTACCTCATGGGATCAGCAGCATTTGCGATCAAACTTTATTCTGCGGAAAGTTTAAGACTATTCTTCTTTTCCTTTTGTACGCCGTTTTCAACAGAAAATTTTCGAAGACTCGTAGAGGTTTCAGAGACTAACTTTCTGCAGTAAGTTTAAGTTAATTTTAATTCACTTAATGTTGGAAACAGAAACTATTGCATGCGCCAAGGAAATACAATCCCACACTAGAGCTATATACTTAAGCCACCTAGTCAGCAGAATAGGCAATTGAGTTTGTGGTTTTTCGTAAGTTTATGGAAGTAGTAGTCAACACTATACTTGTCTCTTTCGTGAATCACATTACGATACTCTGCATCAAAATACTAGGATACTGCCATTACCGAATGTCCTTATTCTGAATTAACTTTAAAGTTCCACCTCTTTTGACGAAAGGTGTGTTAAATATATATAGCCTTACTTGATTCACTTCATCCATAAATTTTGTTTCAAGATGTGAAAGACTCGTACAATTGGTTGCTGTCAGAAACCAATTCTGTCTTCTCATTCCAACGATCCATTCCTTGTATCCAACGCAACTTTAGATAAAATATAAAAAGTTGACAAAGTTAAACACATATTTCAAATGCGCAAAACAATTAATATGTAATATTTTAAACAGTACTAATTTGAAAAAAGAAATAGTTTCATTGCTTCTGTCGGTACATTTTACGTCACACAAACGTTAGGCATGATTTCTAAAGGAACTGCCGCGGTGGAGTGGCCGAGCGCATTGAGGCCTATGCTCCGATGCGCAAATCCGTTCCCTGTCGGGAGTTCGAATCCTCCCTCGGGTATGGATGTTTGTTTTGTCTTTAATATAATGTAGTTTATAAGTAGTTCGTAAGTTTAGGGACTGATGACCCAACAGTTAAGTCCCATAAGCTTCACAATCATTTGAAATTTTTTTTAACTGCTTACTTCACTGGTTCGCACACGTATTGTCTAGATTTCAGAAAGCCACTGCCAGTCGTCCGAAATTATGGCGTGGCACCGCCCCTCTAAGTATATTCTTTCTCTTTTATTGGTTACGCAGGACACGATCACTAAATTGTCTAAAGCATAATCAGTAATCCCTATAGACTACTGTTCGTCCTTGGTCGTACTCCGAAACGTGCTCGAAAGACGCTCGCTGTCTTCTACGGTGCATACTGAAGAAGCTTACGCAAAACAACCGCGCGGAAGGACAATTCCAGTACGTCTAAGCGGTCGTCTGTTCCTCCTTGATATAGCGGTTGCAAGTGCCGCTATTCAAATTCAAGTGTCTGTAAACCCAAGGGAGTTAACTGCTGTGATTATCAGTCCCTAGGCTTACAAACTACTTAAACTAAGTTATGCTAAGGACAACACACACACGTGCGCGCGCGCACGCGCCCGAGGCAGGCCTCGAACCCCCTACGGCGAACGGCCGCGCGCACCGCAGCACGGCGCCTCAGTGCGCACGGCTATTTCGTCGCGGCGATGGGGAACAGACGCGCACTCCGCAGCAAGGCGTTTTAGAGTGCACGGCTACTCCCGCGCGGCTGTTTTCGTAGTACTTGTACAATTTACCTAATAGTGTAAATCTGGCGACAATTTCAGTAGCATAATTTTTTTTTATATGGATTTTAAATTGGTGGGTCTAGAATGTCGTCATAAAATTTTTCGCATACGGAAATTCTTCTCAAGTTGATGAGGCTTAGTAATAAGTCTGCATCTTCATTTCTGACGGTTTAGGTATGGACGATTGTTTTCAAATCTGATCATGTCTATGAAGCAGTATCCCCGACTGTAGCCACAGGGGGCAACTCACAGATAATTCACAGTATGTTGTCGGACGACTGCCGATGAAGGTACAACACGACCATACAGCCTCCTCCAAAGGAAAAGTACGGTACGGTAAAATTTTACGCGGAGGATCAAGTACCGGTACGTGGAAAATTATGTGCTACAAAACAAATGTTCAAATGTCTGTAAAGCATATGGGACTTAACTGCGGGGTCATCAGTCCCTAAACTTACAAACTACTTATGAACTATCTTATACTAAAGACAACACAAACATCCATGCCCTAGGGGGGGGGATTCGAACCTCCGACGCGGGAGGCCGTGCGATCCGCAACGTGACGCTCTAGACCGCTCGGCTATTCCCGCGCGGCTTATGTGCTACATTTACTGAATGCTGGCCAAAATTAAAACCGAAAATTAATTTCACGGCATTATGGCTCCACCTTTTTTGTACGCCAGTTTGTACTCTAAAAAAGAACCATTAAAGCAGAAGGTGTAAGTCAATGGCGCTGCACTAATCAAAGGGCGAAATAGATTCTGTCCGCCACAAACGATATGGTCGGTGTGTTGTTGTTGTTTGTATAGTCTATGGGACTTAACTACGGGGTCATCAGTCTCTAAACTTACAAACTACTTATGAACTACTTACGAACTAGGACGGCACAAATATCCATGCCCGAGGGGGGATTCGAACCCCCGACCGTAGTGGCCGTGCAGACCGTGACTGGCGCGCCTTAGTCTCCTCGGCCACCGCGGCCGGCTCGGTGTGTTCTGTTACGTACAGTGGGCTTCAGTTGTGTATTCTGCAAAGAGCAAAACCATTTCTGACGAATAATAATAGCTAATTAGTAACCACCGACAAAACTTGTCAGTGAATACGACATTTCTGCATTTCAGTATCATTTACTCATTGTTTTTAATGTTAACAGAGATTTCATGAAAATTACATAGACACTGCACCACAAAATAATTGCATTTCGAAGTAATTTCAGGTGTCCAAGTATCCGAGCGGTCTGGAGCGCCAAGTTGCGGATCGGGAGGCCTTCCGCATGGGAGGTTCGAATCCTCTCTCGGGCATGGATGTTTGTATTGTCTGTAGTATATGTTAGTTCATAAGTAGTTTGTAAGTTTAGGGACTGATGATCCCGCAGTTAAGTCTCATAAGCTTTACAGACATTTGAACATTTGTTTTGGTTCGAGTCCTCCCTCGGGCATGGATGTGCGTGTTGTCCTCAGTTAAAGTAATTTGTAAAGTCTAGTGACTGGTGACCATAGCAGTTTAGAAACATTTGAACATTTGATTCTTCAACTTTATGTCCATCTCCTCGTCCCCCCTTGCACAGCCCACGTCCTTCTTCCCTTGGATGTAAAAAAAAAATCGCATGTGTCTGCCGACTTTCATGGCGATCAGTGAAAATTTTTGAACGCCATGCTTGCGAAGTATACAGACTAAACATACTACAGTGCCAAATTTCATGGTGATCCTTCATACGGCGTATAAGCCTATGCAAAGCACCCTCTTCCATGCAGCATTTTGAAAAGTACCAAACAAAACCTCGTGAGCAATTTTTATTTTATTATTTTTTCTTGATATCAGATTTTTTCCTGAGATTTCACAGCTCATTTTTTCTGAATGCCCGATCTCACGTTGTAATTTACTCGTGTAAGTAGACGAGTTGTATGCTTGATGACGGTCTAAGGGCTATGTTTCTATCCCTCGGAAGCAGAACTTGTTTCTTGATGATACCCTACGTCCTTTTCTGTACCCCAGATAACGCGCATAAAAAATTTCTACCTGATCGGTTGAGTATTTTGAGACGTGAAAGTTTAACAAACAGAACCCACCGCCCTATTTACAATATTAGTCAAGATTTTAGGAGTCATACATTTTCCGCGTGTAATTTGTCGTTTCCTACAGCAAATTGATATCAGCAGCCGCTGCAGTGACTGGGGCTAGATTATTTTGGACCCACGTGGCCTCAAAACTCTGCGGCTAGCGCCGACAGCCAGACAAAAGGCAGACGGTCAGTCGATCGATGCACGGACGTAAGTGGCTCGAAGCGGCACGGAGGCCAACGCGGTAAAGCTGCCAGCGGCCTGTCGCTCCAAGATTATGTTGCCGGCGCGGCGCGGCCCACCAGGCCTCTATTTCCGCATACTCGCTGCAAGGGTAAGTGGCCGCCTTGACCGAAATGCGACAGCGTTGTGTAAGTCCCCAGACTAGTCGTGTGAATGTACCCATTACGCAACCTGCATTCCCAGCGATGCCCCGGCTAATTACCAAGTCTCGTGTCTCTTCCGTAACCTGCTCGCCACGCATATTTTTTTCTGTATTTCTATTTTTTTTTTTTTCTTTCAGGAACTTGTGTAACTTGTTGGCTGTAATTAGGTTGGATCGCATTACACACGCGGAGACGAAGTGCTCTTCTGGCATCACTTGTTGGGAAAACATCGGCTGTGGTTGATCAACTGCCTGATACATGTATTTCTATTTGACGACACTTCATCGACCTGCGCATCGATGAAGATGAGATGATATAGCTGGTACCATCACGCATAAAACTTCATAATGTTCAAATGTTTGTAAATCTATCGGACCAAACTGCGTGGTCATCAGTCCGCAGCTTACAAACTACTTAAACGTAGGTAAACTAACCTAAGGACAACACAGACACCCATGCCCCAGGGAGGACTCGAACCTCCACGGCGACCATCACGCATACTCCGAGAGGAAACGTCTTCCTGCCGGCCGGAATTTGAACTCAGGGCGTTACTGTCTACAGTCGACGACGCTAACCACTTTTGTTTCGGGTACATCTGTTCATTGCGGACTTTGTATCGTATTTGTTCGTTGTTCATCGATGGCGACGCGCTAGCGAATGGCGGCGCAGTCTGAAGCGCCATGTTACGGATACGTAGCCGCTCCCATCGGACCTTTGAGTCGTCCCTCGACTCTGTGTGTGTTGTCCTTAGCATAAGTTATCGTTCAAATGTTTGTAAACCTATTGGACCAAACTACTATGGTCATCAGTCACGAGACTCACAAACTACTTAAACTAAGAATGAAACTTTCACTCTGCAGTAGAGTGTGCGCTGATATGAAACTTCCTGGCAGATTAAAATTATGTGTCGGAACCGGGACTCGAACCTGGGACCTTTGCCTTTCGCGGGCAAGCGCACTACCGACTGTACTATCCCGACACGACTTACGATGCCGCCCCACAACTTTACTTCCGCCAGTACCTCGCCTCCTACTTTCCAAACTTCACAGAAGCTCTCCTGCGAACCATGCAAGACTAGCACTCCTGGAAGAAAGGATATGGTGGAGACATGGCGTAGCCACAGCCTAAGGGATGTTTCCAGAATGAAACTTTCACTCTGCAGCGGAGTGATTTTAATCTGCCAGGAAGTTTCATATCAGCGCACACTCCGCTGCAGAGTGAAAGTTTCATTCTGGAAACATCCCTTAGGCTGTGGCTAAGCAATGTCTATGTCTCCACCATATCCCTTCTTCCAAGAGTGCTAGTCTTGCATGGTTCGCAAGAGAGCTTCTGTGAAGTTTGGAAAGTAGGAGGCGAGGTACTAGCGGAAGTAAAGTTGTGAGGCGGCATCGTGAGTCGTGTCGGAATAGCACAGTCGGTAGTGCGCTTGCCCGCGAAAGGCAACGGTCCCAGGTTCGAGTCCCGGTTCCGACACACACTTTGAATCTGCCAGGAAGGTACTTAAACTAAATTAACACTAAGGACAACACACACATCCGTACCCGACGGAGGAGTCGAACCTCCGGCGGGAGCGACTACCTAGTTCGTAGCAAAATGCGTAGACCACGCGGCCACCCCCGCGCGGCAGCAGCATTACTTTAAGTAGTAAGTCCAGGGACCGATGACCTCAGCAGTTAGGTCCCTTAGTTTTATAAACATTTGAGCATTATGTTCAAATGCTTTGTAAATCTGTGGGACTTAACTGCTTTGGTTATTAGTCCCTAGGCTTACAAACTACTTAAACTAAGTTAAACTAACCTAAGGACAACACACACACACACACACACCTACCTATGACCCAGGGAGGACTCGAACTTCCGACGGCAAGCAACCGCGCCCTCCGCAGGGTGGGGAGGTAGTTGGCCGTGCCGTTTGAAAGAAACCATCCCTTCATTTGCCTGGAGTGATTACGGAATTCACGGAAAACCCAAATCAGGATGGTCGGAGGCGGTTTTGAACCGCCGTCCTCCCGAAAGCGAGTCCAGTGTGTTACCATTGGGCCACCTCGTTTTTGACCTCAAGCGCTGAACTACAGCGTCGACCCAAACTAGACCACGATATGAGAATATTAAAGATAATGATGAAAAATTAGAGCTCAAAAGATGACTAACAGCATGGTGTTTTTTTTTTTTTTTTTTTTTTTTTTTTTTTTTTTTTTTTTTTTTTCACACCAGATTCGGGAGCCATATCGTGTACATGATCCAAGATAGAACAAAGCTTTTTGTGTATAGAGGCCGCGATTTCGTTTTCTAGAGGGCATAATGTTGTTACATTGACAACAAATTTCATCACAATTCTGCTCAACGCTACGAACAGAAAATCGACGCCACCCGCCTTACCCACAACTAGCTACTTCTCTTGATGCCCACACGTTGAAATGAAAGTCTTTTTACGGGTGGCCAATGATAAAGATTAAGACACTCCCACGCTCAGAAAAGACAAGAAAAGTCATCAGGATGTGGAGTAAAGGGTATCGATGAAATCATCCCATCCCTCTAGGCATTCATTGAAACAAATTTTGCTGTCGAAAAAGACAGTTTGCTGTGCCATGTGCAATAGTGCGACGTTATTTACAATCTTTTACAGTGGTGGTACCACCTTGACGATTCAACCCGTCTTTAAGGTCATCGTTGGGCTACAACTCCATAGAATATGATCTGGCCCGTTTTGATCGTTGGAGGACGGATGGCGATTTTGTGCTCTGATACTGATTGTGAAACCACTGTCGGCTGTTTAATATCATTTACGGGAGGGGTTTGCGACATTGACACGTATATGAATGAAACGGCAAACAGTCCCTCTAAGTGTGTATCTGAGGCGGGTATTTACGTAAGTGGCAGTGGAAAACCGCCTAAAAACCATATCCAGGATAGATAGTTCACCAGTCCTCGTCGTTAATCCTCGACGCGGATTCGATCTCAGGATAACGTCTCCCATTCATGCACCATAAGCGTGCGCGTCGGTGCTATTTTAATTTGTCCTTAGAATAAATTAAAGTTAGTTTAAGTAGTTTGTAGGCCGCGACAGCTACGTCCCTTAGATTTACAAACATTTGAACATATATTCTTACTCTTTCGCTGGACACCCTGTAAAAGCTAATTTACAGCATCGAAACTTATTGTAAAGTTTGTCCTATCTCGAACTGTTGCCAGTTCATGGGACAATAGACAAAGAAGTTTGTATAATCAGAACGTTGGCTAACGTTCGCGTATTGTTTTTCAGAGACTACTGTAGATTTTGTCCTGATACAGTGCATGTTTCAGTGGTTCAAGAGTGCAGCGGTGTTTCGCCGCCCTTATAAATCACTGACGTGTTCTTATTTGTACGCGCAGCCATTTCCTTCGGAATCTTTCCCGTGCCAATGATATTAAGCAGCTACTTAGTGGCCAAATAATCCGCTTTCTATTGTATGCAAAAGAGCTGTTGATTTACATGCTCCAAACGGTCGGCTCTGTGCGCTTTTATGCAGCATGCATGCCGCGCTTATTGAGACATTGGCGCTACCGGTAAAGACGAGACGCAAGAATGAACACTTCAGAAGTATGTAGTAAACACCGAGTTTTCTGCCAAAACAGTGAATTACAATGTAGCGTAACTCAAATGTTCAAATGTTTGTAATTCTACCAGACCAAACTACGTGGTCATCAGTCCGTAGCTTACAAACTAATTAAACCTAGGTAAACTAACCTACGCACAAACACACACCCATGCCCCAGGGAGGACTCGAACCTCCACGGCGAGCAACCGCGCGCTCCGCAGCGAGGTGCTTTAAGGCCAGTTTACACGACGACACTACGTTTCATGAAACTGCACTTCTGGCCAATGCGCATGCGCGGTAAGCGTACGCGCAACTCGTTGGTGAAACTAAAACAGTTTCGGCTCCTCCCAACCTTGGCGAAACTGTTTGCGCGAGTTTTTAGGTTAGGTGATAACCAAATCACAAAATGAAGTGGGGAACGGAAGAAATTGTTCGGTATTTTGACATATGCGTGATGCATAGGTGTTTATGAGCTTTTAAAAGCTTTCTGGAATAAGTAGCGGCGTGTTGGTGCTCTTGAATAAATCATTCGTAAATTAAATATTGATGGGTGAACGGTAGCTAATTGGCGGGCTAAAATACATTCAATTCAAAATACCTGTACAAAGGAACTGTGCAAAATGCAATCTAGTAAAACATCTGGATGTTGATCAGCGCAAGATAACAAGATCACGTGGTTTGAACTTGCAGACTTTTTTAAGGAAAATTGTACACAGAAGAAAAGGCTACACAAATCTGTTAAGCTGAATTCTTTTATTTAACATTATTTGTTTAAAATGTGACAGCTTTTACATTTACAATTCTTTGTAAATATTTATTTAAAACGTGACAGTGTATTACATTCACTTTTTTATGTAAATACTTTTAAACGTATTGTTCACTTTTTCCTGGTTAAGCAATTGTGGATTTCGGAACACGATGCAGGTTCTGTAGAGACGAATATGACTCCCCACTTGACGAGAAACGTAATGTAATTTTTAATTTCAGTTCTGGTGACAATGCTATACGCATAACAGTATCTTGTTTCCTTATTGCATTACTATATTTGAAAAAAAGAAAAAAAAAAAAAAAAAAGAAAAAAAACCGTAAAATCCTCTGGTGACACTTAAAGATAATTAAAATAATTTGTAGGGTCTTCAACCACAATCTCTTTCAGTAAGGCCGGAGATCAACCGAACTGACGTCTTCCATATATAAACCTAAATACGTTTCTTAGTCTTTTTATGCTTAGTCTTATGAAGTGACTTCACACAGAGCAGTAATAGCTTCGCCACAACTCTTACAGCTGCCAAAGCTTTCATTTTACGACGACTGCGGCACTCCAAAACAACGAAACTGAAGGGTATAGTTTCGGTGACGTGTCTACAGACATACACGAAACCAGTTGCGCGCAACTAATTTCATGAAACGAGTGTCGCAACCTGGTGTCGTCCTGTAGACTAGCCTTTAGACCGCTCGGCTACTCCACCGCGGCGTAGCGTAACTGTTACGTCGAAGATTCGCTCCTGTGTTGATAATATAGAAGGGAATAAGCTTAAATTTCACCTCAGACTATTTTTTACTTTAATTTTTTGATCTGAGACAACGAACACATACAGTGCTTCAGAAACAGGCCCGGACTGAATACAGTGGACAGCTCATGATCGTTGGTCTGAATTGTTTTCTACTTAAAGATATGGTTTCTTCCGTCACTGGCTCACTGTGGCTAGTTTTCCAGGACTATTGAAGATTTCTATTGTAGAGCTATTCTGATATCTGGACACAGTGTCTCGCTTTTATCGTCATAGGTCCGACAGAGCGTTAGGAGATTTGTGGTTCGACGTGGCAAGACCAAAAGTAACTGCATTCAAAAGTCATCTCCCGCTTAGTTACAAGCAACCACTTTCATGATCGAAGTCGAAGAAGAATTTTACGTAAGACAACAGAGGAACATAAAGTAAGACTACAGACGTGGCGTCCTAGAACCCAGTATCTGAAAAGATAGATCATACCGGAAGAGGACTCAATCATGGCCACATGGAAGAATAGACAATGTGGAATTTATTAAACGGGCTTTGCCCTAGTGTTGCATGAAGGGAAACTAATTTAGAACGGTGAGGTCACATTGTGGGGCCTTTGTTCTGTGAAAATCAAAGAAGGAAGGAAGATTCGGGATTAACGTCTCGTGAGCAACGTGTTTAGTAAGACGGAGCACCACCTCGGGTAGTGTTACTTAAGGGTGGGGAAGGAAATCAGCCGTGCCCTTTCAAAGGAACCATAACGTTATTTGCTTGGAGCGATTCAGGGAAATAGCGAAAAACCCAAATTTGCATAGCCGGAGATGTTTTTGGACCTGCTACCTGTCGAATTACGAATCCATTGTTGTCAAAGTCAGGCAGTGTGGACCACAGTGCACTTCTTGCAGTGTCGCCTGTTATAAATCTAGCAAAAGCAACGATCAGTGCCAAGTTCAGCCCTGCACTTGTTTTGTATCTTTAATGTTTAAAGTCTGTTTACTATTAAACCTGCAGTATCATGAGAATAACGTCATATATGTTTCAGAAATTACAGCAACCAGTCGCCTTTTGTTTCTTCTTAATGAAGATTTATTTAAACCATTACCGGTTTCGAGCTGCCTGGCAGCTCATCTTCAGATGGTATAAAATATTACAAGTTACAATTCAATCTGTGGTAGGGCAGAAAACGAGAAAATGGTAAACACTAATTTTGGTAGGCTATACTTAAATTACAATAAAAGTTTGTCTTCAAGACATTACTTACAGTTATGCACTTTACATGTAGTTTGTCCATATTTGGTCCGCTTATTGATAGAATGTCAGAACACTTCTTTTCCATCATCATGCCACAACAAATCCCATGAATTTTAGGTTGTAAAATTGATAAATATTTCACACACATTACGTTTTTCTTAGCCACTAGCATAACTTACAGCTTGTAAACAAACCAAAGAGTATGTTTATACACAAGATAGGAACTATGTGAAACCAAAGATTAATAAAAGCTTATCTTATTATAGAATATACATATGATGCCAATTTAGATTACATAAGATTAAAAGTTGTATTCAAAGTTAACATATGTATATAATATAATTTTAAAATGATAGTTACATTAATATTAGGAGTATTGATTTTGTGATTACTATTATATCTGTTTACATGCGTCACATGTGTTGTTTTAGGTGGCATATAAGACATTTGAATTTGTGTGTTATTCATTGTTTCGAAAATTTCAAAATAATTTTGGGCTTTGGTAGGGAGTAGTGTGGGTGGTGGTGTAAGGGGTGGGGTGGAATGGGATGAAGTAGAAGAAGACGAAAGAAAGAGTGTAAGTGCAAGGAGATTTTTTTGGTGTTGTGTGTGTGTGTGTGTGTGTGTGTGTGTGTGTGTGTGTGTGTGTGTGTGTGTGTGTATTATATACATATGTTAACTTTGAATACAACTTTTAATCTTATGTAATCTAAATTGGCATCATATGTATATTCTATAATAAGATAAGCTTTTATTAATCTTTGGTTTCACATAGTTCCTATCTTGTGTATAAACATACTCTTTGGTTTGTTTACAAGCTGTAAGTTATGCTAGTGGCTAAGAAAAACGTAATGTGTGTGAAATATTTATCAATTTTACAACCTAAAATTCATGGGATTTGTTGTGGCATGATGATGGAAAAGAAGTGTTCTGACATTCTATCAATAAGCGGACCAAATATGGACAAACTACATGTAAAGTGCATAACTGTAAGTAATGTCTTGAAGACAAACTTTTATTGTAATTTAAGTATAGCCTACCAAAATTAGTGTTTACCATTTTCTCGTTTTCTGCCCTACCACAGATTGAATTGTAACTTGTAATATTTTATACCATCTGAAGATGAGCTGCCAGGCAGCTCGAAACCGGTAATGGTTTAAATAAATCTTCATTAAGAAGAAACAAAAGGCGACTGGTTGCTGTAATTTCTGAAACCTATTTCAATAAACAGTCGCAGGTTCCTACACAATGGATAAAAGTTTCAACGTCATATATATTATGTATATTTAAGGTAATAATACATATCTTGTTTCTCATTCAGAAATAACACTGAATGTTGGTTGTGAGAAGGGAAGTAATGATTTGTAAGTACGTGCTGAAATTCGACAGCAGCAGGATCATGGGATATGAAGATTGCGGATTGTCGCCCGCGTTATTACACCACGTGTTCGTCGGGTTGCCACAGTAGGTAAGGATGTGGAATCGATGATTTCAGGAGGGCCGTACTCAAGGTCAAACGGTATCTTAATGGCTCTGCCCATAGACATACAAGGTGGTTATAGTCAGACTTTCGCTACTTGAAATAGTGACCATGTCAATGGAGTGAATGTAGAAGAATTAAACTTTGTGAAAACAGTTGTAAGTACCCGCGGAAGAGAAATCACGAAAAACGATTGCAAGAATTACACTTTAATTTTTCAAATGAGAGAGTTCACTGTGTTTACGTTCAGCGTTACATGTATTGTCCATTGTGACGACTATCTGCATCTCCGACAGTATGGAATCGAAATCGAGATTATTCTACTGCTGCTCGATGCACCGTGGTTGCGGAAAATGGCTACATTCTTCACTTTGTTTATCTTCAGTCTCCAATGTGTGTCAGTATCCCGTTGGTAAACCGTGTCATCAGAAATCGCACGTATTCGAATATGGTGATATTGATGACGACGCAGTTTGAAATGAACGGATAATGATTCATTTTCCTCTAAATGTTTCACGCAGTTTATGTTTGTAAATCTATCGGACTCAACTGCGTGGTTATTAGTTCGTAGTTTACAAACTACTTAAACTAAGTTAAACTAACCTAAGGACAACAGAAATACCCATGCCCGAGGGGGGACTCGAACCCCCGACGGCGAACGGCCGCGCTCACCGCAGCACGGCGCTCCAGTACGCACGGCTAATCCGCCGCGGATGAATGACCTCGTGGACAGTGTGAGGTGGAGCTCCATCATACATAAAACAGTTGAGTCCGACGGACTTCTCTCACGTACAGCAGGGATCCCAAGATGGCGAAGCAGTTCATAGTAACGTGTGCTGTTCACGCTGCATTTCCTTTGTTCTCGATGCCCGAGTTACTAAAAGAGAAATGTCGGTTTAACGTCTCGTCAACAAGAAATGGATCAGTACCGCTACTTAACAAGTCATGGTTGTAATACTAATGACAAAGCAAGTCCCAAAGGGCACTGTCTGAAATCACTCATAATGTTCGGTACCCACATAGCAATAGTTTTCTGCTTACACTCGCTCAAGTAGCGAAAGTTTAATGATAATCATCCTGTACATTTTTATGGGCGTATAGGATCCCGTGAGAGAGAGGTGCCGATAGTGTTTCTCTCAATGACAACACTGGACACAGGGAAGAAGGAAGGAAGATTAGTGTTTAACTCCTGATTCCGTGCACTTTTTTTTGCACAGAATCAGCTGCAGTCTGCGAGGAGACTGAATGTAGCCACACCACATTCGTCATCGTCAAACAGGATCATTTCCTGGCATATTGGTCGTCAAACAGTGCCACTGCTGACGTTATGCTCGTCTAACGGTCCACTGCTGATGGCATGGTCGTCAAACGGTGCCACTCCTGACGGTATCGTCATCAAACAGGGCCACTTCTTGACGCATTGGTCGTTAAACAGGGCCGCATGCTGATGCAATGGAATATCTTGTCATCGGGTACATAATACCAGCACCTTCGGTTCACGTAGCCGATAATTTGGACGGGAGACGACTAATGCTTGATGTCTTACGTCAAACGCTACATTTTCTTACTTGTTTGGCTGGTGACTAAGAGTTATCTTCCATGTCCCAGAGACGTTATCTTAAAACAAGGTGACGCCAAGTCCACTTATTGATCTGACTACCCTGATCCAGCACGACACAGATGGTGTTCGATTACTGTGCTAGACAACACCCTCTCCAGTAACTATAGCCGCCAGCTCCAGGGTTTTAATGTTTCAACTCTGAGGATGAGTTCCTAGGGTGTCGAGGCTGTAAAGTATTCGGGTGGACGGCGGATCAAATTCTCATCCAGCCATCCAGATTTATGTTTTCTCCAATTCCCCTAAATCGCTTAGGGCGAAAAGAGGCATGGTCCCTTGAAAAGGGTATGTCCAGTTCCCTTCACCAAGCCGTGTTCATTCTGTCTCTAATGAACTTACCGACGTTAAACTCTGGGGTTCCTTCCTTCCTGTTACTGCAGGATATTTTATGATAATGGATAGGGATTATATGTTTAAAGTAAATGTGTTTTCAATTGGCAATATGATTCGACATGAGCTGTTGATTGGTAAGTGGCATATGAAAATTTGTGTCGAATTAGGACTCGAACCCGGATTCCCCGCTTCTTTCGACAAGTCGCATTATACATTTAGTGTAACCATACACTCCTCTTGACTCGATCCTAACATCCTTACGCTACACACTGTATACTTCTCTTTAGTCCTCGAACATGATAACCTGTGAGTTCCACGCAGCCGGCCGCGGTGGCCGAGGAGACTGAGGCGCTTCAGTCACGGTCTGCACAGCCACTACGGTCGGGGGTTCGAATCCCCCCTCGGGCATGGATATTTGTGCCGTCTTTAGTATAAGGTAGTTCATAAGTAGTTTGTAAGTTTAGGGAGTGATGTCCCCGTAGTTAAGTCCCATAAGCTTAACAAACATTTGAACTTTTTTTTTTTTAGTTCCACGCAGGGACAGACTTTCTATTCAAACTGTCATGGCTTTTTACTTGGAATGCTATGTAATTTGTAATGTGTGTATTAAACGATTTGTACTATGCACGGCCCATCAGACATGTATGCAGTAAAATGAAATAACATTGCTTAATGTCATATTAAGTATTTGCTACCGGACGGATGAACGTGTGCAAAAGTTATGTCAAAAAGTGATATAACCTATGTACCATTGCCTTCAAGAATGATGAGTGTGTTCGGTCTACAGTCTTCTACACTTAAAACTGGTATAAGTTTGCTTGAGATGGGATTGATACTAGTAAAGGAATTATGATGTTGGGTTGGCGTATATAATTTCACATCTTCTCTCATGGTACGAAAATGTCAGTGCTCAAAAGTGCGAGGGTGAGGTATTGCAAGCACACCTGCTACTTCTCAGAGGTACAAAGTGTACAGATTTGCTTTCTTGAGGGATTATGCCCTTCTGCGTTAAGTTTCTCAGATGGACGAATGTCTCGCACGTGCAAAAGACATCCAAGCATACTGCGTGTGTATGAGGCGAACAGGACAACACTAAACCATGACGTTCAGAGGAGACGAAGTTATGTTCAGTCATATTCATATGAAAACGAAATGTTCAAATGTTTGTCAAGCTTATGGGTGTCATCAGTCACTAACTTAAAAACTATTTATGACTAACTTATACTTAATACAGCACAAACAGCAATGCCCGAGGGGGGGGTTCGAACCCCCGACGAGGAACGGCTTCACGCATCGGAGCATAGTGCCTCAATGCGCTCGGTCGTTCCGCCGCGGCATATGAAAACGAAAACACTCCGTATTATCATTTTCTGTGAAGAATTAATGAAAAATTATGAAGAACAAGGATGTCGTTGCATCAGCCAAGCACAGCAGCCCTTCCAGCAAACATCTGTGGTGGCGATTCAATTTGTCTGTTCGCAGTTGTCACTTTGCACTTTAATCCAGTTTGGAGGCCTTCAGATTCCTTTTAAAATATACTTGTTACGGTTGACAAACAAAGTTACCTTTTATATATGAAGTTGGAAGTTCCAAGAAAGAGAAAATTTAACTCCATAGTTTCGCGAACATCATTATAAAGTTAAATAGAATCAGTTATCTCATTCAGCCGAATAAAAAAAGCATAAATTATGTGATTATGCAATAACAGACCAAATTCTCAAAGTATTTACTGCCATAAAATATTTGGGCGTATGCATATGGAATGATCTGATGTGGAACGGCCACATGAAATTAAGCCGCCCGGGAACGGCGTGCGGTCTGGAGCGTCACGTTACACATCGCGCGGCCGCTTGCGTCGGACGTTCAAGTCCTCTATCGTACATGGATGTGTGTGTTGTAAGTAGGTAAGTCTGGAGACCGATGACCTAAGTACTTTGATCCCTTAGAATTACCAAGATTTGAACGTAAAATTATTCGTGAGTTGGAAGTTACTAGACGGAGATTCATTAGAATAAACCTCAAGAATTTAGTCCATCCACATAGGAAGCAGTTTACAAAACACTCGTTCGACCAATACTTAAATTTTACTCGTCAGTGAGGAATCCATACCAGATAGCAGAAGTGGTAGAGAAGATTAGCGACGAGCCGTAGGCTTCATTACAGGTTTATTTAGCAAGCGTGAAAACGCCACGGAGATGGTCGGCCAACTCCGGTGGCAAATGCAGCTAGAGATGCGTTCTGTATCGCGTTATGGGATACTGCTGAAGTCTCGAGAGCTTGTGGGACTTAACTGCTTGTGGGACTTAACTGCGGGGTCATCACACCCTAAACTTACAAAGTAAACTAACTTATACTAAAGACAGCACAAACATCCATGCATGAGGGAGGATTCGAACCCCCGACGGGGAGAGAGCGGATGTTTCCCAAGAGTTCTCCATTATAGCTTCCTCCCACAAACTCTCAGGCAGAGGCGACGGCTTATCCGCAGTCGGTTTTCGGAAATAAATAACTAAATATATATATTTTTAATGAAATGATCGTATGGCATTTTGGGCGGGGAAATCCCGTGTGGGATTGTTCGGCCGCCTAGCGCATTTATTTGGCCCACTTTAGGTTACGGTAGTAAGTGGGCGATCGTCTTTTGACAGCTTGAAATTAAAATGAAAATAACGGCTTAACTATTCATCTGACACGAAAATTGAATAACCGAATTTGTAGAGGAGAAAATTCTCTACAACTTAGCTCCCTTATGTTTTTTTTTTTTTTTTCATATCTGGTATCGTTTGAGACATTTTTGCAAAAATAACGGATATTTGACACCCTCCATTGAATTAACGAAAACCAGCCGTTCGGAGATGTCACGTGACATTCCTCGCGTATTTGAGGATTTTCTTATTGTAACTTACACGTTGTCATTTCAAAGCCACGACACACTGAGGAATTAACAAAAACACATCATTCTTCGTACGATAAATGATAATCTAATGTCTACAAATGCCATATTAACATCAGTTAACAACGGGCATGAATAGTATGAGATAAAAGAACTTTTGTTTTGATTTATAGCCGTAGCGTAGTGAGCAAGGTGCTCGACTGTGGCGCGAGAGGTCGGTGGTTCTAAACCTCCCACTACTTAAATTATTTTTTTCCTAAAAGGGTTTCAGACACTCTTATTAATTAATTAATTATTATTTAGATTATTATTTTGGTCCAAAATGTTTGCAAAAACTTATAAAACTACAAATCTAAAGTGGGCCGTAAAACACGTCAGTGAGATTATTTTTAATTGACGCAACTTCGGCGACTTGAATGTCGATGATGATGAAAATGATGATGAGAACACACAACACCAAGTCTACCGCCGGGAATCGAACCCGGGAGCCCTGCGGGCAAACTACACGCGACTGGAACAGGAAAAGGAGGAAACGACAATGGTGCACAAAGTACCCTCCGCCACACACCGCATGGTGGCTTGTAGAGTATAGCTGAAGATGAAGCTGTAAACATTGTCTGATAATTTTCCATATTTCGTTTTCCTTCTGTAAAATGTATCGCGACAGATTTCTTCGTTTCAGGGTAGCCATTAGTGACGTAAATAGAGCAGGTACGCTGCGAATGAATACAGCCCATCAGTAACTAACGGTAAATATTTTATGAAGTCACCAAGAGAGATAATATGTTTTGTGTCTTGCTACTGTGTAATAGGCGTTAAACGTCTTTCTGGAGTAATGTTTATCTTGCTACCTGCCCTGCTAATAGACGGAGAATTTCGGTGGCCCACTTTATGAATGACCATGTGCTGTACACAAACAGAGCATTAACGATTGCTGTAAGCAAGTGCTGTTATAGGCAGCCGCGGGGGAGTGGCCAAGCGCATTGATGCGCTATGCTACGATGCGCGAGGCCGTTCCCCGTCGGGGATTCGAATCCCCCTCGGGCATGGATGTTTGTGCAGTCTTCAGTATGAGGTAGTTCATAAGTATTTTGTATGTTTAGGGACTGATGACCCCACAGTTAAGTCCCATAAGCTTAACAAAAAATTGAACATTTGATTCTTATAGGCAGCAATTTATCAATCAAAATGAAATATAGTTTTAAAGACGTGTTTCACAAAGGCTGCGTTCTCAGCCTCCATAACTTCTTCGAAATAGTGTAACGTACTTGGAGATATTTGCAGCGTGTTGGACCAGAGATCGTGCAGGATATTAAGTGATGCCCACACTAATCATGTCTACTATTTTGCCAGAATAGCGCTTCATCAAAGTACCACGTCGTGCGGCGAGACTATTCTTCTGAAACAGATAAAACTAAGCTCGGATGAAAACACGTAATTTACTGTACTCACACACCGATGCAAATAGAGCCAGTAATGCCTTAGTTAAGACTCATTACGTCTGTTTGTCGGGAGGAGGGTTTCCAATTCTGTCCTGGCCGCACTGAAATATCTTTCCGGTAGTTACGTAAGCGACTTCATGTGAATGCAACACACAGTGTTTCACATAAACTAGGTTATCTTCCTTCTTACCGAGCGAGTTGGCGCCATGGTAACATACTGGAGAATGGTGGTTAAAATCCACCTCCAGCCATGCAGATGTAGATTTTTCCGTAATTTCCGTAAATCATTCCAGGAAAATACCGTGATGGTTCCTCTGAAAGGGCACGGCCTATTTCGTTACCCAAAATTCCGAGCGTTCGCTCCGTCTCTAATGGCCACGCTGTCGACGGGACGTTAAACTTGGTTCCATTTTCCTCTTTGAGTTGATGCTCTAACAATCGTTCTATTGACATGAAGTGAAAATTTAAATTAAATTATTGACGATGGCCGAAGTACAGAAGATTTAAAATGAATATTGGCAATAGCAAGAACAGCGTTTCTGGGAAAGAGAAATTTGTTAACTCGAAGATACATTTAAATGTTAGAAACTCTTTTATGGCGGTAACTATCAGGAGTACAGATTTTTAGTGAAACGAAATGTGAAAGAGGTTCAGATGTTTGTATAGTCTATGGGACTTAACTACGGGGTCATCAGTCCCTAAACTTACAAACTACTTATGAACTACTTACGAACTAGGACGGCACAAATATCCAGGCCCGAGGGGGGATTCGAACCCCCGACCGTAGTGGCCGTGCAGACCGTGACTGGAGCGCCTCAGTCTCCTCGGCCACCGCGGCCGGCTGTGAAAGAGGAATCTGATACACAAAATTCAGTGTTGTTTGTTCGTAGTTTACGCTCTGTCATACTGTTTAGCCGAACTTTATGGAATTTTGCGCACTTGACTTTAAAAACAAGAGGAAGGTCGTTGTGTACACTGCGAGGCGTTACAACGGACTTAAGACACCCGTTTACAGTTTTATTTCCATCGTGATACATTTTTGCACACATGATCTTCAAAACAAGAAAATGACTGTCTGTATAAAATTTCACATGTTGCATGCTAAAGAATAGCTTAAAATAGACTTCCACATGGCTTCACTAATCACCATGAAAGTTGGCGCCGCGTTGGAATGGCCGCACGGTGTCAGCTACTATGTCACGGATTGAGTGGCCGTTCCCGTCGGAGGTTCGCTTTCTCCCATGGGTATCGCTGTGTGTGTTGTCCTTAGTATAAGCTAGTTTATTTGCTTTGTAAGTCTAGTGACTGATGACATCAACAGTTTGGTCCATTAAGTTTACAAACAGTAGAAAAATGGCTTATGTAAGTATTTTTTTGTGGTGCAGATTTTTATACTATACAAACCACCGTATGGTGGGTGGCTTAGGGCACCCTTGAATAAACTTCAACATAGTTCGCCGATCACCATAAAAGTTAGCAGATAAATGTAATTTTTCAAAGACAGGGGAGGAAGAGATGTAGTGAAGGAGGCGGAGGAATAGTTGGACATAGAGGGAGAAGTAACTGCTTATTTAGATTGTGGGAGATGTGCGTACAGAGAAAGGGAGCAAGAGATGAATAGAATGAAGTGAGAGGAAGAGACTGACAAAGAGTGAAGGAAGGAAATGATGGACAATGAGAGGAGCAGGTGAAGAGAGAGACTAACAGGTGAACAGAAAAATGGGAAATTAGGACACGGACTAATGGAGGATTGTGATGAATACATAATTTACGAATGTTTTTGTGGTGTACTTGTGCTATTACATCAGAAGGAGGGGCGGGAGAGATGGACAGAGAATTGGAGATGTACGAGTGTTGGAACTTAAATAGTGGTAACTATTTATTCGCAACCGATACTAAAGCGCTACATATTTGCCCCTATCACTGTCCTTCAAAGTAGTTACCAGCGTTGTGTAGAACCCGTTGCCAACCATGTGGAAGGCGTACTATACCGTTAGCAGAGCCTGTTCTGTAGATGGTGCGAATGGAGCGGTCTACTGCCTGTCGAATCTCTGGAACAGTTCCGAAGCGAATGCCACGCAGTGGGTTCTTCATCTTTGGAATCAAATCAAGGTCACAAAGACTTACGTCCGGGGACGCTAGAACTACGTACGCGATGCATGTCTGCCACAGTTTGCCGAACTTCGTTGAAGGCTTATACCCAACGTGTCATTGTTCTGTACGGCAATGTCGATTTCCCGCACGCCTCTTGAAGACCACGATGACACTGTCGTGCTGTACGACCTCTGGTACATACAATGTTGATCCAGCTGCCGGCCGCGGTGGCCGAGGGAACTGAGGCGCTTCAGTCACGGTCTGCACTGCCACTACGGTCGGGGGTTCGAATCCCCCCTCGGGCATGGATATTTGTGCCGTCCTTAGGATAAGCTAGTTGATAAGTAGTTTGTAAGTTTAGGGACTGATAACCCCGTAGTTAACTCCCATAAGCTTAACAAACATTTGAACTTTTTTTTTTGATCCAGCTGTATTGTTCCTGTTTCGAACACATAGTGACGCCGGTGACGTGGGACGGGCGAGTCTATTTGCTCGGAGGTAAGGTAGGTATGTCAACAACGTGTGATATCAGCGACACTGTTGCCACTATTTAAGTTCCAACCCTCGTGTATAGAGAGGGGTGGGGAGAGAAGGAGTAGGAGAAGAGAAAAGAGAAGGGGACAGAAGGAGCTGATTGTCAAAGAGAGGGGGGGGGGGGAGGCAAAGTAAGAGAGATACAGAGAAGGCAACGGAAAGTGTTCAAATGTTCTTAAATCTATGGGACTTAACTTCTTTGATTATTAGTACCTAGGCTTAAAAACTATTTAAACTAACTTAAGGACAACACACACACAGGCACACACACACACACACACACACACACACACACACACACACACACACACACCCATGCCTGAGGGTGGACTCGAATCCCCGACGGAAGACAACCACGCGCTCCCCAGCAAGGCGCCTTAGGGAAAACTCGGCCACACCATCGCGTCAGGGGGAAGGCGGGAAGGGGGTTTGGACATATAGAGGAGGGGAGGTGAGATGGACTAACAGAAAATTGCAACGTCGGGCTTACAAGTAGGAGTTGATGAATGTGGTGCTACAGTGGTATGCTGAAGAAAATGTTCAAATGTTTGTTAAGCTTATGGGACTTAACTACGGGGTCATCAGTCCCTAAACTTACAAACTACTTATCTGCTACCTTATTTTAAGGAAATCACAAATATCCATGCCCGAGGAGGGATTCGAACCCCCGACCGTAGTGGCCGTGCAGACCGTGACTGGAGCGCCTCAGTCCCCTCGGCCACCGCGGCCGGCTATGCTGAAGAACAGATTGATAAAGTGAATAACTAATGAGGAGTTACTCAACAGATTTCGGGAAAAATTAAATTTATGGCATGGCCTGAGTAAAAGAGATCGGTTGATAGTACTCATCCCAAGGCATCAAGAAATCATCAGTTTGCAAAATGCAAATGTTTGTAAATCTATCGGACCAAACTGCGTGGTCATCAATCCGTAGCTTACAAACTACTTAAACCTAGGTAAACTAACCTAAGGACAACACACAAACCCATGCCCCACGGAGGACTCGAACATCCACGGCGAGCAACCGCGCGTTCCGCAGCGAGACGCTTTAGACCGCTCGGCTACTCCACCGCGGCAATCATCAGTTTGGTAATTCAGGTACCTGTGGGGGTTTGAAAGTGTAGAGAGCTACCAAGCTTCGAATACAGTTGGCAGTTTCAAATAGATATAGTTTCGAGTGGTTATGTAGAAACAAAGAGGCTTGCACAAGTGACACTATTTCAGAGAGCTGCATCAGACCAAAGTCCTTAACAATTTCCTGTTTTGAATTTTTAAATTCTCACATTCCTCAAAACCCATCTTTGTTTTGTTTTTGATAAGCACCTATCTGCCGTCCGCGGTGGCCGAGGGGACTGAGGCGCTCCAAGCACGGTCTGCACGGCCACTACGGTCGGGGTTCGATCCCCCCCTCGGGCATGGGTATTTGTGCCGTCCTTAGTATAAGGTAGTTGATAAGTAGTTTGTAAGTTTAGGGACTGATGACCTCGTAGGTAAGTCCCATAAGCTTAACAAACATTTGAACCTTTAGCACGTATCTACGAGTACAAAACTTAGAAGCGCGGTTGGGTTTGCACATTTGGTGTTGGCAGTGAGGAAAAGAGAGCGAGGGTGTGAGTCAGGATTCCTGTTTACGGTCGGCGGCAGACCGCGCGCTGGCGTGGGCGGCGCTGCGCACGTGGGCTCCAGCGCCGCCTGGTCAGCCTACGAGGCCGCAGTGTAAACGCATGTCAAGCCGCTTCACTAGCTGTGGACACCAAAGCTGCTATGGCACGATGGCGTTCACTAATAGATAATATCTGTGGATTTAGTTACGATATTTTTGTCCCAGCTGCTGGTAGGTAGCGTAGTCAACAAACTGAATTTATATACAGAGGTGGCGCAATATTAACACGCTGGATTCGCATTCGGAGGACGGTGGTTGAAATCCATCTGAAGCAATCCAGAAGTGGGGTGTAGGGTTCATGTCGAAAAATGTAAGGTCTTCTAGATGATTAGGAGAAACAATCCTTAATGTTCGAATACAGGATTAGTAGTGTGCTGCTTGACAGTGTCTCGTCAATTAACCCTTTGCGTCACAGTGGTTTCACTGCAAAAACAGTTCTTGCTGTGCCGTATCTCCTTGTGGCGTAGGTGGGTGACTCACTGTGAAACCACCTTCTCATCCTAAAGCCCTAAAAAGACTTTTAGATTGAAAGTCTCTGTGGACAAAAAACAGTCCAATTAACTCCATGTACCTGTTCATAGCAAATTGTACTTAAACAAATAGGATGAATGGTAATGCACTGTGTGTTGTCGGAATGTGCCTAACTGATAAAAAAAGTGCCGCGGTGGAGTAGCCGTCTCGCTGCGGAGCGCGCGGTTGCTCGCCGTGGAGGTTCGAGTCCTCCCTGGGGCATGGGTGTGTGTGTTGTCCGTAATTTAGTTTACCTAGGTTTAAGTAGTTTGTAAGCTACGAACTGATGACCACGCAGTTTGTTCCGATAGATTTACAAACATTTGAACATTTGATAAAAAAGTTTTTTGGAATATCATGAGAAATAGAAAGAAGTGCTGTATGTAACGTACTTATAAATTTTGTATAAAACGAAAAAAAATATTTTAGTTAAAAAAACAATAAATATGAAAAATATAAATAATAAATGTTAAAATTAAAAATTAGTGGACCCTTTGGAAGTCATTGAAAAATAGCTTGTGTCACATTGAATTCACAGTGAAACCACCTCTGTATATTTTTTATAAAAATTGAAAAAAAAATTAAAACTTGTAATGTGCTCTAGTAAGTCAATGATGAAGGATAAAACCAAATTTCAATGCCTATCATATCCAAAAGTATTTGTGTGAATTAAAGAGTTAAATATCTAGGCGTAACGGTGCACAGCGATTTGAAATGGAAGGCTCATGTAAGGACCGTCGTGGGGGAATGCGGATAGTCGACTTTGGTTTATTGGGAGAATTTTGGGAAGGTGTGATTCTTCGGTAAAGGAGACCGCATACAAAACGCTTGTACGACCCCGTCTTGAGTATTGCTCAAGTATTTGGGATCCCCACCAGATCGGTTAAAAGGAAGATATAGAAGCAATTCAGAGGCGCGCGGCTAGGTTTGTTACTGATAGGTTCGATCAGTGCGCGAGTGTTACTGAGATGCTTCGGGAACTCAAATGGGAGTCACTGGAGGGAAGGCGACGTTCTTTTCGAGAAACTCTGTTGAAGAAATTTAGAGGGTCGGAATTTGAAGCGGATTGCAGAACGTCTCTACTGCCGCCAACCTATATTTCTCATAAAGAGCACAAAGATACGATCGGAAAGATTAGGGCTCGTACAGATGCACACAAGCATTCATTTTTTCCTCGTTCTATATGGGAGTGGAACAGGAGAGCAAGTAACTAGTAGGAATACTGAGTACCCTCCGCCACGGACCTTTGGGTGGATTGTGGAATATGTACGTAGATGTAAAAGTAGGTAGTCGGTGATTTTCCTAAATCACTCCAGGCAAATGCTGTGATGGTTTCTTTGAAAGGCCATGACCGATTTCATTTCTCGTCCTTACATAAAACTCTGAGCGTGTGCTCCGTGTTTAATGACCACGCTGTTGACGGAACATTAAACCACTACGCTTCTTTTCCTTCCTATATTTTCTTTAACACATACAAAGTGGAATTTACTGAGAAATGCTGGATTGGAACAGTGATTTTGTGTCACAGGAAAGGAAAATCGTGTGCAGATTTCGATGAGAAGGCAGTGTGGTGTTACTAGCAGGCAGTTTAAGTAGCGCAAACAAAATGATACAAGATGTTAACGATAGCTATGATGAGTAAGGTAAACAGATCCGAAAGAACAAAACAGAGTGCATAGTGGTGATCAGAGAAGATAAAATAGCTAACATTAAAACAGAACAAATTAAAATTAGCCAAGTGACAGCTGTGAAGTACGCAGAAACCATAACTAAGAAATATCTGTAGTGCTACCAGGTGATGAAAATCTTGAACTACATCATCATTAGAGACCGATTATGCCTTTCAGCCTTCAGTCTGGTTCATAGTCCCCCTAACAGAATTCCTCCATGATCCGCTATTCAGTGCTAACATTGATGCCTCGTCTGCTGTTAAGCCTTTTACTTCAAAGTCATTCTTGACTGTATCCAAGTACTTTCTCTCTGTTCTACCTCGACTCCTATTACCCTCTACTGCTGAACCCATGAATCTCTTGGGTAACCTTGCTTCTCCCATGCGTGTAACATGACCCGATCATTTCAGCCTGTTCGCTCTAACTGCTTGTTCAAATGTTTGTAAAGCTTATGGGACTTAACTACGGGGTCATGAGTCCCTAAACTTACAAACTACTTATGAACTACTTACGAACTAGGACGTCACAAATATCCATGCCCGAGGGGGGATTCGAACCCCCGACCGTAGTGGCCGTGCTGACCGTGACTGGAGCGCCTCAGTCACCTCGGCCACCGCGGCCGGCCAGGCGTTCTGTCTGGAGTGTTTGACTCTCTTGAGCAGAAACGTGGACGTAGAGAATTAAAGGATGTTGAGACGGACAAAGTTAGTTGAGTGTACAGAATGACTAACAAAGAGGTGCTGGAAAGAGTAAGAGATGCGAGAAGGCTAATGTGGAAGTTATATGGAGGAGAAACAGAATTGGCTTGATAACAAGCTACGATATACATTCTTTTATGGTTAATGTATTGAAAGTATTAGTGTGTCTAGAAGGAATGAAAGGAAGGAGAAGGTAGAAGATGGTGGATGAATTAAAGAAATAGGAGACTAGGGGATAAAGAAGAGAGTAGCAGAAGAGATTGACAATGACAGCAATGTTATCGTTTGTTAATTTTCAGTTGTAGTTTTTTGGGACTCTGCGTTGAATTATTAAAATGACTTTTCAAGTCGCGTTGACATTCGAGACTCGCTCTCCGAAGATTGGCGATCCGCAGTCCAACTGAGTGTGTGTGGCGGCGGCGTGGAGCGGGCGTGCGTTGTGACGGAAACAAGTTCTTTCGCTGGCCTGTCGTCATTCATAATGACCGCCCACGGCCTCGGCTCATTCGCGCTCGTGCTTGCTTCTGAAGTGGCAGCGATTACCACAGGCGGGCAACAAGGTCGCCACTATTCCTCAGCCACAGAAACGCACGCCCGTCGTGCCATGCGGGCGAGCCAGATGTGTGCCGACACTAACAAGGGACACCTCTGACCACGAGCGCCCGCAACCGCACGAAACAATGCTTGGAGTAACATGAAATCACAAAGAGGACAGTCGTTTTAGTCATTTCCATGTGAAACTTTGCATTGTACCTCAAGGAACATTTTGTTGTTCAAATGTTTGAAGAGCTTATGGGACCGGTCGCGGTGGCCGAGGGGACTGAGGCGCTACAGTCACGGTCTGCACGGCCACTACGGTCTGGGGTTCGAATCCCCCTTCGGGCATGGATATTTGTGCCGTCCTTAGTTGTAGCTAGTTCATAAGTAGTTTGTAAGTTTAGGGACTGATGACCCCGTAGTTAAGTCCCATAAGCTTTACAAACATTTGAACATTTTTAGAGCTTATGGGACTTAACTAGGGGGTCATCAGTCCGTAAACTTACAAACTACTTATGAACTAGCTTATACTAAGGACGGCACAAATATCCATGCCCGACGGGGGATTCGAACTCCCGACCGTAGTGGCCGTGCAGACCGTGACTGGCGCGCCTCAGTCCCCTCGGCCACCGCGGCCGGCAAGGAACATTTTGAGAGAGAAAAACATAGTAACAAGGTATCAATACCATAGGAAGGAAATTGCATGCAATTTAATGGCGTCAGTGTATCATTACATATTCAATCGGTATCTCCAAAAACTACCAGGTTGAAGTACTTATAATAGCGAAAAACACACATTTAAAGCAGTACCACACAGCTGAAAGTGCTTACGCTAGTCCTCAAAGTGCAGATGCGGGATTTCCATGAAGTGGTAAAAACAAAGTGGGAGAGAGCAAATAGCCACGTCATCACATTCCAAATCACTTTCGCATTCACGAAGTCCAGTGTCAAATGCCACTGTTGCTGTTTCTACATCTACATCTACGTGGGATACTCTGAAAATCACATTTAAGTGCCTGGCAGAGGGTTCATCGAACCACCGTTATACTATTTTAGCTCGCATTCCATTCTCGAATAGAGCGCGGGAAGAAAGAACACCTAGATCTCTCCATTCGGGCTCTGAAGTCTCGTATTTTATTCTCATAATTATTTCTACCTATGTAAGTGGGAGTCAACAATATATTTTCGCATTCGGAGGAGAATGTTGGCGATTGTAGTTTCGTAAGTAGTCCCACGCCGCAGCGATAAGCGGCGTTGTTGTAATTATTCCCATCCCAGATCCTGTATCATTTCCGTAACGCTGTCTCCCCTGTATCCTGGCAATACGAAACGAGCTGCCCTTCTTCGGACTCTTTCGATGTCCTCCGACAAACGTACCTGATAAGGATCCCACACTGGGCAGCAATACTTCATAAAAGGACGGACTTAGTAGTTCTGTTGCATCTTTTAAGGTTTCTGCCAATAAAACGCAGTTCGCCCCTCCCACGACATTATTTACGTGTTCTTTCCAGTTTAAGACAGAAGTAATTGTAATTTCTACGTTTTTGTGGAGTTTACGGCCTTCAATTTTGATTGATTAATCATGTAAACAAAGTTTAACGGATTTCTTGTTTGTTTGTTTGTATAGTCTATGGGACTTAACTACGGGGTCATCAGTCCCTAAACTTACAAACTACTTATGAACTACTTACGAACTAGGACGGCACAAATATCCATGCCCGAGGGGGGATTCGAACCCCTGACCGTAGTGGCCGTGCAGACCGTGACTGGAGCGCCTTAGTCTCCTCGGCCACCGCGGCCGGCTTAACGGATTTCTTTTCGTACTCATGTGGACGTCTTCACACTTCTCAATCGTTAGAGTCAGCTGCCAATTTTTTCACCATACTGATATCTTATTCAAATCGTTTCTGCAGTTGGTTTTGATCTTCAGATGATTTTACTAGATGGTAAATGACGGCGTCATCTGCAAACAGCCTAAGAGATGAATGTCGTGTACTGCTTCAGATTCAGGTTCCTCCTGTCCTTCAAATTCCGTATGTCTAACCAGTGTATCGTCATGCATTTCTATGTCGTTGCCATTATATTTCTCTTTTTTTCTCTCTTTTTTGTATTTTAAAAAATACAAACACTACCTTGCGAAATTTCCGTCTGTTCCTTTAATTTTGGACACCAGTACAGTTGGGTAATGTGCCTCCGGAATAGTTCGTAAAGACCATACCATAGGTTTAATTTAAATTTGGACGCAGTTATATAGTCTCATAAAATAATAGTGTACATTACGTTTAGACATTATTTATTTTAAGGGTGGTCAGTTTCGAACATTTAAACTATCATGTGCTGACCAGCACAACTGTAACGCTGGCCAATGCTGGAATACGGAGCAGTAGCTGCTGAAAGGTTATCGACTGCTTCCTACCAAGTGAGATGTTTGGGAGCAATCGATATCCGTCTTCCAGCAGCTTCTGCTAAATACTGCACCATTGGCCACCTTTATAGTTGTATCGACAGAAACCGGTCATCTTCTAAGTAAAAAGTGCCTCAACGCAATTTAGCCTCTTTTTTAGATTTTAAAATCTTTTTTGATCGCTGATCTCCAAACATATTTTCAACCGTAAATGCGCTTATATAGGTTTAAGCCTTTCGTGAGATCTTATGAACTTCCATTTAATAGGAAGAGTTTAATATTTTGCTGTTATTAAGTCACGTCTTAAATTGATTGATTTGGACAACATTGGTTTTACTGTGGAAGTTTTTATAACAGCGCAACTCGACTGCACAGTTTAGTTCGAGAGTAGTAACGCCTGAACAGATTGTAATTCCGGGTTTTCCTATGTAGAAAGTGAAACTTTTGTAGCATTTGAAACATCGTTTACTTCTGCAGTGATGAGAATACACTAGTGCACATCGTGCGTTATGTATTAACCGCAAACTTGTTTCTCTACATTGTAATCTGTACAAACGCCAGTTTTTTACTCACTCTTGCAAAATTCAGCACCAGTGGAAACAACTTTGTTTGCATGGCTACGAGGATAGTACGATTCGCAGAAAAAATGTTACTTTCATAATTAATGTTTTATCAAAAGGGTCCATATCAAAATATGTTAGTCTGAAATATAAGCCATAATTTAAAACGTTTAAGCCTCTCTGTACTGATTGTTATGTACTCACACCTGTCATACCTAATGGTTGTGACCACTGGCAAATCTTCTGTATGGATCCGTTTTTTCGGACTTTGGTATAGTTCTACGTTTATTACGTCGTAATTTTTATGGATTTTACATCTTCTTACGTTAAATCTGTTTGTCGTCATTCATGTAGCTCTTTTTTGGTATCCATTCCTACGATTTCTATGCAATATATGAATTAACCTTCAGTCGCCATATTTCTGAACTATCTTTGCCCCCTTTACAGTTTTCGCGTTAATTCTTGTTCTGTATTATATTCTAATATACACCACATCTTCATCTCAGTAAACTAGTTTAACGTTTCATAATGCCTCCGCGTCTCGTGGTGAGTCTACAAGCATTTCGGTGCACACTAACTGTTGTTCTTCATTCCTTTTCATTCATTCCTTCGAAAAATCCTCTTACGCTTTTAACTTGTAATTCCTGAAATCAACGAAATTTGCCATCCTGCGATGCATTTAAAATATGTTGGAAACATCATACTATCTATGTAGGTTGGCCTCTTATTCGCCGTATTTGCTATCAAGTATTCAGACGGAGCACACCGAGCTATAACTGTTTAATTATCCTTAAGAGTGTATCCACAGAGCTATGTGCAAAATCTTTTTGAGTTAAATTTTTGAAGTAGTCTACAGTTATGACAAATACTTAAGTATGTTTACATTACAATTATGTTTCTGTGTTTGTAATTATTCTGGTCAGTGTCTTATATTTACAGCGATTTGTTACATTTCAACAAACTGTGGGAAATCTTACATTCCTACACGAGAGAACGCAAATAAGAATATAACAAATGCACTTATGTTTAGTCAATATACTTGTACAATACTATATAGATGTTATTATCGCCTGTACTGCTGAAGCATTTATACATTTACCGGGAGTTGCTCAAGAGGAAAAGAACCCAAAGCAAGCCAGGTAGGTTCTCTCAAAGAAAACTACGACCGACTTCCTTTACTGCTGTTATGTTTGTAAACCTATGGGACCAAATGTGGTTATCGGTACCTAGACTTAACTACTTTAACTAACTTACTCTTAGAATAAACACACACACACACACACCTCCCCATTTCCGAAGGAGGACTCGAACAACCAGCGGGAACGGCCGCCCAGTCCGTAGCATGACGCCTTAGACCACGTAGCCACTTTAACAATCCTCTAATGACACACTACGCCTAGTCTGACTCTGAAGTCTGTTTCGTATGGGCAGGATATGAAACACTACGATGTGTCAACGTATTGGGATGCTAACTCGTTACCCATAATGAGACTGCGACAGTTTCCGCATTCCTGTAGTACGCACGTCGTCCTAGATTGAGTAAACCAGTTCAGAGACATTCGAGGACAGATTGGGAAAGACAACGGACGAGAATGGAAGAGAATCTTAAGGACACATCCGCACTGAAATGCAGACCGGCTTTCACAAAGCTTCCGGATTTCGCGATTAAAGTATACATATCTGTTGCGTCAAAAATGTAAAGAACACTTTTTGTAATTGAAGGATTTTTTGTGAGTGTATCAGTGTGATGAGTGCTATAGACAAGCGATCGCCAATCGATTCCGTATTTCTTGATTTCCAGAAGACTTTTGACACCGTACCTCACAAGCTGCTTTTAATCAAATTGCGTGGTTATGGTATATCGCCCCAAATTTGCGACTGGATAGGGGATTTCCTGTCAGAGAGGACATAGTTTGTAGTAATCGATGGTAAGGCATCGACTAAATCAGAGGTGATATCGGGCGTTCCACAGGGTAGTGTTATTGGTACTCTGCTGTTCCTCATTTACATAAACGATATAGCGGAAAATCTAAGTAGCTCTCTTAGGTTGTTTGCAGATGACGCCGTCATTTACCGTCTAGTTAATCATCTGAAGATCAAAACCAACTGCAGAACAATCTGAATAAGATATCATTATGGTGTAAAAATTGGCAATTGACTGTAAATAACGAAAAGAGTGAAGTCGTCCACATGAGTACGAAAAGAAATCCGTTAACTTTTGTTTACAAGATAAATCAATCAAAAGTGAAGGCCGTAAACTCCACAAAATACCTAGGAATTAAATTGGAAATAACACGTAGATAATGTCGTGGGAAAGGCGAACCAGAGACTGCGTTTCATTTTCAGAAACCTTCAAAGATGCAACAGAACTACTAAAGAAACTGCAGACATTACGCTTGTCCGTCCTTTTTTGGAGTACTGCTGCCCACTGTGAGATCCTTATCAGGTGGGTTTGACGGAGGACATCGAAAGAGTCCAAAGAAGGGCAACTTCGTTTTGTATTGTCACGATACAGGGGAGACAGCGCTACGGAAATGATACAGGATCTGGGATGGGAATCATTACAACAACGGCGCTTATCGCTGCGGTGTGGGCTACTTACGAAAGTCCAATCGCCAACGTTCTCCTCCGAATGAGAAAATGTATTGTTGACTCCCACTTACATAGGTATAAATGATCATCAGAATAAAATACGAGAAATCAGTGCTCGAACGGAGAGAATCAGGTGTTCTTTCTTCCCGCGCGCTATTCGAGAATGTAATGGAGATAAATAGTATAACGGTGGTTCGACGAACCCTCTGCCAGGCACTTAAATGTGATTTGCAGAGTATCCCATAGAGATGTAGATGTAAATCATCAGACTCCAAATGTTCAAATGTTTGTACAGCTTATGGGACTTAACTACGGGGTCATCAGTCCCTAAACTTACAAACTAATACTAATACTAAGGACGGCACAAGTATCCATGCCCGAGGTGGGATTCGAACCCCCGACCGTAGTGGCCGTGCAGACCGTGACTGGAGCGCCTCAGTCCCCTCGGCCACAGCGGCCGGCATCACACTCCAGTCCTGGGGTAAAATTTCATACTTAAGCGTATGACGCCATGGTCCTGCTGAATTATACTCTGGTGAATTCGTAATGACCTTCGTTTTTGCGTGGTAGAATAGGTGTATGTCACATCCGGAATTTGAAACAGCCGCGCGTGAGTGATTGCGGGTGTGAAGCACCATGCGCCGGAGTGTCGAGTCCGGCTTTGGGCTTGTGTGTGTGTGTTGTCCTTAGAATAAGTCCTTTTATTAGTCTAGGGACCTCCGCTGTTGGATCTCTTAGCTCTACAAACATTTGAACATTTTGAATTTGAAACAAATGTAATTGACATGATGAGGCATACTTCCACGTTTTCGTCCAGCTTGGATGACGTCCAGAAGTCAGACGCTTCACTGGTCGTTCTCTCGTCTCTTGCCGCCCCAATCTGTAGTGGCGTAGGACGCAGCTGGCTCCACGCACGCCATTTCCAGACCCCAAGAGCTTAATATAAAATTCAATACCACAGGAGCACTAGCTTCTCGGAAAGTTGAACGCTGCTCGTGCTGTGGTATTGGCAACATTGCGCTAGGCTCGGTGCCGCGCTGGGCAAGAATTTGTATTCGACCTCCTGTACATTGTATCCAAAATAAGAACGTTGTTACTGAGGCGGAATTTTACTCTGCTGCAGTTGACACAACGTCTGCGCTTAAAATATTTCCATTTGTCTGTCGATATTTGAATTCTACTTTCTCACCTGAAGTAAATCGGAGCTTCGAAACAAGTTTTTCCTTCCTTTTATGTAGTCTAGAATAAATTTTGTAGCCACAATCCGAAACAAAGGGCAAGATTAATCGTTTATCGGGAACACGATTCTGACATCTGTTTTATTTGCCTCAAAGCTCTTAGGCGAAAACGTTACATAAGGTATTTTGTATTACTTTTACCGTATGCTATTCGTGGCATCACATGTGTATGGTAATTGACATGATTTTCGACTCAGACAGTTCTTGAATTGGAGAAAACCAATTACTATTGTGGTTCAGAGTCCATAATTCATCGTTTATGCACTGTTCGTTGAATTAGCAAGTTCTCAAGTGTGTTGAAAACAAGCGCAAACGGCCGCTAATAGGATGATGTATATTAAATTACTAAGATTGTCAGACCAACCCTCTGTGATACAGTTCCTTTACTTGCTTAACTGTGTTACTACGTTTATGTTTTCTTTGGCACAACCGTCACACAATTTTGAAAGAATTGAATGCTTTGGTGAGGCGAAAGTCAACAGCCGTAATATATTTCATAAAATACATTTTTAAAAACCATCAGCTGTTTATTCAAAACCTTATATATCTTCCAGTTTCGGTCAATAGACCATCTTCATGGATAAAAAGGTGTTAAAACTGAATGGTAAAATGCATCAAATCAAATACATCCAGCTAAGACAAACAGAAGTCAGTATAACTAAAAGTGTTAAAATTCCAGTGGTCATCTTACATAAAAGCTATCAGTCAAACACAACATAAAAGGTAAGAACAGACTATGAATTCAGTCATAGTCTGTTCTTACCTCTTGTGTTGTGTTTGACTGATAGGTTTTATCTAAGATGACCACTGGAATTTTAACACTTTTAGTTATACTGACTCCTGTTTGTCTTAGCTGGATGTATTTGATTTGATGCATTTTACCATTCAATTTTAACACCTTTTTATTCATGAAGATGGTCTGTTGACCGAAACTGGTAGATATATAAGGTTTTGAATAAACAGCTGCTGGTTTTTAAAAATGCATTTTTTGAAAGAATTACTTTACTGTCTTTCGTAATTGTGTTAGTTACGGTATGACTGAATTACCGAAGAGAAAACCTATTACGTCCGGGAATATCAGTTGAAGACATTCTCTAATTATTAGGATTACTTTTTCCTGCCAAATAGAAAATGATATTGTTATGGATTGACGCATTCTGATTGAACATCAGAAAGATCGCATAATGCTCTTTGATGTTTTCTAGTTCGTTATAGACTACGTTATTTTGTTACTCGTCCTTACTGGACATTAATTTTGGTTGCTGATTAATTTCAGTCATTCCGTTTTCACATACACTGCCTGGAAAAAATATTGATGCAGCCAGAAGCGGAGGAGGGAACGGTATGAAAGTTCACGGGTTGACATGGTATGTGATTTTATTTCAGTGATTACAATACCGAGTGAAATTAAATGTAGAAGAGTAGCTCAACTATCAATCAACTTCTACACATCTACTCTGCAAACGTACATGAAATGCACTGTATCAGTTATAAGGGCTTCTTTTCCGTTACATTCACGTATAGAAACTGATTAAATTCATTATTATGAATAGCAGTGTTTGTCCGTCTTTGCAACTACAATAAAAATGCGATTTTTTCTCACCAGACGCGTTTCGTTTTAATGTCAGTAAAACATCTTCAGTGGTCTGTAATAATAGAAATCTACAGTTTGTTTTGTTTTTAGATCGAAAACAGTTCTTAAACAGACCATGAAAAGTAGGCCTAATGTTTGTTACTTACGGAAATTTTGTCTTCTTTTCGCTTCACATCATGGAATGCCGGTCTGTTTCATGCAATACCGCCGGTTCTTCATGCTGTGTCGTTTTTCACTACTTTCACTGTCACTTTTGCACTGCTCATAGTTGTTTTCCACAGCTCAGAAGGGTTTTGTTTTTGTTTTCTGGTGAGAAAAAATCGCATTTTTATTGTAGTTGCAAAGACGGACAAATACTGCTATTAATAATTATGAAAAAACTACGGACATTATGGCCACACAAACGAAGAATGATTAAATTCAGTTCGAATGGGTGACACTTGATCGTCAGCCCCATGTTCCTGATCTCTATCCATGTAGTTATTGAGCTTTCGTTCTCTTAAAGAAGGTCTTGAAGGGTCGTTAATTCCTGTCAGGCGAAGATATGCAGTAGGAAGTAATGTACTTCTTCCCTCAACAGAACACAGTGTTTTACCAAACGAGTATCTTCAACCTGGTGCGTCGGAGGAATGATGGACTTAGTGCTCATGGCAATAATTCTTGAGTATCATACCGATTCTGGATTGTACGGACTTGGGACGAAAACGTTTTGATTATCCCTTATAACTACAAATATAACATAATCAACTGACGTCAATATTGTACAGGAAACTGCAAAATAAATAAATAAAATATTACGTCGTGCTATTGGGCAGACTTAAATGAATATTAGCGTCTTGTGATCGGATTTGAATTAATCACAAATGGAGTAATTGCTCCAATCAAAGATCTGCGGATTACAAGCTAGATGTGTGTGTACCACTAGACAGTTTGTGAAAAACTCAAAGGGCCGACTGGAAGACTGCATAAACCGTTCAAAAATCCGAAAGAGCAAACTGAGGAAATCATAAACGAGAACGGCCACGTACAAAACCAAACTAGGAAACCGAAAGCGGTAACGTAGAGCAAGTAAGTAACTGTGCGAGGAAAGTAACATCGCCGACCGGAGAGTTCGGGTGACATCAACACGAGTGGACAACGAAAGCGCACTCACTTTCCTCTTCGCTTACGTTGCCAGAGCTGCTTGCCAACTGACACGCGGCAAAACAACGTGGACGGCCAGCGCTCGGGCCTGCCTGTGTCAGAGACCGGCGACGCTAGTGAAGGACCGACTAAACTAGCCAACTTGGAATGCGATTATGTCGTAAAAATCTATTTACTAAAATTAAAGAGTATTAGTGCTTGTCGGTTGTTATTTGAACTGGAGATCACGGACATTAAATACTGTGGATTAATTCCAGTTAGCAGACTAGAATATAGTCACTATTGTGTTTTTAGAATGAAATTTCACATAACATAAAGGCCGATGGAGAACGTTTCCGTTTACGGGAACTGCTGCGGTGTATATCCAACGTAGAACGACTTTAGTGCAGGCATATGAGCAACGATAATGTGGGTGAGGATTATTGTGGCACACTCGTGTCTTTCCCAACGTGCATGCGGTAAATGCGGAAACGGGAACGACGATGACAACATTTGAACATTTTGACAAGTGTGCTGTTATTAGCATACAATGTAAGCTTTCACGGCCGGCGTTTTCTTCAGGTAATACTTCTGGGCTGAGAGGCCGTGGTCCATGCATAAAACTTCTTCTTCCTGACCTTTCTTCTCCATCTGCGGGCGACATCGTCTGAGGTCTTCCGGCTACTGCCAGTGTGGATTTTTTAAAATTGTATTATTATTATTATTATTATTATTATTATTATTACTTTTAATTTCATTCCCAGTCCTTAGGGGGCTGGGTGGGCCGCTCGAGAGCATCCACTCTGTTGGGGCCTTAGTCTAGGTGATGCTGTTGTGGCACACAGTTTATTTTTGTAGATTAGGGAAAAGGGGGTTGGAGGGGCTCTCGCATTTATAGAGCATACATGGCGCCACCGGTCATCACGTGATACCGACTGTGTGGCTATCTCTGTGTAGGGTAAGGTGGTACAAATTTGATATAGGATCAATTCCGATCAACATAAGTTTTCGCGCCATTTGGCAATTTCATGGTGTCTTGTTGTGTGGCATTGTAGTGTAGCAGTTTTCTACAGCTCCTCCTGTCTTTTCAAAGAATATACACCACTTTGTGCTACGGAAATATAATTTTTTTTTCCTTTTAAGAGGCAAGTGAAGCTATTTAGTCCAACGCGTTCTTATACATTTTCTGGTTAAGGGTGATTGGATTCGCTACTAAATATGCAATGTTTGCTACCACGAAGTGTGCATTGGTACCTTAAGGAAAAAGTGCTTTCTATGTGGAAGATGTCCATTATCAAAATTGTACGAGGAAGTGATCATAATTGTACCTAGTGTGGTACATTTTCGATCGATTTTTCTCAATTCTGTAACCTTTTCTAGTGTTTATACCAACACTTGTAACTGTCTAATATTTGTGTTATATATTCATTAAACATTCGGGAACAAATGAAATAGTTAAATTTATTTATTTTCTCAATATATTTCCAGTTACAATGACATTTGTCGGAAATGATCGAAATTGTACCATCTTACCCTATTGCCATTCTAGATTAAAAGTAATCGATTGCCGTTTTGCTGGCGTATAGTCGACATTCATATTTTGTGTAACTTCAAAATTCTTCTTTTCTATTAAAATTGTTGTGGTGTTATTGAATCTTAATGGCTTCTCTATAAATGTCTGCAGAGTAATGCAATGTTCTTGCTAATACGCTCGTCTCGTTAAATTTTATTTCATGATTTCCATCCTGAAAAACATTTTCTGCTACTGCCGATTTTTCGATGTGTCCCAGACGAACGTTCCTTTTGTTTTCTGTTAAACGGGTGTCGACACTTCTTTCCGTTGTACCAATATATCCTTGACCACAACTGCATTGAATTTTATATACCCCTGGTGTTGCTGCGGGGTGACGTGCATCTTTTGCGGATCTTGAAAATTCTTTGATTTTCTTTGTGGATCTGAAGATCGTTTCTACCCCATGCTACGCCAGAGCTTTGCCAATTACATCTGTAATTTTGGAGATGAAAGGAAGCTGTTATTCTTTTTTTGGCTGACAAAAGAAAAACGCGGTTGACTTCCTTCGGATGTTCAAATGTTCAAATGTTTGTTAAGCTTATGGGACTTAACTACGGGGTCATCAGTCCCTAAACTTACAAACTACTTATCAACTACCTTATACTAAAGACGGCACAAATATCCATGCCCGAGGGGGGATTCGAACCCCCGACCGTAGTGGCCGTTCAGACCGTGACTGGAGCGCCTCAGTCTCCTCGGCCACCGCGGCCGGCTTTCCTTCGGAGAGTGAAGGACATGGGTGGGGCAGCATGTCTGGTCAAATCCGAGCGAGTTGGCGCAGTGTAACGCACTGGACTCGCATTCGGGGGAACTGGGGTTCAAATCCACCACTTAGCGTCCAGATTTAATTTTTCTCTGACTTTCTTAAATCATTACAAGCAAATGTCCGGCTTGTTCCTTTGAAAGGGCACGACCGATTTCCTTCCTCGTCGTTACCCAAAAGTCCAAGAGTGAGTTCCATCTCTAATAACCACGCTGTCGACGGGACCGTAAATCCTAATCTTTCTTCCTAACCTTCCGTGTCATCCTCCGCCCGAAGGCGGATAATGGACGGGGACGTGGTCAGCGCCTGGAACCCCGGCTGTTGTGTCGGTTTTCTCAATCGGGGAGCTTGTTAATTGCACTCACTTACCAAAGGATCGGCAGACCCGGACAGTGACCCATCCGAGTGCTAGCGCAGCTCGTCAGTGCGTAACTTCGATCTAGCGGGAACCGGAGTATCCTCTGGTCTGCAGTGGCCCCGTAAGAGTCCTGGAAAGTACACGCTTCCTGTACCACAGGCATTTGCGGATTTCTTTACGCAGCAAGACGTATTGTTTTATAAAGCGGGTATCTTCAACGTTGCGCATTGGCGGAAAGAGTGCCTCAGTCTTAACTGTGATTTTTCGCCGCGGTGGAGCAGCCGAGCGGTCTAAAGCGTCTCGCTGCGGAGCGCGCGGTTGCTCGCCGTGGAGGTTCGAGTCCTCCCTGGGACATGGGTGTGTGTGTGTTGTCCTTAGGTTAGTTTACCTAGGTTTAAGGAGTTTGTAGGCTACGGACTGATGACCACGCAGTTTGGTCCGATAGATTTACAGACATTTGAATTTTGTGATTTCTCCTCCTTGGCATACTGATTCTGGACTTCACGGCCTTTTAAACGAAACATTTGATTTCCGGCCCTCCCTCCCCCTACAGATGATGTAAAGTAGCTCCGTAACGCGAAGCTAACGGTGATTTGCTGTAGACTTGTGTAGAGCCGGCCGCGGTGGCCGAGGGGACTAAGGCGCTCCAGTCACGGTCTGCACGGCCATTACGGTCGGGGGTTCGAATCCCCCCTCGGGCATGGATGTTTGATGGAATTTGAAGGTGACTGCAGAACGATCTTACTGCCGCCTGCTTACATTTCGTGTAAAGATTACAAAGACAAGATAAGAAAATGTTCAAATGTTTGTTAAGCTTAAGGATCTTTGAGTTAAATTTTTGAAGTAGTCTACAGTTATGACAAATACTTAAGTATGTTTACATTACAATTATTTTTCTGTGTTTGTAATTTTTCTGGTCAGTGTTTTTGTATAGTTTATGGGACTTAACTACGGGGTCATCACTCCCTAAACTTACTGACTACTTACGAACTACCTTATACTAAAGACGACACAAACATCCATGTCCGAGGGGGGATTCGAACCCCCGACCGTAGCGGCCCTGCAGACTGTGACTGGCGCGCCGCAGACCACTCGGCCACTGCGTCCGGCAGACAAGAGAAATTGGAGCTCTTAGAGAGGCATATAGACATAATGTTTTCCTTCCTTGTGTTTGGGAGTGGAATAGGAAAGGAAATGCCTAGTAGTGGTACAGTGTACCCTCCGCCATGTACCTTACGGTGAATTGCGGAGTATATATATATAGATGTAGATATGAACATGTAGATGTAGATCGCTAGCATTAGGAAGTTTCGTGAAAGCGAGTGAATGTGTAATACTTCCGCGAAGCAACCTTGAGCATTGGATTTCCATGACAGAGCATGTTTCTTCATCGATTGACAACTCTCACGAACAATCACGGACTGCCGTTAGACATTGATGAGATCTAAAGATAACAAAAGACGGCTTGGGAAAATTCCGACGGGCTTGAAAGCCAAATGAATAATCAATTGTGGTTCTCATGGCGCCGCGCGACCTACTAAACAGTTCCACTGTCTGCGTCTAGTGGCACAGCACGACTGCGGCGTCATCCACGTACGTTGTCCTTGTATGTCTACTGCATCATATTTTCAAAACTGCACTTACCGGGATGAACAAAGACGAAGTAAGTATGTGTTCTTATAGCCGGCACATGTTCCTACACATTTACGTCTATGGTTTAGTATATTAAGCCGTGACTTCGAACGTCAATGTTGAACGTTCCGGGTTCACAGTCTACATCTACATAGATACTCGAAAACCACGACACAATGCGTAGTGGAGAGCATTTAGCACCACTAATAGTTATTTCCTTTCCTGTTCATTCCCACATGAAACAAGAGAAAAACGACAGTTTATCTTGTACGGCCCTTAGGCGAAAATTATCTTGGCGGTAATAGAGTCGTTTAGCAGTTAGCTTCAAACTCCAACTCTCTAAATTTCCTCAATAGCTTTTGTCGAAAAGAACGTCATCTTTCATCCAGAGATTCCCATTAGAGTTTCCGGACTATCACTGTATCGTTCGTGTGTTCATCGAACCTACCAGTAGAAAAACATAGCAGCCCGCTTACGAATTGCCTCTGTCTTCCTTTAAACCAATCCTGTTGAGATCCCAAAAACTTGAGCATCTCTCAAAAATAGGTCGCACAAGTGTTCTTGTATCTCCAAAAATGAACCACATTTTCCCAAAATTCTCCCAATGAACCAAAACGTTCAGTCGCCGACTTCACAACTGTCCTCACATATTCATTTCATTTCTTATGTCTCTGCAACACTACGCCTAGGTATTTAAATGATGCTACTGTGTCAACCAGCACACTACTAATATTTTATTTGAACATTACTGGATTGCTTTTCCTACTCATTTGCACCGCCTTACGCTTTTCTACATTTAGAGCCATCTTCATTCATCACACCAACTGGAAATGTCTACAGAATAAATGACATAAACTGCGAATGCGCCAAGCTGAAAATGTGTACCCAGTCGGGATTCGAACCCAGGTCTCCCGCTTTCTAGGCAGTTGCGCTGACCACTACACCACTGGGGACACAGTGATCACAGCATCTGCAAGGAGTACCTAAGCACGCCTCCCGCCAGACACAAATTCCCAGCTCTACCCTGCCCACAGTACTCAAACTCGTAGTTTTATAAACTGCCTAGAAAGTGGCAGACCCGGGTTCGATTCCCGGCTGGGTACAAGTTTTCAGCTTGGCCCATTCGCATATTCTGTGAATATGAAAGAATAACAACTGCAGGATCAGAAGTGACGTCTGCTCTTTCGTAAAAGGCGCCACATGTATATAACTAGAAATGTTGTCTAAGTCGTATCCTACTAGCCACTCACCGTCGACACCTTCCCATAGTATTAGAGCTTCTTATACTGTCCGTCAGAAGATCATTTATGTAGACAGAAAATAATAGTGGTCCTATATCGCTTTCCTGGGATACTCGTGACGATACAAATACACTCCAGGCCATTAAAATTCCTACACCACGAAGATGACGTGCTACAGCCGCGAAATTTAACCGACAGGAAGAAAATGCTGTAATATGCAAATGATTAGCTTTTCAGAGCATTCACACAACGTTGGCGCCGATGGCGACACCTACAACGTGCTAGCATGAGGAAAGTTTCCAACCGATTTCTCATACACAAACAGTAGTTGACCGGCGTTGCCCAGCGAAACGTTGTGATGCCTCGTGTAAGGAGGAGAAATGCATACCATCACGTTTCCGACTTTGATAAAGGATTGTAGCTTATCGCGATTGCGGTTTATCGTATCGCGTCATTGCTGCTCGCGTTGGTCACGATCCAATGACTGTTAGCAGAATATGGAATCGGTTGGTTCAGGAGGGCAATACGGAAAGCCGTGCTGGATCCCAACGGCCTCGTATCACTAGCAGTCGAGATGACAGGCATCTTACCCGCATAGCTGTAAGGGATCGTGCAGCCACGTCTCGGTCCCTGAGTTAACAGGTGGGGACGTTTGTAAGATAACAACCATCTGCACCAACAGTTCGACCACGTTTGCAGCAACATGGACTATCAGCTCGAAGACCATGGCTGCGGTCACCCTTGACGCTGCATTACAGACAGGAGCGCCTGCGATGGTGTACACAACGACGAACCTGGGTGCACGAATGGCAAAACATCATTTTTTCGGATGAATCCAGTTTCTGTTTACAGCATCATGATGGTCGCTTCCGTGTTTGGCGGCATTGCGGTGAACGCACATTGGAAGCATGTATTCGTCATCGCCATACTGGCGTATCACATCTCGGTCACCTCTTATTCGCATCGACGACACTTTGAACAGTGGCCGTTACATTTCAGATGTGTTACGACTCGTGGCTCTATCCTTCATTCGATCTCTGCGAAACCATACATTTCAGCAGGATAATGCACGACCGCATGTTGCAGGTCCTGTAAGGACCTTTCTGGATACGGAAAATGTTCGACTGCTGCCCTGGCCAGCACATTCTCCAGATCTCTCACCAACTGAAAACGTCTGGTCAATGGTTTCTCAGGATCTATGCACCCAAATTGCGTGAAAATGTAATCACATGTCAGTTCTAGAATAATATATTTGTCCAATGAATACCCGTTTATCATCTGCATTTTTTCTTGGTGCATCAATTTTAATGGCCAGTAGTGTATAATGAACTGTGAGATTACTCACGTTGTCTAATTTGCCTTGTTCTCACAATGGCACTTATACTGTCACTCCACTTTGTATTAAACTTATGTACCAAAGCCGCCAGAAACTCGCCATTTCTGTGGTCTTGCGAGATGCGATTGTCCGTTCTTTAGTTTGGATTTTAATGGATCATCTACTAGCACTATTAATGTTTATCTGTTCTTCAACTGATGTGGTTTTTCTGCGTGTATTTTAACGTGTATTTTAGCGCTTTGTCTGCTTGTGTGTGTGTGTGTGTGTGTGTGTGTGTGTGTGTGTGTGTTTTACTTTGTGTGTTTATTTATTTGTGTGTGTACGGTGAACATTTTTTTTCTTTGTTAAGTTGATTGTCTCGACATTATGAGAGGCGTTCATGTTTCATTGGTCTCAGAACGGGCGGCATTCTACAATAGCTCGCTCTCCCTCCCCGAATTTCTGCCGCGGACGGGTTGAAATCAATGGCGGGCCGACGGTACCTAGCCATGGTTTAGCAAAAGAGTTCTGCTCATTACCCGCCGTAGCAACATGGCGACAGAGAATTGATTTTCGACTGTGGACGCCGAAAGACGGGAAACTCTTGCCAAATAGACTTACAAAAAGATTCTATCGACAAAGTCTGTTCTCTCCGACATTTACGAAAAAATGGACATCATTCGTTGACATTAACGGCCGTAAATTTACGAATTAGAAATATTTAAACACCTCGACTGTTTCAGGGCGTTCATTTAGATTCAACTGCTAAGTTGTAAATTTTTGCCGAACTGCGACTGGAACCCGGTTTTCACGCTTTGCGGCTGTCTTAGCCATTGGGCTATCTGAACACGCTTCTCGTGCTCGCAAATTCGCAACTAACCGCACACTACTGCTGCAGTTCTCCTTGTCACAATTCCACTTGCTTGCATCTTAACCTGTATTCTCGTAAGGGATGGGATTTAATCCGCATCAGCATTGAAATCGTCATTTGCCTATTTGAGTCATACATCCGATTATAGATATGGTGTCTGTTCTTTCAAAAATGGCCCTAAATAGCCTTCTTTCAAGCCGTGCTCTGGAAACTTACGAGCCCATCTATTGCATTCTAAAGCCCACGAAAAACCTGCAATGAGGCCATGGCAGCTATGTCTTCACAGCGGAAATTTTACTTCTTTATTATTATTTTTCATAAAGTAGATTAGTTCTTTGCAGTTGTGATATCGTGCTTGTTCTAATTTGATCGTTGACGTTGTGACTGTTTTGCATTAGGGAGAACATCCAGAGCGTTTTACTAGGGAACATGTGACCACTAATAAACTCTATGAGTAATATTCGTACCGAGAATGAACAGCAGTATAGTATTATCACAGTCTAACATATACAGTCACGACACTTCCGCAGATTTTTGTTATACGCTGCGACAGAAGTGCTCCAAGCGGCCGGAAAGCTACATTTCTGAATACGACATTAGAAGAGTGTGAATAGTATCGTTTATTTTGATTTTAACATACTTTTTACATTAGGAAATGTAAGTAATACCTTAAAATAGGTAATAACTTAGAAACAGTTCTACATTTGAAACTTCCTGGCAGATTAAAATTGTGTGCCGGAACCGGGACTCGAACCTGGGACCTTTGCCTTTCGCGGGCAAGCGCACTACCGACTGTGCTATCCCGACACGACTCACGATGCCGCCTCCTACGAGGCGAGGTACTGGCGGAAGTAAAGTTGTGAGGCGGCATCGTGAGTCGTGTCGGGATAGCACAGTCGGTAGTGCGCTTGCCCGCGAAAGACAAAGGTCCCAGGTTCGAGTCCCGGTTCCGGCACACAATTTTAATCTGCCAGGAAGTTTCATATCAGCGCACACTCCGCTGCAGAGTGAAAGTTTCATTCTGAGTTCTACATTTGTCTTAATTAAGTTTCCTAAGGTCCCTGGCAAGGTAGGAAACGGTACATTACAGGATAGTTTATTTACCGCTATCTTGTAACCGAAAGGCTTCTGCTAAATAATTTAATATTCTATTAAAAATAAAAAATGTCTAGGAAACACCAGAGGACCTTTCCTTTGGCAAAAAGACGTCGCTTTTCTACTAACGAACGTTAAGGTTTCTTCACTATAATTCCAGTCGAATCAGTGAGTTTGAACGTAGCAAACGTATATAGAATGCAATAACTACACTATGTAACGTACCAAGTCAGCTACAACAGTTGTAGCTGAAGGAAACACGTCACAAACGTGGCAATAAAACGGCAAAAGCAATGAAACTGTTTTCCAACAGAGACGAAGGCAATTCCACAATTGTTGCTACAGCTGAACCACAAATGGCAAGAATCATCAACACTTTGACATTTGAAGCTAAAGCATTTACACTGAACATAATATGCACGTTTAAGGAAGACGTATAAGATGTAAAACTGTACGACTCATTAGACTCCACACCGAATTTATACACGTCAAAAAATTGCATGTCATAGTAAAAAAAGACCATAATAGAAATTTATTATTTTCTTATGTTTATAGTCTACTTACTTTCAGCGGAATAAGATTGAAATACACACATATTCGTAAGTATTTGTTCAAGATGAAGTTACTGAATCAGTAAAATTGACTGTTTTTAATTATGAATGGCAGTGATTTTCCGTCTTTGCAACTACAATAAAATGTGATTTTTTTCACACCAGACGCGTTTCGTTTTATTGAATGTAAAACATCATCAGTGGTCTGAAATAATAGAAATCTACAGTTTGTTTTTTGTTTAGATCGAAAACAGTTCTTAAATGGACCCTGAAAAGTAGGCCTAATGTTTGGTACTTACGGAAATTTTGTCTCCTTTTCGCTTCACATCATGGAATGCCGGTCTGTTTAGTGCAATACCGCCGGTTCTTCATGCTGTGTCGTTTTCTCACTACTTTCACTGTCACTGTTTCACTGTTCATAGTTGTTTTCCACAGATCAGAAGTGTTTGTTTTTGTTTTTACTGATTCTGCTCAGTGTGTTATTGGAGTGTTGCCAACCTCACAAATGTAGTTCTTTCTCTATGTTTTATAATAAATTATGTTTCGATGTATTTAAAATTAAATAATGAAATAATGCCATTCATAATTATGAAAGCAACTACGGACATTATGGCCACACAAACGAAGAATTTGACTGTTTTTAGATTAATTTCCATATTTATTTACGTCTCTTGATATTTTACTAATGCTTGTAACACAAAAATTTTACTAACTATTTCGTTAATTACGTAAAAAATTAATTACAAACAAACATCACAACTGTGGTGGCTTTCCCACCGCTAGGAGCGCTAGTGTCGTTGCCGCTGTCAGTTGGTAACAACTTTTACAACAGTGAGTGTCGCGATTGTATATATTAGATTGTGGTATTATGTAGACAAGAATAGAATGCCGTTTACAAATGATAGGTTCATGTCACAGCGGTAGCTCTTTTATACATTGCCGTTTGAAGAACACTTGTATAATACATATATTGATAGATACACCTGCGTAATGGCTGTAGAAAAACCTACTGATATGTAGCACACTTATTCGTCTCGGTAGAAGATCTGAAGTGTCTAACAGAGTTTCCACGAGGTAAAAAGCGCTGCGATGCCAACGTCATTGACAGTCGCTTAATCACTTTAGAGTTGTCTGAGATTGATCCAAGACTAGAATTGGTCTGGGAATCTAGTTAACTGCGGGATTAGTGCGCACCATCCGATTAACTCCAAGGAGGCGAGTAGCAGGTCTAAGTTTGGCCGTTGCAGGCGGAGTAAGCGCCAGCGCTTCTTCGACCGCAATAGAGTATTCAGCGCTCCGGGAGGCACGAGGAAAACAGCAGCGGATGGAAATCCATTACGAAGAAGAATTCTCCCCGTAAATATCATTTATCGTACAATTTTAGAAATAAATGTAGTTGACTCGAAACTGTGTGGCTCAGTAGATACGTGCTGGACTAAAAAGGCAATTAGATCTGGGGCTCTGTCACAAGTCAAATATATATATATATATATATATATATATATATATATATATATATATATTTCTAATTTAAGCCTCTTTAACCTGTGGAACTAATTTCTGTTGAAGAGAGTTGTAACTTTTTTATGGCAAAATGTTCAGCAAAGTGACACTTATTTTAGAAAATAGAAAAGTGGAACAGTTTCTTTTGTGCGTAGAAATAAAGTTTATACGTATTATTCGTGCGCCTCGGTTGCACAGTGGTAGAGTGCCAGACTACACATCCAAAGGTCGCGGGTTCGATCCCCGCCAGGTCCTAGGATTTTTATCTGTCACTTTCCACTTCTTTCGCCTCTGGCAATGTTGCTCATGTGAAAAATACCGAGTAGCGCCGTGGTTCGGAACCCACGTTACACTGTAGGTCCCCCTATAACTGACTGGGTAAGTCAGTTCGAAGGTCGGAGGAAGGCAACGGCATACCACCTACAGGACCATGCCTAGTAAAGCACTGTGGTGTTCAAACCAATCTTCGGATTGTTGACTGCTTTAGCCTACCTTACGTATTATTCACAACAAGATGAATTGCAATAACATATCATATAATTCATCAGAGCCAATGATCAAACCCTAAAAGGATACATAGTCAAGAGATTTTGTACTGAACACAACTCCATTTTTATACATAATAATTTATAATGGATTTCCACGTTCTATTCAACAGATAGGAGTAAAGTTTACATAATTTTCCCTTTGAAAGGAATCATCCCGGCATTTCCTTGGATTGAAATCACGGCTTTCTGGATGTCAGCCTCGAACTGCCATCCTCTCGAAAGCGAGTCCGGTGTGTTAACATTGTGCCACTTCCCTCAAAAGTAATTTCTCGGCGCTATCGTGGTGTGATTGTTAACTTGGCCATAGGTACAAGTGAACTTAGCCTTACTACAAGCCGGCCGCGGTGGCCGAGGTGACTGAGGCGCTCCAGTCACGGTCAGCACGGCCACTACGGTCGGGGGTTCGAATCCCCTCTCGGGCATGGATATTTGTGCCGTCCTAGTTATTAAGTGGTTCATAAGTAGTTCCCAACGGTCCATGAATACGCAGCAGATGCGACATGTACTCGGAATTAGTGCCTGGATGATGTTATGTCGGCCGTTTTGGTTGTATAATGCACCGATGAACATTCTTCGGTACCATGCGGGCCGAGGGGACTGAGGCGCGTCAGTCACGGTCTGCACGGCCACTACGGTCTGGGGTTCGAATCCCCCCTCGGGCATGGATAATTGTGCCCTCCTTAGAATAAGCTAGTTGATAAGTAGTTTGTAAGTTTAGGGACTGATGACCCCGTAGTTAAATCCCATAAGCTATACAAACATTTGAAATTTGAATTTTGTACCATGCGGAAGTCCAGAAAGTGGTCCAGAGATATGCGAATATCCCACAGACCTGGGCTGAAGACATTGACATTCCAGTAGTATATGTGCAGCAGTCCGTCGATGCGTTTATCCAGCTCCCAACAGGCCCACAATGCGATCTCATTCAAATGTCTGGAGCTGTTGAGACTGTTGCAAAATAGTGTTCACCCCTAGCACAGTGCAGTTAGTGTCTGCTGAGTTGAAACAGAGGGTGCACAAAAAGGCCAGCCTAATAAGTAACGCTGTAACCTCTCAATATGCACATGTTATACCATAGTGGCGCAGAATATACATGTTAATGGTGTTGCATTCTTTACCGACAGTATAACATACATAATTTATAGCCGCGGTGGAGTAACCGAGCGGTCTAAGGCGCCTCGCTGTGGAGCGCGCGGTTGCTCGCCGTCGGAGGTTCGAGTCCTCCCTGGGGCATGGGTGTGTGTGTGTGTGTTGTCCTTAGGTTAGTTTACCTTAGTCCAAGTAGTTTGTAAGCTACGGACTGATGACCACGCAGTTTGGTCCGATAGATTTACAAAGATTTGAACATATGTTTTACATAATTTATATAATTTTTGCGCAGATTGTCATGCACTTCAATGTGACTTGCAGAGTATTATGTAGGTGTAGATTTATGTAGATGTAGATACGATTGCAACCCACATCCCACAGCCTACTGGTGTGTGAGAAATTATATCCTCTCTCTCTCTCGAATGCAATAAGGAGTATAACTGTTTACATTTGCTCACAATCGCCTGTTTTCTGTTGTTCTTGTGGAATTTTCACAGATAAGATAGCGGAAACAGATGAGTCTTCCAAGATCGACAGGTCTCCAAATTTGCAATACAGATTCATGAGAATAAAGTCATCTCTCGTTTTTAGTGATTAAGCTATAGGCCGGCCGAGTCTTCCTCGGCCGGCCGCGGTGGCCGAGGAGACTGAGGCGCTCCAGTCACGGTCAGCACGGCCACTACGGTCGGGGGTTCGAATCCCCCTCGGGCATGGATATTTGTGCCGTCCTAGATCGTAAGTAGTTCATAAGTTTCGGGACTGATGACCCCGTAGTTAAGTCCCATAAGCTTAACAAACATTTGAACATTGTTTTAGTCTTCCTCGTACAATATTGGTTGAACCGACTACTCCCAAACGTGGAAATCCAACTCGGGACGGTACACACACACACAGATGCGCCAGAATATCTGCTACTAAGTTCTTCAATACTGTCAGTAACGGAAAACTTTTAGCAGCGATACACGAGGTGTAGAAGATGTTGTCGTGCCCTTTTTAGCAATCAGCCACATATTGTGGAGCATGTTTCACAAAGGCCAGAGGTACTCGGTATAAGAAAAGACTACAGGATCAAAAATGTTCAAATGTTTGTAAAGCGCCGGTCGCGGTGGCCGAGGTAGCTGAGGCGCTTCAGTCACGGTCAGCACGGCCACTACGGTCGGGGGTTCGAATCCCCCCTCGGGCATGGATATTTGTGCCGTCCTAGTTCGTAAGTAGTTCATAAGTAGTTTGTAAGTTTAGGGACTGATGACCCCACAGTTAAGTCCCATAACCTTTACAAACATTTTTGTAAGGCTTATGGGACTTAACTGCGGGGTCATCAGTCCCTAAACTTACAAACTACTTATCAACTAAATTATACTAAAGACTGCACAAAACATCCATGCCCGAGGGTGAATTCAAAACGCCGACGGGGAACGGCCTCGCATATCGTAGCATAGCGCCTCAATGCGCTGGGACGCTCTGCCGCGGCGATTCCACGATCCTATTGTATTTATGTATTTAGTGTGTTGACATAATTCACATGTTTTACGTAGATATTTATATATTTACTTATTTATTTTTCGACTGACGATCGGGGCGCGTGAGTAATTGAATTTTAAAATGTCAACAGACGATGTCTCAACAAGTCTGTGTTGAGCTAAGCTACCGGTGCAATGGTGAGAGCGTGTGATTTCCGGGCTGACCTTTCTCATTGGAGATTTCCATTGTTTCCTGTCGGCGGTCAGTGACAATAGTAAACAAGAGTAACTGCGTTCTCTCTCATCACTTTTCAGGTCTCGGAGGTCAAGTGTGACGCAGTCAATGAATGTCCAACCGAACGCCGTTGCTTGTAAGCGTGCATCAAGATTTTCATTCTTCTGTCGCTCGTATCTGGTCAGATAAATTTTCTACATAATTATTTACCGAAAGAATATTTCACAATCTTCTTGAGCTCTGAAGTTAGTAGATCCGTATCCCCACCATTTAAATGATCTTAAGCAGTAAACAATTGGTCGTCCTGTCGGGGGCTGTAAATTGGTTCCCTAATTATGACGAGAGACTGCCCGGCTCAAACTATAATGTAGTTTTGCTCATTTAGGATTACGACGGTTTGCCTAGGTCGCCTATAAATATTTTTGCTGTTGTTTCTTTACCAAACTCGTAGGAAATTGTTTCTTCCGCCTGATTGAAAATACAACTTCATCTCTGGTGAACAACTTCTTCGTTGTGATTTAACAATTCTGTCTGTCCATTTTCCGGTGAGTTAAGATTCCGTTGCAGTTTGAGTAATGAGTGTACTGGATCATTTTTTCTGGGCAAAATACTGTATAACTGAGTGCTTTGTAACACTCGTACGAAATCGAAGAATTGCTTCCGCAAACTGCTCAGATCTACACTACTGGCCATTAAAATTGCTACACCAAGAAGAAATGCAGATAATAAACGGGCATTCATCGGACAAATATATTATACTAGAACTAACATGTGATTACATCTTCACGCAATTTGGGCGCATAGATCCTGAGAAATCAGTTCCCAGAACAACCACCGCTGGCCGTAATAACGGCCTCGATACGCCTGGACATAGAGTCAAACACAGTTTGGATGGCGTGTACAGGTACAGATGCCCATGCAGCTTCAACACGATACCACAGTTCACCAAGAGTAGTGGCTGGCGTATTGTGACGAGCAGTTGCTCGGCCACCATTGACCAGACGTTTCCAGTTGGTGAGAGATCTGCAGAGTGTGCTGGCCAGGGCAGCAGTCAAACATTTTCCGTATCCAGAAAGGCCCGTACAGGACCTGCAACATGCGGTCGTGCATTATCCTGCTGAAATGTAGGGTTTCGCAGGGACCGAATGAAGGGTAGAGCCACGGGTCGTAACAGACCTGAAATATAACGGTCACTGTTCAAAGTGCCGTCGGTGAAAACTAGACTGAGAAGTGACTGAGAAGTGTTACCAATGGCACCCCATACCATCACGCCGTATTATATGTCACTATGGCGATGGCGAATACATGCCTTTCATCTCGACTGCTAGTGATACGAGGCCGTTGGGATCCAGCACGGCGTTTCATAGTGTCGTCCTGAACCCACCGAGTCCATGTTCTGCTAACAGTCATTGAATCGTACCAGCAATGTGGCATTTCGATAAACCGCAATCGCGATAGGCTACAATCTGACCTTCATCATAGTCAGAAACGTGATGGTACGCATTTCTCCTCCTTACGCGAGGCTTCACAACGACGTTTCACCAGGCAACGCCGGTCAACTGCTGTTTGTGTATAAGAAATCTGTTGGAAACTTTCCTCATGTCAGCACGTTGTGGGTGTCGCCACCGGCGCCAACCTTGCGTGAATGCTCTGAAAAGCTAACCATTTGTATATCAGAGCATCTTCTTCCTGTCGGTTAAATTTCGCGTCTGTAGCACGTCATCTTCCTGGTGTAGCAATTTTAATGGCCAGGAGTGTATTTGTCCGACTCTGTAAATACCAACCAGCTGCTGCCTTGATTTTATATTTTAAGATACAGGATGCTTTCTTGGTAATGTAACAAACCTTCAGTGATGATGAAGTATGATAAATGTAGCAAAAGGTAAGAGACTCTGATCCGATAACGATCGAGTCGTAAGTAATAAGCGAACATCGTTCTGGTACCTCTACCAAAATGTTCAAATGTTTGTAAATCGCCGTGGTGGAGTAGCTGACTGGCCTAAAGCGCCTCGCTGCGGAGCGCGCGGTTGCTCGCCGTCGGAGGTTCGCGTCCTCCCTGGGGCATGGGTGTATGTGTTGTCCTTAGGTTAGTTTACCTTAGTTTAAGTATTTTGTAAGCTACGGACTGATGACCACGCAGTTTGGTCCGATAGATTTACAAACATTTGAACATTTTTTTTTTTTTTTTTTTTTTTTTTTTTTTTTTTGTAAATCTAAGGGACTTAAATGCAGTGGTTATCAGTCCTTAGGCCTACAAACTACTCAAACTAACTTGTGCTAACTACAAAACACACACACACACACACATGCTCGAGTCAGGACTCGAACATCCGACGGCGAGCAACCGCGCGCTCCGCAGCAAGGCGCCTTAGAGCGCTCGGCCACTCCACAGCAGCGTTCTTCTAGAAGTGGAATATATGTCCCGCTGTTCCTGGAATACATCCCAGTTGTTATTCGTCAACGAATGTGGTTCTGTAATTCCAATATGATGGAACCTTATCTCATATTGGGGTGTGTGTTCGTGAATACCTAGTTCAGCCATTCCTATAAATACGGATGGCAAGAGGTGGTCTCACCTGGCCTGATTTCGTCTTATGGCGCCATGTGAAAATACACCTGTAGGCTGCAGGTGATTTCCTGGAATTCTCGCTGCCTTCGACACTTAAATGACACTGGAGGTATTAGAACGGGCACGGCAGAACTTTGTGTGTCGATACCTTGCCTGCATTGAAGCTATTATTACAGTTTTGAAAACTATTGTAAATGTGACAGGTTGTAAAACTTGTGCTAGTAAATGGAATTTATGTCCACGGTTACTGATTCATCAACAGAGACATTTTCACATCATTGGGGAGTATTCAGCGGGAATTCCGTCTGGGCCGGCCGCGGTGGCCGAGGGGACTGAGGCGCTCCAGTCACGGTCTGCAAGGCCACTACGGTCGGGGGTTCGAATCCCCTCTCGGGCATGAATATTTGTGCCGTCCTAGTTCGTAAGTAGTTCATAAGTAGTTTGTAAGTTTAGGGACTGATAACACCGTAGTTAAGTCCCATAAGCTATACAAACATTTTTGAATTCCGCCATGTGATCTGGATTCGTAATTTGAGACCTTAGTTTATGTGCTGCTCAAGGCTAGCGGAGGAACTTCAGTAGAGATTTCATTAATTCCTTTCAACTTGATCATTCTGAACTCTGGTCCCTTACCTCAAATTGATACATTTAACCACATTTATAATCCTAAAAATATGTAACGTCATCAAGGAATTACCCTGAATAACAGAATTAAATGTTTGTAAATCTAAGGAACTTAATTACTTTGGCCATTAATCCCTGGGCTTACAAACTACTTAAGCTAACTTATGCTCAAGACAACAAATACGCCATGCTCGAGGGAGGACTCGAACCTCCGACGGCGAGCAGCGGCGCACTCCGCAGCCAGGAGCCTTGTAACAGAATTATTTTCCTGTGTTTAGCATATGCAGTTTACATCCTCCTGAAGTTTAACATTTCACCTGTTGCTACCAAATAGCTACTAAGTGCGGTGCAATTAACTGCAACTGTTATTTTGAAAAGATATTCTCCATTTATACATTCGCCTGCTCGGAGCCTGTGGTGAAATATCTGCCATTGTGTTTGCCACGTGTATGACCTCGTGTAGGGTTTCCGATTCGTACAGCGCGTGGAATTACTCATCCGAGTGATTTGTGGGCATACTGTTATTCCATGGCAGTGAAGCACGGTAAATTACTGTTTGTTTTCCCTCATTTCAGGTGACATTAGGGTGCTTTGTTTTTACTGAGTTCCACGACAGACGTGCGTTTAGAGGCATTTCTCCTCACTCTACAGGTAATCGTTGTGGCAAAGCAGAAATTTTCTAAGACCTAACGCTGGCCGCGGTGGAGTAGCCGAGCGGTCTAAAGCGTCTCTCTGCGGAGCGCGCGGTTGCTCGCCGTGGAGATTCGAGTCCTCCCTGGGGGATGGGTGTGTGTCTTGTCCTTAGGTTAGTTTACCTAGGTTTAAGTAGATTGTAAGCTACGGACTGATGACCACGCAGTTTCGTCCGATGGATATACAAACATTTGATTTGAACCTAACGCTGCCGATTTTGTTTAATCGGCAACTTATTTCATTATTTTATCTGTCCAGTTCCGAAGCTTTATTATTTCGATAAGAATCCTTAGAATCCCCCCCTCTCAAACAGGATGCTAACATAAAAAGGGAACCCCCACCTGGAGGAGCAGGCTTTTATTCTGAGGGGTCACCTCGCCCTAGACGGGCTGGTTTCACTATAGCCGTGACAGCTCCTTTCTCCATGAAGAGACCTTGTCAAGAAGAACAGGAATGACACCCTGTGGGCCCAAAAGCAAGGATTTGTCAAGTGATGCCGGTAGGACAGTACAAGAAAACACATAACAAATGTAAGTGACTTAACTAGGCGTCATGCTAAAAAGAAATGCTTCCGGTATTTTCTTCTGTTCGTAATATCGGTCGAATTATTACATGTCATGCACGTAGCTCGTCGACTTTAGCGCTTCGCTAACGTACGTTGCAACCATCTACCGCTAGAGAGCTGCGAATTGTAGCTTGTAACTTAGCGGTCTTTAAAGTAACTATATTGATGCGCGAGAAACAGCATTCTGTAATCGAGTTTCTAGTAAGAGAAAAATTGCTTCCAATTGCTGTCCAAAGAAGAATGAAAGCTGTATGCGACGATGCTTTTGTCGACAGCCGGCCGCGGTGGCCGAGGGGATTGAGGCGCTCCAGTCACGGTCTGCACGGCCACTACGGTCGGGGGTTCGAATCCCCCCTCGGGCATGGATATTTGTGCCCTCCTTAGTCTTAGTTAGTTCATGAGTAGTTTGTAAGTTTAGGGACTGATTACCCTATAGTTAAGTCCCATAGACTATACAAACATTTGAACATTTTGATTTTGTCGACATCAGTAATATGCGACGTTGGGATTTTCATCCTCGTAATAGAGATGGTAGTGCTAACCTCTGTGCCTCTCCGGGTGATGCTATAGTATACAAGGAAGTAGCAACGCTGTAAGAAATGTAGCGCAATACAGGAAGATCAGCAATGTATAGATGCTTGGTGCAGGAAGTGACAGATGACTCTCAACACAAACGAATGTAACGTAGTGCGAATACCGTACGTGAAAGCTAGATCGTTTACTGTATGACAACACAATTGCGGAACAGTCACGGTCGCGGTGGAGTGGCCGAGCGTTCTAATAGAGTCTGCCTCGGGCAGTGGAACGGCGCGGAAGGTACTGTTTACCTCCTCGCCGTAGCGCGTGTTCCGCGGTTGTTTACCTTCGCAGCGCTTGTCGCTTGTATTACGATCAACACTAGAATGGCCAACTCGTACCGCAAAACCACACTGAAGTTCACCTTCTCGAACGAATATGTACGACCAAAAGCACTGGAAATCGAACAATTCCTACGTGAGGAAGTGAAGATCCCCTGTGAGGACTTGATTGGAATACACTTCTCGATCGTTAGCAGTGTAGTGTACGTCAAATTGACATCCGATGCAGCCTGCGACAGAATACTTGCACGGACAAAAGATGGCCTTAAATTCCGGCATTCGGACGGACACATCGGCCCAGTAGCAGTTGAACATGTCGGCCTAGGTTTACGTACGGTCCGAGTTTTCGAACTTCCGTTCGAAATGCCAGCAGAAGAAGTGATGGCGGCGCTCCGCCCTTACGGAACAGTACACGGACACGTAGCAGAGAAATGGATACACTTCAGTACGTATCCAGTCCTGAACGGCGTGCGGCAAGTGAGCATAGAGCTAAAGAAACACGTCCCGTCCTACCTCTACATCGGCGGCTGCCGGGCCATTGTTATATATGACGGGCAGCCGAAGACCTGTTCCGGATGCGGTAAAGAGGGACACGTGAGAAACGAATGTCCCCAACGCAGGATTCCACAACTTCGGAGCGATGATGTCACACTTCCGCAGCCCATAACAACCCTGCCACTAACCTATGCAGCGGCAATGAGACCGGAAGAACTTCAGACGCCAGTTCAAGATCTGGCTCCAGAACTCCCACAAGACCTTTCACAACCTGCAACGACTGGACGAGATGAGGCCGGCGAGTACCAACGACAACCGATCCCTCGCTCGGAGGTTCCGACACGGGACGAAGATGTCGACAAACGAGACACTGGCATGGAAATTGACGCCATGGTCGTGCCCACAGCCGCTTTCGTCCCTGAACGTCGCAACTCCATTCCGTCATCTGATTCAGAACTACATCCTCGTAAACAGAAGTCGCCACAACGACGCAAGAAGAGGAGGAAAACATCGACAACAGAGTCGGAATCACGACTACAGGACGAATCTGTCCCGCTCGCACCAGAGGATTCCCAGGACGATGTCTCCAGCGCAGCTGACAGTGCCCACCACGTGCAGGACGATTTACCGAGTGCCTCTGGAACACAACAGCGTTCTGAAGACCCGGATGCCGATGCTTCTCGAGAAACCAAAAAGGATACCGGGATGAGAGCAGCTACTCGCGTATCGACTATGACTGGAAATGCCCCCGTTTCCTGGGGAGACGAAGTACCACCAGATGAAGAAATGCCACAGGATGGCCCGGAAAACCGGGCATGAGTAATAAGCAGGAAACACGCAGCGCCCAACGACTTCCGTTCCTACGCACATGAACGTGCGGGACAACGTACAAGCATACAGGATCGCCACAATTAATTTGAATACCATTGGCTCCCATCCAAAACTTCAATTGTTACGTGACACACTACGAGCTGCGGACATTGACATTGCGCTGTTCCAAGAGCTACGGACAGACACCTGGCCCGATTTATATGGTTATACCGCATATGTAACCCCAACTACCAACGGAGAGGCGGGAGCTGCGATCGTCGTTCGAGATGGCATGGCAGTCGAAGACATCACTTACCTGCCGTCATCACGAGGGCTGGGACTAACAGTACACGGAATCAGGCTGGTCAATATCTACGCGCCCTCCGGTACAGGAAAACGACGTGAACGATCCCAGTTTTACTCTGAAGCGATTACACCGCTTTTTCTGGGACGTTATGAGAACATCATTGTTGGCGGAGATTTCAACTGTGTTCTGTCGAAGAAGGACCAATATCCTAATTTTACCACCTGTCCCGAACTCCGACACTTGGTGCAAAGACTCAGTCTCGCAGATACCTGGGAAGTGGTGCACGGACAACGTCCGGGATTTACGCATGTCACGAGTCACTCAGGCAGTCGATTGGATCGCATCTACGTGTCTTCTCCGCTCACTTCGGACGTCTTAAACGCCGAAAGATGGCCTGCAGCCTTCTCAGACCATAGTGTTTTCGTGTGCACGATAAACCTTCGACGTCAAACAATATGGCGCAGTCGGGGCCAATGGAAACTAAACATCGCCTATTTAAAGGAACCGGAATGTCGAGACAGGGTGAAGGATACGTGGGAATCCTGCGAAAGACGCCTCACACAATACTCGTCCACTCTTCTGTGGTGGGTACACTGTGTAAAGCCTGCCTTACGCCGCACTCTGCTCCGGTATGGCAAGGAACGTATGCAGTGGCACCGACATACGACAGAATTTTATTACATGATCCTGCGGGACCTTATGGAACATCCGCCGTCGCCAGAACGTCATGTCGAAGCCCAACGTGTCAAGGCAAAGATTTTGGCCCTCACTCGGCGCCAATTGGAGGGTGTCGTGGTTCGAGCGCGCTGTCACGACAACATCAATGGCGAAACACCCTCCATGCATCACGTTGTCACAAACCTCAGACGCCGTCGACAAGCGCTGATTTCCTCTTTAGATTTACCTGACGGTCGCCGACTGAACTCACAGGCGGACATTGCAAAGGCCTTCGCAGCTCATTACCGCCACTTCTATCGCGAAGAAGAGCCTAACGCTGTGGCATTGAGAGAGGTCCCACGGACGATCCATCGTACCCTTGATGTTCAGGCGGCGGAATCTCTTTTAGACAACATTTCTACTGAAGATGTCACTGATGCACTCGCCAAGGGAGCTCTTAACCGATCGCCAGGACCAGACGGACTGCCTTTAGAATTCTATAGAACCTTTCAAGACTTGATGCTCCCACGATGGAGAGAGATGTATCAGGAGATACTGTCCAATACAACCTCACCACCGCCAGAATTTCTGGAAGGCATCATTATTCCGATACCAAAACCCGCCGGAGGCAGACGACCTGATAGCTATCGGCCGATAACGTTAATCAACTCCGATTTCAAAATTTTTTCACGGATACTCGCGATGCGACTCAGGCGAGTCCTGTATCAAGTCCTTTCACCCGCACAGACGTCCTTGGGTGGAGACACCAACATACAAACAACACTATCTGACTACAGAGACATCATCGCCACGGCAACAGTCTGTCGACTGCAGGGAGCCATGATTTCTATCGACTTCGACCACGCCTACGATCGCGTGAGCCACAATTTCCTCGCAAAGGTCATGGAACGGATGGCTTTTCCTCCCGCCTTTGTCCTCGTAATTATGCGCCTCCTTCGTGGAGCTTCTTCGACGGTGATGGTCAATGGACGAACGTCAGAACCAGTACCAATCGCACGATCAGTACGACAGGGTTGTCCTCTGTCAACGATCCTGTATGCCATCGCATTAGAACCCCTTCTCTGTGGCTTGCAAAGTCTGTTATCAGGGATCACCCTGCGGGGACATACATTCAATTGCCGCGCCTACGCAGACGATCTCGTCTTCATCGTACGTACCAAAGAGGAGGTACAGGAGGCGACACGATTGATCGAGAAATATGGCAGCGGAGCGGGTAGCCATATGAATATAGCCAAATCCTGCGCGATGAACATTGGACAGGGACTCCCAGATGGAAGCGTAGCCCCATTCAGAACTACAGAGACTCTCCGCTGCCTGGGAATAATTTTCACTCCAGACATCCGTCGTACCACAGCCATGAACTTTCGGCGACTACTTCAGAACATCAGGACTGGAGTTCGAAGTCAGTTGTTGCGAGCGATGGACATGATACAGAAGGTGAAATTCATAAACATCTATATGGCATCCCGTATAACACACATTGCACAAATTTTACCAATTCCTAGAGCGATGGCACGACAGATCCAAGCAGCCTTTGGTTACTTTGTCAGTAACGGTCACATCTTCAAGGTCAAGTACGACACCCTCACACTCCCTAAGCGGAGAGGGGGTCTAGCCTTGGTCAACGTCCTGGCACGCGCGACGGCGCTTTATATGCGTACAATCGTTAAGCTCTGGAATCACAGACCCCACAGTATTACGGGTCTGTTGGTCGACGAACTTGCACCTACTTCACGCCACCCGCCGATCTTCCTTGCCCACATAGTACCAGCGCTCTCACACATCAAATTCTTTTTGCTTGAATATAGTTATATTCATTACGACTTTCCTCGTACCAGAGCTCCCGCTACGCGCGATATTTATCAACTGTTAATGAGAACACATCCACGGAACGCCGTCGAAGGCCGCCAACCAGAGGTTACGTGGACGACGGTATGGCGCTCAGTGCACCAACCATACTTCACCGCAGAAACGAGCAGCATTTGGTATACCTTTGTCAATGGTAAATATCCGACGCGTCACAGACTCCACGCCATCTCCCTGGTGGACTCCCCGCTCTGCCTGAGGTGCAACGAAGACGACACCGACGAACACCGTCTGCTCTGCTGCGAGGCGGCGGCCGTATGGCACCTAGTCCAACAGATATTAGCCCTTTATCTCCGAGTACCAACAAACATGATTACCACGAAGATGATACTCCATCCGGATGCGACTTATTTCCCATCATCGAAGATGCATGCAGTCACTTGGATAAAGGGCATGGCCACCCATTATCTTTTGCGAGAAGGACCCAAGGACGTGATAGATTTCTGGACGTTCTTACTAACACGACACGACATTATGAGACGGCACGCAAAGTACCGGTCTGTCTTTGCTAACTACTTAGGAAGCATTTTTACCAATCCGCCCCACAGCTGGAACCTCCCTGGAGATAGGAGCTGAAAGGTGCGGAGCCCAGTCTCCTACATGGATCTAGAAGTTATTTAACATATTCCTATTGTTAACCAAGTAGTTTTTCTATTACTCTCGACACGACGTATAAAGCAACACGATCAAATCGATGAAACGAACGCAGAACAGTGTGCGAATACCGTACGTGAAAGCTAGATCGTTTACTGTATGACAACACAATTGCGGAACAGTCACGGTCGCGGTGGAGTGGCCGAGCGTTCTAATAGAGTCTGCCTCGGGCAGTGGAACGGCGCGGAAGGTACTGTTTACCTCCTCGCCGTAGCGCGTGTTCCGCGGTTGTTTACCTTCGCAGCGCTTGTCGCTTGTATTACGATCAACACTAGAATGGCCAACTCGTACCGCAAAACCACACTGAAGTTCACCTTCTCGAACGAATATGTACGACCAAAAGCACTGGAAATCGAACAATTCCTACGTGAGGAAGTGAAGATCCCCTGTGAGGACTTGATTGGAATACACTTCTCGATCGTTAGCAGTGTAGTGTACGTCAAATTGACATCCGATGCAGCCTGCGACAGAATACTTGCACGGACAAAAGATGGCCTTAAATTCCGGCATTCGGACGGACACATCGGCCCAGTAGCAGTTGAACATGTCGGCCTAGGTTTACGTACGGTCCGAGTTTTCGAACTTCCGTTCGAAATGCCAGCAGAAGAAGTGATGGCGGCGCTCCGCCCTTACGGAACAGTACACGGACACGTAGCAGAGAAATGGATACACTTCAGTACGTATCCAGTCCTGAACGGCGTGCGGCAAGTGAGCATAGAGCTAAAGAAACACGTCCCGTCCTACCTCTACATCGGCGGCTGCCGGGCCATTGTTATATATGACGGGCAGCCGAAGACCTGTTCCGGATGCGGTAAAGAGGGACACGTGAGAAACGAATGTCCCCAACGCAGGATTCCACAACTTCGGAGCGATGATGTCACACTTCCGCAGCCCATAACAACCCTGCCACTAACCTATGCAGCGGCAATGAGACCGGAAGAACTTCAGACGCCAGTTCAAGATCTGGCTCCAGAACTCCCACAAGACCTTTCACAACCTGCAACGACTGGACGAGATGAGGCCGGCGAGTACCAACGACAACCGATCCCTCGCTCGGAGGTTCCGACACGGGACGAAGATGTCGACAAACGAGACACTGGCATGGAAATTGACGCCATGGTCGTGCCCACAGCCGCTTTCGTCCCTGAACGTCGCAACTCCATTCCGTCATCTGATTCAGAACTACATCCTCGTAAACAGAAGTCGCCACAACGACGCAAGAAGAGGAGGAAAACATCGACAACAGAGTCGGAATCACGACTACAGGACGAATCTGTCCCGCTCGCACCAGAGGATTCCCAGGACGATGTCTCCAGCGCAGCTGACAGTGCCCACCACGTGCAGGACGATTTACCGAGTGCCTCTGGAACACAACAGCGTTCTGAAGACCCGGATGCCGATGCTTCTCGAGAAACCAAAAAGGATACCGGGATGAGAGCAGCTACTCGCGTATCGACTATGACTGGAAATGCCCCCGTTTCCTGGGGAGACGAAGTACCACCAGATGAAGAAATGCCACAGGATGGCCCGGAAAACCGGGCATGAGTAATAAGCAGGAAACACGCAGCGCCCAACGACTTCCGTTCCTACGCACATGAACGTGCGGGACAACGTACAAGCATACAGGATCGCCACAATTAATTTGAATACCATTGGCTCCCATCCAAAACTTCAATTGTTACGTGACACACTACGAGCTGCGGACATTGACATTGCGCTGTTCCAAGAGCTACGGACAGACACCTGGCCCGATTTATATGGTTATACCGCATATGTAACCCCAACTACCAACGGAGAGGCGGGAGCTGCGATCGTCGTTCGAGATGGCATGGCAGTCGAAGACATCACTTACCTGCCGTCATCACGAGGGCTGGGACTAACAGTACACGGAATCAGGCTGGTCAATATCTACGCGCCCTCCGGTACAGGAAAACGACGTGAACGATCCCAGTTTTACTCTGAAGCGATTACACCGCTTTTTCTGGGACGTTATGAGAACATCATTGTTGGCGGAGATTTCAACTGTGTTCTGTCGAAGAAGGACCAATATCCTAATTTTACCACCTGTCCCGAACTCCGACACTTGGTGCAAAGACTCAGTCTCGCAGATACCTGGGAAGTGGTGCACGGACAACGTCCGGGATTTACGCATGTCACGAGTCACTCAGGCAGTCGATTGGATCGCATCTACGTGTCTTCTCCGCTCACTTCGGACGTCTTAAACGCCGAAAGATGGCCTGCAGCCTTCTCAGACCATAGTGTTTTCGTGTGCACGATAAACCTTCGACGTCAAACAATATGGCGCAGTCGGGGCCAATGGAAACTAAACATCGCCTATTTAAAGGAACCGGAATGTCGAGACAGGGTGAAGGATACGTGGGAATCCTGCGAAAGACGCCTCACACAATACTCGTCCACTCTTCTGTGGTGGGTACACTGTGTAAAGCCTGCCTTACGCCGCACTCTGCTCCGGTATGGCAAGGAACGTATGCAGTGGCACCGACATACGACAGAATTTTATTACATGATCCTGCGGGACCTTATGGAACATCCGCCGTCGCCAGAACGTCATGTCGAAGCCCAACGTGTCAAGGCAAAGATTTTGGCCCTCACTCGGCGCCAATTGGAGGGTGTCGTGGTTCGAGCGCGCTGTCACGACAACATCAATGGCGAAACACCCTCCATGCATCACGTTGTCACAAACCTCAGACGCCGTCGACAAGCGCTGATTTCCTCTTTAGATTTACCTGACGGTCGCCGACTGAACTCACAGGCGGACATTGCAAAGGCCTTCGCAGCTCATTACCGCCACTTCTATCGCGAAGAAGAGCCTAACGCTGTGGCATTGAGAGAGGTCCCACGGACGATCCATCGTACCCTTGATGTTCAGGCGGCGGAATCTCTTTTAGACAACATTTCTACTGAAGATGTCACTGATGCACTCGCCAAGGGAGCTCTTAACCGATCGCCAGGACCAGACGGACTGCCTTTAGAATTCTATAGAACCTTTCAAGACTTGATGCTCCCACGATGGAGAGAGATGTATCAGGAGATACTGTCCAATACAACCTCACCACCGCCAGAATTTCTGGAAGGCATCATTATTCCGATACCAAAACCCGCCGGAGGCAGACGACCTGATAGCTATCGGCCGATAACGTTAATCAACTCCGATTTCAAAATTTTTTCACGGATACTCGCGATGCGACTCAGGCGAGTCCTGTATCAAGTCCTTTCACCCGCACAGACGTCCTTGGGTGGAGACACCAACATACAAACAACACTATCTGACTACAGAGACATCATCGCCACGGCAACAGTCTGTCGACTGCAGGGAGCCATGATTTCTATCGACTTCGACCACGCCTACGATCGCGTGAGCCACAATTTCCTCGCAAAGGTCATGGAACGGATGGCTTTTCCTCCCGCCTTTGTCCTCGTAATTATGCGCCTCCTTCGTGGAGCTTCTTCGACGGTGATGGTCAATGGACGAACGTCAGAACCAGTACCAATCGCACGATCAGTACGACAGGGTTGTCCTCTGTCAACGATCCTGTATGCCATCGCATTAGAACCCCTTCTCTGTGGCTTGCAAAGTCTGTTATCAGGGATCACCCTGCGGGGACATACATTCAATTGCCGCGCCTACGCAGACGATCTCGTCTTCATCGTACGTACCAAAGAGGAGGTACAGGAGGCGACACGATTGATCGAGAAATATGGCAGCGGAGCGGGTAGCCATATGAATATAGCCAAATCCTGCGCGATGAACATTGGACAGGGACTCCCAGATGGAAGCGTAGCCCCATTCAGAACTACAGAGACTCTCCGCTGCCTGGGAATAATTTTCACTCCAGACATCCGTCGTACCACAGCCATGAACTTTCGGCGACTACTTCAGAACATCAGGACTGGAGTTCGAAGTCAGTTGTTGCGAGCGATGGACATGATACAGAAGGTGAAATTCATAAACATCTATATGGCATCCCGTATAACACACATTGCACAAATTTTACCAATTCCTAGAGCGATGGCACGACAGATCCAAGCAGCCTTTGGTTACTTTGTCAGTAACGGTCACATCTTCAAGGTCAAGTACGACACCCTCACACTCCCTAAGCGGAGAGGGGGTCTAGCCTTGGTCAACGTCCTGGCACGCGCGACGGCGCTTTATATGCGTACAATCGTTAAGCTCTGGAATCACAGACCCCACAGTATTACGGGTCTGTTGGTCGACGAACTTGCACCTACTTCACGCCACCCGCCGATCTTCCTTGCCCACATAGTACCAGCGCTCTCACACATCAAATTCTTTTTGCTTGAATATAGTTATATTCATTACGACTTTCCTCGTACCAGAGCTCCCGCTACGCGCGATATTTATCAACTGTTAATGAGAACACATCCACGGAACGCCGTCGAAGGCCGCCAACCAGAGGTTACGTGGACGACGGTATGGCGCTCAGTGCACCAACCATACTTCACCGCAGAAACGAGCAGCATTTGGTATACCTTTGTCAATGGTAAATATCCGACGCGTCACAGACTCCACGCCATCTCCCTGGTGGACTCCCCGCTCTGCCTGAGGTGCAACGAAGACGACACCGACGAACACCGTCTGCTCTGCTGCGAGGCGGCGGCCGTATGGCACCTAGTCCAACAGATATTAGCCCTTTATCTCCGAGTACCAACAAACATGATTACCACGAAGATGATACTCCATCCGGATGCGACTTATTTCCCATCATCGAAGATGCATGCAGTCACTTGGATAAAGGGCATGGCCACCCATTATCTTTTGCGAGAAGGACCCAAGGACGTGATAGATTTCTGGACGTTCTTACTAACACGACACGACATTATGAGACGGCACGCAAAGTACCGGTCTGTCTTTGCTAACTACTTAGGAAGCATTTTTACCAATCCGCCCCACAGCTGGAACCTCCCTGGAGATAGGAGCTGAAAGGTGCGGAGCCCAGTCTCCTACATGGATCTAGAAGTTATTTAACATATTCCTATTGTTAACCAAGTAGTTTTTCTATTACTCTCGACACGACGTATAAAGCAACACGATCAAATCGATGAAACGAACGCAGAACAGGACCAATCACCACACCTTGCCAAATACTTACGCAACACATCAAGGTGCCCCCCGTAACTGGGTCGATACGGGTAAGAGAAGACAATTAAAACGAACACTAATTCTGACCGACATCGAACATGGAGGAAGAATTATTTACGCGAAGACATACCCGGGTCCCCGTTGCGGAGAGTCGGACCCGAAGAATGTTTATTTCCGATATCAGAAGAGGACATCACTCTTCTGTCATCCTTCCAGAAGCATATATTAAGTTCGATTTATTATATTTCGTATTATTTTTTAAATTATATTTTATTTAAATGTTCCAAAGAAAATACAATATGTTGGCCATGTGAATCCAATGACCTGAAGGAAGGCAAAACAAAGAAATGAAATTAATTCCCCACCTACAAAAAAAAAAAAAAAAAAAAAAAGGTGACTGAGGAAATTTTTAATAAAGATAAAAAAAATAAAAAAAAAGGTGACTGAGGCGCTAATACATTAAAAAAAATAAAAAAAAAAAATAAAAAGGCGCCCAGCTGCGGAGCGCGCCGCTGCTCACCGTCGGAGGTTCGAGACCTCCCTCGGGCATGGGTGTATTTGTTGTCCTTAGCATAAGTTAGTTTAAGTAGTTTGTAAGCCTAGGGACTGATGGCCAGAGTAGTTAAGTCCCACAGATTTACAAACATTTGAACTGTTTTTGAATTTGAACAATCACTGGAAGCAGTTACTTGCATAAAATATATGGGAGTACCCAAAAGGAATGATCAGAAGTTGAACAACCACGTACAATTAATCGCAAGTAAGGCAGGTGCAAGTTCACTGGAAGAATTCTCAGGAAATGCAACTCAGTAGCCTAAAAACACTTCGTTGTATGTGCTTGACGTCATTCAAGGTGGGAATGCGATCTAATATCTTGTATGGGAATCTGAATAAGTGGAGAAGCTCCTCTGCTTATGCATATTCCCGTTGAATACACTTGTTCGAAAAATACTTCAGTATTGCTCAGAAATGTGGAGTCCGTAACAGGTAGGACTGATAAAGGCGATGGCGAAGATTCAAAAAACTGCAAACGAAGAATTCTGCATCACATTAGTTAACCAATATACTGCAGCCGCCTTTGTACCGGGTGATCAAAAAGTAAGTATAAATTTGAAAACTTAATAAACCACGGAATAATGTAGATAGAGAGGTAAAAATTGACACAAATGCTTGGAACGACATGGGGTTTTATTAGAAAAAATAATGTAAAAAAAGGTCCAAAAATGTCCGACAGGTGACGCTTCATCTGATCAGAAAAGCAATAATCAGCATAACAAATTAAGGCACAGCAAAGATGATGATCTCTACAGGAAATGCTCAATATGTTCACCATCATTCCTCAACAATAGCTGTACTCGAGGAATAATGTTGTGAACAGCACTGTAAAGCATGTCCGGAGTGATGATGGTCTGGGGACCTGGGAGGCCAAGCATGTCGAAAGTGGCGGCGCCGGCCGCGGTGGCCGAGGGGACTGAGGCGCTCCAGTGACGGTCTGCATGGCCACTACGGTCGGGGGTTCGAATCCCCCCTCGGGCATCGATATTTGTGCCGTCCTTAGTGTTAAGTAATTCATAAGCAGTTTGTAAGTTTAGGGACTGATGACCCCGTAGTTAAGTCCCGTAAGCTATACAAACATTTGAACATCTTTTTGAAAGAGGCGGCTGAGCACATGATCATCGCCAAACGACGCGAGCAAGAGATCTTTCACGCGTCTGGCAATATGGGGTGGAGCGCCATCCTGCATAAAAATCGTACGATCCAGCAGGTGTTTATCAGCCTGGCTGGGGATGATGCGATTCTGTAACATCGGCGTAGCTCTCACCCTTCACGGTAGCAGTTACATAACTAGAATCACGCAGTTCCTCGAAGAAAAAAGGCCCGATAACGGTAAATGCGGTAAATCCAACCCTTACCGTGACTTTCTCGTCATGAAATGGAGTTTCCACGACAGTTCTAGGATTTTCGGTAGCCCAAATTCTCATGCGCAGTCACTGACGTTTTGCTGTCCAGCACCATCTGTTGGACTTTTTATTTCCTTCTTCTAATAAAACCCCATGTCATTCCAAGCATGTGTGTCAATTTTTACATCTGTCTACATTATTCTGTGATTTATTTTCAAATTTATACTGACTTTTTTATCACCCGGTGTATCTCGGGAGCAGGCCTCGAGGAGACAGATGAAAGCCAACAACGACGCTTACTAGCTTATTTCTTTGTCCTTTTTACCGCGAGCCATACGCGACTGGAACAGGACAAGGAGGCATTGACAGTGGCACAAATAGTACCCTCCACGACACACCTTGAGGTGACTTGCGGAGAGTAGAGGCAGAGGTGAAAGTGGGGGCCTGCGTACGGTAACTAACGAGACTGGGAGTCGGGTTGATGAACTCGTCACAGAAAACAGATCGATAACACAGTCAGCTCTCAGGTAAGTGTGGCACATCACGAGAGCCTGCCTGTAAAGGCCAGTGCACAACTGCGGTACCCAAGTCTGCGCTCCTGGCATGAAACAGACGATTTCTTTTGCGTTTTGAGCGTGATGGTGAGGTTTCTGTTAACGTTTTGAAAAGCGTGTAAAGCTAGGCACCATTTTGGCTCTAGACCCAAGGGCGCATAATTAAGTTCCTCCACAAACGGTCACTGTACACACTGCCGGCCGCGGTGGCCGAGGTGACTGAGGCGCTCCAGTCACGGTCAGCACTGCCACTACGGTCGGGGGTTCGAATCCCCCCTCGGGCATGGATATTTGGGCCGTCCTATTTCGTAAGTAGTTCATAAGTAGTTTGTAAGTTTAGGGACTGATGACCCCGTAGTTAAGTCCCATAAGCTATACAAACATTTGAACATTTTTTTGAACTGTACACACTCTCAATTGTTATGTGGATTTTACATTGGAGGCACGTTCCCTGTGGCTAGAAACTAGATTGAAATACGCTGTTTCTCACGCACATACATTGTTACCTTACAATTTTTAAGAAAAGAGTTTGATACATGTTTCGAGTACTTAAAACATATTTTTTGTTTTTATAGCTTATGGGACTTAAATACGGGTTCATCAGTCCCTAAACTTACAATCTACTTATGAACTAGCTAATCCAAGCCCGAGGGGGGATTCGAACCCCCCGACCGTAGTGGCCTTGCAGACCGTGACTGGAGCGCCTCAGTCCCCTCGGCCACCGCGGCCGGCTAATAAAAATTAGTACTCAGTTCCATACATAAGGTAAAGCAGTCAACAATCTGAAGATGGGTGAAAACACCACAGTGCCTTACTAGGTACGGCCCTGTTTAGAGGTGGTATGCCGTTGCCTTCCTCCGGCCTTCGAACTGACTTACCCAGCCAGTTATAGGGGGACCTACAGTTTAACGTGGATTTGGGACAACGGTGTTACTCGACATTTTTCACATCAGCAACATTGCCAAAGATGAAAGAGGTGACAAATGATAGATAAAAATCGTAGGACTTAGCGGGGATCCAACCCGCGCCCTTTGGATTCACTACCACTCTGCTGCCGAGATACACTACAGTTCAGTAACATTTGAACTTCTATGCATACAAACGTATTTTTTCATTATATAATACACATACGAAATAGTATGTTAAGTGTTGGAAGTATGTACATAAATCTAATATATAAACACTGAGCAGGATTTGATGTTCAAATGTCGGCCACCGCGGCCGGAAAACATATTTATAAAACAATTCTTCGATGACCTAGATGACAAAATGACTTTTGGTAGCATTGTTGTCACGCAATGGCTTTGAACGTCCCCTTTCCTTTCGAGGGAGAAAATAATACGATGAAGTCTCGTATTATAGAGATCTGTTAAAGTCTGCCAAAAGTGTAATCAATTTCACAGACTCTTATTTAGAAAATTCACGTGTTTACAGCTACAATGCTGTCTGACGGAAACGTTCTGCTTTCAGCTTATGGTCACAAAATTGCTGTCCCTGTTTCGATTATTAAAGGATGAGAAATTATTTCATTATCTGAAAAAGTTTAGTCTAACTGTTGCTTGCAGTTTTAATAATATACAGAATCTGTTTCGGTAGAATGCTTTGATAAAATTAATATATCCATTACTCTATCAATTAATTTTATTATACTTGTATTTCCGTAAATAGTGTTGTCATTAGAGACTGTGTAAGATTGAAATCACACGTTGATAAGCTATACTGATTCATTTCTAAGGTACATTCTGAAAGACGCTACTCTACAAATGTGGAAAACTGTATGCTGATATATTCACTATATAATAACCAAGCTTAGGCGTCAGACGACCTAACTTATTTGCAAGTTTAATTCTAAATCATATACCTCTCAATTCTGCTATGTATGTGATACAAGTACGAATCAGTTATAGAACTAAGATAAAATATAAACTGATGTCTTTTCTAAAACAAAACGCCCCATATTTTGAAAGCATTGAAGTAGTAGCGCAATGGTGGAGACTCTGTTCTGGTATTCGATAGGAGCGAAGAATTCTGATTTACGATTTTCGTGTTTTCCCTGAAACGATTCACGTGATTGCCTGGATAGTTAGTTTGAAAAGGACATGCCGATATTCTTCCCTATTCTTATTCTCTTCAAAGTTGTATTCCATCTGTTATTATTTCATCATCGTCGGGACATTAGTGTTTAATCTTCCTCGCAACAGCCGCCCAGTCCGTAGAATGACGCTTTAGACCAAGCGGTCATTGCGCACAGCCTACGGCAAATCACCTGAAGTATTTACCAGTATTAATGTAACACAAATGGCAGATGCGATATTTTATTCCATGCACTGCGACTAATGACAGGCGTTGTGTGCTGTGGTTCTGTGGTGCTGAAGAATTAACTCAGATAACAGTTTGTTATAAGCGAGCTGAAGTCGTAACTTGAAAGTTTTGTCGTTATGTTGAGACTACATGAGCTTATTTACTTTAATATGTTTGTTTGCGTTGCCATCTTCCGCAGCAGCTGTTACACTCAGTTAATATTAGTTTTTCGGAGTTAAGCTTACTGCAATTAATGAAAGAGTATTTTACACCAGAATCGCTTCGCTTTTATTTAAAAAGTTTCTCCTGTGGTCATTGGGATTCCTTTCTCTTGTATACGTATCCTAAAGCAATGTTTCTTCGTTATTTGTTCACGGAGATTGCAGTCAAAAGAAACTTGGTTGTACATCATTTTTGAAACTACTGTTTTTATACGCTGCATTGCCATTATTTAGGAACACTCAACAAAACTGCAGTTACATGTGTTCTGCACTCAGCACAATGTTTACGTTCATACATTTGTGTGTTATTTTAGTATGTCTATGAAGTTCATTCATTTATTCATTGTTCTACTTCTGTGTTCTCAATTTGTTCATTCATTTGCTTTTGCAACACGAAAAACAAATGAATAAATAGAAGTACTGTGGTAATGTGGAACACATGTAAATGCAATTCTGTTTCTATTGAGAAGTTTAACAAAGTCGGGCGAAGCGGCAGTAAAGTCAGTGCTTTGTAGGAGTAAGCGGTTTTTCCGAAACAACGTAGAAAACAGGGGCGGTTTGCAATGTATGTAAACAGGAAAGAAAAACGCCAATAACCACATAATACGCTTTATAAATAAAAGCGATTCGCTTCTGGTGGAAAATACTCTATAATTAGATGCAGCAACATTAAGGCAGAAAACGGTAATTTACTACTTATTTTGCTATCTTGCTCTCCCAAGCTTTTGTCTGGTATTCGTAAGACTGAAACCTGTTGATTGTATGATGTGAGGAGACGGGGGTGGCAGAACCTAACACTAGTACAGATAGAACACACCTGCGTTGGAGCTTCCGCATTTTGTTTCGGTATAAATATTGCGTACTATCATTGAGCACGGAATCCGCTCTCCAACGACATGTTAAGCAGCTGTGGACGTGTGGGCATGTATGTTGTTGCTTCATGTTGTTCCGTTTGAACGCGAAAGTGGCTTTCACATTCCTCGCAGAAGCAAAGCGTTCGCTTCTGTGCGCGATGTCCATCGTGTATATCACACGGGAGTCAGACGCAGTTGTTAAATAGTAAATCCAGTGCAGTTTGGCAATTTCAAAGTACAATAGAACGACGAATTAGTCTTTCAATGATTTCGATCCCAGTATTAGCCTAAGAATTGGTTTCGTTAATGACTTTTCAGTCTGCAGTGTCCTTAACGCTGTAAAGATATTGATGAGCTCTTTCTAAATATTCAGTTGCAGTTGTTAGCCCACAGAAATACATTTTATGGTTTTTAATAAAGAAAAAAAAAGAAAAGAAAACAAAGGTATGCGGTTTTCTAAACTTTCGTCAGGCCAGGCAATGCCACATATGGTTCTGCAGATAGAAATTATTCAGAACACGTGTACAACGTGGCGGTTGCAGTAATTAGCATGGGCACATAAACTGTAATTGTGAAAAGCGCACAACTCTGTACATTACATGCTTGAATTATTCAGAAAATGCAAATTTATTTATTGTAGATTTCTCAGAGAATGAGTTTATTAACACATTGTATCATTGTACTGAAATTATGGGAAAATATGTTGATAAAGAGACTCGAGACTAATCAGGAATAGGATATGCTTCAGTACTTAAGAAAGAAATCGCATTGCTGCCATCTCCACAGAAGATAATCGCCTGAAACTGATCGAGGCGGCGCAATGGTTGGCACACAGGACTTATATTCGGGAGAACGGCGCTTCAAATCCCCCTGGCCACCCAGGCTTAGGTGTTCGGCGATCTCCTTAAATCACTCGGGTGAATGCCGGTATCCTTTCTTTCAAAAGTCTCGACCGATATCCTTCCCCATACTTAATAACAACCCGAGCATGTGCTCCGTCTCTAATGACAACGTTGTCGACCGGACGTTGAAACCAAACTAATTTCCTTCCTTCCTTCTTGTATGATCAGACATAACCAAAAGTATAATCTCCACAGTTTACTGAGTGGAATAGGAGCAGACAATAAACAATCATGTGCTTACTGCGCACCTGTTTCGTATGGAACTGATAGTCTCCAAAGCTCAGAAATGCGATTTGTGCAACAAAGAAACTAGGTTAAGTCCAGGTTAGAATGGCACTAATAAGAGGATCGTAAAGACGATCGCTTTGCCGCAGTCAGGCACGTCGAAAAGAGTCACATTCACATAACATACATTTTTGTCGACAGCCTTCATCAGAATAAGAGCAAACACACATTCAGACAATACCTCAGACACAAGCTCGTGCACACGTCTGCCATCTGCGGCTACCACTGCCCGGCTCCAAAGATGGCGGTAATGTGTGTGTATGTTCGCTCTTTTGGGAATATAATTATCTTTTCTACGTACCTATCTGGGAGTCAGCAATCCAATCGACTTTACGGTGAATTGCTACACGTCATCACATTATCGAAGAGAAACTAGCCAAGGTAGGTAGAGCAGTCTCGGTTTTGAACACCCCAGTGATTTTACTAGGCATGGTCCTGTTGGAAGTGGAATGCTGTCGTCTTCCTCTGGCCGTTGTGGCGATTTACCAACCAACTGAGAACCTGTACTGTCTAACGTGTATTCTGGAATACAGTGCAAATCGGTAATTTTCACATCAACAAACATTGTCAGAGGAGAAAGAAGTGATAAGTGACTGATAAAAATCATAGAATTGACTGGGAATCGAACCCGATTCCTTTGCACAAGGCGCAAGATACGAAGGAAATCTCTTATGCGAGTATTGTTAAGACATACTTTTCCATTAAGAAAAAGTAGCAGTCTTGCTTATAACAAAACTATAATATATCTATATCTTCAGCAATGGTATCATATGTAAAACAGTTATTCCTATTTGTATCTATGTTTTGAAATTTGCAGATGAGGAATACATGATAGGATCGCTGTTACGAAAAATGTGAGAGCATGTAGGGTGGCTGTGTTGACTACTGGGAATACCGGGACTGCATTGTGCAACCAAAGTCGACCAGCTGACAGTAGCACCCGTGTTAAATCGCCGAAGTAAATGTTATAACGCAGTATTTCATAAAGAGGACAATGACAGGACAGTGGGAAGCGACGTAGCGGATTGAGCTATACCCGCCCTAAGAAATTTTAACCTTCGCTTTCCAAGAGATCGCTGTCAGGAAATAGAACAGTTTTGAAGACACTTCCAAATGAGAGATTTGCCATTTTATACTTAGACAATCGTTCTCCGTCACATAAAAGCGTCAGTACTGTTCAAATGTTTGTTAAGCTTATGGGACATAACTACGGGGTCATCAGTCCCTAAACTTAGAAACTACTTATGAACTACTTACGAACTAGGACGGCACAAATATCCATGCCCGAGGGGAGATTCGAATCCCCTACCGTAGCGGCCGTGCAGACCGTGACTGGAGCGCCTCAGTCTCCTCGGCCACCGCGGCCGGCCGTCAGTACTGTGTTAGAACCGAACAGGTATATACAAGGCAATATATCGCCAGCTGCCCAAACAACCGATACCGCTGTGATTGGCAAGGTTTCAGCTTTGCAGAATTAAGATCTCTACGTGAACAAAACTAACCTTTAAGTTTGCAATTAATGGAGCCTTCAGTTCCATAGTTCGCGTACAGTGATGAGGGAATCGTAGTCATGGTGATAATGTCCAATGGCACACTAGACGCACAGGCTGAGGAAGCCTGGAGAGACTACGCGAAGCGGGACACATGCCCCAGCAGCCGGTCAGGGTCCGTGCCCTAGACCTGCCGCGGTTTCTCTCAAGCACTGTAGGCGAATGCCAGAGTCAACAAGGCCAAGGGCGATTCTCTTCTTCTGCTGAGCGTACCCTCCCTCTTTCGCTCTCTCTCTGTCGTGACCTCGACGTTGGTGGGACGTTGAACTCCTTAATCTACCTAGCACCTACCACACGGCAGACCATGGTCTGCGCCAATAGATTGTTATGAGGGGATCGCGTGCCGCTAATCGTGAACTCGTACTTTTGAGTGCTACGACCTTTTCTCTTCTAATAACAGACCTTACAATTTTGAAGAGAGACAGGTATGATGATGAAGCTGTTACCATTCGTTGTCAAACAGCACTAAGTTGTCCTGTCCCATTAGATTTTTGTGATTAGACGCTTCCGTGACTTGGTGACATTTTCTTCTCGTAAATCACTCGTTCAGCCGTAGTTAACACAGCCAGTTACCAAATCGTGCCTCCTTTTCAATTCTTCTGTAACACGTAATTTGGTGTATGGTGGCACATCTACGAATCAGAGATGCTTATCTGCTCAAGGAATAAATTTGTATAGCAAATCAAAAACCACCAACTACTGTTTGTATTCACCTGAAATCTAAAATATAGCTGTTACGTGGACCATTATGATCGTAATACTTCTTAAGTACTAGTCTTTTATCAAGGACGAAATATCTGCGGACCGATAGTAGGGAGTGGGGGAAGCTACGTAATAATTCGCATACTAAGAGACAGTTAACACCTCATCGACAAAAATATCTCCTTCGTATGGTGCGTGTGGCTGTTGATCTTCTTCTGGGCTATGTTTAATGTTTTATAACTATTTCTCAAGTTCATCGTTGACTGTAGACATTTTTGGAATGTGACAGGAAGAAATACTACCATTTCTTAATCTGAAATTAAATACTCAGAACTGTGTAATTACCGTGTCTGTAATTCATGTGATACATCATGAACAGCTGACACATTGCTATATAGAAAAGTTTACAACCCATTTATTTTTGCTTTTGTCAAAAATCTTTCCGCGATAAACATTTTCCGGAATCAGTAATTTTCCATTTCCATTACCATTATCGCCGGCCGCAGTGGCCGAAGGGACTAAGGCGCTCCAGTCACGGTCTGCACGGCCACTACGGTCGGGGGTTCGAATCCCCCCTCGGGCATGGATATTTGTGCCGTCCTAGTTCGTAAGTAGTTCATAAGTAGTTTGTAAGTTTAGGGACTGATGACCCCGTAGTTAAGTCCCATAGACAATACAAACATTTGAACATTTGAACTACCATTATCGGGACCCTGTGCTAGTGTGTTACATTACATTAATGCTAAGTAGCTATACTACCTGTTTTTAATCATGGTCCTATTCCGCCTCTGGTACTTAAGTTACGAGTTATTACTGGCTGCGACTTAAAGAAACAGTTTTGTATTACATTAATAGACCTGTGCCCCAAAGTTTTACTCAGAATATCACATCATTTATATTAGATTGTTGTAGATAAAAAATGCAAATATATATAGTTTCAAGCTACTAGCATTAACAGTTGTTTCATTGCTGTAAAGTAGTTGGTGAATAGTTGTTAAATAACAATACAGACGCTATATACGTATATGGATATACTTCAAAACCGCACATATTTTGTGTAATGAATTTTCGACTACAGAGAAGTTCTTTAAAATATGAAATCTACGTTCATCTTTGTCGTATTGTATATTTATATTTTCTTCAGTGTTTCCTCATCATCTAAAGCGGAGTTTGTACGTGGGGTATTAAAATGAAAAGGTACGAAACGTCTTACCAACCTAATTGGTCGAAATTAGAATATGCCGCTTTGGGATAACGTAGTGCGACATCTAGGGACGCGAAGCATGCGTCCTCACTTCCCCCTGAAAATTCAAGGCTGTGCCTTCAGCAGACAAGGTAATGCTCACGGTCGTTTTCGACGTCCGAGGTCCGATACTCATCTAATTCCTGGAGCACGGAGAAACCATTAACAGAGACGAGTACTGTGAGACACTCCGCAGCCTACGCAAGTCCATCCAGAGCAAAAGGCCTGGGCTGCTGGCGGAGCGAGTGATTCGGCTCTGTGATAACTCGCGACCACACGTCTCCAGTCTCACAAAATGTACAGCCCGGGCATGCCGCTTTGTGATATCCATCTCTTTGGTCCGCTAAAACAACGTCTCAAAGGGAAGCACTTCAACTCGGACGACGAACTGAAGGACACGGTATAGGGCTGGCTCACAGGGATTCTGGGAATAGGGAATCCTTCGACTAGTTAAACAGCTGTGCTCAAGCCTCTGCTGATTACTTTTCAATGAACACTTCAATTATACCCACAGTGTCTTTCGTACATTTTCATTTGAACACTCATCGTATCATAAATCAAAAATACCTACATATGAACTTTTTAAGTTTTGAACGATTTTTTTTTTATTTTCTTAAATTTTTTATTTGTTCGTCTACGCAACTACAACAATGTGCAGTCCCCACCACGGCGTCCACTTTTTTGTTCTTCGGGTAGTCGCTAACTTGCTGCCGTTTGTGTGTATTGTTTTAGGTTGTTTGTTGGTTCTGGAGTACGGAGGTGGACTTGATTGGTCTGCATTGAAAGATATCTCCAATTTGCTTTGTTTTCGTAATCGAAAAACAGCTAGTTAAATATGTGTAACATTTTCATGTTTTACTTAAAGAGATTTCATCCTAGATTTTCGCCTCACCTCATGAAGCGCCGACGCGTTGCACATATCACGGTAGTAATGGGTATATGTCATTGCAGACTACTGAAGATCTTTTATAGTCAGTAAAAGAAACGGCTCTGCCGAAAAAGGATCGCATCTTACTGTACTTGCATAAACGGACAAAAAATACCTTCCATAATTGTAAAGTATCTAAGGGTATCATGCCCACACAAACACACACACACACACACACACACACACACACACACATGAAGCCGTGATTAGTGTTTTACCTGAGGTGTTTCGTTCGAGGTTCTTTGTGTGTGTATGATATATATACATTAAAAAAAAAAGTCATGCTACCTCATTGAGGTACTGGTAAAAATATCGATTTAAACAACAAGTTTCAATCGACTGACCCATCATGTCCATAAAAATAATCATTCACAACATTGTTGGGCGAAATAAAAATCAGTAACATCAGATGATAAAAACCATGAAATATTTATTTATTTATGCATTTGTTTTACCTGTCAAGATTAGGGGCTTCAGGCCCTCTCTCACACCTAACCAGGCTTACTGAAGGTGAACAAGTTCTTCAGTACATTATAGACAATGTGTAGTACAAGTATTAAAGTAAAAATAAAGTACAGATTATTAATAGAATATAATTGCAACAATAATACTTATATAATTTATAAGAATAAAAAAATTGTAACAAAAATAATAGTAACAATAATGATAATAATGATTTTGCAAAGGACAGTATGCGTGTCTCATATTGTGAACATCAGCCCTACTACAATTTAGGAATTGCCTCGTTATTTTCTTACGCCGGCCGCGGTGGCCGAGAAGACTGAGGCGCTCCAGACTACGGTTGGGGGTTCGAATCCCCGCTCGGGCATGGATATTTGTGCCGTCCTCAGTCTTAGTTAGTTCATAAGTAGTTTGTAAGTTTAGGGACTGATGTCCCCATAGTTAAGTCCCATAGACTATACAAACATTCGTTATGTTCTTACAGATTGTGAGTTATTCATATCAAGCAGAGACGTAAGATGATAGATATAGAAGAGGTAGCTTGGTTAGAGGAAGAGAAATATATCGGTAAGATTCAAAGCCATGATGGAGAGAAGAGAGAAAGAACTGAGGGTAGGGTAGCATCCCGTAGTTCATATGTGAATTTTGAGTTTCCTCTTGAATGTCGAGTGGTTTAGGATAAGACGTAGATCGCATGGCAGCGTCTTCCATAGTCGTATGGCCGAGATATTCACTGCTATAATACAGTAATATAAATTAAGTCGTCAGTCTATAAACACTGTGCTGGGTAATACACACACGTTCTCTGCTGTCGTTGTAACCGGATGTATTCCAGGCATGTTTTTTGAAACACAATTCTGTTATTCTCCTGCAATTTCATTATTTGTCGATCGACCTTTATTATTCTCAGTTTTGATAATATTTTGTCTGTCTGCAGGGTTTTTGCTGTGCGGTGATTCCTGGTGTCAATATTGGGAGTACAAAGGTAAGACACACGCAGCGCGCGCCTTACGTAAGGAAGTTTCCGTAATGCAAGCGGCGGCGCCGTGACACGGTTAGGATACGTGGCCCCGAAAAGACCGGCTAGCGACGTCACGCCGAGGCTAACGGTGTTCCCGCGGAGGGACGCTGACCTAGCCGCCGCGCGGTCCATCCGCACGAGCAAGTGGGCCGCGCTGTTTACGCCGCCGACACGTACTCAGCCCAGTAAAGTCCCTCCACGGTTGCACCCGTCACCACTCACGACACGTAGCCGAGTAGCATGTCGCTCTTCACCCCCCTAAATCAAATGTTTGTTAAGCTTATGGGACTTAACTACGGGGTCATCAGTCCCTAAACTTACAAACTACTTATGAACTAACTAATACTAAGGACGACACAAATATCCATGCCCGAGGGGGGATTCGAACCCCCGACCGTAGTGGCCGTGCTGACCGCGACTGGAGCGCCTCAGTCACCTCGGCCACCGCGGCCGGCTTTCTTCACCCCCCTGACTCTAGTTGAGAACACTATATTAGCTGTGATTAGTTAAATTAAGTCCATAACATTCTGATTAGTATCAGTCCATAATCGCTGGAATAACTTCAGAAATCTTAATTTGCGACAGCTGTTGCGGCTGTGTGATCATTTTAAATGTTCAAATGTTTGTAAATCTATCGGACCAAACTGCGTGGTCATCAGTCCGTAGCTTACAAACTATTTAAACCTAGGTAAACTAACCTAAGGGCAACACACACAGCCATGCCCCAGGGAGGACTCGAACCTCCACGGCAAGCAACCGCGCGTTCCGCAGCGAGACGCTTTTGACCGCTCGGCTACTCCACCGCGGCGATCATTTTAAGTAACCTACGAATATAGAAGTGGAAAGAATATCTACATACAGGGTTGCCGCGGTGGAGTAGCCGAGCGGTCTAAAGCGTCTCGCTGCGGAGCGCGCGATTGCTCGCCGTGGAGGTTCGAGTCCTCCCTGGGGCATGGGTGTGTGTGTGTGTGTGTGTGTGTGTGTGTGTGTGTGTGTGTGTGTGTTTGTCCTTAGGTTAGTTCACCTAGGTTTAAGTAGTTTGTAAGCTACGGACTGATGACCACGCAGTTTGGTCCGAGTTTGTGACACTTGCGGGGAGTGACACTTGCGCGGAAAGGGAATTTGTAGACACTTGCGCGGAGACCCGGACGCTGCAGGTAGTGAACAAGGTGTTCCAGAAGTAGAGTTACACCACCCCTAATCCTCGCCCTCCAGCCGCTACCTGTGCCGTATTCAGGGAAAGGCCCACCGAGCGAGGTGGAGCAGTAGTAACGGTCCGGAGATATCACAGCCTCATTCAACAGGGAGATAACACGTCATACAAATATCACTCGATTTACAATACAGCACCATGTGAAGAGGAATGTGATGAAATCGGAATTGAGCGCAACTGTTGCTAACTACAATTTCGGATTTACTGCATTTTGAGTCAGAATTCGCATCTATATTCGCATTTATCGCAAATGCGAATTTTTCCTGTCCCTAGTAATACCTCTAAAAATAAACAGCTGATCAAGGCACTAAAATCAAGGGCAGATCTTTGGGTGTATTACTACAAATAACTAAAACACAATTTGATCGTGGAATTATATACAATCTCATTATAAAGGTTTTTTGTAGGTGGTTTTGAGCAGCTTTTAAATATGTTAGGAATAGCATTATGAAATATAGACAGCTACACCTTATGTTTATTATGAGATATCGATTTTGGCTAATTTCAGGTCATCTTCAAGTCTCAAACAACAGGTGTTACTTATGCATTTTTCCAGTGGCACTCATAACCTTTAAGTGTTTACACATGCCGGCCGCGGTGGCCGAAGAGACTAAGGCGCTCCAGTCACGGTCTGCACGGCCACTACGGTCGGGCGTTCGAATCCCCCCTCGGGCATGGATATTTGTGTCGTCCTAGTTCGTAAGTAGTTTGTAAGTTTAGGGACTGATGACCCCGTAGTTAAGTCCTATAGACTATACAAACATTTGAACATTTTGTTTACACACGAGGTCTAACGTTGTTAATCGCGTTAGCGATGAAAACAGAACCCAGAATCTTTGCGTCTAAATGATACATATATTGATGTGATGTCTTATTTCGAAAGAATAGAAATCACACCAATACATATATAGCTCTCGGTAAAGTGGAACGGTACGATGTCGTTACGTAGCACAGCACAGCCGACTGGAATCGCAGGAGAAGTGCAAACAACGTTCTCTCCTCAGAGGTATGATTAGGTTCGACGTAGACTTCTACAACATACAGTCTACACGGCGAAGATTACACAAAAAAATTTAACGTTTCGTCTACTTTGGCGATAGCAACCAAATTTTAAAATCGTGTCTACTATGTAAAGATGTAGCAACACAAAACGCTTCAAGTTCAAAACTTCACTGATTTTCGAGTTCTGAATTTTTAATATGTTTCTAATGTTATTACAGAAAAAACATATTTGGGACTCACACTATAATTTTCATATGGCAGAATTTGTAGGTACATTCACAAGACATAAGACAACGGTTGTGTGCATTCATCTCATGAGAAATATCAATCATTTGTTTTCAGTGTTTACTTCAAATTTCTCTTTTAAGTTTCTTTAATTATTAGTACTTAAATGTGGTTACGAAATAAATAAATTACGTGTATATGTGTAGTCTTATGCGGCCAAACAACTTAGGTCATTGGTCGCTAGAGTTACACACTACTTAATCTTACTTAAAATGACTTAGGCAAAGTACAAACAAACATACCCATGTCCGAGGAAGGACTCGAACCTCCGACCGGATCGGCCGCGCAATTTGTGACACAAATTACATGTTTGGTAATATTAATGCATAGAAGTATGAAATCACGTCAAGACTACTACCTGCAAAAATTTCGACAAAGAAAAAGTTGGCACTGAGTTTAGAAAAACAAAATTCTGGTTTATTGGATTTTAACATTTTATCAAAAATTAAATGTTACTACAAGAGATACAGCCATTCAAATTTACGGGCACCATAACGTTTTCCCTTCCTGAGTAAATGAGCTGCTTCTTATAGTTTCAACACCTTTTTCTTGAATGTTCTGAATATAAATCTTCACACAGACTTCTTGAAGAGGAGAGTGATACGGATATCTGATTGTAAACCACTGCCTATTACCTTAGACCTTTTTGACTGTACTGAACAGTATTTCCGCGTATTCCGTAATTTATATTTATACAGTTAACAGGTAATGTAATTTATAACCAACTATTGGCTGCCAATTTCGCTTCATTTTTCCTGGAAGTCTTGCAACTTGTTTCTCTCTGTTGGTTTATGCCAAGTTCGGAGTAAAAATGGTTCTATATGACGGTGATGGTAAAATAGAATTTATCTTTAGCATTTTTCGGTGTGGGACATTCCTTACACATTCCGTATTTCATATATTTCTTAGATGTATTTGTAATTCGAATACAGCCAAATCGTTTTGGGGTCTACGAATAAACGCTTTAAGTATGTAAAATACTCATTGACTTATTATTAACGTTTTTTAATTGAAGGTTTAAGGTTGCATCTCCTATTAAAAAGCATAGTAGCTATTTTTAAAGAGATGGAAGTTGCGTGATAGTGGGGTTAACTATATAGCGGTCAATTACATCAACGTATCTGTGCAGGATGCCTAATATATTTATTGCTTGTGCAGGTGTCTTGATATGCTTAGTGTTCTGAATAATATGCTTTTAGGAGGTATGACTGTGGAAAGTCATAGTCTTGTAGTAGCAGAGACTAACTCTCCAAACATTATCACTATTAAAATACCTTTTTGTTTACAGGAAGAACACTCAACGGATTAATATGTAGTTAGAACAAGTCACTATATTGCTCTTCAGCTTGCAAAGGGTTGTGCAGTTTCACTGATTTTCGTGTTATGTTGACAGTGTGGAAACTTGACAACAGCAGTGCTAGACTTTTTGGTGGGCCTGTACCCAGGAAAAGCGATTAGCCGCCCCAAGGGCCCCGGGTTCCGCGCAAGTGTCACTCCGCGCAAGTGTCACTCCGCGCAAGTGTTCCAACCCCGTTTGGTCCGCCGGCCGCGGTGGCCGAGGAGACTGAGGCGCTCCAGTCACGGTCTACACGGCCACTACGGTCGGGGGTTCGAATCCCCCCTCGGGCATGGATATTTGTGCCGTCCTAGTTCGTAAGTAGTTCATAAGTAGTTTGTAAGTTTAGGGACTGATGACCCCGTAGTTAAGTCCCATAAGCTTTACAAACATTTGAACATGTTTGACCTGTTACACTGTCTTCAGTAGTCACAGGTCCCTTGCAATTGTCATAACATCACTTATGTGTAATAAATGTGAAATAAACATATGTAATAAATGCGATATTAATCAACATGTAATAATAACTACATAATACATAATATACCATTCATTCGATTGCAATGAAACTTCGCTGAACTGTTCACCGTACGCGCACGTAGGTTACTGATCCAAAAAACAAAAGTGCACGACACATAGCTCAGGAAATATGACGTCATAAGTAATGAGAGGCCACCTCGTGAGAATACCAAGATTTATGCGCCAATTATTGTAAATATGCAACAAAGTTTGCATGTATCGTTTATTAAACGTTTTGTAACCGCCCCTCCCCCCCATCACACACACACAAAATGATGAAACGGAAAGAAGTCTACCGCTCACAACAGTTTCCCTGTAAATGCCGTGAAACTGTCGCATCAGCCATGACATTGTATCAAATAAAGTTAGCATTACAAATTTGCATGTTACTATTTATTTTTGTCTGCAAGTCTCCCATAATTCTATTGCATCAAAAATTAAGCAATCTGTTTTCTTGATCTCTATCTATATAAAAGCGAAAGGACACTAACTCACTCACACACGAAATATCGAAAACTACTTCACGTATGAAGCTGAAATTTGGAAGGAATATAGTTTATGGGTAGAAATGTTCAAAAAATGTTCAAATGTTTGTTAACCTTATGGGACTTAACTATGGGGTCATCAGTCCCTAAACTTACAAACTACTTACGAACTAGGACGGCACAAATATCCATGCCCGAGGGGGGATTCGAACCCCCGACCGTAGTGGCCGTGCTGACCGTGACTGGAGCGCCTCAGTCACCTCGGCCACCGCGGCCGGCTATGGGTAGAAAAAGAAAGTATTTTGTGATAGGTGCATGGTGGAGCATACTTCTCCTACAGTCTCACGAAATCTGCAGTCTCATTCCGATTTTCAGGAAATTTCGCACGCTTGATCTTCAAAACAAGAGGAACGTCACCGTCTACCTTAAGTTTCATACGGTGCATGGGGTAGGGTACTTTGCAACATAAAATGGATCCCTAAATACCTTGGTCGTGCCATAACTTGAGAACGGCTCGACCTATTTCATAGATCCTGTTTTGTTCTTTTGGTTGTTCTCAGAACAAGGGTTGTATGAAATAAAACTGGAATATTTGAGAACAACAAAGTGCGTTCTTTCAATGCGACCTGCGTTTCTATTGAATAGAAATCTATAGTTTTGTTCCGTTTTTGCCGAGGTGGAGTAGCCGAGCGATCTAAGGCGCCTCGCTGCGGAGCGTGCGGTTGCTCACCGTCGAAGATTCGAGTCCTCCCTGGGGCGCGCGCGCGCGAGTGTGTGTGTGTGTGTGTGTGTGTGTGTGTGTGTGTGTGTGTTGTCCTTAGGTTAGTTTACCTTAGTTTAAGTAGTTTGAAAGCTACGGACTGATCACCACGCGGTTTGGGCCGATGGATTTACAAACATTAGAACATTAGATTGTTCCGATATTGATGAAATTTTGTACACTCTACCTTAAAAACAAGAGAAAGTCATTGACTGTATAATATTTCGTTCGGTGCGTGATGGAGGGTACTTAACTTACGGAATTTTACAAAATGCATAGTTTTGCACCAATCTTTATGAATTTTTGCACCCATGACCTTTAAAACAAGAGGAAGATGTTCAAATTTTTGTTAAGCTTAAGGGACATAACTGCGGGGTCATCAGTCCCTAAACTTACAAACTACTTATGAACTACCTTATACTAAAGACGACACAAACATCCATTCCCGAGGGGGGCTTCGAACCGCCGACCGTAGCGGCCGTGCAGACTGTGACTGGCGCGCCGCAGACCGCTCGGCCACTGTTTGTATGGTACATGTCAGAGGGTACTTTGCAAAAAACTTTGCCGAGAGGGGGAAAGGTGGAAAAGAACAGGGATCGATGCAGAGAGGGGGGGGGGGGGAGAGGATGTGGACCACGGGAGTGTAGGATAAATAAACTCCCGGGCAACGCCTGGTTTACAGCTAGAAAACAATAAAATAAATAAATAAATTTTATAAACATGTGTAGTAAATGTAAAAAAATGTGTAATAAACAAAGATGGTGGCTGCGATTTATTACAGGTAAGTGAGGTTATGACAATGCAAGGCACCTGTGACCACTGGGGACAGTGCAACAGGTCAACCTATCATAAAACCTACATGTACACAGCATAATATTATTCCACCTGATGACTGGGGTTTAAACTCTTGAAACGTGTTTTGGGTACAATAAACAAACTGACTGCTAACAGAAATATCTTGTGATTTGAACAATTTCAAAAATCAGTCACAGTAAAGCCTGAACCAAATTGTTTTCATTTAAAGTACTTACAACATGTTACAAAAGTGTCGCATACTGTGTATACTTTGTGAGATAGAGATGTTTTTTGGCGATGGCTGCGCCAGGACCGCTTGCGAATATTAGCACGGTCGCGGCATTGGCGCTGCGTCAGATGTGTCAGAGGGTATTTTGATGCCTTACTCACAGGCCTCTACCTGCCATTAGGCAGTCTGCCGTCAGCTGGCGATGGATTAAGAGGGCCGCATGTGCCACCGGCAGGAAGGCTGAATGGGGCGCACTTTTCCGAACCATACATCTGACCGCAGGCCATCTTATAGCAGGTAGACTAATGCTTTTCAAACTGTGGGTCGCGACCCCAGGGGGGTCGCTAAGTCATGCCCGCGGGTCGCCGTCACAGGAGGAAGTATTGGCACCACAAAATAACCAGGGGTCCAGTGTGCAAAACGTCTGCCTAACTGAACTGTTAAAATTAAGGAGTTACTTGTGTACATAGATTATGAACTGAGTAGATCATAGATGGTTTTATAATACTGTGTGTTAATGATAAAAAAGCGCAGTCTCAAAACTGTTTTCAGGAATCAATCGATAGGCAATAAATAAATAAATAAATGAATTTTTAAAAAAAAATTAAAAATTAAGAAAAATTGGCTGCAGTAAGAAACTCTGAAAAATTCGAGAAAAAAATATCTATTTCTTTTGTAATGAGCATAATTCGCCTCTGAGTCTTACCGGAAATGCGAAACAGTCGTTATTCAAAATATATTTTCCTGCCGAAAACCATGTAAAAATAGCATATAATGTGTTCAATTCCGAAACATACACAAAAAATTGTCGTCTGACAATTTCAAAGAAAGCTGAAGCAAACGAAAGAAGTTTGTTTCGTTATTGATCCTGAGAAAGGGGGATATTTTTACTTGTAAGGGGGCTCGCATATTCCAAATGAGAAACACTCAGGTAGAGTACTGTGAGTAAAACATAATAATACCCTGCTGACACATTTGACGGAGCGCCAATGCGTCGAATGTGCTAGTGTTCGCAAACCAGCGTCGCCCAGACTATCCTATAACCACGCGTTTTTTTTTGTCTTTTTTTTTTTTTTTTTTGGTAAGTATACATTTCCGGATCCGTGCTTTGAAGAGTACTATCACCTCTCTAAATATTCGATACTTTCTTTTTAACTCCTTGTATAGTGGTTGTTTACCTAAATAATTTTTCGATCGAGGCATACATTAGCACTAACTTCTAATTGTAGTCGACACCTACATTATATCCGTAGTGATCTTTCATCGTCTACGTTGTTGTAACTAAGTCTCATCCACTAAAGAAAAATCTTAGAAACACGTTTCTGCCGCGGTGGAATAGCCGAGCGCTCTGAGGCACATTGATCCGGAGTTCGCGGTTGGTCACCGTCGGAGGTTCGAGTCCTCCGTCGTGTGTGTGTGTGTGTGTGTGTGTGTGTGTGTGTGTGTGTGTGTGTGTGTTTTGCCCTTAGTTTAGTTTAATTAATTTGTAAGCCCAGGAAGTGATAACCTCAGTAGTTAAGCCCCATCGCTTTACAACATTTGAACTTTGTTGAAACATGTTTCTGCACTTACTCCAAAAAACGTTTGCTACGAAGTACGTTTTGACATTGAACTTACCGTTCAATTATTATAATGTGACACATTTAGAAGTACACTTTTTTTTTTTTTTTGTAAATGATATCTCTGGTCTAACAAGGAGACCACATCGGTATCGGATTTTAGAATTCTTTTTATATTTAAGGCACGTGAAGTTCAGAACTCAAATAACATTCAGCCAAAGCCATTGATCGCAACTCTCAAACATTCTTGAGAAAATCGACTTTGAAGTTTTGCAAGTAAGCGTAAGTAGCAATTATTAAAGATGCTGCAGCATCTGTCGGTGTAGCTTCTGTGAGCTGGGCACCGTGGCTCACCGCGCCCGGTCACAGAACTCAACGTCCTCTGTAATAAAAAGCTGAGCCACAATCACATCGAACAAACACAATCAGCGTCCGCAACGAACAGAACTACCCGTAAGAGAGAGAGAGAAAACAGTAGTAGCGTTGTAGCCTTATAATCCTTGGGTCGGTGATTCGAATCCTTTCCTGACTTTTTTAAAAATTTTTTCGTTGTGTTCTATTACTTACACAATTTTAATATACAATGGTAATTTTTACGAAAAGTACACGTATTTTTGTTTATTCGTAATTTTCTACATTTTGTAGAAGGTTCTTAATAATGATGGCTTCAATGGAGAAAAAAAAAACATAGTTACATTTTTTACAGTAAAGGCATCACTATTAGTTGAAGACAGTAGTCTTTGATAGTTCAGTTTGTGAAGAGATACAACACTGATTTTGGAAAGTGAACCATAGGTACTAATGGCTTTGCAAGCAGCTAACCAACTTAACCATCGTTTTACGTGACGAAAAGGTTTTCAGGCCGTCTACATACACACTAACAAAAACTGACACAATAAGTGGAATTAGAGATCCCAAAATGTTTTATATAACTGAATTCGAAAACGAAAGAAATATCTGTCACGGTGGGATTCGAACAACGGACTCTATTGTTGTGAGGCAAGAACGCTACCATCTTACACCGACAGATGCTGCCGACTTCGTGTCAGCTACGCTAATCATTGCTTTTCAGAGAGGAAAATGCCATCATTTCCAGTCTGATTTAATAATTTTCTCCACGGACATTTGGCAAGGAATCGAATTTTCGCTTTTGTGATATTAATAAAAAAGTTTCTACCGCGATTTATTTTACGGTGGTTTAACAGAGACGTTCTCTTCGCTTGTGGTTTCCTGCATGGATTAACTGGTGATAATGGTGTTTGATTCATGAATTGCGGAGTCTTTGCAGAACAGATGGTGATAATGCGTGACATTCGAATTTGAAATGCCTGTCGGAAATCGCCTGTTTCTCGGAAGAACGAGCTGGTGAGCAGCGTAGGTGTTGGGACGGCGGCGGCTGTGCTAGTGAGGTGACGGAACGCCTGCAATTAGGCCACGGAACGTGCCGCAGGCTGCCGCGTCTGCACGCCGCTGTCGGAATTGTTTGCCAACGCGCCGCAGTGTATCAGCAACACAGCGCCACTGCTCAATTATCCTTACACACGGATTTGCACCGCAAGGCTGTCGCGATTACATCAGCGGCTGCTTAAGCAGGCACACCGGCTTATCACCGCACGTGACACCTCGGAACAAACCACGCGCGACGGCTATACGGCAAGAAGAGCGCGACTGAATTTGATTGACGACTGTAGGGAAATGACGATACCCCCTCTTCTTACTCGTGGGTTGCAAATTGCCCGATGTGAGCGCTTAGGGGAGACCGGGGCACGTTGGCCATAGGGGCAGGATGGCCAAGTCAAAATAGTTCACAGTAGACGCTACATCGTCTTAGGAATCATTCAGAATGTACGTAGCACTGTCCCTCTCCTTATACTGGGCCAGTATCGCAGGCTGCGAAGTTTTGGACAAGCTGTAGTGTGTCTTTCAGTAAAATTCTACCCATCGGTTAATGTATGTTATTTAACTTTTGCTACCTTCAGGCGGAACGGTGTCAGTAGTGCAATTAAAGGTCGTAGTTTAAGGATTATTTCTATATGGGATAATCTTACTTTCTTCAGTGAGTTTTTTAAAGCATAGAATTCAACGTAGAAACGGCGAAGGGGCAGGTTGTTTCAGAGAGGACGGGGCACGATGGCCAGCCGACACAACCTGTCACGTCCTATAGGAGCTGTACTTCTTTAAACTCGATGAAAGGTTTGTTACTTTTAGTGATAATAATTTTTATAATTTCTCGAATTTATTAAATTATTAACGTAATTGTCTAAATTATATATATTTTGATACGTTTCAGAGGTCAAAAGATCGTCATATTCACGAGATAAAAAGGATTGAATAAACGCCAACCAGTAAATCTTATTTTAAACCGAAATAGTGATCTGAGAAGTCAGGATCTCGCTCATTTCCTTGTTTTCAAAACATAAGTTACTGCTTTTGTGCCGGCCGCGGTGGCCGAGGGGACTGAGGCGCTCCAGTCACGATGTTCACGGCCACTATGGTTGGGGGTTCGAATCCCCCCTCGGGCATGGATATTTGTGCCGTCCTTAGTATAAGGCAGTTGATAAGTAGTTTGTAAGTGTAGGGACTGATGACCCCGTAGTTAAGTCCCATAAGCTCTACAAACATTTGAACATGTGAGGAAGATTTTTTAAAAGAGCTGACAGCTATTTGACTGAAAGTTTTGTTTATTGACACTACCTGGTTTCGGCCTTAGGCCATTTTCAAGTGCTGTGCTATCATTTTAAAAAACATTATTAGAATTAATATAAAGTAATATGAAATATAAATATAAAGCACATTGTAGTAGTATAAGTTAGTTACTTACATAAAAGTTGTCAAATAGGTTTCCTTAGGTCATGGTTATAATAATAAAAACAATAAAAATATTCGGAGTTGAGTCCATGTCGGAATTATAAAATGGGTGACAGATTTGTTCCCGCATTTTAATTTAATATAGGTATGTGTTCACCATAAGATCACAAAGAGAACTGGTTGATGAGGACAAAGGATACATCAAAGATTATCAAAAAACCAAGTGCAAAGATATGCCATCACATTCATATTTGGAGTGGTATCTGTGGGAATGTGTTGCTGGATAGATGTATTATCTTTGAGGGCTGAGTAAAGTGTTGTTGTTTATAGTGAATAGATGGATTATCATGTCTAGGTTACCTACAAGCTATAGAGTTGTAAGTCATGCTATCACAATACAGTCATAGAGATACTAATATATATGTCTCGAGAAGCAATAAACATTATAAAATACTGCCTAAATAATAAATAAACAATACAGTGCATCGTCACAAATTACGTCTGTACTGATAAAATGTGTCAAACATATTTGGTGGAGTGGTGGTTGGTAGAGGGGAGAAATTTGTCAGTTGGCTTTTATTAAATAATTAAGGTACTGTATGTCCATTGTGAAGAAGTAACAGTAATATTGAAAGTTCTGGATGGTGGTAATGCAAGTAGTATGTATGTATGTATGTATGTGTGTGTGTGTGTGTGTGTGTGTGTGTGTATGCCCACCTCTCCGCTAAACATGAGATTCTTCGAACGTGTCACACATATTGAAATAAAACTCCCAAACTTGCTCGCTCCCTGCAAACAACCACTCAACCTCGTTCCCTTCATTGTTACCCAAAATCACATACTAGATGCAACCAAAACACAAGTCCCAATTCTCCCCCTCCCCCAAACCACACACACACACACACACACACACACACACACACACACCTTGCATTACCACCACCCATAAGTTTCAAGATTACTGTTACTTCTCCACAATACACTAAAACATAATTTATTATAAAACATAGAAAAAGAACTACATTTGTGATGTTGGCAAAACTCCAATAACACACTGTGCGGACTCAGTAAAACCAAAAACAAACACGTCTGATCTGTGAAAAACAGTTATGGGCAGTGCAAAAGTGACAGTGAAAGTAGTGGAAGAAACAATGACACAGCATGAAGAATCGGCGGTACTGCATGAAACAGACCGGCATTCCATGATGTGAGGCGAAAACAAAATTTCCGTAAGTAACAAGCAATTAGGCTTACTTTTCATGTTTCGTTAACGAGCCGTTTTCGATCTAAAAACAAAACAAACTGTAGATTTCTATTATTACAGACCACTGAAGATTTTCACTGTCATTAAAACGAAATGCGCCTGGTGAGAAAAATCGCATTTTTATTGTAGTTGCAAAGACGGACAAACACTGCCATTCATAATTATGAAAGCAACTACGGACATCATGGCCACACAATCGTTATTTTGTAACGAACCTTCTGAGACCTAGTATTCCTTCACACCAAAATACTCAATGTTCAAATGTTTGTAAATCTATCGGACCAAACTGCGTGGTCATCAGTCCGTAGCTTACAAACTACTTAAACCTAGGTAAACTAACCTAAGGACAACACACACACACACCCATGCCCTAGGGAGGACTCGAACTTCCACGGCGAGCAACCGCGCGCTCCTCAGCGAGACGCTTTAGACCGCCCGGCTACTCCACCGCGGCCCAAAATACTCTGTCTCAAATTTTGTCGGTGGAGTTGTTTCGGTACCAGTAATCGAAAAGTGCATCTCACAGTGCTGAATATGACCCTTTGTGCATCAAGGAACGAGAAAGATCACAAGACAGTGATATACTCTTAATTCTCGCGACGCGACATGGTGACTTATATAATTAACTGATTACTTCATATGTAAACGCAAGAGAAAATTACATGATATTACGAAATTTAAATAAATATATAAAATGCTTATGTTGTGATTTAAATTTTGTTGTGCGAGACACGTTCACATCCTATCGTAGTTCAGTGGAGAGTGAACATGTGTGGAGCATTCTCTCCTTATCGTTATTTCGAAACCCAGTGTTTCAGTCGAGTATCTGGAATGATCGTACTTTTACAATCGACTTCAGTGTAGACGTCCTTCAAGTTGTGTGCGACTGTTGAAGAAATTATTCAGACTGCAAACGGATTAGAATGTTTACGATGTAGGCGTTAAAAAAACTGGCCATTTGGAGTAGCGTATGTACATTTCTGACCAGTTTTTGTCCTTTTCACAGGCATGCAGTGTACGAAATTTGCCGTTTCTGTGTCAGGAACGCTAACCTTATAAGGCTTTAGAAATCAGGGAACGTCAATATGCAAAATAGCTGTCTGCGGATGAAACCACACAAGAAATCTGTGAACTCACCAGTGAATTGTGCAGCGTAATGAATTAAAAAGGAAGAAACAAATGTAAAAGGAAATTAATATTAAGCCATACAAATTATTTGGTTCTGGTCAGATTATAAACAGTAGCATCCCTGAGTTTGTAGGAAAATATTGAACATTTGTAAACACATAGCGCATAGAATTGAGTGCTTCAGGTTCGATAAGCATTAGCGCAAGTTGCTTGTGACGATCTGTATCACGATCGGCTCCTATTATGTTATTCTTTGTTTCATTCTGGACGCGCACGCTTGGAGAAAATGCCGTTGCAACGTGCGTCGGAAACGCGTGAGGGAATTCGGCCGGAGAAAGCCTGGCGTTGCTTGACTGTTAATGTCGCGCTTTGTGCGTCAAACAAGCTGGCATCAAGTATTCTTGCCAGTAATGCTGCAGGAATCCCTGTTAGAAATCCCTCGTCACATCCGGCAATCCAGAAATGACAAACAATTAAGTGTGGAGCGGTGAAATGTCATCTCTTTCTTTGAATGTAAACATCCAGTAGATTCTGATTGGAACATTGGTGAATCCTACGGTAGACACTTGCCGGGTTCTCATACGTGACAATATGGAAGTGTATTGATGCGAAGAGAAATAGAAGGAAGGAAGATTCGCGTTTAACGTCCCGTCGACATCGTCGTCATTAGAAACGGAGCACATGCCCAGATAGTTTTTATCAGGGCTGGGGAAGCACCAACCAGGAATTTGCCTGAAATGATTGAGGGAAACCACGAACGAATCACACGCTCCGATATTGTATTTGCTTAGAATGGGGAAAAAATTGGCCGTGTCCTTTAAAAAGGGACGAATTCGGTATTTGCCTGGACTGGTTTAGGAAAATCACGGAAAACCTAAATCAGGATGGCCGGAGGCTGCAAAGAACCGCCTTTTTCCCAAATGCGAGGCAATTGTGTTACCAGTGCGCCATATCGTACGTTTAAAAAAAAAAAAAAAACAAAAACAAAAAAAAAAAAAAAACACTGAGGTAGTTTCAATGCAAAATTTTCCGTAATAGGAATACCTAAGCGCCTTGCTGCGGAAAGCACGGGCGTTCCTCATCGGAGGTTCTAGTCCTCCCTCGGACATTGGTGTGTGTCTTATTCTTACCTTAAGTTAGATGAGTAGTTTGCAAGTTTCACTAAAACCTAAAATCTCTTTAAGTAACATTGTGTTTCTCATAGTGTGGTTCAGTGTTAAGTGGATTGTTGTGCCGGCCGCGGTGGCTGAGCGCTCTGCGGCGCGCCAGTCACAGTTTTCACGGCCACTACGGTCGAGGGTTCGAATCTCCCGTCGGGCATGGATATTTGTTCCGTCCTTAGTATTAGCTAGTTCGTAAGTAGATTGTAAGTTTAGGGACTGATGACGCCGTAGTTAAGTCCCATAAGCTATACAAACATTTTCAAACCATTTGGATCGTTGTTTATTTGCGGGACTTGATCTGCTAGAATTAATTTGCAATATCATACAATAACTTTTAATTGAAATTTTAAGAAAAATATTAACTACTGTATAAGAAAACATCAGAAAGTAGATAACATTCTTTGAGTTGGTAAGTACAACCCCGAATAGTATGCTCTTCACCACACTAAAGCTCGAGTGGAAAACAAACCTACCTATTACACAATTTCTATTGGATATACGATTTTTATTTTGTACTTCCCTAAAACTGGCTAATACGGCTGTTACACTGAACAACAAAGCTATACAGAACATCATCCATGATCTCCTTACTCACAGCAAAATATTCTAAAGAAAGGGCAATTCATTGCTAATAATATACTCAATACTTTCTCTCCAACTCTTTGTGTCCTTCCACCAATTATAAAAGCAACGGATGTAATTTCATTTGTAATTATCCATTCCATGTGTAATTTGAGGAATGGCTGAAAATAATTCACAGCTATCGAGAGATGGAAATTATTTGTGCAGGGGTAGTAATCCTTCTGTTTTCGGTTTATGGTGGAAGTACTATTGTCACACATCGTTGCTTTCATATTAAAAAGAAAAGTTTGTAAATCTAAGGGACTTCACTACGTTTGTCACTAGTCCCTAGGCTTACAAACTACTTAAACGTATACTTAGGACATCACAAACACCCATGCCCGAGGGAGGACTCGGAAACCCCGACAGCGAACGGCCGCGCGCAGGGCAGCTAGGCGCCTTAGTGCGCACGGCTATTCTGCCGTGGCCTTTCATATTTCATGTGGACATTTCATAATTCCACTGAATGGCAACAGTTTTCATATACACCTCACGAATTACTATCCAAATACGCAGTACGGGCAAAAACATGTATTATCATTTAAAAGACCTATAGCATAAACAAAAGTACTTTGCTATAAGCAACGAACATTTTGTTTTGGCTCCAAGGGTATTTACAACATCTTACCTTGATTGCAGAGGTCACTGATTTGAGTTAACTATATAACTGATTCGACTTCCATAAGATATTTTAATCCTCAGAATTTATCCACGAACGACAAACTAGGTAGCGATATACAGTTCCTGATGACCCACGAAGACAATACTCTTGTACAGCATTAATGAAAGTCCCACACCAAACTCGGAACAACAAGCACATATACATTTACGAAGTCGTACAGCACTAAATGTCAGATCGCGCATTGATCGTTGTTCTTGGAAAGTTGCTCTCATTTCGCAATTGTTCAGATACCGCGTGAGACAAGTTTACCATGTAAAAGGTTTAATCATAGTATTCACTAACCTCCTAGATAACTGGTATTTTCCTGATAGATTTTGAAGAGTGGTTAGAATTTCATACTATCACAGTTAATAAAACCGTATCTAGCGAGTGGGTCAATGTTTGCTGCACTTGACTCGTTTTCGCGAAGAGTAAAGCTCATATTTCCTTTTTACATTGATGGTGATTTCCGTAAAGCACTTAAAACGAATGCCAGACTGGTTTGTCTGCAAATAGCACTATCCATTCCTTCGACATACCCTTGTCGAGTTCGTTCTCAAATGTTTGTAAACCTATCGGACCAAACTGCTACGGTCATCAGTTCTAGACTTGCACCCATGTCAGAGGGAAGACTCGAACCTACGACGGCGAGCAACCGAGCGCTCCGCAGAAAGGCACCTTAGGACGTTTGCCACTCCGCCGCGGCCCGATTCGTTCTCTCCGATGATCTCAATGTTACGGAAAAAAAGTGAACCTCTGTGACTAAAGTACTGTGGCCATCAGCCCCTTGACTTACAAACTACTTAAAGTAACCTACGACACACGCACGCGCGCGCGCGCGCACACACACACACACACAGTGGACTTCCGCGGTGGGAGCGGCCACGCAAGCCCTGACACGGCACGCAGAACCCGTGGCTACTCCTCCATTGCAAGGTCATCCATATTATCTATCATAAGCCACAACTAGTTTTGTGAAAATAAATGCGTATACCTTGTTCGAATAAATTCGTTATTCACAATAAACAACTTGAGTACGAGGAGGAAAATAGCTACCGATGTAAGTTAACCAAAGAAAATAATGTTGTAAGACTCTATTTCATGTGGTTTATCACGTCGTCCGGGGTCTGACGTTTCTCGTAAGCTTTTAAATTTCTCCTGTTGCAAGTCTGGGGCCGGATGCCCTTTCTGAAGCAACAGCCATGAGTTAAACTGAGGAAGAGAGATCTATGAATTTTGCAATTTTTTTTTTTTTTTTTTTTTGTAAACGCAATTTCAATGTTTCTGTGTGCTATTTTCTGAGATTGAGATTAGGGAATAGCCCAACATTTACTGAAGCACGCGTGGAAAACCGCCTAAAAACCACACTCCGACAAGTCGGTGTCCCTTGTCATCGCTGCGCGGATTTTGTCCGACTCGTTAACTCACTACCCTGTGAATTAAGCTGTACGATCAGGTAAAAAAATGTTAAGGGATAAGCAGAATATGTTCGTCTATTGCCAAAGAGTCTGTTGAAGCCTCGTGAAGTCTGTTAGCAGTCTTTCGTATTCCTAATCAGCCACGCTTCTACAACGAGCTTCAGTTGGACTATCGCGGCTGCCTCTATACCTGATCACAACAGCGCTACGTTTGTTACAGGATTCACTGAAACTGTGCAGACGGTTATGTTGTTATGGAAATCTCGGCCTGCCTGAGGTACAGTTTTTTTTTTTCTTTCTCCTGGCGAAACTGGACAGTAATATAAATCACTGAAGTTAGCTGAAGACGTTTCTACTGTGCGACGTCGTGAATGCACATGCTTGCAAGAAAACCGCTCTCTACATCTGTCAGCTATACACAGTAAAGAATTCGCCTCTGCTGCAAAGACAGAGGAAGTCAGGAAATATGAAATACTTTTCCGAAATAGTGAATACATAAAATGTTGAATTACTCAAATGCATGCCGCCAAGTCACAAAAGGCCTCGTAATTTTTTTTTCAACCGGAGGCAACGTTTAGCCCAGGAATCGAAGTAGCTATGGTAACTGTGCACAAAACAAGCGGGGCAGGGTGGCGCTTAAAGTATGTATGTCACATTTGACACAACTCTTTTGGAATTCACGTCTACTGGTTTCCTTTCAACATTGCAATGACGTGTGCAAGTCTTATCCGTGATAATTGATTGCCGGCCGCGGTGGCCGAGGGGACTGAGGCGCTCCAGTCACGATCTGCACGGCCACTACGGTCGGGGGTTCGAATTCCCCCACGGGCATGGATATTTGTGCTGTCCTTAGTTAGTTCATAAGTAGTTTGTAAGTTTAGGGACTGATGTCCCCGTAGTTAAGTCCCGTAAGCTATACAAACATTTGAACATTTGATAATTGATTGGAACTGTTACTCGAAAAGGAGAAGAGGAAGCAAGAAGCCAGTAGTTGTTTGCACATTTTTGATATAGCACTGTCTTGTCAAATGATGCCCAGAGACATCAAAGTTACTGAGATAGATAACAAACACTCGTGCATTGGCTCCCCGACTCTGAAACTGTCGGTTCGAATACTGCATAAAACATTTTTACCACGTGTTTTCGCTGGCAAGGAAAGAAAATGTGTTGGCGTAAAATTTGTGGTCAATAAACCCTGCGCGAAATCCTTATATTACATTTCAAACTTACCCGCAGGGTCTCATGGATGGAGAAGATGATAACAGATGATGGTGAACCATCGATCGAAGAGGACATTATGTTCGGCAGTCCCTTGTATGTTATTCGAAAGGCTGGGTGTCAGTACGGGGTTCATTCTCTCACTTCTGTTTCACAGTCGTAAATAATAGGAGTAAGATGGGAAAACTTTACGCGCATTCATCATTCATCCACTCTCAACTAGTGCGCTTTCACGCGTCAAGAAAGGAAACTTACTAGTTAGGCGGTCGCACTTTCTCTTGCGGTCTTCCAGCTAACATTCTCTTAAGTCTTAATTTTTAAGTGCTGTGTAAATTACAAAGGCGTTCTCCTGGTTAATTTTTCAACTACCCCCTAGTTCTCTGCTATCCATATCTTCTTTTTCGCGCGGTTCTAGGCACCATGTCAGGAACTGGACGGCCACTCCGTCTGAGGTTAGAATTCTCCATAGGGTATGGGTGTTTTTGTGTTGTCCTTAGCGTAAGTAGATTAAAGTTGTTTGTAAGTCTATTGAGTGGTGACCACAGCGGTTTGGTCACATAGGACTTCAAACATTTTGAACTGATGAGGAGTCCAGAGCAAAAGTGTCGTAACTTCACCTACGATAATTTTGAGTAAGAGGAGCATTCATTAAGAAGTATATAAAATTATTACTGTTAATAATTTATTTATAATTATCGATACAGGATAATATGCACTAAAATCTCTCTAAATATATTAACAAAACAGAATATCATACAGGAAATGCGTAGCAAATGATTTGTTAAACAAAAATGAAAGGAGTTACGTAGTTTGTGCACTGAACACTTTTATCAGTCATCCACTGTAACTTCAAGCATATTGTTTGAATACAGGTTCGCTTTCCTCGTCCGAATTCTGATCTCGGGAATCTGAATGACGATTAGACACCTATGTAGGCAAGTTCTTGAAGAATTCATGATACACAGGTGGAATAAATTGTAGAAGATCAAGCATATCCTCCTCCTTGTTGGTTGTCACAATCCGCCGGTCTTGTAAAGTCTCCCTTGTCACTGAAGCAAGGCTTTTAAGTGGTCTGCCTAATGTGTTCTTACGAAAATCCACCTCATGAAATTGTTCGCTTTGACGGGAACTTGATTTAAACCTCATGGAAAATGGCGCTGCCCGTTCAAATTACTTCCATTTGACTTGCAGCCAATTTAATGTATGCCCATCAGTAGCCCTTTCCCTGTTCACTGTGCTGTCTAGTAGCTCCTTCTTTGAGAGAAAGTCGTTATGCGAACAGTGACAGGCTTTTTCTTTTTACACCCGTGGATAATATTTACCCAATAACCAGCTGAGTAAATATATTGTTTTTTTGCGACTGGCTAATTCAGTCAGACCAAAGTCTGCATCATTAGACAGATAGCTATGGCCTAAACTTGTGGTTCACTACTTTCATTCTCATGTCTGGGTCTCGCACTAATTTCATCAAGGAAACATACACATTATTAATTATTATTGATGTGGCTTCCCTGTCATATTATCAATCATAGGAACAGTTTCCTAACTGTTTGGTAGATATTCCGAACAACACTACATAATATGGATAGTACAACAATCTTCAAATTCCATCTTCCACTAATGCACATAGACATACGTACAAAGGCGGGCAGCAGTTAAAGCAGAAACAGAGTGGCGCACTCTATGCACAGATGATGAAACCTCAGAGATACGTACGTATACCTCTGAACAGTAGCTGTCTCTCTGTTATCAAATATCTCTGTAACTCGTTTGCAACTAAAAGTGGAGTTACGCCACTTGTGCTCTGAACCCTTCATATCTTGTTCGATGGTGTGGGTAGCGAACTCTTAAGGCGTCTCGCTGCGGAGCGCGCGGTTGCTCACCGTCGGAGGTTCGAGTCCTCCCTGGGGCATGTGTGTGTTTGTGTGTGTGTGTGTGTGTGTGTTTTATTTCTTTGTCCTTAGGTTAGTTTACCTAGGTTTAAGTAGTTTGTAAGCTACGGACTGATGACCACGCAGTTTGGTCCCATAGATTTACAAACATTTGAACATTTGTAGCGAACTCTAGGTATTCCCTTGACATATCTCAACAGTCCTCCAGTCGCTCACGCCGTTTGATGCCACTTGAGCGCCCTCGCGCTGGTATTTACACCGCTACCAGTTGGTTTTCGTTTTAGAATGTCCATGCATTCTTATATTGGGCTGTAAGGAAAACCAATCAATGACTTCAGTAGATCATTTCTTTAGGTTAAAGGAAAATAATTTTTTATTATCTTATGTAACAAAAGTTTGAAAACAGTAATTACACCAAAAGCTTGTTATATGGAAAACACATTAGTTAATAACATCGTGATAACATCAGTAGGCCTATTTAAAAAAAAAATAGCGATTCAGACTTTATTTTGAAACCATGCCTTGAAAACATCTAAAAAGGGGGAAACATACTAAATACGATTTTAAAAAATGTTCAAATGTTTGTATAGCTTATGGGACTTAACTACGGGGTCATCAGTCTCTAAACTTACAAACTACTTATGAACTAGCTAATCCTAAGGACGGCACAAATATCCATGCCCGAGGGGGGATTCGAACCCCCGACCGTAGTGGCCGTGCAGACCGTGACTGGAGCGCCTCAGTCCCCTCGGCCACCGCAGCCGGCTAAAAACGATTATTTAGTATGACAGACGATATAGAGAAAGTACAAAGAAGGGCAGCTCGTTTTGTATTATAGCGAATAGAGGGGGAGAGTGTCACGGAAATGCACGAGTTCTGGTTGAAATCATTAAAAGAAAGGCGTTACTCGTTGCGACGAGATCTGTTTGCGAGATTTCTTTCCACAACTTTCTCTTCCGAATACGAACAGATTTTGTTAGTACTCCCTATATAGGAAGACATGACCATAAAAATAAAATAAGAGAAATCAAATCGATAACAGAAAGGTTTAGGTGTTCCTTTTATCCGCGAGCTGTTAGAGAATGGAACTGTAGAGAACCCTCTGCCATGCACTACACTTTCAGAGTATTTATGTAGATGTAGGATATGAAACAAAATTTATCCTACAGTCAGAGCAGTATTTTGTGAAACAATAACTGTGCAATAAAGAAAACATTTCTGATCTTATCAAATTTGTATTATGCAAATTTCAATTACATATCTCCAGTCTTGACACACTTAATTTTTCAGCGAACAGATGGCAAATGACTTCGTTGTTCCATTCAAATTAATGAAAGACAGCAGATATGCAGATTATTATTATTATTGTTATTCGAGCCATAACAACAGCAATTTGCAGCTGTTTCGAACCCCTATCTCCTGGTGCGAGAGGTTGCTTGTATTTCTTATGCAGGTCACGCACCTGCCAGGGTACAGAGGCCAGCGTCATCTGGCTAGGCGATAGACAACCAGGGAATACACGGCTGTCAAATCAAGCCTACGATGTGCCTTAATAAATAACTTTAAGGCCGTAGTAAACGCCGACCATATAGTTACGGAAGTGGAAACAGAAGCTCGCGAACTGTAAAGTGGTAGTCGTAACTTGCACAAAACCTAAAAATGGCGTTACGCTCCGAAATATATTGTGCAATGGTACAAAACCGACAAAAGCAGCTGTAGTTAACGCAAACCTTTGCTCCCATTTACGTCGCTCGTCGCTTTTTATCTCTATTCGGGTCATTTTGTGAAAAGGGACTTTTACTGGCACTACGGTCGGGGGTTCGAATCCCCCCTCGGGCATGGATATTTGTGCCGTCCTAGTTCGTAAGTAGTTCATAAGTAGTTTGTAAGTTTAGGGACTGATGACCCCGTAGTTAAGTCCCATAAGCTTAACAAACATTTGAACATTTTGACTTTTACTGGCCCCGTAAGTGTTTTGTCACATTAATTCACTATTTGCATCTTTCGCAGCCATTTTCCTTACTGTCACAACTCATATTTTCTTGACGGTTATTGTTTTTCAGTTTAGACTAGTGCATTTCACCTCGAGAGTCTCGCGATAGAGAAGAAAAGGAAAATCATCAGCGCAGACCGTCGCGTATATTTACCGTTATTTATCTACTGCTTCAACTTGCTTCTCACGGTTAACAGTTTCAGCGGCAGCTCCTGCAATACACATATATTGATGTGGTGTGCGTGTCACTAGATTCATTTTTTCGTCCGTGGCGGAGCGGCCGAGCGCATTGTGGCGCTGCGCTGCGATGCGCGAGGCCGTTCTCCGTCGGGGGTTCGAATCTCCCCTCGGGCATGGATGTTTGTGCTGTCTTTAGTATAAGGTTGTTCATAAGTAGTTTGTAAGATTAGAGACTGATGACCCAGCACTTAAGTCCCATAAACTTAACAAACATTTCAACATTTCATTTCCAGAATGAAGTTTGGAAAGTAGGGGGCGAGGTACTGGCGGAAGTAAAGTTGTGAGGCGGCATCGTGAGTCGTGTCGGGATAGCTCAGTCGGTAGTGCGCTTTCCCGCGAAAAGCAAAGGTCATAGGTTCAAGTCCCGGTTCCGGCACACAATTTTAATCTGCCAGGAATTTTCAACATTTCATTTCTTCAAAAAAATGTTCAAATGTTTATATAGTCTATGGGACTTAACTACGGGGTCATCAGTCCCTAAACTGACAAACTACTTATGAACTACTTACGAACTAGGACGGCACAAATATCCATGCCCGAGGAGGGATTCGAACCCCCGACCGTAGTGGCCGTGCAGACCGTGACTGGAGCGCCTCAGTCTCCTCGGCCACCGCGGCCGGCTTCATTTCTTCGCCGAGGATCCAATGAATATCGTTCGGCCTCGTACGGGAATTCAGTATCGCAAACATAAAAGGGCTATCAAAGATAGGGATCCGCAGAGTGCGGCCTTTGCGACTTTTGGGCTGACCAGAATCTTGTCCGGATAGCCAAGTTGTTGAGAAAAGCGCTGGCCCAAAGCTGAAACCCCGGGACAGAGACAAATTTTCACGAACGTCTGCAATGTCAGTCTTTAGACCGCTTGTGCATATGACCAATTTCGGGGAAGTTGCCCTTCTTCAGATCTTTTAACAAGAGTTAAATGCCAATTGACTGTAAGCCACTATCAAGAAAGGTAAAAAATACAAATATAAAATAAAAACATATTAATTGTATACAGAGTAAACTGTGACATTCTCGACAAGATGATCACTGTTCTTATTAAAATACTGTAACACCCTGAGATTATTTTTAAAAAGTTAATTGATTTCAGTTATATGCGTAACTTTACAAACAATTTCAATTATTTGTGTCTTACAGAGAGTATTTTGAATGCTCGAACGTCCACCAATCAAATTAATGTAAAATGCAGTTTATGGTACGAGATTCAAACGTTTGCAAATCTATCGGACTCAACTGCTGGGTTATCAGTCCGCCGGGCGCGGTGGTCGAGCAGTCAGAGGCGCGCCAGTCCCTTTCTGCACGGCCACTACGGTCGGGGGTTCGAATCCCCCCTCGGGCATGGATATTTGTGCCTTCCTTAGTATTAGCTAGTTCATAAGTAATTGGTAAGTTTTGGGACTAAAAATGTTTATATAGTCTATGGGACTTAACTACGGGGTCATCAGTCCCTAAACTTACAAACTACTTATGAACTACTTACGAACTAGGACGGCACAAATATCCATGCCCGAGGAGGGATTCGAACCCCCGACCGTAGTGGCCGTGCAGATCGTGACTGGAGCGCCTTAGTCCCCTCGGCCACCGCGGCCGGCTTTAGGGACTGATGACCCCGTAGTTAAGTCCCATACAAACATTTGAACATTGGGTTATCAGTCCGTAGCTTACAAACTACTTAAACTAAGGTAAACTAACCTAAGGGCAAACAAAAACACCCATGCCCGAGGGGGACTCGAACCCCTGACGGCGAACGGCAGCACGGCGCCCCAATGCGCACGGCTAACCCGCCGCGGCTGAGGTATGAGAATGTTTCTGTATTCTAGTTACGACAGTGAAAATCTTGTTCAGAAAGTGGTAAGGTACTCTGTAACTGTAAAAATCAATATGATTTTTACATGTTATTCTTTTAATTTTCGTCGCGGTGGAGTAGCCGAGCGGTCTAAAGCGCCTCACTGCGGAGCACGTGGTTAATCGCCGTGGAGGTTCGAGTCCTCCCTGGAACATGGGTGTGTGTGTTTATCCTTAGGTTAGTTTACCTAGGTATAAGTAGTTTGTAAGCTACGGACTGATAACCACGCAGTTTGGTCCGATAGATTTACAGACAGACAGACAGACACTTTTTTAATTTTCTTGACAGTTCTTTTTTAAAACATTTCTGGACAGTCGCCGATCTTGGTAAAAAAATGAAATTAATTTAAAACCCGTCTATATTGCATGCATTTATTTCTTGGTTACCAGTTGTGACATTCTTTAAGATAATCTTCAGACCATGTTGGAGCAGGCAACGCTGGAAAATAAATTAATCTTAATTTGTGGACAATAGCTTACCAATAATTGTCATTTAATTCTTGTTAACAGATCTGCAGAAGGGCAGATGGCCCGAAATTGGTCATTTATAAAATAAAATCTAAACACTGGAATTGCATATATTCATTCAAATCAGGATCGCGGAAACCTCCTTAAGACTCAAATATCTAGTTTTTATGAACAAATTTTCACCTTTCATCGTTTCATTATTTAATGGCCTCTCGTAATTCCTTCCCCCAATAGAAAGCTTCGTGTGTGATGCCGCGGACACACGCCCGCAAAAGCTGCGCCAGTCAGAGAGCGAGGCGTCCCTCGCAGAAGCAGTGGCGGCGGAAGTGGTGTCCTTTATTTCCGGCGTGGCGCCCGCTGCGGCGCGCGGCTTGCCCCAGTCTGCGGCCGCCGCCAGCCAATAGTGACGTCACGGTGACGTCACAGCCGCTACGTCGCCTCTCGCCTTGGCACTCGACTGGCGCCGGCGATCCCCACCGATCGAGCTTTCGCCATGTTGGCTCGCCTGCTGCGGGAAGGCTGCATTGTCGGCTGCTCCTCTTCTGCTACCTATAATTAACTCGTAATTATTGTTATGCTAGTAGGCCCACAGTTCTACAGAACGGAGGCCTGAGGTGTGACCCGCTTTGTATATGCATAGGCATGTAGAAGACAGTTGCGATTCAACCGTCGTGCGACCACTGCAAACAATTGGCAATCTATACATCTTATAAAATAGGCTGTATGTAGGTTTATGTTTGACATCTCCTAAACTACTGGACCGATTTCAACCAAACTTGGTACACGTGTTCCTTATTATCAGGCAACAATCGCTGTCGGGGTAAGAACCACCTGCGACACATACGTAAGGAGATATGACGTCATAAGCAATGACAGACGTGAAAAACGGCCGCGTCATGCGATAATATTCTACATCGGTTCCTAAACTAATATACCGATTTCAACCAAATTTAGCACAAATATTTTTTAAGGTCTGGAATCATTTGTTATGGTTGCATAAACCACCTACGATATATAGTTCATACGCTATCACGTCATAAACAATGAAAACTGCTCCATCTTGCGGCGCGTTATAGCGCCATTTTATTCTTCAACTATGTCAGAATGACAGCACTTAACGACTTGCAATAAATTTTGAACATAATTTCAAATCTATAAGAAACTTTTTATCGCTGACGAACCCTACAAAACAATGAAAGCAAAAAAGTTTATCGCTTACCACTTTCCCAATGTTCATGATGTATATCTTCAGCATTTGGCATGACGTTACAAGTTATTACTTCTACACTGTAAATTGTATTCGCGAGAAAATTCATAGACAGTACACATATATACCACTGAATGTTCCTTCGATACTATATTACTGTTCGACATATACTTCATGAGATATAAAGTCATAAACAATTTGGTTAATGAAAAACAGCATCATCACGCATGACGTTTCGATTTATTACGTCCTTACTGCTCACACCATTCATGACATATTTTGCAGACATTGGGCACATATACCACTGAATGAACCTTCGAATTTACATCGTAGTACGACACATATTTCAGGAGATATGACGTCATAAACAATGAAATTTCCGAATAACTGCTACGTCATGCGCTATTTTTCCACATCTCTTCCTAAAATAATGGACTGATTTCAACTAAACTTTGTACACATATTGCTTACTATCAGACAACACGATTCGGGTGTTCCTTTTTCCCGCGTGCTATTAGAGAATGGAACCGTAGAAAAATATTTAAAAGCGATTCGATGAACCCTCTACCATGCACTTGAATGTGATTTGCAGATTATTTATGTACATGTAGAATGATTCTCAGCCGTAATTTTCTGTGCATAATATTTTCAACGTGAATGTCCGGTGCTGTTCTGTGCGATATAGAACAGGTAAATATTATATAGCCGCATTTGGACGGCTAAGGCTAGGCGATTTAGAGATGCTTGTTGAATCCTTGGAATTTTTCTAAATTTGAATATAAGCTTTGGAGCTTCAGAGATGTGGACACACAAGTAGACCATGTTCTGGATAGATATCCCCACAGACAGCTCAAACACTATCGCCCATATAAGAACGAAAGTACAGGAAAGGCTAAAACTATGTGTACCAAAAAGTGTTCGTCACATTTGATGTTGTAATTATGACAGAATAATTGTGTTCACCATTGCCTGGTAGTCCATACGGAATGGCGTACACTAATTAAGGAATTGAACTTGTATTAGAGGGTTCAACACACATCTAGCAATGCACACTGAGGGTTCCTGTAGCTTCCCTGGTCAGCTTATAACAAATTATATTTTCTTATGAAGGACACTGCCTATGACTTTTGTTCTTTTTATCGTTTTCTAATGACAGTAATTTACCTTGTTTCATAAGGATAATTCAGTAGTTCTACTTCGTATTTATACCCGTTACTTATTAAAATCTCGAGATATTGATCGAACATATAGCCACGTATTAATGCATCTGTAGTGTCTCTCAACATATAGCCCTAAATAAAGATATATAATTTTATTTTGATATGTGTGTGATACAGTATAGTACTTACTGTAGTAATTTGTTGAACATTTCAGAGTATAAAATAGTACAGTAGCCTCGCAGGGCTTTGATTGGGTTACTGGTCCTTGCGAAACGCTTCACTCGAAAGCAGGAAACAATCTAAAACCCACGCTCACGTCGAAAGACTTGACCCGACCCAAATTCTGTTGGTGGCCACACCACGCATCACCGTCCATAATAGCTTAATTTATTACTCAGTGACGCTGCGGCTTGGGACCTCTCTCAGAGGATATCTCGAGGAGCTCCTAAAGAATCCAAAGCTTTTTCCGTCTCACTACCTTACAATTAAACGATACAATTTCTTGGAGGGCCACGCTCCTGCCTCGCTATCGGATAAGCACGCGGGTACACATCTCCAAAGCCAGCGCCTCATTCATCACGGCCGCGTACACCAGGGGCCTTACGTCGACATATCGTGCAGACAGCATTTACAATCCATAACTGTTCTTACTTGAGAGACACATGCGAGTAACACGGCAGTGTCATCACGCCTGATTCTGCGGGTATTATTTGTCTGATGTATGGTATCAGTGTGACATCTTAATTCTAAAACACAGTATGTCGCAAATAAAGAGATTGTGTGTCACACACCTATGTTCAACTTAAACATATAAAATGTATAAATGTATCTCACCATTTGACTAGTTCATTATAGAACTTATTGGGAAATACTGAAACTGTGTTAACCAAAAGTTTTAATGTTGCATGGAACTGCGATTCGTATAGGAACTGATTCATACAGTCTGTAAATGGTAAAAATAAAGATTTGTATCATGTGAACTGCTACATCCCTCAGAGGCGATTAGACAGAGAACAGTCATATGATTCTCTGATTTAAAGCTTATTATAGACTTTCGATTATACATTGGTCTTCTGATAGTTTAGAACGGCACAATGCAACCACTACACTGTATTTGTCTAAATTACAGTGTGCCTTTGACTGCAGAAAATGCCTTCATAATTATCTGACGTCAAATACCCGGTCAGTATTGTGATGTGTTTCGTAAGATGCCTGGGAGAATTACAATGCCCGAAAGAAAAAGTGAAGTAGCTAGAAGACAGGGTCGATGTTGACGCAACTTGCTACACGTGCACTCCATCGTCGTGTACGTCATGTGAGAAGATTTGTAATCACCTGTGTCTGGTTGCTTTGTTTTGTGATTAATGGGACGAAACTACTGGGGGCGGCCGCAGAGGCCGAGGGGTCTGCGGCGCACCACTCACAGTCTGCACGGCCGCTACGGTCGGGGGTTCGAATCCCTCTCGGGCATGGATGTTTGTGTCGTCTTTAGTATAAGCTAGTTCACAAGTAGTTTGTAAGTTTAGGGACTGATGGCCCCGTAATTAAGTCCCATAAGCTTAACAAACAACAACAAAAAAACAATTAAAACTACTGGATCACCAGTCCATCCTATTTCCATAATAAACAGTAAAACATCGAACAACAAAAGGTACAACAATAAAATCTCGCGATCCATTTGCATTAAGGGGGAGGTAACAGGAAAGGTAACGCAGCACTGACAAAGAAAAGTATCGCATAGGGGCGTAGATTACGATAAAGATGTTTATTATTATTTTCTTAATCAGCCGCTCACAATGCTGTCTGCTGAAATGGCTTGACAGTTCAGCGGTAGTTATTTTGGATACTGATCTGAAAATTTCTTTTTTTGTACTTGAGAACTGATCCCCGCCTCCAGGACTACTGAACCAACCCCCACGAGATGAATTAATTATTTACGCCCCTGTGGCTCCGTGTTCGCCATTCACGTGCTCGCGATAGAGCCGTGAACCTCCGGGGGTGAACCTGTGACGATAGAACTGCTTCAACTTGCACTATTGTTGTTCGTGTTGTTTTGGCATTCGGATGCGAGAGGGCTGATCTTTGACTGTAAGGGAACTTGAGGGCAGGGAATTTCGTTTTCAAGGTTCCAGACGACCACTTGTGCCGACCACAAGGGAAGGTCGCCATTCTACGCACCATGAACACTGCAACCCCTTCCTACTACCTCCCCCCTCCCAATCCTGTATCGCTACTACCCATTTCCTTTCCTATTCAACTCCAAAATACAACGAGGGAAAACATAATGTTTATATGCCTCTGTACGAGCCCTAATTTCTCTAATCTTGTCTTTCTGCTCTTTACGCGAAATGTAAGTAGGCGGCAGGAAGATCGTTCTACACTCAGCTTGAAAATCCGGCTCTCTAAATTTCCTCGGTAGAATTTCTCTAAAATAGCGTTGTGTTTCATCCAGCGATCCCCATTTGAGTTCCCGGAATATTTCCGAGACACTCGGGCATTGATCGAACCTACCAGCTCGCCTCTGAACTGCTTCCATGACTTCCTTTAACCTGATGTGCTGGGGGCCCCAAACACTTGAGCAATACTCAAGACGTGGTCGAATAATCGTTTTATACGCATTTTCCTTTACATATGAAGTACATCTTCCCAAAATTCTCCCAATAAACCGAAGCCGGCTGTCCGCATAACAACTGTCCTTATATGTTCAAATGTTTGTATAGTCTATGGGACTTAACTACGGGTTCATCAGTCCCCAAACTTACAATCTACTTATGAACTACTTACGAACTAGGACGGCACAAATATCCATGCCCGAGGGGGGATTCGAACCCCCGACCGTAGTGGCCGTGCAGACCGTGACTGGAGCGCCTTAGTCTCCTCGGCCACCGCGGCCGGCTGTCCTTATATGTTCGTTCCATGTTTGCTCTGCAATGCTACGCCTAGATATTTGAACGACGCGACTGCATCAAGAAACTCACTACTAATGCTGTAGTCATACATTATGGGATTGTTTATTCTACTCATGTGCATCTCCTTACATTTTTTCTACATTCACTGACCTATATGTAGCTAGCCACCAACACCGTAACAAAATGTTCAAATGTTTGTAATTCTATGGTACCAAACTACAGTGGTCATCAGTCCATACACTTACAGACTACTTAAACTAACCTAAGGACAACACACACACACACACACACACACACACACACACACACACACACGGCCGAGGGAGGACTCGAAATTCCGAGCAAGAAGTGGCCGCGCAGTCCCTGGCATGGTGTCTACAACCACGTGGCCATTCCAGCGCAGCGCAACATCGTAACACCAACGGCTGCATTTAGATGGTATCATGATGTGACTCTAATGCATGGCGTCGCATTGTGATCAGCGACAAATGCAGTACTGCACTACCCCTAAGGAGAAGTTTGTCTGCCGGCCGCGGTGGTCGAGGTGACTGAGGCGCTCCAGTCACGGTCAGCACGGCCACTACGGTCGGGGGTTCGAATCCCCCCTCGGGCATGGATATTTGTGCCGTCCGTAGTTTGTAAGTTTAGGGACTGATGACCCCGTAGTTAAGTCCCATAAGCTTAACAAACATTTGAACATTTTTGAAGTTTGTCTCTCAATATTTTGGAAAGGCGTAGCGATGTTACCACTGGCGTCATGGTGTGGAGAACCATCAGGTATGACTGTTAGTGACTGTGGGAACAACGGTACGTCGTGAATCATAGAGTGTTTCCTCTCATACGTCGGTGCCATTTTTCAACAGGTCATTGCTCGGCCACACATGGCACATATATCTGAAAACTGTCTCCGTTATGTTGAGATACTCCTGAGTAGCCATCGTCTTCATGTCTGAACATGGTAGAATGTATACGCTCTCGGATATCAGTTCTTTTCCAGTGCTAGTATATAAGGTATCAAGAATCAGTTTCAAATGTTCAAATGTTTGTAATTCTATGGGACCAAAGTACGTTGGTCATCAGTCCCTAGACTTACAAACTACTTAAACTAATTTAAACTAACCTAAGGACGACTCACACATCCATGCCGGAGGGAGGATTCGAACCTCCGACGCGGGAGGCCGCGCAATCTGTAACGTGGCGCTACAGACCACTCGGATAGTCCCGCGCGGTGAGAATCAGTTTTATCAAATGTGGCCGGCTTACCTCAGAGGAGAATACAATGACTTTTGACACTCTTCTTCACGGAGTCCAAAAGAAAAGAAAGATTAGGGTTTAACGTCTCGTCAATATCTTGGTCGTTAGAGGAACACACAATTGGATTCATTTTTCCTAAGGATGGGGAAGGAAACCAGCCATGCCCTTTTGAAATGCAACATCCCGGCATTTACCTAGAGTGATTAAGGTAAATCATGGAAATCATACAGTTGGATGGTTGGATGTGGATTTGAACCGCCGTCCTCCCGAATACGAGCCAAGTGTTACCACTACGCCACCTCGCTTGGTCAACTAAATGCATGCTTCTTGGTCAGAGGAGGTGTAACCTCATACTGATAACTGGACTCGTGCTTACCAGTAAATTTGGATCGAATGTATGTTCAGTGCGATAACATCATACACCCTCTCATTCCATGAAGTTTCATGTTATTTCCTCCAGGCCTTCTGTATTTATTTATTTATCGTCAGGCAGTGCGAAATACACTGCGTGACAACCGCTAACGAAACAACTCTCACTTGTTACGGAAGAACTGCACATTGTTACAGAATAATCTAAGATTGGCACGGAACACCCGATCGATGATAATAATAGGAAATGTAGAGAGCGGGACCTTTTAACTGCGGCGATGTTTGACGAGTGCTGTTGTGGAACGGATTAGTGCACCATTTTTTGTGGTACGGCGCCATGTCTGCAAGATATCATTTGAGAGCCACGATCGTGGACGCTTAGTTGGACGGCTCGGAGCCAGTCAAAGTGAGTCTACTGTGACAACAGTATTGGGGTGTCCAAAAATGTCTCCTCTCGATTTAAAAAGGTGGACATTGCTATGCGGAAGCGTGCCGGAGGTCGTAGACCACACCGCAAAAGGATCGATACGTAGCCCTAGCGGCGAAGAAGAATAGACATCTCTATTAGTCAGATAGCTGCTGACTTTGCAACCGTACACGACTGTCATCCAGAATAGTTTGTCGGCGATAAATCCAGGCTGCACTGTGTGCTCGGAAGCCTGTTCATTCCAATGCATCCACTCAATGTTTGGAAAAGAGTTCGTTGGTGTAGGGAGTGCGTTGGATGGAGGTCAGCAGCAGAGGTTCGAAGTGAAGTTCTGCGACGAATCCTGCTTCAGTATGGTAAGTTACTCTGGCCACCAGTTCGTGTGGACAGAGAGATGGACACGTTACACAAAGTAGAATGTTCATGAACTTCATCAGATACGGCTTAGCCTTTACTGTGTGGGCAGGTATTATGCGCAATGGCCAGAATAACATCGTACGAGGTACTGTTACAGCAGAGCGGTATTACAGAGAGATTATTCTGCTTCATGTCCGTCTGTTTAGGAGTAAGATAGGTCCCGACAATCTGTTTGTGAATTAGAAATATTCAAACATCTCGAATGTTAGAGGGTATTGAAATAAATTCAGTGGCTGCATATAGTCTTCACGAATTTGCCGCCGCCGGCCGCGGTGGCCGAGGGGACTGAGGCGCTTCAGTCACGGCCTGCACGGCCACTACGGTCGGGGGTTCGAATCCCCCCTCGGGCATGGATATTTGTGCCGTCTTAGTTCGTAAGTAGTTCATAAGTAGTTTGTAAGTTTAGGGACTGATGACCCCGTAGTTAAGTCCCATAAGCTTGACAAACATTTGAACATTTTGAATTTGCCGCCGGCTAACGTTGTGTAGATCAGATGTCTGTAAATCTATCGGACAAAACTGCGTGGTCATCAGTCCGTAGCTTACAAACTACTTAAACCTAGGTAAACTAATCTACGGACAAACACACACACCCATGCCCCAGGGAGGACTCGAACCTCCACGGCGAGCAACCGCGCGCTCCGCAGCGAGGTGCTTTAGACCGCTCGGCTACTCCACCGCGGCGTTGTGTAGATCCCGCAATATTTCTTCGGAGCAATTGTCCGATATCTTCAGGTGGTTGCACCTTGCTGATGGCCAAGTACGACTATATGAAGTTGTACTTGACCATGACCAACCACCTGAAGATGTCGGACAGTTGGTCGAAACAAATGTTGTGTGATTTACACAACGTTATCCGGCGGTAAACCCGTGAAGACAGCATGCAACATATCTGCCGAGAAAGCTTGAAGAGTCAAATTCAGTGGCCGTTGAAAATTTGTACTGGACCTGGATTCGAACCCGGATTTTCTCATCGGGCCAGCGGTCGCCTTAACCCCTTACGCTATCCAGACACGCTTTCCTTCCTGCCCAATTTCTCAACTTATCGTGTATTACGATAGTAACTTTCTCTTGCTCGCAACTTTCACTATATTGTGTGCGCAACGGCAAAGAAATTATCATTTGCCTGTTGGAAGCATACATACGATCGTAGATATATTTTCTGTTTTTTCGGACATATCTAGAACAGCAGACACTTTATCTCCAATGTTTATGGACGAAAATGCACGCCCACAAAGGATCGCTGAGGTATTGGACACAATGCAATATGACGATATTGAACTTAAGGCATAACCTGCCTAAATCCATACAGCATACATGGTATACTCTTGGTAGACGTGTTTCTCAACAAACGCCTGAGAAACGTGCAAGGACTGCCGCGTGGGAATGGTCGCGCGGTCTAAGGCGTCATGTCGTGGACTGCGCATTCGTTCCCGTCGACTCCTCCTTCGGACGCGCGTGTGTGTGTGAGCGCGCGCGTATATGTGTGTGTGTGTGTATTGTTCTAAGCATAAATTATTGTAAGTAGTTTATAAGTCTCTGAGCGATGACCTCTGCAGTTTAGTCCCTTAGATTTACAAATATTTTAATTTGATTTTGCGCAAGGAGTAACCGCCTCGAGGGGGAAAAAAAAAAATAAGAAATGTAATGTTTGTAAAGCTAAGAATGCAAACTGCTGATATCTTCGGTCCCTACAATTACAAACTCATTTAAATTACGCTAAGGACAACATCACACCCATGCCCGAGGGAGGACCCTTGCCGCATACGGGGAGCGGCTGCACAAACCGTGGCAAGGCGCCTTAAACCGCACGGCCATTTCCACACGGCCCACGTTAAGAGAGGGGTGTGGCCTATCCCTCAAGAACTCATCAACAGTTGGAAAGCCATAATGTGAGCAAAGTGTACATTAGTGCCCGAGGAGAACATCTTGCTTACTGACGGTGCGACGTCGACCGTTATATTGGAAGTCTCACGTTTGCTAAACGTGAACGTTATTTTATGATTGTTACCAATTGTACTTCCCCATATTTTGAAATCCGTACCATTATTTGTTATAAATATATCACTCCACGTTTGTTGTCAGTGTGGAGCGAAATTTGCGCACTTGAACTTCGCAGAGCGATTCCTCACTCGCACTGTTTCTTTGTACACTCGTGCCTTCTTTTAACATTTTACGATTACAATTGATAATGACAGTTTCCTGTCAACTATAATTCTTTGATGACCACAGAAAAGGGTACAGGAAGAAATGGTCGAGTTTAGCATCACTGCTGATCTCAAGCCAATTAGAGATTAAGATTAAGCTCAGTTTGATGTAGCAGAGGATACAGGTCCTGGTAGTGTCTAAACCAGTATGTGGTTCGAATTGGCTTCATTGAACTACTTACGGCATTTACCAGATTGTCGAGACGAACGTTTGAACTTCACTATTACCGAAAACGACGCCATTGTCTTAACTTACGGCGTTTTTCTTAACTAGTTTTAGGAGAGTGTTGGAACGAATTCCTCAAACCACGGACAGTTGCTTCCTCTTAACATTAACCAGCTGAACTGCTGCGTCGTCCCTAATGTCTACTGCGTTTATGGGATGTTATATTTCCTATTTTCCTTGCCTACTTATAGTTTCCTGAAATGTTCCCCTAATTTTGTGTCTGGCTGACTACGCTATTAGTGTATACAAATAAATCCGATAACTCAGCTGAAAACTCGAAAACACTACTTCAATTAATCATGCTGCGTGCAAAGCAGAAATTTCTCCAGATTTTTTTTTCTTTTTCTAAAGAATGAATTTTTCACTCTGCAGCGCAGTGTGTATTATTTTGAAACCTCTTGACAGAACGAACCAAATTCGGGACCTAAGCCTTTCGCGTGCGGTACATTAGGTTCGTATTATCTTGTTAAAGTACGTTTCACCAATCCTTAGAATAAGCCACGGCCACGCCAGAGATGTGACAAATGTTAAAAGCGTGGCGGTACGCAGCGACATATTTCATAAAAGGCTCTTAAAAGACATTTGCCAAAGCTACTTTAGAGGGTAATGCGGGCGGCACGTTGCACGCGCTCTCGCAGCTTCACTTGCGGTAGTCTCTCTCCTGCCTTCCGAACTTTACAGAAGCTCTCCTGCATACCTTGCGGGACTAACACTCCTGGAAGAAAGGATAATGCGGAGAAATGGCTTAGCCACAGCCTGGGGATTGTTTCCAGAATGAATATTTCACTCTAGAGCGGAGTGAGCGCTGTTTCCAAACTTTCTGCCAGATTAAAACTGTGAGCCAGATCCGACCTTAAGCTGGAAGGCCGTTTTCCTTTGCTCACTTAAAAATCAGGTGATGCTGATGGAATTAGATTAGGTAACGAAGCAATAAAGGAGGTAGATGAGTTTTGTTACTTGGGCAGTAAAATAACAAATGACGGTCGCTGTACAGAGGATATAAAATGCAGAATGGCAATGGGAAGAAAAGTATTTTTGAAAAAGAGAAATTTGCTAACATCGAATATTAATTTAAGTGTAAGGCAGTCTTTTCTGAAGGCATTTGTGTGGAGTGTTGCCTTGTACGGGAGTGAAACATGGACGATAAGCTGTGCGGACAGGAAGATGATAGAGGCTTTTGAAATGTGGTACTACAGAATAATGCTGAAGATTAGGTGGGTAGATCGCATAACTAATGAAGAGGTACTGAACAGAATTGGTGAGAAAAGGAATTTTTGGCATACCTTGACTAAAAGAAGGGATCGCTTGGTAGGACACATTCTTAGACATCGAGGAATCGTAAATTTAGCATTGGAGGGAAGTGTGTGGCGTAAAAATCGCAGAGGGACACCAAGAGACGCGTATAGTAAACAGATTCAAGTGGATGTGGGTTGTCGTTCTTATGAGGAGATGAAAAGGCTTGCTCAGGATGGGGTATTGTGGAAGCTGCATCAAACCAGTCTCCGGACTGAACACCATAACAACAACACTTAAAAAATATTATATCTTTTATCTTGCCTCTTCAACACGAAGGGCAACAATAAGGCTTACACTCTTAAACTGTACACGCACTAATTCCTTTGTAATATGCAATTTTATTTTCTCCTATAATGACTGGTAGTTACTTCTTTATAAATATTGTAAATTGATCCCCAGTTTTGGAAGTTACATCTGCAGCTTCTTTCTGCACATCGTATTTGCCTACTGAACTTGTTTGGCATGAGCAGATGTATATGGTACAGTGAGACGCACGCCAAAGAGGTCGACAGTGCACTGAATGTTACTCGCAGGTTCCGTAACAGATGTGTACGGCCTGCAGTACTGTAACATCAGGCAGGAATGTCGTGAGGTTGGTGTCAATGTAGTTAGAACATCCCTGGCCAACAAAACTAGCAATCCGTTATATAAATATGTACCAACCGTCGAGTGACTGAGGGCTCGGAAAAGCATCGTGAAAACTAGGAACATTTTATACATGAAGCCAGAACAGAGTAGACAGTAAAAGTTGTGAATGTTCCTAAGTGGTTTCAACCAGCTGATAACTTCCCCTCCTGTTCACCAAGAGATGTAAACTACACTGAAGAGCCAAATAAACTGGTACACCTGCCTAATATCGTGTAGGACCCCCGCAATAACACAGAAGTGCTGCAAAATGACGTGTTATGAAATCGACTAATGTCTGAAGGCCGGCCGCGGTGGCCGAGGGGACTGCGGCGCGCCAGTCACGGTCTGCACGGCCACTACGGTCGGGGGTTCGAATCCCCCCTCGGGCATGGATATTTGTGCCGTCCTTAGTATTAGCTAGTTCGTAAGTAGTTTGTAAGTTTAGGAACTGATGACCCCATAGTACGCAGAGCTCACACGACCTGTGTGTGGACGTGCTCCACGATTTTATGATGTAGACATTGTTTTAAATTTTACTTTTTATTCTATTGACATGGAGTCAGCCACATTTTATTTAACAACTTTTTCAATGTGAGCTTTATGTAATACTTCTGAAGAAGGCAAAATTACTTTTGTCGAAACCTTGGTCAAGGTTTAAGCATGTAAACCATTTTATGCAACTGGTCGGCTGAAACCGTGTTGACTTTTGGATCGTGTTCCACAGTTGCTGAATTGCAGCCATGTTTAAAATTTATATCACACTGTTTTGACCTTCTATCATCTACGGTTACCTTATGGCTTGCTTTTCAAAAATGTTCATCGTATTGCGAAAGAGTTGTTATCATGTTGGCTGGTTCTGTCTGAATGTATGTATGCTATGAAACTGAGGAAGTTTCTTCATCTCCACGCCAAAGCCATGTTTTAAAAGAAGCTCTGCAATCCTGGGCCTGAACAGGAGAGAGATTAGACTCATAGTTAGATTGCTGACAGGCCATGGGAATTAAAAAAAAAAAAACACGTACATACAATGGGAATAATAGAAGAGGACCCTAAATGTAGGATCTGTGATGACGGCGATGAAACTGCATCACATCTAATCTTCGAATGCATTGCATTGGAGAATAAAAGGCACAATGGCACAACCAGACCCGAAGAAATTGTGTCTAATAAAGAACTGGTAAAGGGACTCCTTGCACTGTTCAAGGGCATTGGTTGGCTTTTTTTTTTTTTTTTTTTGTCCCAGCCTCGTCGCCGCTTTTGTGTCTCGTTTCCGTCGTAGGTGTCGGTGGCCGAGTAGAAAGACCGACACAGGAATAGAGGATGCACGCTTGTGCAGGTAGGAGGTGATCAGCCAGTGGGACAGCAGAAACTAGAAACACTAGAGTAAATTAGAACGAGATATATATATTTCTTAGAGACTTAGTAATACTTAACTTTTACATAGTTCTTGACTGCAGAATGCTGATACATAGATTAGATAGAGGCCTGCCTACTGATGATTCCTAGTGCTATCCGATAGCCAAGTCTTCACTGGTGCCTATCTGATTCCGAAGTGTTAACTGGTTCCTATCTCAGTCCCAAGTGAACTATGTCGTTCAGTGGTGGCCACGAGCGGGATTGCAACAGAGGGCGCTCGTGGCTGACGTCGTAAGAACGCCGCGCCGTGCTTGCATGGCGGCGCGCGGCGAAAGTAGGTGGCGCGCACTTTAGACTTGTGCGACACCACAGTTTTGGCTTCCTTGAGAAAATCAAATCAAATGGTCCACAGCAAGTAACACGGAGCTACGGAGCCGGACTATAATTTTTGTGGTCGGGTGTTATTGGAAGCACGGCTTAGTGTCTTTCCAACGCGTGTGGTCACAGGTGTCCCTCGTAAGAGGATTAGAGACGTGGGACGCAGCGCCTTTGCCGGAAGTGTTTGAGGGAGAATCCCGGAACTGGTGAGCGAGGCGCGTGTGTTGAGCGGCTGTATGACATCCGGCGCCGGGCAGGCACGTGTGGCGGCCGCCCAGGAGAGCGGTGCAAAAAATAAACTCCCACCTCAACTCTGAACAACTGGCGCGCCGCGGATCGGGTGACACGCCGCTGCCTCATCCACATTACAAGTCCTCCATTTTCATATCTATCATTGAATTATCGGATTTCCTTCGCCGTATTCCCCAGTGATAAAATTCTCTGATGGTATTACTGGCCTCACTCAAAGTTATGGAGAATTGCGGGGTACTTTGGATGGTGTGAACAGAATACGGATTGAGAATCAACCGCAAAAAGGCAAAGTAATGAGAAGTAGCGGGAATGAAAATAGCGAGAGACTTAACAGCGAAATGAGTGATAATGAACCGGCCGCGGTGGCCGAGGGGACTGAGGCGCTCCAGTCACGGTCTGCACGGCCACTACGGTCGGGGGTTCGAATCCCCCCTCGGGCATGGATATTTGTGCCGTCCTTAGTATTAGTTAGTTCATAAGTAGTTTGTAAGTTTAGGGACTGATGACCCCGTAGTTAAGTCCCATATGCTATACAAACATTTGAACATTTTTTAGTGATAATGACGTAGATGAATTTAACCCTTTAATACATGACTTTTTCTCTGAAGCTATAAAAACTACCACGATTAATATATAGTGAGTATTTACCGTGAGAAATATTTTTAAAAATTCCTTAAAATTATTGTGAACTATATACTAGGGAATACAAGTGTATTCTAAGCCACAGTTGCTTGTTGAAAAAGGAAATTTTTTTAATATTCTATATGTAATGAACAACCAGTTTCGATGCACTATGGCATCATTTTCAAGTGCTCCACAGTAAAGAAATGTTTTATAAAAGTACAAAGTAAAAACAAAAAGTAAGATACATACAGAAACCTATGCTTTAGAGAGTTGGGCAGTCCAATTCAACCTAAAAAATAAATTGTGTACTACCTTTCTATTATTCAACTGGCAATGCACAGTCATATTTTTAAAAAATACCTCCCCTTTATATATATATATATATATATATATATATATATATATATATATATATATATATATAAGTGGGTAAGAGTCAAAAATTTTAAATTACCTAGAAGTCAGATTGCTTTAATCAAGGAAAATAGTCAAGCAACTTTCGTCACATTGACGGGGCTTCTGTGTAAGGAGCTCCATATGTCTATCTGTAATTAAGTTCGAAGTACTATTCAAAATGCTGAGAGTAACTAATATAACTCATTTTAGCATATGAATTTACTCTCATACCTGAGCAGGCTGAACATGCATTCAACATTAATTGTAACACAGTGGAAAACCACACTGTGTTCAGCTCATAGCTTCCACTGGTGACGGTTAGTAGCATATACTAGGCAGTTACGGCCTCCTCCAAGTGCAGCTTTTAAACATTGGCGCACTCGGGTTGTTCCTCACTCGGCCCGCTTCATGCGGCCCGCTCCACTGCGGCCTTTTAATGCCAGAACGCGAAGTGCTGTGCAATGGAGGGACAACGGCGAGTTCTCCGAATTGTGAAATTTTAAGAGCTTTGCAAATGGAGGAGGAAACAATATTACAAAATGAAACATATGTACTGTAACTCTTTCAAGTTTACTCCACTTTAACAGTGTCAGCTTTACATATAACAAACTGATGTGCATAAAAAGTATTAAAAATTAAATTACGCTATACTGCTTGTTAAAAAAAAAAGTCTCATTCGTTTCCACTGCAGTTGTGAAGCGCGGTATATAACGTTCAAAGCAAAGATACCTTCGACACAAGGTACACATTAGAAATCGCGCACTTTGACGCAATGAACATAGCACTCCACCAGCGTCAACACAATACTTAACAATGTTCTGGCTGGTCACTGGTGTAGCCGCTTCGATACCAAGCGTACCGGAACACTAACCTAAACAGTGGTGCACATAAATGCCTGTGAATAAGCGACTGCATTTGCAGGATCGTGTTACGCTGACCGAAGTACATACACCTAGAAGTCGTACGGAGTTGGCAAACCTCCGAACAAAACCCTTGAACACACGGAAACCACGTACACCTAGTGGCAGGCAGTATCTTGTGACACAGGGTGATATTGTTAATATGGAAACTGCGGTGTCTTCAACTCCGTGTCCTTCATCCACTGACAAATCTTTGACCAGAAAACGAGTCCACTATTAAAACTGATCTGTTATTATCGCGGATGATTTCATTAAACACCTCTGCTCGCCGCTGCTGTAAGTGTTCCTTGTTCACTTTTCCAGAAGATGAGGCGACTACGACAATATTGTGCGTGTCAAACAAAGTTTGTCTGATTCGCGGCCCAAACGATCCGGTCAGCTCTTTTAAAACAATGAACAGAGGTGAATGCAAATGACCGTCTGTAGATATCGTTGGCATTATTGTGTAGCTGTGAGTCGTATTGCTGACGGACTGCAAGACTGTGACGACAGCTTTTGTCCCCTTTTGTGGAAGAGATCGACTTCACGTCATTTCTAAATGGAATCCACTTTGATCCATATTGTAAACATTACGTGTACCGAGCACTTCAATAACAGCTCTGGCGTCGGCGACGAATTTCTCACGGGCATTAATGATGGCTGTTTCATTACGTAACTTTTTGTTGTTGTAAAGTGAGTTATCTTTCGTGACACAATACCATACTTCTTCTTGAAACCCTAAACCCACCCAGCAGATGCCTTAAAATTTTTTAGGCCCACCTCCACTGCGACTTAAACGCTCCAGTGCTGAATTTTCACGCCGTGTATCGGCAACTTATCGCTTTATGCATAATTAAATTTAACAAAACAGATTAAATTTACTTTCGCAAGTTATTGACGATGTCTACCACAGTTTTCAACGTATTTGTTCCAAACGTACAGACCTCTTTTGTGTTTTAATAATTTAAAGTTTCTCTTGAGCGTCCTGAAAGATAGATTCCCTTTTTTCCTCTTTTCCAAAACGTAACGGCTCGTTGCATAAATTCTTCTGTTACGGAGACGGGCAAAGTGGTATTCGACGATTTAAAATTATCAAAGGAGCTTTCACCGTCACTGACGACCTCAGTTCCACGCCAAAGCCCCGTTGAAGCAATGAAAGTGCTCGACGAATCTGGCGGTGGTGAAATGGCATCGTCGTTATCGTCGACGTCATCCTCTTGTAAATCTGCACCGAATGTCAACCCGATATTTTTTTCTATATCCTGCACGTCTTCATCAGTGCAGTTGACTATGATATCTGCAACGCAGTTAAAAGGTATACGGAACAGCATGAAGTAAGCGCCATGTATTTTCTTTTACTGTGTATATTATGTCTAATAACAGCAAATGCTTATGCTTTCCGGTGACGACTTTCAAGAGCTCTCATTCTTTGACATTTAATCGTTGCAGATTAGTCATCATTCCATACCGCTCCTGGAGATGTCGCACGACAGCCTGTGGGTTAATTGACATCGCGAACGCAAACCTCTTACTAGACTCTGCTACAGTACTAAACGTTCGGGCATTAAGCGGCTGCAGTGAGGCGGGCCGAGTGAGAAACAACCGGAGCGCGCGAATGTTTAAAAGCTGTACTTTATGGAAGCCGTAACTGCGTAGTATGTAAATAATAGCCCAAATTTTCACGTGGTATCGATTTCTGGGGTCGATATCTAGCTCATATATTTTTTCTCAAGAAAATATGAGCTCGAGTTGATGATGTTCCCTTGTAAGAGCTAAAGACGGCTGCCACTCGATGGTTCCATTCACAGGTGCACAGGTGACACTCTTCTACGATAAATGAGTACTAAAGTTGATCCTACGATATGGCGAGTGCCCCAATCCTTTGGTGACTTACTGGAAAAATGGCTCAATAAAGCAATAAACTTTTTCAAGTAACTTTGAAACTTCCTGGGAGATTAAAACTGCGTGCCGGAACCGGGATTCAAAACAGGGACCTTTGTCTTTCGCGCGCAGATTTACTTTTTACTTCCGAGCTTAGCCTCGTACCTCCTCACACCACATTCTCTTGACCACCAAGACGATGGTGTTCGACAATGTACGCAGCTCTCGCCATAATACAGTACCTCCCGAATCGTATTGAAAATGAATTTTAGATGGTCCATGTGTTCCTGTGTGAAAAGGCAAAACTTTGCATGGTGCCGATCTAAAAATATTTGTAAACGTTGCACTGGACTTTTCCCCATATGCATCCGGCCCTGACTTCATTTTTTTGGATGACAATCGCATCTAACAGCGTAGGTAGAGGCAGCTAGGTTAATCGGCGAATGGAAAAATGTGGCCGTGCCCTCGATTTAAATCACATGGGAGGATGCACTGCAGCACGTCTACATGCAGTATCTGTCGACCGCGTTAGTGGTGGAAAGGAGCTGCCCACCACACAAAGTCCTTACTAAACAAGTATTTATGTGGTGTCTGTTCTTTTTGGACTGTACGAAAGAACAAACACCGTTTATTGACATTAACATCCATAATTTTACGAATTCGAAATATTTAAATATTTCGACTGTTTCAGGGCATTGCAACAAATCCAGTGGCAAAAATGAAAATTTGTGCTGGACCGGAATTCAAGCCCGGATTTCCCGCGTTGGGCCAGCGGTCGCATTAAACTTTAAAAAAATGTCAGTTGGCTGTTGGGGCAGGTATTCAATTATTTATATAGTGTCTGTTCCCTCGTGGGAATCCAGATAGGCTGCGAGCTAAAGGAATCAAATGAGCAGGGGGCACTACAATCGTAGTGTGCTACAAGATGCGAATTTGGGTTGGAAGGGAAGCGTGCCTGGATAGCCTAATTCGTTAAGGCGACCGCTGGCCCAAAACGGGAAATCCGAGTTCGAATACTGGTCCAGCACAAATTTTCATCTTTGCCTTGGATTTATTTCAGTGCCCTGAAACGGTCGAAATGTTTAAATATTTCGAATTCTTTACTAAACTCCTAGCAGCTCATTGTAGAGCACGCATTACCGCCCGTACTGGTTTCAGCCCCTATTAATAATCATGTCGCGTCTTTCCCATATCTAGAAAACCCTCACAAATCGCGCTGGCGTTAGTCTTATTATTTCCTTTGCAATGAAATGTCATTTTCATTAGTCTCGTCCGTGTTTCTTTTAGTTCCTTTCTGTACCGAGCAATAGCATTTGTTTCCTATGTATGTTCCGAGTTTCATCGAGCTACGTTACTTGCAACTGGGACATCATGTGAAACCTACTTGCATTCTTAATTTTTCACGCCAGCGTAGTTCTTTCATCACCTACCGAGCACATTTGAAAAAATAATACTTAAACAGAGAAGCTACGGACATCACGTATTGTGCATTGTGCAACGTACAGTTTGTCGATGTTGCAATAAAATTAAGTTCTTACACCGAGAAAAGATAAATTTTAAATAATTCGTTACACTGTGAAAATGAAACGGAATCTTTCTGTGGGTATTAGTTCGCGTTGTTTGTTTAAAATCGCATTGTTTGCATAGCTATCTAAAAAGTACACACAAGTCGCCGAACTGGAGTTCCTTTACTATTTGTTTCGCTCTTGGCGTGCCACTAGAAAATCGTCTATTTGCTCTTAGAGGTTTAGTGGTAAATCTTGATTCTACGAATTCAGAGATGGAACTAAATTGTAGGCAGTAGCAAACTGTACAGCTGCTTCTTCGTTCTTTTCTTTTCTTTTCCCTAACTCCCTATCAGGGAAATATTACATTCAATGCCATAGTCGCTCATTAAATGTAAAAGGCCAACACCAATGATAGACGTAGATACACCAATATTCAACGGTGTACGATTACAATGTAGAAAATCTGGAATTTAGAAATAAAGAGTGATGCATCGGAATATGTCTGTCATTCTACATAATAGTCATTTCTTTGAAGTAAATAGATTCTACAAGTGTGGTGCAGGTATCTTTCCTTTAATGCATAGCGTAGCTGATCAGCTATATACCTAATTTTTTTCCATTATCTCTCAAACTGATCAACATTTTACCACAAATTCATTTGTAGCTGCTTGTATACATAGTGTTACATACGCTAGTACCTCGTCCTAGAAATTATAAATTGCAGAGTGCTACTGAATCATTTCGATAGTTAGCTGCATTGAGTTACTCCTAACATGTGCGTTTGTTGACATTAGTATTCCTTCTTTGCCATGTAAAAGTAGTGAATCACATTGACATGCTACTGTTGCATTATGAGTTACTTTCTGAAAAGATGAGAGGCAGAATAGTGACATTTACTACATCTGGTACATCATGGAAGCACTATATAACTGACCAGCTATGAACTTTTTGTTGCTGGTAGTACCTAATAATTTTAAGGATTTGTTTTAAATATATTTCTCAGTATATACGCACTATATATTAATCGTGATAGTTTTTATAGCTTCAAATAAAAAGTCCTGCATTAAAATGTGTACTTACACCGTAGAAATTAGTACATTTTTACGCTGCTGTAACAGTTCTCTTACACGACCTCAGTGACAGCATTAATCACTGTTCCATTCATGCAGCACACGTTTGGACACACCGAACAGTATTCTCTATAAGTGCCGAAGCAAGTCTATTTGAAAACAACATAAAGAGAAATAATACTTTCTACAAAATCAAATGTTCAAATGTTTGTGAACCTAGGGGACGAAACCGCTGTGTCATCAGTTCCGAGACTTACAAACTTAAACTAACTTCTACTAAGGACAACCTACACACCCCTGCCCGAGGAAGGACTCGAACTCCCGTGACTTGGCGTCTTAGACCTTACGGCCATTCTCTCGCGGCCAATATTTGTTATATTGCAAACTTAACATTTATTTAATACTCTCATCGTTATTTAATTATCGATTCATTTACCCCATTTACGCCCATTCGCACGGAATCGGAAGCTTAGCTACAGGAAAGCCCACGTCTGTAAGTATCGGATCAACTTCCTCTATCGCTTCCTAAAATTCGTGTCACTGTTTTCGTGTTCATCTCTCTGGAAGTGTCATCTGAAGCGAACAACGAATTTTAGAATATACTACGGAAATTTGATGAAATGGTGCAGTATTTGCGTTTCTCTTCTTTGGTACTGAAATGATATGCTTTATATTGGCCCACTTTAGGTTACGGTAGTAACACTAAAAGTGGGCCTTTGCGATCGTCTTTTGACAGCTCGAAATTTAAATAAAGATAGCGGCTTAACCATTCACCTGACACGAAAATTGAATAACCGAATTTGTAGATGAGAAAATTCTCTACAACTTTGCTCTGTTATGTTTTTTTCATATATCGTATCGTTTCAGAGATATTTGCAAAAATAACGGCGATTTTGGGATGTCTGTCTGTCTGTCCGTCTGTCTGTCCGTAACGTGTTCCCTGTTTTTAAGACGAACCGTTCAACCGATTAACACCAAAGTTTACAGACATAATGGTAGGGCGACAGAGACCAGAACCTCCCTTTTTCAAATTTTTCGGACAAAAAATACGGTAGTAATAAAAAAACGTTTGTAATATAATTGTAGGCTCTAATTGCAAACGAACCGTTCATCTGACTCGAAAATTGAATAACCTGATTGGTAGAGGGGAAAATTCTCTACAACTTCGCTCTATTATGTTTTTTTTCATATCTTGCATCGTTGCAGAGATATTTGCAAAAATAACGGCGATTTGACGATGTCTGTCTGGTTGTAATGTGTTCCCACGGTTTACGTCGAACCGTTCTACCGATCGGCACCCAATTTTACAGACATAATTGTTGGCTACCAAAGACCAGAACCTCGCTTTTTCAAATATTTCGGACAAGAAATACGTTAGTAATACCAAAAAAGGCCGTTTGTAATGTAATTTTAATTGCATATAAACTATTCATCTGACGCTAAAATTGAATAACCGAATTTGTAGAGAAGAAGATTCTCTACAGCTTTGTTCCCTTATGTTTTTATATATATATATATATATATATATATATATATATATATATATATATATATATATATATATATATATATTCATGTCTCGTATCGTTTGCGAGATATTTGCAAAAATAGCAGAGTTTTGACACCCTCCACTGAATTAACAAAAATCAGCCGTTCGCAGATGTCACATGACGTTCCTCGCCCAGAACTCTCTCTGGCATAAGCCATCTTGCGTTGTGTATTTGATAATTTTCTTATTTTAACTTACACGTTGTCATTTCAAAGCACTGAAGAATTAACAAAAACTCGTCGTTCTTCGTATGATAAATGATAATCTAGGCTCTACAAATGCCGTATTAGCAGCAGTTAACAACGGCCATTAATAGTATAAGATTAAAGAAAGCAATTTGCGAGTGTTGTCTGTAGCGTAGTGGGCAATGTGTTCGACTGTGACGCTGAAGCTCAGTGGTTCAAAACCCGACACCACCTAATTTTTTTTCCTAAAAGGGTTTCAGACATTCTTATTAGTTAATTCTTTATTGTTTACATTATTTTTTGGTCCAAAATGTTTGCAAAAACTTATAAAACTACAAATCTAAAGTGGGCCGTAAAACACGTCAGTGCAATTTTTATTCAGTGGGAACAAAACATATTTCAATAGATGAGACGTAGCTGTAGAAACCGACTACTGAACATACTACAGAATAAAATGTAGCATTTTTTAATCTCTTAACTCCCCTACAATGAAAGTCTTGAACGAGAACATGCCACTTCATTAAGGGTATGCACCGGGAAAGCCACAGACAGCCTATCACTGTGCTGCCATAACTCGAGGAGAAGATGCCAGCTAAAGCAACCAACCATCAGACGAGCAATGTTCTATTCTGATGTGAAATTAAACAGTCGTTCAGCACTATTAATCTCCAGATAGGTGAAACTCTGACTTCCGTCCTTTTCTGTGTAATATTTTGCACCACAGATTCTAATAAGTATGGACGTTGTGGTCAGTTAAGAGGACATGGACTTTGTTAGATTTGTCATTGATACTCTTATTATTATTATTCAAATGATAGTATTTCGTACCACTATGATTTAGTTTCATTGAAAATATTGAAATGCGTCAGGAAGGAGTATCAGAATTAGGACTACAATGTTTTCTGTACTCTAAATTATGAACCTCTCCACTTGTTTTAAGCTCATTTACGAGCTGTTTCATACAAAAATTGTATTTAGACACCATTTAACAACTAAATGTTTATTTCTAAATGAATATTAACAGTAAATACATTCATTTTCAGTTTTAGTTTGATTCTTACTCGTTCAAATAGCCCCTCAGTTACGACGATTATTAAAAAAGGAGTATTCAGCTATTTAACTATTCGCATGTTATAAAATAAAGGTATTTCGCCACCACTTCAGCGATATATCAATATCAAAAACAAGATGTATTCGATTGTTTTACGATTCGCATGATTATTTAACTTATTTTACGTACTAGTCACAAAGTTTGCACTATATTTCTCATAAAACACAGCAGACCATATTCGACTTGCTGTAACCCAGCTTTTAACGACGGTCGGATGGACGCAACTGCAAAGAAACTGGTGCATTCCTTCATTCACGGTGTCCAACGCCTGGGAGTGTCTCAATAAGGAAACGCAGGCGCATCGATTGGTGTTAACGGCGCGATGTATATTTCACAGGGTGTCTATAGTTGGCTCAGCACTGAGTCAGGGTTACACAATCCATCGGCGAAACGAGTCACTGATAGAATATAAGATTATATTGTACTTCGTCACATAAATTAAAAGTAAATAATGTTTTATAACTTTCAATTTCTCAGATAATGTATCAAAAATAATGACCAGCGTAATTTAAGATTTCCAGATTCCAAGTCGTTTGGAGACAATTGCTTCAAAAAGGCCACGTTGATTTTCCACTTATCCCACAACAGGTGCAGTGCTGGATAGCGCCTCTATCGTTCATTGTCCTCTTGCGCTCGTCATACAGGATTCCCGCAGGAAGTCTGCAGATGTTTCCCCATCTATGGTGCAGAAATGAACCTAATCATATCGTAACTATATCACGTATAGAACAGATGCGACACTATATATATACATATATATATATATATATATATATATATATATAGGATGTCCCAGCTATCTTGTCCACCCAAAATATCTCTGGAACAATAACAGCTATTGGAAAACGACTTTCACCGGTATCAATGTACGGCTGGGGCCCATGAGTGTACATATTTGGAAACATTCTAAAACGAAAGCAAATGTGTTTGTTTTTTAACACAAACTTATGTTTTTTTATGGAGACCCTATATTTTTTCTTCAGCAATCCATAGCCTGGCAAATCACATAAACAATGGCGTTGATTGCATCGCAATATTCCAATTACATCCCGAGATATTGCGACGCGAAGTTGACGCTTGAAAACCCCGAAATGCTCTGCTAGCGCACGTCCTGAGGCTCAGGCGTGAACCCCATGCTGTCCGTAACGCGATGTGATTGACATGCGTAACCGCACTTCCATACTTACCAAGAGGTCTGAAACGAATAATACGGTCTGCTGCCACCCTGCAAATGAAAAAAAAATATCATTTACGTTTCTTCGTGTTACAACAACAACAAAGTTTAATGAACAACACGAAGCTACACCCAACATAGGTTGCCTCTGTTGCATTCTCACTGTGATTACAGAACATTCAGCACTTTCATCCTTTTCTGTGTAAATTAAAATTATTTCCTCAATGTCTTATACCACCCGGTCTTTATGTTACTGGCTAATGCAGACACTTCAACATCATTTTCCTCTCTTAACCATTCTCGACACGTTTTGTTTCTGTAATGGGAAATGCTTGGAGTCAGGATAGCTTAAATTCCTCCATTTTCTATTGTTCTGGTAATGATTGTGTCGAACTTGTGACTTCACGGTAATGCTCTGGTTCTTGATTGGTTCAGGAAAATCCCTAGATGCCAGCGAATTAAAATCATACTATTATTGATACTTGCTATTTCGAATAACTTAATTTTCTACTCGCCTTGCGACATAAATCAAGAATTACAATTTCTATTTTATGTTCAAACGTTTTTGTTAAATGGCTGTAGCTAATAGACTCCTGTGTCTATTTTCAACTACATATGGCTGTAATAAAGATTGAAAATTAAACTTAGCGCAGCTTTGTGCGAACTGTACTGTATAGCATGAGACATGCTATAGTACCTTCATGCATTGACACTGGTAAGCTCTGTCTCGGATCGAGCGCAGTGGTTAGCATACCGGACTCGCATTCGGTCATCTCTTAGTTACCTAAAGAGAAATTTATTAACATCGAATATTAATTTAAGCGTAAGGAAGTCCTTTCTGAAGGCACTTGTGTGGAGTGTTTCCTTGTATGGGAGTGAAACTGGGACGATAAACAGTGCGGACAGGAAGAGGATAGACGCTTTTGAAATGTCGTGCTACAGAAGATTAGGTGGGTGGTTCGCGTAACTAATGAGGAGGTACTGAATAGAATTGTGGACAAAAGTAATTTTTGGCATACCTTGACTAAAAGAAGCGATCGATCGATAAGACACATTCTTAGACGTCAAGGAATCGTGAATTCAGCGTTGGAGGGAAGTGTGTGGAGTGAAAATCGCAGAGGGAGAACCAAGAGATGAATACAGTAAGCACATTCATTTAACGCTTTCCTGAGTGATAGTCTCCAGTCTTCCAAAACTAAAAATGCGAGTGCAGATCAGTTGTGGCTTTCTTTCAAATACATAATATCAATAGCAATCGAGAGATTTTTACCAAATAACTTAATAAAAGAGGGGGCTGACCCCCCGTGGTACACAAAACAGGTCAGATCGCTGTTGCAGAAGCAAGGAAAAACGCATGCAAAATTAAAACAGACACAAAATGCCCAACACTGGCAATCTTTTACAGAAACTCGCAATCTAGCGCAGACTTCAATGCGAGACGCTTATAATAGCTTCCACAACGAAATCCTGTCTCGTAATCTGGCAGAAAGTCCAAAGAAATTCTAGTCATATGTGAAGTACGCTAGCGTCAAAACACAAACAATACCTTCAATACGCGATAGCAATGGTAATACTACCGATGACAGTACTGCTAAAGCAGAATTGCTAAACACAGCTTTCCGAAATCCTTTCACAAAAGAAGACGAAGTGAACACTCCAGAATTCGGACCAAGAACGGTTGCCAGCATGCGAAATTCAGAAGTAGACGTTCCTGGAGTAGTAAAACAACTTAAGTCACTAAACAAAAACAAATCTTCCTGGCCAGATTGTATACCAACTAGATTCCTCTGAGTATGCTGATGCAATAGCTCCATACTTGGCTATCAAAGACAAGCGATCACTCAGCGAAACATCCGTACTCAGACTGGAAAGTTGCCCAGGTCACTCCAATATTCAAGAAAGGCAATAGGAATGATCCCCAAAATTACAGACCCTTCTCATTGACGTCAGTTTGCAGTAGGAGTTTGAAACATATAGTTTGTTCAAACCTTATGAACCAGCTCTCGAAGAAAACGCCCTATTAACCAACAGTCAACACTCATTCAGAAAGTATCGCTCTTGCGAAACACAGCTTGCCCTTTATTCACATGAAGTGATAAGTGCCATCGACAAGGGATCTCAAATCGATTCCATATTTCTGGATTTCCGTAAGGCTTTTGACACTGTACCTCACAAGCTGCTTCTAATGAAATTGCGTGCTTATAGAATATCGCCCAAATTGTGCGATTTGATTCGCGATTTCCTGTCAGAAAGGACACAGTTCGTAGTAATTGACGGTAAGTCATCGAGTAAAACAGAAGTGATATCTGGGGTTTCCCTACTCTTCCTTGTGTTTATAAAAGATTTAGGATAGAATTTGAATAGCTCTCTTAGACTGTTCGCGCATGATGCTGTCGTTTATCGGTTAGTGAAGGCAACAGAGGATCAAAAGCAACTGCAAAGCGATTTAGACAAAATTTCTACATGATGCGAAAATTGGCAGTTGACACTAAATAATGAGAAGTGTGACGTAATATACATGACCATTAAAAGAAATCCGCTGAAGTTCAATTACACGATATATCAGTCAAACCTTAAGGTCATAAATTCTACCAAATACCTAGGATTTACAATTACGAACAACTTAGACAAGAGAGAACACAGAAAAATATTGTGGGGAAGACGAACCAGAGGTTACGTTTTATTGGCAGAACGCTTCGAAGTACTCTCCTGGAGTACTGTTGCCCAGTGCGGGACCCTCTAAAGCGTCTCGCTGCGGAGCGCGCGGTTGCTCGCCGTGGAGGTTCGAGTCCTCCCTGGGGCATGGGTGTGTGTGTTGTCCTTAGGTTAGTTTACCTAGGTTTAAGTAGTTTGTAAGCTACGGACTGATGACCACGCAGTTTGGTCCGATAGATCTACAAACATTTGAACTTTTGAACTTTTGCGGGACCCTCACCAGGTGGGACTGACGGAAAACATTGAGAAGGTTCAGACAAGGGCAGCTCTTTTTGTTTTATCACGTTACAGGGGTGAAAGCGTCATGGAAATGTTGCACGATTTGAAGTGGAAATCATTAAAGGAAAGACGTTATTTGTTGCGGCGAGATCTATTTGCGAAATTTCAATCACCGACTTTCACTTCTGAATGTGAAAATATTTTACTAGCATAGTCACCGTAGGGAGACATGTCCATCCCGATAAAATAAGAGAAATCAGATCGAAAACGGGACGATTTAGGTGTTCTTTCTTCCTGCGCGCTATTAGAGAATGTAACGGTAGAGAAATGTTGTTAATGAACCCTCTACCAGGCACTTAAATTTGATTTGCACAGTATCTATGTATGTAAATGCCGATCTTATGAGGAGATGAAGAGACTTGCCGAGGATAGAGTGGGGTGGAGAGCTGTATTAAGTCAGTCTCTGGACTGAAGCCCACAACAACAAACTAAATCACGCCAGGTAAATGTCGGAATGGTTCATTCGAGATGGCACAACTTATTTCTTTCCCTACCCTTAGGCAAAAAGTCCGGGCGTGAGTTCCGTCTCTAACGACCATCATGTCGACGGGACGTTAAACCCTAATCTACCTTCCTTTGTCTATGGGTGCTTGAAATGCTGCAATAAATCTGTGACAGAAGTGACTTCGTATTTCAAATATCTGAATTCCAGTCTCATCTCATCTCCAGTATGTTCATGCTGATATCGCTCTGTATTCTGACACGTAGTGGAAAATTCAATCCGGTAATAAATTTTCAGCATTTTTGCTGTTTTTCTTGCCAGCATTAGGTGAATATAAGACTTTTTTTATTAATCAAGTACTCAATCTTTTATGTGTCCTTGTCTAGCCTTTGAAACTGCAGCCTTTTCCTACACGTGGCGTCAAACCGTATCGAAACAAGTAACGTGAGAATGTCGGAGGAGACTTGGGAAAATCCCAGTGGAAACCACAGAACACGCAAATTGCGAGTTGGAGAGAAACTGTGACCCTAGGTTAATATAAGGTAGATGCATCGTCAATGTGATAACTCCTTTCCTTGATGTTTAACATTCACTGATGATATCGGTCGAGGATGTTACTTTATTTTTATATTAATAAGCCGTGACTATCTCACGGTTAATTACATGACCGACATTAGTTAAAGAGCTAGTGGGGAGTACAAGTTCTGTATTTGTAAAGTTGGTCAACAGCCGAAGTGCTGGAACCCTAAGCGTATATTAATGTAAGGAAGCTGTCATAGTGTCACTGCCAGAAACGTAGAACGCTAATAACAGTGCCCGATATGCTGCAGTCTACACTATTAGTAAAATCAAATTGAAGTGTGAATATTGCGCAAGCTTGTGATACGAAGCAGCAGGATACACACTACTATGCAGGAAAAACCGGATTCGAACTCTCATGTAGCCTTCTTTATATAGGTTTTTCCTAATAGATTCTTTAAAACAATAGGTAGATGGCTAGAAGGGAATTCCGTGTCCCAATTTCTCCCCAGTCAGTGTTCTTTTAAGTTCCTCTTCAGTGACTTTGACGTCACTGGGCATTCACTCCTATCATTTTGAAAGGTATACGTAGTCTACAATAATGTGGAATATTTCGTCTGAAACGAGTTCTTAATTCGATAGCTCGATAATCATCGTTGGTATGTATTTCCCTGTAAATGTGTGCTTTTGGTTTAATCAAATTCGACAATAGTTCTTTTGCGAAAACATTTCCAGTCATAGCAGTGAAACATGTGTCGTAATGTAACACTATTGTTGTTGTAGTTTTCAGTCCAAAGACAGGTTGGATGCAGCTCTCCACGCTACCATGTCCTGTGCAAGTCTCTTTATCTCTGAATAAGAATGGCAACCTACTTCATTTTGAACCTGCTTACTGCATTAGTATCTCGCTCTCCCTCTGCGATTTTTACCGCACACACTTCTCTCCAATGCTAAATTGAAGATTCCCTGATGTCTCAGAATGTGTCCCACCAGTCGATCCCTTCTCTTAGTCAAGATATGTCAGAAATATCTTTTCTCTCCAATTCTTTTTAGTACCTCCTCATTGGTTACACAATCTACCCACCTATTCTTCTGCATTCGTCTGTAGTCCTACATTTCGAAAGCTTCTATCATCTTTCTGTCTGAACTCCTTATCGTCACGTTTCACTCACATACAATACTACACTCCAAACAAATGTTTTTAGAATGGACTTCCTAAAATTTAAATTAATATTGGCTGTCAATAGATTTCCATTACCCTTATTTTGCTCGTGTTAATGTTCATCTTATTACCTCCTTTCAAAATACTATCCATTCCGTTCAATTGCTCTTCTAGGTCCTTTGCTGTTGCTCACAGAATTACAATGTCATTGGCAAACCGCAAAGTTCCTGAATTTAATTCCTTCTCCAAATATCTCCTTGCATTCTTTCACGGCTCGCTCAATTTACAAATTGAATAACGCTGGGGAAAGGCTACAACCATTTCTTTCTTCCTTCCCAAAGTTTCCCTTCCATGTTCTTCGACTCTCATAACCGCTGGTTTCTTTACAAGTTGTAAATATCCTTCTGTTACCTATAGTTTACCCCTACTGACTTAAGAATTTGAAAGAATGTATTACAATTGACATTGTCAAAAGCTTTCTCTAAATCTACAAGTGCTATTTTGTAAGATAAGTCTTAAGGTGAGTATTGCCTCACGTATTCCTACATTTCTCTTAAATCCAAACTGATCTTCCCCGTGGTCGGCTTCTACCAGATCTTCCAATCTTCTGTAAATAATTCAGGCCGTGGTGGGGTGGCTAAGCGCATTAGGCGCTATACTCCGATGCGTGAGGTCGTTCCTTGTCGGGGGTTCGAATCCTCCCTCGAGCATGGATGTTTGTCCTGTCTTTAGTATACATTAGTTTATAAGTAGTCTGTAAGTTTAGGGGCTGATGACCCCGCAGTTAAGTCCCATAAGCTTAACAAACATTTGATTTGAAATAATTCGTGTTAAAATGTTGCAATCATGGTTTGTTAAACTGATGTTTCTGTAATTGTCACGCCTGTCTGCACCTGCTGTCTTTGACATTGGAATTATTATATTCTTCTTGATGTCTGAGGATATTTCCCCTATCTTATACATCTTGCACACAATGTAGAACAGGGTGTTCATGACTGACTCACCCAGAGAGTCAGCTGTTCCGACCTAACATTATCTACTCCTGGGGCCTTATTTCGACTAAAATTTTTCAGTGCTTTGTCATACTCTCCTCGCAGTATCGTATCTCCTATGTCATCTTCATATTATTCGTCTTCACTTTCCACAATATTGTCTCGAAAGTCATTTCCTTTGTTGAGCCACTCTATACAGTGGGAATCTAAACCCGCGCACTCGGACTTCGCAGCGCGATTCCTCACATGCTAGCAATAAAGAAAGCCTGTCACAAAATTTCGTCCTGCGCATATTTGGACGTCGAAGATTGAGATGGGTCGAAGTTGCTGGAGGGGATGTCTAGCGGCAGGAGCTTGGACCCTCCGTAGCGTCGTTGTATGGCGTTTCCTGGCATGGGTTTCTATGCTCATTTTGTTCCTCAAGACACCTCCCATATCCCTTAGAAGTTTGTTGGTGTAGTAGTGTATTTCTGAAACACATTGAAGTATGGGACACACCCATCTCAATCTTCGACGTCCATTTACTGCCGGAAATGTGCGCAGGCCGAAATTTTTTATTGCTAGCATGTGAGGAATCGCGCTGTGAAGCTCGAGTGCGCGAATTTCGATTCACCCTGTATGTTATTTTAACCATTTAGTTATCCCTTCTTTAGTTAGTACTGGTTTTTCATCTGAGTTCTTGGTAGTCATGTAGCTGCTTTTCTTGTCTCCAAAACTCTCCTATATTTTCTTGCAGGCGGTTTTTATCTATCCCCTAGTTATAAATTCTTCTACAGATTTTCATTTGTCCTGCACACCCTCCTGTTTAGCCAATCTGCACTTCCTGTCAATTTCATAATTTTTCCGTCTATACTCCCTTATGCCTGCTTAACTTGTTTCTTTTTATATTTTCTTCTTTCATCAATTAAGTTCAGTATCTCTTGTGTTATAAAAAGATTTCTATTAGTCCTTGTCCTACCTCTACGATCATCTGTAGGGCCGCGGCGGATTAGTCGCCCGTGCTGGAGCGCCGTGTTGCGGTGCGCGCGGCAGTCCGCCGTCGGGGGTTCGAATTCCCCTCGGGCATGGATTTCGTGTCGTCTTTAGTATAAGGTAGTTCATAAGTAGTTTGTAAATTTAGGGACTGATGACCCGGCAGTTAAGTCCCTTAAGCCTTACAAACATTTGAACATTTTTGATCATCTGCGGCCTTCACTACTCTATCTCTCAAAGTTATCCATTCTTCTTCTACTGTATTAGTTTCTTTTGTTTCGGTCAATCCTTGCCCAATACTCCCTCTGAAACTTTCGACAACCACTGGTTCCTTCAGTTTATCTAGTTTCCATCTTCCCTCTAAGTTTTAATCTACAGTTTATAAACAATACGTTATGGCTAGAGCTTATAACTGCCCATGGATGTCTTACAATTTGAAACCTGGTTTCGAACTCGATGTGTTGCCATTATACAGTGAATTTGGTACCTTCCGGTGTCTCTTTCATGTATACCGTCTTCTTGCGTGGCGCTTAAAAAATGTGTGTGATGATTAAATTATGCTCTGCCCAAAATTCTTATTTACATTTGAGATTAGTTTACATCCTTCAAGGCCTCCGTCAGAACTCGCCGCTGACTATACCCACGTCGAAAATTCACGAAACGGTAAAACTAAAAAAGTAGATAAAGATCTCTAGGTGTATTCTCAAATATATATATATGACACTGGATAAATGTAGACAGGCCTCTTCGACCACATATTTTCAGAACTCTTAGTCCTTTCTGCTGATGATTTCCGGGCCTGTTAATCATCGACGTCAAACGTATTCGAACTAACATTGCAGTCACACCTATTTAAAGACAATTTCAGTTAATTTATTCAACGTTCTACTACATAAAAATCTCGTGTTCATCTTCACGTACTAACAACGATGGACTAGTTTATATTGTCGGTGATAAGAGGGGAACATGTGGAGAAAATTAAAAAAAAAAAAAAAAAAAAAAAAAAAAATCCTCCTGCTGGAAAACTGACGGATATCAATCTGCATTATTCAGTCATTCGGTCGTGTAGTGATTTCAAGTTTACCTCCACATTGGCAGATCCAATAGACAAAGGACACAGCCTATAGGGATGTATGTCAGAAAGATACCCTACCACACACTGTTGGAGTAGTAAACTTGATGGGCTATGCTCGCAAGTGCTTCTTCTTTACGTTCGACTTTACGACGCACTGACGCTGTGTCGAGATGCTAACTACGGTTGGGCATAGTTCAAGGGGTGGCCGGATGCACTTCCTGTCGCCACCAAATTACCTCCCCTTCCTCCCCCTTTCCCGGAAGGAAATACGTGTTCCCAGCCGTCTGCGTTGAGCGATATTACGTGTAAATGTGTGTTGACGTTTCCTAAATGATTAGGAATCGTGCAACTGAGGCGGGACTTGGGTACCAGCCCGGTATTCACCTGGTAGGATGTGGATAATCTCCTAAAAACGACACCGGCGCTCGTCGTTTTAGAGACGGAGCCTATGCGCAGATAGTTTCAGACAGAGATGGAGAAGGAAATGGGCCATGTTCTTTGAAAGGAAACAGTCCGGCATTTGCACGGAGTAATTTAAAGGATATAGCGGAAAACCTAAATCAGGCTGGCCGGAGGGTGGGTTTGAACCGCCATCGTCCCGAATGCGAGTCCAGTGTGCTACTGCTGCGCCACCTTGCTAGATAGTGCTAGAAAACACAGTAAAATGTGTTTGATCACACTAAGACTTTCATTGCAGTCGAAAAAGTTGTTATGCAACCAGTATAACGGAAATTTCTAGATCACAAGCCTAAAGAATGTAGTAAGTCTGGAAAATATTTTCACCTTTTGGGAATACAGCGAACTGATAAAATGTTTAGTATGAGAAAACCAGTCAAGTTCGCAGAAATTGCACACTTTACTTTCAAAGGCGATGTTCACAATATTTGTAAATCCAAGGGACTTAACTGCTGCGGTCATCATTCTCTAGGCTTACAAAATACTTAAATTAACTTACGCTGAGGACAATACACACACCCATGCCCGAGGGAGGACTCGAACTTCCGACGGCGAGCAACCGCGTGCTCGGCCACTCCACCGCGGCTTTAAAGCTGACCGGTTTCGATCTTACGTAAGACCACCATCAGACTGATTTGTGTCAAGTTGCTGCAGTAGCCACGCGCTCATCGTCTCAGCACCAACGTGAGACAAGTCGGTGTGATGATGCTCTTACGTAAGATCAAAGCTGTCACCTTTAAAAATAAAATTAAGTGTACAAATTCCGCGAACGTGACTGATTGTTTTATACTAAAGAATGTAGACCGTGAGCTGTGTGCCGTGGCGGGTTAGCCGTGCGCGCTGGGGCGTTGTGCTGCGGTGCGCGCAGCCGTTCGCTGTCGGAGGTTCGAGTTCCCCCTCGGGCGCGCGCGCGCGCGCGCGCGCGTGTGTGTATGTGTGTGTGTGTGTGTGTTGTCCTTAAGTTAGTTTACCCTAGTTTAAGTAGTTTGTAAGCTACGGGCTAATAACCACGCAGTTTAGTCCGATATATTTGCAAACATTTGAACATGAGCTGCAGCGAATTATGGGTTTCGAATTGATAGGCATTAATTTACAAATTTTTGGAAACATTTTTGTTCCAGTTATGGGAAACAGCACTCTTATTTAAATTTATATATAAAGAACAGTCTAGAGTGCAAATTTTTTTCGACTAGTTTCGGTCTTATTTAAACCATCTTCAGGAAATTAAGCTCTGAAATATATCATAATTACATTTAGAGGACTTTCAGCAGTATACATTAGTGTCAAACTTAAAGTAAATTAATAAAAAGAAATAAAACGATGTTATACCCATTAATGACTATCATTACTTTTAGATATCGACAAAGAAATATGCGGCTAATTATAATTTTATATTTTTTGGCTAAATTCATCTATGTAGTCTTTTCATTGGCTATCAAAGATGGGTGGAGCTAGCAAAGGGGCGAAGCCACAGCTATTTAAGAGCAGCAAACCTTACTCCAGCGAGTAGTGACGCACTAGAAGGCTCCAAGTCTCCTGCCAGCTCCACAACATCAATGGGTATAACATCGTTTTATTTCTCTTTATTAATTTAGTTTAAATCTGACACTAAAGTATATTGCTGAAAGCTCTCTAAATGTAATTATGATATATTTCAGCGCTTAATTTCCTGAAGATGGTTTAAATAAGACCGAAACTAGTCGAAAAAAATATAAAAAATTGCACTCTAGACTGTTCTTTATATATAACATTAATTTACAAAGTTGGTAGTCCACTTAGTTTAGGGATATTACAATTTAAACAACAAAACATTATGTGTTAAACACATTTCCTTCGTCGTGCCGTTGGACCGCTGTCGTAAGGCTAGTCTACACGACGACACTAGGTTGCGAAACTCATTGCATGAAATGAATTACGCGCAACTAGTTTCGTGTATGTCTGTAGACACGCGCTAATGCTATAAACTTCAGTTTAGTTGTTTTGTGAGTTCCATAGTCGCCGTAGAAAGAAAGTTTTGGTAGCTGTAAGAGTTGTACCGGAACTATTGCTTCTCTGTGTGAAGTCTCTGTATAACGCTAAACATAAAAAGAATAAGAAACGTGTTTGGGTTTGTGACTGGAATAAAAAAAGACGTCAGCTCGGTTGCTCAGCGACCTTGGGGAAAGAAATTGTGATTGAAGACTCTAGAGGTTATTTTAATCAACTTAGAATGTCACCAGAGCAGTTCACGTTCTTTTTACACAGAGTTAGTAATGCAATAAAGAGACAAGATACTGTTTGCGTGAAGCATTGTTACCAGAACTGAAATTACAAATTGCATTACGTTTCTTGTCTCTACAGTACCTGTACTGTGTTCCGAAATCCACAATTGCCATAGCTGATTTGTATAAGTACTTCGAATTGAACGTATTTTACTCTGCAATTCACTAATCGTCAACCCATCAATATTTAATTCACGAATAATTGCTCGAAGAGCACTAACACGCCGCTGCTTATTCCTGAAATTTTCGTCGTTAAAATCGCACAAAAACCTATGCATCGCATGTATGTTCAAAAACCGAATTATTTCTTCCGTCCCCCCCCCCTCGATGTTGTATTTTGTTTTGTATTGGTTATAACCTAACCTAAAAAGACGCGCAGTCAGTTTCGCCAAAGTTGGAAGGTGCCGAAACTGTTAAGTTTCGCCAACGAGTTGCGCGAACGCCTGCCGCGCATGCGCATTAAGGCCAGTTTACACGACGACACTACGTTTCTTGAAACTGCGCTACTGGCCAGTGCGCATGCGCGGCAGGCGTTCGCGTAATTCGTTGACGAAACTAAATAGTTTCGGCACGTTCCAACTTTGGCGGAACTAATTGCGCGTGTTTTTAGGTTAGGTTATGACCAATACAGAACAAAATACAACGTAAACTGGGGAACGGGAGAAATAATTCGGTTTTTGAACATATATGCGTTGCGTAGGTGTTTGTGCGATTTTAACGGCGTGTTAGTGCTCTTCTGGCAATTATTTGTGAAATTAAATATTGATGGGTTGACGATTAGTGAACTGCAGACTAAAATACATTAAATTCGAAATAGCTATACAAACGAACTATGGCAATTGTGGATTTCGGAACACGGTACAAGTACTGCAGAGACGAATATCTACTTGACAAGAAACGTAACGCAATTTGTAATTTCAGTTCTGGTAGCAATGCATCACGCATAACGGTAACTTGTTTGTTTATTGAATTAATAACTCTGTCTAAAAGCAACGTTAACTCCTCTGGTGACATTATAAGTAGATTAAAATAACTTCCAGGGTCTTCAATCACAATTTCTTTCAGCAAGGTCGCTGAGCAACAGAGTTGACGTCTTTATTTAATCCATTCACGAACCCAAACACGTTTCTTATTCTTTTTATGTTTAGTCTTATGCAGCGACTTCAGACAGACAAGCAATAGCTCCGCCACAACTCGTACAGCTACCAAAACCTTCATTTTATGGCGACTACGGCACTCACTAAACAACGAAACTGAAGTGTATGGTATTGACGCCGTGTCTACAGACATACACGAATCTAGTTGTGCGCAATTCATTTCATGCAACGAGTTTCGCAACCTAGTGTCGTCGTGTAGACTAGCCTTTAGCCAGTAGCGTAGTTTGATGAAACATAGTGTCGTGTAAACTAGCCTGTTCAGTGCGTTCCCGCGGCCGCTCGACCTCTGCGGCGGCGCTGCCTTGAGTCGGTGTGGGGTGAGGGCCACGTCGGCACCAGAGGCTGCGGACAGCCGCAGAACGGGGTCACTGGACCGCAAGGTCACTGCCTGTCCCGTTACCTCTCCCTCTCCTACACACTCGGCCATTTCTTGACGCTATTTCGGACATACAGCTCTTGGAAACGTTTCTAATGGCACAGAGATGTTGCTGGTAGTAAATCGGGGGTTGAAATTGGTGTACGGAATAGTAAAACTCGTACGGGCATTTAAAGTGTTGTTGATTTTATTGTATTTGTTTCGTTAAAACTGGTAAACCACGCCACCACACAAAATCATTCACTTTATTTCTGAAGAGTTTATCATTTATAGCAATCTATATTTAATTAGTGACCCGCCACGGTTTCGCACGATGCATTATTTATACAGGGGTACCATTTATCTTGACCACCCAAAATATCTCTGGAACCAGAACAGCTATTGTAAAACGACTTTTAGCGGTATCAGTGTAAGGCAGGGGCTTATGAATGTAAATGTTTTGAAATATTCTAAAGGAAAGCATATGTGCTTTTAATAGAAACTTATGTGTTTTTGAATGGACACCCTACATTTTTTCATCAGCAAACTATTGCATGATAAATTACATAACCAATGGCGTTGATTGCATCGCAATACGCGCGTTACATCCTGAGATATTGCGAAGAGAATTTGACGTTTGAAATACGCGGAACGCGCGGCTAGCGCACGTGCTGAGCACCACGGGGTTCTCGCCTGAGTCTCAGGACATGCGCTAGCCCCGCGTTTCGCGTATTTCAAGCGTCAACTTCGCTTCGCAATATCTCGGGATGTAATTGTGATGCAGTGAAAGCCATTGTTTATGTGATTTGTCATTCTATAGATCGCTGATGAAATAATATAGGGTGTCCATTTAAAAACACATTAGTGTGTTATATAAGGAAATCATCGTTGTTGCCGCGGTGGAGTAGCCGAGTGGTCTAAAGCGCCTCGCTGCGGAGCGCGCGGTTACTCGCCATCGGAGGTTCGAGTCCTCTCTGGGGCTTGGCTGTGCGTGTTGTCCTTAGGTTAGTTTAATTAGTTTAAGCAGTTTGTAAGCTACGGACTGATGACCACGCAGTTTGGTCCGATTGATTTACAAACATTTTTTTTTTTTACATTTGAACTGATTGTTCGTTGGGGCGATCTGGAATTGTTTAATAACAGGTTGGCAGCCAAGATCGCTTTCTTCATTTAATTACATTACCGGTTTCGGCATGGTAGACGCCATGTTCAGATATAATACACAAAGATTTTTTTACAAAATGAACTGCATACATAATAGCAAAAGGCACATATCTATCTACAAATGTACGGTTACATACTTGTACATGAATTCACTGCTGTTACAAAAATTTTTTACATAGTAAAACAGTGTACATCCACATTGATGTCTCATCCATATAAAATTTATAAGTCAACAATAAAACGTTTGAACACATCTTTCTTATGGTCTTAACTAGAGGCACTTCAGAATCCAAGTTCAATACTGACTGAAGCCAAGTTCACAACTAACCCATAGACAAAGATGTTACATGTACAGTAGAATGTATTACATATTGGCCTTTGCCCTTTGAGGCAGTCTTTCTTCTTTTCGGCCCACTTTAGGTTACGGTAGTAACACTAAAAGTGGGCCTTTGCGCTCGTCTTTTGACAGCTCGAAATTTAAATGAAAATAACGACTTAACTATTCATCTGACACGAAAATTGAATAACCGAATTTGTAGAGGAGAAAATTCTCTACACCTTTGCTCTCTTATGTTTTTTTCATATCTCGTAGCGTGTCAAATATATTTGCAAAAATAACGGCGATTTTGGGATGTATGTCTGTTTGTCTGTCTGTCCGTCCGTAACGTGTTCTGTTTTTAAGACGAACCGTTCAACCGATCAGCACCAAATTTTACAGACATGATTGTAGGCCGCCAGAGACGAGAACCTCCCTTTTTCAAATTTTTCGGGCAAAAAATACGGTAGTAATACCAAAAAGAGCCGTTTGTAATATAACTGTAATTGCAAACGAACCGTTGATGTGAAACGAAAATTGAATAACCTAATTGATAGAGGACAAAATTCTCTACAACTCAGCTCCCTTATGTTTTTTCTTATCTCGTATCGTTTGAGACATATTTGCAAAAATAACGGAGATTTTACACCCTCCACTGAATTAACGAAAACCAGCCATTCGGAGATGTCACGTGACATTCCTCGCCCAGATCTCTCTCTGGCATACGCCATCTTGCGTTGCGTATTTGATGATTTTCTTATTGTAACTTACACGTTGTCATTTCAAAGCAATGGTGCACTGAAGAATTAACAAAAACACATTGTTCATAGTATGAAAATTATAATCTAGTGTCTACAAATGCCATATTAGCATCAGTTAACAACGGCCATCAATAGTTTGAGATCAGTGGACTCTTCTTTTGATTGATAACCGTAGTGTAGTGGGCAAGGCGTTGGTCTATGACGCTAAAGGTCAGTGGTTTGGAACCCACCACTACCTAATTTTTTTTCCTAAAAGGGTTTCAGACACTCTTATTAATTAATTTTTTATTATTTAGATTATTATTTGGTCCAAATGTTTGCAAAAATTTATAAAACTACAAATCTAAAGTGGGCCATAAAACACGTCAGAGCGATTATTTAAAAAAAACATACATTAAATGTCATATATATACAAATTACATTATTTTTCATGCATTAAGTTTGTATGAAGTACTATGCTAAGCACCATAGAGTATGAGGTGTTATGTTAGGTAACAAACATGGAAATAAGGACTATGTCAAGTGATCTACAAGAAATATATATATATATTTTAAAATCTATTAAAGCCTTAAAATCAGATTACATATAAACTAGCATACCCTGGAAAATAGTTTCCATGTGAAATGAAGCAGACTGGATATAATGTGATAACCACATTCTACCCTTTGTGTGGCAGACAACGGCAAAATAAGATTATAAGTATAAATTATTGATAAGTGGGTGTATAGGCTACTGTTCCAGATGGACTCTATATAAGGCAAAGTATCCTACAAAGTGCGATACTTTGTGTCATCTATCTCGCATGTATAAGAAATAGGGCATGGTCTACTAGCATCTCGGGCCAAGTATAAACAGTATAGCAGTGGATTCATGTAAGATTACTGCAGGTATGTAACCGTATATCTGTAGATAGATAAGTTTTTTTTTGTTGCTATTACGTATGCAGTTAATTTTGTAAAAAAAGTTTGTGTGTTAGGTCTGAAGATGGCGTCTAGCACGCCGAAACTGTTAATGTAATTAAATGAAGAAAACGATTTTGGCTGCAAACCTGTTATTAAACATACGTTTGTGTTGAAAACACATATTCTTTCGTTTTAGAATGTTTTAAAATATTTACATTCATAAGCCCCTGCCTTACATTGATACCGGTGAAAGTCGTTTTACTTTAGCTGTTGTTGTTACACTGATAGTTTGAGTTGTCAAGTGTGCGTATGTATTTTATTCAAAAAAATGTTCAAATGATTGTTAAGCTTAAGGGACTTAACTGCAGGGTCATCAGTCTCTAAACTTACAAACTACTTATGAACTACCTTATATTAAAGACGACACAAACATCCATGCCCAAGGGGAGATTCGAACTCCCGACGGGGAACGGCCTCGCGCATCGGACCATACCGCCTCAATGCGCTTGGCCACTTCGCCGTGGCTGTATTTTATTGGTAGCAATGTTCTACGTAATATGATTAAATACAATGAATACCATGCTTATACAATTTTCTGCGTATTTAATCCATGTCTACATTCTAATACCACAGTGTAACCTATATGTTAAGGTTACTAATGGCACTTTCAACGGCAGTAGCGCCCCTAGCCGAGAAATTCAGCCGCGCTCCAAGTGGCAGAAGAATGGTATGATGCAAACGGTTGGCTCTTTCTCCGCTAGGGCCGCTACTGTCATTCCAAGAGTCAGACGTAAACTTTTATTACCTATACGTTAATAAATTGATCAGATAGCCATCAAACTTTACATGATCACCCACTGCGCTAACCTGAATAATAATTGAAGACAACATCAAAATTGCTCCAGTCGTCTTGGAGTCCATAGGGAACTACACTCCTGGAAAATGAGAAAAGAACATCATAAATTCTTCGGTCCAGCAAAGGGGAATTTTAATGACGCATTCTTGAGGAAATGTACAACGCACGATCACACAGACAGAGCCATGAGCGAGTGAGTACAGTCAGCAGAGTATGCGCAGTGTTGACGCTAGTACCGTGTATACCCTCCTCTTTCAGCAATGCAAGCTGCAGTTCTGCTTTGGATACGATCGTGGAGATGCCGAATCGATCGCGGAATGGCCTCAGTTGGGTCAGTTTTCGTGCCGGTGGTGCAGACCGCGCTAGGTGACGTTTCATCCGGCCTCATACATGCCCAATGGGGGTAGATCTGGGTAACTTGCTGTGCTGGGTGGATGTGTACACCTTGAAGAGCACGTTGGTTATGGACGTGCATTAACTTGCTGGAAAAGCATATCGCCTTGTTGGCACACGAGCAGTAGTAAGAGGGATTGAATGATAGTTTCAGTGTACCGTGCACTGCTCCGTGTTCTCTCGACGATCACCAGAGGAGAACGGCCAATATAGGATATGACTCCACACACGATGACGCACGATCGTGCGTGCCGTTAGGGCATCTTCCGCTCACGCCGAAAACCGCACAGCCCGCCTTCATTGGTGTCGTGATGGGCGCTTACGGAAGGACGAATGGAGACGTGTCGTCTTCAGTGATACAGTCGCTTCTGCTTCGGTGCTAATGATGGTTTTACGCGTGTGTTACGTCGTGCAGGGGAGCGGGAAAATCTGGAGTGTATAGGACAGATGCACATAGGACCAAATTCAAATGTTTGTATAGCTATTGGGACTTAGCTATGGGGTCATCAGTCCCTAAACGTACAAACTACTTATGAACTAAGACTAAGGACGGCACAAATATCCATGCCCGAGGGGGGATTCGAATCCCCGACCGTAGTGGCCATGCAGACCGTGACTGGAGCGCCTCAGTCCACTCGGCCACCGCGGCCGGCGGAGGTGTACGTCAACTACGGGCCAGTACGATCCCCTGTTCTGGAGGGAGGACTCGAACCTCCGGCAGGCGAAGCCACGCAATTCTTGACATAGCGCCCCAAACAGCACGGCTATTCCCGCGCCGCAGAGCTGTTGACTTTTACATATAAAGATAATACAGAGAAATTTTCAGAAAAGCATCTTTATTCATTGTGTGAATTTTGAAAAAAAATGGATAATGTCCAGAATCGAATACAACAATAATTTCGTGTGTCTCAGTGACCTGATGCAAGTTTTTCGATTGGACGCCACTTCGGCGCCTAATGTGTCCCTGATCTACCCCAGTTATAAGGAATAGGGGGGTTATAGTTTAGATTGTGAGGATTCCAATGTTGAGAGGTAAAGGCTAGGTTAAAACTAAATGTGAGAAATCCTTGATTCCAGCGAGTGTCGAACCCGTGACCTTTTGCTTTCCAACTGAGCACTTTGCCGTTAGCGCAGACTGGAAGTTAAAGAACAGCCCCAGGTATTAGGTGTGTACCCAAAGAGGATAAAATCATTTAATTTGCAAAAATTAATATTGAGATTATTAATCGAGATAAAAACCAAGTTAAAGCGGATAATAACAAAAATTATTGCGTGTTTTATTAAGCTATCTTTAATGGAATTTCATTGTGTAAGGTTATGACCGAAGCATAATTGTTCCAGTGCGCCAATGGTAGAGCGTCGAAGTTTTTAGCCAGTCCAGTCTAGTAGAATGAATAGCACTAGATGAGACAGGTGATTCTCGTGTGTTTTAAACGTTCTCGAGTAACAATTTAGTAGATGTCGGCCGAATTCCGCGAGTTGTAGCGATCAGCATTTCAGGGGCTGCTCTCGCCAATGCATTGATCCAAAGCCTCGAGCGGGAGTGACTAATCTAATCCATCGTTACGGCCTGACAAATAGGTTTCGCAGCAACTTTCGGTCAGACCTACATCTACATCTGTATGGCCATTCTGCCATTCACGCTTCAGTACCAGAGGGTTATCGAACCACTTTCACACTATTTCTCTACCGTTACACGCGGGAAACGAACACTTAAATCTACGCTTGCGAGCTCTGCTTTCTTTAAGTTTTGCGACGTTGATTTATCCCTATGTAGGTAAAGTTCGAAATTGAAATTTCGTGAAAAGATCTTTCCGCAACGTAAATTATCTTTGGTGTAGGCCTAATAATTGCCTCCCTATCTCACGTATCATATCCGTGATACTCTTTCAGCTGTTTCGCAACAGTACAAAACGTGCTGCTCTTCGTTGAACCTTTCCATTGTGTTCCGTCTGTCACATCTTCATGATATTAGTACTCTAGCAGAGGAGAGACAAGCTTACTGTGGACATTCACTTTAGTGGGTTTGTTACAGCTCTATGTGTTCAGCCAATAAAACGAAATCTTTGATTCGCCTTCCTTACAATATTATGTGTGTTCGTTCCAATTTAAATCAATCGTTATTTTAGTTCGTACGTATTTTTTATGTATTTGCAGCCTTTAAATTTATGGAGTTTATCGTGTATAAATTTAACAGATTCCTTTTAGTATTAATGTGGATGACCTCACGCTTTTCATTGTGTTATGGACCACTGCCCCTTTTCACACCATGTAGATATCTTTTCTAAAACGTAACAGTAATCGTTTGTATCTTCAGTGCAATTAGAGTAGCCGTTACTTGGTAGAGTCTCATGCTAAGATCTATCTAATATTCGTAGTTACGATCGCCAAAATTCCGTACAATACATTATTAAAAAAAAAGTTAAAGCAGCCAACAATCCAAAGATTGGTTTGAACACCACAGTGCTTTACTAGGCATGGTCCTGTTTGGAGGTGGTATGCCGTTGCCTTTCTTCGACCTTCGAACTGACTTACCCAGCCAGTTATAGGGGGACCTACAGTTTAACGTGGGTTCCGAACCACGGCGCTACTCGGTATTTTTCACATGAGCAATACTGCCAGAGGTGAAAGAAGTGGAAAGTGAGAGATAAAAATCCTAGGACCTGGCGGGGATCGAACCCGCGACCTTTGAATTTGTAGTCTGGCACGCTACCACTGTGCAACTGAGGCGCACCAAACATTTTTAAAGTCAAAATATTTTCCTAACGTCCTAGGGTATGACTCTTACATGTGAAACTGGCATACTGTGGTTACCTGCTGGTAACAATAGGCAAATTCTCTGTGTAATTTCTGTTGAGTAATATTGTTTGTGTGGCCACATTCTGCAGCAAGCGTCGAATTATTCATTTATGGAAATGTAAACGCCGTTTACTTGTAGCAATTTATTAATTTTACCCAGACGCATTTCGCCTTCTATACTGCAATGCATCATCAGTGTATCTATAACATTGAAATCGCATAAAGCTTCGATTTCATGTCTTATTAATGTATGTCAACTTCTCGTTGTCGGTTAAGCAGCAAAGGTTTACTGCCTACGTTCCTTTCCACTGCTGCTATTCCGATGATGGGTAAAACACAGCGTATAGAAATTTTATATATAGAAGAGAACAACAAGACTATTTCTTCAAAAGGCCCACGTCATTCTGAGGTTTATCAGAAAAAGTCTTCCAAGACGTATCCAGTTATCCCTTGAAATTGTCATGTTCGAAAGAAAAAATCAATAAATGTAAAATATTCCAACAACAGCTAATTGACAATTTCATTGCGGACGAATTCAAACGCTCGATCCCTTGCAGGAATCCAGTAAGGCTACGAGCAACAGAAATCAATGGGCAGGGGGCTAGAAGTTAAGAATTTGGGTTGGAAGGAAGGCGTACCTGGATAGCGACCGCTGGCCCGAAGCCGGAAGTCCGGGTTCGAATCCCAGTCCAGCACAAATATTCAACTTTGCCGTTGAATTTATTTCAACGCCCTGAAACGATCGAAATTTTTCAATATTTCGAATTCGAAAAATTACGCCCGTTAATGTCAACAAGTGGTGATGTTATTTCGGACATGTTCAAAAGATCAGACACCATATCAATAATTACAAAAACCTTTGTACAAAGAATTCTTGAGTGTATTTTGTCAGTGTGAGACTTTGATATAGGAGCAACCGAGTCAGAAAGTGCAGTGGTTAGCACACTGCACTCGCATTAGAGAGGGCGTCGGTTCACATCCACCCAGATTTGGGTCAAATCAGGTGAAATTTGCTGCATTCATTTGCGACGAGGAGAGCACCACAAGCTGCAGGGCGCGCGGCCGTTCGCCGTCAGGGTTTCGAGTCTCCCCTCGGGCTTTTTCTATGTTTTATAATAAACTACATTCGTGATGTTGGCAACACTCCAATAACACACTGTGCAGACTCGGTCAAAACAAAAACAAACACGTCTGATTTGTGAAAACAATTATGGGCAGTACAAAAGTGACAGTGGAAGTAGTGGAAAAAACGACACAGCATGAAGAACCGGCGGTACTGCATGAAACAGACCGGCATTCCATGATGTGAAGCGAAAACAAGACAAAATTTCCGTAAGTAACAAAACGTTAGGTGTACTTTTCATGTTCTTTTCACGAACTGTTTTAGATCTAAAAACAAAACAAACTGTAGATTTCCATTATTACAGACCACTGAAGATGTTTTACTGTCATTAAAACGAAACGCGTCTGGTGAGAAATATCGCATTTTTATTGTAGTTGCAAAGAAGGACAAACACTGCTATTCATATTTATGAAAGCAACTGCGGACATTATGATCGCACAAACGAAGAATAGTTCATAAGTAGTTTGTAAGTTTAGGGACTGGTGACACCGTAGTTAAGTCCCATAAGCTCCACAAACATGTGACCATTTTGAACAATACCACTAGCTATTTATGAGGAGAAATTTGTTTGTAATTTGGCAATATAAACACGCAAACGTCAGCGTCCTTGAAGAAGCGGTGGGTTTAAGACGTCATTTATGATAAGCAGTTTGTATAGTCACATTTTCAAACAAATGCTTTACTTTGAGTTAACGACGGGCGAACAAAATGTACTGGATGAAACGGTATAAGGAAGTAATTAAGGCTAAAATGAAGACATGTCCCTTTGACTTTGGTGGTTTGTTGGTAACTGTGTTGCGTGCCCACAGAGCTCGTGTATCCCCACAGGAAAAGGTCAGGAGGAATCAGGGCGCAGGGCAGCGGGGAGGCCAAGGCACGGAACCTCTTTCAATTAGTCGCCGCCCGAAAGTAATCCCAGACAATCGCCGATAGCTGAGCGAAGTTCGCCGGCGCATCCTAGTTCTGCAGACTTCTAGCGAGCGATCAGGTGCGATGGGCCTGTTGGACTACACGATTTAAATGAATCGACCAATAGGATTATTAGAAATCGTTCTACCTCCAATATTTAATTCAAAAGTCCCCGAGATTCGTGCAGAATTTTCCAATAGCCGTTTCGTAAATTTACTGCTCTCTCTCTCTGAGACCGAGCGAAGTGGCGCAGTGGTAACACACTGGACTCGCATTCTGTAGGATGGTGGTTCAAATCCACCTCCGGCCATCCAGATTTAGGGTTTTCCGTGATTTCCCTAAATCACTCCAGGCAAATGCCGGGATGGTTCCTTTGAAAGGGCACGGCCGATTTCCTTCCACATCCTTACCCAAACCTTCCGAGCGTAAGCTCCGTCTCTAATGACCACGCTGTCGACGGGGCGTTAAACTTCCTTCCTTTTCTCTCTCTCTCTCTCTCTCTCTCTCTCTCTCTCTCTCTCTCTCACACACACACACACACACACACTGGCGATAGTTCCCCGAGTTGCCCTGATATATATTTGTTCTATTCATAACTTACTAAAACTTCTACCCTTCTGCCCATATCCTTGCATCCCACTCTCTGCCCATTTCAGTCTCATTTTCATTCGGCTCAGTTCTTACGACGCCATATCTCCTGAATAACAGTCCTGCAATACTATAACAGAATATTAGAAACTGACTGCGAAATGTGTTACGAATAGTTGCTAGTAAAGTCGTAGTAATTCGAAATCTAATACCTGACGGGTTTCTTTTTATTGTTATTTTATTTTACTTTGATCTTAACGACCTCATGAACTGTGTGTGATACTATGATTTAATTTATAAGATACACTCATTTGTATGTAGATACTGTCTGCAAAGTGTCTCGCGAATACAATTAGTAAATTAGTAGTGTAGAGATGCAGTGGCGCGGCCAGGGATTAGGGGGGGGGGGCTATTTGGCTGAATTCCCTCCCCCCCCCTACTCCCCACCCTCCGTGGGGATCCGTCAAAAATGATCTGTTATTACGAAAAGCGGGGGTTTATGAAATCCCTTGTGAGAGTGACAAACGTTATATAGGTCAAACCACGAGCACTGTACAGGAACGATGCAGTGAACCCCAGCGGGATATATGCCTTCTTCAGACCAACAAGTCTGCAGTAGCCGAACATTGCATTTCTACTGGCAATTCCATGGATTACAAAGAAGTAAAGATTTTAACCACAGCTTCTACTTTCTGGGATTCAGTTGTAAGGGAAGCTGTACACATACAACTGGCGGACAAAAAAATGTTCAAACGTTTGTACAGCTTATGGGTCTTAACTACGGGGTCACCAGTCCCTAAACTTACAAACTACCTATGAACTAGCTAATACTAAGGACGGCACAAATATCCATGCCCGAGTGGGGATTCGAACCCCCCGACCGTTGTGGCCGTGCAGAACGTGACTGGCGAGCCGTAGACCGCTCGGCCACCGCGGCCGGCACAACTGGCGGACAACCTGTTAAATCGTGACGAAGGATTTCATCTTGACAATGCATGGAAGCCACTTATATCACGCCTTCATTCGGAAAGAATATCTGCGTCTTCACTTTCGATTGATGTTACCACTTTAAATGATTAATTATTCATTTGTAAGCACAGCGGATACGTAACAGCTCTGTTTGTGTTTGCACTCAGCCTTCACATGTTTATCTTTTAAGTACATATTCATCTATGACTAGCGCAGCAGTTACGAATGTGATATCTTCGAGCATGCGCTCTCTAATCCTCAGTAGCTTTGCGTCACGTGATTTACCGTATAAATAGGCACGCGTAGATGCCGAGAACTCAGTCTTGGACTCGCTTTGAAAATGGCTGTAAAGTTTGCAGCCGAAATTTCGGACGAAGAATGGTCGCTGTCCCGGGTGCACTTCCGAAAGATGATGGAATATTATGTGCGCCGGGAAAACTTCAAGAATCACTTAGAATTCCCGTAGTTTATACGATGGCATAACCATAGTCTGCGGACCTATGTTCGTAATTGTAGTGCTAAGAAAAATTCTGATAATGGCGAACGCACACTAAGGTTTTGTATTGTGTGATACAACGTTTTCAAAGTTATGACAGTTTTTCTATTATATTTCTTATAAGGAAAGAAAGAAGATGCGGATTTAAAGTGCCGTCGACAACGTGATCATTAGAGACGAAGCGGAAGCTCGGATTGTTTTTGGTCAAGGATATTGAAGGAAATCGGCCGTGCCGTTTGAGATTTTGATTTTCCCTTGAGTGATTTTCAGAAATCACGGGAAACATTTATTTGGATGGCCGGAGGCAGGTTTGAATTGCCGTCCACTATAATGTGAATCCAACGTGTTACCGCTGCGCCAATTTGCTACTTCTTAAATGAATGACGTAACACACACACACACACACACACACACACACACATACACACACACAGTTCTCATATTTTCGTACCAAAATTTTCAGATATTTCCTTTCTCTGAAATGTAATTTCTTTTACGTTACGCTGAAACAATTGATGGAATAGTTATGTAAACAATTTATTATTATTATAATCTGATGATAGATTTTTAGATATGAGTAAGTCATACTTAAATACTTAAAAGAACGTGCTATTACATTTTTTGAATTAACCTTGCGAAGTACATCTTATGCTCATCTAGTGTTGTCTCTTTTGCAGGTATGACCACAGAACCTCAAGCGTCTTCTGCAGACCGTATCAGTGACCCCTCGTATTGCTGTGTATAGGTCTGTAACTTTTCTTTTTATCAGTATGCCATTTATACAAGGCGCGTCGGAAATGTTCAGTGGATGGTCTCAGGAAATACAGGAAACAAGATTTACATTCAAACACCTTTACTGGCCTTCAAATTAATCGCCATTGGCTACAGTACAGTTCTGACATAGGTTTTACAGATGTTGGAAACTGTCAATAAACGCTTCTTGTGGAATCACTTGAAGCATAAAAGGCACGCCTTATTGGATCTCCGCAACCTCTCTCTCTCTCTCTCTCTCTCACTCTGTCACACACACACACACTTTTCACTCACTTCTGCAACACCCTACACTTACACTAACATCCCATGGGCTTCCGTCGCCATTTTGCTTAACTTGAAACAAAGGTTGATGTTAACGCCATGCTCCATTTTACGCTGTATGTTGCAATGTCACGAGTTCTCACACAGACCCTGTTGGCTGGTGCGCAGCGTGTATTACCGCATCACTGCAGTGCTTTGCACGATAGGGAGCGTTTGTTAACATTTCCCTCAATGCGTATGCGCGGGCACCTCATCATCGCCAGCGCGGTTTGTAAAATATGGGACCATTCGCCGAACTTTTCAGACGCACCTTGTATTAATGGCATCGTAAATTTTAGTGTGCAGGTTTTCTCGGCCGGCATTTGAGTTATTTACACCCCTTTCCCGACATCCGCGTCAACAAACGATGCCGCAAAACACGCGTTTTTGAGCCTTCATTCCTTTTATGTCCACGCTATGTTACATTTTTACATTTACTTACATGACCGGGTCATTATTTCTTTTCTTACGACGTATTACAATTACTCGATTCCTCCCCCACGATTTTTTCCGCTGCCCGGAATGTGACTGTATCGGCGTAACACTGTACACTGTCATCAAGCAGTCCTTATGTAGGCAAGTCCTCGTGAAGGCAACAGAAGGCCAGTAATAATTGGATCAGGTACTGTATGCTGCAATAATTACACAGACACTCTTGTGAAGGATTGACTTGAAGACCTGTATCATACTAGTTTTCGGACTGAAAAATCAGAAGAACACAATTAAGATCATAATATGAGTATTATGAAGAACACTGCAATGCTTATAGTTTACACTATGGGTGGGCAACGGGACACCCTCGGACTGCATCCAGAGCGCGCAAGAAGTTCTTGGGGGATAGAGCAAGTTATTGTAAACTGCCGCATGTATGGAAATAACTTTCAAGAGGCGTGTTTTAAGGATAATTTATTGGTATGGAGTATCGGGAAATGAGTGCGATTCATATCGGTGCGTTATTCCATAAGGCGAAGCGAACCTCGAGCTTCAGGAAGTACGTGAATCCGGCTCGCGGAAGGTTGCCTACGCCTGGTTTACACGATGAGGTACTCATTTCGCCAACAGAGCTATCGTCAGTTGTACATTAATGCAAATATGCAATATTTTCTTAATGTTATATGGTCTTGTGTAGGTATAATGCACAGAAATGTATATGTGTTATTATAAAATGCATATTTATAGCTATTATTTTATATTCTGATGTGTCGTACTAGTTTTTGTAGTTATTGTATGTCATCAATCTGTTGAAACGGTGATGTGTGGGATCTACTCACATTCGTATTCTGACTTAAAGCTTTCTCCCGCTAAGAGAATATACATTTACGAGTCTTAAGCGAGAGGGCAAATCTGTGTGTCTTTGCTTGTGGTATATTTTTGGGGATTGAAGTAATTTTTATTTATTTGTTCGAAGTTCTCCAAGCGCCTCAAAAGAAGAAGGGGGGGGGGGGCAATGTAAGCTTTAAGGGACTTAACTGCGGGGACATCAGTCCCTATACTTACAAACTAACTTATACTAAAGACAGCACAAACATCCATTCCCGAGGGGGATTCGAACCCCCGACGGGGAACGGCCTCGCACATCGGAGCATAGCGCCTCAATGCTCTCGACCACTCCACCGCAACAAGCCTCTTCATCTGTGAATAACAACGGAAACCCACATCCATCTGAATCTGCTTCCTGTACTCGTACTCCCCATCTTCAGTTTTTGCACCTTCCATTGCTATATTGACTATTCCTGATGTCTCAGAATGTGTCATACCAATAGATCCTTTCCTTCAGTCAAGATTTGCCAAAAATACATGTTCTCCCCTATTCTGTACAGAGAATCGTCAATAGTTACGCGATCTACCCTTCTAATCTTCAGCATTCTTCAATAGCAACGAATTTCAAAAGTTCTGTCCTCCTCTTGTCTGAATTGCTTATCATCCACTCCAGACATATTCCATTAGAAAACACTTTCTATAAAGGATGATTTTTTTTTTTCGCCATGTACGGACACTAGGGATTGCTCGATAAGTGGATACGTAACGAAAAACTTCTAAAGACCTTACGTCGTTAAATGCATGGGTTTCCATGCTAGAGATCATTCATTCAAAAATAGTTTGCACCCCAATATGCACTGTACCATGCAGCCTCAGTTAACAGTGGTCATGAGACAGTGGGCCGTGCCCCATGGGCTAGCCACTCGGCCAGTCAGCTACGCTTTTGCAGCCTCCACTCCCGAAACTTTGAACGGTTGTAGCTGTCAAACTAAACGTTATAAAAATTCATTCAAAATTCTTTGTACAGAGCTGATGTCAAAATTCCAGTGCATGATAGGAACAATCATTGTTCCATTTAAAATAACTTTGCATAAAAAATACTTTCTAAGTAATATTACAGTCTGTTTGTTGGCTAAAAATACGAGCCCCTGACTAGCAATCTATTCTGTGAAAACCGCGTGTCAATTGCACTTTCCGCTTCCGCAATATTTGCGGTGCAAGTGTTAGGTGATTCACCCTGTATGAAGATATACTGTACTTAAATTTATGTCGGATTAGACTTATCTTGCTCAGTCTGTCGTTGTAATTTTGAAGCTATACTGTTATTTTTCGTCAATAGTGGGTTTCCTCATCGGTTGTCCAGCATTAGAATATCTATATTACATCGCTAACATCGTGGACCCAGAATATAATAAAACAATTACGATCGTATTCATTTTATTTATTAAACGCGCAGACATTCGATAGAAAGTCATTGGTGTCATCTTTCGTATTCATATGTGGCAAGAAAAAAATGTGGGGGTGTCGTCGATTTGTATTGGGAAGTGGGGAGAGCGAGAGGGTAACGAGCCGTAATCCCCGAGAAGCGAGTCGCGACTCGGCTGGCGGGCACAGCCGCGGGACAGTTTGCGAAGCAGCCGCAGCTTCCGCGGCACTGAGGGGCCGGCCGGCGCCCGCGTGGCGCGTGCCGCCGCTCCGGCGCGCATGCGCAGTAGGCGCCGCGGGCGTGCGCATTGACGCCGACACAGCCACAGCGCCGCACTGGCACCGGCCGACGCGCACACACTCTCTACGTGAAAAACAAGACAGCAGTGCATATTTAAGCCATCACTCGTCCTTTCATTTTCGGATCATATCATTTTATCTGCATTTTTGAAACATTTTTATCCTACGACAAACTTTTTTAAGTCGTGCAGATAATAGACATACGCGCCATAGCGTTGCTCAGACACAGCTGAGGTTCAGATTCTCTTCTGAGCTTCCCGAGTCAACCTGTGGGCGCTCCTTTGGCAAGGAGGGGCGGGGAGAAATGTCTCTAGTGTAATGCGCGTTTGTTTTATGAATGCGCTGGTGAACACACCATCTTCTCTGTTACTCGGAATCTGACGGTAACGTACGAATTGATCCAAACGCAAAACAATGTAGTTAGTTCCCACACCTCACCCTGCGAATGGGTTGATAGAAGAGATAGACAAAGTCAGAAGGATAGCGACAGGCGCTACCGTATGGGTTTCCGTCAAAGTTCCGAGGGAATACGTTTCTTGAAGCGTGCTGACGGTTTATAGTGTCCAACAGATACAATATTTCGGTGATCAGACAAGCCGCCATCCTCAATATATTGCTTTCCCCTACGTACATCTCATGAGACGACCATGGGGAGGAAAACAGAGAGTAAAGCCCGCTAGCAAGCATACATTTAGTCTCCCCCCCCCCCTCACAATGCGTATATGACCCTGTAAGAGAAGGTGGAAGTCAAAAAGGTACACTAAGTACTCTCCACCACACACCGAGGTATGTATGTAGACGTATTGTATTCAGGATGGTCGTGGTAGTTTTCTGAGCGCGTCGGCGGACACATTGACAGAATTTTTAATCTCAAGGCAAATGTATTGGTTTATTTACAATCCAGACAGAGCCTGCTGTCCTCTCTAGGTCTTCACGCCAGTTTGCCACTGTGGTCCTCTGACTGGAGCTGGAGATGTGTAAGTGCTCCGTCCTCCCCACCGCCCCTCACCAGGTGTTGGAAGACTTGTCGGATCGGTGCTGTTGCCCTGCCAATTGTCGTCAAGTACGTGACTTACCGGGAGGCGTCGAGGTGACAGTCTCCTGACTGGCTCATCAGCGGCGTTTGTCGTTCTGGTCTGTAAGACGGCTAATGGCAGTACGTCGTTCTACATTTACATCGTTATTCTGAAAATCACACTGAATTGCATGACAGAGGACTCATCGAACCACCACTCTCGAATATCCCTAGGGAAGAATGAACACCTAAATTTCTCCATTCGAGCTCTTATCTTTCTTATTTTGTTTGATGATCTAGTCTTCCTATTTAGTGGGAGTCAACACTATTTTTGCATTCGGAGGAGAAAGTCGGTCGTCGGAAGTTCGTAAGTAGATTTCACCCAAAAGAGAACTTTGTTGTTGTAGTCATTCAGACTCCAACTCCAGTATCATATCGACGACTCTCTCTGTCCTGTCTCTTTCTTAGTACTCTTTCGATGTCCTCCGTCAAATATCTCCTGATAAGGATCCCATACTTCGCACCACTACTCCAAAAGAGGCCCGTCTCTTCAGTACTTCTGTTACATCTTCTAAATGTTCTCCCAGTAAAACGCAGTCTTTGGTTCGCCTTCTGCACAACATTCTCTATGAGCTTTTTCCAATTTAAGTATGTCGTAATTGTAATTCGTAGATATTAAGTTGAATTTACGGCCTTCAGATTTAATTGATTTATCTTACAAACAATGTTTAGCGCAGGCCGAGCGTTCCAACGCGCCTAGCTGTAAAGCGCGGCGCTGCTCGCCGCCGGAGGTTCGAGTCCTCCCTCGGGCCTGGGTGTATTTGTTGTCCTTACCATAACTTAGTTTAATTTGTTTGTAAGCCTTGGGACTGATGACCAGAGTAGTTAAGTCCCATAGATTTAAAACATTTTATTTGAACAGATATGTTATCTGCCTCTTATGCAGTTGGTTTTATTCTTGCGATGACTTTACCAGACGATAAACGACAGCATCTTCTGCAAACAACCTAAGAGGACTGCTCAGTTTTTGCAAGAGTTGCAGTCATCTACGCCCCATAGTGGGCAGAGATAACTGGAACAATCTTGGCACAACAGAGCATGGAGTGCGGGGGAAGCTTCTGATTGATTGCCTCCTGGCCTGGAGGCTACGGGCTTTGCTGTTAGACTCATTCAGGATGACAGAGCCACACTCCTTTATTCGTGATCGTCAGCAGTCTCTCCCGTTGCTACATCTGCTTAACGATTTGTTTTGATTCGTTAACGCTCTTGACAAACCCACTGTAACCGAAGTTGAGAAGCGAATCAGGCTTGTTGTGCAATGCTAGCCTAGCTCTTCCTCTGTTTCGCAGTTCCTGCTGTAACGCTTGCCGTCATGAACTGTGCAGTGGGTCTCGTTGCTTCCGCATCTCCACTCGTGGAACGCAGTTGCTTTCGCCGAATGCTTTGGCTGTTGGCACGCCAGCCTACTTGAGGATGCAGTGTTCATCTGTCCTTCCAAATTAAACTGTTCTACTGTGCAATAGCTCTGTTACCTGTGTAGTCTTTGTAAAATTATATTAAAATCAACTGATTGAAATGATACGACAGCCCATAAAATGTATTTTGCAAGCAAAACTTCTGTCACGTGAGAACGGAAACATCTGAATTCTCCCATCTGTGGGTGTTTCTACTGCCAGAAGCTATTACATTATAAGACAGAGAGGCATTGGAGAACAGGAGATACAAAACGTGGCAAACCTCAAGTTCCTACCCGATCAGCAACTAGCGGTACAAGCTGTGTGCTTGAATACTTCCGTCGTGTCTAAAAAAATCTACTGATGCGACTTTGAAGAAGAATGGTTGCAAAGTAATATAATAAGTTCATGTTACAAAAGATGTGGGCAACTTTTGTACTAACTGTTCGGTAACACTGTCGTGAACCTGCTCACGAATAAGTACCGACCGATAACCGCAACTGCATGGGGCCAAAAATCGTCTTCCTGTCATTTTATGGTTGCCCCTGGCTGTTTTGATACAGGGCAACATAGGGTGAGAACCATGAGGAGAGACAAGAGAAATGTTCAAATGTTTGTAAAGCTAAGATAGGAAACTGCTGAGCTCATCGGTCCCTAGGCTTGCAAACTATTTTAACATATGCTAAGAACAACAAAACACCCATACCCGAGGGAGGACTCGAACCTCTGACGGGGAGTGTCCGCGCAATCTGTGGCAAGACACCCTAGACCGCTCGGGATGGCCGTGCGACAGGAATGACACATGCTGGAAAAATCTACATCTACATACATACTCCGCAGTCCACCGTAAGGTGCGTGGCGGAGGGTACACTGCACCACTGCTAGGCATTTATTTTCCTATTCCACTCCCAAACAGACCAAAAAAAATGTCTATATGCCTCCGTACGAGCCTTAATTTCTTTTCTCTACTCTTTGCTATCATTACGCTAAACGTAAGTAGGCGGCAGGAAGATCGTTCTACACTCAGCATCAAATTCTGACCCTCTAAACGTCCCCAACAGAATTTCTCGAAAAGAACGTCGTATTTCCTCCAGCGATCCCCATTTCAGTTCCCGAAGCATTTCCGTGACACTCGCGCACTGGTCGAACCTACCAGTAACAAATCTAGCTGCTCGCCTCTGAACGGCCTCTATGTCTTGCTTTAAACTGATCTGCTGCGGGTCCCAAACACTTGAGCAATAATAAACACGTGGTCATACAGGCGTTTTGTGGCTGCATTGGAGAACACATCTCGTTCTACACTGGCGAGTCTCGGCAACGATTCCGCCTTATACTGACTTCCACCAGCTTGTGGCTTTCTTTAGTGGAATCACATGTCTGGGCAGAGATGACTGGAAACGAGAGATTTGGAGTTATGAATCCTGCAGTGCCCTCTATGAATTCGATGGAAGTGTTTGTGTTTTGTGGATGCGAGGACAACGCTGCATGCCCCCACGTGTAGCGCCACAAGTTAAATATAGACGGTGGCGGTGTTAAGGTATGGGGGCGTTTTCATGGTTCGACGTGTTAACACTTAACTCGCCTATGATGCAAGAACAAACAGTTCAGATCTAACGATAACAGAGTGAATATAGCTTGTTTTGCCTTGTCACGGCGTCTCTAATGACAACGCTGTCGGCGGGACGTTGAACCCTAATATTGCTCATACGCAAAGTCACGTGGCAAGTACTCCTAGAATCTCTGATGCAACGATTTGTAGCTGTTTTGTATTCTGGATAAGTGTTTGTATTTCATTTACTTGTTGCCAGTAATTATACTATAAAAAGACGAGTGTTTGTGAGGTCGGGAAAGACACATAGTTTTTCAGAGGGGGAGAAATTACAACAGTACGTTGTAACAGACGGAAATTCACTGAGTAGAACAGAAATGATATCTGGCGTTCCCCGGGGAAGTGTAATAGGGCCCCTTCTGTTCCATGTTTGTATAAACGATATAGGAGACAATCTGAGTTGTTCTTTTGCCGCGGTGGAGTGGCCGACCTTTCTAAGGCACCTTGCTGCAGAGCGCGTGGCCTTCGGCGTCGGGGATTCGAGTCCTCCCTCGGGCATGTGTGTTCCTGTTGTCCTTAGCATAAGTTACTTTACGTAGTTTGTTAGGCTATGGACTGACGACCAACGTAGTTAACTCCCTTAGATTTACAAAAATTTGAACATTTGGAATGACGGACGAGTTAGAGAAAGTTCAGAGAAGGGCAGATCGTTTTGTACTATCGCGATGTAGGGGAGAGAGCGTCGCGGAAATGATGCAAGATGTTGGGTGGAAATGATATGATCATCAGAATAAAATAAGAGATATTAGATCGAAAACTAAAGGATTAAGATGTTCCTTTTTCCCGCGAGCTATTAGAGAATGTAACTGTAGAGAAATACGAGGCGCGTCCAGAAAGTAAGTTCCGTTTGGTTATATAAAACGAACGAGTACAGATACAGAAAAAATATTTATTGTACAAAAATCTAAAACTGTTAAACTACTTTTCTACATAGCTTCCGAAATTTTTTAGGCACTTGTCTTAGCGTGCCACAAGTTTTTGCATGCATCCTTCACAGAAGGTTGCCGCCTGTGTATTCAACCACGTGGTAACAGCTCTTTATCATCGTTGAAGTGTTGACCACCAAGGACAGATTTTAGGTGTAAGAAGAGATGAAAGTCGCTAGGAGAGAGGTCCGAGCTGTATGGAAGATGAGCAAACAGGTGCCATTGAAATTTCCGTAAGAATTGTTTGGTCACATTCGGTGTGAGATGTCAGGCATTATCGTGAAAAAAAAAAAATCTTTTAACAGTTTTCCTCTTCTTACACCTAAAATATGTCCTTGGTGGACAAGAATTCAACGATGATGACGAGCTGAAAGATCATGTTACCACATGGGTGAATACACAGGCGGCAACATTCTATGAAAAAGGCACACGAAATCTTTTGCCATGCTATGACAATTGCCTACAATATTTCGGAAGCTATGTAGAAAAGTAGTTTAACAGTTGTAGATTTTTGTACAATCAATATTTTTTCTGTATCTGTTCCCGTTAGGTTTATATAACCAAACGGAACTTAGTTTCTGGACGCGCCTCGTATCATGAAAGCGGTTCGATGAACCCTCTGCCATGCACTTCGATGTGACTTACAGTGTATTTACGTAGATGTAGACTTGGCAGTACTGCCAGAGAGTAAGCGAAGCATCGGCACACGCTGCACGTGTACGTGAGACGTGCGTAATCCTGAGAAGAGCCGCTGCATGTGACGGAAGCCGGATGCGCCACATCGCAGCCAGATGGCGCGCCGCAGCGGCAGTGCCACTTTTGGCCCACTCGTCTGCTGCTAGCGACCAACTGCATTGTAAGCACCGGCCCAATATTCTTATTGGGTTACGGGCAAAATATTGGTCTCGGCCGCAGTCTCAGTTTCGACCAGAAATCAGCCGAATATTTGGCTTGGTCGAAATCAGCTTTTTTGAACTTACTGATGAAGTCCGGTCGCGTCCTTGGTGAATTCATTCAACAATAATGTTTTTTCCTCAGCTGACGGCGCGCCGTTTAACTGCTCTCTCCTCCAGCGTAAAAATTGTGGTATTTTGTTGTTAAGCCTAATATAAAGCAATCATAGCTTATAGTGATATACCAGAGCGCCTCGGTTGCACAGTGGTAGAGTGCCAGACTACTAATCCAAAGGTCGCGGGTTCGATCCCCGCGAGGTCCTAGGATTTTTATCTCTCACTTTCCACTTCTTTCACCTCTGGCAGTATTGCTCATGTGAAAAATACCGAGTAGCGCCGTGGTTCGGAACCCACGTTAAACTGTAGGTCCCCCTATAACTGGCTGGGTAAGTCAGTTCGAAGGTCGGAGGAAGGCAACGGCATACCACCTCCAAACAGGACCATGCCTAGTAAAGCACAGTTGTGTTCAAACCAATCTTCGGATTATTGACTGCTTTACCTTTTTTTGTGATATACTATGTTAGTAACAACGTCACTTAATCAATACTGTACGTAATGGAACGGATTATCTCATTTTTATGCCGTAAAGATTTAGTAATGAGTTTCCTTGAAAGCGAGGATCTTTTTTAATGACTAATATGGGTTTAGTGTGCTGAAAGGTGCATATAAGATGAACATTAACAAGAGTAAAACAGGGGTAATGGAGTGCAGTCTAAGAAAATCAGGTGATGCTGAAGGAATAAGATTAGGTAACGAAACAGAAAAGGAGGTAGGTGAGTTTTGTTACTTGGGCAGTAAAATAACAAATGATGGTCGCAGTACAGAGGATATAAAATGCAGAATGGCAATGGGTAGAAAAGCGTTCTTGAAGAAGAGAAATTTGTTAACATCGAATATTGATTTAAGCCTAACGAAGTCCTTTCTGAAGGCACTTGTATGGAGTGTTGCCTTGTATGGGAGTGAAACATGGACGATAAACAGTGCGGACAGGAAGAGGATTGAGGCTTTTCAAATGTTCAAACGTTTGTAGAACTTATAGGACTTAACTACAGGGTCATCAGTCCCTAAGCTTACAAACTACTTATGAACTAGCTAATACTAAGGACGGCACAAATATCCATGCCCGAGGGGGGGGGGGGGGCGGAGGTTCGAACCCCCGACCGTAGTGGCCGTGCATACCGTGACTGAAGCGCCTCAGTCCCCTCGGCCACCGCGGCCGGCGATTGAGGCTTTTGAAATATGGTGCTACAGAAGAATGCTGAAGATTAGATGAATGGATCGCATAACTAATGAGGAGGAACTGAACAGAATTGGGGAGGAAAGGAATTTCTGGCATATCTTGACTAAAAGAAGGGATCGATTGGTAGGACACATTCTTAGACATCAAGGAATCGTGAATTTAGCATTGGAGGGAAGTGTGTGGGGTAAAAACCGTAGAAGAAGACCAAGAGATGGATACAGTAAGCAGATTCAGACAGATGTAGGTTGCCGTTCTTATGTGGAGTTAAAGAGGCTTGCTCAGGATAGGGTATTGTGGAGAGCTGCATCAAACCAGTCTCCGCACTGAAGACCACAACAACACAACATGGGTTTAGAAAACATTGATCATGTGGTATACGCCTTTTCCTGTTCAGTTTGCGTAAATTTATACTGACAACACTCATACTGTTAGTCGAAACTCTGGCTTTTATTTTCTGCAGCACTGTTTGAAGCTGCTATGTATTCAGCAATGTCAAAAATGAGTGTGTAAAGTTGTTTGTCGATTGCAAAAAACAGAAGTCAAGATGGCAACATAAAGCTGGCGCTCTCAAGAACAAAATCGTGAAGGCTAGTTATGGAAGCAAACGAATGATTACCTTCTGCCTATCTTGAATTGTGGTAGTCATGTTGAGGCTCTGACATTTCGTGGTATGTATTTGGCATGATTCTTATGTACCTAAAAGGAAGGAAGCTTGGAGTTTAACGTCCCGTCGACAGCGTGGTCATTAGAGACGGAGCTTAAGCTCGGAAGGTTTGGGTAAGGAGGTGGAAGGAAATCGGCCGTGCCCTTTCAAAGGAACCATCCCGGCATTTGCCTAGAGTAATTTAGGGAAATCACGAAAAACCTAAATTTGGATGGCCGGAGGTGGATTTGAACCACCATCCTTCCGAATGCGAGTCCAGTGTGTTACCACTGCGCTACCTCGCTCGGTGGTGTACCTAAAGACTTCCTACAAGAAGGTGTGTAGGACTGTGGAATTTGTGGTAGCTATACAGTAGTCTCGTTAATTCGAGGTGAAAGGGACCGGGATCACATAGAACTATCCAAATTTACGCGTGAAAAAGAAGAAATTCGGCCTTGAAAAGAATATACGTGTAAAAAAAATATGGCCTTTTTTAAAACAAAGTTTTTAAATATTGGCAGCCTAATGGTTTTAAAATCTTTTCACTATTTACTTCGCGTCATAATGGTGAAGTTCCTTTTTCTGTGAAGATGGAATGCACCCGCCGTTGTTGTTTTGTTTTATGACGCTCGTATTTATAGTAACTTCGTAATTCCTAGACTCGAAATATCGAGACTCCACTGTATCGAGTTCAGTTTACTTATTGTATAACTTCCATTAATTTTTCTTTTTTATGTAGAAAATGTCACAACGAGGAGAAAAGAGTCCAATTTGGAAGTACTTTTATTAAAGTACCGTCGATTTGTCTAAACCTGTTCGCCTTCTATCTCACTCCTGATTAGGCTTGCACACAGTCAAGAAGGCTTAGCACAGGGAGGGGATCTTGAAAAATGTGGGAAAACTAGTGATTTGTGGTGTAACGTAAATGTACAGAAATTTTAACTTAATAACGTAAGTTTTGGTTTCGGCCGAAACTCAAAGAGGAACCTAATATTCGGTTACGGTTTCGGCCACAAATCATTCGGTCGGACTCCAGTTATTTGCTAAAGCATGTGGCAACGTAATAATCACCTGCGCACAATGAATCGGGAATAGATTCAATAACCGATCCTTGTGTTGTTGGAGATGAGAAGGAAAAAATAAGCCCATAATGTCGGAAGAAAGAAGGAAGGAATATTAGGGTTTTATGTCTCGTCGACAGCGTCGATTTTAGAGAAAGAGTTCTCTCTCAGGCTCTTTAGGCAATGATTGAGAAGGAAATCGGCCGTGCCCTTTCAAAGAAACCATCCCGGAATTTGACTCGAGTGGTTTAGAGAAATCACGGAAAACCTGAATCTGGATGGACGGAGGTAGATCTGAACCGTCCTTCCGACTGTGAGAGGAGGGTGCTAACCACTACGCCACCTACTTTAGTCCCCTAGTGTTGGAATGTAGTAATAGTTGTATGATGCTTGGCACAGTCACGTCGGATAAATATCTAGGCGTAACGTTGCAGAGCGATATGAAATAGCACGAGCAAGTAAGGACAGTTGTGGGGAAGGCGGATGTTCGACTTAGGTTTATTGGAAGGATTTCGGGAAAACGTGGTTCATCTGTAAAGTAGGCCGCTTATAAAAGACAAAGTGTTCGCGATCCCCATCAGATCGGTTTAAATGAAGATAATGAAGCACTTGGGAGAGACAGACTGGCAAATTTCTTACTGGTAGGTTCGATCGAGACGCGAGTGATACGGCGATGGAGATCCCTAGAGGCAAGACGTTGTTCTCTCCCGGGAACACTATTGAGCCAATTTAGAGGGTCGGCTTTTGAAGCTGATAACAAAATGTATCTGTTACAGACATCGTTTCGCACCAGAACGTCAAAGATAGCAGAAACTAGGGTTTGCACGGAGTTAGTCATTTTTTTCTTGCTCTGTTTCATAGTGGGAAAGGAAAGGAAATGAACAGTCGTTGCTGAAGGTGCCTTCCGCCACGCACCTTATGAGGGCTTCGGTTTGCGGAGTATGTACGTAGATATAGATCTCGCTCCTATGTAGTTATCTGTACGAATGCATCAAAAAGTTTACGTTAAGACATTTGTTTTAAATGTTGGTTTCACCTACTCGTTACATAACAAGTCAGATCAAGAGGAGATTTGAGGAATAGTTACTTTAACCTTGCTGTTTAAACGATTGTTTTGTATTTGTTCCGTTCAAGTGCAGCGTGAAGTGCAGGGAAAGTGTGTTCCATGAAAATGGATAAGCTGGAGTATTGTGCTGTGAAATGATTTTTCATTATGGACCATTATTTCAAATGATAATCTATCCGATGACTAAAAGGAAAAAGAGTTTGTGTCAGAGTTTATACTGAATATGCTACGGCACTACACTTCCGCGTCCACCCTTGGAGTATTGCTGCGCATTTTGGGATCACCACTAAGTGGGACTGACGGACGATTTAGAGAAAGTTCAGAGAAGGGCAGCTCGTTTTATGTTTTCGCGACATAAGAGAGAGTGTCACAGATTTATTTATTTATTTATTTATTATTTTTTAGAGATGCGGCGCTGTGAACGATAGGTTCGGTAGGTGGGCCGTGGCTAGCAGGGATTGTGGACAGGGTCTGCAACTGACAGAAGTGATTAGTTCACATATACTTTTATTATAATGAAGATAATATTCAACTTTAGGCGTTGTACTTGTGGTAGCTACAACAGTTCTGCAATACACCATTCGACAGTAGTGTTCCAGCTTCTGCTGATGTAGACTTGTGGCTTGCTGTTAACGGATCTGTTGACTAGATGCCTTCACTATATTAAGTCGTTGACTAACTGTGCTGCGCCGGCATGTCGGCGAGTCCCTGTCTTCCGATTGGCCGACGCGCGCAGCAGGCGAAGATGGTAACGGGACTGGAGGCGCCCCCGGTGGTCGAAGTACCACAGAGCGAGTTATCGGACGACTTAAATCACATCCATGTTGGGCGGCACTCCGACTCCCTTCGTTAATCCGCCGGACTGATTCGAAACGCGGCCGGTACGCCTCCCCGTCTCGGAAAGCGGTGCGTTAGACCACACGACTAACCGAGCGGGTTTATGACCGCCTAGCTACTATCAATAAAAACCTGTCCATGCGATAGCAGCGTCACGTGACAGAGAATGACTGCTAGGCAGCCACAGACACGGTGCAAGCAGTATCTAGAGAGCATGCTGTCTGTTTGTAGAAAGGCACCCCGCTCGCCGCGTCGGAGACAAATTTGGCGCTCCTCTACCGCGAAAAAGCTCCCCTGTTTGACCCCCTCCCCCTTTAGATATATATTCATTAAAAGATCTGCAATACGCTTTACCTCGTCTTGTTTGCACTTGCTTTTACTCGAGCTGCTGCGACGGCCTACCATGCTTCAGTGAATCTGTTACGATGAAAAGACAAGTTACCTTCGGGTCACGTCACACTGTAAGCAGCACCCTTTCCTAACCTTACGCATCGCAAAGGCTACTCTCCCCCACCTATTTTCAAACATTTAAATATTTATATACATGTGGCGTCTGTTCCGAAAGAACAAAAAAAAAAAGTTCAAATGTTTGTAAGTCTATAGGACCAAAGTGCGAAAGTGCGTGGTCATCAGTCCGTAGCTTACAAACTACTTAAACTAGGGTATAGTAACCTAAGGACAACACACACACACACACACACACACACACACACACACACACACACACACACACATGCTCTAAGGAGGACTCGAACCTCCATCGGCGACAAACCACGCGCAAAGCAGTGAGGTGCCTTAGACCGCTCGGCCACTCCACGGCGGCTCCGAAAGAACATACGTCACTTATGATCCTGCAGTTGTTATTCTTTCATATTCACAGATTATATGACATCAATTGCGAATGGGCAAAGCTGAAAACGTGTACCCAACCTGGGTTCGAATCCCGGGTGGGTACATATTTTCAGCTTTTCCCTTTCACAGATGATATCATATAATCTGTGAATATGAAATTTAAATGTTTGTTACAACGAAGAGTATAAATGTAATTTACCCTCAAAATCGCGACACATTCGCAAAAACTTCCAAAGATATGTGGCACTAAACAATACAAAAGTCACTGTTGTTCTTGTTTTTGTTAAAAAAATGGGTTTTAAAAAAATTACTTGCAGTCGGTCTCGAACGTACTACATTCGACACTGTAGCGTGATGCCACCAACCACACGGCTCTTCTTGCTTAGGTAGAGATTAGCGACTTCATTATTACTCATGATCGTATCTTGTGAAGGCTTTTACAGTTGATGCGTGTTCAATGAATAGTTATAAAATATTTCACCAAATATGACGAGTTTTTGATGAATCTTCAATGGGCCAAACACAAATATGAAGGGCAGATGTTGCCTTCATGTGGGATTTGCGCATGCGCAAGACGAGATGCGTAGTAGCTCTCCATTGTCTTGCTTCGGGACCATTCGTGCGTAACCGCCAGAGCTCGAGTAGCCAGGAGCTGGTGAGTCTACCAGCTCCAGCACCAATGTTAACCCGTGAGAACTCGCGCCTTTAAAAGTTACGCGATCGATTGCTTGTATAGCATTTTTCAGGCAGTCAAAGACCAGTTTGTAATTCACTTAATATGTCTAAATAAGTATTTCTAGTTGCGTTTATAAGAAAACACAAATATTTGACTATTTAAAACTGGTAAAATGCCGTTTGCTTTAAAATTACCGTGAGCAAAATGCTCACGCGCGAGTCCTCGCGGGTTAAAAGCAGCGTTTCCCTCGCCCCTCCCTGCCGCGGGATCACCAATATGCTGCCTCCAGGGCGTTCAGAAGAGAATTTGAACCTCAGCCGCGCATGCGCACTGTAACGCTGCGGCCACTGCCGCGTATATTAGGCGGCCGCGCTACGACTCGTATACGTGTTGTGTCCGCAAAGTAAAACATTTCTCGTGCTATAAAAATGCTTTGAATGTCTGTTTAAAATGATCTGATAGAAGAACGAAACGAAGAACGATACTTAAAAATCACTTTTTATTTAATTTACTTATTTCACGACGAGCTTTTCTGGGGGTTCACTGAACCAGGGAACACACAGGGCACGCCGCCACTGTTGAGAGCAGAAACAGGGGTTCCGGTATTAAGCGCTGAGCTTTTCCTATCGCTACTACAAAGAGACGTTTGGTCGTGGCACGCATCGGAAGATGAATCGGAAAGTAGGTCGCGTCAGCTGAGGCCTCGGCGGGTATTTGTTTGTTGGTGGGGGGCTAATATAGAGGAAGTGAGCGGCAGTAAGCCCACATCGATCCGCGCCGCGGTCCGCCGCCCGCTCTGTATTATTAGACCCGCTGCACCGCCGCCCACGCTAACTGCACTCTTTGCCAGATGCATCGCGTAGCCACTGACATACGCTTCTCGTTGCTGTCGGTCACTGGAATACGGTCAGAGACACTGCTGCTCAGCTGACAAGGTCGTTAACCCGTAACTGGTACACCTAAAATCGTAACGCATGGACAGGTTTGAGTATGTTTTGATTAAAACAGTTGAAATTTAAATATTACTGTTTTTTTTTTAATTTCATTCCTCAATTATGGTCACATCTTAAAGACGTTACAAAAAAGGCAGTGAAATGCATAAAATATAAAATGTGAACACACACTTTCTCAAAGTCCTACACATTAATAATAATAATTAACCAGAACGCTGCTACTTAATAATATTTATTTGAACACGACGGACCCGTGTCGGCTTACATTGCCATTTTCAAGTGACCTGCGGTATAAATTGTGTGGTATTTAGGTTAAATAAATTATTACGTTATGGTATACTATTACAATATAGGGCTTTACATTCACTTACGGTTATGTCTAGATGGCGTGACATACACAAGACATCCATAGATAACGCAAATTAACAGTTAATTGAAAATCTATAGCCGGCCGCGGTGGCCGAGGGGACTAAGGCGCTCCAGTCACGGTCTTCACGGCCACTACGGTCGGGGGTTCGAATCCCCCCTCGGGCATGGATATTTGTGCCATCCTAGTTCGTAAGTAGTTCATAAGTAGTTTGTAAGTTTAGGGACTGATGACCCCGTAGTTAAGTCCCATAGACTATACAAACATTTGAACATTTGATTTGAAAATCTATACATATGCATGCTCTGGAAACGTAAACGCAACTTAAGAAAATTGAACATATGTATAATGAAAAAATACAAAATTAATAAATACGAAGAAACTAAATCAACAAAAATGCGTCCATGTTCTTAGCACCTGTAAATGCTTCGCACACAAAATACCTCTAAAGATTATTCAAACTCTAATACCGTAAATATTACGTTCACATGCTTTGCAAACGTACGATATCGTGGCTGTTAAAAATGTTCAAATGTTTGTTAAGTTTATGGGACTTAACTGCGGGGTCATCAGTCCCTAAACTTACAAACTATCTTATACTAAAGACAGCACAAACATCCATATCCGAGGGGGCATTCGAACCCCGACGGGGAACGGCCTTGCGCATCGCAGCACAGCGCCTCAATACGCTCGGCCGCTCCGCCGCGGCTATCGTGGCTGTAACTGTCAAAATACAAAATGAGGATTAAAAGTATCAACCAAATTTGATAGTCTATACACAGACGCCTAGATGTCTTACGTATGTCAGACCATCGAGACATAACCGTAAGTGAATGTAAAGTCCTATATTGGAATACTATACTATAACGTAATAATATATTTAACTTAAATATCACCCAATTTATACCGCAGGTCACTTGAAAATGGCAATGTAAGCCGAAACTGGACCGTCGTGTTCAAATAAATATTATTAAATAGCAGGGTTTGGGTGAATTATTATTATGTCACTTGCTGACCTTTACCACGCTGCGGGCCCTACGGAACATAAAATCCTACACATTAGTTACAAATAGTAAGCCACGCAACTGAAACTTCACATTTAAACACAAAGTATTCTGTGCTTCACAAGTGTAAACCAGAAGAAAATTTCAAAAGTAATATAAAATTTCTGCAGGCACAACCTTCGGAAAAATTTTAGTATGGCATTTTCAGCCCAATGACTACATGATTCATGAAAATAGTACAAAATAGTAGGAACTACTACAAAATTTTAGTTTTCAATTATTCAGCGTCTATACCAGTCTATTTCAGTTGTTTCATTTATCCAAACTAACTAATCAGTTTGGACAAAAAAGTTGAACATTCCAAACACAGTGGTGTTCGACATCGACACACTGCAGTGATGCTTTCTTATCTTTCTTACATGGGCACACTGATCAACTTTTCGTCTTTGATTTAGTAGCAAAATCTTCATTGTGAGCTTGGGATGTCCTGAGGCCTTGAAGTCATGCCTAGCATAACAAAAATGGAATTTCTGGTATCATTTCTAAAAATGGTGAATCCAATTTTGTTTTCATATAATCACAGGTTCTGTACCAGCCCAGGCTGTGCGGGTATGGCCCCGTGGTCTAAGGCGTTATGATATGGATTGCGCGGCCGCTTCCTACCGGACGTTCGACTCCTCCCTCGGGCATGGGCATGTATGTGTCTGTGTGTGTTATCCTTTGCATAAGTTAAAGTAATTTGTAAGTCTAGGGTCCGATGACCCTAGCATTTGGTCCGTTAGATCCACAAAGAGTTGCACAATTTTTGTGCCAGGCGATTGTTTATTTTCCTGCATAATCATTAAATTTAGAGTGGTTGGTTCAAATGTTTGTAAAGCTTATGGGACTTGACTACGCGATCATCAGTTCCTAAACTTACAAACTACTTAGGAACTAGCTTATACTAAAGACGACACAAACATCCAAGCCCGAGAGAGAGGATTCGAACCTCCGACGCGGGAGGCCGCGCGTTTCGCAACGTGGCGCTCCAGACCACTCGGCTACTCCCGCGCGGCCAGAGTGGTCGGCACATAAGCTCCCAATATCAGTCCACTTGCGGATTCCATCTGTTGCCAGCGGGCCTGCTAGTGTACCGTAAAAGTCACTCAAACGTCTTGGTATCCAAGAGGGTTCTTGTGGAAAATTCCTTATTCAATATTATGATAAACGGAGGTTCCTGAACTTTTATGTCACAATGAACTCACTCTCTTTCCGAAAAATGGAAGTTTGCTTAAATGTTTTCATTACAGCACAATACGGTATAAAATTAAGTATAGTACATCGTCAAAAAAATGAAAGCGACTTACAAACGACTAATAATAGTACAGCTGTGGATATGGCTGGGGAACTAGCACTTTTAGTATTATGAGTAATCCCAGAGAGAAAATACGAGCTGAAAAGGAAGACTTTTGAAGCTTATTGGACATTATTCGTCAAGAGATAAGCAAATTATTTTATAATAGCATATTTTTTCTATTTTTCAATTCAAAACGAAACGGCTGTTTTAGATTGCTCGGATACTGCAGAAAATACACCGACACAACTAGAACAAAGTCCGTTGACATCAACGCTACGTCGAAAATTTTTCGTCTCTCTTCCGCATCATGTTGTGCGAATTCTACTTATCTTTTATACAACGCGAAGACAAACTTCAGGACGAGAACAAATGAGCTTGTAAAGCATCGCTGGAGAGGGCTGGAAGCGATCTGTAGTGCCGCAAACACGGTGCTATTAAAAAAAAGAAAAAGAAAAAAGAAAAGAAAAAAAGAAGAAGGAAACGAATCCCGTCAGCGACCGCAAGCCCCGCGCTTGGCTGCAGCCGCTCTCCGCTGCATGCCGTAACTTCTGCATGGTAACTCACTTGTCTTTCAACGACTTTTGCTGGACTGTATTGTACGATTGCAGATATTCTCCACTGCCACTTAGCTATCCACAGTTTAATGATTTTGCCGTATAATGCGTTTGCCGGAATTGTAACGCATAAACTGAAATTTCCAAGCGTCATGCTTCATACTGCATATGCTCTGTTTACCAACTTCAATTCAGCAGTCGTTTGAGACATTCTTAGTTCCTTTCGTCAGTCGATTTAAAAGTGTTAATATCACACAATAAAGCCAACATTTTATTACACAAACAGTGTATATAATGGATGACGATTTTTATTGCTTAACGAGCAACACACTAGCTTGAGTATCGAGAAGGTGAGCCAGACCAAGATTGAACCGGTGTGACGTATTAAAAACCGATGGGTTGATACGCAGCGAACCTCAGTGAGGCTTTTACGTTATTTACCGACGCTCATTTGCGTAAATGCTGGGCTTCAGAAAAGTTCTTAATACATACAGATAAAATACGATTACGCTCACAACAGTGATTGCACGATTTACAGACAGAGGGTGCGTACGACTTGCCTCGCCTTAGCTGAAGAATGTGGCGACGGTATCTGGCCATGAAATTAAAATATATTTGCCAGATTTTGAAACCAGTGGACACCAAAAGACGGGTTGAACGTCACGAAAGAGACCCATTGTAAATATCAAGAGAAGAAATGGTGTGTTACAAGAAGCGTTAAATAGCGTAATAGTTCACACAACCGCTTGCGAAAAGCGAGGAACTCCGAAGGGGGCTACGGTTCTTTCGTGAGTACGTGCGTCGCGAGCACGGGGTCTCGAGCTAATGCAGTCTTTCTTTCGTTTTTCTTACCCGGACTGCGTTTCCTTTCCCTACCTCTCCCCATCGGGGCACTGATAATCTTTGCTGTTTGGTCTCGCTGCCCCCATCCAATAAATGGAGCATCTAATGTTGAGTCATTTTTCATTTAATAAATGATTTATTCAGTCATTTATTATATGGGAAATTACATACTTATTGGGTCAGTATATAAAGTGCTTCTCAGATGAGCCTACTTAAAGATATCGGATTCCACAAATTTCAGTGACACATTTTACTGTTCAAATGCTTGTAAATCTATCGGACCAAACTGCGTGGTCATAAGTCCGTAGCTTACAAACTACTTAAACCTAGGTAAACTAACCTAAGGACAACACACACAGCCATGCCCCAGGGAGGACTCGAACCTCCACGGCGAGCAACCACGCGTTCCGCAGCGAGACGCTTTAGACCGCTCGGCTACTCCACCGCGGCTGCACATTTTACTGTAAATATTCGCGGGTCCCTTCTATATCTCCAGTGCAATAGCTATTCAGCTCGTGATATCGCGTTTCACTATAATCCATATTCACGCATTACAGAATACAGCACCGGCCGCGGTGGCCGAGGGGACTGAGGCGCTCCAGTCACGGTCTTCACGGCCACTGCGGTCGGGGGTTCGAATCCCCCCTCGGGCATGGATATTTGTGCCGTCCTTAGTATTAGTTAGTGTATAAGTAGGGACTGATGACCCCGTAGTTAAGTCCCATAAGCTATACAAACATTTGAACATTTTTTTGAACAGAATACAGCGCAGAACCCGACAAAACGAAATGCTGGACTTCTGCATTCGTTGTGTAGCAACTGAATATCCGGTTATCTAGGATACCAGTGGCCCACGAATACAAAACAAGATGAAAAATATAAACTGAGGCAACGTGCAGCTTTATTTGGAAACGTCTGTCGGCGGCTGAACGCGACCAGCGCGACTGAGCTGCGCGTGCACAGGTCCGCTATTGGTAGTGGCCACAAAAAGAAGCGTGTAACTGTAAATTTGTCGTTGCCGGTGAGTGTAGTATCGGAAGTAATTAGCGCGGCCGTGTATGCGTCCCCTTAATCAGGCGCCGGCCGTCAATTGATATTTGTCAGGGCTTCGGCGCCAAGTGGCAGCCGCAATAACGCCGGGCCTTCCCGGAACTACCTCCACCAGCTTTTACTCGCGCGCCGGTAACAGTTTTGCCTCACCCGTCAAACAAAAGTTCCATAGTTTCTATACTATGGTGGACTGGTTTTTATAAGGAAACTAACTGAAAACCCGGCGTTTATTCGAACCTTCAGTTAGTACTTTTCCTATCCATTCTCTCTCTCTGTCCATCTTCTTTTTTTCTAAAAACATGTTACATTTATCAGAGAATATATAAGAAATCACAGGTAAAAATGCACTCGTTTCGAAGAATCGAATCACGAAATTCAACAATAATGATTGTAATAATATCACAGATGGATCACTTGATGTAATGCGCGAAACGTCAAATCGATTTTTTTAAAGAGATGTATTAAAATAAATTTCTTTTTTACTGCTTTATTTATTTATTCTTATATTTCCTTATTCGTATGCTTATCGTTACGGAGAAAGAGCTGAAGACATTGTAGTTTCACTGTATGTCGCAAACATCAACGCTGGCCTTCAGTCCGAAATTTTTTATAATTTGACGACTTTCAATTACCATATCTTCCACCCCATTATAGCTATCGGCACGGAACTGCTATGGTGTACAACGGGAGACTTCGGACAAAAATTACACACAGACCATTCGTTTGCGTTCTGTGGTTTTCGCTGCAGAGCGAAATATTAACACACGCGTACAATTTTATATACCCAATATACTCCACCCTTTTATCATTATCAACCCTCAAGCAACAATGCAACCAATAAAACCATTTTCAATGAGTAAATATAATTTTGTTCCGCATTTCGCGTTATATTCTCAAATTACTAAATATCTATCAGATCGCTATAAAACCGTGCCTAAAACCTTCCTCAGGTATAAATTAGTAACTGTACAAATATTTAAGTCTCTGCGTCTTGTCGTTCGGACGTGATAAGCGTACACCGAACAGACATTCACATTTATAGATATATTTTCCGATTTATTATCAAACAAAATTAAAAAAAAAAAAACACCTTTTATTAAAACAAAACTCAAATTTCTTGCCGCGGCGAAGTGGCGGAGCGAATTGAGGCTCTATGCTGCGATGCGCGAGGCCGTTTCCCCTCGGGGGTTGGATCGCCCCCTCAGGCAGGGATGTTTGTGCTGTCTTTAGTATAAGGTAGTCATAAGTGGTTTGTAAGTTCATTGACTGATGACCCCGCAGTTATTATGTCCCATAAGCTTCATCAACATTTGAACATTTCAAATTACTTGGGTTAAGCCCACTGTGCACCAACCTCGTATAACATGACCAAATAAACAATGTTTCGATATCAATTAAAGATATTAAACTGAAGTAGCGGCATTGTATTGAAATTTATGTTGCGGCCGGGGTTCGAACCCGGGACCTTCTGCTTACTAGACAGGCGCCATGACCACTAGGCTACCGAGACTGAAACAATACAGCCCCTACACGGATGGTCTTAAACCAAATCCCCCTATGAGGAACATGAGGCAGAGTGGAAATTTATGTAGTGGAGAGAGACGTCCTTTAAGACCCTCCGTGTAGTCGCAGTATCGCGTAAGTCTTGGCGGCCTAGTGGTCAGTCTGCGTCGTGCAGCGACGCGGTGAGGACGGACCTGTTTACGTCCCACTGCAGCGTGCGCTTCGCGGTGTTTACGAGCTTAAGCAGATGATTTTCTATTATTACGGCCAACTCATACAGGAAATCGGACACTGAAATTCACCTACTCGACCAAATATGCACGACCGAAAGCGCTAGAAGTGGAACGCTTTCTTCGAGAAGATGTAAAGATCCATTGTTACGACCTTATTGGAATCCACCTCTCCATTGTGAGTAGCGTGGCTTACGTTAAACTAGTAAATGTTCAAATGTTTGTAGAACTTATCGGACTTAACTACGGGGTCATCAGTCCCTAAGCTTACAAACTACTTATGAACTAGCTAAGACTAAGGACGGCACAAATATCCATGCCCGAGGGGGGATTCAAACCCCCGACCGTAGTGGCCGTGCAGACCGTGACTGGAGCGCCTCAGTCCCCTCGGCCACCGCGGCCGGCAACATCGCAGGATGCACAGCCATCGTCATATATGACGGACAACCAAAGACCTAGAAGTGGAACGCTTTCTTCGAGAAGATGTAAAGATCCATTGTTCCGACCTTATTGGAATCCACCTCTCCATTGTGAGTAGCGTGGCTTACGTTAAACTAGTAAATGTTCAAATGTTTGTAGAACTTATCGGACTTAACTACGGGGTCATCAGTCCCTAAGCTTACAAACTACTTATGAACTAGCTAAGACTAAGGACGGCACAAATATCCATGCCCGAGGGGGGATTCAAACCCCCGACCGTAGTGGCCGTGCAGACCGTGACTGGAGCGCCTCAGTCCCCTCGGCCACCGCGGCCGGCAACATCGCAGGATGCACAGCCATCGTCATATATGACGGACAACCAAAGACCTGCTCGGGTTGTGGCAAAGAAGGCCATATCCGCTCAGAGTGTCTACAACGAAGGATTGCCCAGTTTCCGTCTACGGATGTACTGCCTGCTACCACACCGACAATCCTGCCTCTTACATATGTAGCGGTAGTCCGAGCAGACATGGGACAGATCCATGAGCCTGAACTACCGCAGGATCTTTCACTGTGTCAGCACGAGAAGAGGAGGAACGACTGACAACCAACACCGTCCCCCCTCCCGCTCCGACGATGCAGGAAACAGCCGCAGAGAAGACTTATGACAAAATGGAAGTGGATCAGATGGTAGAGCCCACGGTCGCCTTTGTACCTGATCGGCGAAACTCAATTCCGTCGTCTGACACGGAAACACATTCTCGGAAACAGCTGTCTCCAAAGAGGCATAAGAAGCGAAATAAGTCTTCATCCGATGTGGCATCGACACAATCACAAGACAACTGAACTGCTGACCAATGATTCAGCGACGAATTGCGCCATGTCCTCTACGACAGGTCCTGACACAGCTCCGCACACACAAAGTGTGCAGGGGACGCCTGACGATCAACACGACGAACGACGCCTCGAGTACAGCGAAAGGCCACTGCAGGCGCATGGAAAGGCCTCGGAAGACGCAAGCACTCATCCGATGGCATGGGCAGACGATCTTAACCCTGAGTCATTTGCGGGAGGATGCAGCGTCAGCTGCCGCCTCGGCCACACATTACATCCAGAACGTTTAGCGCAAGGAGGGGGCGACTTGACGTGGTCGTTCTTCTGCTGCGACTACGCCGCTTCCCCGAGTAGTAATTAGTGTTCCACTAATTGCAGACCAACCACAAACTTACAGAACGGCTTCCATCAATCTTAACAAGATCAGTTCACGTGTCAAAATTCAACAACTACGTGATATGCTCAGGGCGGCTTACGTGGATGTTGCGTTAATGCAAGAAGTTCGAGTGGACGCTCTACCAGACTTTTACGATTACACTGCTTAAAACCGTGTCTAAGAGATTGGCAAGTAATCGATGAGTTCATCAGCAAAGTTGTACTGAAGACATTCATGTGCTTTGTAGTATCATTACAAATGCAGATATCAACAGGCGTCAGAATTTTCATTTCTAAGATCTAAACGCTTCCACAACCACATTATACCCTATAATATTGTTCTACCACAGTTTAATTAAACTAATCATACTGAAAGTGGGAAAAACCAAACGAGCCCAGAGATATTAACATTCAAAGTTTTTTTTATGGTGGGAAAGAACCAGATAAATCAGTTTTTCAGGGGAAGGAAGCATACAAGTTACTGCTGACTCATCTGACGACGAGGGGGCAGAACAAAATGAATCCGATACGGTCTCATTACCCAGTATATTAACGTGTTGTTTGTGTCCACCCCCATGTTTTGGTCGTACTGTTCACACAAAAAATGAAAACTTTAACAATCGGGAAAGATAAGACACGAGCTAGTCAGAATGCATGGCGAGTGACCTGTTTCGTGGATGAAATACATTTCCTTCCGATATACCGTGTGTCAGGCATCCATCTGCTTTGCGAATTTATGTGGTCGGTTCATATTAAATCTTGTGAGACGGTTATTTCCAAATACTTTATGGTTATGGCTGATTCGAGACACTGATCGCGGAACGTTTCGTCTCTCTCTCTCTCTCTCTCTCTCTCTCTCTCTCTCTCTCTCTCTCTCTCTCTTTCCCGGTCGCGTTATATTTATAGCAAGTAACCTAAATTAACTGACACGAAATGAATGATTAATTATAATGAAGTCATTGACGCTAAATTGTATCAGTTAATTCCGTTCTGAAATTCCACACATATAATTTAATAAGTATGTTTAGCCATGTTCGATTCTATCGAACTTGATTGAACTGACTGAGGGATTTTTTCTCTCTCTTTTTTTTCTCAACACATTTATTACATGAGAAGAGTCGGCAGGAACTGCATCCGGCCACCCTGTAAGTAACCCATGTCAAATCCGCGTTTAACACCGTGCATATGCGGGAAAATGGCCAAAGAGATATATAGGTAAACATTTATTACATGAGAACTGAGGTCTGCCTACTGCGCAAAATGTTGTTGTTTATAAATGTCTAAACATGTTTCAGCACCTTCGTGTTATTATCAGTGCGCACTTTTCATATAGTTCTCTGTAAAATACATTCGTGTTTAAAGTAATTGTTCAAAAAATGTTCAAATGTTTGTAAATCTATCGGACCAAACTGCGTGGTCATCAGTCCGTAGCTTACAAACTACTTAAACCTAGGTAAACTAACCTAAGGACAAACACACACACCGATGCCCCAGGGAGGACTCGAACCTCCACGGCGAGCAACCGCGCGCTCTGCAGTAATGCGCCTTAGAGCGCTCGTCTTCCCCACCGCGGCTTACCTGGTCTCTCTCTGCCGTTTTTGCCCCCAACACTTCCCTCTCATACTAAATCGACAATTTCTTGATGTCAGAGAAAGTGTCGTAATAACTGATTCTTCCTTTTGTCAAGATAAGCCACCAGTTTCTTTTCTCTGCAGTTCTGTTCAGGACTTCTTATTAATTACGCGATCTACCCATCTGATCTCCAGCATTCGTCTCTAGCATCACATTTTAAAACCTTCAATTCTCTTCTTGTCCGAACTGATTCCAGTCCACGTTTCACTCCCGTATAAGGCTACATTCCAGACAAACGCTTTCAAAAGAGACTTCCTGAGATTTAAATTAATATTAGCTGTTCACTAATTTCTCTTTCTCAGAAATGCTTTATTTGCCATTTCCATTCTGCATACTTCTCTAATCCGGCCATCGTAAGTTATCTAACAGCCCAAGTAACAAATCTTATCTTTCATATTTATTGTGTCGTTTCCTAATGTGATTACGTCAGCATCACCCGATTAAATTTGACTACATTAAATCACTCTTGCCTTTCTCTTTCACCTGATTTGCTGTCTCCCTCAGAAATGCAATGTCTTTGGCAAACCGTATAGTTGTTATTGCTTTTCGCTGAACGTCAATCGCTACTCGAGGAATCTGTATTGATTTCTACAAGGGACACCAAAAATGTCATCATTTATGAACACAAAATTTGTGATGGTAATTCACAGTAATAACTTTACCAAGCACTACGGTCCTGCAGCGATGCAGATCTGTCCTACGAGAAACACTGCAGAATTTTCGTCGGGAAGCCCTTACACATCCTCTCCCCACGTGATTGCTACCTTACTCGATTACTTTTACCGAGCGAGGTGGCGCAATGGTAACACAATGGACTCGCATTAGGGGGGACGGTGGTTCAAATCCACCTCCGGCCATCCAGATTTAGGTTTTCCGTGATTTCCCTAAATCGCTCCAGGTAAATCTCGGGATGGTTTCTTTCCAAGGGCACGGCCGATTTCCTGCTTCATCCTTATCCAAAACTCCGAGCGTTAGCTCCGCGTCTCTAATGACCACGTTGTCGACGAGACGTTAAACACTAAGCTTCCTTTCTTTTCTTCCTTCAATTACTTTTCTGAATAATGTGAACGCAGTTACTCTTAAGAAATTTCTATTTCGTCAAATTCAAATGTTTATAAATCTATGGCATTTAAGTACTGTAGTTATCAGTCCCCAGGCTTACAAACTACTTGAACTAACCTAAGGACAACACACACACCCATGTCCTAGGCAGGACTCGAATCTTCGAAGCCGAACAACCGCGCGCTCTGTAGTAATGCGTCGTAGTGCGCTCGGCCATTCCACCGCGGCTCTATTTCGTCGTGTATTTTTTGTCACTTGTGCCAGTTGGATTTTCTTTATGTCGCAGTAAATGTACTAAGTGATATAGCTTACCCTATTCACAAATGCAAGCATTTCTCTGTTTCTTTGAATAAAAATTATTGCGAAATGTAGAGGATCAATTTCTAGCAATCATATCGATAAAGTTAAAGCAGTCAACAATCCGAAGATTGGTTTGAACACCACAATGGTTTACTAGGCATGGTCCGGTTTGGAGGTGGTATGCTGTTGCCTTCCTCCGACCTTCTGACTGACTTACCCAGCCAGTTATAGAGGGACCTACAGTTTAACGTGGGTTCCGAACCACGGTGCAACTCGGTATTTTTCACATAAGCAATACTGCCAGAGGTGAAAGAAGTGGAAAGTGACAGATTAAAATCCTAGGCCCTGGCGGGGATCGAACCCGCGACCTTTGGATTTGTAAAAAAAAAAAAAAAAAAAAAAAAAAAAAAAATGTTCAAATGTTTGTAGAACTTATGGGACTTAACTACCGGTTCATCAGTCCCTAAGCTTACAAACTACTTATGAACTAGCTAAGACTACGGACGGCACAAATATCCATGTCCGAGGGGGGATTCGAACCCCCGACCGTAGTGGCCGTGCAGACCGTGACTGGAGCGCCTCAGTCCCCTCGGCCACCACGGCCGGCTTGGATTTGTGGTCTGGCACTCTACCACTGTGCAACCGAGGCGCACCAATCATATTGACTGTGGTTTATTGTTTGAGTTTAGTACAAAGTATACGATTTTCTACTTCTTCGTGACAAATATATTGTTGCTCGCTGACACGCTAGATTGCACAACCACTCTTCTTTGATACATCGCGTTCTTTACAGGGATTTCTAATCCGATATTCCTTCCGAGCGAGATGTCGGTGTAGCTGACTGAGAACAAAAAACGGGGCATCCGTTGTAGAGGCGGCCCCCTGGCCGTGTAGGTGCGCTGGAGACGCGTGGGAGGCGGCGACGGCCGCGTGGCTGCTTCCCGTCTCACGGACCGCCACTTCCAACGTTTCCTCTTCCTCATCCTCGCGACCATTATGATGCCACTGGCCAGCCTCCGACACGGCTCGAAGGAAATCCGACCGTCTGGTAAGTCCTCCAACTAGCACAGAGAGAGCGTTGATAATCACACGGGTGTTGCGAAATGTTAGTCGAGTGCCACCTACGTCAGCAGAATAATGTTGTTCGCGTAGCTTTTCGGAATAAGCATTATGGGGATGTTCTGCGAACTCCATCGGCAGACGCTAAAAGTGGCATTACGCGAAATAGAGAATGGAAGAGGGAAACGAAAAATGCTGTTATTCAGAAGTACTTTCCACTACACCCCGTTAAGTGGCTTTCCAGGTATACGTATGCATAGCTGCCAACTATTACGGAGTATTCATAATTGTTACGAATAAATAACGTTATTTACGGAGGTACTGGAAATTCGTAATTTATCGCAGAAATAACACATTTCACGATATCGTGTTTTCAAAAAAAAAAAAAAAAAAAAAAAAAGTATCTGCAACAGTACTGTTCTCTGTACACTAATAATGTTACTAAAAGTTGATAAGGTCCTTATGATGTCCTTCCTGAATACGTAGCAAAGCTGAAACGTTAACGATAGCATTTTCAGTGGAACAAATTTCGCCTCTTCATCCCCCTCATCCCCCCTCGGGCATGGATATTTGTGCCGTCCTAGTTCGTAAGTAGTTTATGAGTAGTTTGTAAGTTTAGGGACTGATGACCCCGTAGTTAAGTCCCATAGACTTTTACAAACATTTGAACATCCATCCCCCTCCATACCTACTAAATGCAGCCTCACCTACCAAGAGCTACGTAAATTCTTTGGGCTTCAACGAGTACATGATCTTTGGTCCCAGGTTAACAGTCCGGCCGGCGGAAGTTAGCCACTTCGTATCCGAAGAGGAAAGTTTTCAAAAATGTTCAAATGTTTGTAAATCTATCGGACCAAACTGCGTGGTCATCAGTCCGTAGTTTACAAACTACTTAAACCTAGGTAAACTAACCTAAGGACAACACACACACCCATACCCCAGGGAGGATTCGAACCCCCACGGCGAGCAACCTCGCGCTCCGCAGCGAGACGCTTTAGGAAAGTTTTCAGTCGGTACTTGTTTATAGCAGTGTTGTGCAGCTAGAACCAAATATGAGTTATAAAATTTCGGCGATTTGTGACCTTATCTGTGATCGTTTGTTTTATTCATCTTTTAAAATCCAAAACCGTCCTTTATATAGTGTTAGCTGTTAAGAATTTTATATTGTTGTTTGAAAAATGCATGGATTTGACGCGTCTTTGTTTCTTCGACAACTGATAAGTTTCTGTAAAGACAACGTCGATGCAAGTGCTGATGCGAAAGCAATTAGTGGAAATGATGAGTGAAAATGAAGGGATAAAAGTGTTGAAACTCCTATTTGTACAACTAGTCATGTCGATAGTAGTAAGAAGGAAAGTGAAAAAATGGACCATTACAATAAAACAGAAAAAGGAAAAAAATAGTGTGCCGCGGTGGAGTAGCCGAGCGGTCTAAAGCGTCTCGCTGCGGAGCGCGCGGTTGCTCGCCGTGGAGGTTCGAGTCCTCCCTGGGGCATGGGTGTGTGTGTTTGTCCTTAGGTTAGTTTACCTTGGTTTAAGTAGTTGGTAAGCTATGGACTGATAACCACGCAGTTTGGTCCGATAGATTTACAAACAAACAATAAAAAAGTGAACACTGAAAAATTAGGCCTAAGCACTGATTCAAGTTCAAACAGTAATACTGCGAAACACCAAAGTCTTAGTACGGTGAATGGCACCGTTTACAACAGAAAAGTGTAGAACAAGACAGTAGTTACAGGAATGTTTCTGAGTCACCGTTCACATTTACAAAAATGATTTTTTATTGTTTTCTACCTAATCTGATTCTTTTCGTTTACAATTTTTATTCGTCGGCAATATTTATGAGCGTAAATTGTCGGAAATATGGTAGTTAATGGTCTAAATGAGGTCTTTAATTTTTTTAATTTTCTTTGGGAGGGAGGGCATCCCCCTGCCCCCGACATCTTCCTCCCCCCCCCTCTTTGATTTGAAGCATGTTTACTGACAGTCTCTTCTTCAGGTTGGCAGCTATGCATATATATAACCCAGAGCTAGTCAAGCTTGTAAAGAGACTTTTACTTCATTGTCGATAGTTCAGAATTGGCAAACTAAATTCATTCGCTGTGGTGTTCCTCCTTAAAAACACCGTACCGGTACATGAAAAACGACCAATCAGTACATTCATATATGAAATCAGAGATTAATTGTATCACACGGTATTGTAGGAAAGGTGATACAGTGTTTAATATGTATTACGTAGCTGAAGCAATAGGCGTATCTAAGAAAAGAACACCCACGATTGAAGTTGAGACTGCAGTAGACATAGTATATGTTGAATACTGTCCGAAAACAAAATTTTCAGCAATATCTGGTGCACTTTTAAAAAGAATTAAAACTGATTCTGCACGCTTATTTGCTATTGTAGATGGTAGCGATGGGCGGGTCAAACACTCGCTGTATTTGATAGGCCCCGCACGTAGCCAGGATGCCTGGATGGTGCCTAGTAACGGCCAGCTCGGGCTACGCGGCTAGACTTGGCTGGATACGCATTTGGCAACCAGCAGGTTTCCGAGCGGTAAATTGTCGTCCATAAGCTGTAGCGACAATCACGCGTTGCGGCAATGGAGGATTGTGTGTCACGGATAATGAAGATCTCGGATTAACCGCCGACATCGCGAGAATAGAAACCTCTGCAGAAATCCTCTAAAAATTAATGGCTGCTGAATGGATGGAGAAAACAAGGGGCTTGGCTGTAAACGTAAAATACAGACAAGTTCCGTTGTGCCACGGTGGCGTAGCCGAGTGGTCTAAGGCGCCTCGCTGCGGAACGCGCGGTTGCTCGCCGTCAGAGGTTCGAGCCCTCCCTGGGACATGTGTGTGTGTGTGTGTGTGTGTGTGTGTGTGTGTGTGTGTGTGTGTGTGTGTGTGTGTTGTCCTTAGGTTAGTTTATCTTAGTTTAAGTAGTTTGTAAGCTACGGACTGATGACCACGCAGTTTGGTCCGATAGATTTACAAACATTTGAACATTATTGAGTTCCGTTGCATCTGCGGCGAAGCAGTACACATAAAGGGACTGATGATCCTGCTGCTTAGTCCACTTAAAAATCCCAAAACAACAACGACGTTCCACACACTGACGCGTCAGAAATCGTGCCGGACCACAGCACCGTTTAAAATCGCACCCGAAAGTCGTGTGCATAGCTTAGTTCGGTGCCATAGATTTTTCATGAAAACGTCCGGATAAATAAATGTTTCGTATTAATAAGTAATTTAATTAACAATCGCTCTAATACAGTTGTTACACACTTTATAACGGTTACAGAATATAGAAACCGCAAGTTTGTCTATCTACGGCCGCTGTATGCACGATGGGCCAACTACGTTATCGATTTGCGACGTTTTCTCATTTCCTTTTTGCATTCGTTCGGCAGAGGTCTTTTCAGGCATTTTACATTCCTTTCGACGCGAGCTTTCCCTTGAGTTGCATATTATATGATTTCGAAGATATTTACTAGTAGTATGAGACGATAGATTCCAATTTTTTTCTTGTTTAGATTATGGGACACAACTGCAGAGTCATCAGTCCCTAAACTTACAAACTACTTATAAACTAACTTATACTAAAGACAGCACAGACATCCAATCCCGAGGAAGGATTCGAAGCCTCGACGGGGAACGCATTGGAGCATAGCGCCTCAATGCGCTCGGCCACTCCGCCGCGGCCAATATTTTCTCGCTTACAGTTTACCAAAGATTTACACCTACACTCTGGCGAATGTTTTTATTGTCTCATTTTGCGCCCTAAGAATTATCCTCAAGCTTTCGACAGTGACATCCTAGTAAATATTGCGGTTAAACGCGTTCCATCCTACTCCAGTTCATAACTTGCACAAAGCTATTCGCAACAACCACGCGCATGCGCTTTCCCTGGTACGATGAGTCACAAGTAACGCAAATACTACGGGACAGACACGTGCAGACACGATCTATCCGCTGTGAGTTTTCGCATTGTAGTGATTCATATCTCACGCAATATTGTCACACATGGAAGTAAGACCGACTAGCGCTTAAGACATATAAAAAAGGTACATATACGTCAGACATGTTTATGCGGCCTGGTTTTTTTAAGGATTTTTCCAGCTCCAAGATAGCTACAATTTTTATTGGTCTGATACATGACCGGTTTCGATAGATTTGCGGTCACTGTAGGGTTTAAAACATATAAATGCCATATCAAGAAGTAACAGTATATCGAATACTATAATAAAGCAAATTTATACGAACTTTGCGCTGGAACTGCGTGTTTGAGGTCAAGTAGTTCATATTGGTTTTACGTAGAGTTATTGAGTGTGAGTGCGACAGTGAGAAGGCGCTCAGGAGTTTTATATTTGTCGGCAAGCCCTCGGTGACTGGTCACAGCTGTTCTTTTAGTGGAATGACGCAATCAAGAGCAACACGACCCAGTCGTCGGAACTCTTGCCTGAAACTACCGTTCAGTTCCTCGAAAGTCGCGGGATATTGCATATATGCCTATGTAACTACCTGCCACTGGGGTCGAGCGATTGAAGAGAGTTCTTGTCATCGTCATCAACACTGGGCAACCCAAACACTTCTGTACTGCAACAGGGTCGATCTCCGCCGTAGACATCACGCTTTGCTCTCCAGCCCTTGCTCTCAGTACGCAAAGGGAGGTGGTCGATGACCTTCAAGCAAGTGATCACTTCCAAATCTGGATCCACCAGTCAGATGGAACGGCATTAATTTTGACGACATTGTGACAGGATAAAAACAGCGATCTATTTGGTATGAACAATATTACGAAAAACAGTCTTGATCGCAGAAATTAACAGTTTCAATTAACTGGTTTCGACCTGATGTAGGTCATCTTCCGCATTACAAGTAGCCCATGTGGATAGTGCTGCACTCGGCTGTCCTGGGCTGTCCTGCTGCCAGCACGGGGAAAACTGTGATGGTCATCAGTCCCCCAATCCATCACTGGCCGGCACAAGATGAGGTATAAAAGTGGTGGGAAAAAAGCCCAGTGTTTAAAGTAGCAAAGGAGAGGAAAATCCCACGGTCGACAAGAGATAACACGAAATGAGACGATCACACAGAAACGCGCAACAACGAAAGGAAATAAAACAACAAAGCCGGTATCTTGTGGTTGGCCGACCTTGAGATTAAGAAGGGGAAAAGTCAACCACGCGGGAACACACGGAAACCTCCAATCAAAGGACACAAGACAAGAGGAACACAGACGGTGTATTGAAGCTAAGCTATAAAGAGAGTGATAAAACCATCATCACGAATAAAACTTAAAACTGAATCAGTGACATTGTCACATTGCCTCGTGTTAAGGAGGACAAATGCGTACCATCACGTTTCCGACTTTGATAAAGGTCGGATTGTAGCCTATCGCGATTGCGGTTTGTCGTATCGCGACATAGCTGCTCGCGATGGTCGCGATCCAATGACTTAGCAGAATATGGAATCGGCGAGTTCAGGAGGGCAATACCGGAACGCCGTGCTGGATCCCAACGGCCTCGTATCACTAGCAGTCGAGATGACAGGCATATTATCCGCATGGGTGTAACGGATCGTGCAGCCACTTCTCGATCCCTGAGTCAACAGGTGGAGACGTTAGCAAGACAACAATCATCTGCATAAACAGGTAGACGACGTTGCAGCAGCATGGACTATCAGCTCGGAGACCATGGCTGCGGTTACCCTTGACGCTGCATCACAGACAGGAGCGCCTGCGATGGTGTACGCAACGATGTACCTGGGTGCACGAATGGCAAAACGTCATGTTTCCGGATGAAGCCAGGTTCTGTTTACAGCATCATGATGGTCCGTGTTTGGCGACATCGTTGTGAACGCACATTGGAAGCATGTGTTCTTCATCGCCATTCTGGTGTATTACCCGGCGTGATGGAATGGGGTGCCATTGGTTACACATCTCGGTCACCTCTTGTTCACATCGACGGCACTTTAAACAGTGGCCGTTACATTTCAGATGTGTTACGACCCGTGGCTCTACCCTTCAATCGATCCCTACGAAACCCTACATTTCAGCAGGATAATGCACGACCGCATGTTGCAGGTCCTGTATGGGTCTTTCTGGATACGGAAAATGTTCGAATTCTGCCCTGGCCAGCACGTTCTCCAGATCTCTCGCCAATTGCCAATTGAAAAGTCTGATCAATGGTGGCCTAGCAACTGGCTCTTCACAATACGCCAGTCACTATTCCTGATGAACTGTGGTATCGTGTTGAAGCTGCATGGACATCTGTACCTGTACACGCCAACCAAGTTCTGTTTGACTCAATGCCCAGGTGTATCAAGGCCATTATACGGACAGAAGTGGTTGTTCTGGGTACTTATTTCTCAGGATCTATGCTCCCAAAGCGTAAAAATGTAATCACATGTGAGTTCTAGTTTAATACATTTGTCCAATGAATACCCGTTTATTATCTGCATTTCTTCTTGGTGAAGCAATTTTAATGGCGAGTAGTGTACGTTGGTCACAGTCCCTAAACTTACAAACTACTTATAAACTACCTGATACTAAAGACAACACAAACACCCATGCCCGAGGGAGGACTCAAACCCCCGATGGCGAACGGCCTCGCGTACCGCAGCAGGGCGCCTCAGTGCGCACTGCTAATCCGCCGCGTCCGTAACTGGTAAAGAATAATTTCTTACCGAGGTGCTACGGCCCTCCCTAGAGGAAGCACTACTTGCAATAGATATGTGTGTGTGGTACCAGTAGGATGGGTGGCAGACTGAGTTCCCGTTTGTGGCGCTCATCCCGCTCTTTCCTGGTCGCTGGAGAGGACGTGCGGCCGTTATCTGTTCGCCTACACGTCCGCCTGAAACGACGCTATTCTCTGTAAACTCGAAGATGAAGTCGATGCTCACTTTTCGACGAACCAACAGTACTTAAAATCTCGCATTGTTGTAGCATGTGCAGTGATGTTGAAGCAATCTATTTCGAGTCCGGACGTCGTTGCAGAACGTATTGCAACATGTATTCTACTAGATGGCTGTTCGCCATCATTAGGTGGACACTACTGAGATATAGCGAGTTTGGGGGTACTTCAATAAACTACTTAGACCTAACGATAGATATCAGCAACCTTTAAGATTTATATAAAAAAAAACCTCCACTACAGACCTGCCAGTTCACAACACCCAGTTAGCCACAAACATGCAGCATTTCACCCTATGATCCATCGTTTATTACCAGTTCCCATGGTAAAGAAACCTTCCAATTTGAATTAAACATTATCAAACAAATAGCAACAAACAATGGCTACCCTCCTACCTTGATAGATTCCATAATGCACAAGAAACAGAAAAAAATATGTCACTTCTCTTATTTATCCTGTTGTTAACACTCAGCACCCCAATCACATGTTTAGGAAAAGGGTCTCTGCATGTGGCCAGAAAACTTAAATCCAGAAATTTCAGAACATTCTTGTATGTACGTAATACCATTGGTCACTTTATTCCAATGGTAAAGACAAAATTCCAGCCTAGGAAAAGAGTGGAATATACAGAATTACTTGCAACTGTGGCAAATTTTACTTTCGTCTGCCAGACAGGGCAATTTGTACCAGATTGAAAGAACACCACAGAAGTTGGAAATTTAGGAAAGAAAACTCAACATTTGCATACCACCTGCTAAAACAAGGAAACACATGAAGTCCTACACCATATCCAGAAAGGAAAGAAAATGAACTGCTTTGAGATATTGGAAATTAATAAACATATGTCAAATTCCCCAGACCTTGTACTAAATCACCAAACACAATTTGTATTCTCGCCACTTCTTTCTGCAGAATCTAACCAGGCCACATAAACTACCCACTCCTGTTGAGCTACGTAAAGTCCCTACTACAAACCCATAGCCTAATTACTTTCTGTGATCACAGAAGTTTAGCTACTTACCAGATAACAAATGTAATTTATTATTTTCGTAATAATATTGGACATTTAAGCCAGTAACTATAATTTAACCATTTAAATTTTTACCTGTATATTCACAAATGTTTCAATCAGTTTATCCTCGCCCTCTATGTACCTAATGTTTGACCTTTTGAACCTAAAATCATTGTTCAGCCTGTTTCTATTGTTCAGTTTATTTTCTTAGGACAAACGTTGTTCTTTATATCTTGTTATGTTTTATCAATGTCAATTTCGTCATTTTTTACCAATGTTATTGTGTCATACTAGTCTTCTTTGAAAATTAATGTACCTGTATTATCTACAAAGCAACTTAAGATATTTGAATGTAAACTGTCAGGTATGGTAGACTATGTGAAGTACTTATGGTTACAGACACATATAATTTTCTTTTTTGTATGTAGAAAAGAACGTATCCAATTTCTCTGTAGTGCTTACCTGATGATAGCGGAACAGCCAAAAACTGGTTAGTGAAAACAATAAATTTGCAGAATATTACACAGTTATCTCGCGTGTTACATTCAAAATGAAAAAGTTTAGCGTACCCTCTACAACGTGGCCATTAGCGACGGAGCACAAATCTGATTGTTTTTTTGAGAATCGGCCATGCGTTTTGAAAGGACCCATCCCGTAATCTGCATCGAGAAATTGAGGTAAATAATAAAGGGGGGAAAATCTGGGTGGCCGGAGGCGGGTTTGAGACGGCTTCCTCGCGAGTGCGAGTCCAGTGTGCCGAGCGCTGCGCCACGCGATTCATCTAGGCGAAAATGTTATGACTTTTTAAAATATTAATCAAAGTACCTGAGCGAAGAAGCTTCGCTTTAACACCCTCCATACACACGCTACTATTTACTTTGTTCACAAAAGCGTAATGCTCGCTTTTTCATTTCAGTCTTTTACAGATTTGCCAGATACCGATGCTGTTCCTAGAGCTTTTTCCCTTCGCGAAAAGTTTAATATTAAGGTAGATTAATTAGCCTCTGTCGTCTCTGCTGCTGACGGGTTGCTACAATCCATATTAAAAATCTATTTTGTCCTGGGAGGAATCTCCTTTAAGTCCCCAGTCCCTCACATTTGTCGTAGTGTTCCTTTCTGGCACTAGCACGCCGCTGCTGTGGAATTTAATTTCACTCACTGGCATTCTGTCTCAGCTCTTCCGCTCATATACGACGCCGTTTCTGCATAAGTGGACGAACGAAGGGACTTTAAAGTTGGAAACAAGGCAGATCGCTACCGGCGATCTTATAACCTGAGTTGGCTTCAGTTCATTCTATTCGTTTTTTATAAAGTGCAGCGTCATAGTTATAGATTCTTCTACTTTAATAATCCTGCATATTTGGTAGACTATATACGTTTCTTCATTGTATATAGAAAAGAACGTAACGTGTATTTTGTAGTTCCGGAGTATCCAATAACTTAACAGCTAATAATGCAAAGTTGGAATGTCAGTACATCTACATACATACTCCGCAATTCACCGTAAGGTGCGTGGCGGAGGGTACACTGTACCACTACTAGGCATTTCCTTTCCTATTCCACTCCCAAATTGAACGAGGAAAAAAAAAATGCCTATATGCCTCCGTACGAGCCCTAATTTCTCTTATCTTGTCTTTGTGATCTTTACGCGAAATATAAGTAGGCGGCAGGAAGATCGTTCTACACTCAGCTTCAAATTCCGGCCCTCTAAATTTACTCAACAGAAATTCAGGAAAAGAACGTCGTCTTTCCTCCAGCGATCCCCAATTGAGTTGCCGGAGCATTTCCGTGACACTCGCGCATTGGTCGAACCTACCAGTAACAAACCTAGCTGCTCGCCTCTGAACTGCCTCTAAGTCTTCCTTTAAACTGATCTGCTGCGGGTCCCAAACACTTGAGCAATACTCAAGACGTGGTCGTATAAGAGTTTTATATGCGGTCTCCTTTACAGATGAAGTACAACGTTCCAAAATTCTCCCAATAAACCGAAGTCGGCTGTCCCCTTTACTTACAACTGTCCTTACATGCTCGTTCCATTTCATATCGCTCTGCAATGTTACGCCTAGATATTTGAACGACGCGACAGCATCAAGAAGCTCACTACTAATGCTGTATTCGAACATTATGGGATTGTTTTTCCTACTCATGCGCATCACCTTACATTTTTCTAATATGAGGATAAGTAACAACTCACGGTAAAGACGACGGCTGATCGGTAGACAGGCATGTAGAAAAGACAATCACAACCTAGATACTAGGCTACAGACATCTTCAAAAGTAGAACAGACATACATTCACACAGTCACTAAAGTACCACTCGTGCACACATGTCCGCCATCTGCAGCTGCTAAGGCCTGGCTGGGGATGGCGGTCACCTTGTACTTGCGCTGTGGCTGACGTATTGTGTGAACGTATGCACGCTCTTTTTCTGATGAAGGCCGTGACCTAAAATTTAATTGCCGGCCGCGGTGGCCGAGAAGACTGAGGCGCACCAGTCACGTTCTGCACGGCCACTACGGTCGGGGGTTCGAATCCCCCCCCTCGGGAATGTATATTTGTGTCGTCCTAGTTCGTAAGTAGTTCATAAGTAGTTTGTAAGTTTAGGGACTGATGACCCCGTAGTTAAGTCCCATAAGCTGTACAAACATTTGAACATTTAAAATTTAATTCGTGTAAACGTGATAGTCTTTTGAACGTGCGCGTCTGCGGCCCGGAGATCTTATTGACGCTGACTTGCTACATATTCTCATATTATTAATTACATAATAGGAACGCGTCGCATTGCTCCATTCCTGCCCTCACGGCAGATAATTCAGAATATGTCACGAATGAGTAGGCGATGTTACTTCGCTAGGCCTGGGGTGAAGTGTCCAATTAAGTGCGTGACTTGGCTCACGATCGATCTGGAGTTTTGAAAAGGGACGACGCGCTATTATTCTTTTATGTGTCATTGAGAGGGCCCCACCGCCGCCCGCTTCTTTTGACTACGCACACGCTGCCTGCCGAGCTTCTCATAATCCTCTTTTACGTACTATGAACGGTCGTCGGACACTGTCCGAACCACAAGACGAAAAAAAAAGTGAACACTTACGCCTGTCTGAGTGCTAGAAATCGCTAAAAAGGAACTGGTCGATCATCTGCACGTCATCACGCATTTTTTTCTCCGTAATTTAATTCAAACTCTGTGTATACGACTGCGACAGATACAGTGGCTGCCGACGTTATCTACGAGAGGTAGTCATAAAATTATATTACCGCCGCGCAAGTTATACAGTTATCTTTCTCTTTGAGTGCAGGTTATTTTTTATTGAGTGCGTGTGTTTGTGTGTGTGTGTGTGTGTGTGTGTGTGTGTGTGTCTGTGTCTGTGTCTGTGTACAGGCTCTCATGAGAATTCAAAAGGTAATGGCACAGACGATCTCAATGCTTTTAATGGGCTTTGCTACCTTGTTTTGGCTATTGTAGAAGGTTATTACGGCAGTATGGAAAGGGGGTTTTCATGCATGTAGCGCAACGCCTTACCAAATTTCCTAGACATATACTTAATACATTATACGATATTTCTTCATTATACTGATTTTTTAACATGTTGAAATCAAATGTTCAAATGTTTGTAAATCTATCGGACCAAACTGCGTGGTCAGCAGTCCGTAGCTTACAAACTACTTAAACCTAGGTAAACTAACCTAAGAACAACACACACACCCATGCCCCAGGGAGGACTCGAACCTCCACGGCGAGCAACCGCGCGCTCCGCAGCGAGACGCTTTAGACCGCTCGTCTACTCCACCGCGGCTAACGTGTTGACAGGAAAGAAATAAATATAAAATTTTTTACCAATTTCTGAAACTGGATAATTTCAAAAAATAAATAAATAAATGGACTGTGTTATGCATCACAAGACCAAGCGCCGTTACTTTATATTTCTGTTGTGAGCGCAATTAGTGCTGTTTAGCAGTTATGTACAGTGAGATTTCACTACTAAGTGAAAGTACACTAACCCTTCTTTAGTACAAAAAGTCGAGAAACATTCATAAATAAATATATTTTAAGAACATGTAAAATTTAGGTTCCATTATGTCAGTTATGACATATGGCGCTTAGACTAGTGATGCATAACACCTTCCAAATATAAATGAAATTCAAATGTTTGTAAATCTATCGGACTCAACTGCTTGGTTATTAGTCCATAGCTTACGAACTATTTACACGAAGATAAACTAACCCAAGCACAACACAAACACCCATGTCCGAGAGGGGACTCGAAACCCCGACGGCGAACGGCCGCGCGCACCGCAGCACGGCGCCCCAGTGCGCACGACTAATCCGCCGCGGCTGGATAATTTCAAGCCTTTAGCACTTTTATAGGAATTATGTATTACTTTTTTCTTCCTTTTGTCTTTATTTTTTTATTTTATTTTATTTTATTTTTGGCAAAACATTTGCGGTGTCCTGAAGATCAGTTGCAATGAGTCATCACCGCCGGAGGGTCCAAGAGTTGAAGATAGACGCCCAGTGGCGTGCATGGAGGAGGACGAACCTCTGTTCCATTCTGTACGTCACCGCCGGACGTGAGACTTTAAAGGAGGCTGCGACGAACGAGATTCTTCTGTATAGTTCAGTTAGTGTGTGTTTATTAAGTCAGTAGTTCGTGCCTTCAATCAGTGCCTATATATATATATATATATATATATATATATGTGTGTGTGTGTGTGTGTGTGTGTGTGTGTGTGTTGTCCTTAGGTTAGTTTAGTGAAAACAGTTTATAAGCCTTGTGACAAATAACCACAGTAGTTAAGTCTCGTAGATTTACAAACATTAATTGAACATTTGAGTTGATATCAATAAAACTCAGTTGGCACGTGGCTGTGCGGAGTTCATCCTGTTAGTCTGCATCTAATATTAGAAACTCGTCATTAGTTGCACGAATAGTTAGGCTGTTACTGCCTGACGAAAGAAAGTGTTGTGCCCAGAAGGTGTGTTCCAATATTATTAGATTTCGGTGTGCATACATACCGTTCATGTGTGCGTAAATGATGAGATTTAAACCGCTCTACAATGTGTACAATGGCGATCAGAATACATTCGTGATGTCAGCGCCCTATGTTGTGACGTTGGTACCAGTCAACTGCCGTGAGTCAGACAGTGAAGCAACACGTTTCCGTTCAGTACGAAGCATCCGAGATGCCCCGCAGGCGCTTTAAACAGCCTATCCACCAACTGAATGCATTTCACAGAGGCCGTTGTTGAACTGCGAGAAGCTGGTTAATCGTATCGTACAATTTCCGGGCAAGCGGGACGTTCAGAAGTCAGTGTCCCGATGTCGGAATCAGTAGGTACATGAGGGTACCCAATCACGTGTGCAAGTACGAGGAAGGACCGTTCGTGTGGTCCGCCAGGCGATGCGGGATCCCATTACATCGGCACCCTTCCACCCGCGAACATGTACTGGAGACCCTACAACTTGCCGCAGTGTCTCTACGACTCGCAACTGCCGGGTTGGGATCCTACGAGCCCAAGCATCGCTTACCACTGACACCAGAATAACGACGCCGATGTTTGGAGTGGTGCCCCAAAGGCTACGGACTATCAGGTTCAGTGACGAGTCTCGCTTCTTCATAACGTCCGATGACATTCCGTTTGCGTTTAGCACGGCAAAGAGTAGAGGCTACATCCTGCCACTATTGTGGAGAGACACATGCGCCATCATTGGCAACATGGTGTGTGGAACCACATGCTATGGCGGTCAGCCGCGGTGGAGTAGCCGAGCGGTCTAAAGTGTCTCGCTGTGGAGCGCGCGGTTGCTCGCCGTGGAGGTTCGAGTCCTCCCTGGGGCATGGGTCGCTGTGTTTTCCTTAGGTTAGTTTACCTAGGTTTAAGTAGATTCTAAGCTACGGACTAATGACCACGCAGTTTGGTCCGATAGATTTACGAACATTTGAACATTTTTTTATGTCGGACATTCACGACGCAGCAATACGTCACAGATAATCTGCGGCCGGATATCCCACCCCTGGTGACGCAGCACTCTGGTGCAGATAATACACGCGCCACACACAACACGTGTGACAGTTCTATCGACTTCCTGCAACATGTTGAGGTCCTCCAGCGGCCAGCAATATCCCCGGAATTCTACGTCATTGACCATGTGTGGGGTGACATTAGACGGGGCTTCCATCCCAGTACCAACCCGTGGCGTCTGGAGGTAGAGCTACAACAAATGTGACGAAACGAGCCTCAGGGGAGCATTCGAGGCCCTTTTGACGATATTCCGAACCGCGTGCACTACTGAGAGAGGGTGTGCGACACCATACTAACCTAGTGCTACGTCCCACCATATTGCAATCAGTCCAGTGAAGCCACATCATCTTTCATCTATGAAGTTTCAACTTCCAACCACACAGCCCAATATTGTGTGTGTGTGTGTGTGTGTCAGCGTGCTTCTGAAGTCGGCTCCTACCTGGTCAGAATCCACGCAAACGTTTTCCTCGCCCACAATATTGTTGGGCCCAAATGTGACTAGAAGTAATATATAGACAGTTTAGATGTTAACGGCAGTTAACAGTAACGACAAAATAAGAATAGAGGAAGATTAGGTTTTAAAACAGTAAACAACCGAGGAATATCAGTGAGACTACTGATGAGACTACTGTGACGCTTACTGAAGGACATCAGGTTTGTTCGGAAGCGTATAGACAGCCTTTTTCCCCGGCTGCAGCTACAATTGGAACAAGAAAGAGAATGACTGTCGTTGATAAAAGGCACCTTCTTGGGCGTACGGTGAACAGTTCACCAAAGTTTCATAGCAATCGGTTGAATGGTTTATGAACACGTAGAGGACATACAGACAAACATTCATTTTTATATATATGGATAATTACTTTTCTATTGGTTGTCACTCTGCTGAAGAGCGGTGCGGAGGCCGCTGCCAGCCTGTCCCATCAATGACTTTAAAATATCAATAAAGGAAAAAAAAGAAAAAAAAAATGTACTCACCACTCCTCAATGGCTCACCTGAAAATGACTGGCAAGTGCCCAGTCGAAATACTATATTTGGTATTAGACGACGACCGTCTGCAAGCTCAAATATTCTACGAACACGTTGTATATCTGTTCGACAATACAAAGTTTGTTTATACCTTTTGATGGTGCTGTTTTTGTTTAACCATAGTAGGATAAGATACGGCTCCGTCTCTTTCAATCAGATATGAACACCTATCTAAAGAGTTTGGGATCCCTAAGAAAATTATAAAGATAACCCAAGAAATGTATGTGAATTACACATGTCAAATGACATAAAAGTTTTCTGTGTGTTGTACCGCGTCATGATGTAAGAAGGCTATTACTTAAATAACCGACGTTTTGGCCAACGTAACAGTGGCCTTCATCTGGGTATAATGATGTGAGCTGGTTGTTCCTATACTTTACATTTACTTTCAATTAGACATTACGTCATAATTTTTTTTTTAATCACCGATGTTACTGGTGGTTTTTTTCCGGAAGAATGGAAACTTTATTATGATAGGATGCTGAGGTGGAGGGAGTGGGGGTTAGCCGTTGCCTATTGCTTCTTGCATAGCGAAACATGATTGATGTTCATCGGCGATTATTACGTACGTAATATGTAATATGACGTAACGTCTAATTGAAAGTAAATATAAAGTATAGTAATAACCCAGATGAAGGCCACTGTAACGTTGGCCGAAACGTCGGTTATTTAAGTAATAGCCTTCTTACATCATGACGCGCTACAACACCCAGAAAACCTTTATGTCACCTGACTCTGGTCGCAGTAGCCTACGTAATTATACACATGTCAAGTTTTACATCAAGGGATGCTGTCTGAACCCATCCCAGTAGACACAGGATTAAGCAACGATGTTTGCTGTCAGCTATTCTATTTCTGATGGTGCTGGATCTTGTGATGCAGAAAGCAATGAATCGCCGAAGAGGAATTCAATGGGGATTGACAGGCAGGTTGGAGGACTTGGGACTTTGCAGATTACCTGTGTTTGCTAGCCAGCAGTTAAAAAGATATGGAAGCAATGCTTAGGAACTGAAGCATCAAAGGTGGGGTTGAAGATAAATGGTAAGGAAACTAAGGAGATGCGTTGTAATAACCGAAATGAAGCACAATTTTTTTTAGAATTTGCTATCTGGGAAGTATAGTCACCCATGAGGGGGGAACTATCGAAGATACAGGAAACAATAAATAAGACTAAAGGGGCATTTACAATGCTGAGACCAATCTGGAAATAAGGGGAACTTAACAGCTATACAAAACTACGCACCGTCAATGCAAATGTCAAGTCGGTACTACTCTATGGGTGTGAATTACGGAAAACCTACAAACAGCTGATTAGCAGACATCAGATATTTGTGAATAGAAGTTTAAGGAATATCTTGGTGATATGATGGCCACAAGTAATCTGCAACGAAGAACTATGGAGAAGAACTGATCAGACACCTATTGATATTGAGATTCGCCGTAGGAAATGGAAGTGGATTGGGCATACATTAAGGCGTGGTAAAGACAATGTGGCAAGACAAGCCCTAGAATGGAACCCACAAGGCAGCAAGAGAAGAGGCAGACCAATGAATACATGGAGGACGAGTGTAATAGCATTAGGGGCCGAGAAAGGAGAGAAAGCCTGGACTGAGATCAAGACACTGGCCCAGAACAGAGTCCGGTGGCGGAAGTTCATTGATGCCCTACGCTGCACTTAGGAGATACAGGAAATAAGTCAAGTCAAGACGGTTTGTGGTCATCAGTTTTTACTACAGAAAGCAATTCAGCCGGCCGCGGTGGCCGAGGGGACTGAGGCGCTCCAGTCACGGTCTGCACGGCCACTACGGACGGGGGTTCGAACCTCCCTCGGGCATGGATATTTGTGCCGTCCTTAGTTGTAAGTAGTTGATAAGTAGTTTGTAAGTTTAGGGACTGATGAACCCCGTAGTTAAGTCCCATAGACTCTACAAACATTTGAACGTCCTGGATGACTGCCTTGGCAGTATATTTTCAGTGGTTCTCTGGAGGGCAGTATTCGCGGATTGGCCCGTACAGCGTTTTGGCAGCGGCAGGAAACGCCGCTGGTGGTGGCGTTATCTGCAGGCAGCTATCAGCGCGGCCGCCCCCCTCGACACGGCGACGGCTGATAGTGCCCGCTGCCATGCCCAGCCTTCTGCGTGCCTCTGCGCTATCGCCTACATCTGCTCGCTCCTTAAACTGTCATCGGAAAAACAAAGCAAAATTAAAGCCAGACAACATGGAACTTCCTCTTTCTTTTCTTGTTCGTTTCTGCCCAAATAAAATTACTAGCCTGGCACTAGTTTGACTTTACAGATACGGTGTCTGTTCCTTCGGACATGTCCGAAAGAACAGACACCATATCTGTAATGGTATGTATGCCTCCAACAGGCAAATGACACTTTCTGGCCGCGGCGTTGTGGCCGAGCGCACTGAGGCGCTATGCTCCGATGGGTTATGCCGTTCCCCGTCGGGGGTTCGAATCCTCCCTCGGGCATGGATGTTTGTGCGGTCTTAAGTATAAGTTAGTTCATAAGTAGTTTGCAACTTAGGGACTGATGACCCCGCAGTTAAGTCCCATAACCTTAACACACATTTGAACATTTAACACTTTCTGTGCGGAATGAAAACTACAGATATTTGTAAACCTAAGGGACCAAATAGCTTAGGTCCCTAGACTTACAAACAAGTGTAACTTCTCCTAAGAACAACAAACACACACACACATACACAAATACACACACACACACACACACACACACACACACACACACACACACACACACACACACCACGGATGACTCGAACCTCCGACAGGGAGCGGCTGCGTATTCCGTGGCAAGACGTCTTAGACCGCTCGGTAATGGGCAGGGGTAAACTACAATTGTAGTGTACAAGACGTTGACAATTTGGGCAGGACGGCAAGCGTGTCTGGGTAGCCTAATTGGGGCCGGCATAGTGGCTCAACGATCAACGTAGAACAAAACGGTACCATGTCCGCATATATTAAAAGTGATCTCTAAATATTCAAATATCTCGACTGTTACAGGGCAATGAAATAAATCCAATGGTGAGGTTGAGAATTGATGCTGAACCGGGATTCGAACCAGGATTTCCTGCTTCGACCTGCGGTAGCGTTCATCTTGTTTTTTCTTTCTTTTATTTCCCATGGGGTAGAGTATATATATATATATATATATATATATATATATATGTGTGTGTGTGTGTGTGTGTGTGTGTGTGTGTGTGTGTGCAGGTCGAAGCAGGCAATCCTGGTTCGAATCCCGGTGCAGCACCAATTTTCAACCTCACCATTGGATTTATTTCATTGCCCTGTAACAGTCAAGATATTTGAATATTTAGATATCAATTTTAAGCTAAGAGTTAAAAGAACACTTCACTTTCATTTAGAAGCCTAATTGGCACTGGTCAAAACAATTAGGGAATCTGCTGAGATATTTAGGTTCTCAAGTATTGGTATTGGCAAAATGAACTAAACTAGTTCAACTTTTACGGAGTGGAGACAACAACATTGCGACAACCGAAAGTTGATGCAGACGGGGTTGTGATGACTTGTGTTTACTCTACCCAAAGAATTACACAACGCCACGCGACAGTAGCCGAGCGGTTTGGAGTGTCACGGTGCGGATAGCGCGGCCTCCCGCGCCGGAGGTTCGAATCCTCCCTTGGGCATTGATGTTTGTGTCGTCTTTAGTATAAATTAGTTCATAAGTAGTTTGTGAGTTTGGGGACTGATGACCCCCGCAGTTAAGTCCCATGAGCTATACAAACAACAAGCAGTTGGATTCAGATAGTATAGTGCGTAGGTAGCGCAGTGCAACAACAACGCGACTTACACAGAGCTATAACATAGAGAGCCATAGGAAGGTTAGAAGTGGGTCATACACACAGGGAGGTGGCTGCAGCTATTGGAGTGTCCAGAAGTGTAATTTCCAGGACCTGGACAATAATTCAGACAGCAGGAACCGTTAAAAGAAGGCAAGGCCAAGGTCGTTCACGGGTAACATTAGCAAGAGATGACCGTTATCTCCGGACAGGAGGCGAATGCAACTCAACTGCAACGCACCCTTCATGCAGCAACAGGATGCGCAATATCAGCAAAAACAATCCGAAATCGCCCTCGGGAACGCACTGAGGTCTACGGTGTGTGTCCCATTAAAACCACGACAGCGTTTAGCCCGCAGAAACGTGGCGGAAGAACATCAGGATTGGAGTTGTAACGAAAGATGTCAGGTTCTGTTCACAGATCAGACACGTTTTCGTGTTCAACCGAACAATCGTCATTTCCTCATTAGGAGAGAAAGTGGAAATCGGAACAATCCTGAATATGTGCAAAAAATATCACCATATCATGGTGTGGGCACGAGTCAGTGCTGGCGGACGTACTGACCTCTTTGTCATTTAGAATGGCGCTTTGACTGCTCAGAGGTATAGAGACGAGATCCTTCGACCTTTTGTTGTGACCTACGGTGGTGCCAAAGGAGATGGGTTCCGTCTGCCAGACGATAACGCTCGACCCCACAGAGCTGTACTGGTGGACAACATACTTGAAGCTGAGGGGATTTAATGAATGGAGTGGACTTTAACCCAACTGAGCATGTCAGCGATGCATTTAGCAGACGCATTGCAACCAGACCAGCACTTCCCACAACGTTTGCAAAACTGGATATTACTCTCATGGAAGAATGGCCAAATGTCCTTCAAGAGCTGATTGATAACTTCCTACTGTTCATGCCACGCAAGTGTGTAACTGCACTGGCCGTCCGAGAGTGATCACACACCATATTAGAGGTAGCCCTATGGTGCCTGTAAACGCCATGTAAACCTAGTTTTTGAGACAGCAAAATATCGTACTGTGTCGTACACAGATTACAATTGTAGACATATGTTACCGTATGTATATTGTGTATGATGTCTCGTATGATCCCCTAATTGTTTGGCGCGGTGTTTATTAATAAACGACTGTCCTAAAACCCTGTCTCCACGCCATCAAATGGCTTCCAGGACGAAACATTTCGCGTAGTTATTGATCCAATTGTATTTTACTCATTAAGAGGTACTATCTTAAGATAAAAATGTAACACAATAAGAAAATTATTGTATTTAACTGATGTGTGCTTTTACTAAGGCAGCGTGACTAACTTTGCACAAATGCCCGTAAGCTATTGATGCAATATATGTAAATCAGAGCATTTATTGACTTCCAGTGAACTTTGCACATAATTTAAAACCTTTACGAAATTTTTCTCGCGGATATTCACCACAAAATGATGAAAGGAAAAATATTTAACGCCTACTGTATTTCACTTTTCCTGTAGTCAAAGTTAACCATCAGAATAGGGGTTTAATTTATTATTCCTTTATTACCCACTACATTCCCAACAAAGTTTGCAGGTACTGTCTACTTATATCGCTGAATGTACCAGCAAAATGATATCATTTTACGACGCATAAACTTTCATATGCGAAGAAAAACTAGCGATTGCTTTTAATGGCGCGATGTAAAAGTAGACGTTTAATTTATTACTTCTGCATCAACGTCTAGAGCTAATCTACCTGAATAATTATCATTGTACGACTCATTATTCAGGAGTTATGATGCCATGAATATTGAAATGCGTGAATAATTTACTTCCTCTTATGCAGATTATATGCATCGTGTGTCGAAAGTAACCAGGCGTTTGAAGGAGTTCTGTACATGGGAATTCGATTGTGTAAAGAATCGAGAGTTTATTACTTCCCACTAAACGAAGTTACTGAAAATAACTAGTAAGACCTGGGTTGTACACGAGAGTTCACTGAAAGTAATCGTTGTGGTTATAATCATCGTCACCATCACCATCATCATCATCATGTTGCTGTTGTTCTTCTTCGACACCATCACCACAGTCATCAACGAAACGCATCCACTACTGGATAAAGAACACTTCAGACTACTCCAAGTATTATATTCTTCAGCAGTTCACATCCTTTTTTATACTGCGTGTTTATTGATGTCATCTACCGATATTCCATTTGATTTTAATTGCAGTTTTCCTTATCTCAATTAATAAAGCAGAAGAATTATTTGGAATAACTACCGTACGTAGGCCTGGTTACGTGAGTCGGGCAGCAAGTAGATTTACCGATGAGACAACTCGTAACGCTTACTGCCTACGGCGAGGTTGAATGCCGCCTGGAGGGCTACGGGCACGCGACATTAACACTGCAACGGTCGCGTCACTAGGAGGACATTGGTGGTCGCGTTGTAACTGTAAGATACAGGGTCGACATTACACCGTTAGCTTTACTGAACCTCGGGTTGCAGTGAATAAAAAATGTTTGTTATGGGACTTAACTGCGGGGCCATCAGTTCTAAACTTATAAACTACCTTATACTAAAGATGACACAAACATCCATGCCCGAGGGGGGGATTCGAATCCCCGACCGTAGCGGTCGTGCAGACTGTAACTGGCGCGCCGCAGACCACTCGGCCACTGCGGCCGACGTTGCAGTGAATAAGTAAACAAAACGAGGGGAAAACATGTATTACAATAGTTGCAAGTGAACATTTATTTTCTGAAAATTAGCAATAGAAAGTTTAGGATCACTGACTCGCGGGTTGCCTATTTAGGAAACATGTTCAAATGTTTGTTAAGCTTATGGGACTTAACTACGGGGTCATCAGTCCCTAAACTTACAAACTACTTACGAACTATCTTACACTAAGGACGGCACAAATATCCATGCCCGAGAGGGGATTCGAACCCCCGACCGTAGTGGCCGTGCAGACCGTGACTGGAGCGCCTCAGTCCCCGCGGCCACCGCGGCCGGCTAGGAAACATGTATCTGTAAGATCCTACGCGACCATTCTAGTGTTAAATAGGCGGGCAAGATACGAATGGGGACTCACTGTAGCGATGTTATCGGTTGTGGGTAGGAGAATCCATTAACATCAGGAACAGAATGTTTTGGTCCTGCTCCTGTGAACGAACAACACCGAAATGGGGGACCTGCTCAGCTGAGTGCAACTAGGCGACAGCCTGTCAGATGTCTGCCCCCTCACCACAGAACGTTGGGCCTTGCTCGCTCTGTACAGCCAGATAGGCTGTGATCTGACAGCAGATTACAGTGCTGAACCAGGTACAAGTAAACTGCTGGTGATCCAAAATGCAACACAAAAAAGATCTCAGATGTCAAAGCCAAATTTATTTTGGGGATAAAGTGTTGCCGTGCGGAATGGCCGCGTGGTCTAAGGCGTCATGATACGGACTGGGCGGCTGTTCACGCCGCCGGAGATTCAAGTCCTCCCTCGGATATGGGTGTGTGTGTGTGTTGTCCGTAGTGTAAGTTAGCTCCAGTAGTTTCTAAGTCTAGGGATTGATGGCCATAGCAGTTTGATCCATTAGGTTTACAACCATTTGAACATTTTTGATAAAATGTTGAACAAGACACAACCCCGTATGAAGTGAAGAAGATGGCGAAAGTGGTGTTCATTGTTACCACCATTGCTGGCTACACGCCTCGGCATTGAATCGAAGAAGCTCTTATATTGTCAAACTTGACGTGGGTAGCAGCGGGTGGTGTATCCCGGGCCAGACTTTTCGGTAGACAAGAAATTGGGAGAACAGGAAGGCCAAGACAGCAATGCAATCCGATGAAGTCGTGAACACTGCGTGACACGTGTGGTCATGCATGATCTTGTTGCAATGTGGCCGTCGAGAAACTCCAAATGCCATGCGTATGGCAGGATGGGAGTATGCTGTTAAATCTAGTGCCAGTCTCAACCATAATATCGGGAGTAAGACCAGGCAGGCAGAATCGGAATTCGTCGGTAAAAACAACGTTGTTGCATTCAGCGGTCAATGCCAATTGTTCATCGCAACATTGCCGGCGCAAATGCTTGTGGCTTTGACTGAGGGGTAAACACAGCAATGGACGCCTTGCGTATAGTACACTCTGCTGCAAACGACGTAGAGTACCACGCTCTGACTCTGCTTCTTGAGCAATAGACCGAATTTGTTGTGATATGGTTCGTGTCGTGGTGAAGTGCTCTATCACACCTAGGCGCACAATATACCTGCCATCACGTACAGTTATGCAACGAGGTGGGTGCAATCGGTCCCGTCGGTCTACTGTTCCCTCCTGCATCCATCGATTACAAATCGGCATCACAGTTGCTCCGATTTTTACGACGAATAGTTCGCAATTTCTATATGCAACTATTATTCCGCTGTTCAATTCCCAAACGCGCTCGAAAGACGCTCGCCGTCTTCTAAGAGAAATACTGAACCTGCTTAAGCAAAATAACAGCACGGAAGAATAATTGGAGTACGTCCACACTCGTGTGTCGCCCCTTTGTACAGCGCTTCATGGTGAAGCTCTCATTCGGAAGGATGGTGGTTTTAACCCACCTCCGGCCATCCAGATTTAAGTTTTCCGTGATTTCCCTAAATCACTCCAGGCAAATACCGGATGGTTCCTTTCAAAGGGCACGGCCGATTTCCTTCCCCATCCTTAATCCAAGCATCCGAGCGTGAGCTCCATCTCTAATGACCACGCTGTCGACGGACATTAAACCCTAAGCTTCCTTCCTTCCATGGTGGAGCTACTAGCGTCCGTGACGCGCGCCCGCTCTGAAATGCTAACCACACGCATCTCTCGTCACTACAAACAAGCGCTGAAAAGTCACCTGATTTGGAGGCTTCGTTCAGGGTGCATCAATGTTAGTGTCCTTGCGAGCACGTTGATCTAACGTCATCGTGAACCGCTTATCCAATGGGCACAGATCATCGAGATTGGACCGTGGATCGATAGAAACGTGTTACCTAGTCTGATTAACCGTGTTTCTTGTTTCACCAGGTCGATAGTCGTGTCTGGATACGCCATCTTGCAGGCGGAGGGCTGCTCGTAATATGCACCGCGACACGGACGCAATACGCTGCGGTTGACATTATGGTGTGAGCACATTCACGTGGGCTTCCATCGGAGCTGCGGTGCGGAGCGACGGCTCGCTGCCAGCTGCCGCCTGCATGATTAGATGTCTTCCTGCAAGAGACTGTCATAATGTTTTTGTTTATTCATCAGGTAGATGCATGCTGTTGTTAAACCTTTCGTGACCACCGGGACACATGTAAATTTATCTCCCCAACACGAAATGTATTACATTAACTGCGAATGGGTAAAGTTGAAATGTGAACCCATCCCGGATTCGAACACGGGTCTCCTGCTTTCTAGGCAGTTGCGGTGACCTGTACACCACTGTGGACACAGCGATCAGCATACCTGCACGGAATTACTCAAGCACGCCTCCCGTCAGATACAAATTCGCAACTTTATATATAACTTATTTCAAATGTTCAAATGTTTGTGAAGCTGAAGGGACGTAACTGCGGTCCAGTCACGGTCTGCACGGCCACTACGGTCGGGGGTTCGAATACCCCCTCGGGCATGGATATTTGTGCCGTCCTTAGTTGTAAGTAGTTCATAAGAAGTTTGTAAGTTTAGGGACTGATGACCCCGTAGTCAAGTCCCATAGACTCTACAAACATTAGAACATTTGAATTTGAACTTAACTGCGGGGTCATTAGTCCCTAAATTTACAAACTACTTACGAACTACCTTATTCTAAAGACGACACAAACATCCATGCCCGAGGGGGGATTCGAACCCCCGACGGGAAACGGCCTCGAGGATCGTTCACTGTTCACATGGATATGAAATTCGCAGCCGCGGTGGAGTAGCCGAGCGGTCTAAAGCGTCTCGCTGCGGAGCGCGCGGTTGCTCGCCGTGGAGATTCGAGTCCTCCCTGGGGCATGGGTGTGTGTGTTGTCCTTAGGTTAGTTTACCTAGTTTTAAGTAGTTTGTAAGCTAAGGACTGATGACCACGCAGTTTGGTCCGATAGATTTACAAACATTTGAATATTTTTTGAAATTCGCACATCTGTGAAGTGATGCGATCTAGCGTCGAACATATCAACTGTTTGCAGACGACAGGCTAACGTTTTGGCACCTAACGCGCGAGATATCGCTCAACTGTTTCATTTGTGCATATATGTGCCTTGCTTCTGTCTATTGTAAGTACTTGTTTTGTGTCTGCAATAGCTCCGTAAGGTTGGTTCATTTTTTTAAACTACTAGCTGGATGTATACAGATCTGTTCACGTATTTAATAATAAGACACTTTTATATTCTCGTAATGGTTCTTCCTGACGGCCAGTGTGCGTGCAGAGAATTTTTACTTGTGGCATTTTGTTTGTATTTACGGCCAAACTTTTACATTTATATGTCTTATTCGGTACTATAATCGTCTCGACCAGTATAGAGAAAGATACCCTCTTGGCGGAAGGTAACACAGATGGTGGCATCGTCCTTCTTATTTTATTTTTTATTATTATTTTTTTTTGTCGTTAACAATAGCAAACAGTGTAATCATGTGAAACTGTAATAACGAGACAAAATGTGACCGCATTCGTTTCCTCCTTCCTCTTGTAAGGCAGCTTTCAACTGGTAGAAATATTAAGTGAAGGGAAAGGTTAGAATTCATCACAAAAACAGTATTTAGGGGAATTCCTGATGATGTGCACGTGTTAAAAGACACTTTACAGCAAGGGAGACAGGCAGGTGATGCACACATTGCAGCACATGGAAACGAAAGATAGGACTAACTGCGTATGTTGCTACTGCAAAGTACCATTTTGCTTTCGGCCGTCTTTTGAAAAATAAATTTGTTTTGCTTGTAAGGTACTTAGTTTCTTCTGTTTCTAGATCCTAATCTCCAGTAAAAGTAATTTGTTCTCAGCGGTACATAGAAGTCCCACTTAAAATTATTATAAAAGTATATACATTTACAAAGATGGCCTTACTCAGTATCCAACCCACAAACAGGAAACCAATTTTACAGTAATTTGCGAAATATTAATTTGGCCTTGAAAGGGATAAACCGAGAAGTCTCCTCGAGGCTTACTTTCCTAATACGAGCCTCGTTCTTTTGCGTCTTGTGAGTGCTGCTTCCGGAAGTGCAACTGTTCTGTATGATAGACTGTCAGAAGTGCCCATGAAGTGCGGTATTCCTGTTGATAATAACGACAGAGCAGAGAAAGATTAAAAACACCGCTGAGGCGGAGCATAGTCTTCTCTTCTCGAATAACACACAGGGGACCGTTGCGCTCAAGCTCAGCCGAGGATCGAAACAATAGTGTCACATATCCAGGCATTTACATTTAGTCTCTCTTTCATGTTGCAGATTATTAAAAAAATGAAGGAAAGGTAAATACCATTTACCACACGTGTCTTTGAAGACAATGATGCATCTCGGATGCCCCGGACAGCCAAGCGTGTTAAAGCGCCATCTTCAGAGAAGGGAGAAGCGCTGGTCCTGGTTCGAATCCCTCCGGCGTGATTTTCCACATCCCCCTAAGTGAATACCGGGCCGGTGCCTAAATTACGCCTCAGTTGCACTATTCGCAAAACATTTAGAAAAGGTCGACACACTTTCACATACCTGGGAACGCAAATTTCCTCCCGAAGGGGGGGGGGAGGTGAGTTAATGTGGTGGCGGTAGGAAGGGTCTCTAGGCACTCGTTAAAAATTAGCTATGACGCTACCATAGTATCAATTAATTACTTCAGTGTCAGTCATTATACCAGTTATATTTCGTAAATGACCGGTTTCGGCCAGATGACCATCTGCAGATCAATTTTTACCGTTACAGAATAACTTGTTCCTCTCTGAACAAGATGTTCAGCGGTTAGGATAGTGAACGGAATTGCGGAAACTCCCTAAAGACGCATACGTCAGTTTCCATTGTATCAATGGCGATCCCGCGTCAATGCGGGACCAATGCAAAGATTAAGAAGATGAATCTCATGTGTCGGACACTCCATGTGTTGTTATTCTCATAGACAGACCAAATCGTAGTTATTACTGAAGAAGAATAAATGAAGTCCTCATAGTCTGCAAACAGTTGTGAAAACGTAGCCAAACCTGTGGGTACTGGTTGGTAGTCCGTAGAAGGAGGAAGCCGGCCGCGGTGGCCGAGGAGACTGAGGCGCTCCAGTCACGGTCTGCACGGCCACTACGGTCGGGGGTTCGAATCTCCCCTCGGGCATGGATATTTGTGCTGTCTTTAGTATAAGGTAGTTCATAAGTAGTTTGTAAGTTTAGGGACTGATGACCCCGTAGTTAAGTCCCATAAGCTTAACAAACATTAAAAAGGAGGAAGAAGGGGGGAAAAAAGAACTGAAGTTCCTACGACATTCTCGTCATTACCGTCTGAACATACACTCAAATAGTTTTTTTCAGGAATTCGGCCAGCCCCCTTGAAAGGAAACAACCCGGCATTTGCCTGGAGTGATTTAGGAAAGTCCTTAATTAGGATGGCAGCAGGCGGGTTTAAACTGCCGTCCTCCCGAATGTGTTACCACTGCGCCACCTCGCTCGCTTCGGTAGTGCGAATGCCGCGCTACACGAACTGCTAGCCGGCACGATGTAGCGGATACGTTCCGGTCGATTTGCGTGGGTATTAACGCAAAAATCAATGTGACGCTTCGTCTCCCCTCCCCCCTCCTGGTGCCACACGTCATACATGTGTTGTGACGTAACGCAGACGTGAAGCTTGTGTGACACACGCGTCAATATGTACTTAGACCTAAGCAACTTTATTCCTTTTTGTTACCATTTCCCTTAAACTGGTCGACGTTATGCAGTTGCAAAATATTGACCTTGTTTTTCAGAATATCAGGAACACTTCTCATGATTGCTTCGCTCTATACTACATATCAATGTGTGCCTACTGCATAATTGGAGCGTTCAGTCGGTATATATCAGAAAGTGCCACGGTGGAGTAGCCGAGCGGTCTAAGACACCTCGCTGCGGATCGCGCGGTTGCTCGCCGTCGGAAGTTCGAGTCCTCCCTGGGGCATAGGTGTGTGTGTTTTGTCCTTATGATAGTTTGCTTTATTTTAAGTAGTTTGTAAGCTACGGACTGATGACCACGCAGTTTGGTCCGATAGATTTACAAACATTTGAACATTTTGATCAGAAAGTCAGTATAAATTTGAAAACTTAATGAATCACGGAATAATGCAGATAGAGAGGTACAAATTGACACACATGCTTGGAATGACATGGGGTTTAATTAGAACAAAAACAAAAAGTTAAAAAAAATGCCGGAGTAAAAATATTGAGAGTCGCAGCAGATGACAAGCTCTCACTACACGGTCTGCACGGCCACTACGGTCGGGGGTTTGAATCCCCCCTCGGGCATGGATATTTGTGCCGTCTTTAGTATAAGGTAGTTGATAAGTAGTTTGTAAGTTTAGGGACTGATAACCCCGTAGTTAAGTGCCATAAGCTTAACAAACATTTGAACATTTGAACATTTTGAGCTCTCACTACTAAAATCCTTCTAGCTTATAGGTTTTACCCTCGATTAATCCGGTGTTGAATATTTCGGTAACAGTGTAAGCACCGGTGCTGTAATACAGTAGTTTAAATAAGACTGGCATTTAAGTGAATCTTCCGATCGGAACTGATAGTGCCTCACCATAACTCCGGACGTGCTTTACAGTGCTGTTCACAACATTATTCCTCGACTACAGCTATTGTTAAGGAATGATGGTGAACATATTGAGAACTTCCTGTAAAGAACAACATCTTTGCGTTGTATTAATTTGTTATGCTAATTAGTGCTTTTCTGATCAGATGAAGCGCCATCTGTCGGACATTTTTTGAACTTTAGTTTTTTTCGGTTCTAATAAAACCCCATGTCATTCCAAGCATGTGTGTCAATTTTTACCTCTCTATCTACATTATTCCGTGATTTATTAAGTTTTCAAATTTATACTAACTTTTTGAACGCCCGCTCCTTTCTCTGAGTGATTTTGGTCTGAGTGGTCGAAACTAGTAGAAAACAAAGGAATATTCATAGAGCTAATAGTAAAAATGCAATTATTCACATTTATTGCAGCTGTAGAAAGTCACTTACCAAAATATTGAGTAAGCGTGCATTACCTGGGAAAACAGTGTTGAACGCCCTAAGAAGTGTAACGGCACATAGATGAGGGGTTGTTTAGAGGGAGAAAGGTAGATTTGTACGGGAAGCAGTTTTTCGATGTCAGATGTGATCGTCATAGCACTAGGTTTGTGCGAACTGCTATCAGCACTGTCTTTACAGATTTGTTATTAGAAACTGTAGTGATAACCCAGAATGCCGCATCTCATGTTAATACTATCTATCACCCATTACTAAAAGTGGACAAACGGCGAGAAGCTGATCCATGGGCGTGAGGAAGGGAGGCAACCCGTAACGCCGGATCTGGCGCTGGGTGTGAGCGGGAATCGAAGCCAGCTGTGGCAGTACATACTTGCATTTCTAGACTTTTCCTAATACGCTTCATGTGACTCCGTAGTTACAGCTAATTACTTCAAACATTCTTGCGAGGGCCGGCTCCCTAGACTTACAAACTGCTTATACTGCCTTTCATTGAGGACGCCACACAGTCTCTCTCTCTCTCTCTTTCACACACACACACACACACACACACACACACACACACGCGCGCCTTTGTCAGGGCTCGAACATCCGTCGGGAGTGGCCGCGCCGGCCGCGGTGGCCGAGGAGACTGAGGCGCTCCAGTCACGGTCTGCACGGCCACTACTGTCGGGGGTTCGAATCCCCCCCCCCGGGCGTGGATATTTGTGCCGTCCTAGTTCGTAAGTAGTTCATAAGTAGTTTGTAAGTTTAGGGACTGATGACCTCGTAGTTAAGTCCCATAAGCTTTACAAACACTTGAACATTTTTTGGAGCGGCCGCGGGCTTCGCGACCTGGCGAATACTGATGATGATTGGCAGGACCACTACGTCAGTAGTGTGTGAACAAGTTGAAAATTTGTGTCTGACGGGAGACGTTAAGATGGTCTGTGCAGTTGTGGTAATCACTGTGTCTGGATGGCGGAGCAGACGAGGGATTCCGTAGTAAGCACGAGACCCGGGCTCGTATCCTGGTCCGGCAAATATTTTCGAATTTCCTCATAGATGTAATTAAGTGCCTACTAACAGCTAATATCTTTAACTGTCCATGTCTTTATTCGTAACATGTGCAAAAACAAGTTTTGCTGTCTGTTCATACGGAAATATCGCTTCCTTCGTTACTGTTGTGTTACAGCGCTCCGCCCTTCGTGGCTGTGAAGTCCATGCCGCGGTGGAGTAGTCGAGCGGTCTAAAGCGTCTCGCTGCGGAGCGCGCTATTGCTCACCGTGGAGGTTCGAGTCCTCCCTGGGGCATGGGTGTGTGTGTTGTCCTTAGGTTAGTTTACTTAGGTTTAAGTAGTTTGTAAGCTACGGACCAATGACCACGCAGTTTGGTCCGATAGATTTACAAACATTTGAACATTTTATGAAGTCCATGTGAGGTTAAGCTGTGAATCGTTGCTTCGGGCCATACTGTAAGTGTTAGAGAATAAAGAGTATTAACAGTTTATGGGAGGTGGTTCGACGTCGCAAGGCCGGTGGGCGGCAGAGCGCACGCGCTGCCTGATAATCCCATGCCGACCATTCATCGCGGCCCGCTCAACACCTGGTCACCAGCCCAGAGCAAACAACAGACTCCGCCCATTCACCATCATTTAACCTATCAACTTTCTGGGTCTTTCCTTACACCAACTGAATACACTCTTCTTTCCTGTCCATCAGGGTACACTTTCACTTACGTCCATGCTCGAGAAAATTTGTGGACGCTCATGTATTTATAATTATTCCCGTTCGCGGATAGCTGTGCGAGTTAAAGGACCCGCTTCCGACAGGGGGAGTGCTCCATTCCCGGTTAGAACCCACCTGGCTGATTAACGACATTAGCGGTATGCTGACCGGCCTGGATGTGGTTTTTAGGCGGTTTCCCACATACCACTAGGTGAATGCAATGCTGGTACCCACGACCCGACTCAGTTACACGAATCGTAAACATTAAAACTCGCTCGCAACTTTCACTTGTGTAACACCTTACGAAGACCTCCTAGGGGTAATGGGGTGGTGGCAGGGGGACATCTGCACACACACCTTTTATGATGATCATGTGGTATCCTGCTTATCAATGATGAAGAAAACGACGACACAACACCCAGGCGGCCGCGGTGGCCGAGGGGACTGAAGCGCTCCAGTCACGGTCCGCACGGCCACTACGGCCGGGGGTTCGAATCCCCCCTCGGGCATGGATATTTGTGCCGTCCTTAGGATTAGCTAGTTCGTAAGTAGTTTGTAAGTTTAGGGACTGATGACCCGTAGTTAAGTCGCATAAACGATACAAACATTAATTAACAACACCCAGTTCCAAAGAGGAGAAAATCCCCGACCGGAACGGGAATCGAACGCAGGCCCGCTGCTTTGTAAGCCACCACGCTGTCTGCTAGACTATGGAGGCGGCCTGGACATACTTTTCCCCTAACCATGCCACAACCATAGGAAACATGCCGCATTATTGCGGGACGTAGATAAAGAATTGTTCAAATATTTGTAAATCTACCGGACGTAACTACTCTGGTGACAAGTCCCTACGCTTACAAACTACTTGGACTAACTTATGCTAAGGACAAGAAATACACCAATGCCCGAAGGAGGACTCGAACCTCCGACGGCGAGCAGCGGCGCGCTTCGCAGCTAGGCGCCTTGGAATTCTCGGCCACTCCACGGTGGCTAAACACGAAAAATATATATTTACACACTTGTTAATATATGTTGTGCGTTTTTACATGTTATTTCAGAAAACGCAGACGTGGTATTGAATAAGTCTACCGGATTTCAGGAATGAGTGCAACCAGTCTCCTTTCGTAACTGTAAATTCTTATGATTCTGTGCAGACTTGTAGATAGCGGCTTTAAGTGCCTGGCGCATAATCACTCACCCCTCACGGCTCTTTCGTGAGTACGTGCGTGGACAGCACGGGGCCCCGAGCTAATGCAATTTTCCTTCATTCTTTACTTCCCGGACTGCATTTCCTTTCCCCTTCCCCTCCTTTCCTATACTCAATCCCTCCACTCCCCAACGGGTTACAGATAACCTTAGCAGTTTAGTCCCCCTATCCGAATCAAACAACCCCAACCCATGATCACTATAACCCAGGTGACAACTCCCACGTGCTTTACAGGACGTAAATGTCAGATTTGTTTGTATCCATGAGTGGGGGTTATCTGTGGCAAAGTGTGGATATTTTTGCATTGATTTAACGTAACTGCCGAACATTCACAATTTGTTAACCGGAAGTAATTCTCTGGACTCTAAATAACTTACACAATGGCCCAAATATTGCCACGAACTACTACTAAGAACTGTACCCATGATTTTGTAATCGCCGGCCCCGGTGGCCGAGGGGACTGAGGCGCTCCAGTCACGGTCTGCACGGCCACTACGGTCGGGGGGTTCGAATCCCCCCTCGGGCATGGATATTTGTGCCGTCCTTAGGATTAGCTAGTTCATAAGTAGTTTGTAAGTGTAGGGACTGATGACCCAGTAGTTAAGTCCCATAAGCTATACAAACATTTGAACATTTTGTAATTGTTGCGGCAGAATGGCCGTGCGCAGTAATGCACCCGGCTGCGGTGCGTGCGGCCGTTTGCCGTCGGGGGTGCGAGTACTCCCTCGGGCACGGTTGTTTGTGTTATCTTTAGCATAAGTTAAAGTTAGTGGAAGTAGTTTGGAAGCCTAGTGACTGATGGCCAACGTAGTTAAGTTCCTTAGATTTAAAAAATTTGAACTTGAATACTTTGTAATTGGTATTTGCACTTTTTCACGGGAAAATAAAAACTTTACCATTATAAATAGTGAATGATTGCACTTATCTCTAATAAAATGTAGTCATTATAGTCGCAGTGAAGTTCTAGTTCACTGTTTGTAGACGGTGCCTTAGAGCGCTCGGCCACTCCACCGCGGGTGGCACAAGAGGGATTTTTGCACTGACAAATAACCTACTCAGAAAATTCGCCACATTGCAATTGAGTTCCCAAAGAGACTTTTAGCTAGTGGTATCATTAAGTCACTTGGACCATCCGATGAGTAGTTCCACTAGATTGAGTCTTCAGACATTCGAGTGTTATCTCAGCCGGTAAGTGTGTGTATAGTGTGATCAGTTGTACAAATGTAGTTTTGGAATAAATTTTCAAGGCAGTTTTATCGGTGTAACTGATGAATATGATAATAATAACACTGAAACAACAGCAATAATGATAATAATAATAATAATAATGAAACTTCCTTAATAATAATAATAAAACTATGGGGCAGACCGGTATTCGAACCCAGGACCTTTGCCTTTCGCGGGCAAGCGCTCTACCGATTACCTGTACACGCATCACAGCATGTCCTAATAGCTTTAGTTCCGCCAGTACCAGAAAAGGCAAAGTCCTGGGTTCGAATCCCCGTCTGGCACAGAGTTTTAATTCGCCAGGAAATTTCATATCAGCTCACACTCCATTCTAGAATAGTAACAATAGTGTGAAGTAAAGTTGTTTGTTTAAAAACCACAGTGCTTTGCTGGGCATGGATTTAGCGCCGCGGTTGCCTCCTGACAGCGGTACGCAAATGAATGGAACAGCGTCGGCCGTCCACACTTGTTTGTTTTCACGGCCGCACCGCAAGCGGAGTGAACTCCGCGTCAATTGGCACGGACCTCTGGTGGCGCAACTCACGAGGAAAGTGAGTTCGCTTTCCTTGTCCAGTTGTGATGATCTACCCGAAGCTTTTCGATCATCGACGTCGTTATTTGCACGCACTTACTGGCTTGCTATTCCTCTAAATTCGCAATTGTGGTATTGTTTGTAGGCTGTTCACAATTCTTGATTATGTCGTTTGGAATGCGACAGTGCCCTTTCAAAGGAGCAGTGCCGGCCTACGTCTGGAGCAATTTAGGGAAATCGGAAAACTTAAATATGGAAGGCCGTAGACGGATTGGAGCCGTTGTCCTCTCTATGCGAAGCCGCAGTCCTAAACAGTCATTCCCCTCGGAGAAAAACATCGAGAATGGATCTAATTTAATTTGATTTCCCTCCAGGATGGTCTATTCTAGGGTGTCCAACCTTTTAGCTTACCCAGGACACATTGGAAGAACAAGAATTTTTGGGGGAGGAAGGACGTTGGGGGGTATATAGTCGTCACATTGAAGCAATAAAGAATCTATGAATTCATTTACTTTTATATAACTGCCAAGTTATCCCGTTTTCCCAGAAGATTTCCGGATTTTGGGGTAGTCTTCCTGTTTTCAGGATGAACATAGTGTTTTCCGGATTGTCAACTCACGGGCTTGTTTCGACCCTTTGCTTAAGTATCGCCTTCCAGTTTTGGCTGTCTATAATAGCTGCTATTCTGAGATGCGAGTGTTTCAAATTCTACTGAACGTCGACCGATAATATTAGCGATAAACTATCGATAGTCACATACTTTTTGTGCTTCACTATATGTTATCGGAAAAGTTTTGTTTGTGCTCGCTGTTGTGCGATGTTTGCTGTGGTTCTGCTACTCTTGAAATTGTGTGACGAGTTTTGCGCAATTTAGTGTTTTCGAGATGATTTCAACTAAGAAACGATATCATCGGTCTTTTTGGGGTGCATATTCTATTGAATTTCCGTGTATTATGCGACAGCGGAAAGGTAAAATATTCGAATTCCGTTCAATTTGTTCTTTTGATACATACAAACACTGCTTACTGAGGAAGAACTGGATTAATAAATCATATTAAACCCGTTAAACTTTTCCAATACACATATACGTGTTAAATTTTTTGCGATTTTTGATCTTCTAGATTCCTGATTTTGAAAGTTGTTAAGTATGCGAGTTTTAGTATAGAAAAAAGCTAGACTGAATTTCCTTTTTTACCGACCGTGCGATATATGCTCACATTTTGGGCCGCACTGATACTTGCTTTGTGCGGGCCACAGTTTGGACAACCCTTATCTACATAATAACGTCTCCACATGCATCAGTGCTCCTGAAAATTAATGTCTTTGCAAAAATTAACGACAATTAATTATATATACCGGTGCTTTGTTGTTTGGAATATAAAGCCATTCTGGAAAATAATGATTTTAATAATATCAAAACGCAGATTCTCCCTATTGATTCAAATAATATTTGAATGCTAATTATATGACATTATTCTATTGCAGCAACCTAAGTGGATAGAAATTGTCACAGACTAAATCTGAATACAATGGTATTTAAGCATGTATTTTCTATTCCAGGTATATATACATTGTCTTTTTAAAATTGTGACGCAGCTGATCGAAGCCGTACTAAGGACTTATAGGCGGAACCATTTGACCTTCCTTCCTTACGAAGCTTTTCAGAGTTAAGAATCTCCTTGAGTGACCAAGAACATCTTTGGTGCCTTGAGCTTATTGCATCCGTTAGTTACATACTCAAAAATGTTCAAATGTATGAATAGCTTATGGGACTTAACTACGGGGTCATCAGTCCCTAAACTTACGAACTAGCTAACACTAAGAACGGCACAAATATCCATGCCCCAGGGGGGATTCGAACCCGCCGGCCGCGGTGGCCGAGGAGACTGAGGCGCTCCAGTCACGCTCTGCACGGCCACTACGGTCGGGGGTTCGAATCCCCCCTTGGGCATGGATATTTGTGCCGTCTTTAGTATAAGGTAGTTGATAAGTAGTTTGTAAGTTTAGGGACTGATGACCCCGTAGTTAAGTCCCATAAGCTTAACAAACATTTGAACATTTTGATTCGAACCCATGACCGTATTGGCCGTGCAGACCGTGACTGGCGCGCCGCAGTTCCCTCGGCCACCGCGGCCGGCAGTTACCTACTAACCGACTACGTTACACTAACAAAAATTAAAATCAGTCACTGGACTTTAAAACTCTCTACCCTGAGCTGTCTTTCAGTAAATAAATAATACACAATTGCGTTTGCTCCGCACGCAGTAGAAAGCTCTTATTAATATATAAATGTTTCACGATATCCGTGACGTGGCTTTTATTGGTTCCCCCCTTTTCAATGAATGGACCAGCACGTGGCGTGTAATTACACAGAGCGGCAGCAGCTCATCATTTATAGAAGCGGCGGAGGGTCTGCGCATCGGGCCAGTCACGCATACACGGAACAGAACGCGTTGCGGCGCAGTACACAGCTCTTAATGAGCGGAATAAGGAGACTGTGTTACAAGTGGCCAGTCCACCAACTGCACGCATCTGCAGCCGCCACTACTGCCAGCGCCCTCTACTTCATTTATTTATTACATTACAAAATTGATCAGTCAAATAGCAACTAAAAGAGACCGCTACTAATCCCACAGCGACATAAAATAATAAACAGTTTTTTTCTTAAATAATTACAGTAATTTTTCTTGAACATTATATTTAACACTTACATTTCCCGCCACTTCAGAAGCCTCTAAGAGACCAGATGCGGGCAATACCGCATGGACTAAGGTGGGATTCAACTCTAAGCACAAACCACTGCTTATCTTTCAATTATAATGATGAGGTTGTCTTTTATTTGAAGTTGACTTCAATTACTACACTACTTGGTGCACTTCTTTGACTGGGCCGAGGGGACTGAGGCGCTCCAGTCACGGTCTGCACGGCCACTACGGTCGGGGGTTCGAATCCCCCCTCGGGCATTGATATTTGTGCCGTCCTTAGTCTTAGTTAGTTCATAAGTAGTTTGTAAGTTTAGGGACTGAAAGTAAGGAAGATGATGGTTTGACGCACACTGTCGACAACGTGATCATTAGAGACGTTGTACAAGCTCGGTGATTTTTCTTTTTTCTTTTATAACGATGGGGAGAAAATCCACCGTGCCCTCTCAAAAGAACCATCCCAAATCTGGATGTCCGGAGGCGGGATTAAACCACCTTCCTCTGAATGAGTCCATTCTGCTAACCATTGCATTCGGGAGGATGGTGGTTCAAATCCACCTCCGGCCATCCTGATTTACGTTTTCCGTTATTTACCTAAATCACTCCAGGCAAATGTCGCGATGATTCCTTTCAAAGGATACGGCCGATATCCTTTCCCATCCTTATTCAAAACTCAGAGCGTTAGCTCCATCTCTAATGACCAGGCTGTCGATGGGACGCTAAACCCTAAGCTTCCTTCCTTCCTTCTGCGGTGCCTAGGCTCTTTTAAAAATCTTGGAGCACGCAGCGAATCGGACTCGGGATTCAATGGTCAGACGACAGTGACAGGCTACTGATTGTGGACATGAACATTGGAACTGACCCTGCCTTTGACAAATATTATGCTGGAAAAAGCGTGGAATAGTAGTTGTAGGGTTTTGTAGATAGGCGAAGTCGTAACAAATTTTTAAACTTTCCTTTTCTGCTTTAGCGCTAACGAACCTTCAGCATTACCTTCTTCACTCTGTCGCGTCGATTAAATATTTAGGCAAAAGTTATATAAAATTAAATGAGCATGTGATCATTGTTGTATGGAAGGCAAATTTCGTTTTACTGGGAAATTTTGTGAACGTGTGGTTCATTTACAAAGAAGGGCGGATGTAAAACATTACTGCGACCCATTTTTAGTACTGTTTGAGTTTTTGGGTTGTCCAACAGATTCGAATAAACGAAGAGGCGGCTGCTAGATTTTTTAATGGTAGGTTCGATCGATATTTGAGTATTACTGATATGCTTCGGGAACACAAAAGAGAATCTCCGGAAGGAAGGTAACGCTCTTTTCAGAAAATACTGTTGTGAAAATTTAGGTAATGGCATTTGAAGCTGTCTGCAGTACGATTTTAATGCCACCAGCTTACATTTCGCGTAAGGGCTGCAGAGATAAGACAAATTTGGACACGTAAGGAGGCATATAGACAGTCGTTCTCTTTGGTAGTGGAACAGGAAAGGAAATGACTAACGCCGGGACAAGTTACCCTCCGCCACGCACCGCAGCGTGAGTTGGGGAGTATATATTAAGATACAGATGGAAATCTGTGTAACTATAAATTGTAAGAAAGGGGATATGGTTAAAGAGATGAACAGTTAAAGAGATGAACAGCTGTGGAAGTTCGTATCGCGTACTATAGCGGCCGTTGTATTTCGTATTCGCTATGAATGACAACTCACATTTCATAGACGACAGTGGATCAGAGTGCTGACTTAGCACGGCTCAGTGCTAGTGGCCATTTGCCAGATTCCGCTCAAGCGTTTGCGACGTTAAACAGGGAAGGTTAATTGGCATTTAACGACTCGTCTGTATACAAGCAGAGAGAACACTGGTTATATGGCGATAAATAAACTTTCTTATTGTTGAGTAAGCTATATCGGCAGTCGTCTTAAGTTGTCTGGGGAAGCTGGATGTCTGAAGTACCGTTCAGACACATTGTTTCTATCTGCCACGTAATTAAGCTAGTACCTTTATTGATATCATAAAAAAGGGGGAGACTTCATCGTATACATCGATAACTTTTCACAACCGGTTGAATAATTCCCAAAGAAGATTCCAGCGTGAAGTATTATGAACGAATGCGAGTAGTATTCTGTGGCGATGTAAAAGCAACTGCGTTTTTAATGAAACGAGGTTTTACTTCATCTTTTTCGATACGTTCTGAAAATATAACTACCGTCTTACGGCACATGTTAATATCTCCACTGAAACTTTCCGCAGTTAAAAAATGTAAAAGAAAAAAAAAATACGGTTTGCTCCCAGACTTCGGTGTTCAATAGTACGCTCTTTCAGACCCTTTATGTGAAGTGATTTACTGAAAACACTAATAAATGTTGTGAAGAACAAACCAGGTTCGCACACATGTTCTCTAAATTTTTGTTTAAAATTACTGTAAGGCTGGAAACCAGCTCGTCGTTACGAAATAAGACAAATTCATTTAAGCACGAAGTTCTATAAGTAAAAGAATAAATGGTGTTATACTTTGTAAGACTGTTGGAAGCCGTTGAATACCGCTGAATGGAATTCCTCGTAATTAACTGAACTCCGTAAAAAGTGGCTCGTTCCATTGAAAATACTTATCACAGCCATATCTGACTAGTTAAAATCGTATAATGTATTATCCACATAGCCTTCCCGCCGTTCGCCAAAAATGTCGTTTGGCGTCTTGAATTAATGATGTAATATTATAGACGCTATGATTCCTATAATTCACCCTATATAATTTCAAATTGTCAGTTAAAGGGGGACGCAAAAATATTCAACAACAATGTGATAGATGTAATAGTTATGTCTGAGTGGTATGAGGTGTCAACAGCGAGATCCTTAGGGTCGGAGTGTTCCGGCTCCAGTTCGACCATTTCACGGAAGGGTCAGGCTAAGGGCTATATTGAGGAGTCATTCCGGCATTCCTCCGATGAAATTTAGCAGGATCGACGGAAACCTTAATCCGAACGGCCAGATCGGAAATGGGAGGTGGCTCGGCTTGCTCGGGAATCCACTATCCAGCACTGGTGCTCTATTGCGCCCGCGGCAGCCAGTAAAAGCTATCCCCTGTTCTGCTAGGGCAGGGGTGTCTAACCCGCCGCTCCGTGGACCGCGTGCTGCCCACAGCTACTACCAACAACTGAGCGTCACACACGAAGTTACATAAATTCCGTAATCCTTTTTTACACTAAATTGTCATGGAATAATACATTCTAAATTACTTAAATGTGTGAACTATATACGTGCGATCGCCGGTCTTTCTTCGCGGTTAGTGCTTACGATCGTCCAAAAATATTAGTATTTATTTTATTTTGGCCCGGGTGAGCTAAAGACTGGACACCCCTCTGGTAAAGAGAACGGAGGGAAATTACTTCCTTCCGTTCTCATTACGCGCGCTAATCGCTTAATCTGATGTTTGATATACCACTGAGGCCGTGTAATTGTTATACAGTCCAAAATCTGTTGAGAAAGTCTTCTTCAGAAGTTTACAAAACCAGCGAACCAGTGTTGAGGAACCCAGGAAGACATTAGAGTCCCCTTATGAACTCTAGTAGGGATTCTGACAGCCACATTTTTGTATTGCCCTCCTGAACCCACCGATTCTATATTCTGCTAACAATCATTGGATTGCGACCAACGCGAGCAACAATGTCGCGATACGATAAACCGCAATCGCGATAGCCTACAATCCGACCTTTATCAAAGTCGGAAACGTGATGGTACGCATTTCTCCTCCTTACACAAGGCATCGCAACAACGTTTCACCAGGCAACGCCGGTCAACTGCTGTTTGTGTATGAGAAATCGCTTGGAAACTTTCGTCATGTCAGTACGTTGTAGGTGTCGCCACCGGCGCCAATCTCGTGTGAATGTTTCGGTTAAATTTCGTGTCTGTAGCACGTCATCTTCGTGGTGTAGCAATGTTTAGGGCCAGGAGTGTAAAAGATATACTAGTAAGTACCAACAGGCCGTGAAGGCACTGTCCACCTCATAATAAACGCTTCTGCAGACATTCTCGCAGAGATGCTTCTGACCTGTGCAAAACGGATCACTAATTGTATTGAAGTTGACGGTAATACATTAAACACTTGCTCTAATTAGAAAAGTAGAGGCGTGTTCGCCTCGAAGCACCGGCACAGTGACGTGTCGAGTAGTCCCCTATTTGATACGTCAAGAGACAAATACATCGTTGCGAATGGTGTTTCCAATTAACGAGGCGCCTTAGCGCACGGCTATTACGCCGCGGCTCGCAACATTCAAAGGTCATCGAGTAACATGCTGCAAATTACGATTGTGTGCCCATTTCGATTCCTCCGATTACAGAGCCCACTGTGGTGAAACGAAACAAATGCTTCAAACAAAACATATGTAGTTTTTGCCGTAGAATCGTAATGCGTAATAAAAGTGAGGGTTCCCATTGAAAAATTCAATGTTGCCAACCCCGCCACCTACATAGGGGTGGGGTGAAGGGTCATTGAATGTCCAAATCGGAAATAAAGAAATTTTAATTAATACTTTTTTGATCTATGTGTAATTTCCGAGATATATTCAATGTTTTAATACGCGCATTCTGTGTACTTTGTCATGTTGACGCTAAGAAGTTCCATTTATGTCGGCCAGTGAAAACCTATGAGACAACAAAAGCTGCAAAAGGTACAATATTTGACTTCAGAGTGTACCTTACAATTTTCTAGTGATTCGGTCATATTACTCCGCATGTTCTGCTTTCCAGCGCAGGTAGTTGTATATAAATGTTTTCCATTAGCGAACATGTTTATGTTTTTTCCTGTTGCTTTATTAATATGTTTGCTGGATTCTTTCTTTCGCTTCCATCATTTTAAGTCAAGCACGTTTTCGAGGTGAAACACCATTCCGACTGACTACTTTCTCCTTGACACAATAACGTCTGCTTCAAATGCTGTAGTTATCGGAACACAACGTATGCCTTGCAATCAAGTTCTTTAGAAAATTGTCATCGTAACATGAACTTGGCTGAAACTAAAGCTGTGTGCTAGTTCGTGACGCAGTTTTATGACGTTTTCAGCTATGCTTACAGAGAACAGCAGTATTATTACAGTCAGAACTTGAAATATTTATGTGGCTATGCTAGTTTCAATTTGACTAATTATTTCAGTAGTCTTAAATGTAAAATTAATACCTATTGTATTAATACCTAAGTAAAAGTATCAATTTACTACGTTGATTAACCACACATATACATTGCTAAACTATGTAACATATCGCAACGATACCATGAGATGAATGTCTTATAATGTGTGAAGTGGCGTCATATGTTGGTGACTCCTGATTGGTGATAGTCTTCACAGATCCTTGAATGGAAATTGCTGTAGGAAGAATGAAATGAATCTTGTATGCACGTTTAATGTTGAGGTTATATTAAGTAATGCGTAAGAATGCGTTACAATAACGTAGATATGTCAATTATTTCATAAGTAAAAGAATAAAACTTTTTTAAAAATAAATAAATATAGCGTCGCCGCATGTATGGTACTCCCAGCTTACGATGTAGTACTGTGGTTCATATGTTTAGTATTAAAAAAAAATCAAATGTTTGTATAGCTTATGGGACTTAACTACGGGGTCATCAGTCCCTAAACTTACAAACTACATATCAACTAGCTTATCCTAAGGACGGCACAAATATCCATGCCCGAAGGGGGATTCGAACCCCCGACCGTAGTGGCCGTGCAGACCGTGACTGGAGCGCCTCAGTCTCCTCGGCCACCGCGGCCGGCTAATATTTTTAGCGTGTCTGTTTGTAATGTAGTACTTTTATCAATTTTCTGTGAGCTATTGAAAATGATTATCCTGTCGAAAGCAGTATACCGACAGAAATATTTACGCAAATTCTGACTTTGATCGAGTTCGTTACATGTATTATTTTAAGAGCTTGAGTCAAGCGAATGGTACAAGTATGAATGAGACAATTTTTCGTCCTGTTTCCTTTAATATCATATTATAGACTCAATTAAGAGAGTAAAATATATAGCATAATCCATAAAGTGGCTCTTCTTTAGTCCAGCGCAATACAAAAACATTAAACAATTTATTTTTGTAAGTTACTGTATTTACCGTAGAGAATACAACACAGGGGTGGAAAACGTGCCATTGAAACTGTATCTCATATTACAGATAAAAGCGTTGCCAGTTGCGTTTCCTGCTACGATGAAATGATATGCAATGTCGGAACAACGGAAACAGGCGCTGCAAACCACGAAATAACACGCCAGTTTACACCACGTACATTGAAGTGATGTCATTGTTACCAGCTGCCAAATGTAGAACAAGTCCATTATTTACTGGCACAAATACTTGTTGGTGGACTTTAAAGACAATAATTTTTGTACCAGAGTAAAACGAATTCGCCATTTTGGTATTACATATTGTCTGACATTGAGATGTTAGTGGAAAGTAACGTCGCAGTGCCTTTAGAAAAGTACATTCCTCACCAAATATTTAATTTTGTTAAAATTCAGATTTAATTATTCTGCTTCACTTAAAAAACTCACGATATGAACTACATAAGGATATTCATGTAGTGTCCTAAGACGGATCAGTGCATTGTTCTAAGAATTTATTGATGCATCAGTATGCATTCTCCTATTAACCTATCCATTATTTTATTCCATATTTGCCTGTGATGCCTTTACTCCTTAGTGCTGCTTCGTTTGTTATCCAACCAAATTCAAATGTTCAAATGTTTGTAAAGCTTATGGGACTTAACTACGGTGTCATCAGTCCCTAAACTTACAAACTACTTATGAACTACTTACTAACTAGGACGGCACAAATATCTATGCCCGAGGGGGATTCGAACCCCCGACCGTAGTGGCCGTGTTGACCGTGACTGAATCGCCTCAGTCCCCTCGGCCACTGCGGCCGGCAGTTATCCAACCCACCTGTCTAATCTTGAGCATTCTTTATAGCACATTTGAAACATTTGTCGTTTTTTTCGTTCACGTATCACTTCCATATGAGACGATTAGTTCTTCTGTAAAGTTCGTGCTAGTTCCTTTCCATGCTCTCTTCCATTTTATATATGTAATGCCCTCTTAATCGGCGGGCTGTTCAACGCTGTTATTCCACTAATTCATCATTAGAAAGAAACTATAACTTCTCAGCGGTTATTACCATTCTTTTCATAAGAGCAGATGAGAAATATGAATGACGATGGAACTAGATTACAACTTAATATAACATAAGACGTGTCCCAAACTAAAATGGATATAATAATTTCCATGATCGGTTATTGAGACAACGTTATTCTGCATTTATTTATTCGAAACACACAAAGCACTCGACACATTTAACCAGTACCTGTTTGGCTTTCAAATACTATTAACGCAATTTCAACGTTTTAAAAAGCAGATAATAACTCGCACTAAATGGCTGGTAGTCAAGCTCTCCAACAGACGCTTCTCGAGTATCTCTTTTTGTGTTATTATTCATTTAAATTTTACCTCGTGCTGCAATTCGATTATCGTCGTTTATGCTGCCTGGCCATAGAATAATTATTAAACCACGTAGTGTTTCCGCGTGCAAAACAGTACAAAAAAATCTATATTCCGAATAACATTTTATTTGGCACCCTTGTGCGACATACAAATGCAGAAATTAACACAGAGTGAACTAAGCTGTGTTTACTGTCGACCTGCATTTGAACGAGACTTAATGTTAGCCATTCTCTACGAACAGTCTTTTCTGTACATTCTGACATCGTAATGTGCTACGTGGTTACTTGATACTCTATGGCGTGTGCAGGCAGTAGTTTCGTAGTGGAATGGCAATGGTGAACAAGAGATTCTATTTTTGTCGAAAAGTAAACCCTTTGGTGACCAGCAATCTAACTGCAGAAACACATTAAGGTCGAGCTAAGGGGTATGAGGTATAGTAGAACACTGGACACTATTCTAACGCGGTAGAAAACCATTTGTCTGTGTTGCCTTATCATTAAAACGCGATTCAGATAAGTAGTGTTCTGTCAAATATATTTAACAGGTTCTCGATTAAGGAATAAAACTTTTAAAAGTGTGTAAGGGGACTAAACAAATCAAGGACCCTGGGAAACCCAGCACGGTCCTGTGAAACATGAGATCCAGAGGGTTGTGGTTAGTTGCTGCCCTTCTCCACTTTCATGAAGCTTTGAAAAATATCGGCAGTGCAGTTTGATACAACTATGGTATACTCTCTGTGTTTCCTACCCCCTCTTATATAGTCCTAGAAATATATTGACTGTCATTATGCTCACGGCGAAGGTCACGCCCGCTCTATAATTTCAACTGACGCCATGGAGAAAATAACGCCAGTAGTATTTTGACTATGATGTGTAAAAACAGTAACTCACGTAGTTTAAACCGCCGTGCCATTTACTGTGGCATCACTTTAGTTCTGTGAGGAACCCAGCCTTAATTCTAGAATGTGTCTACAGTCTGTCGCGATAATGGTGCGCCATGTTGTACAGCGCCTGTAAACAAACACAGAAGCATTGATATATTCAGCATTCTATAGTAGCAGTGTCTGTACACCATTTTGTAAGTTCTTGTTATTAGTTCCGGTACACGTGGTAGTGTTCTATTGTTGTCATCTTTCAAGCCTGCGGTTGAAGAAATGAGTCAGTTGAACCGTGAAGTCTGCGAGTACCGGCAAGTGAATTGAAAACTTTTCTTTCTAACACGATACGCACCCACCAAACTGTACGTATCTCCACTGGTGTGCAATTATTATCTTTGCGGTACGGTAGAAAAGGTAACTGGATTGCCATACAGAGGGAATTGATCTAAAACGAAACACTGGTGACCCTGTGTCAAAATGCTCAACGTGAAACTGGAGAGGTAGTCAGTAAAAACAGATAGAATATTCTACGAATAGAAGCTGTTTAATTCGTTTCGATACGTCGTCCCCAATCGGTTTAGTTAGGGAAAAAAAGATTATATTTTAAAATGCATGTTAGTACGGTGCCTCGTCGGTAGCGAAGCCTTCAACTACCTCCATATATGCACAAGGAATTTACAACATTAATTACTAGTAATAAGCTTAAGCCGGCCGCGGTGGCCGAGGGGACTGAGGCGCTCTAGTCACGGTCTGCACGGCCACTACGGTCGCGGGTTCGAATCCCCCCTCGGGCATGGATATTTGTGCCGTCCTTAGTATTAGCTAGTTTGTAAGTAGTTTGTAAGTTTAGGGACTGATGACCCCGTAGTTAAGTCCCATATACTTTACAAACATTTGATTTGATTTGAATAAGCTTAAGATACCGCACGCCTACTTCCTATAGTCAAGCATGGGAGAGGTTGGTGTTACGATTAGGGCATCGCCGGCCGCGGTGGCCGAGGGGACTGAGGCGCTTCAGTCACGGTCCGCACGGCCACTGCGGTCGGGGGTTCGAATCCCCCCTCGGGCATGGATATTTGTGCCGTCCTAGTTCGTAAGTAGTTCATAAGTAGTTTGTAAGTTTAGGGACTGATGACCCCGTAGTTAAGTCCCATAAGATTTACAAACATTTGAACATTTTGATTAGGGCATCTATATCGTGGTATTCAGCGGCTACTGTCATTACCCTCACTGTCATGATAACTATGAATCAATAGCTGCGGTAGAATAGCCGATCGGTCTAAAGCACCTCGCTGCGGAGCGCGCGGTTGCTCGCCGTGGAGGTTCGAGTCCTCCCTAAGGCATGGGTGTGTGTGTTTGTGCGTAGCTTAGTTTACCTAGGTTTAAGTAGTTTGTAAGCTACGGACTGATGACAACGCAGTTTGGTCCGATAGATTTACCGACATTTGAACATTTTTTGATGAATCAATACCGCGACAGAAAACTGCTTTTTATGATTAACAAACACTGCCATATTTCAAAATGACAATTCAGCCACGCACACAGTCTCACAGGTTCAGACATGCTTTGTACATCAACAAAAAAATTATCAAACATCTCCCATGGAAAGCAAAATCTCCAATTCTCAATATAACAGAACAGATATGGGGAGTTTTAAAATGTCGACTACGTTTACAACTCCAACTCGAAAAGTTGTAACTGTTCTCAACGACAATTGTGAGTCAATTTCTCCCTAATAAATACAGTAAATTGTTTGTGTGTAGGCGTTCATATTATTTTGTCCACCCCTGTGGTTTCTGTATAGGAATAGTCTTCGTTTATATTCATAAAATGTTGTCTCTCGTCGCATAGTTTGGTAGCAATTAATGATGAAGACAGCTAATGTCCAGTGAAATGTATTTTGATGCAGTCGTCTGAGCGTGGTATTTCTTTATCTGTTCCTACCAGATAGTAACAGTTGTGAAGTTTTTTGATCAAATTGCTTAGCTGACTATAAAAGTACTCATTGCAGAGTTGCACTAGGGGAGCGCATGTGGAAGGAAATCATTTCAATATTGCACGATGGCAGTTGTTCTCCTTATTGAAATATGTCGTCGTATAATTATGGTTTTGTTTGTCCTTACCTTTAGTTAATAGTAGAAATTTGTTTTCCTACAACAGGATTTCGTCACACCATATAAAATGTATAAAGTTTGATTCCATGTAGAATAGACGTGCTCAGATACTGTTTATAATATGTAGATGATAAACAGCATTCGCAAATATTTTACTGTCGCAAATTTAGATTTCGGTCACTGTGTGACCATAGTCAGTGTATTAAATGTTTTAATCTACGTTTTAAACATAGATAATGGTCACACGGTAACCGAAGTCAAAATTTGCAATAATAAAGAAATCTTTGAGGCTGCTTTCTGTTAGTCACTCACAAATACAACACATTAAGCATTATGTCATATTATTTTCAGTGTAAAAATTGAGACTAGAAACAAGCTGCCAAATAAGATTTCGGTCCTAGGACCACCAGTATGTACTTTTTCTCGTTCTCCGGCCGTTACTAGAAAACTACGTTAACATATATTGCCCGTGACCCATTAATGACTAAATCAGTGGACGACATGCCCTTGTGAGAGTCCAAATCACTGAAATATTTTCAGCTCCTTCATAAATGCATTTGTGTAATGCTCTCAGTATTCACAAAGCTCGGCGAGAGACGAGAGGTGACTTCCTGTTATGTAATAAATAGTTATTTCACCAGTAACCTAAGTCAGAGATAGCACCGCCGATTAATGGAAGAATCATTTAATTCTATTCTTGTTCATCTTTAAGTCTCACATGATCGTCAGTCAGATTGTGTGGTGGTTGTAAATTAGGTTCGTAATTCACTAGAAAGCATGAATAACATCTTTGTAAAATTGCAAGAAAATAACTTGGGTTAAGAAAAGGAAACCTAAGTTCAAATATTTGTAGAGCTTATGGGACTTAACTACGGCGTCATCAGTCCCTAAAGTTACAAACTACTTATCAACCAGCTAATCTTGAGGACGGCACAAATATCCATGCCCCAGGGGGGGGGGGGGATTCGAACCCCCGAACGTAGTAGCCGTGCAGAACGTGACTGGCGCGCCGCACACCGCTCAGCCACCGCGGCCGGCGAAACCTAAGTCATGGGGAATAAAAAGCTGTGAAAAATAGGCGAATGTGTTTATTCTCTTGAAAAAATAATGGTTCAGCCTGAATTCCTTACAGAATCGACCACAGAGACATCTAAACACCAATTTAAGCATTTACGTATTTCTTCTGTTCTTATTTATACAGAGCGAAATGGACAAACTGTTCTGATTCTCTCTCTCTTCTTCCCCCCCCCTCTCTCTCTTCTCTCTCTCTCTCTCTCTCTCTCTCTCTCTCTCTCTCTCTCTCTCTCTCTCCCCCTGTCTCTCTCTATTTCTTTCTTGTTCATGTCATTTAATTCTAAGGTGCTGAGAGGGTGAGAAGGGTCGTGTTGGTCGTCTTAAGTCTTAGGTGAATGAGTCTTTGGCCTGGAGATAACTTTGTTGCTTGGGAATAAGTCTCTCTTTTGAATTGGTAAAAATCCCAGATAATTCCGAAAAAAACTATTACGGGGTTTTCAGAAACTTGCTCGGAATGTATGGAGGCATTATGAGTCAATCGTGACTGAAGTGCTGCAGACCGAGTGAGGTCGCGCAGTATTGAGGTTTACATCTGTAATCAGCTCGTTGAAATATAATCTACAACGTGTAATCTCTGAAAATACGGCAGTTAGTTCAGTGCTGCCTTCTGGAAAAAGAAGGAAATAAATTGCCCACCAAACTGAAAACCTGTTTTAATACCACTTCGCTTTGACTTGTTGCCCTTGGCATGCCTTTGACTTGAACTTCCGCAGACACTTTTTTGTGGTTGCTAATTCTCAGTGGATCCAGCTCACTGTGCAGTTACAGGTTCTCACTCACACAGGGCAGCCGTAAATGTTATATTCACGTAAAAATTATTGGTTATTAGTCCATAGGCTTACAAACTACTTAAACTAAGCCGCGGCAGTATAGCCGTGTGCACTAAGGCGCCCAGCTACGGTGCGCGTGGCCGTTCGTCGTCGGGAATGGGTGTCTGTGTTGTCCTTAGCACAATTTACTTCAAGTTAGTATAAGTAGTTTGTAAGCCTAGGGACTGATGACCAACGTAGTTAAGACCCTTAGATTTACAAACATTTGAATATTTACTTAAACTAAGTTAAACTAAACTAAGGAAACAAACACACACACACACACACACACACACACACACACACGCACACACACACACACACACACACACACACATGCCCGAGGGAGGACTAGAAACCTCCGACGGCGAGCAACCGCGACTTACAACGCTTGGCCACTCTACCGCGACCCCAACTATATTAAAACCATTATAGCAGCGGTGGATTTTCATACTTGCTGCCCTACCGACATCTACAATTCGATACCCATTTTTGTTAATGAAATTGTAGCTTTATGTTTGGGCACTATCGTCCTAATTATACCACCCTTTTCCGTAATTTATATGACTGAAAACTAGGGGATCAAAGTGTTTTTGTGTATATTCAGCTGATAAAAGCAGCCATATGCTATTAATAGTATGGGAGTAAAGGTATACTTCTTACACAATAATGTTAATTTAGTAAACGTAAAGCCCTTGGCTCCAACCGACTCAGTCTGACTCAGCCTACCGGCAAATAGGCCATTGCATTATAGATAAGAAAAATAGCTCAGTTAAACACGGAACGCGGTGGCGGATTAGACGTGCGTACTGGAGCGCCGTGCTGCGGTGCGAGCGGCCGATCGCCGTTGGGGGTTCGAGTCCTCCCTCGAGGATGAGTGTGTTGTCCTTAGGTTAGTTTACCTTAGTTTAAGTAGTTTGTAATCTACGGACTGATGACTAAGCTGTGGAGTCCGTTAGATTTACAAACATTTGAACATTAAACACGAAACCAAAACAACATTCGCCCTCAGCGATTTAGAGAAAGCACGAAAAATTAAGATCAGGGTAGTCGGTAGGAATTTTCCCTCGGATACAAGTCAACTCAAATCAAATGTTTGTTAAGCTGATGGGACTTAACTGCGGGGTCATCAATCCCTGAATTTACAAACTACTTATAAACTAACTTATACTAAAGACAGCACAAACATCCATGCCGAGGGAGGATTCGAACCCCCGACGGGGAACGGCGTCTCGCATCGGAGCATAGGGCGTCAATGCGCTCGGCCACTCCGCCGCGGCTACAAGTCAACTATCGTTAAAAAAATCTACTAATGAGTTAAACTACTGCAAAAGGTATTTTAAGCTATTTGCGCATGTCTAGAGGTCGGGCGAGCAGTCAAAGAGCGTGGACCCAGCCATCGGATAGGAAATGGAGAAACGACAATTCTAAGTGGGTATGATAGAAACTAAATTCTGAACGCAGCATTTTCAGCCATTGATTCACCCACCGTTAATTTCGGTTGGCACATAATTATCTTAATAATAAGAATCCAAGTGGAAAATTACGAAAATTACAACACAGAGTACCCCAGGAGAAGTGGCCACTTTTCAGAGTTATGATAGGAATTAAAATTGTAAGCAAAATCTGCATATGCACATATTCCCTATTCCGAATGTTTTCCAAGTTGAAATAAATTTAACGTAAATTGTTATTTTTTCTGTACGAGGGCATGATAGAAATGGATTCCTCCAAATTTTTTAAGTTGTCATAATCCATTGAGGTATTTCGTGTTATGCTTATTATTTGGTTTACTTTCCCGCTTCGCTGCCACAATTTGCAAACTTCCGCCGCCGGAGGGCTCGAGTTGTACCGTGTGACATTCAGATGTGTAAAGCACTAGGACGGTGGCTGAGAAGCAGCGCGCTAGCGCTCTAGTCGCGTTTATCCACGCAGCATAGAGTTGGTCCTCACATGGACGGTCCTCTCCTTCAGCATGACAGTGCCAAACCACATACTAAAGGAGCGACATCTGCAGCAATCAGACGCCTTTGCTTCACTGACGTCCATCATCATCCACACAGCTCCACTTGGCCACGTAAGACTTTCTTACGTTTGCAAAGCTTAAAGGACAGCTTAGAGCATTTCACATTGATGTTCAAATTTTTGTAAAGTTATGGGACCTAACGGTAGTGATCATCGGTCCCTAGACTTACAAACTACCTAATCTAACTTATCCTAAGAACAATACACATACCCCTGCCCGAGGGAGGACTCGAACGTCCGACGTGGAACGGGCGCGCGCACCGTAGCGAGGCGCCTTAGTGCGCACGGCTATTCCGCCGCGGCATTCCATGTTAATACTGATGAAGCGATGCAATCAGAGGTGAGGTTGTAGCTCTGTCAACAGAGGTTAGTATTTGACAGTGTCGGTGTCAACAATCGCCAACGGCTGTGCCGCAGTGGATACACCTTTTGCCACTAGATCGCAGAAGTTGTGTAATGTCGGGCTTGCTAGCACCCGGATGGGTCACTGTCTGGCGTCTGGCAAGCGGGTTGCACTCACCCCTTGCGAGGTCAGTTGAGTAGTTATTTGATCGAGAATTGGCGTCTCCGGTCACGAAAGTCGACACAACGTGTGGTGTGCTGACCACGTACGCCAACAAACCGCATCCGTTGAAGCCTTTGTGCGGAGAATGACGCGGCGGGAGGTCGGTACCAGCTGGGCGTTTCTAGGAGTTTACATGTCTCAACAAAGAGGACGCTCGTTGGGGGTCAAATGTTTGTAAATCTATCGGCCCAAACTGCGTGGTCATCAGTCCGTAGCTTACAAACTACTTAAACCTAGGTAAACTAACCTAAGGACAACACACACACACACACACACACACACACACACACACACACACACAAAACACACACACACACACACACACACACTCATGCCCCAGGGAGGACTCGAACCTTCGACGGCGAGCAACCGCGCGTTCCCCGGCGAGGCGCCTTAGACCGCTCGGCTACTCCACCGCGGCTCTCGTTGGGGGGAAATGTGTTCGTCAACAGGGTAACTAAGTAATACATTCGGAAGACACGAAGAAGAAAGACGTAAAATGTTAATAAATTTTGTTTTATTTCATTAAAAAAGTTTTAAGAGTTTTAACAAAAAATATGGAAGCAATTGCTCTTCAGCACGTTCTTATATTGTCAGATACATTGTCAAATTTACAGACATATCGCTGTTACATTACAACATACGTTTTGCCAAGTATAAATTGGAGAATATACATTTTAACACAATTACCTCTAATCATCACAACGTGTCGCAAAGTGCTGACAGCAAGAAAGCTTAGGGTTTAACGTCCCGTCGACAGCGTGGTCATTAGAGACGAAGCTTAAGCTCGGGTTTCTGTGGAAGGATGTGGGAGGAAATCGATCGTGCCCTTTGAAACGAACCATCCGGGTATTTGCTTGGATTGATTCAGGGAAATCACGGAAAACTTAAATCTGGATGGCCGGCTGTGGATTTGAAACACCGCCCTCCCGAATGCGAGTCCAGTGTATTACCACTGAGCCACCTCTCTCCGACAGTATCCCTTAACAGCAGCAGCGACATTACAATTGGACAAGCCACAAACGAACGCCATAGCTGTATATTTTTTATTTCCGTAGTTGGGTGGCATTTCCAGAGTGTCTACAAACACAGCGTACGGCCGCTTCTCTTTGAACCACTATCAGTCCCTCGAACTTCAAATGTTCAAATGTTTGTAAAGTCTACGGGACTTAACTACGGGGTCATCAGTCCCTAAACTTACAAACTACTTACTAACTAGGACGGCACAAATATCCATGCCCGAGGGGGGATTCGAACCCCCGACCGTAGTGGCCGTGCAGATCGTGACTGGAGCGCCTTAGTCTCCTCGGCCACCGCGGCCGGCAACTTCAAATGTTCAAATGTCTGTAAATCTATCGGACCAAACTGCGTGGTCATTAGTCCGTAGCTTACAAACTACTTAAACCTAGGTAAACTAACCTACGGACAAACACACACACCCATGCCCCAGGGAGGACTCGAACCTCCACGGCGAGCAACCGCGCGCTCCGCAGCGAGACGCTTTAGACTGCTCGGCTACTCCACCGCGGCTCCCTCGAACTACTTCAGTCACAACACACCATGGATAACTGTGTTTTCAGTGCGCTAGTTTAATGGCAGAAAGACATCCCCGCCAATGTTGGTGAAAGTAACGGGGTAGGTTGGACTGGAAGAAAACGTCAAAGATATTAGGTGTGTAAGACACATGCGTCAAATGTACGGTAAATGTATTCTGTCTCGAAATCCATTTGTAATGGGGCATATGTCCATACGAAGTGTTTTGCTACAAATATCTGTCATATCCCCCCTGGGGCACATTGTGCAGCTGCAATAAATTAGTGAACGATTCAAAAATAATTTCATACAAGGTTAATTAACAACATTCATGTTCACAATGCAGACCATTACACTTGTAAACGTATGTACATATGTAGAAGATTGGTTTGCAAGTCGGCGAGAATGCATGCATTGTAAGAGTCTGCGTTATGGAGAACGTCCCCCTCCACAAGGACGTCGCCACACAGAAGGGTTGGGGGAGCGGCAGGATGAGAAGAAAGAGTGAAGAAACTAAGAAATAATGGCACAGTGAATAAAGTAGGAAAATTTTTTAATCGCAAGGAAAGTTAAACATTAAAATAGACTTTACAACTTCGTAAAATTTAAACAGGTTTAGTTGACTCGGTCTCCCCCCCCCCCCCCCCCCCCCCCGGCGATGGGCCTGGCCCTCTAGGTTAGCCTTGTGCGCGTCGCTGGTTTGTGGTCTTGGCCAAGAGCACGTAGTGTGACGTCAGGTGGGTGCCGACGTAGCGGGCGCCGTGAATGACGGCAGTCGCCCGCCAGCCGCCGTCCAGCGCGGGCCTCGCCGCTCTTGCATAACACAGTCGACAGCCGCTTGCAGCTGGGGTCGACCACTCCGCGGGCTACGGTAGCGGTGTTATCCTGTTCCGGTATGTAACGATAGTTTACTCATTTTCACCACAAAAATACAGTAACGATACGAGTATTGTCCACTTTGGGTCGCGATAAAGAGGCTGTCGCAGATATATAGGGTGTAACAAAAGATGTGGGAACTGTCTGTGGATTTGGTAGAGGACCTGACAAGAAGCAGAACACGCCATGTACATACGTGGTTCATTTGCTTTCCTTAACACTTTCGCACCTGAGGCCAGTAATGCCCTGGGTGACCAACTAACTGAGCGTTTTTCATGATATTTAGAAATCTGTAACTGTTTGTGGTGTAATGTTACAGCTAAGCTAAATCAAATGAAACCACTACTAACATTTTTTTTCACTTTGATAACTTACCAACAATAAATATTTGATTATTATATGAAACGCTTGTGCGCTTCGGTTGCACAGTGCCAGACTACAAATCCAAAGGTCGCGCGTTCGATCCCCGCCAGGTCCTAGGATTTTTATTTGTCACTTTCCACTTCTTTCACCTCGGGCAGTATTGCTCATGTGAAAAACACCGAGTAGCACCGTGGTTCGGAACCCACGTGAAACTGTAGGTCCCCCTATAACTGGCTGAGTAAGTCAGTTCGAAGGTCGGAGGAAGGCAACGGCATACCACCTCCAAACAGGACCATGCCTAGTAAAGCACTGTGGTGTTCAAACCAATCTTCGGATTGTTGACTGCTTTACCTTATGAAACGCTTTCCCATTCTTCAATATCTCCTTCAGAACCAGAATCGTCTACAACTTCTTCTAGAAGAGCTAAAATATCTTCATCCTTCAGTCTTCCGCTCATGATGTAGTCAGTTCACTTACAAGACAATAATGCAAACTATCTGCGACAAGATAAACACACACAAAACCTGAGAATGTCCGCTGTCGGAATCCACGTTATACGCGTGCACAAAGTGCGAGAAATACTCAATAGATGGCAGTATATGATGCGAAAAGTTTGACAGACGCAATAACATCTGGCGAAACACGATACCAACTACGAAAGTAGTGGAAAATTCGCAGCCGACAGCCGCCCGAGTCTAACTCGGGCTCAGGCAGCTCGGCAATTCCATGCAGCCCCAGTCAGATACGGGCGGCGTCACGACTGTGTTAACCTCTTACTGGCATTTATTGTGGCATACATAACTCACACCACTTCACAATGCAGGCTGGTCATTTGTGTTGATGCAGTGTAATTTACTAGCCACAGTTCTCTACAGAGGTGTTCATAATGGCTACCACCAGCTGTAATGCAGGCGTCTGTGCGCCGCATTACCGACTGTCTCACTCGTTCCCATATGCCAAGCGTCTGTCCTATCTACTGACATGCTGACACCGATGCTCCGTGCGCTGACGCAGGCATTCCACGTTATTAATGCTTGTAACATACACAATCGTCTTCAGATGACCCCGTAAGTAGAAGTCTAATGGTCGTGTGTCCTGTGCCTCTTACACAAATGACCAATTTACAGTGACGTGATCTGTACACCTCAACAAATGCCTGTAACGTGGCAACGAAAGCAAATATACAATATGCTTACAGGACATGTTCTGCTTGTTGTCCGGTCCTCTATCGGATTCTCAGACTACCCATCTTATTTAGATATAACCTGTATAGAATGCATGTAGAGTGATACGACTTAATAAGAATCCATTGTGGGTTCGAAAACGTGAAGTGACATCTGAATTAATTCACGTGCGGCATGTCTTTCGAGTTCAGAACTTTCTCGGTGTATCCTCTGATACTCGGAGTATGACGACGCACTGTCATTTGCCGACGATTTACGCATCGAAGTACAGTACCTCTGCGTTGTCGATTTTAGTGAATGACCAAATAACTGTGTAAATTAAGACAAATGTTCTCAAACCGAATGTCCGTTTGAACATGACATTGTTTTACGAGGCATGTTCCATTCTATCTAGCAAGTTCGTACCATCCTTCTATCTTTCGACTGAGTTAACCAGACAGTTAAGGGGGACTTAAAGTTTAATGTGGACTTAGAATTATAGGGCATTTTTACCCAAAAGAATCATTAAAGGTGAAAGAAAAAATCTTGGTATTGACGAAGGATGGAACTGCGAGCCTCCGAACTTGTAGAATGATATGTATATACTTAGATATAGAGCCACACGCTAAGTTAGTAACCTTTTATCCATTGCAGCCTATGTTTTCCACTACAGGTATCACTGTATTATTCTAAAATCATTTGAGCCATGTTGGGTGTACAGCGACTGTGTGAGTTCCCATAGCATTTGCCCAAATAACACACTGTTAATTACATTTACATTTATCGTCGATAAGTCTGTATATTGACAGCTGTTTAATTGCAGTATTTTGTATTTCTGTCTTTTCATATTCATCCAGCCGCGAACTCAGTATGTTCAACCGTTACAGCCAGTAAAGCCAATTACATCTCAGTCAGACAACTATTTCTTGAATCCAGTGATACTTCTGACTTCTCTCTTTTGTCCATCATCCTATTCGAAACGTAATTAGCCTTTAGTAGAGACTCAAAAAGCGTCACTGACAATTCTTATACTTTATTTGGAATTATGTATTTCCGTTACAAATACATTGTGGTGGTTTGTGCGTTCCATGTGGCAAAATGACTGATAACCGAGAAATTTACTTTAATTTTTTAAGTAATTGAGTCTGCTCTCCTAGATTAACCACGTAACCTCCACAAAATAGGGCAAATTTAGACAAAAGTCAATAATTATTCAGACAAACCCCTCATTCTGGTGTGGAACAGGGCTCAAGATAAAACACCGTGCGAGCTGGCGCGTAGGTAACACACTGGACTCGCATTCGGGAGGATGACGCCTCCGATCCGCCTCCAGCCATCCTGATTTAGGTTTTCCGTGATTTTCCTAAATCGAACCAGGCACATGTGGGTATGGTTCCTTTTAAAGGGCAAGGCCGATTTCCATCCGTATTCTTAACCAAAAACAGTGCTGGAGCTGGAGCTGGAGCTCCGTCTCTGATGACCACGTTGTCTATGGGACGTTAAACCCTAATCTTCCTTCCTTTTTTCGCGATGAAATGAAAACCAACAAAAAGCTACTTTGCGTCCTAACGAAACTGCATTCCTATGGTCTCAATCTCACTCTACTATATCCAAGACTAAGGGTTATCTCGGCGTCATATGGACAATGTCCTTCCTGCACTGAAACGTGACTTTAGAGGAAGGAAGGAATCTCAGGGTTTAATGTCCCGTCGACAGCGTGGTCATAAGAGACGGAGCTCAGGCTCGGATGTTTGGGTAAGGGTGGGGGAAGGAAATCGACCGTGCCCTCTGAAAGGAACCATTCCGGCATTTGCCTGGAGTGATTTAGGGAAATCACGGGAAAAAAACCTAAATCTGGATGGCCGGAGGTGGATTTGAACCACCATCCTTCCGAATACGAGTCCAGTGCGTTACCACTGCGCCACCTCGCTCGGTCGTGACTTTAGAGGAAACGAAAACGACACGTACACCAACACCACCCTTTGATATGACGTAACATGTACAGGTATAGGCTACTTAATGCACAAAGAACACTGAATTTTACCATGTCGTTGACACTGAGATGCTGGTGAAAGACAATCTCGACACGTCAGAGAAGAGGAAAGAAATTCGTTTATCATTTTCAAAGGAAAAATCCTGGCCAAACGAAGATCTTAACTGATGAGCATCTTCATGTTTTCGCGGCGCAATGACTGTTCAATTTTGGTAGCCACGGCGCCATCTCAGTCTGTCCAGGTCATTAGTAACTATAAACCGATCTCACTTGTGCAAAGGCAGAGAAAATAATCAGTTGTAGTCATTCGAAGCCATAAACGTTTTCTTACTGAAGATTGGAAAACGTACAAGATAGTCAGGTAAGATACTATCATCGCAACAGTAATGATGAAATAACTGTTAATCATTTGCTATTATATAGTAAGGTGACAGTTTGTCTTCGTAAAGGGTAGACAGTTAAAAATATAAACAGTAGGAAGAAAATTACGTAGTTCACGAAATTTGAGATAGATTGTACTTCAGTGTACAAACACAGTTGCAAAATATATAAATAAAACACTGTGAAATGGCATTCGTATTGAACATAAAAATAAACTCTGATATCGGCGAAGGAAATGATGTCGACATGGCTTAATAAGCCTGTAGAGTTCAGGTTAAAAACAGGAAAAATGCAGCATTTTATTCACGGCGTTTCATAATTTTGAAATAAATGTACTTACACAAATCATTCTCTAATACAGTAACAACACATGACTCGCTCTTGGTGCTCCCTCCCAAGGGGCACTTTCAAAGTATAGAACTATTCAGAACTGAAACGTGCAGTACTGCCTCTTGTGGCAGAAACGAAATCTGAAATTCTGTCATATGTCTGAGTGTATCGCACAACGCATGTCGCTCATCGAAATGCACTCCGATGGCTCAGTCAGGTAACACCGATAACGGTTTTGGTCTGCTACCAATTTTTCCCCTACGTTTTCCAGTATTTGGATCCTAACTCAGCATCAGATATCAGCGCTTATAATCAAAGTGCTTGTTTTCTATGAGCTTTATGTTTCGGACGTTTTTTTGAATGTTTTCTATGATGCAAAGCATTATACTGTAAGTATCTTTCTTCTAGTATATTACAAAAATTTAAAATACCACAAGCTTTGTATTAAAGCCGCGGCGAAGTGGCCGAGCGCATTGAGGCGCTATGCTGCGATACGCGAGGCCGTTCCCCGTCGGGGGTTCGAATCCCCCCTCGGGCATGGATGTTTGTGTCGTCTTTAGTATAAGGTAGTTCATAAGTAGTTTGTAACTTTAAGGACTGATGACCCCGCAGTTAAGTCCCCTAAGCTTAACAAACATTTGATCATTTTCTTTGTGTTAATCTGCACTTTTTGTTAGAATAATATATACTAGACAGGGAAAAATTCATAATCGTGATATCTGAAAAAGAAACCTGAATATCGAAAAGTAATTATTTGTTATGTGCTAGATATTAACAAACTATTTTAGTTAAGACATCAGATCAAAATAGTAATAAATACTTTATTTGAACAGTCAACCTTTATAATAATAATTGAAACAAAAACAGAAAAGGACGCCGCGGTGGAGCGGCCGATCGCTCTAAAGCTCCTGGCTGCGGAGCGCGTGGTTGCTAGCCGTAGAAGCTTAGAGTCCTCCCTCGGTCATGTGTGTGTGTGTGTGTGTGTGTGTGTGTGTGTGTGTGTGTGTGGTCCTTAGCATAAGTTAGTTTCAAATAGTTTGTAAGCCAAGGGACTTATACCCGCAGCAGTTAAACCTTTCAGTCCCAGTGTTGTTCCTGGACAACAACGTGTTAAAAGCTGATTTATACCGTATTTCGTGTATCAATTCTTAAAGTCGTATTGGTTTTGAGGAACAACATGCTTCTAGTACGACATTTTGTCGCTTATTACGGCGTTTAGCCACTTCTGAGGCATTAATCTGTCCATCTTGGTGGTTGAGTTACGTTGTCGTCTGTACGTGGCTGCAAGTGTGAGCGTGAGTGTGGTTCATGTTATTGAACTGTCTTGTCTTTGGTGCTGTGGCGAAGATTATGCTAGTATTATTGATATGACAGTGTTAACTATCAACAAAATAATGTCCCAAGTAGTAAAATACCCTGATACAAACGTCTGAGTTGTGCATGAAATACATCTCATGAAAAACAATAGTTCAGTCAAATATTTTAAAACATATATTTTGATGTGTAGTGCTCTGTATTAATACAGAAAACACTGAATTTTAATTTTTCCAAAGCTGAATTCATAATGAGGGAATGAAACGGTTAGTATCCTTAGATTTACAATTATTTGAATTTTTAAGAAACGTATTATTAATTTAAACGCTTCAGGCAATAAAAGCAGTCTATAATATATCTCTGCTTATATGAGGCAAGTTAATAACCGTAGAAATAATTGAAGTGGGAGCTGGAATTCTTGCACTGACTCCTAAAGTTTATTGATAGGTTAAGGAACTTCATAACGAGAAACTTACATGTGATGAAAGATTTTAACGTCACATCAAGGTCAAAGTCATTGTAAATTGACTTTCAATTGGGTCTCGCCTAATTAATGTCGCAATATCGTATTGAGCTTGTGCAGTGCAAAAAATTTGCGTATAGTTTTAACGTTGGATTTTGCTCTTTAAATCATAACAGAGTAGCGCGAGGCTATTCTGTTGTGTCCAGGCACGATATTCGCTGGCTCTGTTCGAGGAGAGAAAGCTAGTAGCACAATTGACGCGGACGTGCTGCCAACCACACCCACTGGCTTTGTGCATTGGCCTTGACATCGATCTGTTTCATTCGGATTAAAAGCGTAATTTTGCTATTCAGGAAGAGTCCCTAAGCCACGTATCAAAAGCAGAACTTATTTTCAATTACTGAAGGCAGCTGAGTAGTCGGCGTGTCCCTTGATAACGATTCCTCTCCTCTTTGTCGACCCGCCCAATTTCGTACCGCCGAACACGTTATAGAAGAGCAGTTTCTGATTGAATTTCTCGGGAGTTTTGTATATGTTGAAAGACTGCCTTAAAATGGAAGAACCCGTGAAACACACTGGTGAATGTGCAACTAGAACGAAAAATTAATTACTACTCCCATTGATAGACTAATGGGCCTCGTTATCCGTACACAAAGAACTAATTTCCCTCATCACCACCTTATTGTCTTGTTCCGCAAGATAAGTCATTACAGAAGTTCGCCGCAGAGTTGAGTAGAGGCTGTGGCCAGACTCCTCGTAATCTCGGAGGAGTGCGATAGACAGCTGCAGTTTTCTGTACCTCGACCTAATATCGAGCCGAGCTTCACATAGGCGGACTCTGGACGAAAATATACTCAGGGAACTATACAGAACAACTTTCTTCAACAGAACTTTTACATACATCATTTTAAACGGTCAAATGTTTCTAAATCTAAGAGACTTAACTACGTTGGTCATCGTCCTTAGGTTTACAGACTTATTAAACTAAATTACGCTAAGGACAACACACAGACACATGACCGAGGGAGGACTCGAATCTCCGACGGCTAGCAACCACACGCTCAGCAGCAAGACGACGCCTTAGAGCGCTCGGCCATTCCATCGCGGCATACATTACTTGTTCACTACAAGGGATAGATGAGTTGTGAAACAGCGCGGAAATAGTTTGGCATGTGCCTCGTAACCGGTTGGATTACTATGCATATGAATGTCATTGAGATTGCAGATATTCTTTCACGAGAGTCTCTTATTGAGTCGCATAATTATTAAGAAACAAATTCTTATAAATCGATTGGTAAGCACAGTGGAAGCAACTAACCAGTTACGTTCTGCTTGTGATTTTGTAACAAGTGTCTAAGTGGCACCGTTGAAGTTGTTCTTTTTTCTCTTCCTCTTCCAACTATTCTCGTGTGCATTGCTGATATCGTTGATAGTTTAAATTCAACTGCCTGTAACAAAATTTGGTTGTTGCACTTGTTATGAACAATTATGAAATATACCTATGCATTATTTATGTCGCAGTAGTTGCACACGTATCCTATATTAGAAGTAACTCACAACATGGAATCTAATTCAGAAGTACGGTGGTTCAAATCCACCTCCGGCCACCCAGTTTAGGTTTTCCCCGATTTCTGTAAATCAATCCAGGCAAATTTTGGAATGATTCCTTTTTGAAAGGACTCGGTCAGTTTCCTTCCCCATCCTCCCCCAAAACTCCGAACGTAAACCCCGTCTGTAATAACCACGCTGTCGACGGGACGTTAAACTGAGTGTTTCCTTCCTTGTTTCGTTACCAAAACGCTCTTCAGCACAATCACACAGATCGTATTATATATCGCACACTTGTAATTTGTTGATTCGGTGAAACTGTGGAACCGTATAGAACACCTTGCGGAATAAGAAACACGGAACCTACATGGGATCCTGTATTTACTTATTTCTGGGCGTCGTCGATGAATAGCGCGAACCGATTTCCACATGATTGTTACTTTCGGAACCCACGTTGATTTCTACACAGGAGATTTCCTGTCTTCCAGAAATGTCATAATACTCGATCATAAAACATCTTCCAAAATTACACAACAGACTGACGTTACATATATAGACCTGTATTATTGCTTTCATACTCCGTTAATGCTGCCACAAATGGTTTCAAAATGTCCAGGCACTATTATTTCATAAAATTTCTTTATGCTTGGGGTTCACTGTCTCTTCAGTTAGTTTGTTTTGTGAAACAGCCACGCTCTCAAATTATGGTTATTAGGATGAGCGATTGCGGCAGATTAAGCTGCCATTACCGGATATTTAATTCCATTTACAATTTTGAAAGGTCTTGTTTCTGATGTGGAGTATGAAATGAAAGATGCAATCATGGCAGTTTAAACTGAAATAAAGATAAATTTGCCATCTTATCTGTTCTGTTTCACTTAACAAACATTTTGTGTCCCAACCCTGTATAATTTATGCTTCCATCGATGCTCAACACCAGCAGCGCTGGAGACGAGTCTATCGTGTTGAAGCTTCAATTTCTCTGAAACGTCTCTTGTCGCTTTTGCTAAACTGAAAGTGCTTCCCACCTTTCTTGATATTCCTATTTACAGCTTTTATAATGTCTTTCAGAAATGTATTTAGTTACCTTTAATAACGGTTAATTCTTTTGCAGGTTCATCATGACGCAGTTGGTTCAAGATCTCGTCCACGGTTATAGGGATATTATGGACAACAGGAGTGGTAAGTGAACGTAATATGTAAGTTATGTGTTAAAAAAGAAACTGCTCGGGCAAAGCTTCATTTGTCTGTGAGGTATTACAGAAACTACATGACTCAAAGAAGCTACTTCATATCAGTTAAACTTTCTTCATTGAGACGAAATGCGCACAGTTGCATAGTAATCTCTACTTAACAGGTTTGTTTCCTTACTACTTAATTCACCGGGCAAACTACTACTTATAAAACCATGTTCGCCACCTACTCGCTTCGTTCGGCATCCAGCTGCTCACCAACGAGAAATATCGAACATCAACGTATTCGCAACGGTACAGTTGCCATTATATTCCTTGACTTATCAAAAAAACTGATCCATCTTGAGTTGCTTAAACCTTTTTCAATTCTGATCTGCGGATGAAATGGCCATATTTTCTTCCTCAAGCCAGTGGTCATCATGGAAAATCTCATTTTCTAGGTCGCTACTAAACAAGGCTCTCATTAAATCTGAATCGTTAAGACTACTGTCGACTCTCAAAATCCAACCAAAATGGGCGGATAAAAACGTTCATCTTATGTACATAAGGCAGGATGTCGCCACATCTTAGTGCTCAGTATAACGTATATGTTGACCACATCTGCAAATCGTGCTACACTCAACGGCATCTGATACCACAATTTCACTAGATCCATCCGCATCCCCGAGCTCACAGAAATGGCATATAACGCATGACAACAAAATTGGAAATGAATAAGGCTACATACAGTTTTCAAGTTCTGCGATTTGCAACCTGTTTTCCCCAGAATTTCGAGATTCGCGCCTTAGAGATGCGACAGATGCACCTAACATTCGTCATAAGAAAGCGCTAATTTCCATGAATGTGGTGGCTTCAGAGGTTCCCATATTTCTCGGTGTCCATTAGTAACGCGTGGTTCAAAAGCCCCGTTATTTTGTTATGTACGGTATAGCAATCAAAGTCAATTTGGCCAACAGACTAAGAAAATTTAAACACCGATGCCCCCCCCCCCCCCCCAATCAAGCACATATGGGCTGCGTGACAAAAAAGTGAATCATCTGAAATGAAAGGAGGTAACCAATGAAACTTCACAGGTTGAAACGGTAGCTAACGTTATTTCTGTGACTATTTTGTAGTCTAACTTACACTACAGAATGAGCCCAGTGACCAGTATGATCTTTTTTATTTAATTCTTTAAAGTTCTTTTCAGCTTTCTACAAAGACCTGTCACTTATACGCTAATCCAGGTCATGTTTTTACAATATAAACTTTTACATATCTGTCTATAATAAGACAGTAAGAACACTCGTGTCTATCGTTAATCTGTTTGAGCACACTTACCTCCCAAATCACTCAATTACAGCTCACTTGAGAATAGTTTGGGGTAACATACAAGTGTAATTTTTTTTTCAAAATAGGATCATGGAAAACGGAGATACCCCGATTTAATGTTTTGTCTGTAACCGCCGTGTGCGTCCGTTTGAACACGATAATCTTGGAAACGACTACACCAATTTGCATGGGGTTTACGCGTGTACGTTGAGCGTATCTTGGGTCAAAATGTAGGCTTAAATTAATCAGGAAAGAAAATGATATCATAATTTAAAATTTTAGTAGTCTGCTATGCTTCGTTGTATGGCATAGTACACCAAATAACCAATAGATGGTGAGACTACTTTTTTTTAAAGCTTGCAGTGCCAGGAGAATTTTTGGAAGCTTATGTTAATGACAGAATTAAGCACTACAATATTACATTTACGAATATAAACTAACATTGAATTTACTTATTCTAGGATATACGGATTTACTGATTTCGCTTTGTCTATTAAAAACTTTAAGAAATGTCTTTGCTTTTTCGATGCTTTTAATTTTTATTTGCGTTGTTGGCTAGGGAAACGAATTTAGTTACTACCTGATCCTCAAAGAGTTCCATTTTTATCCATTTTTATTGAATGAGGTATACGAAAGTCCATTTTTAACGTACGTTGCGAAGCACGGGCGTATAACTACTACAGAAAATTACGACTTCTGCATCCTCCACAATGGTCGCGGCGGAGTGGCCGAGCGCATTGAGGCGCTTTGCTCCGATGCGCGTGGCCGTTCCCTGTCGGGGGTTAGAATCCTCCCGCGGGCATAAATGTCTGTGTTGTCTTTAGTATAAGTTAAATTACAGTTAATAGCACAGCTGAAAAATTAGTGCCGGACCGAGACTCAAACCCGGATTTCCCGCTTTGGGCCAGCGGTCGCCTGTTTCGACTCAACCTGCACGTAACAGGCTGACGGTACATTTTGGTGAGGGATTTGTCTTAATGTACGACAATTCTCACGCTCATCGTGTAGAGTTTAAGAATGCCTTATTCCATGATAAGGACATCGCAAGACTGGAATGGTCAGCATGTTCTCCAGACATGAACTCCCGCCAACATGCCTGGAATACATTGAAAAGGGCTGTTTTTGGACGAGATAACGCACCAACCAATCTGAGGGATTTACACCGAATCGCTGTTCAGGAGTGGGACAATCTGAACCAACATTCCCTTTTTTCTTTTCTTTTTTAATGTAGTGGACAGTATTTCACGACGAATTCAGGCATGCATCAGTGCAAGATAACGTGTTATTGGGTATTAGGGTCACTGTTGTATGCTGAACTCTGGAACACAAATTCAGAATGTCTATGTTATTGTCGAACAACTTATCAGATTCTCTTGTCATGACCAATAAAGAGAACTGCAATGCTTTTATATTTTTATTATATTCATTTAATTTTTGTGTAGAGGGTCATGAAGCCCTAGAATCGTGGTGATTTTCTTGAGCTGCGTATTTGTGCATCCGCATAGAAATTGTCATTTGCCTGTTGGAGGCATATGCACATTACAGAGATGGTGTAACAGACATATCTGTGAAGTAACTTCTGGAGAGCTTTTTGCCTACGGTAGTACATCAGCATAACGCAGACAGTTGATAGAGACACGTGCCATGCGTTGACACACATGGTCTTGTTAATGGCATGTGAGATAAAACATAAGGGCATCCGTAGCATACCACTGTGCTATCAGAGGTTCCTCAATCACTACCAGCCGTGACCTGAAATCACACTCGGCGTCTCCAATAATGTTGCCAAGAGTAACACCGCTGTTCCTTTCCAGTGCATTGAAATAATTTGGCCTCTTGCCAGGTTGAAACTATCGTGGGCAGAGCAGAACCGCGATTCATCGCTGAAAGCAATGAGACGCAAATATCAGTAATCCATTCTTCTCGATCATGTCAACTCTCAGTACGCATCCGTTAGTATTGTGGCCTTAACGGCAGCCTACAAGGAGAGTAATTCCCTGCTTCAGCTATTACTAGTCTCCAGCCAGTGGTTCGGGATTGTATAAAATATTCCAGGGAGTCCATTCATTGTGCTCGGGAGGCAGGTGCGAATATGCAGGAGATAATAGGGCGATCAATCTTTGTAGTGGTCAGACGTAACCTTGACAGCGAGTATGCTTGTCCTCACGTTTCCGTGCATTTTAACATCGAGCCACTGTAACACCCGAATGGCCCATGGATTAGGATTAGGATATTTCGCGATTGGCCCAGTCGCCCAAGTGCAGACCCACAATGAAGTCCCAGCACACTCACACAGGTGCTGATAACGCTGTCCCACACGAGTATGCACTATCTCCATGCCTTTCAAAAATTCAAATGTTTGTAAGGCTTATGGGACTTAACTACGGGGTCATCAGTCCCTAAACTTACAAACTACTTATGAACTACTTACGAAATAGGACGGCACAAATATCCATGCCCGTGGGGGGATTCGAACCCCCGACCGTAGTGGCCGTGCAGACCGTGACTGAAGCGCCTCAGTCCCCTCGGCCACCGCTGCCGGCTCCATGCCTTTCATAGTTATCACTCAACATCTGATACTGTCATCAGCTAGACCAGAGCTTTCCAAACTGGGTGTCTCGACACCCTGGGGTATCGCGTAGTAGTATCAAGGGTGTCGCGAGACTAACAAATTTAGACTCTAAACAAAAAAACTTGTCAAAACGCAAAATATCTTTTTGATACTCGATAACAGCTCTTCCCATGCGCAGTTTGCTGGAAATGGCAGCTGTTTGAACGAACCTTCACTGTAGTCTGCTTTCCTTCTCAAAAAGCTGCACCTGAGCGTTTTTTAATGGATTTATCAAAGCCACGTCACCCTCGGTAGCGTTTCTTACAATTAAATGTCAATCAATGACACAGTGGTTGTGAAAGCTGTCACAGATTGTAAAAGCTGTCACAATTGTCCACTGGCTAAAGCTATTCAGTAGCGATGTTTAGTATGGAGTATGGCCGGGTGATTAACGGAGAGTAGTATTTTAAATGCAGTGATCATTCGTTCGAAACCTGGTATGCGTTAATATTTTTTTCTCTCAGTTTCCTGTATGACAGATTCTGGGACCAGAAATGATATTCATGTTCTTACTTGTCACAAATATTTATCCATTTTTCCGAATATGTCCGGACTTCCGAGGTCGTTGTGAAGCAAGAACCTAACAATATAACTTAAATAATAATTCATCACTTGTCATAAATACACCCTCTTTATTTCTGAAAATAATGTGATAATATTGAACTGAAATGGAACAGCGACTGTGCTGTCTAAATCAGAATTCCGAGCAGCTGATTTCCACATGCCGTTTTCAATCGATCCAGCAAAACCGTATCTGCGCCTGACATGTACACACGACATCGAAAAATGGTTTCCGAAATTCAGTTTTCGTGTTCGGGAAGTTGGGTCGCGTGTAGAAGAAGCAAGTATTACTTTGTGAGTTAGGCATTGTTTTCTGCGGTGTTACTCTGTTGTATATTTCCGTAGTTCCTAATGTTTCCTTTTCTTGCGATGAGTGTACGTAATTGCTGCAGTCAGGATCAACATTAAACATGACAATGCGTACGAGGATTTCAGTTTCCCGGACGCGTTGGCCGAGGGGACTGAGGCGCTCCAGTCACGGTCTGCACGGCCACTACGGTCGGGGGTTCGAATCCCCCCTCGGACATGGATATTTGTGCCGTCCTTAGGATAAGCTAGTTGATAATTAGTTTGTAACTTTAGGGACTGATAACCCCGTAGTTAAGTCCCATAAGGTATGCAAACATTTGATTTCAGTTTCGTTTACACACTACATTTAAGCAATACTTTATTTCCGAACCCCCCCCTCCTCCGTGCTAGAATCATCTAAATTCTGCCATGTGTATTTATATTAGTGAAAGGGTGTCGTGCAAAACTGTAAGCTATAAAAGGGTGTCGCCATGAGGGAAAGTTTGGAAAGCACAGAGCTAGACTGTGTCCTGTATGAATTTATACATTTTGATACTCAGATATGCCAGTTGTGTAGTGAACTGTTTGTTGTGCGATGCTTATAACAAATTAAGACATTAAATAAATCAAAGATACTTGATTTCTAAAGAAGAAAGATTTATCGACACAGTTTAAATATTAAGAAATTTCTTCTTATGTCATTTGTTGGGTGTGTAGCCAAGTACGGTAGTTAAACTGTTTAGACAAGAAGATGATGGAAGCTTTTTAAATTCGGTGTTTCAAAACATTGCTGAAGATTAGATAGGTACTGAACAGAATTTGAGATATACCTTGACAAAAAAGGGCTCGATTCGTAGGAGGGAAGCGTGGAGGGTAAGGATTGCAGAAGGAGACCGAAAGTCGAGTACTTTAAGGAGATTCAAATAGATGTGAATTGCTGGATTAAGCCGGCCGCGGTGGCCGAGGGGACTGAGGCGTTCCAGTCACGGTCTGCACGGCCACTACGGTCGGGGGTTCGAATCGCCCCTCGGGCATGGATATTTGTGCCGTCCTTAGTTCGTAAGTAGTTCATAAGTAGTTTGTAAGCTTAGGGACTGATGACCCTGTAGTTAAGTCCCATAAGCTTAACAAACATTTGAATTTGCTGGATTAAACCAGTCTTTGGTCCGAAGACCACAACAATAACCGTTGTTGCACGACATGAATTCCGGTATAAAATAACAATATTTAACTGAAATTAAGGCCATCTTTTCTTCACGTGATAGTTTTTCACTATGTGTCTAATATGAGCAAAATTGCACTGCGAAAATGGGGCGATTGCCACCGTCTGTGTGTGTAACTCATTATGAATCAGTGTTTCGTCGGTTAGAGTTCAGTAGAGCAGGTTGTTCTGCATTCTCTGCAAATCAGATCATACGGCTAGGTAGACGAGGCCTTCAGCGGAACAGGAAACATTCCTCTGAATGTGGCTGACGCCAGGTGTCCATCAGCGGAAGGCCGGCACTGGCCAATGTCAGCCACACGGTTACGCACGCGCGCTGTGCGTGCGGTGAGTGGACTGCGGATTGATTGAGTCAACTGCCTCGATCAACAGCTTGCGTCAAACGCCGGCCTTGCCTCCGCTTTTCCACACACGCAGGCTGTCTAGTCAAACCAGATCTCAATTATGACTGGAAAAAGCCCGGCGTCAGGGATTCCCAGGCTGAGAGAGAATCCCCCCCCCCACTCTGTTACTGAAACAAAAGTGCTGCCGTGGAAAGATAGAAGGAAGAGTAAAGTTTAACATCCCTTTGACGCGAGCTCTTTAGAAACTGGGCAGAAGCATTGGCTGAGGAAGGATAGTGAAGGAAATCGAACGTCTCCTCTTCAGGAGACATCATGTTCCGACATGCCTGGTATTATGATTTTGGCCCACTTTAGGTTACGGTAGTAACACTAAAAGTGGGCCTTTGCGATCGTCTTTTGACAGCTCGAAATTTAAATGAAAATAACGGCTTAACTATTCATCTGACACGAAAATTAAATAACCGAATTTGTAGAGAAGAGATTCTCTACAACTTTGCTCTCTTATGTTTTTCTCATATCTCGTAGCGTTTCAAAGCCTCGGTTGCACAGTGGTAGAGTGCCAGACTACAAATCCAAAGGTCGCGGGCTCGATCCCCGCCAGGTCCTGGGATTTTTATCTGTCACTTTCCACTTCTTTCACCTCTGGCAATACTGCTCATGTGAAAAATACCGAGTAGCACCGGTTATAGGTCACCCTATAACTGGCTGGGTAAGTCAGTTCGAAGGTCGGAGGAAGGCAACGGCATACCACCTCCAAACAGGACCATGCCTAGTAAAGCACTGTGGTGTTCAAACCAATCTTCGGAGTGTTGACTGCTTTACCTTTGTATGCAAAAATAACGGCGATTTTGGGATGTATGTATGTCTGTCTGTCTGTCCGTAACGTGTTCCCTGTTTTTAAGACGAACCGTTCACCCGATCAGCACCAAATTTTACAGACATTGTTGTAGGCTACCAGAGACCAGAACCTCCCTTTTTCAAATTTTTCGGACAAAAAATACGGTAGTAAAACCAAAAAAAGCCGTTTGTAATATAATTGTAATTGCGAACGAACAGTTCATCTGACACGAAAATTGAATAACCTAATTGGTAGAGGAGAAAATTCTCTACAACTTAGCTCCCTTATGTTTTTTTCATATCTCGTATCGTTTGAGACAAATTTGCAAAAATAACGGAGATTTGACACCCTCCATTGAATTAACGAAAACCAGCCGTATGGAGATGTCACGTGACATTCCTCGCGTATTTGATTATTTTCTTATTGTTACTTACACGTTGTCATTTCAAAGCAACGGCACACTGAGGAATTAACACACATACATCGTTCTTCGAACGATAAATGATAATCTAAGGTCTATAAATGCCATATTAACATCAGTTAACAACGCCCATCAATAGTATGAGATTATAGACCTCCTGTTTTGATTTATAGCCGTAGCATAGTGGTGCAAGGTGCTGGACTCTGGCGCGAAAGGTCGGTGGTTCGAAACCCACCATTACATAATTTTTTTTCCCTAAAAGGGTTTCAGATACTCTTATTAGTTAATTAATTAATTATTATTTAGATTATTATTTTGGTCCAAAATGTTTGCAAAAACTTATAAAACTACAAATCTAAAGTGGGCCGTAAAACACGTCATTGCGATTTTTTCCTAATTATCGCGTTTCGAGGGCTAAAATTACGGTATTACGGAAGCCTATTCTGAATTTATGGGTTTCGCTATTTGATTTAATTTCAGCAGTCGGCTACATACTTTTTTTGGGGAAATATTTTGTGAGCCGGTATTATTTCAGAAATAGCGCAATACCTTATTATGATGGGCTTAGCACAGATTATAATACACACTAAAGTTGTCTACTACTGCGGTAGCTCACTCCTTCACTACTAAGGGTGCGTAAACTTGTAGTTATGCTACGATTGGCGCACAGGTGCTCACGCTGTTACGTTACTATCAAGTATAAATACACTATTGCGCACCATTTTATTAACTCTCGCACTTGTTTTTAATCTCTTTCTGGTGAAGGTAAAACGAGTGTAAAACAAAATGTAATTGTCACCAGTACTCTACCAGCGTTTTCCCTATTATTAGCAGTATTTATCGTGTTTTCACGATAGTTTTTTCAAGAGTCAGAATTATGCTTCAAACCGAGATTTTATTGTGAGTATAAAGGGAATCGCTATAGGGTCCTGGTACGATATCTTCTCCCATCTCCAACCCTCTTGTCCATATTACGAAAAGATTCTTTTGAAACGCCGGCCGCGGTGGCCGAGGGGACTGAGGCGCTGCAGTCACGGTCTGCACGGCCACTACCGTCGGGGGTTCGAATCCCCCCTCGGATTTGGATATTTGTACCGTCCTTAGTTATAGCTGGTTCATAAGTAGTTTGTAAGTTTAGGGACTGATGACCTCGTAGTTAAAGTCCCATAAGCTATACAAACATTTGAATTTTTTCTTTCGAAACTTGGCATCTCAGCCAACATTTACACGATTTAAAAACCGCGGTAAAACTAAAATCTGGATCACCGTAATGGGATCTGCAACACTGTCCTTTCTAGTCAGAGTATCCCAGTTCACTTTTTCGGCACCTATCTCGGTAACTGCTTCCACTTTACATTGGTTACGCTCATTCGTCTACAATACACTGGTGTGAAGGAGAATGCGTGCAATTTCCTTGGCTTCGCCGGGATGATAAAGGTGTCCATTTGAGTTAACGTCCCAATATTATGCACAAGATTTCGGAAAACTACGTTATTGACCTCGCCAGGTTGCGTGAGTATCGCTCACAACGGAAGGAACTCAGGCGGAGCTAACCAATTCGGTTCCTTCTTGACATGTCGCTTGTGTATGAAGAGAAATGAAGGACTCTAAGATATTTTGGCTCACTACCTCTCACATTTTGAGAAAACTGCCTTTAAAATTGATGGCGCTGAATCAACTCAAATGAATTGGATCGATAGTTAATTGTAATCGATCATTTTCATCGTCGTGTTTGTTGTCCGAAAGAAAGAGAAGAATATAGTATCCATGTATGACTCGAACAGGGATTCTCTGCTCACTAATGAAGCAAGTGTTTTGGTCACATTTTTTCCCTCAGGTAGATGGATTCATTGCTGAAGTGGAGTAATGAGTTTATCAATGAGACCTTTCCCCAGATTATATTTTTTATTACAGAACCAATAGTGCAGAGCCACTGCTCCTGCTACGGTCATTCGGCTAGCGCCGCTTTCGCTTCGACCCCTTTCTCTTTTTTTACAGTGTTTTGCTCCTCCATGCCCGACTAGCATGGTGATTATCATAATAGTTCTACTTTCACCTCTGCATTTGTTAGTATTTTACACTACGAAATCATAGGATGCGTTACAGTGATGTTGTCCGTACGTGTGAGTAGAATTACTCATTAATACGAACAATCAGGATATAGTAGAAGGAAACCGAACGAAGAGTAGCAGTTTTAAGAGCAGAAGGGGGGGGGGGGGGCAGTGCGACATTCTGAAGGGGTTGTAAGGGCATAAACCGTAGTCTTGCTATGTGCGATAAACATGCAAAGATAGGTGTTTTGCAAGTTCTGTACCATTAGACATAGTAATTTTTGTCGAGCGGGAATGGAGGCGCCATATCACAGATTGTTCGGCCGGTCCCGTCAGAGGTTCGAGTCCACCCTCGGGCATTGGTGTGTGTGTTTGCCCTTAGCATAAGTAAATTTAAGTAGTTTGTAAGTCTAAGAGCCTATGACTCAGCAATTTGTTCCCATAGGATTACAAACACTTGAAGATTTTTAGAGTATCAGTCCGAGTCGGCGAGAGGTACTTCCGCGACTGGGCGTGGAAGATGTCTCCTGGACTAGCTGCAGCAGCTGTGTACCAGTTACAGCCAATGTGGTTATGGAGTGGTCGATTGGTCCTAGAATCGAGCTCACAGTCTGTGGGTTTGTCAGGGTCTGTTTGTGTTTGGTGTGCTATGCGGCTTCCCTGCGTTACCGGGTTGGCAGCTGTATGCACTGAACGCCGCTTTCGCTGAAGCATGTTTACCTTACTGCGACGCTCGTAAAAGTTTCCTTTCTAGATTTCTAGGAAAATCCGCGTTTTCGGTCAACAAACAATATGATGAAAATGCTCATTTTAAAATTGTCTATCGATCCAGTTAATTTTCAGTCGAATTAGTGCCATGAGCTTTAAAATCAGTATTCACAAAATCTGGGAGGTAGTGTGTCAAAATTTCTTACAGTCCTGCATATTTTTTCATACACAAACGACCTGTCAAGACTAAATCGAATTGGTTAATCGTGTTTGAGGTCCTTCACTTGTTAGATGTACTCGCAGAATTGCCTATTAACGGTCTGTATAGTATTGTTGATGTCGATCTGCTAGTTCCAGATTTGGACTCTTGCTACGCACTTTACGCTTTTATTTTCCGGTTCCTGAGTTAATGGTGACCGAAAAACGGTCTCGGAATATTAACTATTGCATCGAAAGCTTTTGAATACATGTGACATTAGGCTCCCTGGAACAGTTAGTTGCCACCTATTCTATCTGATCAAAAGTATGCGAACAGCTATTGGTGCACATGAATGTGGATTGTATCCTTCCTTTGCATTTATGAGAGCTTCAGCGCTGCTTGGGACACTTTCGTCAGATGTTTCAATGACTGTAGGAAAAGGTAGCCCATTGTTTCTTATTATCAGAAGCTGGACGATGTTAGGCGAAAGGGTCTGTACTAATGTCGACGCTCTCACTTATCAAAGAGGTGTCTGATTGGGCTTCTTGTAGGAGGATTTCTAGAATCTTACTGTTCACAAATCATAGCCTGACATGATGCTGCTTTATGACGTGTTGCGTTGTTGTCCTGATCCAAATAGTAATGGCCCTCTTCTGTACGCAGTACACAATGATGTAAAATATGCTGTTATTCTTCTGAATTTAGTTCTTTCTTACGAACAACTAGGGGACCACACCCCAACTACAACAACACCCTCAATACTGTAACACCTCTGTCTCCATATTCAACTGTTGGCCCTACTCATTATGGGTGGTGAAAGTGTACCACCCATTTGTCATTTTCAAATGATATAGCATGATATATCACTCCAAACACTCGTTTCCAGTCACCTAGCTGTCCAGTGCGGGCTTTCCTTCTGTCACCTCAAATGTTGATTAGTATTGCCTACAGGAATGTATGTGCGTGGGGAGTTAATAAGGTCCAGTCACCACATTAAATGGATAAGTAATACCATACTAAAATTCACAAGTAAATAAGTAAATCAGGAAGGAAGGAAGATTAGGATTTACAATTCCGTCGATAACATGGTTATGAGAGGCGTAGTACAAGTCGGATTGTTTTTGGTTAAGGATTGGAAAGAAATCGGCTGTGCCGTTTGTAAGGTACCATCCCGGAACTAGCGTAGGTCGTGGTTCAGCTGGGATTGTTACTTTCAGAGTCACATCACCGGCAGACGGTTTGGGCAGCTTTAATGTGCGAGGTGGCGCAGTGGTAACACACCGGACACGCATCCGAGAGGACGTAGGTTCAAACTCGCCTCCGGCCATCCTGATTTAAGTTGTCAGTGATTTCTTAAACCACCCCAGGCAAATGCCTGGATGCTTCTCTTTGAAAGGTCACAACCGATGTACTTCTCCATTCCTGACAAAACTTATTCGAGCGTGTGCTCCGTCTCTAATGACAACGATGTCGACGAGACGTTAAAGTCTAATCTTCCTTCTTCTAAAGATGTCTAAAGGAAGAAGGAATATAAGGATTTAACGTCCCGTCGACATCGTGGAAATTATAGATGAAACACACGGTCGGATTCACTTTTGATAAGGATAGAGAAGGAACTCTGAAAGGAACACTAGCGGCATTTGCTGGAGGTTTATAGTGAAATCACGGAAGACGTAAATCATGATGGGCGGGGGTGGGTTTGAATCGCCGTCGTACCAAATGTGAGTCCAGGGTGTTACCACTGCGTCACCTCATTCACAAGAGACACCTTTGAACTCGAACGCTCGGAACCGCACGAAACCATGCTTATAAGAAGCAACCACAAACAAAACAGTGGTGTGCGTAATTTCCATGCGAAACGCCGCATTTGTCCGCTAGCGCCACTAGATGCTGGCATAGTGTGGCTGCACTAACCAGTGGAGCTGCAGTACGTATTTGTCTCTTGGAGTGTTCGCAAGCGAGTTACTGTATAAACTGTGTACAGTGCAGTGAGATCATGAAGATAATTAATCCTGCGCATGTGGTCCAAATATTAGGGACCAAGTCAGTAAGCCACCAGGGGAGGGACTTTTGTGCAAACTACAAGTGAAGGTACATAATGGTTATTTTATCGTGAAACTTTACTCTGTAATTTACAGTCAATCTGCTGCACCTACGTATAAGCCTATGTTGCAATTGGCTTGGCGAAAGCCAGGATATGACATTGACATACCAACATCATCACTTCAAAATGTAATTAGTGTGGCTTTTGATAGTGGAATGAGTGAATGCAAAAGTGATTTGGAATGTGATAGCGTGGCTTTAGTCAGGTGTGCACATTGATCTCTCCCACTTTGTTTTAGCCGCGGCGGATTAGCCGTGCGCACTGGAGCGCCGTGCTGCGGTGCGCGCGGCCGTTCGCCGTCGGGGGTTCGAGTGCCCCATCGGGCATGGATGTTTGTGTTATCCTTTAGGTAGTTTACTTTAAGTAGTTTGTAAACCACGGACAAATGAACACGCAGCTGAATCCGATAGATTTCCAAATATTTCGACATTTGAACTTTGTTTTAACCACTTCATCCAAATCCCGCACCTGCACTTTGAGGACTAATACAAGCCGGCCGCAGTAGCCGAGGGGACTGAGGCGCTCCAGTCACGGTCTGCACGGCCACTACGGTCGGGGGCTCGAATCCCCCCTCGGACATGGATATTTGTGCCGTCCTAGTTCGTAAGTAGTTGATAAGTAGTTTGTAAGTTTAGGGACTGATAACCCCGTAGTTAAGTCCCATAAGCTCTACAAACATTTGAACATTTGACTAATACAAGCACATTCAGGTGTATGGTACTGCTGTATATGTGCGTATATGTGTGTTTTGCGCTATTATAAGTACTTTAAGCAGTGAGTTTTTCGCGCTGCTGATCGAAAACGTAATGATACAACGATGCCATTAAATTACATATAATTTCCTTCGTATGGTATTCATATCTTGTTACATGGTTTCTCTGTTTTAAAATGTTACTTGAGGTACAATGCAAAGTTTCGCATGGAAATGACGCACACCACTGTCCTGTTTATGATTGCCTGTTATTCTAAGCATCGTTTCGTGCGGGTACAAGCGTTCGAGGTGAAAGGTGTCCCCTCGCTGCGGAGCGCACGGTTGCTCACCGTCGGAGGTTCGAGTCCTCCCTGGGGCATATATATGTGTGTGTGTGTTGTCCTTAGGTTTAAGTAGTTTGTAAGCTACGGACTGATAACCACGCAGTTTGGTCCGATAGATTTACAAACATTTGGACATTTGAAAGGTGTCCCTTGTCAGTGGGCAGCCTAGATGTGTTGGTTCAAATGTTTGTTAAGCTTAAGGGACTTAACTGCAGGGTCATCAGTCCCTAAATTTACAAACTAGTTATGGACTACCTTATACTAAAGACGACACAAACATCCATGCCCGATGGGGGGCATTCGAACCCCCGACCGTAGCAGCCGTGCAGACTGTGACTGGCGTGCCGCAGACCACTCGACCGCTGCGGCCGGCTATAGGTTCAAATGTCTGTAAATCTATCAGACCAAACTGCATGGTCATCAGTCCGTAGCTTACAAACTTAAACCTAGGTAAACTAACCTACGGACAAACACACACACCCATGCCCCAGGGAGGACTCGAACCTCCACGGCGAGCAACCGCGCGCTCCGCAGCGAGGTGCTTTAGACCGCTCGGCTACTCCACCGCGGCCCGGCTAGAGGTGTTGGATGTCCTTAACAGACGTGTCACTCGGGTGACATCCATTCATTAGGCCACGTTCGAAGTTAGTGAGTGCTCCTGACCGATCAGTTCTGCTGTGTCTGCTCCTCTACTGACAACGTACTCTTCCCGGCCCCTTCTGTCCTGGGCGGTCAACCGCCGGCGCCATCTAGTGGTCAGTTCCGAATTAAGCAGAGTTGTGCGGCTAATTTTTATCAGGTAGTGTACTAAAGATTTTTACCGGCGAGCAGTAGGCTACTCAGGCCAGGGCTGCGACCTTATAGACTCTGCAACGCGACGGCCCGGCTAGTTCATCCTGATCACAGCAGCGCCGCCTTACGCTTCGCAAAATATTCGTCTAAATTCAATACAACTGAAACCAATATTGCTGCCTAGAATGGGCGTTACATCACTATCAAAAATGTTCACATGTTTGTTAAGCTTATGGGACTTAATTGCGGGGTCATCAGTCCCTAAACTTACAAACTACTTATGAACTAAGTTATACTAAAGACAGCACAAACACCCATGCCCGAGGGAGGATTCGAACCTCCGACGGGGGTGGCCGCGCGATCCTCAACGTGGCGTTCCAGACCGCTCGGCTACTCCCTCGCGGCTACATCACTACCGTCCAAGGTTCTTGCAGGTTCACATTTTGCCAACGGGTTGGTAATACTCGGAGGCAAACTGGTCTCGGAAAGCCAGTCGTCAATTGCACCCCCAGACTGGAAACTTCCGAGGCCTTTTCAGACGAGTCGTACAAAAGCGCGGAAGACCTTGGGCAGTTCTGGTCTGGGACACACCTTATTCGACCAGTTTCGCAACATGTTTTGGAAAAAAAAAAAGTAAAAGAAAAAGAAAAGTGGCTATGTAGACTTTCCCCGCGTATTAACTGATCAAATTCTTGCCGGGTTTCCAGCCGGATCACGATGGCGGACTGGTCGACCGCGGAAATATTGTGTACAGGTGTCAGTATGATCCGCCTGGAAGCCCGACAAGCCCTTTGATCAAAAAAGAAAGGTGTTTCTAGAACACAAATCCTGATGCTGATGAATGGAATTTACTGGGAGTGCCCTACGATACAGTGTTAACGAAACTGCGGCGTTTTTGAACACCGTTGAGTTTAATTTAATTATTGACATTTGTTTTAATTTTTATGGAAATCGACAATTCGAAATGCATTGTTGTTGATTAGTCACGAACGGGTTGCACTCGTTCGTATTTTTGCTGGTTACGCAGAATCAAACATCAGATATCACCCGAGATGATTATTTCACGCATGTTAAAAAGTCTTATTGGTCACTTTCAGTACACAACGAAGAACAATTTGATCTGCCGTCGCCGGCCGTGGTGGCCGAGGGGACTGAGGCGCTCCAGTCACGGTCTGCACGGCCACTACGGTCGGGGGTTCGAATCCCCCCTCGGGCATGGATATTTGTGCCGTCCTAGTTCGTAAGTAGTTCATAAGTAGTTTGTAAGTTTAGGGACTGATGACCCCGTAGTTAAGTCCCATAGACTATACAAACATTTGAACATTTGATCTGCCGTCGAAACACTAAGCATAACAAAATGGAAGCTGTTTTATAATCAACCATGCTCGGAAAATCATAGAAATCCCACGAGTAAGTTTGTCTTTTTGAGTACTGCTTTCCATTGTAAAACATATTTCTCCTTTTTCACCCCCCCCCCACCACCATCACCATTCGATCACTCACGTACACACACGCCCACGTAAGTAAATATAAATAAAAAATATCGAAGAGGAGTTTTCTGTTGTACCTTAAAGCATTGAGAAAGTCAGCCAAACATAACCAATAAGGGTAAGTATTTAAAGTAAACTTCATCTGTTTTGCCTCAGCCGGTTACGCAAGTTGTCTCACAGACACTAACGAGTTTCGACTCTGGCGGTAGCAGCAACGTGTTCGTATCGAAATGTGTCAAAAGCTCATCTCTGGAATTTTAAACTTTTTCTCAGTGTCTAAAGATAGGTCATGGAGTTTGTGTCAACCACAGTAACGTTGATCATAATCAACTAATACCAGGATTTTCTTACTTATCTGTGGATATAATTCCGAACAGAGGCTGTACAATAGTTCAGTACTAGCACTAGGGTAGGTAAGATGAAAGCCGTCTACGTTGGTACGAGCATATCCTTGGAACAGACAAAACAACAGTGACAAAGACTTGTTTCAGCTTGACCGTAAATGAGAATCGGCAAGTAGGACGACCAAGGCAGTGATGGCTTGACCCCCTGCACAAAGAAAGCAAGATCTCGGTTCTGCCATTCTGATCAGGCAAAAGATCATAAAAAGTAGCGCCAAGGAGCCAAAACAGCGGACATGCGAGGATGCGCGTTGAACACCACAGGAGAAGAAGAGGAAGGAGTTCAGCGTCTTGTAAAGACATATGCTGCCATGAAGAAACAACATCCAGTCCCGTCACCACTTGAACTTCAAACTTTGTTGGCTTCATCATGGGAGATTACTTATTTCCCTCTGCTATGAGAACAAATTCAAATGTGTGTAAATCTATGGTACTTAACTTCTTTGGTTATTAGTCCCTAGACTTACAAACTGCTTAAACTAACCTAAGGACAACACTTACATCCATGCCCGAGGGAGGACTCGAAACTCCGACGGCGAGCAACCGCGCGCTCTGCAGCAAGGCGCCGTAGAACGCTCGGCCACGCCACCGCGGCGCTGTGAGAAAACAAGCTAACTACTAATGTCGAGGAACATGTTCAATGCTGTTGTAACAACAAGTGAAAATAACAAGAAAGAAAATTTGTTCAGTTGCCTTCTCCAGTCTGTAGTCCACCCATCAGCAACTTCATTAGGATTCACAGAATGTATGACATTAACCGCGAATGGGTACAGCTAAAATTGTGTACCCAGCCGGGACTCGAACACGGGTCTACTGCTTTCTAGGCAATTTCGCCGACCCCTACATCACTGAGGACACAGCGATCACCGCACCTGCACGGAATTACTAAAGTACGCCTCCCGTCAAATACAAATTCTCAACTTAACCCTGCACACTAGATCTCAAACTCGTAGTTTCGTAAACTGAGCCCCGTAAGAATAAGAGCCTTTCTGACATATCGGAAAGAACAGGCACCACATATGGATATTTTATTTAGTGAGGTATATTTCAAGTACAAATATTTCCGTTTAGTAAGCAGTAAAGATTTTGATAGATTTGACTTCAGCGAGGGTAGTTTCATGTCTTCTTCCAGACGGTGATGCACTGTACGCTATGGCGACAGAGGACGGTTAGCGATACGCACACATGCAGATGGCGGCAGTGTCGCGTACACGAGGTACGAAAGCGCGGTGCACTGCCAGAGCCGTCATTTGTACTCCGGTGATTCACGTGAAAAGGTTTCAGACGTGATTGTAGTAACACGAGGGGACTCAACAGACCTTCGAACGCGGAATCGTAGTTGTAACTAGACGCATGTGGAGTTAATGGGGCGTGGCAGCAGACACCGACTCGAGTGCCTCTGCTGACAGCACGACCTCGCATACAGCGCCTCTCCTGGGACCGTAGGCTACGAGAAACCCGTGGCTCGGTCAGACGAGTCCTGATTTCAGTTGGTACGAGCTGATGGTATGGCTCGAGTGTGGCGCAGACCGCACTAAGCAATGGACCCACGTTGTCAACAAGGCACTGCTAAAGCTGGTGATGGCTCCGTAATGGCGAGGACTGTTCATACATGAATTGATTGGTCAAATGATTATGTTCGGCTACTTGGAGTACATTTTTTTTTTAAATTCTTTATTCTCATATTCATTTACATAACCCGTTACCTTATTGCATTAATGGGCCTATTTGTTCTACATTACTTACTGAGATGATTATGCCCATTCTGTTAAAAGATTTACAGTTGTTAATTGCCTGCCTACCATGGTTCTACGGGTACTACTAACTGCAGGAGATGGGGATACTGTACTAATATCTACAGTGTCACAGGCGTGCCAGATTTGTATAAACCTTCTTGGTGGCCAGAGGTCTGCCGAGTGAAACCCGACAGACGTACCACTGGCACTGTTGATTGCAAGGGTGTTGTGCAAAGGGGTCGTAATCTACTACTTAAACTAACCTATAAATAACATATCCTACGTCTTCATTGGTTGACGCCCGGATCCCCCTGGTCCAAGAGGGGAGCGGATCCCGCCAGCAGCCGGTCGGGGTGGCCGAGGGGACTGAGGCGCGTCAGTCACGGTCTGCACGGCCACTACGGTCGGGGGTTCGAATCCCCCCTCGGGCATGGATATTTGTGCCGTCCTAGTTCCTTATTAGTTCATAAGTAGTTTGTAAGTTTAGGGACTAATGACCCCGTAGTTAAGTTCCATAAACTATACAAACATTTGAATTTGATGGCGCCAGCAAGCTGACGGCCAGTCCACCCTCCCGTGGCATGGCTGGGCGTATGGTCAGTCCTGGTTGGCTGCTCCTCCTTGCTGCTCTCTTACGTAGTCTTACTGGAAATTACATCTGCAAGACTATTAACCCTTCCAGTCCCATATTGTGAAATAAGCTATGTAAAAATTAAAATCCAGTGTTTTCTGTATTAATACAGTGTAGTAAACATAAAAATATATGTTTTAAAATTTTTGGTCCAACTATTGAATTTTTTTTAATGTCATGTACTTCATGCACAACCCAGACGTTTCTATCGACGTATTTTATTACTTTGACGATATTTTGTTGATAGTTAACACTGCCAGATCAATAATGCTATCATAAACTTCGCCACAGCACCAGTGACAAGACAATTCACTGCTGGAATAAAATAAAAGGAACCACACTCACGCTCACACTCTTAGCCACGTACAGACGGCAACGCAGCACAACTTTCAAGATGGACAGATTAATGCCTCAGAAGTGGCTACATGCCGTACCAAGCGGCAAAATGTCGTACTAGAAGCATGTTCTTCATTAACAAAAATGCAAATTTAAGGACTGACGCACAAAATACGGCATAAATCAACTTTTAATACGTTGCTGTCCAGGAACAACAATGGGAATGAAAGGTTTAAGAGGGTGAAATGTGCCAGAATGACGAATCAGGGAGAAAGTGTCAAGTTTTGGTAATTGCTGTCTTAATTCAGTGGCTTTGTTGTCATATGTGGGATACTCATACACGACGCGTTCGGTGTTCCTATTTCTGCTCCATAGTCACACGCAAGTGTCGCCCTTCTCCTAAACCGACATAGATATGTCGGATAGGGGCCATGGGCAGTTAGAAAGTTTATCATCTCACGGCTTGGATGAAAGTGCTTCATTGCCATTCTTTCCTCCACATTCCGTAGAAACTCATAGGTCCGTCTGCCAGATTTTTTCTTCTTCCCATAGATCTTGCCAGAGTTCTCCCCCTCTCCTCCTGATGGAGGCCTTGACCCCGAGAGGGGTCCCCAGTATTTCATTGACCTTACCGTGATTTCCGTTTTTGGCCCAGTACCATGTGTCCTGCTCTCTAATTTTGATATCCAGGGGACAAAGTCCCATCAGTACGAAGAGAACGCCCCCTGACGTGGTCCTATAACCCCTACCGAGTGCAACAGGATGTTTCGTTGAACCCTTCTCACAGCCATGGCAGGCGTCACCCGAGTGAGCCTGTGTGCCCAACTTCCGGACCCGTAGTCCACAATGGATGTCAGTATGTTGTTGTGGTACAGCTTGATGATGGTGGAACTTCCGATGCCAAGTCCCAGCGAGCCGATGTAATGCCACCAGGGACCGCTCGGCTACCGCATCCACGTGGGCTTGGGGATCATTTGTAGCCGTTCATATTCTGAAATAACGGCGGATTTTTCTCGATGGCAATACGCCATTTCAGTGGTCAAAAATTGTTCGTGGTTGGTTTGAGGAACATTGTGTCGTCTTTGGTATAAGTTAGTTCATGAGTAGTTTGTAAGTTTAGGGACTGATGACCCCGCAGTTAAGTCCCTTAAGCTTAACAAACATTTGAGAAACATAGTGAACAATTCCAGCGTATGATTTGGCCAACCACACTGCCCAACATTGATTCTATACAATATTTATGGGACATAATCGAGAGGTCAGTCGTGCACAAACTTCTGCACTGGTAACACTTTCGCAGTTAGGGACGTGTATAGAGGCAGCTTGGAACAGTATTCATGCAGGGAACTGTCAGCGATTTATTAAGTCCATACTCTACCGAGTCACTGCACATCACCGGGCAGAAGGACGTCCGACACGATATAAGGATATATCCCATGACTTTCATCACCTCAGTATACAAAAACACATAGAATCAAAAACTTCTCAAGTTTGTTAGTATTGCGCGTTTTCTGAATATTCAAATCAGCTTCTCTCTCTTGTTTCATGAAGTTTGGAGCTCACTATATTTTATAAATACTATATCTTGGTGTGGGTGATGAATAGATTCTGCCGCAAATGACATTTTCTTACATTTTCCTTTGACTGGGCCCCAAAGCCTCAATAAAAGGATATTTTTCCATCAGGCTGTGTTCTCAAAACTTTTATTAGTACTAAGAGTTTCGGACATTACCCATTTTCAAGTTCGTCTAAAAATAACAACATTCGTTAATGATACAAGCCAGTAAAACTTGTAATACAAATAAAAATTTTAAAAACTCAGCCTGGTGGAAGAATTTCTTTTTTCGCATTTTCTTTCCATCTTCGGAAACGCCCCTTGAGGGTTTTGCATAAATAAGACTTCACGGAACGAAGCGGATATTCCATTAGAGGAAAACTGTAAGCATCATGTAATTAATTTTTTGGACAAAAGTAGCATTGACAGTATTACGTAATTAGCTGCTGAGTATGTTCAGATCCCATGCTCCACGAAGGCAGGGAAAACGTAAGAAGTTACTAATGAGGGCTATTACGCTGCCAAAAGTCCATTCCACTTTCGACAGTTGTTCTAAATACGTCAGCTGCCTAGGTAGGAATCCGTTTATTGATAATAAAAACAGCTTTGCTGTGTAGTGTTTCATCGCGTGCCTCTGCGGCCAGGGCGCGCTTAGTGTGGTCTGGACGTGTGTTAGCACACCCGTTACGCTCGTCTCCTTGCCTATAAGCAGGCGAGGAAAAACAAACTTTGAGAATTAGCGGCTACGCATTTTCTCGAGCTTCCTCGTGCTGGCTGATGGTAGCACTTAATACTTTATCCCTTACTGGCATTTTGTCTCATCTTTTTTTTTTTCCTTTTTTTTTGCGAAGAAAATAACGATAGTCCTTTTGAAATAAGTACGCAAGAACTTATTATTTCATATGATTTTAACGGAATAGAATAAGTGCACAAATCTCCCCATCAGTTTATCATTTACTTTAGTTACGTGAAGACTTAAAAAAGTAATCTTTCATGTCGTAATCATAAATACAATTTGGCGCATTTAGCGTTTCAGTGGCATTTATTATTTACGAGGACTGCCCAGAAAGTGATGAACCAATTATTTTCGCCAACAATTGTGAAATGCTCACAACGAGGATAACGCACACGAAAGAATGTTGTGTCATCTTCGCATCCTATTTTTCTACGTAATGTCCATCCAGTTCTATGACCTTCATTCAACGCGAAAAAAGGGCGTGTATGCCCTGTCGGTACCGATTCTTATTCTGGTCACAGAGCCGTTTATTCATAACTGAACCATCTTCTCCTCGTCGTCGTTAAAATATCTTCCACGAATGGCATCCTTTAATGGCCAATAACAATAGCAGCATGTCATGTTTGATAGTCTTCACTAGCGCTGCAAATCTTGCCGAACCTCATAGAGCTTAAATGCGCTCGGCCGCTCCGCCGCGGCTTTTCAGTAGACTACGTCCAATGAACACCTGTCATAAATTGGTTTCAAAGTATGGTTTCACACTAAGCAATCAGCGGATTGCATTTCCAGGGTCATCGGTCCCTAAACTTACAAACTACTTATGAACAACGTTATACTAAAGACAGCACGAACATCCATGCCGAGGGGGGGATTCGAAACCCCGACGAGGAACGGCCTCGCGCATCGGAGCATAGCGCCTCAATGCGCTCGACCACTCCACCGCGGCTGTACCAATCTGAAATTTCTAATGCCAGACCGCATGTTTTTGATGCGAAGTTTATACACTTATTAGAGACGGTCTAATATTTGGACTGAGATTTGATCAAAATCGAATTGTTGCAAAAGTGTGGCGTATACTATGGGCTGCATAAAAGATTAATCGAATGAATCAAATCCGTTGGATCAAAACTGCACTAATGACTTAAATTTAAGCAGAATGAATAAAGGGAAATGTGAAGAGTTTAGTTATTTTTGTGAACATGTAAGGCCGCGGTGGAGTAGCCAAGCGGTCTAAAGCACCTCGCTGTGGAGCGCGCGGTTTCTCGCCGTGGAGGTTCAAGTCCTCCCTGGGGCATGGGTGTGTGTGTTTGTCCGTAGGTTAGTTTGCCTAGGTTTAAGTAGTTTGTAAGCTACGGACTGATGACCACGCAGTTTGGTCCGATAGATTTACAGACATTTGAACATTTGAACATGTAGGTTTGTGTGTAAGACTGAGGAAAGTCCATGTTTACTAGCTTTACGGGAGACATACATCTATATCTGCATCTACACTCCGCAAGCCACCGCACGGCGTGTGGCGGAGGGTACTTTTTGTACAAGTGTCGCCTTCTCCTTCTGCTCTTCCAGTCGCGTATGTTCAAGACACTGGATGTCTCTTGCAGAAACGTACATTCTCGGAACTTCGAGAGTAGCCAATACTTCACTTAGCACTTCGTCATGATCCAAAAATGAGTTTAATATTCTGGTCCTGCGATGCAGGACGTCCCTTTCCTGCCCGACGGGACTTAAAAGTCCCAGCCCATTTACAGCGTCATAAAACAAAGTGGAATATTATATCTGACGTGTATTGCTGATGGGACGTCAGGGTCCCTCTGATATATCGTATGAAACACTCCCTGGCCGATATCTTTCAGTATCACTGCTCACAAAAAAAAATGTTTGTATAGTCTATGGGACTTAACTACGGGGTCATCAGTCCCTAAACTTACAAACTATTTATGAACTACTTACGAACTAGGACGGCACAAATATCCATGCCCGAGGGGGGATTCAAACCCCCGACCGTAGTGGCCGTGCAGACCGTGACTGGAGCGCCTTAGTCCCCTTGGCCACCGCGGCCGGCTCACTGCTCACAGACAGCAGTAAACAACGGACTGTTTTACGTCTGTGTGCACGATTTGGTCAGACGAGTTTTGTTGACACAAAAAGACGCTGTTGCGTGTTTTCACGTTGGTAATTTTGTTTTCTATTATTTTAGATAATGGAAACTGATATTATTCAATGACTAGAGCTCATTTTATTTATACATTGTTCAAAACTGTGCCTGCAAGGTTTTAGTACTGACATTGTGTCAAACGCTTTTTGTGCATGTTATTTTTGTAGTTTTCTTTGTTGCTGTGTGACAGTAATAAATGCTTGTAGTTTTCTTTTCTACGAATTACTAAATATGAATACGGTTCAGGGAAAACTACTGTTTGGTTTTTTACCCTTCATATCAATATCTAAAATGGCATTTCAATATAGAAATTTTACTTTCTGTTTCTTACTCGTAAATCCTTTTGATAACAGAGATACGCGTTTCATAATGTCTCCAAATTACATTATATTCTCTTGAACTTGGAAGTCCCATTTTTAAATTTTTTTTATTTTATATTTTTTGCGTCAAATAAGGAAAACAAAAATGTTTGAATACACTAATGTGTTTTTATTCACTCTGGTAGCAAAATAACCAAATATGAAGTTATATGCTCGAATATTTGATAGTTTGGGCAGGAAAGGGTTAAAGAACTCCAGTCTTGCAGCCTCTGCCACTGGATCCGATCATCTCCGTAACGCTTTCACGCCTGGCAAATAATCCTGGCCGTGGTGGAGTAGCCGAGCGGTCTAAGGAGCCTCGCTGCGGAGCGCGCGGTTGCTCGCCGTCGGAGGTTCGAGTCCTCCCTGAGGCATGGGTGTGTGTGTATTCTCCTTAGGTTAGTTTACCTTGGTTTAAGTAGTTTGTAAGATACGGACTGATGACCACGCAGTTTGGTCCGATAGATTTTCAAACATTTGATTTTGAAATAATCCTGTAACTGAGCGAGCAGCCCTTCTGTGGACCTTCTCTAACTGGTCTATCTTTCCCATCTGTTACGGATCCCACATTGACGAGCAGCATTCAAGTATTGGTCGAACGAGTGTTTTGTAAGCTATTTCCTTCGTTGATGGACTACATTTCCTGAGTATTCCTCCAGTAAATCTCTTTAAGGCATCTGCCCTACTCACGACTGATTTTTTTGTGGTCGTTCCACATCGTATTCATACGTCCAGGTATTTCATGAAAGTAACTGCATCTTGTAATTATTCTGCAACTGCGTAATCATATAACAAAGGCTCTCGTTGCTATGTATTCTCAATGCATTGCATTTCCTTATACTGGAGCATCAATTCCCGCTCCATGTAACAAGCACGGGTACGCTGCAGATCCTGCAGTATTTTATTACAATTTTCCAGCCTCACGACTTCACGATACATTACATTCTCTCAGCGAAAAACCTCATGGAACTTCCAACGTTATCTGTCAGGGAAGCTGCAGGAAATGTAATTAAGAGATCTGAGAGATTACGTACTACTATACACCATAACAGGAATTTGTTACGTTTCTGTATTTCATTAATAATGCCTAGAACGTTAATTTCGTTTAATTACCAAAAGGCATACTCTGTGCATATTAATTTTCTGTCATACTACTTTTCCTAACATACGCATTCTGACCTATTATGTGTTCCATTTTCGTTTCTCATAAATGGTAAAGAAAATAGCTTATTTCAGCAGTTTTGCAGCTCTGAAGCTTTTTAGATATTACCTGGGCTCGAATGCTGGCGCGTTTGAAGGTGTACGGTTGCAGCTGCAGGTCCAGCTTCATTACAGGAGTTAATACGGGCGCGCTGATAACACTTATCACTTGTCGAGCGTTTCCTGTTCTCTCTCCCTACCTCCTTCCCTCCTCTCTCTCTCTCTCTCTCTCTCTCTCTCTCTCTCTCTCTCTCTCTCTCTCTCTTTCTCTCTCTCTGTCTGTGTGTGTGTGTGTGTGTGTGTGTGTGTGTGTGTGTGTGTGTGTGTATAGCTTACTGGCAAGAAGAGGCAGCACCTATGTTACGGGACGAATCAACCAACACATATACCGGAATGATTTTGCCGTGCTGGTTTCGGGTTTCACCTTGTGTGTCGTGTTTTTCGTGGAACACTTTCTACGACGACAAATGTACAACTATATCTCAACGAAAGTATATTATAATTGATAAATGAGTTCAAACTACTATTAATAACATGCTAGTTATTGTGCCACACTTACGCACATTACTAAGGTACACTGATTTCAATAAAGAATACATAAAATGGGACTATATATTTAGCGTAATGACTAGAACTAATATCGATCCAGGTCACAAATCACTTCAGTTTAAAATATTCATATTTACGATGATCAACTGCCATGGGCTGAATGATCGTGTGTCTGACTGTGTCTCGAACCTGGTCTCAGGGAGTATTTTAACCAAATGAGCTATTCGGGAGTACACCAAGAATTCGGCGCAGCACGAAGATTAGTGTCTTCGTTGTGGCCAGGAACAGTTTTATTCTGAAGGAGTCTCATTACAGTGTACACGGCGATGCAGGATGAAATAACCGTTGCATGATGGAACAGTAGTCTATGACTATTCTAACCTCTGACATTCAGTCGTCTTTGTATCGCGAGTACTAGTTGATCTAGACATGCAGGTAGGTCTACGTAGTTTGAAAAGTGGGAGTTTGACTTAACAGCAGACTGAAGCTTCGAGTTCGGATGACACACGAAGTAAGAACTTTGACAGCACGCTAGGCAAAGATTCTGTTTCGATACACGTTTCGGCACTCCTTTTCGAGCTGTTACGAAATTCTGTTCTAATCTTAGCTGTTCTGGGGAATGTGTGTTTCCTTGTGGAAAAAACAGTTATAGTTGAGCCTCATAGCAGTTTTGGAACTGAAAGATATGTTTAGTTAATTCATTGTTGATGCGCTGAGTAACGACTTAACGCGCGTGGATTGAATTTTTGGAGACGGCCTTCCCCTGCATGTATCTTTCTTGCCGATACATTGTGCAAGAGCCCATCTAGCCACGTCTACCTGCGTCCTTGATGTCTGTAAAACCCACACGAGAGTTCGTTTACCACAGAAAATTGAACAGGACCGACCAGTCCGGTGATGCTTTCCTGTCGTTTAACATGGGTAATAACCACAACAAAACCAGCTGTTGCTGGCGCAGATTACAGTTAGGAAACAAGTTTTGCCGGCTCAAATCGTCTGCGCGGAAATCCCAGGACACGAGAACAACCAGTGGAAATCCACCGTGGCGTATTCCGTTGTCTGTTACAACCACCCAGCAATCTTCAGCATACTCTGACGTAAATCTGAGACGTGTTTTCCTGTTACAACCGCCCAGCAATCTTCAGCATACTCTGACGTAAATCTGAGACGTGTTTTCCTGTTACAACCACCCAGCAAACTTCAGCATACTCTGGCGTAAATCTGAGACGTTTTCCTGTCACGCCTGTTACACGAGATTGGAAAGATCGCGGGATTTTCGTTTCTGGCCTGCTGAATTTTAACTAAATGAGAACTTAATTATGCTGACTTGATGGATAATACAATATTTCAATCTTACGACTGCAAACTGCAAGATGCTCTGTTCTCAAGCTGTCTCATGTCAGTCCACATTCAAGTATAATCAGTTTATAGTATCCTGTTCAATCCAAAATTCACCCCGAATGAATATTTGGCTGTTCCTTATTCCGTCCTTGAAATTACTGAGCTAATACATCGGATCTAATTAGATTGCTTTAAGCCTAACAGGGTAAAAAGTGGAGAAAATGTATTTCAGTACATACTTAAGCTTGATCTTCTCGTACCTGCTGCCAAATGGCGTTGCGAATAGGCGGCAGACAGTAATCTCTAAAGGTTGAAGCTTCGATTTCTCCTACTTAACAGGACTGTCACATTTAGTAGCGCTCTGAAGAAATACAATTGCAATGTGACTTGTATAACATTTTATGCTGGAGGCGCCGTTTCACTCGAATGACCCGTTACTTTCGTGCGGTAAGGGTATAGTGTTTCTAATAACGCCACGGTGCTACTCAAAACAATATTGCTGTCGGCGGTTACTTCAATTTTTAGCAATAAATACTTCACAGGTGAAAGACGTGCTGCTACTCAATAACAGCATACATTTGGAGATATTGTCAGGTATTAGGTGAGCTCAATAACACTCAGTATATTGCGTGGAAAGGGTTTTATTCCTCGACTGACGCGACCGTTTAACGTACTGACACTAAGGAATTTTCTCTCTCTTATCGTCAATGAATTCATGGCAAAGATAAAAACATTGAACCTTTGTCAGATGTTGTTTTCGGTTCTGAGGGTGTACGTTTCTCGTGTCTGTTTCGTTACAAACTCTAGGACTTCGTTCCTATGAAAAATTTCGAATTGGTGTTCACACAAAATGCCTTCTTTCGAAAATGGTTTATTTTTACACCCTGTATGTTCGTCTAATTGCTTAAATTTGGCTGGCCTGTAAAGCAGAGAAAAGGTTCGTCAGCACTGAGATATACATTACAAAGTTTGTGTAACTAAGGCAACATCTGCTTTGGTCATCGGTCACCAGACTTACACACTACAACCGCGCGGCACATATACATTTGTTAGAACCAAAATTATTCACTTTTGAATAGATTCAGCTGTAGTAAAGATACTACCGATAGAGGAAACTGAAGAGAAGGAAGGAAGATACTGTTTAACGTCCAGTCGACAGCGTGGTTATTAGAGGCGGCATGATTTGTTGTTTCTATCTACAAAAATCTGAAGCTACAACCTATTGAGTGAGTTGTTGCAGTGGTGAGCATACTGAATTTTCATTCACAAAGAAGATGGTTCAGATCCCCGACTGGCCATCCACATTTAGTTTTTCCTTAATTTCCCTGAATTTCTCTAGGCAAATGTCGGGATCGTTCCTTTGAAAAGGTACTGCCGGATGTCTTTCCCCTTCCTTTAGTAATCCAACCTTGTGGAACATCTCTAACATCCTCGTTGTCGACGTCACGTTGAAGTCTTCGATTGTAGCAGCAAAATCCTCGCTGTATTCACGACTAAGCATAGCAGCCATTAAAATTACTCAGTAAGTCTGAAATTTGAAAATTAAAAAAAAAAAAAAAAAAAAAATGTACATAGTCTTGAACACTGTGTGATTTGATGCTTAAGCACTTCACAATGTGTCATGTTCTATTTTTGTTATAAAACAGTTCAAAACTGTCAATATTTGTTGTACACAAACGCTTTCTATGTGCTGCTGCACGTTATATTATAAAGATGCTTATTACTACCCGGCAGTAGTGTTTATTGTACAGTCATTGGTGTGAATGCACGGGAAAATATTTGGTTTAGTCGATGAGTCTATCAGTGTTATACCATATAAAAACTTTACTGGGTAGAAGATAACAGATCACGTTTTCAAAGAATGAATAAAAGAAACAATCACATTAACGTATATCGAGACTCATAGGAACCATGTTCTGTAACGGGTTGACTGTGATTTGTACTGTAATTATTGAAATACGGAGGAAAAGGAAGTACGTAACTGGATGTTAAATAGGGACGACAAAAACTTTTTCTGAGAATCGAATTGACAAGGTTTTGTCACTAAAGACGTGCAGAACTTGCAAGTTCTTGCTGTTAAACCAGTTTCTTCCAAAGCAATTAGTAGGTTTTTTCCTCTCATTAAGCGTGTTGACGTTCTGCGGTAATGAGAGAGCCATATAATTGTCCTTATACACGAAAGTAGTTATTACTGTTTGTGACAGGTAAGAGACAGTTATTCGCAATTAGAAGACTGCGACTTCTACGTAGTAATTGTTCCTTGTTAACAGTTTTAAAAAAACTTTTTGAGTCGACGGTTTCCTTGGTCTATGATGCCTTTAGTACATGATATTGGAATCGAATGTTGGGTAAATAACCTTAACATTTACAAATGGATAGGAGTAGAAAAATAATACAGTTATATGTACTGTGTGTGTTCGTCGTGATATGGTGGGCCCCCTGTCAAATTCGCCATTTGTCAGGGTTGTCGGATCGCGATAATCTTCTTGAACCATTTATCTACGGCTTGAAGCGTCGTCAGTCAGGGATCACGCTCTGAGGGCTTACGTTTTATTGCAGGAGAGAAACGGATGATCTGGTCTCTCTGGCTCTATCGGGACATGATATTAGGTCGTGTAATGGAATGGAGCGAGCCAGACGGGACAGCTGCGACTATAAGATGGGTATGGGGAGATGGACGTTGGTGGATGACGTCAGAAGACCAGCGTAGAGTCCCCGTAATGGATGGAAACGTTTAGATGTCTAGCCATTGTCTCTATCCGCATGTTCACCGCACGACTGCCAACCACTACAGACGCTATCTACAGGCAGTCAGCACGGGCGTCGGGAGGCACTTGTCATGAACACAAGATGTTGCCCAAGTCACGTTCGTTAATATATGGTGTCTAGAATGCCTCACCTGGCTCTCAATTTTCCCCAGTGATGGGCTGATGGCATAACGAATACTAGCGGCATTCAGTTATTTCGCCTCCGCCAGACGCTAAATGATACCCACCCCATTCGCGAGATGGGGATCGTCAACGTACGCACGAGGAAAGCAGCGAAGTACGTCCGTACAGTGGATAAAATGTGGACCCAATGGCGCAGTAATATCAATGGCCTCCTGACTGAAGCACTGATGGCCGCGTCCCGCATTTCAGCCACCACTTTGAGCACACCGAGCCATCCCTCTCATATGTGAGGCCTTTTCAAATGTTCAAATGTTTGTATAGTCTATGGGACTTAACTACGCGGTCATCAGTCCCTAAACTTACAAACTACTTATCAACTAGCTACAACTAAAGATGGCACAAATATCCGAGGGGGGCGATTCGAACCCCAGACCGTAGTGGCCGTGCAGACCGTGACTGGAGCGCCTTAGTCCCCTCGGCCACCGCGGCCGGCGAGGCCTTTTCATTAATAACAGCTACGCACATGTCGACTTCCCCAGCATCAAATTACCAACGATGAGTTACATATATCGGTTAATGATGGGGATCCATGTTCGGAATTTGACTGAGAGTCGACGTTCCACGCCTGTATGATTCTGTGACCCGTGTTGTATTGCACCAAACACCATGCCTTTCTTGGTAAGGTGGCGCGCGACACGTGGTACGATGTTGTCAACGTATGAGTATGGTTGACTCCACCTTTCTGGTCGCAGATTCGCCTGATGGATACAAATTAATGTCGTCTGTATGGGCCTTCCACAGATGTATGGCTGTTGGTTCAGATGATCCGCGCCCTGTATCTTCGAACAGCGCCACACACGGTTGTCACGGATGCCGCGCGGGAGTAGCCGAGCAGTCTGGAGCACCACGTTACGGATTGCGCGGCCTCCCGCGTCGGAGGTTCGAATCCTCCTTCGGCCATGTATGTGTGTGTTGTCCTTAGGTTAGTTTAACTTAGTTTAAGTAGTTTGTAAGATTAGGGACTGATGACCAACGTAGTTTGGTCCCATAGGATTACAAACATTTGAACATTTTGAATTTGAGTCACGGATGAACGTCTTAATTTTTTTGGAAGTGTTTCTACGGATCACCCCCCCCCCCCCCGGTCGCAGTTGAATCCTACGTAACGGGTAGGAGATGATGAGCTGATACTGCTCTTGTTACCAATCCTGACCTGGGATACGAAATCTGTACATACTATAAAAATGTATGTTTGTGTATACGTTTCACATCCTTAAACTACAAGATCGATTTCAACCAAAGTAGGTGCACATATTCCTTACTATCGGTACCCTACCCCTTTCAGGCCCTTCCCACACAATTGTGCGTTTCTGGTTTTGCTCGCTTTATTTATTTGTGATTCACGCTAGGAAGTTCGGGCCTGCATCACACAAACGTGGATCGACTGTGGTATAGTGTGCAACGTGTTTTAGTTCCATGTTTATACACAGTGTGGCACCAGCAATCAGCAAACTTCCAGTACACTTCCAGTACACTTACAATGGTGGCAAGAAAGACTAGTTGATAATGTGTTGATAACCTTGTTTTGATATGTAAAGCTATCATATCTGACAGTCAGTTGATTTTATATGATGACATAATAACATTTCTTTCAAAGGAATGTTATTGTAAGATGGTGCAGTTCATAAAAATTTGTAGTGAATGCCCAAAACAGACAATTGGGTGGGTGCTAAATTTTTGAGAATAAATTTATTTTCTTTTTTGTAATGTATTTCGTATCTTAAACGTACCTCCCTGTATTAATGTCACATCACCTACAACTTTGGGTCTGAAAGGGCTACTCCATTCACCGAACGAAATTTTATGTATCCAGTCACCTTCATCTTGTTTTGAAGGTTTAGTCTGCAAAATTTCATCAAGATCGGGACAAAGCTATAGCTTTGTATGCAGTAGAAACACTGACACTCTGATAAACGCACTTTTTTTTCTTCTAATTTAGCAATTTTCAGGTAGACTTCCCAAAAATTTCATTTTATACATACCTTGTCCTCAGAATTACGAACACACCAACAAGAAAAAAGATCAGCCAAATTGGTCAAGCTCTTCTCAATTTCTGGCGTGACCAAGGGAAAGAAGTATTCAGTTTTATATTAATAGATGTATAATCCAAGTGATATCTACCTAATAAAGTTGTATTTTGTTGAGTAAATTACCAACAGAGTATGAATTTTATATTTTCCTTTTCTTTCTAATGCTCATTTATACGTCACGAAGCCGGCCGCGGTGGCCGAGGGGACTGAGGCGCTTCAGTCACGGTCTGCACGGCCACTACGGTCTGGGGTTCGAATCGCCCCCCTCGGATATTTGTGCCATCCTTAGTTGTAGCTAGTTCATAAGTAGTTTGTAAGTTTAGGGACTGATGACCCCGTAGTTAAGTCCCATAGACTCTACAAACATTTGAACATTATACGTCACGAAAACCTGGAAACCATTGTAATAGGCACTTCAAAACATCATGTTGTATTTTATATATAAATTCAATTTTTTTCTGTCCTATTCTTAAGAGTAACACAAAATTTGCTTAAAAGAATTCATACTATTTGCAGTCAGGTCTCAGGATGTAAAAAATCGGCTGTTATTATAAAGAGAATGACACAATATAACGACACGAATTAAGTTTCGTAATATTTCTGATTAATTTTCTTCGTAATAAGTATGACGTCACTTTCACTTAGCGAAATGAAGCAGTGCTTTAAGTTACTGGAGCAGTCTTGTTGTAAGCCTCGTTTAGCCAACCTGATATAACTTCCGTAAATCAGCCGAGGCGACTGCCAGGCTACTTCCTCTAACAAGAAGACGTTTAAATTCCTGTGCCACAGCTTACCAACAGATAGAGACCCGTCTTCACGGTAGTTCAACGATAAATTTATTTCCTTTCAAAGGAGCGAAGTTCGTTTCTTTGTCCGCTCATTTAAGTTAACTCTTTCATTCCCAGTGTTGTTCCTCAACAACAACGTATTAAAAGCTGATTTATACCGTATTATGTGTATCAATCCTTAAAGTGGCATTGTTGTTGATGAACAACATGCTTCTAGTACGACATTTTGCCGCTTGGTACGGCGTATAGCCACTTCTGAGGCATTAATCTGTCCATCTTGGAGGTTGTGTTACGTTGCCGTTTGTACGTGGCTGAGAGTGTGCGCGTGAATGTGGTTCATGCTATTTTATTTCAGCAGTGAATTGTCCTGTCTTTGGTGCTGTGGTGAAAATAATGCTAGCATTATTGATCAGATAGTGTTAACTATCAACAAAATAACGTCCCAAGTAATAAAATACTTCGATACAAACGTCTGTGTTGTGCATGAAATACATGACATAGAAAAACAACATTTTGATAAAAAATTAAAAAAAACATTTTCATGTTTAGTGCACTGTATTAATACAGAAAACACTGAATTTTAATTTTTCCAAGGCTGAATTCACAATGTGGGGATGAAAGGTTTAAGAGATCTTGTGGTTTTCTCAAGCTCAGTTCCAGCGCTTATCGAGTTGAATTTGAAGTACTCGTGTCTGAGTTAATCCCTCCCACACCTACAACGTGCGTGGCGCTGTCACGTTCTTTCACAAACCGAGCGTACTCGTGTCTGTGTAAATGCTGCCCACTTACAACCTGTACGTCGCTGTCACATTAAACTTTGGCACTCTTTCGCCAACGCCCAAAGCCCACGAACAGCATCAATCTCTTAAGAGGTGAATCATTCCGGACAAAAAATGCGGAGCTCGCTCGTCGCTAGCTGCGAGCCAAAACAGAGCAAAAATAGCCTGTTGGATTGTTTATCGTTTCCATCTACATCCCGTAGTCAGCCAGCGACGCCGAATATAAGCAGCGATACATTCGCTTAGTTTCCGCTTTATCGGTTTTCCAGCTCTTTATTTGTTCATGTGAAGTACAATAATATCGCTAGAGAAGCCGCAATGCTAAAATCATTGCTTGTTGCTGTATTATGAGCCAGACCGCTCGCATATGTAGGTGTTTTCAACATCGTACACACATCTTACATTTTGTAAACAGACGTATAGAAACAACATCGTAACACGAATAACCGTTATGCCAGTGTACATCACTGAACACATATAATCGAATGTTTAGTGTAATTCTATTGCTTTATCAAAATCAACCATATTTCCACCAGTTTGTTGACATATAGGGAGCAATGTCAATAATAGAACAAACTAATCACCCTCTTTCGGTTTTCAACAGACAACAATATTACAAAAGAATCGGGTATAGATTCAGCTAAAATAATCAATTCAGATACTTTCTGAACCGTTTAAGATACCGTAATTCTGTTTTCAAAGTTGGAATGTTTGTAACCCTAAGGGACCAAACTGCTGTGGTCATCGGTCCCTAGACTTACAAAGTACTTGAATAACTTTCGCTAAGGCCAACATACACACATGCCCGAGGAGGATTCGAACCTCCGACGCGAGCGGCCGCGCAGTCCCTGACATGGCGCCTAGAACTGCGCTGAAATTCTGTTTTCATTGAAATGTATTATGAGAAGGTTCTAATAAAATGGCGCATAGTTTTTTTTCATAGCTATATTAATGACTGTGATATCAGTATCGACATCACTTTTTAACATGGAATTGTAGTTATTTCTGCAGCTAGTACAGTAGTTCCCAACGAGACGAATTCACAGTGCTTCACTCTTGGGTGTACAATTAGGCTGTTCTTCTTCCGCGTTCCTTCCCCATTTTGTGTCAAGAAGTAACATGTCTAGTTCCTATTGGTGCGTGAGAGGCTTTTTTTTTTTTTTTTTTCTCCATTCAGTGCTCGGCACACGTCAACTGTATAGACAGAATGAAAGTTTTCTCTGTGTCACTTTTAAACAGGGATACATGTTGTTTTGCTTTGTTTCCACGTATCCGAGATGACATACTTACTAGTTATAAGCACTAGCTCGATACAAGAGGCGTGTTTCACTGTATCGAAGATGAATAAGTGCTTATAGTATTTAAGGTATGCGTTTTAGAGCCCGTGTTTATAAGAGTATTTTTTCATTTTACCTCCTCCAAAAATATGGAAATCAAAGAACTTAAAGATGCTCACGTACTCATAGCTCTTCAGTTACGCGTTATACCGCCCACGATGCCTACTAGAAATTTCTGGACTATTTAACAACCTGTATGTTCTTGTTGTTATCTCTTGGCTCTGAGATTATAGTTTAAACAAAACAAAAACAAAGGTTGTATTTTTTAGCCAACAAAGTTGTTATTTTCAGAGGTCTTAAAACCACTCCTAAACGTATCACCGTTTGATCTTATTTGTTTGATCTTTACTCTTTTCTTTTTCAAGATTTTGACAGAAAAACAGAATAGTTGTATTTCTGATTCCCCCCTCCCCCACAACGCTGATGAGCTGAGAGATAAAAAAGAAACAATAGAAAACATTAAAGATGTAGAAAAGGAAAAAAGTTGAATTTTATTTAAAAGTACTTGATAATGCTCGAAGATCAAAACTGTGTAATCTTAGAACGAGTTAAGAAGAAAATTACAGTTTCAGGCTATATTAAACTATTTAGGAAGTATTTCATGAACATTTAATGATAGCAAAACTATAAAGGTAACCATTCGAAAAAGGGAGAACATTTTTCTGAATTTTTAATAGGTGTCATGTACTTGACGATTGAACTGTTGAAGCAACTATGATATTTTTAAATGGGGTGGATTTAGAAAGCTACTGCAGATATCAGTTCAGCGATATAACGTATTTTAATCAGGTTTGTTTCCATCGGAAATTTAATTGACGAGTGCTACGTCAGGTGGTACCATGCGTTAGTACATCCACGATAAATCATATTGTCTTTGATAGTCTGTTCTGAAGATAGCAATACAGTAACTGAAAACGAGCTGCAATCTACAGATTAAAATTTTACGACCGAAAGTGTTGTACCTCCTAAATTGGACATTCTAGTGTTTACGCTGATCTTTTTTGTTTCCTTTGCAGAAATGTCCAAATTGTGTGGTAGACCGAAAACCAATGCCACAAGCGCAGCACATTCACTTTCATTGTCACGGATTACGAAGTAGTAACTGTTCCGTGTAGGCAGCCTTGGTTCTCACTTCCAGAACAATAGCCACTTACTTTTCGGGACATTTATATACTGCTAGTACGAAGCAGCCTGTCACACTCTTGCTCGTTCCATGACCTCTTGTAGGTTGTTAATAAATTTCCTCATTCTACACACATCTAAAAGGTGTTGCATCTCAAAGATTCTCGAGGTTCGTGATCGTGTATATAAAAAAACAATTGTGATAAACAAACACAGCACTTTATTATTGCTCATGAAAACAGAAACTGACAAGTTGGACGACATTAACCTAGACATTCTGAATTTGTCTTCCGGACTGCAGCATACGCCGGTACCCCCGAATAAAGCGGTAACACGTCTTTTTGCACTGATGCGTACCCTCTATTCGTCGTGGCATACTGTCCACTAGATCATCAACGGAACCGTTGCCCGGTATGTCCCATTCCTCAACGGCGATTCGGCGTAAATCTCTCTGTTAGGTGGGTCATCTCCTCCAAAAACAGCTCTTTTCAATGTATCTCAGGCATGTTCTATAGGGTTCATGACAGGAGAACATCTACAGAAATAAATACTCTGCAAGACACTTTGAAGTGCATGTCAGAGGGTTCATCGAACCGCTTTTATGTTTCTCTGCAGTTCCAATCTCTAATCCTCGCGGAAAAAAGGAACATCTAAATGTTTCTATTTTCGTTCTGATTTCTCTTATTTTATTATGATGATCATATCTCCCTATGTAGGTGGGTGCTAACAAAATATGTCCGCATTCGGAAGAGAAATTTGGTGAAAGAAATTTCGCAAATAGATCTCGCCACCACAAATAACTCTTTTCTTCTAATGATTTCCTCCCCAAGGCGTGCATAATTTCTGTGACATTCTCTACCCTATATCGCGATAGTACAAAATGAGCTGCCCTTCTCTGAACTTTCTCGAAATCGTCTGTCAGTCCCACTTGGTGGGGATCCCACAATGCGCAGCAATACTCCAAAATAGGAAGGAAGGAAACGTCAACGTCGCGTCGACAGCGTGGTCATTAGAGACGGAACTTACGCTCGGATTTTCGGGAAAGGATGTGGGAGGAAATCGGCCGTGCCCTTTGAAAGGAACCATCCCGGCATTTGCCTGGAGTGATTTAGGGAAATCACTCTCCAAAATACTACTCACAAGTGTATTGTAGGCAGTTTCTTTTCGTAGAACTGTTGCATCTTCTAAGTGTTATGCCAACGAAACGTAGTCTTTGGTTCGCTTTGCTTACAATATTGTTGTTTTCAGTTTGTTTGTAATTGTTACTCCTAGGTATTAAGTTGAATTTACGGCCTGTAGTTTTGACTGATTTATCGTGTAAATGAAGTTTAACGGGCTTCTTTTAGTGGTCATATGGATGACTTCACAATTCTCATTATTAATGATCAATTGTCATTTTCTGCACCATGCAGATATGTTATCTAAATCATTTTACAATCGCTTTTGATCTTTTGGTGACTTTACTAACCGATAAGGTCCGCGAACAATCTAAGTCTGAAATTTCATTGAAATCTAAGACTGTCCGCAAAAACAATTGTAAGGTTGAATTTTTATTTCATTTTTCAATAGTACTTTTTGTTTGAGACTGAGGTTTTAACTTTATGTGGAACTAAGTTAAATTAGGCTACGAATATTATAGTTTGTAATTTGGGTGGCCAACGTTCTGGGAATCTAGCGTTAATCGTATATTGAACCTTAGAATTAATATGGTCACGTAAAAAAACGTATCACCTGTCTCACTAAAACCGAGTACAGGTTCCAAATTGTCATGATATGAAAAATATGGAAAGAAAACGCACCCGATAACTAAATGTTAGAGAAGAACCCTCAATAGAAAATGTAGTCTTTAATAAATTGTCATTCAGTGGAGCTGATGTCTCGTCAGAAAACTACATAATCAGCGAAGTGTGTCACTAATTAATTGAGCTTGTCATATTGGGATGGATAAATCATGTACTCAAAAAATCAAATAGACATGCCTTATTTCCACTATTAAATAAAAATCGTACAGGTCCTAGTAAGTCCTAAACAGATGAAGTGATGACTAGAACTAAACACTGTTGAGGAAATTTAGAGGACCGTAATTTGAAGCTGACTGCAGAACGATTTTGCTACCGCCAACTAACGTTTCGTGTAAAGACCACGAAGATAAAATAAGAAAAATTAGGGCTCATACAAAGGCATACAGGCATTAGTTTTCCCTCGTCCTATTTCGGAATGGGATGAAAAAGTTAATGACTTGTAGTAGGACGAGGTACCCTCCGCTACGCACCTTACGGTGGATTTCGGAGTATGTATATATGTAGAAGTACATACAGATGAGAGCGTGGAAGATATAGTAAGGACTGCAAAATTTTTAACTCAGAATTTCTGTTTTGGATCTCTTACTCGCAAAGCATATCCGTAACAAGCGCGCAACGTGCATATCTGCAACTGCGTTCTCAAATAAACTGGTCGCGTAAATATCACAATTACTGTAGGTTTTTATGTGTGGCTGTTTGGAAGGTAAATGACATGAACATATATCTTCAACACTCTTGTGATTCTTCAGTTTCTCCCGGCGTATTTGATAATCAAAATATCCACGGGTGTACTGCCGGTCTATAGTGTCCAACGGGCACCGTTAGACACTATAGACCGGCAGTACACCCGTGGATATTTTGATTTTCAGCACTCTTATTTAAAATGGCTATAAAAATAAACTTACGAAAAATCTGATATTATTGTAGGCACCTCGTTCTTCTACCATCGAATGACACAAATTTCTAGTTAAATTACACCCTTAAACTTATGAGTTTTTACGAGATTTGTTGGTCTATGAGTCTCTACGAGTCTCACAAGCGCAGTGAAGGTTGGCCGGCCGCGGTGGACGAGGGGACTGAGGCGCGCCAGTCACGGTCTGCACGGCCACTACGGTCGGGGGTTCGAATCCCACCTCGGGCATGGATATTTGTGCCGTCCTTAGTCTTAGGTAGTTCATAAATAGTTTGTAAGCTTAGGGACTGATGACCCCGTAGTTAAGTCCCATAAGCTTAACAAACATTTGAATATTTTGTAACCAATTTCGACATTCCGTGTCCGCCTCCGTAGCTCAGTGCCAGCGTCGCTGACTACCACGCAGGAGGCCCGGGTTCCATTCCCGGCAGGGGACTGGGTGTTGTGTGTTGTCCTAATCATCATCATCTCATCATCATTGGCACGTAAGTCACTCACGCGGCGTCAACTAGAAAGACTTACACTAAGGCGGCCGAACAATCCCGCAAGGGATCTCCCGGCCAAGAAAGCCGTACGCTCATTTTCATTTTGATATTCCGTAGTGAAAGTCTTTGTGATATGCCATTTTCAGTTTAGTGGCGGCGCTGCGTCAATATTAACATTTTCTATGTAGAACTGTCGAAACAAATTTTTGGAAACCCAAAATTAGGAACAATATTTTCCAAAGTAAGAAATTGTATGTTTTAATTCTTTGTTCTGCTGTTACTGATTGAGTAAATATTCTGAAGATTTTCTGCAAGGGTAGTGTTTATATATTCCCTAGTAATAGTATAGTTCGTTTTCCATAACTAAAACACTCCCTGTTCACTCGTAATCATAAATTTAAATAACGTACCAGATATTACGGTATTTTCAGTAAATTTCTTACAAGAATTTTCACCAACCACATGATTACCGCGGAAAGAGCTGATCAACTAAGTCACGTATAGTGATAATTAGTAAGCTGTTTGATGCTACAATGAACTCTCCGTTGCGCTTATCTGCTAAAAGTAGCTTTTAATTATAAGAATTTTTAAGCTGTAGTACCACTTGCTTTACCTACGTACTCCGGGCTGCAAATTATGAAAAGGGATAGGTGTAGTAGTGAGTGGCGCTATGTAGCAGGCGACTGCAGCAGACGGGAATATTCGCGCTGTCAAACGCCGCGCCGCCTCACCGGCGCACCTTTCCCGGAGCGGACGAAATTACATTAGCCGAGCTTCCGCCCTGAAGATGTCCCGAGTTTATCACATTTTAGTTTCCGCTTCCTGTGTTAGATTACCTAACTGAGTTCTGTCAAATGTTCCGAGTTATTGCATTACAACGGACCCTTAGAGACTGCACGGCGAATCAGTGTGGCGAATGGATGGGTGGCGGCCGAAAGTTGCAGCTGCCTCCTCATTTCACTTGCTTAACTCGATTCCTCTGCCATGTTCAATTCTAGTGGTTTTTCTCCTGCTTGGCTTTTTATATACAGGATGTTACAAAGAGGTACCGCCAAACTTCCAGGAAACATTCCTCATACACAAAGAAAGAATATATATTATGTGGACATGTGTCCGAAAAGGCTTAATTTCCATGTTAGAGCTCATTCTAGTATTTATCTTTAAATGTAAATTGAAATAATTCGTGCAGACAGTTGTCAAAATACCCAATTGTTTCTTTACTATGTTCTGCACTTCCTCGATTCACGCCATCAAAAATGTTCAAATGTTTGTTAAGCTTACGGGACTTAACTACGGGGTCATCAGTCCCTAAACTTACAAACTACTTATGAACTACTTACAACTAAGGACGGCATAAATATCCATGCCCGAGGGGGGATTCGAACCCCCGACCATAATGGCCGTGCAGACCGTGACTGAAGCGCCTCAGTTCCCTCGGCCACCGCGGCCGGGCGATTCACGCCATCAACACAGATTTTCTGTGAACGTTTGGGCAGGAATTGTTTGTGATTGGGCCTCATGTTCTTCCACCTACGCTCACTCGAGCACGTTATCATGATTTCATACTGTGCTGCTAGAACATGTGCCTTTACAAGTACGACACAACATGTGGTTCATGCACGATAGAGCTCCTGCACATTTCAGTCGACGTGTTCGTACGCTTGTCAACAACAGATTCGGTGACCAATGGATTGGTAGAGGCGGACCAATTTCATGGCCTCCACGCTCTCCTGACCTCAACCCTCTTGACTTTCATTTATGGGGGCATTTGAAAGCTCTTGTCTACGCAACCCCGGTACCAAATGTAGAGACTCTTCGTATTCGTATTGTGGACGGCTGCGATACAATACACCATTCTCCAGGGCTGCATCAGGGTTTCCATGCAACGGAGGGTGGATGCATGTATCTTCGCTAACGGGGGACATTTTGAACTTTTCCTGTAACAAAGTGTTTGAAGCCACACTGGTACGTTCTGTTACTTTGTGTTTCCATTCCATGATTAATGTGATTTGAAGAGGAGTAATAAAATGAGCTCTAACATGGAAATTAAGCGTTTCCGGACACATGTCCACATGACACATTTTCTCTCTTTTTATGTGAGGAATGTTTCCTGAAAGTTTGCCTGTACTGTTTTTTAACACCCTGTACATATTTGTTTACTGCTGTTTAATAGTTTTACAGTCCGGCGAAGACGAGAATGATAACCCGATGAGGTGATGCATTGATCGAAATACGTAAGCCTAAAGAAAGTGATTAAATTCGGATAGAACAAAGTTCATACGTCTGTCTCGCCCCCTAAATCAGTGTTTCTCAACCTTTTCAAATATGCGACCAGGTTTCGAACCCGCGACCCTTTGGTTCCCAGCCCGAGACTACCAGGCCCAACAGAATTACATATTGTATCGTGTTCTTTTACCTATCGATTGGTTCCTGAAAACAGTTTTCAGATATTCCGCTTATTCATCATTAACACACTGTTTTATAAAAAAAAATTATGATCTATTCATAATAAATTTACACAAGGAACTCCGTAATTTTAAGATTAAATAAATTTCACTCAGGCAAACATTTTTGTATTACTGCAACCCTGGTCATCTTATAGTGCAAGTACTACTCCTGTGACGGCGACCCCCCCAGCAAGACTTTGCAACCTCCCTTTGGATGGTGACCACATGTTGAAAAACACTGCCCTAGAAAATATAAGATGCATTTTGAAACAGTTGTTTGTCGCTCCGTACTTGTGAGTTATCTCCAATTAAAAGTTTCTCGAATGAGCTTCAGATCTTCCTCCCCTTCCTCATAAGAGAACGACGGTAAAATTTCCAGCTACGTATAAATAAGGAAGTCGCAATAATTGGTAAGATATTGTAGGATGAACTACATTCCGAACTATTATAGTTTGTGTGTTTCCGCCTCTACATTCTGATCATAATACGTTAGACATTTAACGCAAAGCAGACACCGCTGATATCCCGTGAGCGTTCAGAACATATACGGGGGTGACAATTATTGAAATATATGAAATTAAAATCGTCGTAACTCCTGAACGTTTGCGTTAGGACATTTAAACTGCACTGGTGACTGCAGGGCATGGTGGGAATCAGTATGTTGTTCAGCGACGAAACCCACTTACATTTAGATGGGATAGACAATATGCAAAATTGGCGCATTTGGGGGACAAAGAATCCTCATTTCGCGATATTCAGTGACGCAATAATCTGTGCGATATTTCTTGATAGCAACGTGACTGCCGAACAATACGTGAAGGTATTGGAAAATGATTTCAACCCCATTACTCAAAGTGACCCTGATTTCGTCAAGATGCGGTTCATGGAAGACGGACCTCGACCTTATAGGAGCAGCAGAGTTTTTAATGTTCTGAGGAGCATCTGGCTGTGAGGTAGCCACAGGCCACTGGCATATTTCCTGGATCTGAACACATGCGGCTCCTTTTTGTGGGATCTATTAGAGACAAGGTGTACAACAGTAACCCCAAAACCACTGCTGACCTCAAAACAGCGATTCAGGAGGTGAACCACAGCATCGATGCTCCGACACTTCAGCGGGTCATGCAGAATTTCGCTACTCCTCTGCGCCACGGAAGGCAGACATAACTTAAATCCGAACATCTGTAGTGACGCTTATATGTTGAATAAAGTCTGTACATGCCTTAGTTTGTAACTAATAAACGTTTTGTGTCATATAGTTCTAAAATTGTTAACCTCTATATATAGATAAGGTATTTAAAATGAAGGGTACGCTATAATTATGTTAAAAGGAATTCGATAGCTCGCGAGGAGAGCTTACAGTCGTTTAATGCTTGCTCATATGTGGAAAGAAATGTGCAGATCGTAAATGTACAGGCCTAGCTGCGTAGCGCGCCGCTGCTCACCGTCGGAGGTTCGAGTCCTTCCTTGGGCATGGGTGTATTTGTTGCCCTTACCATCAGTTAGTTTAAGCAGTTTGTAAGCCTAGGGACTGACAACCAGCGTAGTTAAGTCCCATAGATTTACAAACATTTGAGCACTTTGAAATGTACAGGATGTTCATAATTAAAGCCCAACTTTCAAAATGCTGTACAAAAAGAACCACGGGGCAGAATGACTGCAGATTTGAAATTAATATACTTGACAAAGGGAGAAACGCAATTGCATAATAAAAAAGTCCCGCGCTATGCGCGGAGTAAATGACGTCCACATCACACACAACTTGTGCTACTGTTAGTGGGAATTTCATCCACCACGGTAAGGTTGATCCAAGAAGTACAAAGAGATCTGGAAGAAAAGGGAATTCGGGAATCAGAAATACATAACAGGGTGATTTTTAAATCGAAAATTCAAGCCTTTGCAGCTTTCGAGGACAGAACTAGACCGATAACGAAGTCATCGTGGACAGAAGAGCGAAGAAGGATGCAAAGTATGAGAATGAAAGAATAATGGAAAAGGAGGAAGAACAGAAGAAACGAAGCTGATATGAATTAACGAGATCCTAAGATGGCCAAAACGAATGAAGAAGAAGAAGAAGAACGGAATTTCCTTAAAGCTGAGGCCGCAGAGTCGTCTTTCTTGCAAAAAAAGCTTCACTAGCAGAGCTCTGAACCTAAATTGAGAGACCCGTGACAATATGCAATAGGAGGCGAATGACACAAACCCCGCGTGTTTATGCGGAATGCAATGTATCGTGCGCATATTCCGTGCCGGCCGCGGTGGCCGAGGGGACTGAGGCGCTCCAGTCACGGTCTGCACGACCACTACGGTCTGGGGTTCGAATCCCCCCTCGGGCATGGATATTTGTGCCGTCCTTAGGATTAGCTAGTTCATAAGTAGTTTGTAAGTTTAGGGACTGATGACCCCCCTAGTTAAGTCCCATAGACGCTACAAACATTTGAACATTTGAGCATATTCCGTGGTTTGCATCATCTGTCGCTCACAGCGTCCATCTATTGATAAAAGTTAGGAACTACATTCTTTTAATGCCATCGCGTTCCTCCCCTTCGTCAAGTATCTTTTGTACAAATCTGCAGTCATTCTGCCCCGTGGCTGTTTTTGTACAGTATTATGATAGTGGGATTTTAATTCTGGACACCCGGTATATAAACCGGTATATACCTCACATTTCACTTTTAGCCTTACGGAAATTTCCGCTACAGATGTTGAAATATTATACAACTATCATGTTAAAACTTTTTTAGAATTTACTGAATGCCGTTTGGTGTTTTATCGTTACGTGTAAAAAGAATGGATCTTACTTATTTATGTAGATTTATAATTATTACCTAAAGTAACACAGTTGTGCCTATTCACATTATCATTTGCTGAAAACCTTGTTTCATTACATTGAACTATTTATGGCACACTACAATGTTCGTGGGACACCTTCGATATTGTACACTAATAAAAATGCCGTTTTTGTAGAATCTCGTATGATATTTTGCGTATTTTTTAAATATGACTCCACCTCAGTAACGGCTATATGGATAGCAAAGTAATAAAATCAACTAACAACTCGGACGAATGTTGGTTTTAATATAGCTTTACCAAGGTTTCAACAGCTTTAAACCTATTTTCTTCAGAAGTTCGTGCCTAAAAATTCATATTAAAATAAACGTCCCTCTACGAAGACTTGAACCAGGTCATTGAGCTACACGAAATTATTATTATCTATACACATAATTAAATATTTACGGATCCCTTAGAGAGTCCCTCTTGCATTTTTCCCTTAAAAATATTCCTCCTCATATTAAACAAGTGCTGTCTCCCTGTTGAGAGGTCACCACCAGCCATATAGATATACCTACACTACCATAACGTTGCAAGCTGAACATCTTGGGGACTAATGCTGTTATGGTAGATTCTGAAGGTTACGTTCAGATTCTGCCACTGTGACTACGACCAGACATGTTATCTAGGTCAAAGAAAGGAGAACAAACTGCTTACGTCTTCGCTTCGTCTGTTTGTTTATGAACGTCTGCTTTCAATTGCATCAACAGCGTCATGACTCCAATGTCCTCATTACTTCTGAACAAGAAGTCACGTACGAGCTGGCTGGTTATCCTTCAAAACGCAACTGTCTTCATTACAAACACCTATGCAGCCGTCTATACTGTCCAATGACGTAAAAAATCATCTTCCGTTGTTTGTCCTTATGTATAATAAATCAGTTGAGATTTTGTAGTACGACGGCTGCGTAAGTGCATGTGTCCTCCTTCATGATGAGGTAATATTCGGGAACCAGGCCATAAAGCTTTGTCTAATCGCTTGTGAACTGCTGAACCTGACGAATGTACCAGACAACACCCGTTAATCTGACACCAGTACTTCACTTCCCATCCGTCTGCCTTGAAAGTATGCGCTTACCGTATTACGCCATCTGAGCCCCGCTCATCTGCTCTTTAGGTCGGTGCACAGCTGAATATTTTCATTTCTTCTCTGCGAACATTACTTCGCTGGTGTTTCTAGTGCTGTGCATGCCGCTAAGCGACATTATTTCAATTGTTTATTTAGCGGAAGCATCGACTGGCATTGCCACCTTTACCGAAGAACGCAGAAGAATTTGTCACACACTCTAACACCCAAAATACATATACATGAAACTAGCATACCTGAAATCGGTGAATTAATTTTTATAACGTAACATATTAACTGTAATAATAGTTGTTATGCAACTAGTATCATAAAATAAAAATTAGTTTTATTTCCCTATAAAGTAGTTTCTCTCCTAAACATTCCCAGCAACGGTAATAATGCTGCTGTCAATTCTTAACAACGGTTTATTTTCAAACCAGATATCTGTCAAGAAGCAATGCAAATTTCGGTGTACTTAGATCATGTCATATTGAACAATCGGATTTTCTGCCTGTTATTCACGTCGTAATTGCACGATATTTCAACTGTGTAACTCGCAGTCTTCTTCAGGTGCTTCCTGATACTGTATCATGTTTGTGATGGTTTGTTATTTTTGTTTTTGCAGATCCACGGGTAAACCATTGGCCCATGATGAGCAGTCCAATGCCCACGCTCATAATCTGCATACTGTACGCGTACTGTTCCAAAGTCGTGGGTCCAAAACTAATGGAGAACCGAAAACCCTTCCAGCTGCGCAACGTGCTGATCGTCTACAACCTCCTCCAGACACTTTTCAGCTCCTGGATATTCTACGAGGTAAGTCAAAGACATGTCTAAGGATAGTGTATTCTTCTCTTTTAGAAGGTAGTAAGATATTGGGCTCTTGTAACGTCTGCATCAAAACGTATGAACCTTTTCTTAAGGACTGTTAGTGATAACTTCCAAATTACAACAGTGGATGTGACTTTCTTAATCAAGCCCGATGTTATGTTTCTTCTTAGAGCTTCCTTCAGATCAGCAACTGCAAAACTGTGAGGTAATGTAACAGTTGTTCATCGTCAATTCAGTTTTTGCTATCGTTTACGGTAGACACTAAATTGAGCTCCGTGCAACACTGGTGGATTTTAAGCAGAAGCCGCAGATTACAGGACTATACACTGACGTCGCTTTTCAGTGCGGTTTTGCACGTATCCTGTGCTCTAACATTATGAATTAGATCGAACAGGACGATCAGTTGAGCCAAGGTCAACGGATTTTAATCAACAGTTCGCAGTAATTGATGGAGAGGCATAATCTAAAGCAGTAATGAGATCTGGCGTCTCACGGGATACTGTTATTGGCCCTCTGCTATTCCTTATCTAAATAAACGATCTGGCAGAAAATACGTGCAGTCCTGCCACGTTGTTTCCAGATAATGTCGTCATTTCTTGTCTGGTAAAGTCATCTGAAGATCAAAATAAAAAAGAGTGTGTAGTCTTCCACATGAGTACTAAAAGAAATCCATAAAACTTCGTCCACAAGATTAATCAATCAATTCTGAAGGGCGTAAATTCAGCTAACTGCCTAGGAATTAAAATTACGACAGATTTTAATTGGAAAGAACACATAGATAACGTCGTGGGTAAGGTGAACCAGAGACTGCGTTTTACTGATAGAACACTTGGAAGATACTATAGTAGTCCTAAAGGGACCGCCCACACTGCGCTTGTCCGTCCTTTTTTGTTGTTGTTGTAAGTACTGTTGCGCGTTGTGGGTTCCTTACAAGGTGGAATTGACGGAGGGAATCGAAAGAGAATCAAGAAGGGCAGCTCGTTTTGTGTTATCCACATACAGGGGGAGAGTTTCATGGAAATGATACAATAGTTGCGATGGGAATAACTTCAACAACGGGGTTTCTCATTACGGCAAGATCTACTTACGAAATTTCGATCGCTGACTTTCTCCGCCGAATGCGGACTACCACGCGCCTAGGGATAAATGATGATCATAATAAAACTAAGTGTACACTGAAAGTACCAACATGTCACTACAATTAACCATGCGAGTTTTCCGCAAGGCCAGTATGGTATTAGAGGTTCAGGTCAAGCTGGAAGAGATGCTTGTTATTCTTTTGGTGACTTGCAGAGTGTTCAGCGTGTCAATGAGTACTACCATTGAAAGTGTGACCTACCTTGAAACTTGCATTTATTGGACGTACACCTTTATCTCTAAAGTCAATGACCCGCTACTCGAGACGCAATTCTGTATTAATAAAAGCAAATGGCAGTGGGCGTATGAGAAGCAACTGGCAATTTCTTAACCCATTCTAATTAGTGTAGCAACAAAGAAGCTTGTGAAATTGGATGCAACTGTATACATTACAAGGAAGAATATTTTATAAGATAGTTAGGGACTGTCGAATTTAAAATTCTGCGCCAATTCGTGAAACGACATAAAAATGGCTTAACCGTGATATACTTGTTCAGAAGATACGGGAGACAGCCTCACATACGAAGTAGAAGGCGAGGATATTTTTATAACAAGCAGGTAACTGGAGTTCAGTGTAGCGCTATAGAATACTTTATTGTCTGCATGAGCACGGTGTCACATGTTTTGTGGGAAGTTAACACCACAGACCCAATAAATCGTCGGGTTAAGTTACCTAGAATTAAAATTCCACTTAAAACGGCCAAAGCGAAATAACGTGAGAAATGTGCATTTCCTGATGCTATAGAGGCAACTAAATCCGCATGGTGTCGAATATATTAACGCAAAACTAGTTGCCAGCCTTAAAGTTTATTGCAACGAACTGATCTTGCTGTAAATTGACCGCGATCGTTAAACGATATGTAAATTTTTTATTTTATACAAGGTTGTGGCTTGCAATAAATGCATTTGCTCTTGGAGAAGTAAGTAACGGAATTTCATAAGAGTCAAGTAACTACATAACCAGATTCCTTACAAAAAATGCACCACAAAGTAACGAATCATAGTTGAAGGCTGTTTCGGACATTTATAGCATTAGTTTCAAAAAATGACATTTTATACAGAGAGAGTACTTTCATATATACATTCTCCCTTCGTATCTGAATATTTTGTTTAAAAAAGCTAAAGAAGTTTAAGTGGAAGGTGAAGCAGCAACATATGGGATACAGAGTGTTTCAGAGAGAAGGGATTACAAAATAATCGCAAGAATTGTACGAGCGTAACAAAACTTAAAAAAATATTCACTGTTTGCACGCTAAAACAAAACTTGTTCACTCGCGCGTAGCGCGTAGCAAAGTTTGACTTCCCACGAACATAAAAGCTCGACAAGACGACCATTCTCTTATTCGTACTAGAACCGACGGCTTGTGGCTTACCGACGTGTCACTTAACACTAGTCAGCCACAGCAGTCTGTAATATCTGGTCTGTCACCGTGAAACAGGTAATTTGTAGCCAAACATTTCCACTTCACTAATAAAACTGTCACCGTTGTCTTTTGGCCTGCAGTTTAGCAAGGGCTCAGGTCTTCCCTGGAGTCTAGTATACAACACTTCACCTACGTGTAAGAGTAGTAGATCGTCATGCTTCCTGTTTATAAAAACATGGCTCGATGAGGAATGAATATTTTATAGGTACCAAAGAGAATAGTCGTGACCCCCCAAACGGAACTTCTCACTTTTCCTTTGAGCCGTTTCTTTAAAGGCGCGTCTTACCTTATTGATAAATATCCAGGCTCTCGTGCCTCATCATTAAATACTACTCTCTATTGGTATCATCTCTACAATCTTGCTACGGTTCTTTGTCCTTGATGGCTGTTCCCAAGGACTACGACTACTTACATGAAACAGTTTAGCTGTCGGCCATCACAGAAGTAGCATTTCAGCATTCCTTTTTGCAATGGATATGTGTAGTACATCTGTGATGTGACCTCAAGTGTTATTATCAATTAAACTACATTCCTCCTTTGCAGAGCGGACGTTGCATTTGCGATGGCTCAAGATGTTAGCTTGATCACCTTCAGTGCAACTTTTTGCCACATAGACAATTACACAGGACTAGCGACCTGAACCACTTTCGCAAGGGTAGCACTCAGTATCTGCGACCGCACGACTTGTCTGGTGTTGCGGTAAAAAATGTATGTGCATACACGTTCCACGTGCAACAGTTTATCTAAACTGGACATACAAATGCAACATCTTAAAGACAAGGTCAGTGTACTGACAAGTGAGGTAACAGGTAGTTGCCCATCGTATGAGTATACGGTAACAAATTTCGACTAAATGAAACATACATATTACAGTAAAGGGACTCGGACGTCATATAATTGAAGTTCATCCCACCTCGTGGATACTCCGTCATATATTCGCGCGTGCCAACAATCACAAAGGTGAATAATGCCATCATGCAATTGTCTGTTCTAGGTATCTTGCGCCTTTTTGTAGAAATATGAAAATGGTTCTTGCAGACAATGGAGAAACAGTACGTTCTCGCATCGCTATGTCTCATACTCCTACAATTGGCCATAGATGATCTTGATGGCTGGGAAAATACTGTACACCACATCGTGGAGTAGCAGCCGTATGTTGACGCACACTGTCCTGAAAGAAGCACGTAATTTTCCTGTCGAAGAAGTGGCAGTAGCACTGGGGTAACGGCCTCGGTAGTATAGCGAGCACTAGTTACTTTACCCTGCAGAAACATAAGAATATGACCGCGAGTTGTGACTGATAGACCCCCAGTCATAAAGCCTTGGATGGGTCCTGTGTGTCTCTGGAACAGGCAGTCCACCACGTCTACACCACACACGGGGCACCCATTACTCACAGAGATTCCCCTCTCTAGTCAACACGGTGCCATGGCGTTAGTGTGGCCTGGCCAATTTTCATAAGTGTTCTTAGACCTGCTGCACGCGGGCGGTTCTCGAAGGCCCCTGATGTCCATATGTCGTCCCTGGATGATGTCGAGTCGGTCACCACTGGTCGCTCGCTACGTTCTCCTTTGCAGAGCGGGCGTTGCATTTGCTACGGCTCAAGATGTTAACTTGATCACCTTCAGTGCGTCTGTACTATGCGGACGTCCATAACCTGGTCTACACGTGTGCGAATTTCCCAGGTAACACTACCTGCAAGCAGCAACAAACCACCGATAAATGGTGCCCAACTTGTGCAGCAGCCGTTCGATAGATACATCCAGCTTCCCACAGGCGGACAGTGCGACCCTATTCCAATGTAAGACGTTGTTCAGGCAAGACATTATAATCGTCACAGGGTATGGAAGGAAGGAAGATTGGGGTTTAACGACCCGTCGACATCGTAGTCGTTAAAGGCGGGGCATACGCTCCGATAGTTTTTGTCAAGGATGTGAAAAGAAATCGGCCGTGTCCTTTGAAGGTAACCATCCCAGCTATTGCGTGGAGTGATTGACGGGAATCACGGAAGAACTAAATCAGGACGGCTGGAGGCAGGTTTAAAAAATGTTCAAATGTTTGTAAATCTAAGGGACTTTAATACGTTGGTCAACAGTCCCTAGGCTTACAAACTACATTAACTAACTTATGCTAAGGACAACAAATCCACCCATGCTCGAGGGAGGACTCGATCCTCCGACGGCGAGCAACCGCGCCCTCTGCAGCAAGGCGCCATAGCACGCTCGGCCACTCCACCGCGACGCGGGTTTAAACCGCCGTCCTCCCGAATGCGAGTCCAGTGTGTTACCACTGTGGCATCTCGCTCGATATCGCAGGACATATTTTTTATGGGTAAACTACTGTATGTATATGTTAAGTGTAAATAAAGACGGCTTTTAAATGTATTTGTGAGTAGTAAAATATTGTTATGTGCAATCCCCCTAGCAATATTTCATAAAAACATTCATAAATCAAATGTTCGTAAAGCTGTGGGACCAAACTGCAGTGGTCATCAGTCCCTAGACTTATAAACTACTTACATCAACTTATGCTCAGGACAAGGAGGACTTGAACTTCCTACGGGGAGCAGCTGCGCATTCCGCATCAATGATTCTTAGGGCACACGCCATTCCCGTGCGGCAAACTTTCATAAAGACATTGCACGTAGAACTAGCGGGAAGGGATACGTAAAGTAAGGCTGTTCATAATGGTCTGTTTCACTTACTTTACTGGTAGCGAAATCTGAGCCGCACCAATTTCTGAATGTTCCGTGAAGTTAGCGAAATGTCACGACAGTTTTCCTCTGACGTTCAGAGTTAATCTCAGAAATATGATATACTTACAATAATAAAGGGCAATAAATTGTTGACTCTAGGGACGAAATAACACACATCCTAAGATTTATTTTCTGTTGCCTGATTATTTATTGAATTTTTATAGTAATTTTCATCAGAGTCAGCTGTTTCACTTCTAAGGGTACGGGGGAGGGGGTGTGCATGCTTCATTGTGAATCGCATTCTAGGTTTAACACTTGTTATACCAGTGCACATCGTACTTCTTCAGATTAAAAAAAATCCGTGAGTAATTAGGTTAATGCAGAGGAGTATTAAGTAGGTAGTGTGTCTTAAGTTGAAAATTAGTCTGATCGGAGGCGTGCTAGAGAATTGTTTACATGTGCGGTGTCCACCATGTCCGGATGGAATAGTGGATAGAGCATCTGCCTAATAAGCAGGAACCCGGTTTCGTATCCCTTCCTGGCAGGAATTTTCATCTTTCCATATTGATTTCTATCAGTGCCCACTGTCAGGTGAAGTCATCAATTCCTTTGCGAAGTAGTTGACTTTTTCGTCGCTGCTTGGCAGAATATGACAAAAATACTAAAAGTAAAACGCTTTCAAATGTTCTGCAAATTATGCTTATTCGGTGACCAACCATCTTACGGCTGCTCAGCCCATCCGTAGGTTTCAGATGTTGGCGATTAGTGTCTTCCTGTAAATCCCCATACATCCCAACACAGGGCCACGGTCACATGTGAGTGTCCTACAAATCTGGATGAAGCGTAGTTCTACTAGCCGTCCAAGACAAATTCCACAACAAAGCCCCTTTCAAATCTACATCGACGTCTATTCTGAGTGAGTACCACTTGTAACTTCCTCCTTTTCCTGTGAGACTCGCGTTTGGTTCGCTGGAGAAACGATTGCCTGCGAATTTAATCTCTGTTTCACTACACTCGCTCTTCCGGAAGACTTTTCTTAGATATTAAAGCTCGTGATGCAGGTGGTCATTTTCGCTCCCTGGGTCAGGTCTGGTATAGGTCTGTCTATGTTACCTTTCAATAAACAGAATAGTCTAGCCGCTTCTCTTATATTAGTTCAGGCAAAGCATGTAAAAACAATAACGTTCATTTTCTCTCTTCATCTGAGCGGTGAACTCGATATTCAAGTGCATATTATTCATTTGATCAATGAAGATCTGAACAGTTTCGACTCCATGCGGCTAGATCATCAATGTGTCGTCAACATAACAAAAGAACGACGAACTGGAGCTCAATTTGATGCTATTCTTCGAACTGCGCCTTAAAGAAATTTGTCAAAGACGGAAACGTGATGGTACTCATTTCTCCTCCTTACACGAGGCATTACAACAACGTTTCACCTGGCAACGCCGGTCAACTGCTGTTTGTGTATGAGAAATCGGTTGGAAACTTTCCTCATGTTAGCACGTTGTAGGTGTCACCACCGGCGCCAACCTTGTATGAATGCTCTGAAAAGCTAATCATTCGTATATCACAGCATCTTCTTCCTGTCGGTTAAATTTCGCGTCTGTAGCACGTCATCTTCGTGGTGTAGCAATTTTAATGGCCAGGAGTGTAGTTTAAGTTTGTAAGTGTAGGGATCGATGACCACTGCAGTTTGGCCCCTTACATTTACAAACATTTCATTTGGAAACTCTCGTATTGTCCACATAGTAATACGTACCTTAAAATTATTATTCCATTAGGCATAGTACAAAATTATAAAGGAGTAAATATGCACAGTTAAACATACAAGCTTCTCCATCGGACATACCAAGGTATCAAGTTACTGTTTTGCTAGGTATTTGCCAAATAATCTAACAGTTTAATCTGAAATTACCTTTCTCCGCCGAAGTGGATAACATCCGATCAGTTCAGTATAGATTTATCGGCATAGATGACAACAAACCGTAGTAACCCATTAACAGCAGTCCCTGCAGAGATTGCGGCCAACTGTTGGTTGCACACCACGTTCCGTTACGTGTAAATCGAGTGACTCTCAAGCCCATGCATCACCTAAGATTACATTCTGCGAGTCGCCAGAAATGGGAACTACAGATCATCAAAGTTAACATGACGTTTCACGTAACTTCAAATACAACGTAAACTCTTTAGCTCATTACCTTAACTCGATGACATGAGTGAATGTTAAATGTTTGTAAACCTACTGGACCAAACTGCTATGGTCATCAGTCCTTAGACTTACAAACTACTTCAACTAATTTACACTAAGAACAACATACACACTCATCCATGAGGGAGGACCTCCTGCAGGAACGGCCGCCCAGTCCTTATCATGACGCCTTTGACCATGCGGCCATTCTGCGCCGCTCATGAGTAAACCACATCTTCTTGTTCACCCATTGTGAGTGAGGTGCTACGTACGGTTTCTCGGATTTGCCTGATCCAGTCTTCCAACAAAGCCACTGCCATCCTCATTTTGGTGTATCTCAATTGATATCGATATCAGCTGTCATTTTTAGAGTAACGCGAATAAAAAGAAACGAAAATGATAAGCTAAGGAAACTAACAGTATTGTCTGCAGTGAGGGGAAAAAGACAAAAGGTAATGAGTCACAGACATTAATGGAAAGAGCAATTCCGGATAAACAAATACTTTTATTTACTAGAAGACCACATGGGTATCGGATTTTAGGATTTTTGATATTTATTGTACGTGAAGTTCGGGAGACAAATAACAATCAGCGAAAACTATTTGACACAGCTCTCAAAAATTCCAGAGAAAATCGACTTTGAATTTTTGAAAGTACATGTAAGTATTGACAATTAAAACACTTGCACCATATGTCGGTGTAGCTCAGGTGGTAGCGTTCTAACCTTTCATCTACAGGGTCGATGGTTCGAATCCTGCTACTACAGATTTTTTTTTCGTTGTGTTTGAATACGTACACAATTTTAATATCTAATGGCAATTTTTAAGATAAATTCACGTATTTTTGTTTATTCGTATTTTTCTATATTTCATAAAAGGTTTTTAATAATGATGGTTCTATTAAAAACATAAGTTAAATTTTTACAGTATTGGCTTAACTATTGGTTGACGACGGTAGTCTTGGTTTGTTTAGTTTGTGAAGAGCTATGATGCTGTTTTTGAAAAGTCGTCTCCATAGCTACTAATGGCTTTCCAAGCAGCTGACATACTCAACCATCGTTTTACGTGACGACAAAGTGTTCAGCTCGTCTACGTACACATAAACAAAAACTGACACAACACGTGTAATTAGAGATCCCAAAATGTTTTACATAACTAAATTCGAAAACAACGAAAAAATATGTGTCACAGCGGGATTGGAACCACCAACTCTATGGTTCTCAGGCCGGAACACTACTACCTGAGCTCGACCAAGAGAGTCTGCAATTGTTTTATTTATTGATATTTACGTGTACTTGCTAAACTTAAAAGTCGATTTTCTCGAGAATTTGTGAGAGTTGCGTCGAATGGATTTGGCTGATTGTTATTTAAGTTGTGAACTTCACGTATCATAAGTATAAAGAAATTTTAAAATCAGATACCTATGTGGTCTCCTTGTTAGTCTCAAGGTAATAGTGTTACTTATTTCGGAAGGTGAGCCAAAAGGAAAGTGAATTGGAAAGTTCAAAATATAGGGATAGTAGCGTAACGTGACTCCCGCAAAAAATTGATGGAGACAAAACTTTCAAATGGTTCGAAATCTATGGGACTTAACTACTCTGGTCATCAGTCCCTATTGAAGGACATTGTTATTTTTAAGAATTAGGAAACACTATGCTAGAGCAGTGACATTTATCAGAAACTGATCACATGTCGAACTTCTTACGTATTCAGGAAGTCACAGGAAACTGAAATCAGGATGCCAACCATGGGATGAAGTGTTAAAGCGAAATGCGGTTGGCATCCCTGCACACTCCTGTGCTGAATGTGTAAGTGGCGAAAGATTGATCACTGTATGTCTGTTAAATATTGCTCAGCACTGTATTGAATAGATCATTGTTAGCGGATTTTGAGATAGCACAGTTAGAGGAGCAGCGCAGCTCCATTAAACATTGCGTGGAAAATCCTTAAAGAGAGCCATCAGGTGATGTGAGAAACTTGCGTGATGAGCACTTCAGCCGGAGTCGGGGTTACGAATGGTTCACACGGTTAAAAATGACTCTCGTTCAGGACATGTACCGAGATAGCCCATGTCAGAACGTCAACGAAATTGTGCGTTCCAATCCAAGTTTGACTATCCAAAATGTTCAAATGTTTGTAATTCTATCGGACCAAACTGCGTGGTCATCAGTCCGTAGCTTACAAACTACTTAAACCTAGGTAAACTAACCTAAGGACAACACACACACCCATGCCCCAGGGAGGACTCGAACCTCCACGGCGAGCAACCGCGCGCTCCGCAGCGAGACGCTTTAGACCGCTCGGCTACTCCATCGCGGCTCTGACTATCCGAAAGATTGCAGAAGAATGTAGCATTTCAGTTGGAAGGAAGCAGACTGAAATGTGTTGAGACAATTCATGGCTCTTGCATTACGATAATACACCTGCATATTCATCGTTGTTGGTTTGTTACTATTACACAGAAAAAAAATCACTGTACTGCCCCATCCTATATACTCTACAGATTTTTTAAATTCCAAAGTTGAAAATTTCCTTCTAAGGACGAAGATTTGGAGATAAAACAAAATTCGCATTCGGCGCTTCTCGCAATCCAGCGAGAGGCTTAACAAGACTACTTTCGGAATGAAAACAGCGTTGGGAGCGGTGTATCAATACTGAGACTATTTCGAAGGATATAATGCACAATTAGAGAACAGTAAGCGTAGAAAAAAATTGTGGATAAATTTTTTGTGCAGACCTCGTACGTTACGTATGTTGTACCTGATTTCGGGAGATTATAGAGGTTTCCTTATTACATTTATTTCTCGCATCAACCTTCATAGAGGGGATTCAGATTTAGTGCGTACCCCTAGGAGGCGAGGGTGTAGCCATTTTGCCTCCTCTCCCTGCGTGAGAGGAACACGGAACTCTCAGCGGCATCGCAACCGGACCCCCTTTCTCCCGCCCGTTCGCGCAATATTTCGTCACCGCGACACTTCCTCGACTTTTAGCAAAAACCGGTTCGCCGCTCACATCCAGCACGGATGAAATTTGCGCACCTCGCAGCTGATAACGAAAGTGCCGGAAGCGGGCGGGAGTTGCGAAGATACTCGACGCGTAGCCAGATTCGGGTAGGCCACGGTCTTCTATCGCATTACGGGCCCGGAAAAAGGAAGCCGGGGGCCGGCGAACAAAAGGGCGCACAAAAAGAGGTGAAGTGCGGCGTGGAGAAAGCGAAGAAAGCGCCGAGCCGCGCCACGTAACGCGGCCGCTTTCCTCGCCAGGAATGCCCGCGCCCCGTACGTAACTCCGCCAATGCACCGCTGTCACTGCCCAGCTCTACAGTCACCAGCGACAAATGTTGTACATTTATGGCACTTCACTACTATGGTTTTCAGTCCCTAGGCTTACAAACTGTTTAAAATAACCTAAGGACAACACACAAAACACCCATGCCAGTGGGAGGACTCGAACTTCCGACGGCGAGCAGCAGCGCACTCCACAGCAAGGCGCCTTAGAGCGCTCGTTCATTCAACCGCGGCTTACCGAGAACTCTCAAAAGAGTTTTCGGTCCATGTATGAAAAAATTGTTGAAATGTCTTGATCGCAGTTAGCTTTATTTCATTACGCGTTTCGAGAACATCATCATCAGACTGTGGTACAAAAGAAGAAAATTACATTTTTGGATGTATATAGAACGTAATAATGATATCTATAAGGAGTATGAACCATACTAATACATGTATACTTACAAAAGATTTTAAAAACGATGGGAATTACACCATCTTGGTATAGATTCCTGATTACAAATTTAAAATACCATCATGGATGTCTGGTGAAGGTGTTCAGACTTACATGCTCAACTGTGGTGAGAGGGGGGAAACACCGTAACAGGTAACCTAGGTCCCATTCGCCACCAGATGGCGCAGGTTTGGCATTGAAAGTTACGTGAATAAAGCTATACATAAAACATCTTGGGCATACTATACTGTGTGCAGTCATAGAAACTGTGAAAGTTGCGTGAATAAAACTACACATAAAACATCTTGGGAACAATATACTGTGAGCAGTCATAAGAAATGTGAAAGACATTTCTACGAAAATGTGTTAAGTCATATAAAAATATATATAACCGTGAAAGACATTTCTACAAAATGAGTTAAGTCATATAAAATTATACAAAACACCAATTCAAGCACATCAAAACCATTAACGGGACAGGGCGCACGACAAGGGAGGCGTGGGAGGGCCAAAGGATAGGATTTGGCGTTGCCAAATACAGCACAAAACACATGACAAATGTTAAAAAATACGCAACCCGGCCACTGCGACGTTACAGTGACTCAGCCGCTCATCACAGGCTACAAGCTAAGACTGCAGAATAATCTTCCACAATTACCAGGTAGAAAATTATATGAAGGGGCAATATGTCATATAACATTTATGTGCCATGATGTCGAGACAACTAACAAAGTCCGACAATATGAGTACAATCAAGGTTTAAAATCGAAACTAATGACAAAATAGGCATTATACAAGTACCATTGAATCACAACAATTCTCGTATAAGTGGTAGGTGGATAAGGTGTGGTGATTTTTTTAAAGTTGATTTTTTACAAAAAATATTACATGTTACATAAAACATAATATATGCTGTAAGATACAATGAACAATAGGACACATGAGACATGTCCAGTGGACAGCTGTGTTGAGGCATACATTAGAATAAGGTACAATTCTAAAGACTCTAGCAGTCTCACATATTAAATGAAACACATGTTGTAAGATACAATGACCAATAGGAAATGTGACATATCTAGTGGACAGTTGTGTTGAGGCATACATTTGAATAAGGTACAATTCTAAAGACTAAAATAGATCAACCATATGTCATAGATAAATGGACATGTGTCAAAAAGAGGGTAAGGAAAACTGATTAGCAGTTGGGTGGTTATAATAAAATGTAAAAATATTTTCAGGTTACAAAATTATACCTATGGTACAGTCATCTGTTAGATTAAATATTGTCATATGTGGAACTAACCAAATTTGATCACATGTTGTCAAAATGGGGTTAATGAAAATTGACTAGCAGTTGGGTAGTTATAATAAAATATAAACTATTTTCATGTTACATAATTATACCTGTGGACAGTCATCTTTTAAAAACTATTGTCATATGTGTCGGTCCGACAAATTATCAACCAATTCAAAATATTCAAACATCCTAACTCTTACAGGGCGCTGAAAGAAATTCGACGGTGAAGTTGAAGATTTTCACTTGACCGGGATTCTAACCCGGATTTCCCGTTTCGGGCCAGCGGTCGCCTTAACCTTTTTTTTTTTTTTTTTTTTTTTTTTTTTTTTTTTTTTCGAATTGGATAGTTCGGTCCTTTGCGGACGTGGTACCGTGTTTTATCTTTCTTGGTGTTTCCTGGGCTTAGTATTTTGTTACAGAGGATGGCTAGCCCTCTGACCGAACGCGCTGAGGTACCGCTCTGGCACCAATTAGACGAAAACAAATATTCAAATGTTTGTACAGATTATGGGACTCAACTACGGGTCATCAGTCCCTAAACTTACAAACTACTTATGAACTACTTACGAACCAGGACGGCACAAATATCCATGCTCGAGGGGGGATTCGAACCCCCGACCGTAGTGGCCGGGCAGACCGTGACTGGCGCGCCTCAGTCCCCTCGGCCACCGCGGCCGGCCCAAGTAGACGATCCAGACGCGCTTCCCGTCCTGCCAAAACTGTCAGCCTGTCGCGCACTGCGACTGCACATTTCTACCTCTTTCCCGTAGCAATGCCTGTATTCCCGCATTGTATCAGGTGTATTTGTGAGTCCGCGCAGAAATAGCAATTTTCCTGATGGAGGCATACATACAGTTACTGATATGATGTCTGTTCTTTCCGACAGAAATCACACGTATTAAAAAACAATTATCTGTCCTGATGGCCATCCAGAGTGGAAACCCATGAAGGACTGGAGATATCAGTGCCGAATTTATTTAGGAGATAACACGTTATTAATGATCACGTACCAAAATACTGCCAATGTGAAGTGAGGAAGATGGTGAAATCAGTACCGAGTCTTGCCGCCACCCCTAGCTATAACCACAGCCACGCGCTTCGGTATCCAAAGAGCTAGCAGAATATATTGTTACGATAAACCAGTCCATGCTGCTGCCACATGTTGCCAAAGTTGATCTGTTGTAGCAGCGGGTGGTGTATTCCGGACCCGTCATTCCGCGATCATCGATGACACATTTTCGGTAGGTGAGGGATCGGCAGACCAGGGAGGCCAAGGCAGCTTTGCAATCTGATGGGCAACGAAGAAGTCTGGAACAATGCGTGCCACATGTGGTAGTGCATTATCCTGTTGGAATATGACCGTCGGCAAACGCCGAAATATGGAAGAACAACACTTCAAAGGTGTAACGCCTAGTCTATCGGCAATGCGAACTAGAGGGGTGCGGGAGTTCAATAGAATACTGCGCTAAGCATAGTACCGGCTGCAGGACCAGTATGATGGAGGCAGAACTGTGACTCGTCGGCAAAAACAATGTTGTTCCAATCTGTTGACGCGAAAATGCTTAGTTCCACGGTGAATCGCAATACACTGTTCAAGTCCGCGCTGACGGCGGGCTGCCTCTCGCGTCGGAGGTTAAAAAGATGTTCAAATGTTTGTATAATCTATGGGACTTAACTACAGGGTCATCAGTCCCTAAACTTACAAACCACTTATGAACTAGCTTAAACTAAAGACGGCACAAACATCCATGCCCGAGGGGGGGATTCGAACCCCCGATCGCAGCGGCCGTGCAGACCGTGACTGGCACGCCACAGGTCGCTCGGCCACCGCGGCCGGCGTCGGAGGCTCGAGTCCTCCCTCGGGCATGGATGGCTCTCTCTCTCTCTCTCTCTCTCTGTGTGTGTGTGTGTTTGTGTGTGTGTGTGTGTGTGTGTGTGGTGTGTTTGTGTGTGTGTGTATTGGCCCTTAGGATAGTTTAACTTAGTTTAAGTAGTTTGTAAGTCTAGGGACTAATCAAATGTTTGTAAATCTAAGGGACTTAACTGCAGCGGTTGTCGGTCCCTAGTCGTACAAATTTCGTAAACTAACATAGGCTAAGGACAATACAGACGATCATACACACACACACACACACACACACACACACACACACACACACACACACAAAACACACACCCGTGCCCGAGGGAGGACTCGAATCTCCGATGGCGAGCAACTGCGCACTCCGCAGCATGGCGCCTTAGAGCGCACCGCGGCAAACATTTGAACAATTTTATAGCGGCCTGGGTATGTCATTTCAATGGTTGGAAGACTGCAACAACACTCCACCGTCCTTAGGAGCAGAGTTGGTGTTTAAAACGATCAACCCGCGGCGGAGTGGCCAAGCGCATTGATGAGCTATGCTCCGATGCGCGATGCCGTTTCCCGTCAGGGGTTCGAATCCGCCCTCGGGCATGGATGTTTGTCTTGTATTAAGTATAATGTCGTTTATAAGTAGTTTGTAAGTTTAGGGACTGATGACCCCGCAGTTAAGTCCCATAAGCTTAACAAACTTTTTTTTTTTTTTTTTTAACGATCGTCGGATTCATAGCCTTACTTACTAATGGTTTAATTAATTCGTATTCGAAGCCATTATTTCTGTTAATGGGAGGTACCGATGAAATTACTACCCGATTGTTAAAAAAAGTTGAAGGGATATCCAAAGTTTGTTTCATGCATATCTTGCCATGCTGAATTGAGATAGTGAATCCAATTAACTAAACAAAAAGTAGTTACCAATTTTGAATTTTTTTAAATCATATTTTGTTCCAGTGACATAACCCACTTGTTATTCGTAAACGAATGTTGTTCATACATGATGGAGTCGCACCTCACTTTGGACCGAGTGTTTGTAAACATCTGGATCAGCAATGCCCTGAAAAGCGGAGGTGCTGTTTTTACGGCTAACACACCATCTAATTTCGCCCCTCTTGTTTTCTTCGTATGGCGCCACATGAAAAGTATTGTGTACGACACTATAGACAATATTCTGGCAATTATTTTAGGTTCATGGGTGTCTATTGATACGGCTCGGGGAATATTAGAACGGGCAATGAAAACTTTGTGCGACGATGCCTGCATTGTTCCGAGGGAGGCCTTTCTTAACAGCTTGTGCATGATATTGAATTCGCTATTCCTGTACCTTAGACTTGGGTCTCTCTGACACCAAGTAACTTACGTCTGCACTAGTCATCAACAGGGATAATTATTTTCGGGTATTGGAGAGTGTTCAGCGGGATTTCTGTACGTCACGATCAGGGTTTAGAAGTTGGGATCCTTAGTGTGAGCGCTGTGCTAACCTAAGGTAGAACGTGACTGGATTTTTGCTTATAATTTTCTACACTGTCGTTTTCGGACTATGGACACTTACCTCAGAGTCGCTGAAACTTTGTATAATCATCACGGACTCGCACTATACGTACCATGAAAAGTAATTGACACATAAAATTCCCCCACCAAGGGGTACACCATGAGTTACTCTTACTTCCGATGACTTCTCTTCATTGAATGGCTGTGTTCTGTTTGCTAGAAAATCGTCACTCAGTAGCTCTGATATTCGTTGTACTCTTTATTTTATTCAGTGGGTGGCACGCCAGCATGTTTCTAACAGGTCAACGTACGTTCTCGTATTTGCTGGGCTCTTCTATACTATCGTAACTTTAAAAATAGTATCTTCCCTGCTCCTCTATAGATCGCCTCATTCTCCAAAAACTGTTGAAATGTTTGTAAAGCTACGGGACCAAAGTGCAGTGGTCATCGCTCCCTAGACTTACAAACTACTTAAACTAACTTATGCTAAGAACAACACACACACACACACACACACACACACACACACACACACACACACATGCACGCACGCGCCCGTGGGAGGACGCGACCTTAGCGCGCATGGTCATTCCCGTGTAGCCCAAATTCTCTCATATATTTTGTGAACGATCTCGCTACATGTTATTGAAAATGTTCAAATGTTTGTAAATCTATCGGACCAAACTGCGTGGTCATCAGTCCGTAGCCTACAAACTACTTAAACCTATGTAAACTAACCTAAGGACAAACACACACACCCATGCCCCAGGGAGGACTCGAACCTCCACGACGAGCAACCGCGCGCTCCTCAGCGAGACGCTTTAGACCGCTCGGCTACTCCACCACGACCATATTATTGATAGTACAGGTTATTTACTGACTGACGTATAACGAAACCTTTTCGTATAATAATTGATAGTATTGTTGACATCTTTGTTCTGCAGGCTTCTATGGACAGATGATGGTTTGGCCCAAGACGGTGATCTGTGTACTATATTAACGCTGAACTTCAGCTGTTTGATGCTGCCAGCCTTAGATGTCCATATTTTGTTTCGTGCCAAACTAGAACATGGCTGCCAGGAAGTGTCACAAGACCACAAAAAGATACTTTTTCCGATTCCGCTGTCACACCAGCGTATGAAAATACATGTTGGTATAAAATTCGCAGCAAGAAGTAAGAAAGAAAATGTTCGTCACAATAAGATCGACGGAAATTTCTTTTCTAAGTTTCAACATTGAGGATGATGCAGAATGTATGATCTAAAGGCAAGGTTTATGCTCAGTTACTAGAGTTATACCTATGGCTCAAGGGAATGCGAGGAGCAGAGAAAAAAATGGCATATTGTATGCGTCTGGAGGGGTCGCGGGAGGAGTAATCTCTACTTGCTCCGCGGTCAGTATTGGAAAACTCCGGATGCGCTCGCCTCGTACCAGCAACCAGCTGCGACACAAATAACATTCGGACGTAATTGTTGTGGCATTCATGCTTAGACACCCTCATTACATTATTTATTTTTAAGTTGATTCACACAACAAAACAATATTTTGCGCATTTGGAAAGACCCTGTGTTGATAGACCGTCTAAGTTGGCAGTATTAAAAAACAGAGGACGTAAGTAAAACATTTCAAGTGTTTGTGTAGATTGTTTTTATTCACAGTAGTGATACTGTGTACAATGATGTTAGTTAGAAGCCGGCCGCGGTGGCCGAAGGGACTGCGGCGCTCCAGTCACGGTCTGCACGGCCACTGCGGTCGGGGGTTCGAATCCCCCCTGGGGCATGGATACTTCTGCCGTCCTTAGTGTAAGGTAGTTCATAAGTAGTTTGTAAGTTTAGGGACTGATGACCCCGTAGTTAAGTCTCATAGCCTCTACAAACATTTGAACATTTTTGGTGATTAGAAAAAGATACATACATTACAGAAGGCAGACAAATAACATGAGCTCCATGTAGTATACTTACATATCATTGAAAGTTGTCACAACCTGATATTGTTAACACTGAGACGCGACTGCTGTGCGCAATTGCCGTACGAACCCTTGTATATTACCTTGAGTATATTATACGTATTGTTCTGCGACGGTGAACACAAATGATCGGTGAAATGCCTGATCCTTCAGATTTCCAAAGAGGCCAACTCGATGATGCGCGGTTAGTTGGAGCATCTGCGACGAAAACGGCTGACGTCTCACGTTTCACTAGCGACGGCATCCTCGGTAATGGCAACGTGCACAAACCGAGGTAAAACATCATTGCCCATACCTGGCAACTTTTACGGTATATCCGTAAAATTTACGGAAACTGCAATATTTTACGATTTTACGGATGGACGGTTCTATTTTACGATGTCGCGGACAAAAATCTGAAACGTTAACATTCGATAATCATGTGTCGACAACATATGCTCCTCAAATTCTTTGTTACGCATAGTTCGCGTGTTGTGATTTAAATCATATTCTTGGACCACTTGAGTGATATTCTTTGTTCACAAAGTTGGTGTTTTATCTTGCAAAAGTTTGCTGTCAAGTTATGCAAGGAAGACAATGAAACAATAGATGAGGTGGCGAATGAAATTCAGAGGCAGTTGACAAGTCTTCAGGTAGTTCACACTTTGGTTGCAAATTAAGATGCTGCAAGTGATTCCAGTTGGGCACAAATATATTAAAAAATCGTGGAGTCGATGAAATTCATAAGTGCGACAGAATTTACACAGTAATGTTCTCACTTCTCATCACTCCCCATAGCAATGTGGAATGTGAACATGCTTTCTGTCTTGTGAAGAAAAATAGAAGAGTTCAAATAATCCATTGCAATGAATGTGTCAAGTCCATTTCTATTATGAAGAACAAGAGTTCTGGTGAATACTATGACGAAAAGTTTTCTCGAGACTTTTTTCAGGAAGCTAAAAATGCCATAATTATGACTTTAAAGTCGAACAAGCATGTAGGTACCACTGCATAATTTATCAAGAAAGGCCTGCTGTGATTACTCCAAACCAATATTAACCAAGCCTACTAATGGGTAACATGGATTTTTTATTGTTATGTTCAACTGCAAATAATTGTTGTATTTTATGTAACTAGATGTGATTTCATTGAAGTATCCTGTTTAAAACACCAGTTAACGTATTTTTAACCAAGAAGTTTTACAATTTTTACGAAGCCGGGATATGCCGAATATCGTTAGGTTTTTTGACGCCCGTGAGTTTTAGTGATAGCCGGTTTAAAAAGTTGGCAGGTACGTCATTGGCCAAAATCAGTTGTTGGTAAACCCCTAAGCGAACCGACAACTTCGGACGAACTTTAAGGAGGATTGTGGCCTGACAACGTGAAATTAACATGACGCGAGCGACTGCAAACGCAACACTCAATTCAGTAATATTGTACAGCTGGAGCTTTAAATTCAACGAAGAGCTGCAGTTGCTAAACCCATAATAACAGAAGTCAACGAAAATTTGCGAAGGAAGTGGTGCCACGATCACAAAACTTGGACACCTGAGCGAGGTGGCGCAGTGGTAACACTGGACTCGCATTCGGAAGGATGATGGTTCAAATCCACTGGCGGCCATCTAGATTTAAGTTTTCCGTGATTTCCCTAAATCAGTCCAGGAAATGCCGGGATGGTTCCTTTCAAAAGGGAACGGCCGATTCCCCTCACCATCCTTACCCAAAAACTACGAGCGTAAGCTCCGTCTCAAATGACCACGCTGTCGACGGGACGTTAAACTCCAAGCTTCCTTCCTTCCTATTTCTTCAATAGTTTTCGGCACGTGGTCCTTAAATTTATACCACTAATTATCTTACTATATCGTTGTACACTGTAAAAGCTTTTCCTCTGTTTCTGGGGCTACTCCAAAATGTGATTCGATATGACATACCAGGCGCGTCCAGAAAGTAAGTTCCGTTTGGTAATAAAATGAAATTGTACACAGATACAGAAGAAATTTTTATTGCACAAAATTCTACAACTCTTAAACTACTTTTCCACATAACTGCCGAAATTTTGCAGGCATTCGTCGTAGCGTGGCAACAGGTTTTGTATACCTTCTTCATAGAAATCTGCCGCCTGTGTCAACCGGTTGGAAACAGTTTCATGCATCAGTGATCGTGAAATTTGGGGGAAGTCCATACCGAGAGCACTAATTGTAAACCTTCGAATTTCCTGGATCTTGTCATCAATCGCGTCAACCAGTTCTTCTGTAACCAAAGGTGGACGCCCACTTCGTTCATCGTGCACATCACTACGCCCGCCATTGAACTGTCGGACCCATCTTCTCACCGTCGAATCACTCATCGCATTTGGTCCGTAAACATCGCAAATTTGCCGATAAATTTCACTTGGTTTCACTTTCCTCGCATTCAGAAACCGAATCACCGACCTAATTTCACAGGCGGCGGGATTTTCAATCAACGCCGACATTTCAAACAAGCACAACAAAGCGTACGTAACTGACAGCGATCTCCAAATGGCGCACGTTCTTCTCCTTGATACACACCGTCTACAGCGCATGTGCGGAACTGCAATCGCAGCACTGCAGCGGAGGTAAATTGAAACGGAACTTACTTTCTGGACGCGCCTCGTAATATAGTATAACGTTTTCTATATTGAAATCTCAAATAATCACCGATTTCAAGAAAATGTAACATAGTTCTAACGCTGAAATTTATTTCGATTAAATCTTCCTTAAGGACGTCGCCTGTAGTCGCCAATCTCCTTTGAAACCATGATCAAATTGTGCTCTCCTTAGTTTCGAATGCCCTAAAAGTCAAAAAACACGGCTGCTGGTCAGTGAGAACCTTACGTGGGAAACGAGCGACTTGGGACAGTGGTAGTACACTAGACGAGAGAACGGTCGTTCAAATCCACCTCGCGCCATCCTGAGTCAGGTTTTCCGTGGTTTCCCTAATTCACTCCAGGCAAATGCCGGTATGGTTTCCTTGAAAGGGCGCGGCCAATTTCCGTCCTCGTCCTTAATCAGAAATTCGAGCGTGAGCTCCGCCTCTAATGATCACGCTGTCCTCGAAACATTAAACCCTAACTTCTTACACACTTTGATGCTTAAGGAAGGCCGTAATTAGCTTTTTGACTGGTGGCCATATTTGTGATGTCGACAGCAGGCGCGTCGCCGTGCTCGGGACGAGAGCATGCGCGCTGCTGCTGGCGTGCTCGCTCCACAGGTGTGCCTGTCCGCGCTGCTGCTCCTTTCCGCACTATCGCTGCCCACCCACGCCTCCTACAACGCGACCGGAACTGGCCGCCATTTTCACCCGAGTGGCTACGTTCCTCACGTGGCTACGTGCCATCTCCCATTTCATTCAACTCATTTACTTTATAAACACGGCGCTTTTGTCTGTGGCTTCAGGAAGAGATTTCACATATTTTCATTTTAGGGTTCGAAGATTAGGTTTAACGTCCCGTCTACATCGAGGTCATTAGTGACTGAGCCCACGCTCGGATTGTTTTTCCCTTGAGAAGGGGAAGGAAGTCGGCCGTGCCCTTTGAAAGGATGTATCCCGGTATCTACATCTACATAAATGCTCTGCAAGCAACATTGAAGTGCATAGCAGAGGGTTCATCGAACCGCTTTTATGATGTTTCTCTACGGTTCCATTCTCTAATAGCTCGCGGGAAAAATGGAATGCCGGCCGCGGTGGCCGAGGGGACTGAGGCGCTCCAGTCACGGTCTGCACGGCAACTACGGTCGGGGGTTCGAATCCCCACTCGGGCATGGATATTTGTGCCGTCCTAGTTAGTAAGTAGTTCATAAGTAGTTTGTAAGTTTAGTGACTGATGACCCCGTAGTTAAGTCCCATAAACTATACAAACATTTGAACATTTGATTTGAAAATGGAATGCCTAAATCTTTCCGTTTTCGATCTAATTTCTCTTATTTTATTTACATGATTCTGTCTTCCTATTTAGCTGAGTGCTTACAAAATAAGTTCGCATTCGGAAGAGAAAGGTGGTGAAAGAAATTTCGCAAATAGATCTCGTCGCAACAAACAACGCCTTTCTTTTAATGATTCTCACCCCACTCGAGCATCATTTCTGTGACACTTTCTTCCCTATATCGCGATAGTACAAAACGAGCTGCCCTTCTGAACTTTCTCTCAATCGTCTGTCAGTCCCACTTAGTGGGGATCCCACAATGTGCAGCAATACTCGAAAATAAGATGAACAAATGTAGTGTAGGCAGCTTCTTTAGTAGAACTGTTGCCTATTCTAAGTGTTCTGCCAACGAAACGTAGTCTTTGGTTCGCTTTCCCTACAATATTTTCTGTGTGTTCTTTTGAACTTATTTATACAAGGCGCGTCCAGAAAGTAAGTTCCGTTTCAATTTATCTCCGCTACAGAGCTGCGATTGCAGTTCCGCACATGCGCTGTAGACGATGTGTATTAAGGAGAAGAACGTGCGCCATTTGAAGATCGCTGTCAGTTACGTACACTCTGTTGTGCTTGTTTGAAATGTCGGCGTTGATTGAAAATCCCTCCGCCTGTGAAATCAGGTCGGTGATTCGGTTTCTGAATGCGAGGAAAGTGAAACCAAGTGAAATTTATCGGCAAATTTGCGATGTTTACGGACCAAATGCGATGAGTGATTCGATGGTGAGAAGATGGGTCCGACAGTTCAATAGCGGGCGTAGTGATGTGCACGATGAAGAACGAAATGCGTGTCCACCTTTGGTTACAGAAGAACTGGTTCACGCGATTACTGACAAGCGACTTTCATCTGTTCTTACATCTCAAGTCTTTCTTTGGCGGTCATCACTTCACCAATGACGACGAGCTGAAAGAAACTGTTTCCAACTGGTTGAAGACACTGGTGGCAGATATCTATGAAGAGGGTATACAAAACCTGGTGCCACGCTATGACAAATGCCTGCAAAATTTCGGCAGTTATGTGGAAAAGTAGTTTAAGAGTTGTAGAATTTTGTCCAATAAAAATTTCTTCTGTATCTGTGTACAATTTCATTTTATTACCAAACGGAACTCACTTTCTGGACGCGCCTCGTAATTGTTACTCCTAGGTATTTAGTTGAATTTACGGCCTGTAGTTTTGAATGATCTATCGTGTAAATGAAGTTTAACCGGCTACATTTAGTGGTCATATGGATGAAATCACGCTTCTCATTATTAAGGGTCAACTGCAATTTTTTGCACCATGCAGATATGCTTGGAGTGATTTAGGGAAATCATCGAAAACTTAAACCAGGATGGCCGAATGTGTGTGTGATCCGCCGTCCTCCCGAACATGAGTCCACGGCGACATGCGGCGAACTTTGTTATTAAAATTACGTGAACACATTAAGCGAATGAAATCGTTAAAATGCTTAATAGTTTAATCTACTCCACATCGGAATTTTTTTTAGCGCTGTGTAACACGAGATAATTTCAGTTAAATAAGAAGCGATAGTGTAACACATGATAATTTCAGTTAGGTTTTGAAGCATTGTGATCCGCTCGACCGTGAAGTAATTAGTGGTCGCCCGCATTAGAGCTCCGAATAATTAGGCGCAGGTTGTTATTGCGTGACGCCGACTTATAAACACATTATACCTCCCGTGACTACATCTCTACAGGCACTTTATATTGAATTTCAATTTTTCTGTTATTTGAAAAGGGCACTTATACAGTGTCATTTTGATTAACATTTACATTTCTCTTCTTCCTCTCTTTTTCCTGTTTTCGCCAAAACATAGCGAAGTTTTACATAATACGCTAGTGCAGATGCAACTGCAACAGGAAACTCCTCGATATCTCTCATGTTCTAGAACTCTCGCATAACCCTTGCCTGAAACATAATTCATCTCGGTAAACGCAGTTCTGTTAATGCTAAGTTAGAAAGTAAAGGAAATGTAACGTCCATTGGTCCTTGAAAATGAGATATAGGTCCGAAACGTATTGGGCAACAAAGAAAGAAAGAAAGAAATGTTTCGAATGTTTGTATAGCTTATGGGACTTAACTACGGGGTCATGAGTCCCTAAACTTACAAACTACTTATGAACTAACTAAGACTAAGGACGGCACAAATATCCATGCCCGAGGGGGGATTCGAACCCCCGACCGTAGTGGCCGTGCAGACCGTGACTGGAGCTCCTCAGTCCCCTCGGCCACCGCGGCCGGCAGAAAGAAATGAATGAAGGAAGGGAGCTTAGTTTTTAACGTACCAAGCGTGGTCATTAGAGACCGAGTTTCCGCTCCGATGTTTGGTTAAGGGCGTGGAAGGATATCACCCGTACCTTTTCAAGGGAACCATTCTGAAATTTGCCTGGAGTGATTTAGTGAAATCACGGAAAACATCATTGTGGATGGCCGGAGGTGGATTTGAACCACCGTCCTCCCGAATGCGAATCTAGTGAGTTACCACTGCACCACCTACCTCGGTGGAGAACAAAGAAAAAAAGGAACATTTTGCATCGACGTCGGTAATGTCAGGAAAATTTCGTCCACTGCAACATATGGTGTATTATTCACCAAACGCAATATCATAGCAACACGTATTTTATATTGCAAACGTCTATACAAATATAATAGCTATGACTATTAACAAAATGACGGACACTTCACCTTGAGCTGGCATAGAAAGCTATAAGTAACGTGAAAATCAAATTTTCGAACAAAGTAGTTTCTGTGAAATGGTTTGAGAAAGCGCAACGCGATGCCAACTCGAATTGGGCAAAACAAGCCGGACGATTCGGCCTGGGTAGTTAGGAGCTCTACCCAGGCTTTATCGGAATCTCAAAATGTTCAAATGTTCGTAAATCTATCGGACCAAATTGCGTGGTCATTAGTCCGTAGCTTACAAACTACTTAAACTATAGGGACAACAGAGACACCCATGCCCTAGGGAGGACTCGAACCTCCGACGGCGAGCAACCGCGTGCTCCGCAGCGAGTCGCCTTAGACCGCTCGGCTACTCCACCGCGGCTTTATCGGAATCTCGCCCAATTCTTGCCTGCTCATACGGCCAGCTGTTATCCTACTGGTTTTATTCCTGTTACGTACGTGAAGGTAACACCGATTTTGTACGGCTGTATGTAACCTCCGGCGGTTCTAAAGTTGAAGGAAGAATGCTGTTGACAGCGAGTCTCAAATTTATTTGATAGCCTACTGCCTGAAAACCCGGAGTCGCCTGGGTACTTATTTATTTCAGTCTTACGTTAGTCATTTCTCCTTCCCTTTTCTTTGTCTGTTCACCTTCTCATTCCTGCTCTCGCTGTCCATTTCCTCCTCTGTCCTCTCTTTTCCTGTTCATCTCCTGCTGTCCGTGTCTCTGTCCATCTTCACCTTTCCCTTTCTCTGTCAATCACATCCTCGTCTCTCAACACCTCCATGTCCTCAGTCCATTGCCTCGTCCATACGTGAAAAAATTATATAACTCTCTGTTAACATTCTTGCTGACCAGTAAAGTGGTATCTACGTTTATTGCAAGGTGTCCTCCACCATACAGCGTTTGAAATGTAAGATAAGACATCAGTTCCTATTGTTTTGAAGGTTAAGTGTGCAAAATTTCATCAAGATCTGAATGAAACCATAGATTTTGTCGTAGTTCGTAGGTGGATACGCTCTGCCATGTACCATACAAAATTTTGTGTAGAGAGTGACTTTCCTCTTGTTTTGAAAATCAAGTGCGCCTAGTTACATCACAAACAGATGTACGGTACGGCAGCTCATAAAATACGATGAAACATGATGCATTAGCTTTCCACGTGTCACGGTGTTAATGACATCATGTCTCCTAAACTATAAGTATTACAAAGAAAATAAATTTAATGGTACATTCATTGGCATAAATGGATACTGTTTGCAAAAATATGTTGCGAATACATTTGGTAGCATAGATGTAATAAACGTCATTCGTAGTGCGACAGTTTTTCACGCATCTTAGTGTTCATGATGTCAATCTCCAGAACTATGAGTCTTACAGTGATATAATGATGCCTGGAACCTTTGCGAGTTTCAGTGCAAACGGATGAACGTGCAGCGCATAAAATACGAGCAAACATTCATTTCTATATATTAGATTTGCAGAAGGCTTTTTTTTTGTAACACCGTTCTTCATAAGCGGCTTCTTATCAAAGTGCGTGTGTACGGAATATCATCTCACTGGATTCACGATTTTCGGTCAGAAAACTTACAGTTGCTAGCACCTGACGGGAAAGTTACTGACAAGGAAAGTACTTGGGCTCGAACAAATATAAATACACGAAAATCGTGTGAGAGATAATGTGAAGGTTCCTCATTACACTAGTGATATTCCCTCATCTGCAGAGCTCTGCAGTCGCCCATTAGAGGCCTCTGCGTGTGCCACGCTGCACTGCACCCTGACCTGCCGGTACACCAGTAGTGACGGTGCAGTGTGCCTCTCAAGTTGCGTTTTGTGACGTTATTTGTGTAGTGAAGCGTCGGATGGGGCGGCGATTGGTAAGCAATCCCACTAATATAGTGTGACTGGTTGAGATGACGTTACGAAGAAACCTTCTTCGTGAAGATGGTATTGGTGTAGAAGATGAATCATTCGCATGTCACCTGGTATGTACTATAGTGTTTCTAATCTATGCTCATATTTCTGCACTATAATAGATACCAGAAAACATGTCAATGATTCATCTTCTACACCAAGACCGTATTCACGAAGAACGGCTCTTTGGAATTTCATCTCAACCAATCGCAATACATTATCAGGATTGATTACCAATCGGCGACCCATCTGACGCTTCACTACACAAATAACGTCACAAAACGCAACTTCAGAGGCACACCGCACTGTCCCTACTGCTCCCGATTGGTGTACCGGCAGGTCAAAGTGCAATGCGGCGTGGCTCACGCAGAGGCCTCTAATGCTCGACTGCAAAGTTTTGCAGATGCGGGAGTATCGCTAGTGGAATAAGAGACCTCTACATTATCTCTCAGACGATTTTGGTATATTTGTGTTTGTTCGAGCCCGAGTACTTTCCTTGTGAGTAAGACAAAAGTGATGTCTGTTTTTCTGCAAGGAAGTGCTGGAGTTCCTCTGTTCTGCCGAATGTATTGTCGCAAATTACGCGCTTAGATGCAGCAACGGCGTGTGTAGTGGATGAAGTGACCGACCCCGAGGCATAGGGTACTGGGTTCGAGACCCACTCTGGCTGTACAATTTGCATATATAGTAGCTTCTAAATGAATTGAGGAATATGTTCCAGAAGTTCTGTAAGTGTATATATTTTATGTAAACCTGTGGCCGGAGTCAGTTTATTCTGTGCTTTTCTGGGTTTGACAAGTGCTAAATAAACCAGCCAAACCAATATTCGTTAATCAACTAGCTACGTCTTAATACACCGTCACACTACAGTTTAAATGTCAGCGTTTCCGTTTACTATGACTTATAGCGCGACTCTGATGCAGTTGTATAAGCACCGAGACGTAGGTAAAACAGTAGAATGGCATTCGTGTCTTTTTGGCGTACGTGCATTGACACATTCAGTACCCGTATCCCGTACTAGGTGAGCTTTTCCATTCGATGAAATGTGTGTTCTCGCGTGCTGGATGGCTGCCGGCTGCAGGGTAAGGTGTCGTGGCTCGTAATGTGTGAGCTAGACAGGGTGTTTCGGGAGGATCAGTAAATATTTTAGGAGGTGGTAGAATGGAGGAATTGTAATCAAAATACCTTATATCATGAGTCCAAGTTTTATTGAGTACAGAGATACAGCTGTTAGTATGTAACCCAGACAGACTTAAAGCAAAGGCAAATGAGGCCATTGTCACTGACTGTTCCATTGGTTATTGATAGAACATCATCATATTAAAACCAAAATTTTGTGTATATAATGTTCAGATGTTGGTCGATGAGCGTTCTTAAAATTTGTTGCTGGAAAGAACACACATCGCAGCCAAGATCAATATATTGGTAATTTATTATGGATTACCCGTTTCAGTAAGCATAGTTACCATTATCTGATCCCGTGTTTCATATTTACCAAAAATAGGCTATGGGCTGCACAAGATACTTCTATAAAAAGTGGAGAATGATCCAGTTTGTCTTTCTCAGTAAAACCATCGATTAAATCATTCATACACTCATTGTAAAAGACATCGCCGCGGTATATACTCCAAGTCATTCGTAAGCTTATTATAAAGTCGCGAGAGCGCAGTTCAACTGAATTGTGAATTGCGTCTTTTAGAAATGATTGTATCAATGATTTTATCTATAACTCTATCAATGCTTTTATTCAGACAAAAAATTTCGGCCATCCTTCCCTTTTCATGGAAGTATCTTGTGTAGGCCCCAGTCTATTTTTGGTAAATGTGAGGAAAAGGGATCAGATGATGGCAACTTTGCTTTGAGAAACCGGTAATCCGTAAAATATAACCTATATAACGATTTTGCGTATATTCTAAAAGTGTATATTTATTTAGTTAAATGGTTTTCGGCAGTCGTAAATGTCTGTAGATGGCCTTGTAAGTTGAAAACCGTTTAAGTAAATAAAAATATACTTGTAGAACATACGCAAAATTGTGCTTGTTCTATCAAGAACCGGCGAAATGATAAGTGAAAATGACTGCTTTACCTTACCTACCACTGTACGCAGACATTTTGGATATACATAATTCCTCCAGGACGGCGGGGGGGGGGGGGGGAGGGGGGGGAAATAGATCAACACGCCGACCCCGCGCAAGAGGGACAAAGGCAGTCAACCGTGTCAAAAGCTTTCTCCAGATCTACAAAAAGCGATAAACCTAGGTATCTACGTGTCTGAAAGGACAGACACTATATATAGACCATATATAGATGTGTGTGTGTGTGTGTGTGTGTGTGTAATTAATGCGACGGTTCGTCAGAAGGTCATTATATTTTCAAACTTCAACTTCAAATTTAGGTTTTACGTAATTAAAAAAAATGTAAATCTGTCGGACTCAACTGCTAGGTTATTAGTCCGTAGCTTACAAAATACTTAAACTAAGGTAAACTAAACTAAGGACAACACGAAATCCATGCCGGAGGGGGTATTCGAACTCCAGACGGCGAACAGCAGCGCGCGCTGCAGCACGGCGCTCCAGTACGCACAGCTAATCCGCCGCGGCCATTATATTTTAGTGCGGATGTACACGAGGGTCGGTCTCTACGGGAATCTGATAGCCTTAAACGAGAATAATGGGCAGGGGTCACTATGGTAGTAGTGTAAGATATACAATCATTTTTGTCTGGCTAAGAGCGTACCAAGGTAGTTCTTGGAGCTGCGTGGTGTGTACCCCTACCACAATATGATTAATATAACACATGATATAAGCAACATTGGTCGTAATCCTTGTTTTATTAATAGCAAATCGATTTCAATCGCAGAGTGACCATCATCAGTGCAGATCTTCAAGCACTCATATGAAGTTGGTTACAGAAGAAATTACTAAGTATATATTATGCTGTAGAGTTTGATAAATACTTTTCTATTCTAACCGTAACAGGTACAAGTACTTGAAGATCTACACTGATGATGGTGACTCTGTGATTGAAAACGATTACCTATTAATAAAGAAAGGATTACGACCAATGTTGGTTATCCCATGTATTCTATTGATATAAAACTATATTATTTCAAAAGAAACGAATTTAATCTTGCATATTTTGCTACAGCTTTCTTTGAAATTGTTGAACGAAGTTTTTTTCTTTCTATTTTTAGGAATGGAACACATTATGCTATTTTTACATGATTTACGACAGAAAAAAAAATATTTTACTTAACGAGTGTTTCGCATTTCAGGCAAGCCCCAGATGCGAATCATGCTCATTAAAAATTGCCCCACAGTGTAGACAATTTGTAAAGAAGTAGATCTCTTTCTTCGCATCATGACCTGCTACCTGAAAACAGTTCAAAGCTTTGCGCTATTCATTCATCATGAACACAGTTCATTATAAAACAATCTATTATCTGTTCTGTTCATAATAAATGTTACACAAGGAACTGTGTAATTTTAACATTAAATAAATTTTACTTAGGCATACTTTTTTGTGTTACTGAATCCGCAGTTATTGTGTATTTGCTCCTGTGACTGCGACTTTTCGGGCAAACTTTACGACCCCCATGGGGGGTCGCGACTCACAGGTTGGGAAACACTGATAGAGGGTCTGCCTGGAAAGCAGAATACCCTGCTTCGATCTCTGGTTTGGGTACAAATATTCAACCTCCACATTGAATTTTGTAGTGTCGTATGGTGAGTATTGTCTCTGGTGTTCATACATTTCTCCTAACTCTTCCCCGAGGTGTGATATTTTCCAGCGAGTTGTATTGTCCGCGGCGTGTAGTTAGTCCCCAAACGCGCGAATGAGCCCACCGTCTAGACGGGCATCCGGGGTCAAAGCTGGCGGCCAGCGGGGCTGGGTGTCGTGCTGGAGAGCTCGGCTGCGGTTTAAATTTAGGTCAGCAGGATTGCGGCGCCTTATGCCCCAACGTAGGATAAACATAGCGCACAATAAATCGCTCGCCGGCCTGCACCAGCCTGAATATTCAGCCAGCGGCATCGCGACGCTACTTCGGGGTTTCCGATAATCTCCTGTTTCACTTTTCAAAGTCACTTGCCGTAGAAGCAACGGTGACACTGTAAATTTTCAGTGCTGTAAATACCTCTTCCGGACTTCTTCGCTTAATACGAAACGATTTAAGTTCGGAACAGTACGACCAATATACTGATGGCTAATTCGTGTTTTCTAAAAGGACAAACAGTTGAAGAATGAGTTTACACTGATAAAAGGCCGGTCAGACAGTTGACCCATCAGCACAAGGTACAAACACTTGCCAAACTACCACTAATAATGTAATCGCATTTCAGCATTCTGACAGAATACCTCGACATATGAAGAATACATAACACACGCAATTCACTCTACAGAAATACAACTAATTTCATGCCAACACTCTGGAAAGAAAAACACAGGGAACAAACATACTATTTCACCAAAAACGAAAGGCTTGTGACGACCCGTACGTTTACAGGAGTCCGGGATACAGAGGAAAACTCATACTGGGTAAAACAGCGAACAGCAAGACGAGACTTCGCTTCAAAAGTAGCGAAAAACTATGTGTGCGCCTACTAGGTGCTCCTTTCAGTCATCATCATCATCATCATCATCATCATCACTATTAGAGACTGGTTATGCCAGCATTCAGTCTAGAGCATAGTCCCCCTAATAAAATTCCTCCTTGATCCCCTCTTCAATGCTAACATTGATGCGGCGTCTGATGTTAAGCCTGTTACCTCGAAGTACTTTCCAAGAACTTTCTCCTTGGTCTACCTCTACTCCTCTTACCCTCTACTGCTGAACCCATGAGTTTCTTGGGTAACCCTGTTTCTCCCAAGTGTATAACATGACCCCAATAGCTCAGCCTGTTCGCTGTAATTGCTTCATCTACGGTGTTCATTCCCAGTTTTTCTTTGATTTCGTCTTTATGGCATTGTTCCCATCTATTAGTACCTGCAATCATTCTTTCATATCTGTAATCTCAACCTTATGAATAAGGTAACCTGTATCCATCTAGCTTTCACTCCCATACAACAAAGTTGGTGTAAAGATAGTTAGGACAACAAGCTGTTAATTGCCGGAGGATGAATTCAAATACCTATCCAGTGGTTTTGGTCCAAGTTTTCTGCTATGTTCGTAAATAACTGCAGGCGAACGCTGGAATGTTTCCAAATGTTTTAATGTTTGTAAACCTAAGCGGCCAAACTGCTACGGTCATCGATCCCTAGACTTACAAACTACTTTAACTAACTTATGCTAAGGGCAACACGCACACACACACACACACACACACACACACACACACACACACACACATATACACACCAGGGAGGACTTGAACCTCCGAAGTAAGCGGCCTCTCAGTTATTGACAGGACGTCTTAGACCGCGCGTCGCATTGTTTCCAAGGATTATACCACGCCATATTTCTTCCCCAACTTCACAACAACCATATATGCTTCGTCTTTGAAGAATCAGGGAGCGCGGCGGACAAGACATTCTTTCTCAGGATGTAGGTTTCAGATGCTTCTCTGACAGTCCCAAGTGCGTTTTCCCACCAGTTTAAGGAAAATACAGAAATGCCTCCTTTCCAAATGATGTCCCCACTCTCCTTCCCGATTCCAAACTTTTTCTGCGTTTGTAAAAAGCTGGCCGTCAGGGCAATGTTAAACCCGAAGTTTCTTTCCCTATTTGGTGTGTTCCTAAAACGTTGTGTTGTCAGACTGGTGCTATTTTTGTCGCCAGTCGATTCATACTTGACGTTAGAGAGAATTTTCGACCTGTTGTCATGTAATGTATTAACAGCTAACAATAAACTGGGAATGAGAAATGACGCGGAAGCTTTTAATCAATGTCAAGTTTGACGAAATTGCATGCCGTCGCAAGGATACCCATTCAAGTCTAATGAGGCCGCACATTTCATAACATTCTTTATTCAAATCAAATATTTGTAAATCTATCGGACCAAACTGCGTGGTCATCAGTCCGTAGCTTACAAACTACGTAAACTTAGGTAAACTAACCTAAGGACAAACACACACACTCATGCCTCAGGGAGGACTCGAACCTCCACGGCGAGCAACCGTGCGCTTCGCAGCGAGGCGCTTTAGACCGCTCGGCTACTCCACCATTCTGTGTCTGTGACCGGAAACAATGTAAACTTGTCGATTACTGTTCTTGAGGGCGTGTAATAATTAGAATACCGACGTATTCAGATAGCCTACTTAATACTTTGTATTATACTACATGCCAACGTCGTGTATTACCGAAGAAGTTTCGTGCAGAGTCATATGTTCAAAATTATCTTGCGATACCTGGATGTGAGCCATTCCCGGTTAATTATCTCACGACACGATAATAGTGTTAGTCTTGTACATGACATATCCCCCCCTTTTTTTAAGTGTTTAAATACTGTCCTGGTTTCCATTCGACATACACGATAAGTTAAGAAGCAAAGATGAACAAAACATTGTTTTCGCAGAGAGACAATGGGCCTTCTTTCTATCTTGTTTCAGTATGACAATATGGCGAAGAAGCGGCATTTGAAAACTACAGTAGAAGAATATAGAGTCTCAAATGTTTGTAAATCTAATTGACTTAATTTCTGTGGTTATTAGTCCCGAGACTTACAAATTAGTTAACCTAACATAAACTAATCTAAGGACAACACACACACCCATGCTCGAGGGAGGACTCGAACATTTGATCTCCACAACAGTGTTGACACTATTTAAGTTCCAACCCTCGTACATCGTGTTTTATTTGTATTCTCTTTTCCCCTTTGCCGATGGTTTCACTCTTTAGTGGCTGATACTATTTTTCGAAAAACAACCCGCTCGGTTTACTGCGGAGTTACGGACGCCACTTTCCGAACGGGAGGGTAAAAGACGGGAGGAAGGGAAATTGTGGTTCTGTCGATACTGTCGTCATTAGAGACGGAACACACGCTCGGATAGCTTGTGAGCCATGAGGAAGGAAGGAAAGCGGCCGAACCCTTTGAAATTAATCTTCCCGGCATTTGCCTGAAGCGATTTAGGGAAATTATGCGCACTGGGGCTCCTTGCTGCGGTGCGCGCGGCCGTTCGCCGTCGGGGGTTCGAATCACCGCTGGGACATGGGTGTTTGTGTTGTCCTTAGGTTAGTTTACCTTACTTTAAGTAGTTTGTAAGCTACGGACTAATGACCAAGCAGATGAGTCCGACAGATTTACAAAACATTTTTTTTTAATTACGTAAAATCTAAATCACGTGGCTGGAGGCGGATTTGAACCGCCGATCTCCCGAGTCCATTGAGAAAGACGAATCCGCCCAGCGGGTTAACGGCGTATGTCGGTGTGCCGGTCAGCCTGGATATGATTTTCAGGCGGTTTTCTATACCCCACTAGGTAAATACTGGGCAGGTACCAAATTCCCGCCTCAGTTACACGATTCGCAAACATTCAGAAAAACATTCGCACACTCTCATGTGTAAAACACTATACGCAGACAGTTGAGATAACACATATCTCCTTCCAGCAATAATGGGATGGCGGCAAGAAGGGCATCCTGCCAACTTAGAAACTAAACACGCAATCTCCGATTAAGCACGCCTAGTCGGCCGCTGTGGCCGAAGAGGCGCTCCAGTCACGGTCTGCACGGCCACTACGGTCGGGGGTTCGAATCCCCCCTCGGGCATGGATATTTGTGCCGTCCCAGTTCGTAAGTAGTTCATAAGTAGTTCATAAGTAGTTTGTAAGTTTAGGGACTGATGACCCTATAGTTAAGTCCCATAGACTATACAAACATTTGAACAAGCACGCCTATCTAGCACATGCGGGACAAACGCGCAAGAAGAAAGAAAGAATACCTTTTCGAAAACAATAAATCGATGTTTTAGCCAATATTCGAGGTGATTTAACTATGAAGATATTTTCAGTTTCGTAGTTTCTTAAAGTACGCAATAGGAGAGTAACATCGTATCGGTCATACAGATGTTGTAAAATGACGTAACTGAACAGCCACGTAAGTGTGCTGGCAGTCTGAACTGGTCGGTTGAGAAATGGGTGACAGCCTTGGAAATAGCGAAGCTGCGTGTGAGCGGCGCGCCGTATTGTTGACGCAATACTGACGCGCTTTGCAATCACAGCACTTCCCCAACACGCGAGCTGACGCTCCAGTCCACCTGCGCCGCTGAGGCACTACTCCGAGAAACAACCCGCCACGTCTGCTAATCGTGTGGAGCTCTGTTAATGGTGGCACAGCTGGCAGTGTTACCCAAAGCAGCGTTGTCCTTAGTGATAGCAGAGGGCTAGTTACGGGTGATGTTCCACCATGTGCCAGACTTGGCTGTGGCAGTGCTATACTTCGTTTGGCGAAATAAGAACCACGACAACTGGGAGCCCTGTTTCCAGCAATCACCAGTCAAGCGCAGATATGTTAGTGGAAACTAGTCAAGGCACAAGGAATTTACGACATTGACTGCCAGTGGGCATAGATTATATCAATGGGAGAAGTTGAAACTTTGTGCCGCGCCGGGATTCGAACCCGCGTTTCCTGCTCACTAGGGAATAGCGCTGTCCACTAGGCCAGCCGGACACAGCGGTCGTCGCACAGACTACCCACCGAGAGAGGCAGTGGAGTAGTAACGCACGGGACTCGCATTCTGAAGGACGGCGGCTCAAACCCGCCTTCGGTCATGCTGATATAGGTTTTCCTAGATTTTTCCAAATCACTACAGGCAAATTCCGGGATTGTTCCTTTTCAAAGGGCACAGCCGATTTCCTTCCTCATCCTTAGAAAATTTAATCTCTGTTTCTAATGACCACGCTGTCGACGGAGCGTTGGTTTTCTCAGTTGAAAGAATCGCTGGGATTCTGACAAAGTTTCGGCGGAGGTATAGCTATGTGCATAGGCGGTGAGCCAGACCGCAGTGTCAGCACCGTAGGTCATCGTGTTTAGTCAAGACAACAGCTTTCTTCTCTAATTAAAAAAAAATCTAAGAGATATTGTCAATAATAGGATTTCGGAGGAAGATAATGAAAAATGACGAATAAACAGGTAGGTGTAGCAGAAATAAGGAGGGAGGGAGGGGTTGGGGGAACGAGCTCAGGCAGTGAACCATTTGTTCACAAAAGGCAAAGGTGCCACGTTCGTTTCCCGGTACGTCACGCGGTTTTAATCTGTTGTCAGGAAAATGCTGAAATGTTTGTAAACCTATGGGACTCAATTACTCTGAATATCAGTCCCTAGGATTACAAACTACATAGACTAATTTAAACAAACCCAAGGGCAACACACACACACACACACACACACACACACACACACACACACCTACTCCCATGCCCGAGGGAGAACTCGAACCTCCGACGGGGGACAACCCCGCGCTCCGCAACAAGGCGCTTTAGAGCGCACGGCCATTCCACCGCGGCTTACATAGTGAAAATTCATTTTGGAGGTGGTAGTTTTAACGGTAGTGATCAAAATAACAACTAGATCACACAAGTGTGTCTCTATTGTAGGAGATAACAACGAGTGGAGGTGGGTGTACAGTGTAATTCGTTATCGTCTCTGGGCGAATAACGCAAGATCACATAGCGACGGGGTGTGGAGTTTAACACTGTATATAGGCGCACACTCTGAAATTATTCGTCGGTTGCCGAGCGAATGCAGGTGACGAAAATGTCGCCAACCGCTAGGATGCGAACCAGCTATTTATGGGTCGAGCGCCGGCGGACCAACGTCCCGGGGCAGGAGACACACAAACAGTCAATTTGCTGCCATCCTGCACCGCCGTTTCCGACAAACATAATAGGCAATATTTGCAGCGCTGCAGCGTTGATCATAGTCAGCCCACTAATCACGTGCAACTTAGAATTATGGTTTATGGTAGTTTCCGTACTCACTAGTAGATGTGATTCGGCTGAATATATGTTTTCCCTTTCTGCTTCTGGAGAATTACATCGTTCCTAAAAAGCTGAAACAATTCAGTCTCCAGAAATCACTGTCTGAGCGGATCACTTTTTTACATTAGAGTCCGCAGCCAACAATCGCCGGCTGTGTGTCGTCTGCTGGCACGTCTAGCAGCCAGCAGTACTGAAGGAAAGAACCAGACTAGGGCTTAACGTCCCGTCGCTAGCGTGGTCATTAGAGGCGGAGCTGATGCTCGCAACTTTCGGTAAAGATGGGGAAGGAATTCGCCCATGCCCTTTCGCAGGAATCAGACAATTCACGGCCACCGATAACGATCGCCTTAACCATTCGGTTAATCGTGCACGCCTCCCGTACCGACCCAAATTTCTATACGCAACGCATGAATGTTGGCAACGTGCGAATTTATCGTTGTATTAATATCCAGAGTCCTCCAGACATGCATGCTTGTCAGGCTGTGCATGGCGTAGATTCGACAAGTATCTGGTGCGTTTCGAAGTAATGTAGCATCAGATTACTAAATACAGCTCAAGCAGTTGGGCTTGTTCGAGGGCGTGGGGCAGGGCCTCCAGTTCAAATCAAATGTTCAAATGCTTGTAAATCTACCGGACCAAACTGCGTCGTCATGAGACCGTAGCTTACAAACTACTTAAACCTAGGTAAACTAACCTGAGGACAAACATACACACCCAGGCCCCAGGGAGGACTCGAACCTCCACGGCGAGCAACTGTGCGCTCCGCAGCGAGGCGCTTTAGACCGCTCGGCTACTCCACCGCGGCAGGGCATCCTGTATCCTTTTAATTGGCAGTCGCAGCCCATAATGGCTGAGATTGAAATCAGCAATATATGGTTTTTACATCGCCATTTTTTATTTCAAGGTCACTAATTTGATGTGTTATCACCCATCTGCGTATATATTGCGTAACGTACTATATTCCTAGATACATAGAAACAGGATAACCGTCTTACATCAATATTGTTACTTTCACGGTCATATGAAAAGAAAAAAAGATTGTATGATATCATTTTAAATTAAAATTAAAAACCTTTTTGACTGGTGTAAAGCAAGTGTGGGGCATTAATAAGAGCCCTGTGTACGTACTAATGTATCTTCAAATACCAACATGAAATAATTTATACGTAAAACATTACAGAACATTTCCAAGATTACATTAGTATGTTCAAATGTTTGTATAGCTTATGGGACTTAACTACGGGATCATCAGTCCCTAAACTTACAAACTACTTATGAATTACTTAATACTAAGCACGGCCCAAATATCCATGCCTCAGGGGGGATTCGAACCCCCGACCGTAGTGGCCGTGCAGACCGTGACCGTGACTGGAGCGTCTCAGTCCCCTCGACCACCGCGGCCGGCACTGTTGTGGAGATACTGTGCAATGGAACCTAATATTGTCGCTGATAGCACACGTTGTTGACATACCTACCTCACTTCCGAGCAAATAGACTCGCCCGTCACACACCGGCGTGCGCACAATCGAGAGAAACACAGTCACCTGTGAGCGAGCGGCCTAACGTGACAGTGTCACTATGTTTTCGAAACAGAAACAACGGAGTTGGATCAAGATTGAATGTGCCAGAGGTCGTACAGCACGACAATGTCATCTTCTGCGACCAGCTTTGCGAAAGAAGCGGCAATACGTTCTGCACAACCTACCATTATTTTGCACGACAATGCGCGGGCGCATACAACGCAAGCTTTGGCTACTCTGTTCGGTCAGTGGGACTGGGAAGTACTGTACCATCTACCATACTCTCCGGACTTAAGTCCTTGTGACTTCGATTTCATTTCGAAGATGGAGGAGGAACTTCGTGGCATTCGCTTTAGTACTATTCCAGAGATTCGACAGGCAGTAGACCGCTCCATTCGCACCATCAACTGAACAGGCTCTCCTAACGATACACTAAGCCTTCTACATTGCTGGTAACGGGTTCTACACAGTGCTGGTGACTACTTTAAAGGTCAGTAACAGATGCAAACACGTAACGCTTTTGTATCGGTTGTGAATAAATAGTTGCCACTATTTAAGTTCCAACCCCCGTATATTACTAATTTCTTTAAAAATAATGAATATTAAGTAAATTAGCAGTGAGTTCTTTGATAACGTGCTAAAGATTGTTCCTTCTTCCCTTTTAGATATCACACCATGGTCCTGAAAGTAGCATTTCTAAGAGCGTCTTTTATTCGGACTTGCTCCTTTTTTAAAATTGTGAAAATACTCAGCGGGTGAAGTATGACACTTATCAAATGTTCTATCTACGGAATTACGTTTAGATTCTAATAAAATCTGTCAGTGGCGCGTTACTATACCTGTGTAGTCAGATAGTAGAAATCGCACTGACGTGCTTTACGGCCCACTTTAGATTTGTAGTTTTATAATCTTTTGCAAACATTTAGGAAAAAAAATAATACTGTAAATAATAAAAAATTGTTGTGATACGATTACGACTCTACTATTGTGATAATATCTATGCACCCAGCACGTATTTCAACAACAGCCAAATTTATATGATATTTGAGTTTAGTTTTGACAAACATACTCTCTCTCCTTTTTTTTTTTTTTTTTTTTTTTTAATTTTCACCTCTTTAAACTATAATTTTAATATCTCTCCCACATTTTCATTATATATTTCCGTTAAAATATTATCACCTGTCTTGCTTTGGTAGTTTGTTGAAAGTTTATTTCCTGTGCCTGTACTGGTTACGAATGACTATGGCCTGGTATGAACGTAGCGTACATTTGGCGTTCGGACGAGTGACTATAGCCTGGATGGAATACAGCGTACATTTGGCGTTCGTAAATTAGTCACGTGACATCCCTCGCCCGAAAGTCTCTCTTGCGTACACCATTTTGCTTTCTCTACTTGTCATTTCAAAGCAATGACGCACTGAAAATTGTAAAAAAACACGTCGTTCTTAGGACAAGGAATTATAATCTAATGTTACTCAGTTACCATCTGGCATCGATGGTACGAGAATTACGGATTACTTTCGCAGCTGTTCGCCATAGCGTAATGGTTCGAAACTTCCTAGGGCGCGGTGGCTCAGCGTGCAGGGTTGCCGGCATGGTAGCTCGACGCCCTCTGTAACGAGAAAACTGAGTGATCGACGAAGCGATGAAAATAGAACAAAACAAACCAACGTCCACATAGTACTGATCGAACCTAAGAACCAATGAAAAGAGAGAAGAAGAAAGAGGGTTCAACCAGCACTGTCTGAAGAGAAGGCCTGTGCGCTCCCGTGCCACGTCACGCAGAGTAGGTCGCGATCGCGTAGCTCACTGCCTGGCCGATGTGAGGCAGTGGGCCGTGCCCCATCAGCCAGCCAGTGAGCTACGCGATCCCGTTCTACTCTGTATGACGTGACGTGGCACGGCAGTGCACAGGCATTGTCTTTAGACGGTGCTGGTTCAACGCAATCTGTAAAAAAAAAAAAAAAAAAAAAAAAAAAAAAAAAAAAAAAAAAAAACCTGAGTAAAATTCTCAACGAATAACCCAGAACGAACATGAACAAACGACCGCAAAGCATCGTTCTCCCTGAATTTTATATATATAACCAGCACTGACAATTTTTCCCCTCTTACTTCCTAAAAGTTTTTCGCACACACTTGTTATCTGAACACAACTATATTCTGCAATATTCCGAGTTGTTCAAAGGTAACAGTAATTTCTCTGAAAAGTGTATTTCTTCTTTTTCGAGACTATGCCATGAAATACATACCAACGAATGGTAAACATGTACAATACTGGAGAGATATTGTTACAATGACTGTTGTAAATGACGTAATATAATACTAATTTTGTATATATATAAAGTACTAGATTTATGTGGAATTCAGTATTACCACACTTATTCCGTTCGTGAGTTTAGCTTTAATATCGTACTACTGATGGAAATTGTTAACTGATGCTAATATGGCATTTTTAGACACTAGACTATCATTTATCGTTCGAAGAAAGACGTGTTTTTGTTAATTCTTCAGTGCGCCGTTGCTTTGAAACGACAACGTGTAAGATATAATAAGAAAATCATCAAATACGCAACGCAAGATTTCGTATGCCAGAGAGAGCTATGGCCCTGGAATGTCACGTGACATCTCCGAACGGCTGGTTTTCGTAAGATCAATGGACGGTGTCAAAACCCGTAAGTTTTGCAAATATCTCACAAACGATACGAGATATGAAAAAAAATCTAAGTTGTAGACAACTTTCTCCTCTACAAATTCGGTTATTCAATTTTCGTGTCAGATGAACGATTCACTTTCAATTACAATAATTTTACAAACGTCTTTTTTTAGCGTTACGAAAGTATTTTTTGTCCGAAAAATTTGAAAAGGGGAGGTTCTGGTCTCTGGCAGCCTACAGTTATGTCTATAAAATTTCGTGCTTATCGGTTGAACGGGGTTGAAGTGGGAACACTTTACGGACAGATAGACAGACATCGTAAAACTGCCGTTATTTTTGCAAATATCTGAGAAACGTTGCGAGATATGAAAAAAAAACATAAGAGAGCAAAGTTGTAGAGAAATTTCTCCTCTACAAATTCATGTATTCAGTTTCAGATGAACGGTTAAGACCTTATTTTCATTTAATTTTTGAGCTGTCAAAAGGCGATCGCAAAGGCCCATTTTTAGTGTTACTACCGTAACCTAAAGTGGGACAAAAGTAACTTAGCTCTCACAACGGTTGCAGTGTTGAAGTAAAGTTTGAAGGAAGTCATGGAAGCAGTAGTCAGAAAGCTGGATTACAGTTCACGGCCTTGCGTTGATTTCAATGAATCTCAGAGGCAGTCCAATAAATGATGGTATTATCTAAAGCTATCCAAGTAGCCGTTTTTTGTTCCTTAAAATCATAACCATTTATTATTGCAGAGATATACGGGAAGCTTAAATTCTCGCGTGAGTTGTTCGGCTATAAATACACGGCATATGATGCAGCAGCTATTATAAAGACCACAACTCGAGCCGCGACGTAAACATGCTCGTCCGAGACAGTGGCGCAACCGCGAGGGTCGGCGCGAGCTGCGCGCCGCCACCATGTGCGTTCTCACAACGTGCCATACTCTGGTAGTACCTGCACACATTTGCTTCGTACTGGCCGGGCGCGCAATTGACAAATGTGGAACTTGAAACACGTCTGAACTAAACGCTTTCCGTGTAGGCCTCTTTGTCCAGGGATTGTCGCGTTATTGTAGGGTACACCAGTCACTCAGCCATGAATTGCGAAATTTGGAAATTCACGTCTGGATATCCTGCTAATCTTCAGCTACCACAGTGAAGAGCATTTTTTCTGGCTGTGATTCGTATGAACACTGCACGTGTTACAGGGCGCGTTCATTATTTGTAGTAATGATAATGTTTTTAAGCAAATGTTCAAATGTTTGTAAAGCTTATGGGACTTAACTACGGGGTCATCAGTCCCTAAACTTACAAACTACTTATCAACTACTTACGAACTAGGACGGCACAAATATCCATGCCCGAGGGGGGATTCGAACCCCCAACAGTAGTGGCCGTGCGGACCGGGACTGAAGCGCCTCAGTCCCCTCGGCCACCGCGGCCGACTGCTTTTAAGCCAGGATCTTTTGTTTCCACATTACCGGTACTGAAGTAGTACTTGATATGCCGTGGCTACAACATATCCGGTTACGAACACGCTTCCACACTTGGGCACGGCGGAAGCTATGGACCTTTCTATACTTCATATTACGTTAAGGGGAAGCCTATGAGGCGCTGATGTTTTAGTATTGAGATGTAGTCTCATTATGGGGACGAAATACATATTTTGTACATTATTACACAAGGTCTGAGGATGACAGCTTGACTGTTGAAGCCGGTTATGTGGAAATAAAAGAGAATAAAAACACACAACGCGATCCTGGTTGTAAAATATGTTTACTACTATTGTGCAAACATTGTTGCTGTTTCATAATTGTCTACTCCCCTGCGGGTTCGGCGGGTAGAATTGACCCACTGTTGTTTCCTTACTTATTGAAAGAGACAACTAATAGAAATCACACAGATAGTGAAGTATTTAATTTTCGAATGTATCAAAGTTACATACCTTTAAAAGTTTTAAAGTGTTTCATGTTCCTTTATATTTTGAGTACTTTTCTATACTCCTGGTAATCCAGTGATCAAGATGTTTGGTCCCTTTAACCATTAAACCAACCAATGGTACGATTCCATTCTCCAGAGTATTGAAAGACACACAAAAATGTGTTCCCAACATTTTTATTTTTACTCTTTATCTTGTAACACACTATACTGAATGAAATCTAATGGATTAACTTTTTTTTAAATTTTAATAACTCTCTTTAAGACAGAATATTATTTTTCCCATCCTACGAGTGTACTGGTCACTGTCTTATGCACATGTCACTTCATTAACTGTTTGTAACCTTCCATATTACATTCTCTCATTTTGTTTCACTTTTTTTTTTTTTTTTTGTATTAAATTCTTACCACTTCTGGCAAAGAAAAATTAATAAGGTCTTGATGTTTTAATATCATTTGTAGGCCTAGTGCTATTATCGCTATTACTCATAGTATCACACTCTGTAATTTTTTGTAATGTCGCGCCTCGTTTTCCCATTTTTTTATTTATTTCTTTATTTTTTTTATTCTTTTTTTAAGAAGCGGTAAGGAACTAGCCCGTCTGTTATGTAGATAGATGCGGGAAACTGTTTAAAAACTTCTCTCATGCCTGTCGTTATACCAGACGTAGTGACGTTAACCTGCTCAGATTTTCAATTAGGATCTGCCTAAGCAGTCCGTTTCACAGGCTAACGCGTTAAGCAATACCTCATTCCCATGCGGGCAAGAAAGCGTTTGAATCTCTTTCTAGGATTCTATTTAGGTTCTTCTTGGTTTCTGAAACTCACTCTTCGACGTCAGTTATCTTTACTTCCGTCCCTTTCTCCTCCTATCACGGTGCTGGAAAACATTTAAGTTTTTGATTCGGAATTATAAACGTTACTGAAACAACTCACCTAATTTACCGTAGCTGTTTTTTGTATACTGGGTGATATTTTCCACCTTGTACAAACTTCAGGGATTAATCGCGGAGAGGATACGGAACAACAAAGGTGTAATGAAATTACGTTCGGAAATGTATGTTTTCCATGCTAGAGACACTTTACTCAATCATTCTTTGTTGTCTAATACCCACTGTACCATGCAGACACAGTTACAGCATGTGTTGAAAATTATTTCCATCTGCCTCAACGCATGTGTTTTGACACTCGAGCGCTAAAATCGCAGTGGTGATAACACTGCAAGTATACGCTGCTCCAGTGTCTCTACATCTGGGTTGGGCTCTGCATACACGATACTTTTCAGATGGGCCCATAACCAGAAGTCGCACGGGTTGAGATCCGGTAAGCGAGCAGGCCGTGTAACCGGACCTCCTCGTCCGGTCCATTGACCAGGGAAGACGCGATGGAGATGCGTCCACACGTTAACACCGAAGTGGACTGGATCACAGCCGCGTATCCCTTCGAATCATCAATGGCGTAATATAAGGAACAGTACTACCCTCTAGGAGGAGACCAGGCATACTGTATCTGTAAAAAAAAAAAAACATGTAGGTTAAGGTGGTACAAATTCGATATAGGCACAATTCCGATCAACATAAGGTTTCGCGCTATTTGTCAGTCTCGTAGTGTTGGTAGCACTTGCCTGTGAGTGTCGTTGTTTTGTACAGCTCCTCCTGTCTTTTCCAAGAATACACCACTTTGTACTACGGAGATATACATTTTTTCCTGTTAAGAGGTAAGTGAAGCTACTTAGTGTAACGCGCTCTTGTAAATCAGTAGCTAAGGGCGACTGGAGTCACTTGCTAAAAATTCATTGTTTGGTATCATGAAGTATGCTTTGGTGCCCGAGAGAAAAAGTGCTTTTTATGTGGAAGGTGCCAGTAATCAAATATGTACTAGGAAGTAATCATAATTGTAGCTTGTGAATTACATTTTCGATTCGATTTTTCTCGGTTATGTAACCCATTTTCTGTTTGTTTCAACATTTGTAACTGGTTGATATTTGTGTTACATATTCAAAATGTTCAAATGTTTGTAAAGTCTATGGGACTTAACTACGGGGTCATCAGTCCCTAAACTTACAAACTAGCTAATACTAAGGACGGCACAAATATCCATGCCCGAGAGGGGATTCGAACCCCCGACCGTAGTGGCCGTGAAGACCCTGACTGGAGCGCCTTAGTCCTCTCGGCCACCGCGGCTGGCGTTACATATTCATTAAATATCCAAGAACAAGTGCCATAGTTAAAATTATTCCTTTTCTCAATATATTTCCAGTTACAATAACATTTGTCCGAAATGATCGCTGTTGTACCACCTTACCCTACAAACGTCTGTTAACTTATGGGACCGAACTAATGTGGTCATGACTCCCTAGACTTACAAACTACGTGAACTAACTTTAGCCGAAGGACAACACACATCGATGCCCGAGGAAGGACTCGAACCTCTGGCGGGAGCTGTCGTGCAGACCCTGATATTGCGCCTAGAACCGTGCGGCCTTTTGCGCGCTACAAACTGTATCAATCATGGAAATTATGTTTCAAAATGTTGTTATATCTTCTACTGTTTCGACGATACGTGCACAGAAAGAAAGACAACAACCGCGTTTTGTTCGGGAGAGTTTCCGCAACTTCAACGGCCGTGAGGGTACGTACAAAACATACGTGTTTGGTATTTTGACCTAGGCTACAACATAGTCGAAGTGATTCGGAATCGGTAAGTGGCACTTTGTTAGTGTGCGCTATACCCAGTGATCCTATAAAACAAGTCCTTGCATGGAATTCTTGTCAGTACTGTTAAAAGGTTTGTAAATCTAAGGGACTTAAATACTTCGGTTATCAGTCCCTAGGCTTACAAACTACTTTAACCAATGCCAAGGGCAACACACACAAACCCATGCCCGAGGGAGGACGCGAACCTCCGACGGCGAGCAACCGCGAGCTCCGTAGCTAGGTGCCTTAGAGTGCTCGGCCACTCCACCGCGGTTCCTCTTTACTGATCAACATATAAGCAATCGTATGGTGCGAAAGAGACCGCAGAGACTCGGATTTGGTGCAGTGTATTGGAGCAGTAGCTAGAAAAGCGAAATTAATCGTAACTAGGAGTTTGGGCGACGGAAGTAGTTTCCGTTACTGGCACTCTATCCGGCCGCTCGGGCTCGAATCCCGCTGCGGTTTGGCGACCTTGGCCTCGCGATAGGAGATAAAACAGAGCTATTGGAGACGACATGTATAACGAGGCGCGCGGCTAATTGCCGGCCGTCATTAAACCAAAAGTACGGCGCTGCTTTCGCCGCTCGTTAAGCGCGCACCTAGCTCTGCCGCTGCCCCAGCTCCACTGCTTAACGGCAGTCACCACTCTTTAGGCGCTTCTACAGGCTGCTTATAATTAAATTTTCCCTCCTTCAGCCAGTGTACCCGGAAAAACTGTTTACCGTATAGGTTCAAATGTTTGTAAATCTATCGGACCAAACTGCGTGGTCATCAGTCCGTAGCTTACAAACTACTTAAACCTAGGTAAACTAACTTAAGGACAAACACACACACCCATGCCCCAAGGAGGACTCGAACCTCCACGGCGAGCTACCGCGCGCTCCGCAGCGAGACGCTTCAGACCGCTCGGCTACTCCACCGCGGCTAGCGTATAGGTCCCTCTATTTATGGAAATTATGTTCAGATTCTTCTATTCAGGATTTGCCTTGTTATTAGTGTTATTACCATTAAAAAATAAATAGCAGTGAAAGTTGCATGGAAGCTAGGTTTCTATTATTGATGACAGGCTGTTGTTGTGGTCTTCAGCCCGGAGACTGGTTTGATGCGGCTCTCCACGCTACCCTGTCCTGTGCAAGTCTCTTCATCTGAGAATACGTACGGCAACCATCATCCGTTTTAATCTGCTTACTGTATTCGTCCCTCGGTCTCCCTTTCCGATTTTTCCCCACAAACTTCCCTCTAATGCTAAGTTAACGATTCCTTGCTGTCTCAGGATGTGTTCCACCAACCGATCCCTTCTCGTAGGATATGCCAGAAACTCCAAAATGTCAAATGTTTGTGTAGTCTAAGGGACTTAACTACGGGGTCATCAGTCCCTAAACTTACAAACTACTTATGAACTACTTACGAACTAGGACGGCACAAATATCCATGCCCGAGGGGGGATTCGAACCCCCGACCGTAGTGGCCGTGCAGACCGTGACTGAAGCGCCTCAGTCCCCGCGGCCACCGCGGCCGGCCCAGAAACTCCTTTTCTCCCCAATTTTGTTGAACACCTCATTAGTTACGTGATCTACCCAGCCAAACTTCAACATACGTCTTGAACTACTTATCGTCCACGTTCCACTCCCGTACAATGCTAGCAGAGTATTCAATCTTCCATTTGGCACTCTACAGGAACGCAGAAAGAAAGACGAGGTATTTAAACCTCACTTGGGGCGTAATTCAACATTCACTCAACAACAAGAGGAAGCACTTGCTAATAGAATAAAGCTGTTATCAAACATTTCTTATGGTTTGTCTGCACAGGAAGTGCAAAGAGTAACTTTTGGATTTGCTGGAAAAAAACAATACAGCTCACAGGTTTTCTCAAAATATGCGTTTGGCGGGAAAAGACTAGTTTGAAGGATTTTTGAAACGAAGTCTTACAATTAGCATTAGAAAACCAGAATCTACTAATGTTAATAGAAATACTGGTTTTAACCGTGACGATATGAAAAAATATTTTCAGTGTTTAATCACCTTGAAAAATATACAATTTTGTGTTCCCTTGAAACACTATCAAAATGTGTTTTACCCATATAAAATATGTGGAGTCAAGTCTACTGGCATTAGCCCCATGGCTACGGGAATGCCGGTACATGTAGGTGGTCTAAGTCGCATACATTTACAAACATTAGAACAATTTTTTTAAAAGTAGCTGCAAGTTTGGCAACTAATTCCTTTTCGGTATGCACTGGAATCTAATACAGAGGTGACTTTAGATCTCTCCATATGAAATTAAGGAGGGCATTTAGGTCAAGTCGCCGGGCAGGCCATGGAATAGAACATCCCCTTTCCATCCAGCGACCAGCAAATACAAAACCTGCATCCTGACGTCCGAGAACATACATGCAAGGAGCAGCACAGTAAGAGGAAACTTGTACGGATGTCAGCTGTAAATAAACTGGAAAAGGGTACTGCGAGACAGAGCGGTAGATAAGTTTACTTCCATGTTTCCTTAAGCCGCCTTCTCCGACCCCAAGTTCGCTACCTGACATTGCTCAGTGGGAAATCCTATATGACCTGTTAAATTCTTGCACTTTCTCACGGAAATGCCCTGTGTAACAGATTCAACTGGGTTATGGTTTTCGTTAGCCATACTTGAGGTGATTCAGGAGGAATATCTAATATTTTAGGACGTGGTAATACAGACGAATTGCAATTAAATGTTTCCTATTTTTATTGAGATCAGAGATACAGCTGTTTGTATGTAACCCTAATAAACTTAAAGTAAAGGCAAATGAGAATGTTCTCACTGATTCTTCTGTCGATTGTTGGTAGAACATTAATACAGGGTGTCTCATTTATCTTGACCGCCCAAATCTGGAACAACAGCAGCTACTGTAAAACGACTTTCACCGGTATCAATGTTAGGCACGGGCTCATGAATGTAAATATTTTGAAACATTCTAAACGAAAAATCAAAATGTTCAAATGTTTGTTAAGCTTACGGGACTTAACTACGGGGTCATCAGTCCCTAAACTTACAAACTACTTATCAACTACTTACGAACTAGGACGGCACAAATATCCATGCCCGAGGGGGGATTCGAACCCCCGACCGTAGTGGCCGTGCAGACCGTGACTGGAGCGCCTCAGTCCCCTCGGCCACCGCGGCCGGTCTAAAACGAAAGCTTATGTGTTTAAAGACAAACTTATGTGTTTTTAAATGGACACCTTATATTATCTCATTAGCAATATATAGTATGACAAATCACATAAGCAATGGCGTTGATTACATCGCAATTAGCCGATTACATACCGAGATATTGGGTAGCGAAATTGACGCCTGAAATACGCGAAACGCCCTGCTAGCGCACGTCCTGAGTAACATGGACTTCTTGCCTGAGTCTCAGGACGCGTTTCGCGTATTTCAAGCCTAAACTTCCCTTCGCAATATCTCAGGATGTCATTGGCGTTTTGTGATGTAATCAATGCCATTGTTTGTGTGTTTTGTCATGCTGATAAAATAACATAGGGTGTCTGTTTAAAAAAAAAATAAGTTTGTGTTAGAAAAAAAAAACATATGCTTTCGCTTTAGAATGTTTTAAAATATTTACATTCGTGTACCCCTGCCTTACATTAATACAGGCGAAAGTCGTTTTAAAGTAGCTGCTGTTGTTCCAGTAATGTTTTGGGTGGTCAAGAAAAATGGGACACCTTGTATATTGAATTAAAAGTACCATTTTGTGTACCTACTATAATTTTATTTATAAAACAAAATAAAATAATTTATTTAATCGTCTTTTAACTTACAAGGGTTGCTGGAAAGTGGGGACTAACCTTTTTGATATTTGCAGTAGAGGGTTTCCAGAAGAGACGACTCTCGTATGCTAGATCTAAATAATTTGCCGAATATCGCGAATGGAAACTGTCTCGAAATGCGCATCGAATTAATTTTTCATACTTTGTACGACTATAGTTACATGCTTTGCTGTATGTTATCTCACTAACTGTAGGTTATCGTTCCTTCAATGTATATGTGAAATTTATTCGTGGTTGTGGCTGCAAGATAAGTTATGAAAGTCGTTACTAGAATTATGTCTGGAGCTCCCAGTGCAGAACGTTACAGAATCATAGACTGCACGCAGTAGTGCATGTACTAAGAGACGCAAGGTAATCGACCTACATGATGCTTTTGGACTGGACACACTGACTGTAATAATAAGAGAAGTACACTACGCAGTGATCTCAGGGGAATAAGCTACGCAGCTAGTCAAGTAACTGATGTATTCACGACAGAATAAATGCGTATTATCACTCCAAGAACTCTTGCAGAACGCGAAAGATGAACTACTTTCGGGAAGAGTGAGTTGGTTTAAGCACCAATAGCTGTTGAAGCCTTCTACACAGTGTAAATATGGTGTACTGCCTTCAGCTCTTTCGGTATAAAATACGGCTCCCTGAAGGCTGTGAACCTTCCAAGGAACACTCAGGAAGAAAGAAAGCCACATATCACATGCTGAGAGGGAGCTACGTCCACATCGCGCCCACTTCCGTGAAATGCCGGAGAATGGCAGGACGGAAGACGCTGCGTGCGAGGGGTGCCAAGCGTACGGCTGGCAGAAAGCGAAAGCGTTAGAAATAAAGAGTCAACTCGCTAGCAGCGTTGTTTAACCTCATAATAAACGTGAAGTAGGAAATTGCGCTAACATTTTAGATACCGTCCACCTCATCTCTCGCCGCTATTACTGCGCGGAGATGTTGTATTTAAATAATGACTTCTGCTTGACTGAAGAATGCATAGTTGACACCGCGTAGATGTCACGTTTACATATGACGAATTACTGATGTCCAGTGGTAAGACTTCTTAAGAACAACGACTCCAGAGCGAACTCGACAGATGTAAAGGTATTTCTGGGGTACCCCAGCGGAGTACACTGAGATGACAAAAGTCACGAGATACATCTTAATATTGTGTCGCATCTCCTTTGCTCGGTGAAGTGCAATGTCTCCACGTGGCATGGACTAAAAAAAATCGTTGTAAGGAACACTGAGTCCCGTTGCCTCTGCAGCTGTCTATGTCTTCTCCCATTCCCAGAGTGTTGCCGGTGCAGGATTTTGTGTCCTCTCGATTACGTTCCTTAAATGTGCAAAGCGGTTCATGTCGGGCGATATCGGTCCAGAATTTTCATCAAACCAATCGTGAACAACAGTGGCCTGGTGACATTGCGTTTTGTCATCCATGAAAATTCCGTCGCTGTTTGGTAACATGAAGACCACGGATGGATAACAGTCACCAATCCGAAGATTGGTTTCAGCACCTCAATGCTTTACTAGGCATTGTACTGTTTGGAGACTGTATGATTTTACCTTCCTCTGACCTTCGAACTGACTTACCCAGCCAGTTATAGGTGGAATTACAGTTTAACGTGGGTTCCAAACCACAGTGCTACTCGATATTTTTCACGTCAGACGTGAAAGAAGCAGACAGCGACAGATAAAAACCCTAGGGCCTGGCGGGGATCGAACCCGCGATTCTTGAATTCATACTGTTGCACTCTACCATTGTGCTACCGAGCTACACACATTGTGTGTATACCTAATTGGTGTAAATACCAACAATAATTCAGTTCCTTGAGACAAACATTGTCTCGTTATAGAATAGGTATTAAATATAAGTTGAGCCATTGAATTAAAATTTGTACTGTGGCTAGGATTCGAACCCCGGACCCGTAGACCGGTCAGCTAACAGCGTTACAGACAAAGCGACTACACGAACTGTCTTCATGCACGTCACCCTCCACACCACAGACGTTAATTCTGCCTTAATGTTCCCTCTGAAATAGAATAAATCGTTTTTTGACCATTTCCCTATGAAATACGTATCAATTTATCAAGGCTCTACTATATTGGAATAATACCCCAGCAAAGAACGTGAATGGGAACAATCCCGCCTAGTTCCTCAGGCAGAGGTGATATAAATATAAACAATAATTCAGTTCCTTGAGACAAACATTGTTTCGTTATACCAAATATATTTAATTCCTTTTGTATAATGAGCCAGTGCTTGTCTCAAGGAACTGAATTATTGTTGATATTTATATCACTTCTGCCTGAGGAACTAGGCGGTATTGTTCCCATTCACGTTCTTTGCTGGGGTGCTATTCCAATATAAGAGAGCCTTGACAATTTGATACGTATTTTACAGGGAACATTGAAGCAGAATTAACGTATGTGTTATGGAGGGAGACGTGCTTGAAGACAGTCCGTATAGTCATTTTGTCAATAACGCTGTGTTAGCTGACCAGTCTAAAGTGCCAGCCTAATAAGTAGGAGGTCCCGGGTTCGAATCCCGGCCATTAAACAAATTTTAATTCAATGCCTTTCCTTTAGTACATAAAGAAATCTTTACGGACCCTCTAAGCGCCACTCTAACTCGAACTTTTATGGTTTTTTCTGATTATTTTCATTACTCAACTTTTATTAATCCCAATTCATGGTTGCTTCTTGAATCGCTCTTTGTTCTTCTAATTTCTGCACATTTTCTTCCCAAATCGCCACATTTTCTGCATTTGCTATGATTTTCCCTTCATGTACCCAACACAACGAAGAGCACAAACACATTTACGGGATCTAGAGTCCTTTTTACTAACGGAAAAAGCCCTAGATTCGAGGCCTCCAAAGGCTACGACAAGAAAGCTGCATTGGAACAGCTGCGAACGCGGAACACGAAACACGGGTTGTGGCTTTCTCCCGGCAGACAGGCTTGGCCGCCCCTCTCTCCCCGGAAGTGATGCAGACTCCGCGCTGTTACGCTCTGAAATCGTCTCTGCCCCGTCGGGCGTTAGTCGCTGCAGCAGCATCGACCGCTCACCTTCACCGTTGATGACGAGAATCCGTCTTTTTTGCTCCTCCGCGCGTTTTCAAGTTACCTCAAATCGAGAAATTCGGAATCCCGGCCGTGAAAGTAAACGTCTCACAAGTGGCTACAGCTCGCGATATTTCCAAAGCTTGTTGGTATTTTGAGAGCAGTAACGTACAATGAAAAGCCCGAAGTAAAAGACGCAGTAATATGAAACACGCAATGCTGGTTGTGTCAGTTACTTGAAGGTAAAGTTCGTGCAGTTTTCTGAAGTGCGTCAGGTCCAAATTTTACATTCTAAAAGGTTATATTTAGAGACCCATAGATATCGTGTAACGTTACGGAAACTTGTGTCTGTTTATTTATTTATCATTTCACACAGGAAAAAATTGAGTAACACGTTTGCCTGGTCATGGAACGAGTCAGTACATCAAATTGTAACAAAATGATCGTAATAGATAAAGTGAAGCACATAGCAATCCTATGCACCCGACAGGCCTAACCACACGCAAAAAGGAACCTGCAACGTAACACAAAAAATTAGCTTCTTCTTCTTTTTATTTCTTATTTTATTTATTATTATAATAACAATTATTATTATTTTCAGGAATTTGTCGACAGAATAGACAAGAGCCATGAGGAAACCTTTCAGTTTAGCCTTGAAATTCAGAAAATTATTACTTATCATTTTGAATTCTTGTGGCAGACTACTGCACACCTTTCTGCACAAAATCAAGGAGCTGTTATCCAAATGCAATTCGATATCTACCCGGTATTAACTGAATGAGAGCTGATAACTCTTGGGAATAGCCAAATATTATTAACAACAAACGACATTAAAGACAATATACATTGAGAGGCCAATGTTAAAATTCCCAGGCTACTAAATAGAGGTCGACAAGAAGTGCGCGTGCTTACCCTACATATTGCTCTAACTGATCGTTTCTGCGCAATAAATATCTTTTCTGAACTGGAGGAGTTACCACAAAAAATATCATACGTCGTAAGCGAATGAAAATAAACAAAGCAGACTATTTTTCGTGTTGAACTGCCACTTATACCAAGAACTGTTGGAATGGTAAACGACGCAGCATTTAGATCCTGAACATGGGCTTTCCACGACAGCTTACTATCTGAACGCTTAGTTATTTGAACTGTTCCGTCTCACTTATCGTCTGCCCATTCTGAGTAACTGAAATGTCAGTTTTTGTTGAATTGTGTCTTAGACACAGTAAAATCCGAGTCTTACTGTGATTTAGCATTAATTTGTTTCCTACAAGCCATGAATTTATTTCTTTAACTGCATTATTCGATACTCCATCAACATCCTTCACAGCCAAGCTAGTGCCACCATCAAACAGAAATATCTTGGTATTACCTGTTATGCTAAAGGCATCTCATTTCTATAAATGAGAAACAACAGTAGTCCCAGAACAGAACCCTGGGGCTTCATCTATTTAAGTCTGTTCCATTGTGAGTGCATATCACAGCCATTTTCAACACTGCAGAGGATCTCCTTCTGATGTCGGTTATGAAAGTAAGTGAACCAATTGAGAGCTGCTACTCCTACCGCATAATGATCCAACTTCTGCAACAATATCTTGTAATCAACACAATCAAATGCTTTTGTTAAAGAATACGCCTAGCGTTCGTTGTTTTTTATTTAATCCATCAAGTGCCTCAGAGAGAAAAGAGAATATAGTTTTCTCGTTGTTAAACCATTTCTGAAACAAAACTGTACATTTGACAGCAAATTAGGGGAACTGAAAATAACTTTAGTGAACACTGATGGCATAGAAATAGATCTAAAGCTGTCTTCATTATCCATTTCTCCCATTTTATAAAGTGATTTCACTACTGGCTACTTCAAACTGTCAGGAAACTGACCATTCGGAAAGAAAAATTACAATTATGGCAAAGTACCGGGATAAAAGAGGCAGAACAATGCGTAACTACTATGATACGTAACTCATCACATCCATAAGAGTCTTAATCATTAATGATTTAATTATTGACTTCATCTTTCTCTTGCCAGTATCATGGAGGACTACTTCATATAACAGTCTCGGAATGCTATTTTCTAAGAGAGTTATGTGATTACCCATAGGATCTAAGGTTCAGTTTAATTCATCTGCTATATTCAGAAAGTGATTTTTAAATACTGTACATATATCTGAAATATCAGTAACAGAAAAATTTCCATTATGCAGTTACTTTATATTCTCAACTCTGTGCTGTTGACAACGTACTTCTTTCACGATTGAACATATGGTTTTAATTTTTTTCCTGAGAATTAGCTAGTCTTGCACATACCACATATTTTTTCTTCTTAATGACATTTCCAGAACCGGAACATACTGTTTGTAATGGGCTACATTAGCTTGATTCTGACAGTGTCTAGCATTCTGATATAATTCCCGCTTTGTTCTACACGATATTCCCATACCTCTTGTCAGCCATCCAGGCTGCCTGTTAGTGGTATACCTAGTTTTGAGCGTTCAAACGAAAGCAACTTTCAAAGAGAATGAGAAATGTGTTGCGGAAAGCATTGTATTTGTCGTCTATATTATCAATACGATAAACACCCTGCCAATCTTGTTACTTAATCAGGTTTGAAAAGACGATATTGCAACTGGATTAGCTTTTCTAAGTACATTTATAACTATATTTAACAGATGTTTGAGCACAAAACCCTTTAAAGTTAAAATTTTTGCATCGTGGTCTGAAAAGTCATTTTGCCGGCCGCGGTGGCCGAGGGGACTAAGGCGCTCCAGTCACGGTCTGCACGGCCATTACGGTCGGGGGTTCGAATCCCCCCTCGCGCATGGATATTTGTGCCGTCCTAGTTCGTAAGTAGTTCATAAGTAGTTTGTAAGTTTAGGGACTGATGACCCCGTAGTTAAGTCCCATAGACTATACAAACATTTTAATTAAAATTAAAATGAAAAGCCATTTACTGATCTGCTAACAGAATGCCCGTCTAATAGTAAGGAGTGAACAAAAATCTTGCCTATTGTGCTGCTGTTCCGCTGCACTCACGATAGAAAGAATACTGATTACAAAAAGTGATAAGAATTAAAGATATTTAAAATCATACTTTCTCTTGCACAATCACTTAAACTATTAATGTTGAAATTACCACATATAATTAATGTTGTATACTTCCTATAAATTGAATTTAGAATCCTCTCCAAATTGAGCAGAAATGTGTTAAAATCAGAGTCAGGGGACTTAAAAATAACAACAATTAGAAGTTTAGCTCCACTGCAATGGACCACTCCTGTACAACATTCAAATATCTTTTCAGTGCAGTGTTTAGAAACATCACTGGACTTAACTGTAATACCGTTTTTCACGTACCTATCGAGAATATAGTACTGTTGTTCCACGTATTAGACATAAGATATAATGTAAACTTTAGCCTTAATATGCGCGAAGGATGTCATTGAGTATGCACTTGCTGCAATGAGATCATTCTATGAAGAAGCTATTGGAGCTATTAAAACTCGAAATCAGTTACAGTAACTTAATTATTTACGTTTCAATTAAAACAGAATGAAGTTCTGTTTAGTTAAAAGATTTTCGAGTGTTAGAGTAATAATATCTATGGGAGTATACATTTTCTTTGTTCCTGCTGATAAATGGGACGATTCAATTTTAAATTTACTTTGACAATTTTTTTAGCACAGCAGCTGTGACTGCGTATAATTTAACAGTGTAGGATGCGTAACTGAGACAATTTGTATATTTGTTTAACAATGGCAACTAATGCACAATATTCAAGAGGAGCATCGAAGTATACTATTACTACCATGAAATACTACAGTAACAGAGAGGTCACGGAAATAACTTCCTGTGAGCCAACTGATTGCTAAAGGTAAAACCTTTTTCTCCAGAAACGGAAATTAAATTCTGGCGCGCTGTGCTGGCAGTTTCAGTTGGTCTTTAAATTCTTCCCGCTTCTGTTATTAGTGAATCAACCGTACGCCTCTCTCTGCGGAACTTAAGCAAAGAGACGCTAAGAGCGAGAATGGGCCTCCTCCCTGGAGCGATGTCAGACACAAACGCACTCAGCTGTAATGTGAGCTATCTGCAGCTCTTCAAGTGGCTGTCTTCGCTAATAGACTGCTTATAGCGCGCCGCCAAATTTCGTTCTCGTATTCGTTTCTCTTGTGTCCGTACCGTGAACATCTAACTTTTAATTCTAGTAAATGTACACACTGCTTTCAGAGTCGTGCGAGAAATAGGATAATTTTCTTTTCTGTAGAGGAATTTAACATACGATTCTTATTTTGAGTATTTTTAAACATAGTACATAAAAAGCAACCATCATGATGCTATTAGTTGAACATGCTCTTTCGTAAGCTTTAAAGTCTGCCAGATGACAGCACGAACGGGCAAAACTAATTGCAACCAAGAACTGTCTTCAGATCAGACTAAATAAGTTACAAGAGTAGCCCGTCCAGTTCATCAACAAATAAATGTGTTATATACCATAATCTTATATATTAAAAGAATCTACGGAAACTAAAATCAGTCGGCCAGACCAAACTACCCGGTCGATTTCCTTCGTTTTCGCCTTAAACGAAAGGTATTCATTCACAGATTTGTCATCAAGCATCAGAATTTACATAACTCTCGCCTTCCTTTTTCAATAGTCAAACGCGATTTCATTCTGTATATTTATTATGGGGATGCCCTTGCTGTAAACTAAAGTCAGTCGGTCAGGCCGTTCTATCCGAACGATTTCCTTCGTTTTTGCTTTAAACGAAAGGTATTCATTCTCAGATTTGTCATCAAGTATCATTGATTGATTCTCAAGGAAGCTATTTGTGAACATTCTACTTTAGCTCCATTTTCCCCAAATTTTTTGTTCAAAAAATATTCAAATGTTTGTAAAGCTTATGGGACTTAACTATGGGGTCATCAGTCCCTAAACTTACAAACTACTTATCAACTAGCTTATCCTAAGGACGGCACAAATATCCATGCCCGAGGGGGGATTCGAACCCCCGACCGTAGTGGCCGTGCAGAGCGACTGGAGCGCCTTAGTCCCCTCGGCCACCGCGGCCGGCTACAGAGGACTGACGACGACCGTCTAACAGAACGTTGTGAGCTACCAGAGCACGCCTCCCGGACCGTCCTCCCAACTTTACAAAAGCAGTACCTCGCCTTCTACCATCGAAACTTCAGAGAAGCTCTCCCGCAAACCTCGCAGGACTAACATACTTTTTCCAGGCGTGTTATCCCTGCATGTTTTGCTGGAGAATTGAGAATTTTGGAATGTAGGACGCGAGGTACTAGGGTTAGTAATACTGTGAGGGTGGACCGGGAAGCGTTCTCCGGTAGCTCAGTCGGTTAAGCGCTTGCCCGCGCAAGACAAAGGTCCTGGGCTCGAGTCCCAGTAGCACACACAGTTTTAAACCAGGAAGTTTCATTGCTATATTTAAAAAAATGACAAGCAATGTTTCAAAAAAATGTTCAAATGTTTGTAAATCTATCGGACCAAACTGCGTGGTCATCAGTCCGTAGCTTGCAAACTGCTTAAACTAAGGTTAACTAACCTAAGGACAACACACACAGCCATGCCCCAGGGAGGACTCGAGCCTCCGGCGCCTCGGTGGAGTAGCCGAGCGGTCTAAAGCGTCTCGCTACGGAGCGCGCGGTTGTTCGCGGTGGAGGTTCGAGTCCTCCCTGGGGCATGGGTGTGTGTGTTTGGCCATAGGTTAGCTTACCTAGGCTTAAGTAGTTTGTAAGCTACGGACTGATGACCACGCAGTTTAGTCCGATAGATTTACAGACATCTGAACATTTGAACCTCCGACGGCGAACAATGTTTCAATTGTGGCCTGAGACTTTCAGCCTGCGCTTTTACGTACACGAAGGAATAATGCTTTTTGGTATTGTCGCAACGTAAATCGATGACAACTGCGGCAGAACGGGCGGCTGGAACTCCTAACGCGTGCGTTGTGCATGAGGGCACTTTTGCACGAATGGCGTTCCACCACTATCGATTTTTCGTACTGTCACACTGAGTTGTGGCCGTGAGTCAGACAGTCATTAGACTCACGCAAGTCCTACCTATGTGAATGTGTGCCCCCGCTACACTGCAATTACACTGATGGCTGTCTCTCTTTGGCGTCAGATTGCTTCCGACGATATACAACTTCGTAATATTTTATTTCCAAGTTGGCCTAATGACTGTAATGTTATCCGGATTCTGTCATTAGTGTCTGCTCTGAACGTTCAGAAAAGAAGAGTACGAAATGTCTTTTTTGAAATGTAGATGTGACAATTCTACCTATAAAGATGTCAGAATATTTCTGGAAATGGATGGCTACTGTGCAGTAAACGTGGTAGTCAGTTCTCAAAAAGTATCAAACGCACACCCACACTGCCATCGTCACTCTCTGAAATGAAAAGAAACGTTTCACGAATCCAGAAACTGCCACAAAAATTCTTATATTTGTTCTTTGTGCATTTAATTACAATTTTGTATCTTTCGCTAGGTGCTTGGATTCACAGCTGATCATTGTATGACTGTTTAGCCTTAATAAGTCGCATTGGGTCAAAATGACCCGAGACAATTATTATTTGTTAAATTTCTTTGGCACATATCACTCTGAAACTTGTCATGCACACATAATGCAATAAAATACGTGTGCATCATAAGTTTCAGAGTGATATGTGCTAAAGAAATTTAACAAAAGAAAATTGTCTCGGGTCATTTTGACCCGACGCGACTACTTAAGGGTTAACACTATTAAGACTAGCGCATTAAAGTTTAAGATGTTACGTTTTGTCTCAAGTGTTAAAATGTTTTGTAAAGCTATTGGATCAAATTGAAGTGGTCATCAGTCCCCAGACTTACTGACTACTTTAGCTTATTCTAAGGACAACACACACACACACACACACACACACACACACACACACACACACACACACACACACCCTTGCCCGAGGAAGGACTCGAACCTCCGACGGGGAACAGCCGCAAAGCGTCAGAGAGAGCACGGCTACTCCCACGCGGTTATGTTTTCTCTCAAATCAAATTCAAATGTTTGTATAGCTTATGGGACTTAACTACGGGGTCATCAGTCCCTAAACTTACAAACAACTTATGAACTAGCTAACACTAAGGACGACACAAATATCCATGCGCGAGGGGGATTCGAACCCCCAACCGTAGTGGCCGTGCAGACCGTGACTGGTGCGCCTCAATCCCCTCGGCCACCGCGGCCGGCTGTTTTCTCTCCTGGTGATTATGCGACATTCAAAACGGTTCTAATCTCATATAGGCAGGCGTGTAAGACACGCAAAATTCCGTATCAAGGAGGAGCGGGGAGGTGGTGTGGAGTGACAATCAACAAGTGTCACTAACATTGACACCAACCGCATAACAATCCCTACCCCGTAGAGCATTGGGAAAAGCAAAGAAGAACACACTGCTCCTGTTGGGTTGCTTGATGAAACACGAAGCGAAATACACGTCATCTTTCTAGAACCGTTCTGAAATTCCGTCGACCACAAGTCCAGAACTATGCATATCCGTACAAGAGATACCCCATTGGAAACGTTAGTCCCACGTAACACATAAAGTGTGGACAGTGAGTGTTCACTGGTACTATGTGCCTTGTGCCTTGTAGGAGGGTTACTATGCAGCCAACGAAACACTAGAGTCAGGTGTGTTGCCGAAGTATCAGGCGCGCGCGAGAAGCTTTCACGCACTGCTTCTGTAACCGTCGATCGTCCAGTGCATTATTGTGCACTTTCTCTCTTTTTCGTGTTTTATGATGATAAGGAATTCACATACATTCATCTGTACAAAAGCGAATGCCCCAGGCAAAACTGTTTCGTATATTAAGCTGTCCTAAGATTTAAAATATTGTAAAATACATAGGTGAGCGGAGTGAGATGACTAATCATGCAGTATAAGTCCACACATCTAGGTATCATCACAGTCATTAATGGAATTAATGGATTCAGAGAATGTGGGATGGAACCGTATGATCTCGTTATGTTCAATGAGCTTGATTGTGCTACTGCGCAAACCTCAAATCACTTCTTGTTATGGATACTGCTGATACCGAAAACACTCATGGGCATGCCAAAGCCCGTATAGATTTCACAAACTCAGAAATTTCTGGCGAACATCATTTTGAGCAAAATTATAAACTTCGGCCTTTAAAAACTGCTGCCCTCATTATGCCAGAATGGTGCCCAAGTATTTTAAATTTTAAATCATTGCCTAAAGAAACAACATTTGTGAAAAGAAGTGATAACTGCAAACGTTTTTATGAGCTCACCTATAAAACCGATGTTGACTGATAATGAAGCAATGAACAATTAAACGAACAGAGAAAAACTTTGAAAGAAAGTAAAATACAGTGTCCTGCATATGTCGGAATGTACAGTGACCTTCCATCCGAAGACTGGGTAGAGATTTCAAATGCCACGCAGGATAGAAAGGAGACGGCTTAGACTTGGAAGCAGAGAAATTAGTCCGATCAAGAGATATGAAGATCAAAAAAATAAAAATTTCCGTTCATTAAGTGCTATTCAATGAAAAATACATAACAATCGTTAATTAGCTAATTGATTCATCTATTGTCTTATACTTTCTAAAAACAAAAAGTATTCAACTTTTACCAGAATCCATCACGCACCTTTGGGTGGATTGCGGAGTATGTATGCAGATTTATCGTTTTGCCCGATTCTGGGTCAAAATGACACTTCTGCACTAGCTTTAAAAATTGGCAGGTTAATATTTGTATAGTATTAAAATCAGGCGTTCATTGTAATCGAGGCGGGATCATAAAGATGGTAGATGAGTTTTGTTACGTGGGCAGTAAAATAACTTATGGTCGACGGATGATAGCAATGGAGAAAAAAATTCTGAAGAAGAAAATTTGTTGTCATCCAACATTAAGTGTTAGGAAGTCTTTTCTGTATGCATTTGTCTGGAGAGTGGCCTTGTACGGGAGTGAAACGTGGACGGTTAATAGTTCAGGCAAAAAGAGAACTGATGCTTTTGAAATGTGGTGCTACGGACGAATTGCTGAAGATTAGGTGAGTAGATCGCGTAACTAATGAGGAAGCACTGGACAGATCTGAGGAGAAAAGAAAATCCTGGCGTATCTAGATAAAGAAGGAATCGATTGGTAAGACACATTCTGAGGTATCAAGAAATTGTTAATTTTGTATTTGAGGAGAGTGTACAGCGTAAAAATCGCAGAGGGATATAGAGAGACGAATACAGCAAGCAAGTTCAAATGGATGTAGGTTGCCATTCTTATTCGCAGATGAACAGGCTTGCACAGGATAGAGTAGCGCGGAGAGCTGCATCAAACCAGTCTCCGGACTGAAGACCACCACAACAACTGTACTGAAATAATGATTTATATTGAGAGGTATATATATATATATATATATATATATATATATATATATATATATGCAAAGAATAACACACTGTCTTCAAAAATGAATTTGTTGTGACGATTAGCCACAAACATCGTCAGCTGACCTGGTCATTCCCTGTTAACCCTCTCATGCCGAATTATCAACACAACAATGAACAAAATTTCTGATACTATATTTGGTAACTTAAGACCTATCTTGTGCAGAATTCGTCCTAATTTATCTAAAAAAACTAGTTTCATAGACCGATAGAGAGGTGTCCTCAAGTGGGGACAGTCAGCACTGCCCGAGGGGACTAAGGCGCTCCAGTCACGGTCTGCACGGCCACTACGGTCGGGGGTTCGAATCCCCCTCGGGCATGGATATTTGTGCCGTCCTAGTTCGTAAGTAGTTTGTAAGTTTAGGGACTGATGACCCCACAGTTAAGTCCCATAGACTATATAAACATTTGAACAGTCAGCACGAAATCTGGTACATTTTACATGGAACATCTATTAATAATATCAAAGAATACATGAAGAGTGTACACTATTTTGTATCTTTCTTACAATGAAATTGTTTCAGGCACTCAGGGCACACAGCAGTTTACACATTTCTCAAATGTGACGTATTTTCCGTCGGCAGTGACGAGCATGACACTTCTTGGCATTGGGATCACCTGACTTGGCTGCCCAGTGTTATACCCCATCGAAGCGTAATTTGTTGGGTACCCAATGACAGGCTTTTTTAAAATTATTTCTTTATTTATTTTCGAAGCCCAGGCAACATAGTGCTTACATCTGAATGCCTGACTATACTCTTTCTTGTAATCTCTACTTTCTATTTCTTTGTTAGCCCAACGACTAAACTGCCGTCTAGCAGACATTCTAGCATTCATTATTAGTCCTCATATGAGGTACTTGTGCTTTTACGGTCACCTAAGATGTAAAAATGTTCAAATGTTTGTTAAGCTTAAGGGACTTAACTACGGGGTCATCAGTCCCTAAACTTACAAACTACTTATGAACTAGCTACAACTAAGGACGGCACAAATATCCATGCCCGAGGGGGGATTCGAAGCCCCGACCGTAGTGGCCGTGCAGACCGTGACTGGTGCGCCTCAGTCCCCTCGGCCACCCCGGCCGGTTGAGATGTAAAAGATGACAGAAATGAGCCAAAATTTAAGAGTCGTCATGTGGGTCACGGCGCATGAGAGGACTAACGTAACGGAATGAAAATTTCATTGATATCAACGCCGCTGGCCGCGGTGGCCGAGGGGACTGAGGCGCTCCAGTCACGGTCTGCACGGCCACTACGGTCGGGGGTTCAAATCCCCCTTCGGGCATGGATATTTGTGCCGTCCTTAGGATAAGCTAGTTGTTAAGTAGTTTGAAAGTTGGGACTGATGACCCCGTAGTCAAGTCCAATAAGCTTAACAAACATTTGAACATATCAACGCCATCTTTGTGCTAGGATAAGAACCTGTTAGCCCGCTGTGGTAGATCCGCAGCAGACTCGGTGGGGCACACGCGTGGCGCGGTTGGCTAGCGTGACTGGGATTCTTTAATTAACGGCGCGCTTTTCTTTGTGGTGTGACAGATCGCCGGTGACACGGTTTAATTTGGCAGTGTCCTTGCAGGCGGCAGGCGGCAGGCTTCATTACGCGCGCCACCTGCGCTGCGGGGCTCATTTAGCCCGCGTAAAATACGCGACACCCCAGAACAGCGCAATAATCACTTACCTGCCTTCCGTTGTCTGCCCAATAATGATGCGCGCTTTAACAGCGAATACTGTGCCCTCTATTGCATTGCCAAATGTCTTGTAATGACTGCGTTCAAAAGAGCCAAGACAGGCAAAAACTGTATCACTCACACCTAAATGAGTGTTTTTTATTTTGTATAGCTTAATTCCCGCTGCTTAGCACGCGTAGACTGGATGTTCTGCATTGGTTGTTTCTACTTCTAAATATAAATTTTCATAGATTTACCTTTAAAATTGCTTTCGTAGCCGGCCGCGGTGGCCGAGGGGACTGAGGCGCTCCAGTCACGGTCTGCACGGCCACTACGGTCGGGGGTTCGATTCCCCCCTCGGGCATGGATATTTGTGCCGTCCTTAGTCTTAGCTAGTTCATAAGTAGTTTGTAAGCTTAGGGACTGATGACCCCGTAGTTAAGTCCCATAAGTTCTACAATTTTTCTTTTTTGCTTTCGTAATCAAGTATTTTGATACAACAACATCGCGATACACATTTTTTTCTTTTTCATTCTGACCATGATTCCAAATCCTAATTTTCGCATTTGTAGCATCAAAATAATCTTAGAAGCACACTTACAAGCTTTTCCCTTGTTTCACCCGCTCAATGGCTGAACTTCCAAAAATATCGAAACACGACTTTTTAAAATTCCAATCAAAAATTTAAATTCGAAGTTTTGTCTTTCATGCTTCAAAATTGCTATGTCACCCCCTTAGGGATGGGACTATCGAAAAATCGCTGATGCATACAGTGTAAGATAAACAAAGTCTACAAATTTCAAGTTTCTATCGACAGTAGATTCACTTCTCATTGCCGTTTTCTGTCTTTTAGAAACGGATCGAGAACGCGAAATTTCTTTCTTACGCTTTGGCATCTTTCTTGGTAGTTTTACTTTTCAAACTGTAATATGCACTTATTTTTCTTTGTTCGTACGCTTCTTGCAGAAAAAGAACTGAAGAAAGTGCATCACGTTTCGCTGTACGTAATCTCTCTGCTATTATAGTGTCAAAAGTCATCGCTGGTCTTCAGTTAGAATTTTATATAAGCCGACGACTTTGATCCACCCTCTTATACCTATCGACACGGAACTGCTATGGTGTACAACGGGACACTTTGTACTTCAACCACACAGAGAGATCGTTCGTCTCCATTGTGTAGTTATTGCTGAAGAGGAAGATATTGACACCCACACGTAGAATTTTATATAAGTCTGTAACTTTCATCTCCCATATTTTCTACCCCCTTTTCATTAAACCTCTACCACCATAGTGTACAATGGGAAACTGATACCTACTACCACATACAAACACTATTCGTTTGCGATGTGTAGTTTTGGCTGCAGAGTGAAATATAGGCATAAACACTTCAATTTTTATATACATATTAAGACTTAAATATTCATGAAGTCGTATTTCTACAGGTTTATTTTTTCTATCGTGTTCAAACCCTGCGGACTGATCGATGAGAGTATACGGAGCAAAAATGATCTAATAAACTTATAACTGGAAATGCTTGGTTTCCATGCTATAAACCATTTTTTCAACCATACTTTTTTCTACAGATATTGCGGTCTAAAAGGCGCTGCATCATAATGCTTCTTTCTACTGCAGTATGTAGCACTAAAAGTTTTCTTATGTAACAGATTAATTCAACAAGTTTATAACGTTTCTAAACGCTTATTTTCATGTATGTTTCAGTACCTGCAGAGCGGCTGGGCGGGTCACTACAGTTTTAGATGTCAACCCGTAGATTATTCATACAGCCCAATGGGGCTAAGGGTAAGTAAACTGATGTTTTTTTCCTTTTTCTTTATAGAAAAGACAAAGTACATTAATTAGATTTATTTTTACACTGCCAGTCACTCTTCGTAGATCATCCTACTTCCCAGAAATACTAAATTGTTTGTGCTTATTATTTCTCTAGTAAAAGTATTAACTTTTCTTACTAATTTTCATACTGAGAGGAGTCAGAAAGAATTTGTTACTGTTTTCATGGAGCAGACTTCTGTGAAGGTGATTTAACAGAGCTGTCTCACTTCAGATTGTTCCTAGGAGTGATAACGGAGCCCAAAGAAAAACTTAAACTCCCGTGCTTCCCAGTGCGGGCTCCACAACAATGTGTAATGCTATTTCTGTGAAGTAACCGACTCCATGACTGCCTACAATACAATAATAATTGCACGAACTGAAGTTCTAAAACTTTTACTACATAACTTGATGATGATGATGATGATGATGACGATAAACAGCAACAAGCTACAAATTGGTTTTAAAATTTTTACTGAATTAACAGGAAACAGCTGTAAGATATTTTAGGACATGCGTATTATGAATCATTACCTGTTTATTATTCTTAAAACTTCGACCTGTTTCGATTCTAAACCATCTCCACGGTCTGTAAACTAAATCGACTGAGTAAGTGGATACATTTTCATCGTCAAAACTAGATGTCAAGTGACATCTTATGAATTTTTATTGACTGACTCGCGGCATGGATTGAGTGGTAGATAATTTACCGGTCGAAGTTATAAGTATAATAAAAAGCTGATGCTTCATAGTACGTATTTCCTGAAAGGTTTTATGTTACTTTATTCTCTAGTACTACAGAATTCGAAATTTTGATAATTCACCGTCAGACGGCTTTACACCTTCGTGAGAACATGTGGTGAATTGCTTTACTGCTGGCTTTCCTTAATATTTCGTTCTGGAAACCCAGCAGCAAATTAGTGCACCACGTGTTCCCAAAAAGCCACAGAACAGTCTGAAGACGACTTATATGAATTCGTAACCGGTAGAAGTACTTTCTGAAAAAAGTAACGTGAAATAAAGTTGTAGCTGGTTGCTGTTCAGCATCAACAAGTTATTTCATATAACAGCCACGGTCACCAACCGTGTCTTCATTTGTCAAAATTACACCAAATCGTTCATTTTTGTAGGATAAATGTTTATTAACCGAGTTTGTTGTATGACTACAGCAAAGAAAATGTATTGTTAGATAGCTGTTGTGAGTATAAAGGCAGCAAATAAAACTTTATTAGTACAATAGAAAGATTAACAATGTGTGGAGGGGAAAATAAAACTGGTTTGTATCTGATTATGTTAGCATCATCCAGTAATCAAAAACAGATAAACTAGGTTTACTTCTTATGAATGAATTCATCGATGTCCTGAACTTCTACTATATGATCAAATCCTAGGGAAAGAGACCATCTCGGATGTATGATATGTAGTAGCTCCATTTGGTGCTACGCCCATCTGACGTGGTATACGTGTTTTGAATAAAACTAGTTTCAATGTGTATGTATTAAGAAAGTCTATGTTGTGTGTATGGGTCCGGAAACGCATACTTCTTCTGTTTTAGACAAACATGTGTTTATAAGGAAAGGCTGCTCGACGCTTGGTTTGCTGATATTAGCACAGTCGTTGCATCAGATTAATAGGGTCATATGTACTGCCACAAAGGTTAAATGGGGCGCATTATCTGGAGTTCATCATTAAACAAAAATATTTGTAGAGTTTACGGGACTTAACTACGGGGTCATCAGTCCCTAAACTTACAAACTACTTATAAACTAGCTTTACTAAAGACGACACAAACAACCATACCCGAGAGGGGATTCGAACCCCCGACGGCGAACGGCCTCGCACATCGTTGCATAGCGCCTCAATGCGCTCGGCCGCGGTCCGCAGTTCATTAAAGTAATGCCTCCCTTGGTGGAAGATTTACCACGTCATCAACTTTTATAGATGTGGTTCATGCCTGCTGACTTTGGTCATAAAGTGCGCGAACATTTGACGTGACATTTCAGGACTGGTCGGCAAGGCCCCACACCTTGGCGTCCTCGCTGACTATACCTCAGACTTTGGTTAATGCGACCACATGAAGGAAGCGGTGCACACAACTCCAATCAACCATGTCCAGACAATACAAAGCCGCGTGCCAGCAACTGCTATAACAACAACCGGGTATACTCCAAAGGGCAGAGGGTATATTGCCATGAATGGACAGCATTGTGGATCACCTCCTATAAACATGTGTATGTCACGAAGTATGCATTTTCGGTCCCGTGTTTATTGGACTTATTCTTCCTATTTCGATGTTACTAATACCTCTCAAAATATTCGCCACTTCTTTTATTCAGCGTGTACTGGCCAGGACTGCCGTTTCTCGTAAGGCTTTGCTCAGGGGTGGCTTCAGGTCTTTAAGGTAACAGCCAAATACCACTTAACATCCTTCAGAACCACAATAGAACCAGAAGGGTTTTTTTTTCAGTTATATGACAGGGTGAGGAGTTTAGGGGGCAGGTATAGCTGTTTGAAAAGACTACAGTTTAGATTCGTCAATCTTTAGACGAATTCTCATTGATGGAGAACCGTCCAAAACATAGAATTTTGTGACGGCACACAATTCCAGTTTATCTGCTCGAATGAACAAGCACAACACGGCGATTTTGAAGAGTAATTGAGCAAAACAGTTCTGAAGATATGTCTTTTTATAACGTGTTTCGCCATTGCATGAATAAAATTGGGTTAATACCTATGCCTTCTTTGTGACACAGTACTTTTCAATTTTTGTTTCTTATTTGCAAAACCACAGGACTTGTATCGAGGGTTATTTTTAAAGTAAGGAACGATTGAAACTTCATTCATGAACTTAAATTGTATCACAAACTACAAATGAACATATTTCAATTTTCCACGTAGTCATCATTGACGCCGGCCGCGGTGGCCGAGGTGACTGAGGCGCTCCAGTCACGGTCAGCACGGCCACTACGGTCGGGGGTTCGAATCCCCCCTCGGGCATGGATATTTGTGCCGTCCTAGTTCGTAAGTAGTTCATAAGTAGTTTGTAAGTTTAGGGACTGATGACCCCGTAGTTAAGTCCCATAAGCTTAACAAACATTTGAAACATTAGTCATCATTGACATTTAAACATTCGTCAATTCATGGCACTAGCTTTAGGATCCCAGCATCAAAGAACTCTGCCGCCTGACCGTTAAACCATGTTGTCAGCTATAATGGGATAAACACTGACCTTGAAGCTTGTGGCAATTTCTGATGCTTCACACCTACTTTGGTGAATTTCCTGATCAAATTACTTTGTCTTCATTCATGACAGTTGGTCGTCCAGACCGTTCATCATCATCGACATTTGTTCTTTCTTCGTTAAACAACCTACACCATTTACGCACATTCATTACACCTGCACCATAAAATTCAAGAAGCTGCAGCAGAATGTAGGTTTAAGGACCAAGTAACCGAGTACACACAGTCGGCAAGATTACTAATTTACATGGCGACAAACGAAGCAGTATGACCTCACAAGCAACACTGCTAAAGACGTGAAACGTAATGGAGGCCAAGAGTAGCCTACCGTGAATGGACGTCACGTGACAGGATGCGCGAGCACCACGCTCTATCGGCTTTTCCTTTAAATATTAACCCGTGCAGGTGAGCTACATCTACGCAAGAACTGCTGGACTATGAAGTACTTGGTATGAAATCTGAATTTTCTGTGAGCTGGCAAAGCATCAATGTTTCTATCTAATTTAGTTGCCAATGCCGGAAAAAAAGAAAAATATGAAACACAGAAATCGACACCAGAGGATGTGTCTGGCTGGCGCCACTAATCTAACTCTGATATCAATAACTGCGCGTTGCCAACAACACAGAGTATTCTGTTTGTAGTCAGACAGCACGCAGATGTTAAGTCATAGCACGCCATGGCGAAGTGCATTACGCCGAAGCGTGAATCGCTGATACTACCCATGGAAATATGTTACTTTAACATAAGTTTTCCTTCGCGGTTTTTTTGTACATAATGTGAGAAATACGATAGTCAGATTTCTAGAATTCAACAGGTTATCCGCACGGTCTAAAGCACCGCTTTTTGAGACGGGAATGCCTTCACGCACTGGTTCGGTGGATTAACGACATGGGATCGGAGTGCCGGCCAGCCTAGAGTGGGTCTTTAAGCGGTTTCCCACTCCCACTAGGTGGTTATCGGGCTGCCACCCAAGTCCAGCTTCGGTTACACGATTCGTAAACATTTAGAAAAAGCGTTCGCACATTTTCACTTGTGTAACACTATACACAGGCAGTTGGCTATACATATTTCATATTTCCTTCTCGGGGGAAGCGGCAAAAAGGGCATCCGGCAACCTTTTAAATTAACCACCCCAGATCCCGATTAACAACGCCCACCTTGCGATTGTGGGACAAAAGGGAAGAAAAAGATAGGCCTGTTATTGCTATTCTTATTTCTACGTTTTCCTCTTGAGAAATTTTAATTTTCTCACATCAGTGCGATAATACAGACCGTTGCTCGCTTATAGCGCAAACTGAGAAGGCATCGCCACGAACAAGAACTTCCTAATAGTCTTATAACATTTCCTTCGGTCACACCAGAATTTAACGTTTACGCTGTAAAATTTCTCCCCGTTGGAGAATGACATGCGATATTCTGTTTGCTAGAAATTCTTGAATCCTAGCACACAGTTCATCTGGTGTTCCTTAGACCCGTATTTTGTTCATTAGGCGACAATGTTGAACGTTATGAAAGGCCTTCGGGAAGTCAAAAAGCACGGCATCCACTCGATAGCCTGCATCTATTGCTTTCTGGTTCTCGTGGACGAATATATCCAGCTGGGTTTCGCACGATCTTTGTTCTCAGAAGCCGTGTTGCCTGCTATAGGGCAGACATTCGGTCTTCATAATTGTAATAACACACGAACAGATGGTGCCATACATGTAAAAAAGTATTGGGGAAGAAAGAGACTGTAATGTACCCAGCAAATAATGGAAGACTTTTGGTGCAAGTGCTGCCCTGATGAAGATCTTAGCACAGTAGAGGAAATCGTGACTTGTAGCATCAAATCAGTGTAATGAATAGTGAAAAAAACCTGTCTCAAGAGCGCTACTAGCTAGATTCCTTTTTCGTAAGCCCTGGGAAATAGACAGAATAGTAAAATATTCTCTCATTACATACCAAAAATGAGTCTATGTTTCTCATGCTGTATAATTCTGAATAAATATATTTTTGTGTCACATTTCAAATGTTTCTCTTTGATTTCAAACATAATGTAGTGGAAGTCGGGCGCAGGATAGAAAATTGAAATAACGGTTTTCGAATGACGTCAGTTCACGGTGGCTTCATAATTGGAGAGGAGTCTGCTGCGAACAGAGCGTGACTTCTGCATACGAGGGTTAGCCGTTACAGTCCGCTGGCTACTACGTAACGCGGTTACGCGAAAGACAAATCCATTGCCTTGCATGTCAGATACTATCGGAACAGTGACACATTAAGCCCGATTGCGCAATTATTCCATTCCCCTTCGGACCTTTCGTTGTCAGAGAATATGACAGTGCGAGCGACAAACAACTCTGGCTCATATAACAAGTACACCCCCTGACCTCGAACCAAAATGACGGCGCCTTGTTGGGTCATATCCACGTGTTTTACCTGCTATGGTTATTTCCAACCTCGATCTGGGACGCATGCAAGTGTCAAAAGGTCAAAATCGTCTTCGTAGAGGAACATTTCAGTGACAATACTTCGACACCAATGAGATGGAAAAGACATGGTTACGTTCAAATTTTTGTTACGCGATTTTGCGCCAATATTGATTATATCTCTTTCCCTACACAGTAACCCTTAGTGTGAACCTTGATAGAGATGTCATCGGAGAGACTAAATGAGATGACACCCCGGTGTAGTTCCTTCTGAACATCAATAATATTGTGCAATATTATTTAGATTTCCGTAGACCGTTCAGTTATATAGATTATGTCGACCCACTTCAAAGAAAAGCCATGTAATAAGAAAACTTGGGTATCACCAAACTCCATGTTGAGGGAACTCCAACCGGATAATATTGCAATATCGCAAGATTGAAAGTAGCACCTCTGCAACATCGTCATGGTGGAACAGGGAGTGTGAAGGTGCATGAGACATGGGAACTGTGCAACTAAAACATGACGCCAGAAGTAATAAGAAAGAAGACAAATAAAATTTTGATGAAAGTACGAAGAATATATCATGGTGGCGCAGTGGTAACACACTGGACTCGTATTCGGAAGGATGGTGGTTCAAATCCACCTCCGGCCATCCAAATTTAGGTTTTCCGTGATTTCCCTAAATCGCTCCAGGAAAATTCTGGGAATGTTCCTTTCAAAGGACACGGCCGCTTTCCTTCCCCATCCTTATCCAAAATCCGAGCGTAAGATCCGTCTGTAATGACCAAGCTGTCGACAGGACGTTAAACCTAAGATTCCTTCCTTCATAGCTAAGTCTGAACAAGACGCTGTAACATAAACCAATGAACTCAAGGAAATAGCAGAGAAGCCTGGACACATGATCTCCTTCCAGGAAACGGAAATTATGACGACCAAGAAAAATTATAGAAGAAAAGTGAAGACCAAATATGGACAGATTGAAGTCGCAAAGCAGTTCAGATAAGTTGGAGGGATTATCAGCAACAATGGATTTGATAAACCTACAATAGAAAATAAAAGACTGAAACCGGAGAAATTCAATTACTAAAAAGTCTACAACAAAAATAACTTATCCGTAAATGCAAAAATAAAGCACTATAATGCTGTGGGAAAACCAGTGACACTTTATGGAATAGAAACGGCAACTTTCAATCCTGGAAAAGCTTCTAAAAATCGAAAGGAGCATATTACGGTCCAAGAGTAGTGAATGTAAAGTACAGATTGATATCGAACAATGAAATATATGAGCAGACAGAAGATCTGGAAACAACTATAAAGAAGAGACGACTGAGATTCTGCGGCCACATTATTAAAATGAATCCTCAAATTATAAACAGATCTTCAACAAAATATATAACCTGAAAAGCCAGCGTGTACGTGAAATTTAATTGATAGTCGTATTGACTGATTCAGTAAAACCATGTAAAACGTGTATCAGGATGGGCCAATGATACGTTGAACTCGATTATTTCCAAATCTAGTAAAGTTTTTAAACCAGTGTCCCATTTCAATCTATTTTGGTCTGAAAACATATTAATCATAATCAAATGCATCACACTGGGTTCTTTAATTTTTCTCAGTTCGTATAAATTATGTTTTAGCCAGTGTGTGCTGCACTCTGAGATGATGATTTACACACACGTATCATCCATTCCCCATTCCTTTTCTACGATCTTAGTCGTCTGACTTCGGAAAATATGTCGAATAAATCCAGATACAGAATTTGGCTCACCTTTGTGTGGGAGCATTGGCTCTTGCTTCTATTCTCCCGCAAGCCGTTATACGCCTTGCGAGCTACTGATCAACAATATCACCGTAGAGGGCTACAGAGATGATACACTATTTTGGGACCTCTTTACGTGACATCCGATGCCGGAAATTTGTTCGGAAGTTAATTAAATACTCAATCGAACGCAGGCAGCTGTTGCGAAGCGAGGCGCCTTTCCATACAAAGGACTTGGCGAACATCCTGCTATCAGATACACGATATGGCGTCTGTTAAGATGCCTCCTCGATTGTGTAATGAGGCTCAGTAAAAAGTGATAACTTTGTATTATGTGACACGTAGAACTAAATGTCACCTAATAGATTTTTCCCCATTGCGTTTTCGAAATCATTTGTTTCCACTGCTTCTGCTTAACTATTTGTGAAGAGTTTCTGCAACACAGTTGCGAAACATTTAAAAATGGCTAGAGGAAATGACCTACTTAACGCCTCATCACAGAAAAGGGGGGGGGGAGGAGAGAGAGAGAGAGAGAGAGAGAGAGAGAGAGAGAGAGAGAGAGAGAGAGAGAGAGAGAGACCTTATGTTAGATTGTTGCAAATACTCGAACAATGTATTTACCTAAACGATATCCATGTTAATAATGCTTCACCTATTTCTAACGACTTAGCCCATATCCTGTCATAATGGCCCAATGCCACCGAAAACTCTTTTATACACTTGATACTTGTTTATGAACTACGATAAAAGAATAAACAGTACGCCTGAGGTAAGTATGTAATTACCTTCAACTATTATGTAGGACGTAACTACACATAAATTGCATCTCTCCTTTTGGGGAAAAAAGTAACAGGAAATTTTATTCAATTGATACAATCGTGAAATTATGATATAGTGCTTGAAAATTAAATAAGGTATTAAGATTCGTGAATTTGAATCCCGCAAATAATGTCTGTCCAACAGAAAATTGTACAAAGAGGAAGGATGGTGCCTCTAACGACTACCTTTAGTGTTGTGATTCTTTTTCTTTATGGGGCCGCGTGGTTGGACTATTAATTCTGACACTTAATTTCAGGGTGGCCGTATATCCTTCATGTTGCCACACATTACCCCCTATCACAGCTCCCTCCAGGAGAAAATGTGTGTACCCCAACTGACTGCGTTTATGAAAGTGTGTAAAAATATTTCTAAATGTTTGTGAATCGTTTAACTGAGGCGATCTTGGGTACGAGAATGGTATTCATCTAGTGAGATGAGTGCTCCAAACAGAATTATAGACAAATAAATAAAAAGCGTTGCATATGGCGTAATCTGTTGCGGCGAGATCTATTTGCGAAATTCCTTTCGCCAACTTTCTTTTCAGAATTCAAACATATTTTGTTAGCATTCACCTACATAGAGAGAGATGATCATCACAATAAAAGAAGAGCAATCAGATCGAAAGCAGGAATATTTAGGTTTTCTTTCATTTTGTTAGCGCCCACCAACATAAATGTTCAAATACTTGTTAAGCTTAAGGGACTTAACTGCATGGTCAGCAGTCCCTAAACTTAAAAACTACTTATGAACTAATTTATACTAAAGACCACACAAACACCCAAGTCCGAGGGGGGATTCGAACCCCCGATCGTAACGGCCATGCAAACTGTGATTGGCGCGCCGCAGACCGCTCGGCCACTGCTGCCGGCCCCACTTCCATAGGTAGACAGGATCATCACAATAAAGTAAGAGGGATCAGATCGAAAACAGAAAGATTTAGTTGTTCTTTCTTCCCGCGAGCTATTAAAGAATAGAACTACAGAGAAATATCATAAAAGTGGTTCGATGTACCCTCTGCCACCACGTCATTGTGATTTGTAGAGTATCTATGTTGGTGTAGATGTGGGGCTTCATGGCCCTTTACATAAAAAGGTCAGAGATATACAAAAACCACATTTCATTTCTCTTTATTGCTCATGAAAACAGAAATTGACAAGTTGTAGGACAATATCCTAGATATTGTGAAAGTATGTTCCAGATAGCCGCGTACTCCAGTAGCCGGTAATATGTCCTCTTGCACTGATGCCTACCTGTGTACGTCGTGGCACAATGTCCACCATACCATCAAGGGAACCTTTGCCCAGACTGTCCCACTGCTCAACGGCGATCCGGCGTAGATCTCTCAGATTCGTTGATGGTCGTCTCGTCCGAAAACGGCCCTTTTCATTCTATCCCAGGCATGTTTTATAGGGTTCATGTCTGAAGAACATACTGGCCAATCTAATCTTGCGATGTCATTATCATGAAGGAACGCATTGACTAGATGTGAACGATGGGCGAGAGAATTGTCGTCCATTAAGACAAATCCCTTACATAAATGATGCCGATATGGTCGCACTATACGTCGGAAGAAGTCATCACTGTACCGTATAGCCGTTTGATTGCCTTCTACGACCACCAGTAGTGCACGATCACCCCAAAACCTCAGGAACCACCACGTTGTTGCACTCGCTGGAAGAAGGTGTTCACACTGATCAGACTGTCTCCAAAAAGTCTCCGACGATTATTTGGTTGAAGGCAGATGCGAGTCTCATCTGTGAATAGCACTTGATGCTAATTCTGAGAGTCCAGACAGCATGCTGTTGGGTCTATCTGTACCGCGCTGCATTGTGTCTAGGTGTCAGAACAGCACCTCGCCATTAACGCCAGGAGTGAAGTTTGAGTCCTGTAGCTGCACGAAAATCATCAATCTGCATTCTAACTTTTCTCTTAGGGTTCCTCCAATCTGAAATCCGTAAGCAGTAGTCATCAGCTGCTCTGGTAGTTTTTGGGCGGCCAGAGCGAGACAAGTCATGACGGTTCCTGTATCTCTGTACCTCCTCCACGTCCCAACAACATAGCTCTGGTTCACTCCGTTACGTCCGCACACTTCCCTTGATGAGACTTCCCTCCTGACACAAAGTAACAACGTGGATACGATCAAACTCAGGAATTGACCTTCTAGGCGTGGTAGAACTACAGTCAACACCTGCAGTGTAGTTGCTTCCTGGGGTTATCACTGGAGCTGTCCGGCAGTCTTACCCGCTCCGTCGCCGAGCGGTCAAAGGCGCCTCGCTGCGGAGCGCGCGGTTGCTCGCCGTCGGAGGTTCGAGTCCTCCCAGGGGCATGGGTGTGTGTGTGTGTGTTGTCCGTAGGTTAGTTTACTGTAGTTTAAGTAGTTTGTAAGCTACGGACTGATGGCCACGCAGTTTGGTCCGATAGATTTACAAACATTTGAACATTTTGAACCCGCTCCGTCGCATTGGCAGTGCTCATGCGTGGTTGTTCACATCTTTGTGCGGGTTGAGTGACATCTATTGACAATCTAAGGAACTGTGTTCTTGGTGCATTGTACACATTCAACATCAGGAGACCTTGGAACCGAAGTGATGCAACAAAAAAATGTTTGTATAGTCTATGGGACTTAACTACGGGGTCATCAGTCCCTAAACTTACAAACTACTTATGAACTAGGACGGCACAAATATCCATGCCCGAGGGGGGATTCGAACCCCCGACCGTAGTGGCCGTGCAGACCGGCCACCGCGGCCGGCGTGATGCAACACTTCAAATGAAGTGTGTATAAGGGTGTTCAGTCATTTGAAGAATTACAAAATGCGTGTTCAGTGCGACTACTGTACTTTGATGGTTCTGTATTAAGAGTTCGCGCAGGATACCGTGGCTGATGCACAGAGACAAATTTCCGTCCTAAGCGCCTCACTGAATCCATTCGTTTATTCAAAAGGGGAGGCCACCTTAGCCCACTGTCAGTCGTCGAAGGAATACACAGCATGGCATGTCATTCACAGCCTTCAAGCACCTGGTGTGCCGCTCACTGTGTAATTTTTCTCATTCGATTTTAAGAACACTGGTTCGATAAAAGAATACAAAAAAAAAGTTTTTACACAGAGAACAGTTTAACTTAATGCACTGAACGTCTTCCAATTTGCATTTTATTCAATGTGTCCCATCAAATTAAGTAAAGCGCAGAACGATATGTTTTAGAGTTTTTATAGGTAAAATCGCACTGTATAAACTTCGCGTATGATTGATGTTAGATTATAAAAATGTTCAAATATTTGTGAAGCTTATGGGACTTAACTGCGGGGTCATTAGTCCCTAAACTTACAAACTACTTATGAACTAACTTATACTAAAGACAAGACAAACATCCATGCCCGAGGGAGGATTCGAACCTCCGACGCGGGAGGCCGCGCGATCCGCAACGTGGCGCTCCATACCGCTGGGCTAATCGCTCTCTTTCACATATATTTTTTGGGACACAAATTTCCTCACGGGGTGTAGTGGGGTGCCTACAGGAAGGACATATTCCCACCGTTTAAATAAACATGCCAAATCCATAATAACAGTGCCGAGCCAGCCTGAATGCGGAATAAAGGCAAAAGTAAAACATGAAAAACATGTTGGTAAGATGTCGAAAAGTTATTTAAAGTTGGTTGTTTCATATCCAAAGGAATGAACCTCTCGGTTTGCCGTTCTGTCTATGCTGGCTTGGTGGCTGCTTGTCATTCGATTTTTGACAAAACTGTTGGGTAGAAATATTTGATTTTTGCACTACGTAGTATCTGACTTTTTCACTCTATTATAAGGGACTAATTTCTTTCCGTTAATGGTGCAAATATCTAGTTTCGTTCCCAAGATATTGGTGTTTGATCCTGCGGAGAGTCGCTGCAGTGTTACTGCACCCCTACCCCGCTCTCAGTAAGGCTACACCTACCACACTCCCTCCCCACTAACAACACCGTCTTCGCAGATAGCGGCCAAGTTATCTTGCGCACACTCTAGCGTGAGGAAGTTGATGCAGATCCACTGCTGTAGTCAAAATCTTTCCGATTCCCTTAATTACTGCTTCTTTTGTATTTCGTTTCCTGAATTTTTATCTACAAAAAAATTAATAAAAATTAAAACTGCTGTCTTGGAGGGAAGGAAGGAGGGAAGATTGGCGTTTAACGTCCAGTCGTTTCCGTGTACCGGTTTTGCCCGTTTCTTACTTCGAGCAAGTAACTCTTCGCAGGCCACGGCGGAGCGACTGCTATAGGCGGCTTATCGGGAGCGGGAAAACCATGTAGGAAACATCGTGGAACTTCTTTTGTGGACTGGCGCGTCTTCGTCTTTACACAAGAAGACGGAGCACAGCAGAAAGAACTCCCTGCCGTCCACCTAAGCCCTCTGCAAACTACATATGTCCAAAGGGCAGACGTTCTTAAGAAGTAAGCGCGCGGAAAGAAGAAGAACGCTTCCTCGCATTTTACGTGAAGGAAACCCAGCGCTGTCCGATACAGATAGTTGTGTACTGCGAGCCAAGTTAGCTAAGACAGATTAGTTTTAAATCGATTATATCATCCAATATGTATGTACAGGGTGCTCAGAATAAAGCTGGCATGGAAACTGTTAATAAGACCGACGCGGAATCGACGATTGTTAAATGACAATTACCTATCACAGAAAATGGCGGTTACCGTTATCTGGTGCATCAATCGGTCTACCACATACTCTGCCCCGAGTTCTATGCTGTCTCATTGCATTTGAATGATGAAGAAAAAGTATTAGGGCCGGTTGTAGAAAATACAAAATACTTCTCACGATGAAACCGCTCGTGTTCTTTGTCGAATTTTGCGCAAATTAGAAATTGCTGTCCCAGACGTGGGTTAGTTTAAGTAACCAGATTAACATGCGTATAGTGTGATCTGAGAAACTAAGAAGGGTGAGTTACAATCTCACCACGAGTTCAGTAAATGACGGCTTTTTCGATCTTGCTGATACTAGTCGATTTTCAGGTTAGAATTTTCGTAGTTCATGAGGTTAAGAAATCAAGTAGTTGCGCGCCTAAGTTCAAACAATTATTTGTGTGATGTTTGTTCTTCCAGACAGGTCCAAAATAACAGGCACTATGCAAACAACCGTATGCATGCCTCCAACTGGAAAACTAAAGTTTCAATCAAGTCCGATCCCTTTCAGGAACTCAAAATTTAGACAGGACAGCGTGAAATTCGGGTTCAAGCTTCCGTCCGGAACCAATCTTCAACTTCGTCATTAATTCAACGTTCTGAAGTAGCCCGCCAGAGGCCGTTTGCTAAACGTTTATTTGGGTAACTGAAACCAAAATAAAGAAGCTTATAAGACTGCTCAACCATATGCTCGGATTCGAACTTGATTACTGTTTAATGTCCAAAGTTTGTATCACTCTTGTTTGGTTTTAGGAAACCAAACGAAAAACTTTAATAGTAACTAGAAAACGGCACAACGTCTAAATTTTTTTTCGTAACTATTATTCACGAGCACAACCCCCCCCCTGCAACACCCTTTCAAGCTTTTCGAACTGTTTGTGATCGTTCTGTACAGCGTATCTATTACAGATGTAATATGGTGGAAGCTGTATACACAGTATTGTACTTCCAAAGCAGGGCGCATTGTAATGCGCAATCAAATTCATTTTCATGTCATTCTCACATCCCCGAATCTTGCTCGATTACCCCGAGCGATAAATCTTGTATAGCTAAAATGTTTTCTTTTGTAAATCCTTCAGTCTTATGTACTGTGTTTGTCAAAGTACCCGATGTAACCGCCTGAATTCAAACATGTAATATTCCTATTTAATGGGGCATGCCAAATAAAGAGTAATAATAATGTTGATGATAATAAATCCCTTAGAAATACACAACAGACTGAGAGCAGTCTGAATCCACGTAAATAATGTTAGAAAGTAGGAAGCATTGTTTCACTGGCATTTCAGCAGAATATTGCTACATCCGCTTTAGAAACAAACATCACACAGTATGCTATAAACTACACCGAACGCTAGACTATGTCACAGCCGATATAGCACTTCTTTGGTAATCTCTGTGTATCATAACCTTTGAATTTGGTCAATTTTTCGTTGCTAAGAACTCTACATGATTCAAATTCTTGTCATTTTATAACAAGCTTCCTACAACAGAAGTGTGTTTTATCATAAGTGTGAAATGCTTTCAATCATTACCTCTTCATTACTTAATCATGGTGAGATAATTAGAGACGAAATATTGTGAATTTACCCCAAATTTATATGTTCCCTTAACTTACGTGACAGAATACATTCGTGAAAAATTTGGAAATAATCAAGAATTACGATGGCTGAAGGAGAGAGGCCAAAAAGTGTAATGACAAAAGGCAAAAGTTCGTAGAAATGCATATGTTTGTAATAAGAAAACTTTCACCGTCATACCTATCTTGCCAAGAACCCAAGAAAATTTTTGTCGCTGCGGCGGAGTGGCCAAGTGTATTGAGGCGCTATACTTCGATGCGCGAGGCCGTTCCCCGTCGGGGGTTCGAATCCCCCCTCGGGCATGGATGTTTGCATCGTCTTTAATGTAAAGTAGTTCATAAGTAGTTTGTAAGTTTAGGAACTGATGACCCCGTAGATAAGTCCCTTAAGCTTGACAAACATTTCAACATCGAAATGTTTCTCCTATATAAAATTTCTAAGCTAGTCGAAAGATTGTGTCCAGTCGATTGTTGAATAGTATGGTGTAGGTGTAGAAGACAGCAAAAGTAAATCCTAAGTTATAAATTTCGTGTTTAAGAAGTAAATCATGCAGGCGGCTCGTACGAGCATAGCGTCGTTTGACTGTTGCAGAGACTATGGAGGACATAGTAATAGGTATCCGTCGCGTAGAGAAGTAACTGCAACAGTTGACAATAAATAGGTAGCCAAATTCTGATGGATTCCAGTTCAGTTTTATAGAGGTCACTCTACATTTGAATTACACTGCATTTGACCAGAGAAACTGAAACAGCAGCGTGATCTTTTTTTAAGAATTGTTTACTACCCTTGTTAATCTTATTGTGTGCTCCAGATAGAGTACAGTTTCGTCATATAAAAATACACGTCCGCAGAAATCCTACAGAAGTGTTTTCTGTTTCCTCGAGTTATGCTTTCGGTTATTTAGAGGACAGTAAAAGTGTAAAAGTGGAAACTGTCTTCCAAATTGGCATGCTCCGCGTAAACCCGCATGCACACTGCGACGACGCATTATAATCTGACCTGTTAACCGTCCAAGAAAGGTTTTTATTTAGTTTCTGTTAAACCATCTTTAGAAAAACTGTATGTGGAGACAATTATGCCCCAAAAAGGCACCACCTGCGTTGCCAAGGATTAAGTAAAAAAAGCTATTCTGTTTCAGCAACAATTTTGCAATTTAATCTAGCTTGCCGGTAATCAGGAAGAGAACTGTTACAGCAGTGACAGGTTCATTAGAAAGTAGCCGTTAAATTACTGCAAAACGGTGTAATAAGTACGAGATTAATACCATGAGGAAGCCCTGAAATAACGATGTTACGCCATATTAAAATGGAAGTAGTACTCATGTAACCAGTCTATGCACACCAATTGCTAAACAACCGTATTATGTGACACAGTCATATCCTAAGCTGTGGAAACTCGCAATTGCCCTTATGTTTACTGATAGTTCCTTGGCGCCTCATAAGCTGATGGTTAATGTACAACAATGCAGTTTTGACAAGGCGCTTTCCTACGGAAGAAATTAATTTAAAAGAATAACTTTCCACTGGTAATTAATAAATGTCACAGAGGAAAATGTTCGGTAAAGGCGCTAAAGTACTGTCAGTTACGAGTGCCAAGGAAATTTATCGTCTACAAAGATCTCAGTTTATCTTTCTCCAAATGAAAGAAAGATTCGGCTCGTGGCATCGACCAGATGAAACTTACTTGTTGTTTTACGATGTAACCTATCCGAATGTTCTCCAGAATGCATGCATGTATGAAGGAATGCATACTGCAGCGAATGCAGCTGTCGAGAGTACAAGAAATGTATTCGCACTGCAAATATTAATCAGGGTCAGCTGTACAATTTATTGGTAACATGTGAAAATTTGTGCCGCACCGGGAGTCGAACCAGGATCTCCAGCATGCATATCTGAAGGAAACTGACATAATCGTTAAGCCAAAGCAAGTCATGGGACGTTTTTAATAAACGTCTTGACCTGTGAGAAAATTACAAATAATGCAATGTACGAGCAGTCATACACTATGTGATCAAAAATATCCGGACACATGGCTGAAAATGACTTTAAACTTGGTGGCGCCCTCCATCGGTAATGCTGGGATTCGATATGGTGTTGCCGGCCGCGGTGGCCGAGGGGACTGAGGCGCTCCAGTCACGGTCTGCACGCCCACTACGGTCGGGGGTTCGAATCCCCCTCGGGCATGGATATTTGTGCCGTCCTTAGGATTAGCTAGTTCTTAAGTAGTTTGTAAGTTTAGGGACTGATGACCCCGTAGTTAAATCCCATAAGCTATACAAACATTTCTTTTTTCGATATGGTGTTGACCCACCCTTAGTCTTGATGCCAGCTTCCACTCTTGCAGGCATATGTCCAGTCAGGTGCTGGAAGGTTTCTTGGGGAATGGCAGCCCAAACTTCACGGAGTGCTACACTGACAAGAGGTATCGATGTAGGTCGCTGAAACCTGGCACGAAGTCGGCGTTCCTAAACTTCCCAGAGGTTTTCTATAGGATGCAAGTCAATACTCTGTGCAGGCCTGTCCATTACAGGGATGTTACTGTTGTGTAATTACTCCACCACAGGCCGTGCATTATGACCAGGTGCACCACACACGCTGGCAGATGGCGTTCACCAGGCATTCGTCACACCCACCCCTGCTATCACATTGTGTATGGTGACTCGTCACTCCACACAACGTTCTTCCACTGTTCAATTGTCCAGTGTTTACGCTTCTTACTACAAGTGAGGCGTCGTTTGGCATTGACCTGCGTGGTGTGTGGCTTATGGGCAGCCGCTCGACCTTGAAATTCAAACTTTCTCACCTTCCGTCTGATTGTCATAGTATTTGGAGTGGATCCTGATTCAGTTTGGAATTCCTGTGTGATGGTCTGGATAGATGCCTGTCTACTACACTATGTAACCCTTCAATAGTTGGCGGTCTCTGTCAATGAACAGACGAGGACGGCCTGTACGCTTTCGTGCTGTACGTGTTCCTTCACGTTTCCACTTCACTGTCACGTGAGAAACAGTAGACCTAGGGGAGTTTAGGAGTGTGGGAATCTCGCGTACAGACTTCTGACACAATTGACACCCAATCACCTGACCACGTTCTCAGGCCGTAAGTTCCGCGGAGCGCCCCATTCTGCTCTCTCACGATGTCTGATGGCTACTGAGGTCGCTGGTTGGAGTACCTGGCAGCACAATGCACCTGACATGAAAAACGTATGTTTTTGGGGTGTCCGGATACTTTTGCACACATAGCGTAATTAGTAGATAATGTTTGGCATATAAAACTTTGTGTCAGTCTAAGAGGAGTATACAAATAACGCAGTGGTTAATGTGACTGCTCGCGGAAAGCGTGAAATCCGGGTTCGATTCCTGGCCCGGCGCCAATTTTATATCGCCAATAAATTGTACAGCTGATCGTGATTAATATTCGCGATTGTGAATACATTTCTAAACATGGACACTGCACGTCGTATCAAATTTCTATCAACGGCCTCGATAACGTATTTGGTTAATGATATAACGGAACGTTGATGTAAGTGTTTCACTTTATACCTAATACTGGGGTAAAGCCAAAATAACGTATTCACATCACCAGTTTTAAGTGGACACTGCATGGCTGTTAAACAATACTGTCAACCATACCTTAAAAACACCTCTGCTGAATATATTCTTCTTTTATCCTTTGTGCGCATTAAGTTGTAACTTCGTTACATAGTTTTTACATTCTAACAAAAATGCTTCGACAGAAGAGCGTATCATAAGGCTTTCCTTAGCTCACTCAGTTTACGGGCATAACAGCAACGAGGCCATAGTGCCACTGCAGACTCTCCTGCCAGGGGAAAGCAGATTGAGCAAGAGTCCGATTTCTACATCTATTCGTAGACAGAATGGCAGTTCCCGTTGAGGATACATAGTAAACCATGGCAATCGTTCAATCCTCCAAAAAAATCTGTAGCTAATAACTTTTCTCATAGCCTAAACGATATGTGAAAAAGACTTTCAAGTATCCCAAATTGATTCTTAGAAGGAAATTATTTGGTCTCCTTAAAGTTTATTGTATAACAATACCAAAATTTGTTTTCCATTATTCTGTAATAAAGTGACATATGGTATCTGCCTTCAGATCTATCTTAAACGGGTACTACACTATTCCAAAGGCGCTAGTAATGTGGTTGGTTAGTGCGGAGACTAGCAATAAATTGCTGCTAAAAGATGGGCGAGCTCTTCCACAAAATCGGTCTATAAACTGGTTACTGCTTTCCGATTCAGATTCATTGATCTTGCGTAGATCTTGTATCTTTCGTTTGTATATGCTCAACCTTTGGCTTGTCAGTAAGTTCGCTTTCGTTTTAATCTCCAATTTAGTTTCGCCTGCTTTCGTAAAACGTAAATATCCAGATGAAGAGTGTTTCACTCTGTAGCATAAACTGCGGAGAGAAATAATCAAATGTATCTCCCCTTCCACGAAGGATGCTGGTATTTGACGTCCCGATCTTTAAAGACCATTAAAGACAGTCATCTTCCTTCAAATGTTTGTAAATCTAAGGGACTTAACTACGTTGGTAGTTACAAACTACTTAAACTAACTTATGCTGAGGACAACACCCATGCCCGTGGGGGGACTCGAGCCCCCGACGGCGAATGGCCGCGCGCACCGCAGCAAGGCGCCTTAGTGCGCACTGCTACTCTGCCGCGGCTTATCTTCCTTTCTCGCAGCACGCAAGTCTACTTCGTAGACGTAACATTAACCGTGGATAAGACAGATGCCAGACTGTTATTCACTTGGAAGAATCGCCAGGAAATATAATCTATCAGCAAAAGAAATTTCTTACTAAGCACTCGTTCGACCGATACTTGAATATTGCTCGTCACTGTGGAATGCGTAGCGCTTAGAATTGATGCAGGATCTACTGAAGATCCAAAAAGTGCGGCACGTTTCGTTACACGTTCATTTAGTAAGAGCTCTGTGAGCAGAGATAATCGGCAACTGTAGTGGAAGACGCCGGAAGAAATACGTTCTGCATCACGGTATGGGATAATATCAAAGTTTCGATTCTAGTAGAGTCAGTCAGAATGTTATTTTCTCCTAAGAATGTGTAGCGAAAAGACCACAAAAAAGAGATTAGAACCCACATGGAGGCTTACTTGGAACACGCGACAGGAAGTAGGAGGAAATGACATTGGTAATCAGAGTACCCTCCATCACACACCTAAAGATGGCTTTTGGAGTGTGGATGTAAAGTTAAAGACCTTCAAATGTCTGTAATTCCAAGGGACCTACTTTGTGTGGTCATCGGTCCCTAGACCTAGAAGCTACTTCAGCTAACTTATACTACGGACAAAACACACATCAATGCCCGAGGGAGGACTCGATCCTCCGGCTCGAGGGGTCGCACGATCCGTAACGTGGCGCTCCAACCACATGCCCATTCCCGCGCGGCAGATTTAAGTTAAATGTGTTTCTTATACTAGGCAAATGAAAGCCAACTATGAAATGTAACAGACTGCATATGAAAATCTGTACACCATAGAAAGCACGACTAAACATAAATATCCATCCCGTTACTAACGTATTCATTGACTTGTCACATGCGCGCCTTGCTGCGGTGCGCGCGGCCGTTCCACGTCGGTGGTTCCAGTCCTCCCTCGGGCATGGGTGTGTGTTGTTCTTAGGCTAAGTTAGTTTAAGTAATTTGTAAGTCTATGGACCTGTGACCACTGCAGTTAGGTCGCATAACTTAACAATAGAATAGCCGTGCGCACTAAGGCGCCTAGCTGCGGTGCGCGCGGAAGTTCGCCGTCCGGGAGTCGAGTCCTCCCTCGGGCATGCGTGTTTGTGTTGTCCTTATGTAAGTTAATTTAAATTAGTGTAAGTAGTTTGTAAGCTTCGGGACTGATAACCAGAGTTACAAATGTTTGAACATTTTTTCATAAATAAAAAAATTTCTTTATTCGTCAGAAGTAAATATTTGGTTTTTCTTCCGATACTTTTGATGTAGGAAACACTAATAAATATGAAATTTCAACTAGTATGCTTGCTGAAATGATGATTCGTAAACTGCAAATATCAATACAAAATTATTACATGGCTGGCATATACTTTAGACTCATTGTTACCAAGCTACAACAGTGCACTTTTTTTAACAGAAAAAGGAAGATTTTGCTTATAAAGCGTTGTAAAAAGGTAATATTACATCTCTCTCAGGCACACTTAAAAGGCGAGTCTAATTTCGAAAAATAAAAATAAAAACTGTCAGTTACAAGATTGGTAGTTAGACAAGCGCTTTTACGGAGACAGCGACTTATATCCTTTGACAGAAAAGCGATGCAGGCAAATACGGCTGTGTTGCCGTACAAAATCTGTGAATCTACGAGAAACTAAAAGCGAGACGAAAGCAAACGCCTAACAGTTAATTCCAGGCCTTTTTCCACATTCTGGTGGACTTCGCAACACGAAAATCAATTTTAAGAGCACATTTTTAAAAACTTCACATTTGAGATGTTACGTCAGCAAGCTGCGACCTTTGTCCATCGTGGCATTGTTGCTTACCGAGCTATTTGAGCACGCACTGAGGCTAACTTCTGTCGAGTGAGTCGTCGTGCAGCACGTGACTGTGTGTGTCTTTGGCTGCTCACGTATCTCGTTTCCGGCACTGCCCTTTTTGCCGATTATGCAACGCCCGTGCTGTGACATGTAATTACGTAGATGGTGTTTTAGCAGACTTCTGCGTGCTTATGTAAGACCCACTAATTACGGAGCACAGGAAAGTCTTTGCCTCTGAATGCTTCCTACTTTTGAATTACTTAAATACTTCTCAAAAATTTCACTGAAGTCGGTACGTGAAACTAGGTGATTATTTGCTAATGATAATTAAAATATCCCATTAGTCACACTCAAATCTTTAAGACGTAAACCTTCTAAATGTAAGGTGCTTGACACACGTTCATCAGTTGCCTCGTTGATTTTCTTTTATCGCAATAATTACTACAACTTTATCAACATCCGCACTCCACAAGCCACCAGATAGTGTGTGGCGGAGAGTACTTCGAGTGTCACTGTACTCCCACCTTTTCCTATTGCAGACGCGTGTGGGCCGCGACAAAAACAGCCGTACCTCCGTATGGGCTAATTTTATTTTCGTGCGTGCAAATTATTGATGAAAGGGTGGAAGCAAGAAGGATTAGGTGCGAAGGGATTGACAGTGGCTGCATTAAGACATTGTCCGAAAGAACAGACACCAAATCAATATAATAAGTATTTACACGCGAAGACGGCGTTAGCTTCACGTAGTTCACCGCAGATGCGGTCATACGTTCGACCTCGCACGGGAATCCGTAATGGCGAGTGTAAGAAGGCATGGACGGTAGGGGCGCTACAGTCATGGCCTGCGACTTGTGGAAGTTTGAGAGGGACGGGAGGCGAGCACGGGTAGCCAAGTGGAAATGAAATGTTGAAATGTTTGTTAAGCTTAAGTGACTTAACTGTGAGGTCATCAGTACTTAAACTCACAAACTGTTTATGAACTACTTTATACTAAAGACGGCACAAACATCCATTCCCAAGGGGGGATTCGAACCCCCGACGGGGAACGGCCTCTCACATCTTAGCACAGCGCCTCAATCCGCTTGGCCACTCCGCCGCGGCCAGCCAAGTGGTTTAGTTGTCCATTCAAGAAACGTATGCTTCTTGGAACATTGAAAATACGTCCATACCGTGATGCAGGACGTCTATGCTACCAGTGGAGCTTTCCGATCATCTCCGTGACGCTTCCTAGCTAACTAAATTAACCTGTAACGAAGCGTGATGCTATCCCTTGGTTTTTTTCTGCCTCCTCTATCAACCCTGTCTGGTACGGATCCCATACTGACGAGCAATATTCGGGAATTGGCCGAACGATGTTTTATAGCCACTTCCTTTCTCGATGATCTACATTTCCTGAAGCTTCTTCCAGTAATTCTTTGCCGTAGGCCCTAAAAAAAAAAAAAAAAAAAAAAAAAAAAAAAAAAAAAAAAAAAAAGTTTGTAAAGCTTATGGGACTTAACTGCGGTGTCATAGGTCACTAAACTTACAAACTAGTTATGAACTACCTTATACTAAAGACATCCATGCGCGAGGGTAGGGATTCGATTCGAACCCCCGGCGTGGAACGGCCTCGCGCATCGTAGCATAGCGCCCCAATGTGCTCCACCGTGGCAGGCCCAATTAATTTAATACGGTTACTCCACTTCCAGTCGCTCCTTATGCTTACACCCAGATATATTATGGAAGGATCTGCGTTCAGTGATTGTTCTCCTATTTCGTAATTATATAATAATGGCTCTTTCCTTTTGTGTATTCACAGTACGTTACATTTGTTTATGTTGAGAGTCAATTGCATTTTGCTACAGTTTTAAAGCTTTGGGACTTCTAAATATGCTACATAACCGGTAAGTTAAGAAACACACCTACCTGAAATCTTGTATCAACTGCCGCGCGGTCTAAGGCGCCATGTCACGGATTGCTCGGCCGCTCTTGTCGAAGGTTAAAGTCCTTCCTCGGGCGTGGGTGTGTGTGTGTGTGTTGTCCTTAGCGTGAATTAGTTTAAGTAGTTTGTAAGTCTAGAGACTGATGAGCTAAACAATTTGGCCCCGTAGGTTGACAAACATTTGATTTGAACCTGTATCTGCTGCTGAATACAAAGTTTCTGGGTTTCGGCGAAGCTCTCCTCGGATATTGTCAATTGGTATGGCTACCTAGTGGCTGCTAGTACGGGCTTATATACAGTAACTGCTGGCTGTTACGTCACTAGTAGCCCCACGACGTCGCCATGCTTCCTTAACAAAATATCGTGCAAGTGTGGCCAGTCTTATATTGGACAAACTGTAAGAAATGTCGAACAACGCAGGAAGGAACATGAAAGATGTATCGTTTACGATACCCAGAGAAATCTCCCTCAGCTGAGCATGCGTTAGTAAACAATTATCGAATCAAATTTGATGGAACCTCCGTCGTGGCTCGCACTAACGACTGTTACTGTATAGTTAAAAAGAAACCTTCGAAATTAAAACACCTGACTGCACCCTTAACAGAGATGGCAGTCTGCATCTCAGCCAACACCGTCTAGATGCAAGGCCTCACAACAAGACCGTGTTACGTCACAGCGATAGGCTGCTGTCACTAGCTGAGTGGCTGGCCGCTGGGGCACAGCCCACTGCCTCGTAGCGCCGTCCAGTAGTCTTGTGTAGTTCGCGAACTAGTTTGGAAGAGCGCTCCCACAGGCGAACTACACGAACTAGTTCGCAGATCCCTCACCTCTTAGTTCGTCCGCTCCTTTTCCGAAGACTGACGGGGAACAGCGAGAGGACGCGAGAGCGCGCAGAATCGCTTGATTCCCTTCTGCCATTTACCGTCATTATATAAAAAAGCTGTCATAACAAAAGAAAGAGATGTTTTAGTATCCCCCCTCGGGCATGGATATTTGTGCCGTCTTTAGTATAAGGTAGTTGATAAGTAGTTTGTAAGTTTAGGGACTGATAACCCCGTAGTTAAGTCCCATAAGCTTATCAAACATCTGAACGTTTTGATGTTGTAGTAGCGGTAGCAAAAGCCAAAAAGAGCGGACGAACAAAAAAGAGCGACCTACTTCGCGGCCGAGCTGCGAACTAAAAGGAGAGCTACCGGTCGCGAACTAAAATATGCGCGATCGGTCCCGAACTAAAAGCGCGATTGGTCGCAAACTAAAACATGCGTTACCGGTCGCGAACTATTATGCCAAACGTATCTCGCTTCTTAGTTCGTTGGATTCTTTTCCAAAGACAGACGGGCAATAGCGAGAGGGCGCGCAACAGAATTAAAAATCACGTGTTTGCCTTCTGCTGATGAGAGCCATTTCGAGGTGAGCGTCTGCCTGCTAGATTACATAGTTCAGTGCTACAAAATTTCTGTTTTGATGTGTTCTGCACGCTGCAATATCTGACTAATAAATTCCATAATGCCAAGATATAGAGATAACTCTAAACTTACACGCGAGAAATTATCCACCAACTGTTTCTTTTGGTTTGCGTGATATCGTTAGCGGCTCAAGCAGCAAGCGCATGAAGCAGCTAGGTGGGGGAACTTCTCCCACCACCTGCATGCGCAGACCACGCCGCTCAGCCGTCACTGAGAGCGGACGAAATAAAGGAACGAACTAGTTCGCGACAGAGCCGCGAACTAAAGTGAGCGCTCCCGATCGCGAACTATTATGCGCAAGTCTACCATCCAGTGAGCTTCCGATGGCAGCCTATCGGTGTGATGGGACAGGGATTTGTTGTGAGGCCTTGTATCTAGACGGTTGGCTCAGCATGGTGTGTGGGACCCAGCGATCGCGGACTTAAAGTGGTTTCACCGAACACAGTCAAAGCATGCCCATATATGGCGATGTCGCGACGCACCAGTGACGTCACTGCCGGCAGCTAGTGTATATAAGCCTGTACTATAGTCGGCGTTAGCTATGAGGGCGGCTCAGTTTTCAGCCGTTCTGCGCATCCCCCTACATTACCGCACTGGCAGCCAATAATGTTCACTCTGTAGGCGCGTGGCTGGCCGCAAGTTACGCAATGCTTCTCCCGTAGGCTCCACTGTTGGCGCTCGGCCGTAGCTCCTCCCCTCCAAGCTTCCACTATCGCTCCGCCTCTATGCGCGGAAGCGCCTTGTTATATGACGCCAGGTATAGCAACCACTAGGCAGTCATACCACATGAAAATGGCCATGGAGTGCTTGGCTGAGACGTTCTTGGAGTATTAACCACTTGGCGCGGACGGAAATCCGAGAACTTTTTATTCAATGTTATCGTAGCGAAACAGTACATTCTTACATGCATCAACCTCTGTCTGGTTTGCGCGTGCTGGGTTTCACATGATCGATGCTTTTGTAACCCATGTTGATTCACACAGAGGATGTTTGCGATCTCCAGAAATGTCTTAATACTCGAGCATAAGACATGTTCCAAAATGCTAAAACAGACCGACGTCAGAGATATGGACATATAGTTCTGCATATCTGTTCGACGAGCAGTCGTGAAAATGGGAACGACCTTTGCTTTTTCCAATCATTAGTAAAGCTTCGTTCTCCTGGAGACGTACGGTACACTTCTGCTAGAAATGGGCCAAATTCCTTCACATACTCTGTGTAAATTCGAATTGGAATCCTAGCAGCTCCTGGGACCTTTCCTCTTTAAAACTATTTCAGCTTCATCCCTATCGTTCTGTCATTTATTTCGATATCTGCCATTTTTTTCGTCTGAGCGACGATTTATGGGAGGAACTACAGTACAATCTTGTTCTGTGAAACAAATTTGGAAGTCGTTTAGTATTTCGGCCTTTTATGTGTCATCCTCTGTTTTAACGCCATTATGGCCACAGAATGTCTGGACATACGGCTTCGTCCCGTTTACTGATTTAATGTAAGACCTAAACATATTAGGATTTTCTGTCAGGTCAGTACACAAAACTTCTTTTCTAACTCTTTGAACACTTCACGCATGGCACTACTTCCCTAATTTCAGTATCTTATAATGTTTCCTTGCCTCTGAAGGTTTGGTTATACCAGTGACGTACTCTTGTTTTGGTAATAGTTTTCTAATGAGGTTTGGACGATGACGGAGCTTCCCCATCCCATATGTTAGTCGGCACATACTTGTCTAAAGTGTCTTGTACAATGCTCTTGAACTTTGTGGACTGATGTTCAACATTTTCGGTGCTGAAACCGAAGCATTTATGTCGAGCCCATAAGTAGTCCAAAATTTGTCTCTAGTCGCTCGTACTAAACATAAAGGTGTTACTATATTTTAATGTTCCTCTTTACAGATATATTCAGTGTTGCTCTTCCGGCCTTATGGCTTATCTCGGCATGACTGTTGTGTTTCCAATATGAATGAGAATTTGTATCTAAAATCATACCAGTAGCAAAGAGTAACAGAATGTTCGTGAAATACCTTCACACTGACATACAGTAAGAACAATTACGTAGTGTAGATCGTTTAGTTACAGTTAGCGTTGCTCTCTCTTAAATATGTTTTCGGCTAACGGACCAGGTAAATAAACTGTATATACGTACCCTACCGTATCCAACCATCAAGGTACTAATAAGGCAATCTAAGTTTTCAGGAAGTCCACTTTCACTTTGCAAATTTTGGTAAATGTCAAGGGTGCTCTTATGAAATGTAAATACACATTTACCTTCATGTGGTTCCTTGTAAATTAATATTTTTACGCCCACCTACCACTGAACTCGAAACTAAAGCTAGCCCTCGGGGAATAGTAATCTACACCATAGTGCACCTACAACATTTCTGATTATATTTCGTTTATGTTTCCAGATGGCGAACACTTGCTGGTGGTACTACATCTCGAAATTTACGGAATTTTTTGATACAGTAAGTTCAACAGTACTTTTTATTAACACGCACTTGTAAATATACATCCGTGTCTAATAGCGTAAACTGTTGGTACTGTTGTTCCAAGATATATGCATGTTGTGGGTCAAGTAACCGAATTAATTGCGTTTGAAAAATCCGCAGCCAAGACACTATCTTTATTTAAACACCAGATGTGTTTCCTATCGCACCATTTCCATTGCACTCAAAGCTTTTTATAATGTACGTTACATTTCTTGTTGCAGCTGTTGTTGTATGCAAAATCAGTTCAATAATTTCCACGCACGTGTTCTAGATAGTTCAAGTGGTCATATCCTAAAGCTACACACACACACACACACACACACACACACACACACACATACATACATACATACAGTAGTGCGCACAAAGATCGGCTGTGTGTGTGTGTGTGAGAGAGAGAGAGAGAGAGAGAGAGAGAGAGAGAGAGAGAGAGAGAGAGAGAGAGAGAGAGAGAGACAGAGAACGGAGGCAGGGAAGGGGAGACAGAGATATATTTACAGTAAACACAGATAAGAAAATGTTCCAATACAGACAATAGATTAAACTGCAATGAGAATCACAGTAACAAAGTGTCATATCTTAGTGAAAGCAAGGCCAAGGTACACTATTCGAAAACTTAATAGAACTTTCGAGAACAATGGCTCTCAGCTACGACAGGTAAATACACTAACTGATTATGCAAACTTTTTCTAGCTGCATGAAATAAGTGTAAAAACATACATTATGCTCAACTAGCAATTGTTCAATAACTTGCAACAAAAATGTGTCTGGCACATAAATAGAAAAAAACTGAATTTGCGTGATAGCGGATTTTTCAGATAACACAAATTCTTGCGGCATCTGCTTGACATGGGAATACAAACTAAAAGACTAATGGGTGACGGCATATGTCTGTCTGTGTAGACCTCTTCTACTACCTAACTGGTGAAGGTTGTAACCAAAGTATTAATCAAAATACATCTACATACAGTTATTATTGTCACAGCTGTGCTAACCTATTTCACTAACCAGAAGCGCTGCGCTTTTAATGGATTATTATGTTCTAATTTTACAGGTTAATGAAATATTAGATTTAGGATACTTATAAAGGCCCCAACTCCCCCCTGCACCCGATGTGGTAATATCGCTGACATAAGGTAGCAATTAGAACAAAAGGGTCTGCTTTTAAGTATCTTGTCTTTAATTTTAATTTACCGTCATCTGATATGAGTTTGTTTTACAACTGCAGTGGCACCACTTGGTACAAAGTTGGCAAAGTTATATTTCTCATTTTTTGTCTTTTGGAAGATTAAATTTTCGTACAGTGTTATTCTTTATTTTATTATTCATTTATTGGCTGTTCCCTTGTTTTTGATAAAGACACTTACCTTCATTCCAGTGTGGCTGATGGTAATGCCCAGATGTACCTGTCTAAAGTAATTGAAGTTGAAACTTATTTTCAGTCAAGATATGCATTTTGTCTAGATTTACACATAGTGTTTTAATTATTTAAACTTACTCAATAAGCTTTTATTTCAGCTTTTAACATAGCTAAAATATTTTCGAAGACTGCCTCAAAATGCCGCGGTGGAGTAGCCGAGCGGTCTAAAGCGTCTCGCTGCGGAGCGCTCGGTTGCTCGCCGTGGAGGTTCGAGTCCTCCCTGGGGCATGGGTGTGTGTGTGTTGTCCTTAGGATAGTTTACCTAGGTTTAAGTAGTATGTAAGCTACGGACTGATGACCACGCAGTTTGGTCCGATAGATTTGCAAACATTTTTTTGAACTGCCTCAAGTGATATCACTACTTGAAAATGTTTCTCATCATCTTCACTTCAATTCAATCTCACCTTCATTGCTGAGATACTATTTTGTCTACCTAATTGTGCAATAAAAATGACTGTGATTATTTGTTTGAGATACGCGGTTTTTGACATAAGTCGACGATAAGGGGCTTAATATTAGTTTTTCCTCTGAATGTCATGGTATTTCCAACAAAAAAATGTTCAAATGTTTGTTAAGCTTAAGGGACTTAACTACGGGGCCATCAGTCCCTAAACTTACAAACTACTTATGAACTACTTACAACTAAGGACGACACAAATATCCATGCCCGAGGGGGGATTCGAAACGTGACCGTAGTGGCCGTGCAGACCGTGACTGAAGCGCCTCAGTCCCCTCGGCCACCGCGGCCGGCTATTTCCAAAGTGGGTTTATCGCAGATATTAGAGGTCTTTATTCAAGTCTGCTGCAGATAGAAAATATTGTATATCTCCCTATTGATCGTCAAAAACATGAAACATAAGAACATAATTCATTTTTATAAAGTTGGTATTTGCGCACAATAATAAAGTACTTGGTCATAGGGGTAATCCTCGATTGACATTATTGAACAAACAGAAGTGGAGTGCAAGGTTTAGTAGGGCAGGCAAACAAAAATTAATAACGTTTTAAGAAACTAGTAACTGCACACAGGAGCGCATCATTTGTAAAATTCACAAATGTAATTAAGTCAGTGTCGAGCTCAACACACTCTCGAACAGTGTCCTAGGAAAGACTTTGATGATGGTTTAAACACTGCCCGTCGAAGACTACATGTAGGTTTGTAGTCTGAAACCCGCCGCAGTCACTTCCCAGTAACGGAGATGATATTTCAGATACGTATGTGGTTACATTTCTTGCTCTCTCTGCAAGTCAGTACACTGCAGCTGCTGAGAAATAGAATACACACCCAACGCAGAAATAAAGTTATGTGAGCAGAAACACGAAAGTCCGGACATGTCAGAAGACTGGGAGAGGAAAATGGCATTTCCAAATATGGATCTGAGTACATCTTACAATATGTACAAGAGAAAGACCAGAGATATTGGAATTTAACATTCCGTCATGGAGATAATATGATAGAAAAATGTTCAAATGTTTGTAAGTCTTATGGGACTTAACTGCGGGGTCATCAGTCCCTAAACTTACAACTACTTATGAACTAGCTAATCCTAAGGACGGCCAAATATCCATGCCCCAGGGGGGATTCGAACCCCCGACCGTAGTGGCCTTGCAGACCGTGACTGGAGCTCCTCAGTTCCCTCGGCCACCGAGGCCGGCTAATATGATATAAAGGTTAGAGCAGTTGAAATGTTTGTAGAGCTTACGGGACTTAACTACGGGGTCATCACTCCCAAAACTTACAAACTACTTATGAACTAGCTTATACTAAGGACGGCACAAATATCCATGCCCGAGGAGGGACTCGAACCCCCGACCGTAGTGGCCGTGCAGAACGTCCTGGCGCGCCGCAGTCCCCTCGGCCACCGTAGCCGGCAAGTCAGCCGTCTTTTATTATAAAGTATTCACCAAGCCTGAAAACGTAAATTGACGTTAAGTGCATTGTAAGAATTAAGTATTCATGCTCAGTAACAAACAAAAACTGACTTCGTATCCCAAATTAAAGCAACGACCTGCGCCTTCCCCTGACCTATGTCATATATGCGATATGATAACGCCGGCCGCGGTGGCCGAGGGGACTGAGGCGCTCCAGTCACAGTCTGCACGGCCACTGTGGTCGGGGGTTCGAATCCCCGAAGGGCATGGATATTTGTGCCGTCTTTAGGATTAGCTAGTTCATAAGTAGTTTGTAAGTTTATGGACTGATGACCCCATAGTTAAGTCCCATAAGCTTTACAAACATTTGTACGTTTTGATATGATAACACAAACTGTCTGTACAATCGTGCTCCGCACGGAAGATGACATTCCGGCCAGCTTAAAATCGTGCCACCAGAGACGTCAACGTATCAAACGGGGTAGTGTTGGCTGGGTAGGTCCACATCCACAGTCGCTGCCTACGCAATTAAGAGGCGGTGGGGTATGGCACAGAGAACACCCCTACAAGCTGCAGAGCTGTAGGGAGAATGGAAGCAGGACAGTCTCAAACCGATCTAACCCAATGGCTCAATGAGAATCGATTTGTTGTTTCGCTGATGTGGCGACGGTTTATAGAGACCGAAACTGTATGTCGAAGACCAGGGCAGGGCCTTCCACGTGTGACATCAGAAAGAGAACTGCTCTTTGGCTGTAAGGGCACGACGGTACTGGTATAGTATTGTAAGCATATAACCTCACAGTTTTGTCTAGCGTAGAGACGGCTTCTACAAAGTGGTCTTTCTTGTCTGACAAGGAGACTTCCACGTCTCGGAAATTCAGTTTGGGATGAGCCTTCGTATGGAAGCTTAGGATTTAATGTCCCGTCCACAGCGTGGTCATTAGAAACCGAGCTAACGCTCAGAGTTTTGGGTGAGGATGGGGAGGGGAATCGGCCGTGCCCTTTTGAAAGGAACCATCCTGGTATTTGCCTGGAGTGATTTAGGGAAATCACGGGAAACCTAAATCTTGGATGGCCGGAGGTGGATTTAAACCACCGTCCTCCCGAATGCGAGTCCAGTGCGTTACCACTTGCGCCACCTCGCTCGGTGCCTTCGCATCTTAGTAGCACACGTCAAAGGTGTCCACTCACAGAAGTTTTGAAGCGCGGTACCCGGAAACGGGCGCTCGATCAGAGGGCTTAACGCCTTTTGTAATAAAAAAACTGAGCCAAATACTCAACGAACATGAACAAACGACTGCAAAGCACCGAATTACCTGAAAAAAATCGCTAGTGTCCCTATGTCGTGCGAATTATAAGGGTTCGACCCCACTTGCGGAAAACATTTTTTTTATTTGTATTAAAAATTATAACAATTTATAAATAAAATTAGTGGTATAAAATATTATTAATTACATCATAAAGAAGTATATTTATGAAATATCAGTTGCAGCTAATAAAAATTTTAATTACAGTATTTTCTTTTTAAAAACTTGAATAATTCCAAATTCATTTTAGAATTAATGTAGGTAGACTGAAGCGGTAAATACTATTGTCATTTCAAAATTACTCGTTACTGTAAGCTGTGGAAAGATTACAAATACGCGTTGTAAATTCGAAGAACTGGTTTCTTCACGGAAAACCGGACTACAGCTGTTGTCAGAAAGAGTAAAGGCCCGCACTCAACTAATCTATAATACTTTAAGTAATGAACTTTCTAAGCTTTAAAACAAATAATTGAAGCTAGGCTCGAACCGGATCGCCTGTATGAGAAGTGGTTACGCTACTACCTACGCTATCACTTGGCGCTATTAGACCGTGCAAAAATACCACACTCACAGACAAGTCTATCAATTGTATGGTGATGTGCTTCAAACTTTAGAGTCCTTTTTATTGGAATTAAAACTTCTATGAGTGGACACTTTTGACGTATACAACAAACATACAATCTCTCATCCAAAACAGAATTTCCGAAACCTTAAGGTGTGTGAGATCTACTGTATGCGGCAGATAGATGCGTCACTATCTGGTACAGAGAGTGATTCTCGACGGATTCGCATCATGAGAAACCCAAACATTGTGGAAAAATACCGATACCGATGGGGATACCTACTGGTGTGGGCAGAGATCATGTTGACCACTAGAAAGCTTCTGCATGAATTTGTACGGTTACATCGGCAAGGCTTAACCGCTGTTAGATAGCGAGACGAGGGACCTTTTGTTCAGTTGTTGCGAGATGCTGTGGGCCTATACTTCGTATCAATGGACGATAAGGCTTGAGTGCGAGTGATAGATGTGTTTTTGGAAATTGAAGATATTGCATGTATGGCGTGGCCTGCTCGCTCTCCCATAGAGTATTTGTGGGATCCACTGGGGAGGCGGTTGCACCACGTCAGCATCCTCCAACTACTCTTCCAAGACTCGCGAGTAGCTCTGCAAGAAGAATGGGGGTTATTGTCTCAACGTGCGATTGACGGCATCATTAGAAGTTTGCTACCGCATTATCACGCCTGTATTTATGTCGGAGGTAGTCACACCCCTTACAGAGGACATTAATCAGTTGTAGCGATTGTTGTACCAATCCGTTAAGTTGTAAAAAAAAAAAGGAAAATAATGTTGTCTAACGATATCCATGATGCAGTTGTTTCCGTCCTGTATTCTTTAGATTTTCCTCTTTACTATCACCTTTTTATACTGCTTTGTGACAAAATAAGTGAAACCTTACTCAATTTCTGATTGCTGCTTTAATTTTGGACACCAAGGTAGTTACAGCGACGGTAATAATGTAAGAAGTGGTTAATTTTAATTAACGTTATGGCTTGGTTTCCGTGGAGTGGACAATGTGAAAGAAAGCTTACCTCAGAGGCTGAGGGGTTAGCAAGGTGGCCACGAGGATGTGACAGAAATGTTTTATTGTTTGTTTTTCGTACCAACAACTGATGGGCATGGTGACTCGTACCAATCAACAGCTATGATTAAAATTTTTGGCACGGGAGTAACATAAATTCTTGAATGCTCGTTACAGAAACACTCGCCGGCCGCGGTGGCCGAGGGAACTGAGGCGCTCCAGTCACGGTCTGCACGGCCACTACGGTCGGGGGTTCGAATACCCCCTCGGGCATGGATATTTGTGCCGTCCTTAGTTGTTGTAGTTCATAAGTAGTTTGTAAGTTTAGGGACTGATGACCCCGCAATTAAGTCCCATAAGACTCACAAACATTTGAACATTCGGACGCGGTATTTACTTGTACGTGCAGCAAGGAAAATTAAATTAACGCTGCTGTAATACAACGCACTGAACAGCAATAAAATGTCAATCAAAACATCTAATAAACATTTGTGATATCGCATTTGATATTACGGATGCATTTAACTGTAAGTACCGTTACAGTTATCAATCAGTTAACCACCTGCTGCCGCGGTGGAGTAGCCGAGCAGTCTAAGGCGCCTCGCTGCGGAGCGCGCGGTTGCTCGCCATTGGAGGTTCGAGTCCTCCCTAAGGCATGGGTGTGTTTGTGTGTTGTCCTTAGGTTAGTTTACCGTAGTTTAAGTCGTTTGTAAGCTACGGACTGATGACCACGCAGTTTGGTCCGATAGATTTACATTTTAACCACCTGCACACAACATTACTTCGCCAAACAATTACAACGTTACAACTTCAACGTCTCTGAACATGGCAACAATCCGAAACAAGGAACAGTCGATACGAAATGTTCCTAATGGTGCCGACTTTTAATGACCAGTAATTGTGGACTGGGGTCCGACTTACCGTGCCGTTATACTACGGCTAGTCTGTTGTGGGCTCATAATATAAGCTCTCTGAGGGGAAAAAAATAGTCAACTCACTGCGCACGCACAAACGAATCGTTGTGCCTTTATGGATAGCGCAGCGATCGAATCACGCGCTCAACCGCGTGTATACCGCCTCTACGCGAGCATAAGGCAGTAGCGATCAGTGAGACATTATACGACTTCTTCTTTTCCTGTTACTTTTATCCTGCATTGACGTGGGGTCGACATTACGGATCTGGCATTTTAGTTTAAGGGGTGGTCAGCTGCCTTCCTTCTGCCACCAGAGATAGTTGTGTACCCCAAATGTCTGCGAAAGTGTGCGAAAGTTGTCTAAATGGTTTTGAGTCTGTTAAATGAGACAGAACTTTGGTACCAGCCCGAAATTCACGTAGTGTGAGTGGAGAACCGCGTAAAATCCACACCCAGTGTGCCCGGCACAGTCGTTATGAACTGGGGCGGCATACATCCCTGTTCCGGAAAGAGGCGCCTTTAATTAACCATGCTGCTAACCGGGGGGAGGTTGGACGTCAAGCAGAAGCGGACTGAACGTACAAACGGCGTGTAAAATTACTGCAGCTATCGCTATTTCGTGGCAGACTGCTCAACGTGTCTGCAAGCGGTGGTGTTCAAAATGTTCAAATGTTTGTATAGCTTATGGGACTTAACTGCGGGGTCATCAGTCCCTAAACTTACAAGCTACTTATGAACTAGCTAAGACTAAGGAGGGCACAAATATCCATGCCCGAGGGGGGATTCGAATCCCCGATCGTAGTGGCCGTGCAGACCGTGACTGGAGCGCCTCAGTCCCCTCGGAGCGGTGGTGTAACTCACGTGACTACTAAATACAACCTCGTCATCATGGTCAGAGAAAGATCCCGACGGAGAAGGACTCGAGGAGCGTTTTACGGCATGTGAATCAAAATTGCTTTTAAGCCCGACAGGAATAGCTGCAGAGAGTGAAAGAAGATCCATCTCAACGTGTTAGCGAAAGAATATTGAGACGGGAACTGTCAGTCAAATCTGCAAGATGAGTATACTGTTGATTACCCCATTTACAAGACAACAGCAGTGTTCATCAGTCTCGAAGAATATGTGACTGGTTTTCTAAACACTCTCTCACCCTATTACATTCGATTGGTCTGCAAAGCCACACGAGTTGAACCACACACAACATGGGACATATTGGTACAACGAGTAAAACGCCCACATGAGCATTCACGAAGTGGTGTGGAACAGCGAGATCAAATCCTCAGCGAATGGCTCAACCTGGAAGCCGCGTACCTGCAGACCTTGTGGAATTACTTCCTCTCCGAATCCAGGTGGTTATCAAGTCCAAGGGCCACGGTATAAATAATACTCACAATTTTTTGGATAACTAATATTTTGTCTAGTGAGAGTCCAAGCATATATAGGGTACAGATTAATAACAAGTTCGGTAGATGCATAACGCGAGGTGCCAGCCTGCAGTGTCTTTTTTTATTTTATTTATCTATTTTTAGCTTAGAATTGACCATCTAGGATCACGAAACAGCTGCAGTTCCTCTTCTTCCTTTGTTGTTTCCTGTTCTTCCAATACTCCTTCATCTTTTCCCCATGTTGTCTTTTTCTTTCTGCTGTCCATGCTGTTCCTGTTTTCTTATTTTCTTCTTCCTTGAAAGCCTTCTAAATTTGGTATTTTATTCTTAACAGTGTTCCTTCTGCTATTTCTGAGTCTTCGATGTTTCTCTCCAGTTCTTTTCTTACTTCTGCGATCAGTGCTACTGTTGACTTCTTTTTCCAGAAATAAAGTAAAATTTGTTTATTGAGTCTGTTCTCATTCATTCGGAAGAGATGCCCAAAGAAGTTTAATATTCTCTTTCCCATTACTTCTGATATTTTCTCTATATTTTCATAAATATCCTTGTTGCTTCTCATTTTCCAACCATCTGCAGTTTGTATCGCACCCTTGATTTTTCTAATAATCCGTCTTTCGAGAAGCTCTACTCTGTATAGCTTTAGTTCATAATTAAAGATTCACTTGCATATAAACATTCCGGTCTTACAACAGTGGTATAGTGTTTTAGTTTAGTTTTTCTTTATATGCATTCCTTATTGTAGATATTTCTTGTCAAGCCATATACTCTCGTAGGCTATTGGGTGAGTTTTACGCCTTCGACGAAAATATTTAAGTATATGAACGCAGATTTAGAATCCGATAAGATGACAATATGTTCCTCCGAAACTGTCAAGCAGTAATTACGGGTTTCCAAGATAGCCGTGAACTTCACCCCAATACCAATAATGGCTCTTGAGCAAAAGAGTTCGCCAAATACTGGGTAAGAAGATACGGAAACAAGTAACGCAAGGGCTCATCAAACACGTCACAGTAGGTAGAAAAATTTATTATGTATTCATATTAATTACCGCTTAAATAGAGCATGAACGCGGACTGTTCTAATTAACATGTTAATAAAAGTTTTAATGAATAAACATGAAACCCGCTGAAGGCTTCCTAGCGCTTTTCAGTCAGGACGTGTAACGTATGCCTAATTAGTGACCACAAACAGTACGACTAGTATAACCAAATTTGAGATCGGTTTAGTACACTTCATATGCAAGAAAACGTTACATTTTTCACTGACAAGGTACGTAATAGTTTGTGTAGTGATATCCTGTAGTTCATTGCTGTATGTTCCAGTACATGCTCCTCCGAAGCACTACAGCTTCCTAGTAGAGTATTGCTCAAACTGGAGGTTATAGGTTCGAAGCCTTGAGATGCAAGAAACTTTTATCACCAGGTGATAGTGTAAAGTTTCTAAAGTCAAAGTCTGAGGCTAAATCTGAAACCTTGGTACAGTATGTCATGAAGTGAGAGAATTGACTTATTCGTGACACTCTTTTTATGGTGCGACGTTAACAATGGTAGTATTCAAAAGTACGTTTTTCACTCTGCATTGCCTTCTTTTCGACAGGTATTAATTTATAGCAAAATAAACGCAAAAATAAATTCTATCAATACTATTCACTTCATAAGAGATTGAAGGAAGGCAGCGGGAAATTGCCTCTGCCAGCATCCCTCCAGAACAACCAATCCGTTTTCTCACAGTGTTCCTAATACTCACTTTAACCAATTTCGACGCTTAGGTTAAATGAAAAATTCTCATAGAAGTCAACAAATATCCACGGAACCCAACTTTTCCGTGCTAATTCGCTGCGGATTGGACGCCTGTGGGCACAACCTAACCATACGTTAAATTTCTGACTCAATTGAAGCTACATATTTAAATTACGGTAGGTGCAAGATTAGGAAATACATGTCTCGTAGTTTGAGGCAATACTTGTAGGTTTTCCTGTGCGTTTCTCACGGTTCCTCCAGTTTCCTGGGAAGCGATTGGTTATCGACGTGGTGCCAAGCTTGTACGTCGCTTCCGGGCGGTCTTCCAAACTCATCTGGGAGAATGTTCGGCCGTCTTCCAAGTTCCGCCTCAGCCTCTATGTTGCCAAACAAATCGTGCACGTGCTACATTTAAGCAACTTAGCACCTCTTACCAGCAAACAGCAACGGTAACCCCGTTCTTGTTTGCGATTACGTCAGTGTGTTACGAGCAAACAGTGACAGTAACCTCGTTCCTTGCGGTTACGTCAGTATGTTTTGCATCCTGCCTCTCAGAGTTTAACAGTTTAAGATGATAATATACCGAAAATAACAACGCGAATGAAACGGCGACTGGAAAACGAACTATCTGCCTGCTCGTAAAAATTGTTTCTAGATGTAGTAGTTTATTTTCCTAAATTATATGTCGAATATATTGGCTATTCCCCTTAACTTTTCATGGTTAGGATACTAACGAAAGAACATATAAAAACTTCCCCCCTCAGATGGACATAATACGAAGGAGTAGACTTCAATGGCCCTAGGTGAAATGTATCGCATGAATCTGGATTCCTACAACAAACGTAACAAGGAAATGATGTACCAAAATCACGTGAAACATGATTACAAACGCGTGCCCTTTTCACAAACCTATAGCAAGGTAATAATACTGCAACCAGCCACACGTTTTTGGCCCACTTTAGGTTACGGTAGTAACATTAAAAGTGGGCCTTTGCGATCGTCTTTTGACAGCTCGAAATTTGAATGAAAACAACGGCTTAACCATGCATCTGACACGAAAACTGAATAATCGAATTTGTAGAGGAGAAAATTATCTATAACTTTGCGCCTTTGTGGTTTTTTTTTTTCATATCTCGTATCGTTTGCAAAAATAACGGCGATTTTGGGATGTCTGTCTGTCTGTAACGTGTTCGCTGTTCTTAAGACGAACCGTTCAACCGATCAGCACCAAATTTTGCACACATAATTGTAGGCCGCTAGAGACCAGAACTTTCCTTATTCAAATTTTTTGGACAAAAAATACGGTAGTAATACCAAAAAAGCCGTTTATTATATAATTGTAATTGCAAACGAACCTTTCATCTGACACGAAAATTGTATAACCTAATCGGTAGAGAACCTAATTGGTAGAGGGGAAAATTCTCTACAACTTCGCTCTATTATGATTTTTTATATCTTGTATTGTTGCAGAGATATTGGCAAAAATAACGGCGATTTGACGATGTCTGTCTGGCTGTAACGTGTTCCCACTTTTTACGTCGAACCGTTCAACCGATCGGCACCAAATTTTACAGACATAATTGTTGCCTACCCGAGACCAAAACCTCGCTTTTTTTAAATATTTCGGACAAGAAATACGTTAGTAATACCAAAAAAACCGTTTGTAATGTAATTTTAATTGCAAATAAACCATTCATCTGACGCGAAAATTGAATAAACGAATTTGTAGAGGAGAAAATTCTCTACAATTTTGTTCCCTTCTGGTTTTTTATATATATCTCGTATCGTTTGAGAGATATTTGCAAAAATAACGGAGTTTTGACACCCTCCATTAAATTAACGAAAACCAGCCGTTCGCAGATGTCACGTGACATTCCTCGCCCATAACTCTGTCTGACATACACCATCTTGCGTTGCGTATTTGATGAATTTTCTTATTTAATTACACGTTGACATTTCAAAGCAATGGCGCACTGAAGAATTAACAAAAACACGTCGTTCTTCGTACGATAAATGATAATCTAGTGTCTACAAATGCCATATTAGCATCAGTTAACAACGGCTATAAATAGTACTAGATTAAAGAACACAATCCCTAACTGATAGCTATAGAGTAGTGGGCAATGTGTTGGACTGTGACGTTGAAGGTCAGTGGTTTAGAACCCGCCAGTACCTGATTTTTTTCCCTACAAGGGTTTAAGACACTGTCATTAATTAATTTTTTATTATTTAGATTATTATTTTGGACCAAAATGTTTGCATAAACTTATAAAACTACTAATCTAAATTGGGTCATAAAACACGTCAGTGCGATTTTTTATAAGTCAGTTTATTGCACCGTTACTAGTTTCAGATCTGAGTCCATCATCAGACGGCAGTGTTGACTTTATATGAGATTCAGATTGGTTTCCTAAAATAACTTGGTTTTTTAATATTTAGATTACAAAGTTTCTACATTTCCATCTTAAATATAACAAAGTTTTATGCTTGCATTGTTTGCATATGACTGTACATTGTATCTATTCTCATTCTATTTAACTTCAGAGAAAGCTCTCAAAAGTTCAATGTTTGTAAACGTATTGGACCAAACTGCCATGATCATCAGTCCCTAGACTTACAAACTACTTAAACTAACTTACACTAAGGACAAAACACACATACACACACACACACACACACACACACACACACACGCACGCACGCACGCGCGCGCGCGCGCGCGCGCGCGCGAGGAAGGACTCGAACCTCCGGTGGCAGCGACCGCCCAGTCCGTGGCATGATACCTTAAGGCCACGAAATCCTCCCTAGCAGTACAAAGCTCTCCTTTTCATGTATATATTGTATCGCTCCAAGATGGTCTTTGAACTATGCTTAATCCAAGACGGCGGGATTTATTTTCATCTGCTGATTCAACACGCCAAACAACCTGACGTGTTTACAAACATGGCATACTCTTAGAGCGCAACAGAAACATAATTTTAATCGTTTAAAAGGAATACATTAAATTTTTTACAATAGTTGCATTGGTTAAGGAATTATATCTTTTCAGGTGTGGTGGGGCCAAAGGCACTATTCGGTTAACATGACCTAAGTTTATCATGAATTACCCAGATTAATTCAGGCGAATTCATTGATGCCACGGAGACTTCCTTTTCTCATTCAAATGTTCAAATGTTTGTTAAGCTTATGGGACTTAACTGCGGGATCATCAGTCCCTAAACTTACAAACTACTTATGAACTAGCTACTACTAAGGACGGCACAAATATCCATGCCCGAGGGGGGATTAGAACCCCCGACCATAGTGGCCGTGCAGACCGTGACTGACGCGCCGCAGTCCCCTCGGCCACCGCGGCCGGCTAGATATAGCAGTGTTTGATCTATTTTTTGACATAATCACCAAAACAAATGACACACTTGTCACAAAAGTGTGCCTCCTGTGACTGGAGCAACGTGTGATAGTCGCCTTCAGCTCTTCGGCGTTGTCAAAACAATGGCCAGAGAACAGACAAGCTAGCGGTGCTCCAAAGCGTTTCGTGCTTGGGTACAGGTTTTTCTGCAACAACCTGGCACACAAGCTTTTAAACAGCTCGCGCTTGGTGATAATTTCATGCAACAAGGATAACAATAGGTGCTTGTTCGGTAATGGTGAGGAGACAGTTCTCTATGACGCGCTGGCGCGCCAGCTCAGTCAGGCGGTCATTGATAAAGACGGCTGCCTTCATCGTGGACGCTTTTATGACCTTTGGAAACATCGCACTGGCGTGTTTTACGGCCCACTTTAGGCTTTTCTCTAGTTTTATTATTTTTTGCAAACATTTCGAACAAAAGTAATAAAAATATAAGTAATAAAGAAATTTGGATGATACAATTAGGACTCAACTATTGTGATAGCATCTACGTATTCGATACGTAGTATTCTCTCTGACCGTATTTTAACAAACAGCCAGTATTATTTGATATTTCATTTTAGCTTTGAAAAACGTACTGTTTTATTTAACTTATACCACTTTAACCCATTTCTTCCCAAAAATAGAAATTGTGAAAAAGTGTTATATTTAGTCATCAGGTTCTCTTCAAAATAATTGAAATAACATTACAAATATCACAAACTATCAGTATGTGTTGTAATTTGCACCACCCATAATGTTTCGCTGTTTCCTAATAAAAAAATAGAAAAATTTAGTTTTTGTGATCACATTCTTCTATTTGTTCAAACTGTGCAATATTGTCTACTATATGATAACTCTGACTTACATTGATGGTATCACTCATGAAATATTGAAAAACACTCTGTGTGAAGCTGAACTTGACATTTCTTGTGTATGTAGATCATCTAACGTTTGTAAATCTTGCATCTTTTTACGAAGTGTTAAAGGTAACTGTGAACACATATACAGAGAGCTCGTGAATGCCTCTTAACACATGTGTGGTGAGTTTTGCACAGTAAGTCCATTTCGACTGCATTTTGTAAGGCTAAATTTTGTGTTGCGTGTACGCGACACTGGGAAGAAATGGGTTAAACTATTATTTTAATATCTCCCCCAACTTTCAATATATTTTTTCGTTAAAATATTATCACATACCTTGCAGTGGTAGTCTGTCCTACTTTTAAAGTTTATTTTCTTTGCCTGTAGTGGTTTAAGTAAACTCAAGTAACAGTGTCAAATCGCCGTTATTTTTGCAAATATCTCTGGAACGGTGTGAGTTATGGAAATAACACAGCAAAGTTGTCGAGAATTTTCTCCTCTACAAACACTTTTATTCAATTTTCGTCTCAAATGAACGGTTAAGGCGCTATTTGCAATTAAATTTCCTGTTGCTAAAAGGACATCACAAAGGCCTACTTTTAGAGTTACTAATCTATTTTTCGTCCGACATATTTGATAAAGAGAGGATGTGGTCGCTGGCAGCCAACAATTACGTCTGTAAAATTTGGTGACGATCGGTTGAACAGCGCAGTCTGAAAAGTGGTAATACGTTACAGACAGACAGTGTCAAATCGCCGTTATTTTTGCAGATATCTCTGGAACGATGCGAGATATGAAAAAGAAAAAAAGAGAGCAAAGTTGTAGAGACTTTTCTTCTCTGCAAATTCATTTATTCAATTTTCGTGTCAGATAAACGATTGAGCCGTTATTTTCATTTAAATTTCGAGCTGTCAAAAGGCAATCGCAAAGACCCACTTTCAGTGTAACTAAAGTGGGACAAAAAAGCCTACACTATCGACGCGTCATCTGTCCTACATCTACATAAATCACTCCGATACTCACATTTAAGTGCATGGCAGAGGGTTCATCGAACCGCTTTTATGATACTTCTCTCCCGTTCCATTATCTAAAAAGAAGGAACAGCTAAATCTTTCCATTTTGGATTTGATTTCTCATATTGTATTGTGATGATCAAGCCAACGGCCTTGCCACAGTGGATCATCGGTTTCCGTTAGGGCACTGAAGTTCAGCACAGTCGGGCTTGGCTAGCACATGGATGGGTAACCGTCCGGGCCTCCCGAGCGCTGTTGGCAAGCGGGGCGCTCCCAGTCCTTCTAAGGGCAATTGAAGAGCTACAGCGGCTCCGGTCTGCAAAACCGACACTACGGCAGGGAGTTCAAAATGTTCAAATGTTTGTATAGTCTATGGGACTTAACTACGGGGTCATCAGTCCCTAAACTTACAAACTACTTATGAACTACTTACGAACTAGGACGGCACAAATACCCATGCCCGAGGGGGGATTCGAACCCCCGACCGTAGTGGCCGTGCTGACCGTGACTGGAGCGCCTCGGCCACCGCGGCCGGCCGGCAGGGAGTGCGGCTCCCCTTCATGCCGCATCCGCTGATGCTTTCCGGCGGAGCATGACGCGGTTGCCCATCGGTACTCTCTAGGCCCTGGATGGAGGCTTCTCCGGGACTGAGTGTAGTTTAGTGTTTCATCATGATGATGACGTATCCCTATCTAGGTGCGAGTCAACAAAATATTTTCGTGTAGGCGACTCCATCCGGAATCTGGTGCAGAGCGACCACATTAAAATTTTTAAAATTGGAAGAACCAGCTTTGGCCGCATTGAAATCTATATTTATTATTGTTATTATTATTATTATTATTATTATTAATACAATACAGATCGATTTCGGTCAGTGTCTGACCATCCTCAGTGCATGAATCCAAGCCGTGTGTGCCCACAAAAACGTGCACTTTCCATATTAACATCAAGTAGGCAGTACATAAGTATTCTACTTCTGTACTGCCTACTTGATGTTAATATGCAAAGTGCAAGCTTTTGTGGGCCCACAGGGCTTGCATTCATGCACTGAGGATGATCAGACACTGACCGATATCCATATGTATTGTATTAAAAAAAATAATAAGGATTTCAGTGAGGCCAAAGCTGGTTCTTCCAATTTTTAAAAATATTTTCGCATTCGGAAGAGAAAGTTAGTGAAAGACATTTCTCAAACAAATCTCACCGAAACGAATAACGCCTTTATTTCAATGGCAGGCCGCGGTGGCCGAGGAGACCTAGGCGCTCCAGTCACGGTCTGCACGGCCACTACGGTCAGGGGTTCGAATCCCCTCTCGGGCATGGATATTTGTGCCGTCTTTAGTATTAGCTAGTTCGTAAGTAGTTTGTAAGTTTAGGGTCTGATGACCCGTAGTTAAGTTCCATAAGCTCTACAAACATTTGAGAGTGTTCCACGTGTAACCGGACTTTCCACAGCAATACATCCACGAAGCGGCACAGGAGAAACTAGTAGTTGAGAGGTTTAAGGAAGCCGCCAGGCGATTCTGTTCCGGCACGCGACGTTCAGAAAATCCACCTGGAAATATCCAATGCTCCCGCCGACCGTTAAGGCGGTCCGTTGCCCTGATTGAATACTCGTACAAACAAGGCAATAACGTAGTAAATAATTCAAACAGTTCCTCCACCAGCAGTTCCAACGTAAATAAAGAAGTCCACTAACTTTCACTGACCCAAGAATGATGTAGGCTAAACCATTAGGTTATAACTACACCAAAGTAAGTCTCAAGGCACTGCCCGAGACCAGACGAAGCGAGACCGCAAAAGAGCCGACATTTGAACTCGAGTGATTCACGTGAAAAGCACCACGACGGGAATTAACACATTCTGAACGGAAATGCTAGTCACAGCTAGACGCATGACATTTCAGAACACATTAGGGAATACAGTATTCTGCGATACACATCGTCAACAGTGTGCAGAGAATACCATATTTCGGCATTACCTCTCACCACGGAATATATAGTGGCTAATGGCCTGCAAAGACCAGTACCACCGGCACTTGCATAGAACTGTCATTTCCAACAGAAAAGCAACGCCGCGGTGGAGTAGCCGAGCGGTCTAAAGCGTCTCGCTGCGGAGCGCGCGGTTGCTCGCCGTGGAGGTTCGAGTCCTCCCTGGGGCATGGGTGTGTGTGTTTGTCCTTGTGCAGCAGCCCTCTGTGCCATACGCTGTCAAATGCTGTAGTAATATCTAAGAATATAACGCTACAATATTCCCTGTTATTAAAAGCCTGTATCGCCTCTTCAAACAAGTTGTTGAATGTTGTGGCCGAAAGCGAAACTGTTCACGTGGAAATGTCGGCTCCGCCAATACAGCGGCCTTTTATGCCTTGTGCTCGCCGTAATAACGCCACCTGTATGTGAGCATACCGCTATCTGATGGCGTTTGTTACAGTGCAGCGATGAAGAGGCTTGCAAAGCACAGATTTGCATGGAGAACTGCGTCAAACTAGTTTTCAGAATGGAAACCGCGATAACAACGACGATGACAACGAGAAATTCGATTTATCGAGTTTATAATTACCAAGGCACTACAGTATTTAGTTTCTTCACGATGATCTTGGATATAAGGATTTAATATGAGATTTACACAGCACATTGAGTCAGAAAAGTCTAAGAAAGTGCTTGAGTAGTCATAACACTTGAAGAACAGATGTCGATTAGAAAAAAATATTCAAGTGTTTGTAAAGCTTATGGGAGTTAACTGCGGGGTCATCAGTCCCTAAACTTACAAACTACTTATGAACTACCTTATACAAAAGACAACGCAAACATCCATGCCCGAGGTGGGTTCGAACTTCCGACGGGGAACAGCCTCGCGCATCGGAACATAGTGCCTCAATGCGCTCGGCCGCTTCGCCGCGGCGTCAATTAGAGTAGCCTTTCAAATAAGCGCTCTATCGTAGTTTCCAAAGTGCTGATTTCACTCCGGTTGCTCGTGGAAGCGAATGTGGAAGGGAAGGGATCGGTCTGTGCGGTTCGCTGCCTCTGCCGGCAAGGTGCTAAGCGCGCAAATGGCCGTCTGCGTGGCCGAGCGACAGGCGGAGCGCAGGTGCCGAAGTACTCCGTCACGACGCGGCGCCTCGCCGGGGCATCGACCCTTCCCCTGCCGGATAAACAAACTGGGCCGTCCAAGTCCAGGGATTTCCAGCAGAGCACACGTTAAACGGTGTCACTGTCATGGGAAGGGATTTTACACGCCCGCGAATGAACGTGAGTCATTGCGATAATATTTGCGCTCGAAAGTGGTGTGGGAAACCTGGGCATACGTGACACATTTATACTGATACCAGCTGCGAAGGAAAACCAGGGATGGGCCGTGTATTGGACACGCTCGTCATTTCCCCATACTGTGAGTCACGTCGTCCAACTCGCAGTAACGCTTACATTTGAAAAGTCACCGTCTGGAGCTTCTCAGTGCTTTCTGGTAGCTGAAATACTTCCTCCTATAGCGTTCAATGTATGTTCGAATTTTACCAGAGGGCTGAGCTGTTCATTCTAGATACGTGATCTCATCTCGCAGGTACTTTGTGATATATATACAACCTCTGACAATAAAGTTCGGCGAATAGTCCTGTAACATTAACGTAGATGAACTATGAACTACAGTTACCTTACTGTCCTTCGAAATAGTCACCTTCCATAACTATGCGCCGCTGAGCTCTGCGATAATGTCCTGGAAACTTTGCGCGAAGTCTTTCTTTGGGATGGTGTTCAAAAGCCTCGTCACGTTTCGTTGGATGTCAGGAATATCATGAAATCTCTTTCAAAAAATGTTCAAATGTTTGTAAAGCTTATGGGACTTAACTACGGGGTCATCAGTCCCTAAACTTACAAACTACTTATGAACTACTTACGAACTAGGACGGCACAAATATCCATGCCAGAGGGGGGATTCGAACCCCCGACCGTAGTGGCCGTGCAGACCGTGACTGGAGCGCCTCAGTCCCCTCGGCCACCGCGGCCGGCAAATCTCTTTCCTTTCAAAGCGAATTTGAGGGAATAGGAATAAGTCTGGTGGACTGAGATACGACAAGTATAGTGGATGCACGACAACGCTCACCCACACACAGCCAATATTGTGAAACAGTTCCTAGCAGAAAGGGGAAGGTGTAACACCATCCATACTTGCCAGATCTCACTCCTTCTGACTTCTTCCTATTCCGTCGACTCAAATTCTCTTTGAAAGGAAAGAGATTTGACGGTATTCCTATCATCCAACGAAACGTGCCGAGGCTTTTGAACACCATCCCAAGAAAGATTTCGCGCAAAGCTTCCAGGACATGTGGCACAGAGCTCAGCTGTGCATAGTTATAGGAGGTGACTAGTTCGAACAACAGTAAGATAACTGTAGTTCATAGTTCACCTACGTTACTGTTACAGGACTATTCGCTGAACATTGTCAAAGGTTGTATACAAGTAAACCACCGAGCCAATACACAAACTCCCATAAATAAAACAGCTTCAAACATCTCATTAGTATACAAATGAGTTAATGTGATGAATATTTGTCTTCAGTCATGTAAGCGAGAAAAACTATAGTAAATGTTTAAAATTATGGTTAAAAGTTCATTGAAAGTCGATGAGCCGTGGTGGAGTGACCGAGTGCTCTAAGGCGCCTTCCAGGGAGCGCGCGTTTGCTCCTAGTCGGTGGTTTGACTCCTCTCTGGGGCTTGGGTGTGTGTGTGCGTCTGTTGTCCTTAGCATAAGTTAGTTCAAGTGGTTTGTAAGCCTAGAGACTGATAACCACAGTATGTAAGTCCCATATATTTACTAACATATTTTTTATTATTATTATTATTTTATTTCATTTATTTTTATTATTTATTTATTAATTATTGAAATCGATGACCACTCATATTATGAAACACTGTATAAATATAGTCTGGGTAATTTTTCTCTCTAATTAAAAAGCTGCTCGTTCACATTTTAGTGTTCATGACATCATATTTCTTGAATTGTGTCGGACAATGATACAATATTGCAGTTACGTTGAGTGGTGTGTGTGTGGATACTGTCTGAAAACTGTGTTGGAAATAGAGTTATTAGTAAACAAGTAATCAGTTTCCAGTCAATAATCGTTTCATTTGGATCAGAAGTCCCTGTCCATTCCTTGTAAAAACATTCCTCACAGTTATGGGACCACAACCAGCTAGCACAGTGCCTTGTGGACAACTTGGGTCCATGGATTTCGCGGGGTTTGCGCTACACTCGAACCCTACAATGAGCTCTCATCAATTGAAATTGGAGCTCATCTATTCAAACCAGTGTGTTCCAGTGGCCTAGGGCCAACTGCTGTGGTCGCGGCACCAGGAAAAACGCTGCAGGCTGTTGCCAATGGCACTCGAGTTGGTCGTCTGCTGCCATAGCCCATTAACCGCTGAAATTTTGCTGCGTGAACAGTGAAAATGTAGTAGGCGTGACTGTTTTCCTTTTATCATTTCATCGGGGATGTCATCCAGAAAACGTTTTCTAATTGTTTGATGGAATTGTATATAACGATCGTTGGAAGTCACTTAAGTGATATGTTCAAATTAAAATATTTGTTGCCCATGGAAGTTAGACGGGCAACGCGCTACTACGCTACTGGTCATCCAAATACAACACCGAGAAGAACCGAGAATAACATAGCCAAAATTATTTCGAAGGTAACACATTCTTCGCATGATTGAAATACAGACCCGTGTGAAGTGCTGCTGAGTGCGACGAGGAAATGGCCGTGCAGTCCAAGGCGCCTTCCCAGGAATTATGCGACCGCTCCCCGTCGGAGGTTCGAGTCCTTCCGCAGGCATGGATGTGTGTGTGTTGTTCTTAGCATAAGTTAGTTTGAAGTAGTTTGTAAGTCTATGGACCGATGACGTCAGCAGTTTTGTCCCTTACCTTCAGAAACACTTCAGCGTTTGAATTTAGTGTTGAGTGCTCCAGGATTCCATTTTAAAAAAATATCTTGCGAAGAAACGGTTGCCTATTTAAATTTCAACTATATTCGTGTTAAATATGTGTTGGACGATCTAAGAGCATATTATTAAAACATCAACAGTGAATAATAACATATGCATACCTGAAATCATAAAGTGACGTTCTTAGATCGGGGGTTCGAATCCCCCCTCGGGCATGGATGTTTGTGCTGTCTTTAGTATAAGGTAATTCATAAGTAGTTTGTAAGTTTAGGGACTGATGAACCCTCAGTTAAGTCCCATAAGCTTCGCAAATATTTAGAAAATTTTTCTTAGATCGTAAACACTGATAACGCACTTCCGTCATCCACTAACTCAACTGAACTGGCAAACTGACGTGGTTGGCGCTGCGGTTTCACATTGATTTCATTAGACTGCAGCACCTCACGGAACTAAGAAATTATACCTCTGAAGAGGGAACGATAGGTGTTCGATATTGCCCGCTGTTCGTCATTACCCGGTTCTAAAAAAAAAAAAAAAAAAAAAAACACACCCATACCCCAGGGAGGACTCGAACCTCCGACGGCGAGCAAACGCACGCTCCGCAGCGAGGCGCCTTAGACCGCTCGGCTAATCCACCGCGGCACCGGTCTCCCCTAACAAGTAGCAGTGTGCAACTTTGTTGATTCTACTTGACTTGTAAGTGTGTCCTCCCTGAGAAAACAACGAATTATGTCTCCAACAATAAATGAATATAATTATAGTGCTTTGCACTTGGTCTGTTTCTAAAGAAAGTTGTTTGTGCTCTTCGCTAATACCACAAACGTAACTACCAAATTATTCAAATTGAAATGATATTGTGAGCCACCGAATTAGGCAGTGGAAAAAATAAACGACTAACGCCGTAAACTGTTTTATTAACATGCTAAATGGCATTTTATACCCTTTTTCAGTCAACGCCGATAGGCTGAATAGGGCCATATTAGCGGGGAGATAATTTTCTGATGCGAAAAAGTAATTCATTAAAAATGTCTACACGCGAACTCGACATACTGCGGCCGGCAGACACGCACGGCTGCGGAACGTAGATAACGGGTCACTGTCCTCTGCAAGGCTCCGCGCGCCGTAGGGACGTGTTTGGCTTCCTCTACATTCATCGAAGGTTCTTTTAATGATGCACTACAGTCCTGCTCTTTATTTATGCTATTTTCTTTGGTTTCAGGCAAAGCCCATTTATTGAATTATAATTATAATGATTAATACGAACATAATATAAAACGTAATTGAACTAAATAATCAGAATAACTATTCAATAAGGTACATTTGTCTAACTGCACCATTATATTGAAAGGAAGGGAACTTTAACACATATATGGTATTGAAACATAAGAAAAAGTCCTCAAATTTTTAAGTTACTTTTTGCAAAGGCGGGTCATATTAGAAATACATCTTGTAGCAAACTTATGCATGGAAATAAGTGGTACTATGAAAGAATGATAGTCCTTAATTATATATATATATATATATATATATATATATATATATATATATATATATATGGGGTGTCTGTTCTTTCGGGATATCTCCGAAAGAACAAACACCTTTTGTGATTCTGCAGCGTTATCCATTAACACACGAAAAACTTTGAGTTCATGTAGTTTATGGCCGCGGTGGAGTAGCCGAGCGGTCTAAGGCGCCTCGGTGCGGAGCGCGCTGTTGCTCGCCGTCGGAGGTTCGAGTCCTCCCTGGGGCATGGGTGCGTGTGTGTGTGTGTGTGTGTGTGTATGTGTGTGTTGTCCTTAGGTTAGTTTACCTTAGTTTAAGTAGTTTGTAAGCTACGGACTGATGAGCACGCAGTTTGGTCCGATAGATTTAAAAAAACATTTGTAGTTTATATACAAAACTCGGACTTATTTCCTTTGAAATACGTTTCGTGCTTAAGTGGGCTTTTTTTGTACTCTCTCCTTCAAATACAAATTGCGAAATCATTAAAAAAATCTATCTAGGTTATTAATTACTCGAACAACCCGTCCACTATACCCAGAGATTGGGTAACTGAATGCTACACCACCTTATTTAAGCGTCTACTTAAGATACGTCAATGCTTATATGACGGATCAAAGCAGACTGCAGAAACCGATGCTACGATTAACAATCATAACCAATGTGACCCCATAAGAGAATGGCACGGGGCCTGCGCCAGGTATTGGCAGTGCTATTACTTGAGTTATCGGTTACACCACTCTCAATACCGGGACGCTTAGCAAATATTGAATAAGCAGGCCTGCCGCAGAGCTGTTAGCCGCTGCTATCAGAATGTTTTAACGGTGCAGGCACACGCCAACCCGCCAGTTCTGGCAATCCCCATTACTCACGCTAGGTTTCCTTCCTGTGCCAAGTTAATCGAATAACGGTGTTCACTTCGCTTCCAAATGATGCCCTTGTTAACCACAGCAATCCGCACAAATGCAAGTTTTCTCCTTAAGTGTCCCACGGTATTCATATTTTTTAAATGTTTAATTTGTTGTTAGTTACTTGACGTGCAGTGTCAGCACTGCCCACGTTGGACGACAGGTATGGGCAGACCGTGTTGAACGAGACATTCTGGGACACACTAGAAAGCGCTTTCGAGACGCCGGCCACAGTGGCCGAGCGATCTGCGGCGCGCCAGTCACAGTCTGCACGCCCGCTACGGTCGGGGTTCAAAACCCCCCTCGGGCATGAAGTTTGTGTCGTCTTTAGTATAAGGTAATTTATAACTAGTTTGTAAGTTTAGGGACTGATGACCCCGCAGTTAAGTCCCTTAACAAATATTTGAACATTTTGATCTTTCGAGACATCGAGGCAATCTTGAATCAAAAGTGCCGAATCGTAATTTTTTTTTTTTTTTTTTTAGTGCTTGATCATTGTCTTCATAGCCTTGTTTTAGCACACTTTTGTATACTTCTGTAATGTGCCGTCTCTCAATCCCTGGAATGTAGAAACTTTTGTTGTAAAACGACCTGTATCACTTCTTGTTGTATTGTCATACAGTACTCTCACAGCGCGTTTTCTTTTCCTTCCTCTCGTTCTGGCTGCTTTAGTATTTTGGCCAGGTACTGCTGTTGCAGTCAGACCCGTACAGCCGGGCATGATAGCCGGGCGCCGTGGCTCAGCGCGCCAGGTCAGAGGACTGAACGCCCCCTGTAAAAAACAGCTGAGCCAAGAACACATCGAACAATAACGAACAGACACGATCAGCGACCGCAAGGAAGAGAACTAACGATAGAGAGAGAGCATGTTAAAGCGCTCGCTCACAGGACGGGGAGGCGCACTGGCCCGTGTTCGAATCCGCCAGGTGGACAATCGATAAGGTCAGGTCGGCTTGTAGGTGGTTGTAGGCGGTATCCGGCATTCCACTGGGTGAAAACCGGCCTGGTACCCAGGTGCCACTCGTGGGGATTTGGGGAGGACGGGCGACCATCCGGTTAGCTAAGTAGTTAAAACGACCGCTGGCCCAAAGCGGGAAACACGGACTCAAATCCTGATCCGGCACAAATCTTCCCAAGATGCCGTTCAGTTACTTTGTGCGACCCTGGAGACGTGTGGAAGCGAGTTATCATGGAGAAGAATCACTACCTCCAAGAACATCCCAGACCGTTTGTTCTCGGTGGACTTGCGTAGACTACGGAGTGTCTCACAGTTCAAAAATGTTCAACTTTTTGTAGAGCTTATGGGACTTAACTACGGGGTCATCAGTCCCCCAGCCGGCCGCGGTGGCCGAGGTGACTGAGGCGCTCCAGTCACGGTCAGCACGGCCACTACGGTCGGGGGTTCGAATCCCCCCTCGGGCATGGATATTTGTGCCGTCCTAGTTCGTAAGTAGTTCATAAGTAGTTTGTAAGTTTAGGGACTGATAACCCCGTAGTTAAGTCCCATAAGCTTCACAAACATTTGAACATTTGAACATCATCAGTCCCTAAACTTACGAACTGCTTATGAACTAAGACTAAGGACGGCACAAATGTCCATGCCCGAGGGGTGATTCGAACCCCCGACCGCAGTGGCCGTGCAGACCGTGACTGGAGCGCCTCAGTCCCCTCGGCCACCGCGGCCGGCCCCCGACCGCAGTGGCCGTGCAGACCGTGACTGGCACGCCGCAGACCGTTCGAGCCGGTCGCAGTGGCCGAGGGGACTGAGGCGCTCCAGTCCCGGTCTGCACGGCCACTACAGTTGGGGGTTCGAATCCCCCCTCGGGCATGGATATTTGTGCCGTCCTAGTTCATAAGTAGTTTGTAAGTTTAGGAACTGATGACCCCGTAGTTACGTCCCATAAGCACTACAAACATTTGAACATTTGAAGACCGTTCGATCACGGCGGCCGGCTGTCTCACAGTTCAAAAATGTTCAAATGTTTGTAAATCTATCGGACCAAACTGCGTGGTCATCAGTCCGTAGCTTACAAACTACTTAAACCTAGGTAAACTAACCTAAGGACAACACACACACCCATGCCCCAGGGAGGACTCGAACCTCCACGGCGAGCAACCGCGCGCTCCGCAGCGAGACGCTTTAGACCGCTCGGCTACTCCACCGCGGCTGTCTCACAGTACCCGTCTCTGTTAATGGTTATTCCGTGCTTGAGAAATTCGACGGGTATCGGGCCTCGGACGCCGAAAAAGACGGTGAACATCGCCTTGCCTGTTGGGGGCACAGGCTTGAATTTTTTAGTGCGAGGTGACAACACGTGCTTCACCTCCCTAGGTGCCGCATGCACTATGTTGTCCCAAAGCGGCAAATTCAAATTTCAGCCGGTTTGGTTGTTATGACGTTTCGTACCTTTTCATTTGAACACCTCTCGCATATGTATATTTAGAAAACGTCCACAGTCTTTTAACACGCAGAACTGCATACGCAGACAGTTGGAAACGACAATTTCCTCCCCCGGGACATTGGGGTGGCGTCCGGCGACCACGTAAACCTATCACGACGACGCAATAGTAACCACGGCGCCCCCGGAATCGGGCAGAGGTAAATGAGAAGACGTGTAGTGGCAGTCAGCGTGAGCAGTCAGTGTCGCCTTTAACGCCGGTGGCGGCACACGTGCGCAGAAGCCGGCGTGTCGCGCGCGTGGGGACTGAAGGCTGTTGGGAGTATACCAACTGTGGCAATAGTGGGAGCAGAGATTTTTCGCGCTTGGCAAGACAGCCAGAAGCTGCAGCGGTGGGAATCAATATGAGCGTCGCCTCTGCCAGCGCCTAACGCGCCCGCCGCGCCGACCGCAGCCCTCGTCCAAAAACGCCGACTTACCACCTAATGTTTCACACTTTGGTCCTTCTCTGCTCACTTGCGGAATACCGTGTTAGCGAATGTGACAAGAGTGTCAAAATGTGCTAAAATTAGTAGAATTTTAAAAAAAATGTTATAATTCGAATTTTTTTCAATAGCAGAGTATTTCTCATTCATTCTTTATATTTACACACTGGAGTCGAGCATGAGCTGGCATTTACGTTTAATTAAAAACAAACAGCTCAGTTCAAGCACCGCGCGAGAATGACCCTGAGATTCTATGCAAACTGATAAGGACTGCGCGGCCGCTACCGCCGGAGGTTCGAGTCCTCCCACGGGCATAGGTGTATGTGTTGTCCTTACGATAGGTTTAAGTTAAAGTACTTTGTAAGTCTAGGGATCGATGACCTCAGTTTGGTCCTATAGATTTACAAACATTTCACCATTTGATTCAGCTCAAGCAGTAACAAGAAAATAATTGAAAGTTCTGAGACCCATCGAGTGCGACAAAAGAAAATGAATAGGAACTAGAAACAAACTGTCCTCAGGAATAGAAAAACATTGTTGGTAACATCTCCATACGAAGTAATCTACTCTATCATCATTGTCACGTATAGTAATTACCTTTCTTTTTCTTTATTTGCCTTATTCCTGCTTTGGTGTGGGGTCGGCATGGTTAGTATTGTTATGGCGTTGTTAGTTTACGGGGTGGCCTGATACCTTTCCTGCTGCCGCTCCATTACAGCCCGGGAAGGAAATACATGTTACCAATTGTCTGCGTATAGTGTTATACATGTTAAGGTATGTGGACGTTTTTAAACGTCTACGAACTGCTAACTGTAGCGGGGCTTGGGTACCAGCCCGGTATTCACTTAGTGGGATGTGGGAAACAGCCTAAATCCTACCACCAGGCCGGCCGGTAAACCGAACGTTGTCAATTCTTGGGGCGGATTCGAAGCCCTCTACGCATCTCTCCATCACGGAATCTGGCGTCATTACACGCTCGGCTCTCAGGGCGAGTAGTCACCGATAGTAATCACATACACTTAAAATATAACATTCACTCATTACCAATGTTCGTGGACATCGGAATAACACCACGAATAGAAAAAAATGTTCAAATGTTTGTATAGTTTATGGGACTTAACTACGGGGTCATCAGTCCCTAAACTTACAAACTACTTATCAACTAGCTAATACTGAGGACGGCACAAATATCTATGCCCGAGGGGGATTCGAACCCCCGACCATACTGGCCGTGCACAACGTGACTGACACGCCACAGACCGCTCGGCCACCGCGGCCTGCACCTCGAATAGAAGTTCGGGAACACGAACGTTAGAGAATTATAGAGAATCCATTTTTTAAGGGTTTTAACGATTATTTAGACATATCTCGAAACCTAAGGAAAAAATCTATACTTACCAAAAATAAATCAGAATAACTCGGAATAACGTTTTAAGCCCGCCCCCCCCCCCCCCGCCCCCAAACAACTTTCTCATGTATCTTGTTGTGATCAGAGCTCTAGATATTTACTTGAATAAGAAAAATAGTTTTTTTCCTAAATTTTGAATTTTGTTTGTCATGTTCGCCATCTGGGATCGAGTTTCATGAAACAAAAAACCTACTTGAAATTTAATTTCTAGCACGCTCATATATTTTTTCCGAGGTAATAACTTTTGCAATAGCTTCTCCTTAGTGTTTGGACTAATATGGGCGACATGGGAGCGCGTTGCAGTGCCAACACTGCCGACAATAGTGGCCGCACACACTGAAATACGAATCGAGTCCCATCTTTGGTAATGTCCATCGGAGCATCATACATTGCGTTGACTTCAGTACGATTATTGTCTATTTCTTTCCGTGCGGTAGTCATCAGTCCCTAGACTTACAAACTACTTTAACTTATGCTAAGGACAAAACACACACACACACACACACACACACACACACACACACACACACACAAACAAATGCCCGAGGGAGGGCTCCAACCTCCGACGGGGAGCAGTTGCGCGTTCCGCAGCAAGGCGCCTTAGAACGTACGGTCATTCACACGCGACTGCAAATAATAATCCTTTCTCTTAAGTGCATTCTGTAAACAGGTTGCTTCAGGAGGAATAGTAAATGTTTTAGGAGCTAGAAATATAGAGAAATTACAATAAAAATGCCATACAACATGTGTTTAATTTCTATTGAGTACAGACATTCACCCCTTAGTATGTAATCCAAACTTAAGTAAAGGTAAATGACGACATTTCCCCCGATTCTTTCGCCTATTCTTGGTAGATCATCATCACGCTGAATTAAAAGAACAGTTTTGTGGTTTTCATTTAGTTAACCTGTTTTCGGCTTAGATTAAAGTCTGAAAATCGCTTTCTAAGCCGAAAACCGTTATTTCATGAGCTCGCCATTACGATACGACTAGTAGATTCAAATACATCTTGATTTTTAAAAATTAAGCTAGCAAATTAATCTATTAAAAAACAAATCAATTTAACAGTTCAATGTTACAATAAGGTAATTTGACACACAACACTTTGTATGAGGAAATCTGATTGCGGAGACCCAGCTCGTGCAATATATTTAGTTTTTGATATTATTTCCATATTATTTTGGAATTGGGACTGCGGCTGGTCTAGTTTAAATTCCAATAATTAATGTATTTAGCAACAGCCGTAAAATTTGTTGCTCTCTTGAACAACTGGTTTCGTTATTACAATAATATCATTTTCAGGCTATTTCATAACATATATCAAAGTAGTGCGCCTCGGTTGCACAGTGGTAGAGTACCAGACTACAAATCCAAAGGTCCCGGGTTCGATCCCCGCCAGGTCCTAGGATTTTTATCTGTCACTTTCCACTTCTTTCACCTCTGGCAGTATTGCTCATGTGAACCCACGTTAAAGTGTAGGTCCCCCCCTATAACTGGCTGGGTAAGTCAGTTCGAAGGTCGGAGGAAGGCAACGGCATACCACCTCCAAACAGGACCATGCCTAGTAAAGCACTGTGGTGTTCAAACCAATCTTCGGACTGTTGGCTGCTTTTTTTTTTATATCAAAGTAAACTGTTGAAATTATTGATTGCTGTTACTTATTTTGACAGCTGTTGCCACATGTGTGAATTAACACACGTTTATTCAGGATCTGCGAATTATTAAATAAATCGGTATAAAAGGCCATTTCAACAGTTTACTTGGACAGATGTTATGAAATAGCCAGAAGATATTATTGTAATAGCGAAACCGGTTGTTCAATAAAACAACAAAATTTACGGCTGTTAGTAAATACATTAAATATTGGAATTTAAAATGTATAAAACTTATGTGAAGCATAATAATTTTGTTTCTTATTCTCCTAGATAAAAAAATGACTTGTTTATATTCGTGCTAGAGACCAATGAATAGAAACAATAATAAGATTAACACTCCTTTTTCTGTTCATCTCTCTCTGTGGGGGTAATAAAAGCATCATTTTTAAATATTTTTAATGTTGACCATGTAAAATCGTGCACTATGTTCTAAAACTAATTATATCATTATATTTAAGGATAATGCCTATAATTCCACAAAAATTTATTTCTCATGAGTGTTTTTAAAATTACCATTTGTTTTATTTTTCTAAACTCTGACAATCGTTTATATGTGACCAATTTTACGGTGTAACTATGATTATCATTATCATCAACATCATTTACCCTTAATAATAAATATGATTCATTAAAACTATACGAGTGTTTCTTCGAAAATGAGAAGAAAAACGAAGTGTCTCGAAAGAAGTACATTTAGACCTTTTATTTCGTCTTTTACAAATGTTTGGTTCTCGACGGCTTTCCACAGGCTCGTGAAACTTTGACGCGCATCATCCTGCAGCAGTATATGTCACACGTAAATATGTGCATTGGCTCGTGCTGAGTGCACGCTTCCGTCCTCAATGTGATACTGAATGTGTGCATCTGGCTCTGCAACAACGGCCGGCGCAGCATCTGTAGCGGGTACGCGTTCTCACCGCGATCCACGGGCGTGTGGTGTAAACTTCAAATGCGATGCCTTTGCGCGCCAGTGCATATGTGTGACTGCTCCTCGCGCTAAGCTGTCACAGTTCTACACTGCTGAACGCTATAATAGTCGTGCCAGAAGTAGGACTTGCAATTTTACGGTTCTGGCTAAGACGACCTAGTTCTCCAGCAGCACGGTATAGCCGTTATTTTTCCTGTCATCTTAAGCAAAGGGCCTGCGTTTCCGTAAACAATTACCCTCAAAACACTAGTGAGCCTTCATCCCTTGTGCTTAGTCCATAGACGTTTCCTGGGGTGCATGAGGAGTTCCACACCATACATGCTACCTATTAAAAGATTTTCGTTGCTTTAGTAGACATGAAATGTGTCCACCCTGCGCCATTATGATGGGTAAAACTCTATTGGGAACACTTTCAATTAATATCATTACGTAGGCTTCCGCGGCCAGAGTCAGATGACATAAAAGTTTTCTGGGTGTTGTACCGCGTCATGATGTAAGAAGGCTATTACTTAAATAACCGACGTTTCGGCCAACGTTATAGTGGCCTTCATCTGGGTATACTGATGTGAGCTGGTTGTTACTATACTTTATATTTACTTTCAATTAGACATTACGTCATAATTTTTTAAAATCAGCGATGTTATTGGTGGATTTTTGGCGGAAGAATGGAAACTATATTATGATAGGATTCTGAGGTTGGGGGAGTGGGGGTTAGCCGTTGCCTATTGCTTCTTGCATGCCGAGACATGATTGGTGTTCATCGGCGATCGAATTGCTAAACATCTTCGCCTTTCTTCTATAGTAGTCACGAGATCCAGGATGTACTTGGTTCCACAAAAGACAAGATAGAGGCACTACTCGCATCAGGAGTATACAAGGTGGAATGCGAGTGTGGGGAAGTATACATAGGTGAGACAGGGAGGGCAGTGGCAACGCGCATATGCCAACATGAACGATACATTCGATTAAGCCAACACAATAAATCTGCAGTAGCCGAACACCAGCAAGATTGCAGCAAAAAGATAAAATTTAACGATGCCAGAATACTCGCCAAGCAACCAGGGATGGTTAAACACAAGCTAAGGGAAGCCATCGAAATCGTAAAACACCCTAATAACATGAATAGAGAAGATGGACTCAGGCTTGCCCCCACTTGGCTACCAGCCATCACAGCGAAATAGGCCGCACTAACAACACAACACGCGAGCGTCACTAGTAACTGCCGACGCGCGGCCCACGGCCAGCAGGAGAGAAACGGAAGCCCTCACCCCATTCGCCGATGAACACCAATCATGTCTCGCTATGCAAGAAGCAATAGGCAACGGCTAACCCCCACTCCCTCCACCTCAGCATCCTATCATAATAAAGTTTCCATTCTTCCGCCAAAAATCCACCAATAACATCGCTGAAAAAAAAAAAAAAATTATGACGTAATGTCTAATTGAAAGTAAATATAAAGTGTAGTAACAACCAGCTCACATCAGTATGCCCAGATGAAGGCCACTGTAACGTTGGCCGAAACGTCGGTTATTTAAATAATAGCCTTCTTACATCATGACGCGGTACAACACCCAGAAAACTTTTATGTCAACTTTCAATTAGGTTTTTAATGTCTATGGAGGAATGGCAGACCATTCTTCCTCTAGAGTCTAAACAGAGATGGTTGTAATAGTGAATGTTGGGTCTGGATAGAAGTCTTATTTCTAATTCACCCCAAAGGTGTTCCGATGGGTTCAGGTCGGGAGTGTTAGCAGGCCAGTTCGTTTCAGGACAGTTATCGTCCACAAACCAGCAGTTATCTACGCTGCTTTATGAGAGGATGCACTGTAATCACTCATTGTCTCAGCATTGTACATAGTGTACAGAAATGTAAAATGTGTTCATATCGTCAGAATACAATGTTTTCCTCCGCACATTAAAGGGGCCACTTGCTATCCACCAAAAACACCCCCACACCCGAACACAACTTCCTCCTTTCTTCTTCTAAACGATGAAGCTGAGTTGCTATTTTCCACTCTTTTTAAATATTTAGTTAAAAAAAATAATAGATTGAAATTAAAAAAATAATTTGTTCACCAGTTGGGAAAAGTACCTCCAAATAAATATTCCGTTTTCTATTGTCAATAAAATTCTTTCTGCATGAATTTAATCTAATACATTCCTATGTCAAAATGTTTGTTTCTTCTGTGGAAGTGATATTTGTGCACGTGGCACATTATTTTATCTGTAAAAGACATTATTGATAGATGTGAAGCATTGAATTAAAATTTGTGGTGCGGCCGGGAATCGAACCCGGACCTCCATGCTTACTAGGCAGACGTCTTAACCGTTAGACTACCACACCACTAACGATTAAGGCGCCTTGGAATAGTCTATGTACGATTTCCCTCCACAACACAAACTTTAATTCAGCTTCTTTGTTCCAAAGATAATTGCCACTACTGCCAAGGCTCTCCATGCAGCGGAATAGCACCTCAGCAATGGACATGGTGGAACAATCCTGTTATGGTGATATAAATATCAATTAATATGAATAAATAATCCCTGAGACGGATTTTCGTCTCAAATATGTCAAAGACATTATTGATAGATGTGAAGCATTGAATTAAAATGCTAACGCCGGGCGCCGTGGCTCAGCGCGCCCGGTCAGAGAGCTCCACGCCCTCTGTAATAAAAAAGCTGAGCCAACCATTCAACGAACAACTACGAACAAAAACGATCAGCGTCCGGAACGAAAAGATCTACCCATAGAACGAAAAAAGAAGAAAAAAAAAAAAAAAAAAAAAAAAAAAACGGTTAAGACGTCTGCCTAGTAAGCATGGAGGTCCGGGTTCGATTCCCGGCCGCACCACAAATTTTAATTCAATGCTTCACATCTATCAATAATGTCTTTGACATATTTGAGACGAAAATCCGTCTCAGGGATTATTTATTCATATTTATTTTATCTGTGTCTGCGACATTTAGTTGTCACCCGAAGACGGCCTTAGAAGACGAAAGGCAGTTGGTGACCGAATGAATATAACTCACATAACATTTGGATGTGTTTACATTTTAATAATATTATGTTCTCCCAAATACTCACGGAACAGCCAATTTTATACTTTATTTGTATAATTACGTTTTCACGTTCATGTCTTTTACATTTTTGTTCAGTGGAGAGTATTTCAGACTCATTAAATGTTTAACAAACGGAAGTTAGTCACATTGTTCCTACATAGTTTGATATTTCTGTCTTCGTTTGCTGACGTGTCTGTCTGAAACTGTAACACTGAATAGCACAACTAAGTGACTGAAAAACTTTTTTGTTCATTGGTAAACGAGTTTTCATGGAAGCGGGGAACTAGTGCGGTCTTCTAGTTGCAAGGAGTGCACTAATGGGCAGAACAATGGCGGTCTTTTCGTTAATCAGAACGCTCGCGCGCACCTGATGGGCTCAGTCGCAGTTTGCAAAGTTTGCTGAATGCCAGCGACCGCTAACTGCTGCCGGCCTCTCTCGCTCTCTCTCTCTCTCTCTCTCTCTCTCTCTCTCTCTCTCTCTCTCTTTCTCTCTCCCCCTCTCTCCGCCTCCCTATCGCCCACACACACACAAACACGCACACCAAATAACCTCCACCGAAAACTTAAAGACAATACGACACATTTTTATTAGAAGAAGTTTGGTAGCTAAGCAAATGTAACGAAAGGAATGGCGAAGGAGAATTACTTAAACATTTTCTCGTCTAATTCCTGACGGTAAGCGATGTTTACTTACTTAGAAACGACCTTGATCACTATCTGTGAAGTGACGTAGATAGCAGTTTGTGATGCATATAGAGCTGTAGTACAATGCGGGCAAAGCCAGTTATATTTCAGAGCACATGAGTCATCTTAAATACACTGCCCAAATATGCAACATCCTGGCGGAGGCATCCGATCAGGTGAAATTTACAGCATTAGCTGTATTACTAAAAATGGTCAGTTATTTGGTGACAAATAAAAAATTGTGCCGGACCGGGACTCGAACAGGTCGCTTTATCCACTCGGCCAGACCCAAACCTCCATCTGTCACAGTTGCTTACAGCATTCGCAAATGGCGAATAAATAAGGGATTATTTAGTATCATATGAACGGCTGCGGTACCATCACAATTGTCTGTTCCTTTGGAACGAGAGATGTACACGAGTAGCGTTTTTCAGCACAGGCGCACATCACGTGTGCCAGTAGCGCTTCCAACAAGGGAGGACTGTCGGCCGTGCTGAAATTGTTCTTACGTGAGGTACGCCTCGTAGGAGCCATCGGCAGTCTTTAGATTTTTTTTAATTTTTATTCTTTTATTTACCGGTATTAATTGTTTCAAAATGTTCAAATGTTTGTAATTCTATCGGATTAAACTGCGTGGTCATCAGTCCGTAGCTTACAAACTACTTAAACTAAGGTAAACTAACCTAGGGACAAACACACACACACACCCATGCCCCAGGGAGGACTGGAACCTCCACGGCGAGCAATCGCGCGCTCCGCAGCGAGACGCTTTAGACCGCTCGGCTACTCCACCGCGGCCGGTATTAATTAATTTTTGTGTGTGGGCCCACCTTCTCCCTTACACCCCGTCCTGCCACACACCAATTAAGCCTTCATCGGCGAATACAGAAGGAAATAACCATCTTCTGAATAAATGAAAGCATATTGAGCCTCCTTCTTGAACACAATGATTTTGTAGCCGCTTGGTCTCTAAAAAAAGTGTGCCTTCCGTACCCATATGGGCTGCAAAACTACGTGGAGTGGACTCCGAGATTTCCTTAGGTGATCGTGTGTCGATCAGTCGCCATAAAAAGTAATACACAGACGTTACTTAACAGCAGACGAAAGTAACGTGCGGGAAACATAAAAGAGTAATGGGGACCGGCAGGTACGTCCAAACAAAGATTGTCTAGTTGGTATGTAAAGGAGAAAGAACTCCTCGTATTGATAGAACAACCAAGGGATGGACGTTTAGGAGTTCGACCGAGGAAGAATGGTTGCCTACTGCGGATTATCCTGAAGAGAAATCGGTGAGCATGTGGGACCAACTGCAACATGGATCGATAATCAATGGGACCGATTGCACCCACCTCACTGCACCACTACATGTGATGACGACCATATGGTGAGCGAGGCAGTTATGAATCGCTCTGCCACATCACAACACATTTGGTCTGCTATGTAACAAGCAGCGTGCGCAGGTACCATCTGACATCGTTTGCACCAGAGTGAGTTGTGCGAAAGGCGTCCTTTGCTGCGTTCATCACTGTGTGAGTGAGGCATCCTTTTCTGCGTTTGCCACTGAGTGAGTTGTGAGCAAGGCGTCCTTTCCTGTGTTTGCCACTGAGTGAACGCTACATTCATTTACACAGGCAATGGTATGATGAACGACATATATGAATAGCTCAATGTAACGACATTCATGGTGAGAGACTGCAGCGGTATGTATCGTCATGCTGGTGCTGCACGTGGTATTTTGGTTCAGGGTGTTATTTGACTCCATTCGCACACCTCTCTAGTGTGCATTACTAGTACACTAACCAGCCAGCATTACATCTCTCAAGACTTGGAGTATGTTGTCCTCCCAAAATTTTGGAGCTTGCCAACAGCCACATCGCAACAGGATAATGGGTGACCACATGTGGTACACGATGCTGAACACTTCTTCGTCGCCCGTCGGGTTGCACTTCTGTCTCGCCTCCCCATTACCCCGATCTCTCGCCTGTCGATAAACGTCTAGTCGATGACTGCAGAACGACTGGCCCGGGATACGCCACACACAGCTGCACTAGGTGGAAGCAGCGTGAACGGCTGCACCCCAACATCACATCCAAAGGGTCGATAATTCAATGCCGAGGCCTGTAGCAGCGGTTATAACCAGCAATGGCGGTAACGCACTATACTGATTTCAACATCTTACTCACTTCACACGGGGTTGTATTTTCAGTTACTTCATCTTTGTACAACGTGTTATCACCCAAATAAATTTGCTTGTGATATCTCCGGCCGTTGTAGTAGTATATTGGATGGTCAGCGATGTATAACTCCACTGCACACGAGCCGTACATGAAAGTACGTCGGGTATCATTGTTGTTAATCGTGCAAAGTTAAAACTATGCTGCTGTTGTACAATGTGCAAGGTGGCGGATTCTGGTTGATTTCTTGACCATTAAATTAGTCACACATGAACTTTATTATATAACTATGAAACATATGTTCCAAAGGAACAGACAATTGTGATGGCACCGCAGCCGTTTATATGATACTAAATAATCCCTTATTTATTCGCCATTTGCGAATGCAGTAAGCAACTGTGACAGATGGAGGTTTGGATCTGGCCGAGAGGTTAAAGCGACCTGTTTGAGTCCCGGTCCGGCACAAATTTTTATTTGTCACCAAATAACTGACCATCTTTAGTAATACAGCTAATGTCGGCAGAATTCGCAAATGGCGAATAAATAAGTGATTATTTACTATTATATAACATAGTTTACGACAGCAGTTAATGATAGCTCATAAATTGTCGAACACGTTTCCTGGCGTCTGGTGCCATGTGATATCTTTGTGAATATGTTTGTGTGAAATAACATTGTACATAGAATAAAATTCGTTGTGAATCTAGACGTGAATGTATGGTTGCATGTATAAATTTTTCAACATTTTTGTTTTGTAGTTAACTTTTAATTAGGTTTTGTTTTTAATTAAGCTGACTAGCTTAATGTCATTGTAAGATACATGGTAGAATAACTAAGAAACTAGCAGCTATTTGAGAGAAAAGAGTGAACCAGTATGAGTTACTGCATGCAATCCCTTTTTTTGCAGCTCTTCTTCATCCTGAGGAAGAAGAACAAACAAGTGTCTAACCTGCACGTGATCCACCACGGGTGTATGCCGATGAGCGTCTGGATGGGTCTTAAATTCGCACCAGGTAAGGCATTATAGATTGCTGTTAGATATTTACGGGGCATTTCAAAGTTTTGGCATCAAACACCTAGGGTGATAGATCACGCCATGGAAAACACCTGCCGGCCGCGGTGACCGAGGCGCCTGAGGCGCTCTAGTCACGGTCAGCACGGCCACTACGGTCGGGGGTTCGAATCCCCCCTCGGGCATGGATATTTGTGCCGTCCTAGTTCGTAAGTAGTTCATAAGTAGTTTGTAAGTTTAGGGACTGATGACCCCGTAGTTGAGTCCCATAAGCTTAACAAACATTTGAACATTTTTTTGGAAAACACCTTTTCGTAGAGATAAAATGTTCACTGAAACTGTCCAGCGACAGTAGGCATCCTTTTGTATAGTTTATTCCCTAGAGAGGGGGTAGATATTTTACAGGGTGTGTGTGCCTGTGAGTTGCCTATAACCCATACATTTTCTCTGTATGAAAAGTACAAGTCCAACACCAATTTCCTAATTCACTTCTAAAATATTTTTCCCCTCTTCTTGTTGAAAACCATTTTGTCAATTTCCTGGAGTAGATTGAAGCTTTCTTGCGAATGAAAACTGATTTTCTATGGAACTTTCTAAACTCACACTCTATAAATAATTCACGGATTAAGTCGGTGTAACGAAAAAATCATTCCATGGTAATGAATAAGGCATATTCGTTGTAATTATTCCAAAATTAATCATACTTAACTAGCGCTAAAATGGCTCAGAGCCTCATATAGCATATATATCAGTTCGCAATTTTTTCTTGTTTAGTTACTTCTGATTATATTTTACACTCATTAGGAGGTGAAACTATTTTCATTTTTTGTTAATTTTTAATAAACAATAGATACTACGAAACTCTTAAAAAGAAATGGGCAGATTGTATATCGTTATCAATACAGAGAAACTGCTCTTTTAAGAAATACGTGTGAAGAGATGATATTAGGTAAAACAACTGGAACAATTTGTTATTATGATATAATTGCGAACAGGAGTATAAAGGTTTATCATTTTGTAGAGGTCAACATTCACAGTCGCTTAGTACAGTCGAAAAACCTTAGGATTTGTATGAAGTGTGAAGTACTGTCATCTGCTGAAATTACGTTTGGGTCAGCGCGACAGGCTTCCATTTCAACAAATCGAAGTACCCATTTGGCCCAGTATCGCTTGAAACATTATTTTCTGCTTTCAAGAGAGTAGTACATTACAGAAAACACCAAAGTATCAGTATGGGAACTTTTATATCAATTTCAGAAGATAGTTGGTATTAAAGAAAACTTGTGTCACTCTCTTGCGATCAGTAACAGAAGGAAGCGAGGTCTTTTGGTTTGGAAATCAGTTTAGTGCCCAAACCATCGACTTCGACGTTGTGTATCTTCGGATTTGTAGAAATGTCAGGCAAAGAACGACGTTAGAAAGGAGTTTCATATCATTGCCTTCAACAAAATAATTTCTTTACCACTTGATTATAACGCAGACTGAATTTTTTCTTACTAACAAAATTCTATACGATTTTATTGCTTCACAGTAGAAAAAAAAAAGATACAAAATGAATAGATACTTCTTCAGTAGAAGTTCCGACGTCAATTCATGCACAGATTATGCTGAAAAATGATACGTTCAATATCTAAAGTTTTTCCAACAGCCCCATTAATATACACTTATTAACCAGTTGAAAAGCTCTGTTCCAAAATGTGTATTTTCGATTAACAAAAGCAAGCTCCAAGAAAACACTGCACCGTACCGTCTATCCGTCTCTCAATTTCTTAAGGCTGAGTCTACACTGACGACTGGTATGTTAATCTACCTCAGTTTCACATTTGCCTTTTTAACTCCTCCTAAAACTTTAACCTTTTGTAGGCAAACTTCTAATCTTCATTTAAATCAATCGCTTCGTGTCTTAGGGTAGCTGCACGCAAAGATTCCTTGTTTTTTTTTAAATATATATATATATTTCTGTTGGTAGTTTTTATCCATGTTTAGTTTAATTGGTTGACACTCATCTCTTACACACCTGTTCGTGCTCTAAAGACCTAGGTGTCGTGTGCCGAAATAATCATATCCATCCAATTGTTTACCTTGGTTGTAATACACTTACTTTCACCAAACTAAGAACGCTTTCACCAGTAAAGCAAAATTTATTGAAAAAAATCGCACTGACGTGTTTCACGGCCCACTTTAGTGCAGTTGTGTGTTTTCGTCTTTAAGTGGTTCGCTATAAAAACATCGCCTATACACCTTGCAAATTTGTTATATGGGATTAGGTTTACATAGCACCACATTGCAGATGAGAGGTGTTTCTTTTTCTCCGTTTGATATACCTTTTGGTGTTTTTAGTATAATTCTTTCTCAATAAAGCGGATTTATCGCTTGTTTGAATTTTTCTTCCCAGTTTGCAGTATAATCAATAAATCAGAGGCGTTGTTGGAATTGTTTGCAATACATGCATATGACGCTTATAAGTCAGAGAGCTTGCAGCATTTATCACATAATCGGCATGCATCTTAGCACCACCTCTTTTGCAAACGTTATATTCGCTTTCAATATTCCAGGTTTGGCAGGGGTGTGATTTCAGCTCTCGGCGCACGTGCGCTTACAGGCGTCCGCCTAGAGCGTTAGCTGGACGCAGCGGACGTGTTAACCACGTGGCTACCCGCGGGCTTTTCCGTCCCTCTCAAACTTCCCCAAGTCGTACACTACGTCCGTAGCGCCCCCATCGTCCACGCCCGCTTATACTCGCCATTTCAGAAAAATGAATTATTTCAGTGTCCTACTGCAGCTGAAGTCATTCCATTTTCCTTCTTCTTCTTCCTTCCTCTCATCAATAAAAATTTCAAATGCAATGTGGCTACGAACCAGGTGTGACATCAGTTCTTTGGGACGTGTCAGAAAATACATAAACCACATCAATCGATGTATGTGTTTCTACACGACGTCGGGTTCAGATGCGATAATGACGTTCGATCTCATAGGGGAATCCGAAAAAGCGTGTATAAGAGGACCTTCACGACCGGGGAGCTACGGCCGTAGTGCGCGACTTGTGGGCCTCTTTGACCAACAGGAGGCAAGCCCTGGCCAGAACCGGAAGACCCGGGTTCGAATTATGGACCGGCTAACATTTTCACTTGTCGCACTGAGTTATTTCAATGTCCTTGTGCAGCTAAAAATGATTCCATTCCTTTTTCTTCCTTCCAATAATTTATGTGGGGTTCTTCGGCCACCAGTTGCAAGTATTTCTATACTACGCAACAAAATTAAAGGATCGTGATTCCGAAATCCGACAATTCTGTCCCATTAATAGGTAGAATTGTGCAATTTGGCCCCAAAGTGCTTAATGCTGTAATGGCGCAAAAGCGTGCTACCCTGTAACCTCGCTGTGGGCCTAGGCTACGTTTCACACAGCAAGGTGTCGAAAAAAGGCCAGAGCTCAGAATCCCGTGTGGGATTTAAGGTGGGTTAATGACGTCACATTGCCACCAGATTTCACCACATCACGCCTTGGTGGACGTGTCACACGATCGGGAGGTTGTCACACTCCCTCTTACCAACATTTCCCTCTTTGTATGAGGCCTCTGCAATGTATGCGCCTGGTATCTATGCCCACTCGAAAAGTTTGTGGCACTTAGTTTCGTGACAGTGCGGCAGATATCAATGTAGTCGTTTTGCGCGTAGCGGGAACTGCATTAGATTTTCCTCACACTCGTTCAACATGCCTTCAAAATGTTTGTAAAGTCTATGGGACTTAACTACGGGGTCATCAGTCCCTAAACTTACAAACTACTTATGAACTACTTACGAACTAGGACGGCACTAATATCCATGCCCGAGGGGGGATTCGAACCCCCGACCGTAGTGGCCAACATGCCTTCTTCAAACTGCCCAACCGTTAGCTCTTCTCCGGTTTTCACCCTGTAAAAATCTTGAAGTTCTATATGACTACGGTACACCGCATTATGAGTTTATTTCTTCATCAGAAGCTTGAGTCTTTTGTTCCGTAACGTTTCTCAATCGATTTTGCAAAAACTATGCGGCGATTTTATTTTAATTATGTTCTTGCCGTGGTAGTATGAAAACGTACCTTCGTAGATTTCTTCAAATTTTTCATATATAAGAAAAGAGAAACTTGAAACACTCCACTCCTTTGTAACTTAGTTCATTGCACGTTTTATACTTCAGCAGATATCAGTGCTCATCTATTTTTATTTCTGAATGCTCAAATCGCCTTTGTCACAGTTCTATTTCTTTTTGTAGTTTCGTGGTATATATTTTGGCTGCGTTCTCGACAGTCTGGAACGAAATCGGCGCTGTTTAGATTACTGACAAAGTGGTGAGGAACGGCGCTAGCCTGCAGTCACACACACATCTGCCTCAATCGAGCACAGGCTGCTCGCTACGAGCCATTCGTAGTCGACGACTCGGCGCGCTCCAGCGAGTGCGAACGAACAAATTCTCAAATACGCAAACCTCTAGTCAACGTTAAAAAGGCGCGACTCACTAATGGGTGTCCTAGACCGCCGTTCAGAATTACGAATAGATCTTAGTGGGTGGCATAAAAGGCATCAATGGAAACAAACCTTCTGTTGGGGGGCAGCAGTTGAATGGCCTAGCGCTGTCAGGCGCCTGGCTGCGGAGCGCGCGGTGGTTCCCAAAGTGTGGGTCGTGACCCATCAATGGGCCGCGGTATGTCTTCAGGTGGGTCACCGGACGACATTTAAAATATCCAAGTGAAATATTTTATCGACTGGAAAAGTGCACGTCGTAAGTCATTGTAATTTTCATTATATTACTCGTGCTTTAAAAAAAATGTGAAGCTTATGGGATTTAACTGCGGGGTCATCTCAGTCCCTAAAAACTGCTTATGAAGTACCTTATACTAAAGACAGCACAAACATCCATGCCCGAGGGGTTATTCGAACCTCCGACGGGGAACGGCCTCGTGCATCGCAGCATAGCGCCTCAATGGGCTCGGCCGCTCCATCGCGGCCGTGCTTTCCACTCAATAAAGAAACGTAATATTTAAATTATGTCGCCTGTTTATCTGAAGTGGTAATGGTTACAGGTTAATGTTTATAACATTAAGGTCTTTTCGAACTCATACTTTAGGCCCACTAAGCGTTGTTTATGCAACAGTATTACTTTATCATTATTCTCGGAGTTGCTTTCCAAGAATTCGTGATTGTTATGAATAAGAAATTCGTTGTCCTCTGACAACCATAAAAAGTTAAAACTGTCAGCATTGAAGGAAGACGCATTGATGAAACTTATCATGTGACTCTTTTATGAAAACTTCCTTTATAGGCACAAACATAAACCCATTTTGATTCACAACAAAGGGAGAGTGTCGAGTATTTACAAGTACTGCTTCGAACTAATTAATACGGTTCACAACTATTTCTTTATGGATGAGTGAACCTTCTAACTTTTTTAAAAGAAATAAAGAATCAGATATAATGTGGAACGCTGAAACCAAAAAGCTTCGATTTAGATATCGATATAAAAACCACAATCTTATTGAGTTCACCTTTCCCAGAAAATAAATTTCTTTTGGACAGAATGTTGTTCCTTTTCTTTAATGATATATCCGTTGCCATTTCTAAAAATCTTACTCAGCAAAGCACTCAACATTCACTGTCATCTTTCATGCAATTTTTATATTACTTTTAATTGCTCTTTAGTAGTTGTATTGACTGTATTGAGTCGCGAAATTTTGTACAGGAAAATTGTGAGTCACATTACAAAGAAGTTTGGGAACCATTGATGTAGTGCAACCATAGTTTTCGTTCTGGTATACAAGATAGAATGACTAGAGATCATTCAAATACACTAGTTAAAATTTGAACCTGATCCAAAGAAGGTGCGGGCATTTGTGCTTTTCTAACCTTCCTGCGGCATGATTACGTGGGTGTTTGGTGAAACATTGGAACATGTGTGAACAAAACGGCAAAGGGCCCCTTCATAGCACCGTCGGTGCTACCCGTGTAACTTCGTTAAGTGCTTCATTGAGTTCTTCTTTAGAGAACGGATGAAACAGCACCGCCCGTGAGACTATCCTTTCCTCACATGATATCTTGCAAGTCACGGAAGAAGGGCAACACGCAGACTGCATATTCCCCGATTTCCGAAAGGCTTTTTGACACGGTGACTCACTGAAGACTGCTAACGAAGGTACGAGCATATGGAACAGGTTCGTGAGTGGCTCCAAGATTTCTTTGGTAGTAGTAGTACAGGTTTATATGCCAACTAGCTCTGCCGATGATGAGGAAATCGAAGAAATATATGAGGAGCTAAAGGAAATCATTCAGACAATTAAGGGAGAGGAAAATTTAATTGTTATGGGAGACTGGAATTCGGTAGTAGGACAAGGAAGTGAAGGGAAGATAGTAGGTGAATATGGTCTGGGCAAAAGGAATGAAAGAGGAAGCCGCCTGGTAGAATTTTGCACAGAACATAATTTAGTTATAACAAACACCTGGTTCAAGAATCACAAAAGAAGGTTGTATACGTGGAAGAGACCAGGAGACACCGGAAGATATCAGATAGATTTTATAATGGTAAGACATAGATTTCGGAATCAGGTTCTACAGTGTAAGACATACCCAGGGGCAGATATAGACTCTGACCATAACTTGTTGGTTATGAACTGTAGGCTGAAACTAAAGAAACTACAAGAAGGTAGGAAAATAAGGAGATGGGACCTGGATAAATTGAAGGAACCTGAGGTTCTTAAAAATTTCAGAGGGAGCTTTAGGCAACAATTGACAGAAACGGGAGGAAATAAAACAGTAGAGGAGGAATGGGTAAAATTGAGAGATGAAATAGTGAAGGTAGCAGAGGACAAAATAGGTAGGAAGGAAAGACCTACAAAAAATCCTTGGATATCACAGGAGATACTAAATTTAATCGATGAAAGGAGAAAATATAAAAATGCAGTAAATGAAACAGGCAAAATGGAGTACAGACGACTAAGAAATGAGATTGTCAGGAAGTGCAAAATGGCTAAGCAGGAGTGGCTAGAAGGCAAATGCAAGGATGTAGAAGAATGTATAAATAGGGGAAAAATAGATACAGCCTACAGGAAAATAAAAGAAACATTCGGAGATAAGAAAAACAGCTCTATGAATATCAAGGACACTGATGGAAAACCAGTTCTCAGCAAAGAAGGGAAAGCTGAAAGGTGGAAAGAATATATAGAGGGGCTCTACAAAGGAAATGAACTTCGAGACAATATTGTAGGAAGGGAAGAGGATGTAGATGAAGATGAAATAGGAGATACTGTACTGAGAGAAGAATTTGACAGAGCCCTGAAAGACCTAAGTCGAAACAAGGCCCCTGGAATAGATGATATTCCCTCAGAGCTACTGAAGTCTCTGGGAGAACCAGCCATGACAAAATTGTTTCACCTGGTGTGTAAGATGTATGAGACAGGTGAAGTACCCTCAGACTTTAAGAAAAATGTTATAATCCCCATCCCTAAGAAAGCAGGTGCAGACAGGTGTGAAAACTACAGAACCATCAGTTTAATAGGTCATGGCTGCAAAATATTAACGCGAATTATATACAGAAGGATGGAAAAGCTGATAGAAGCCGACCTCGGGGAAGATCAGTTTGGGTTCAGGAGAAATGTAGGAACACGGGAGGCAATACTCACTTTACGGCTTATCCTAGAAGATAGATTAAGAAAAGGCAAATCTACATTTCTAGCTTTTGTAGATTTGGAGAAGGCTTTTGACAATGTTGATTGGAATAAACTCTTTAAAGTTCTGAAAAAAGCAGGAGTAAATTATAGGGAGCGTAAGGTTATTTACAACTTGTACAAAAACCAGACAGCGGTTGTCAGAGTTGAAGGGCATGAAAGGGATGCAGTGGTTGGGAAGGGAGTGAGACAGGGTTGTAGCCTTTCTCCAATGTTATTCAATTTGTACATTGAACAAGCTATAAAGGAAAGCAAGGAGAAATTTGGTGAAGGAATAAAAGTTCAGGGGGAAGAATTAAAAACATTGCGTTTTGCCGATGACATAGTAATTCTGTCAGGTACAGCAAAGGACCTGGAAGAGCAATTGAATGGAATGGACAGTGTGCTGAAAGGTGCATATAAGATGAACATTAACAAGAGCAAAACTAGGGTACTGGAGTGCAGTGTAAGAAAATCAGGTGATGCTGAAGGAATTAGATTGGGAAACGAAGCAATAAAGGAGGTAGATGAGTTTTGTTACTTGGGCAGTAAAATAACAAATGATGGGCGCAGTACAGAGGATATAAAATGCAGAATGGCAATGGGTAGAAAAGCGTTTTTGAAAAAGAGAAATTTGTTAACATCGAATATTGATTTAGGCCTACGGAAGTCCTTTCTGAGGGCATTTGTATGGAGTGTTGCCTTGTATGGGAGTGAGACATGGACGATAAACAGTGCGGACAGGAAGAGGATTGAGGCTTTTGAAATATGGTGCTACAGAAGAATGCTGAAGATTAGGTGGGTGGATCGCGTAACTAATGAGGAGGTACTGAACAGAATTGGGGAGAAAAGGAATTTCTGGCATACCTTGACTAAAAGAAGGGATAGATTGGTAGGACACATTCTTAGACATCAAGGAATTGTTAATTTAGCGTTGGAGGGAAGTGTGTGGGGAAAAAATCGCAGGGGAAGACCAAGAGATGGATACAGTAAGCAGATTCAGACAGATGTAGGTTGTCGTTCTTATGTGGAGATGAAGAGGCTTGCTCAGGATAGGGTATTGTGGAGAGCTGCATCAAACCAGTCTCCGGACTGAAGACCACAACAACAACAACAGGAGCCAGTACCTTGTCCTCTAGTGTTCGCCAGAGATAAGGGTATCGTCAGGAGTTCAAATGTTCAAATGTTTGTAGAACTTATGGGACTTAACTACGGGGTCATCAGTCCCTAAGCTTACAAACTACTTATGAACTAGCTAAGACTAAGGACGGCACAAATATCCATGCCCGAGGGGGGATTCGAACCCCCGACCGTAGTGGCCGTGCAGACCGTGACTGGAGCGCCTCAGTCCCCTCGGCCACCGCGGCCGGCTCGTCAGGAGTTCCCCAGGGAAATGCGGAAGGGCAGCTATTGATTTCTGTTCACATAAATCATCTGACAGACAGTATTAGCAATCTGCTCCTCTTTGCTGTTGATGCTGTGGTTTACGGGAAGCTGTCGACATTGAATGGCTGCAGTGTTATGGAAGATGAATTAGACAAAATTTCTAGCCGAAGTCAGGTATGGCAGTTAGCTCTTCATGCAGACGAGGAAAAACAATCCCATGTTTTCGAAAACGGATCAGTAGTGAGCTGCTTGAGACAGTCGCGTCAACTAAATACCTACGCATAACGTTGCAGAACGATATTTGAGGGGGGGAGGGGTCGACCCGGTTTATTGGGGGAATTTCGGGAAGATCTGTAAAGGAGACGGCATATAGAACCATTGGCATTCTTGAGAACTGCTCAAGTGACAGGGACACCCTCCGGATCGGTTTAAAGGAGGATTTAGAAGGAATTCAGAGGCGGGCTGCTAGGTTTGTTACTGATAGGTCCGATCAACACGCGAGATGCTCCGCTAACTCAAATTGAATCTATAAAATGCTCTCGGTGTACAAGCCGCGTCATGTCGAATAAAATCCTCGAGCTTTCGAGGGCAAACTCCGCCACCGTCATCAGGAGTCAGTTTTACTGCTTGCCTTCAAAAGCTAGAGGATTGTATTCGACGTGAGGCGGCTTGTACACCGAGAACATTCTATAGAAGAATGCCACCTTGAAAGACTCCAAAGTCACAACTTTGTACATATCGCATCAAGAAAACAGTTGCTTAGATTCTCCATAGATGTCACTCAACCCGCACAAAGATGTGAACAGCAACGCATGAGCTGTGACAATGCTAGGGAGTGGATAAGACGGCCGATCATTTCCAGTCAGAATTGATATCTGGCGTTCCCCGGGAAGTGTTATAGGATCCCTACTGTTCGTTATCTTTATAAATAATTTGGGAGACAATCTGAGTGGTTCTGGTAGACAGTTCGCAATTTATGCTGCCATTTATCGGTTAGTAAAGTCAGCAGAAGATCAGAAGCAACTGCAAAATGATTTAGATATCAGCATGTTGCAAAAATGGCAGTTGACCCTTAATAGTGATAAGTGTGAAGTCATCCATATGGCCACTAAAAGAAATCCGTTAAACTTCATTTACACGATAAATCATTCAAATCTACAGGCCGTCAATTCAACTAAATACCTAGGAAAAACTTAAATTGGAAAGAACACATAGAAAATATTGTAGGGAAAGCGAACCAAAGACTACGTTTCGTTGGCAGAGAACTTAGAAGCTGCAACAGCTCTACTAAAGAAACTGCCTACAACACACTTGTGCGTCCTATTTTGGAGTATTGCTGCGCGGTCCACACTACGTCGGACTGACAGACGATTTAGAGAAAGTACAGAGAAGGGTAGCTTGCTTTGTATTATAGCGATATAGGGAAAGAGTGTTGCGGAAATGATGTTCGAGTTGGGTCGGAAATCATTAAAACGAAGGCGTTACTCGTTGTGACGAGACCTATTTGCGAAACTTATTTCACCAAATAGGAAGACATGATAATCAAAATAAGCGCTATACTCCGATGCGCGAGGCCGTTCCCCGTCGGGGGTTCGAATTCTCCCTCGGGATTAGATGTTTGTGTTTAGTTTGTAAGTTTAGGGACTGATGACCCCGCAGTTAAATCCCGTAGCTTAACAAACATTTGAACATCAAAATACAATAAGAGAAATCAGATCGAAAACGGAAAGATTTAGGTGTTCCTTTTCCCCCGCGAGCTATTAGAGAATGGGACTGTAGAGAAATAGTATAATAGCGATCCGATGAACCCTCTGCCATGCATTTCAGTGTGACTTTCAGAGTATGTAGATGTAGGTACACCAGGTAGCAAGTACACTGCTTGTTTTGACTGCTGTTCTGCCATGCCTAGAAGCTCGATTCATGAGTCTGATTGTATTTGCATTATTACTTTGTGCCAGGAAGGATTCTGATAAAGGGAAGTTTCGGAGGAAGTACAGGGATACAGGAACTGCCGATAACTTGCCTCGCTGTGGCCGACCAAAGGCTACTACAGCAGCTGATGACCGCTACGTAAGGCTTTCAGTTCGAAGGGACCCCGAGAGAAAATCCACCATGCTGAATAATGATTTTGGTGCAGCCACAGGAGGTCGTGTTTCGACTCAAACTGTATGTAATAGGCTGCATGACGTGCACCTTTACTCCCGACGTCATTGACGAGGTGCAGCTTTGACACGTAGACACCCTGCAGCGCGGTACGTATGGGCCCAACAGGATGCTGATTATACTCGTCAGAATTGGCATCGCAGATGAGACTCGCATCTGCCTTCAAGCAGACAGTCGTCGGAGACGTTTTTGGGGACAGACTGGTCTGCCTGAACGTCTTAGACACACCGTGCAGCAAGTGCAGCGAGGTGGTGGTTCCCTGATGTTTTGGGTTGGTTTTATGTGGGGCCACCGTGCACCACTGGTGGTCGTAGAAGGCAACCAAACGGCCATGTTGTTCAGGTGCAACCATATCGGCAGCACTTTGGTGAGGGATTGGTCTTAATGGACTACAGTTCTCGCGCTCGTCGTACATATCTTGTGAATGCATTCCTTCATGATAACCACACCGCAAGTCAGAATGGCCAGTATTTTCCCTGAACGTGAATCCTATCAAAGGTGACTGGGATGCGTTGAAAAGGTCTGTTTTCGGACGAGACGACCCACTAACCAAGCTGAGAGATCTGTGCCGAATCGCCATTGAAAGGTGGGACAATCTGGAACAAGCGCCCATCGCTGATCTAGTGGACAGTGTGCCACGACGAATATAGGCAGCCGGCCGAAGTGGCCGAGCGGCCTGCGGCGCGCCAGTCACAGTTTGCATGGCCGCTACGGTCGGGGGTTCGAATACCCCCTCGGGTATGGATGTTTGTGTCGTCCTCAGAATAAGGTAGTCCATAAGTAGTTTGTAAGTTTAGGGACTGATAACCCCGCAGTTAAGTCCCTTAACAAACATTTGAATAATATAGGCATCCATCAGAACAATAGGACGTGTTACCGGGTATAAGGATCCTGGAGTACGCTGCAATCTGCAACACAATTTCAAGATGTCTAGGTTATTATCGTGCAACTTTTCAAATTTTTTAATAAACAGTAAGCGGAATTGAAATATTGTTGTTGTATTTCTCTATTCCATTTTAATGTAAAGAGTCATGAAACCCCTAGAATAGTGGTGATGCAACCCCTTGTTTGATGTGTGTTCCATAGTAACTCAACGATTGACTGTCATTGGGTTACTGACTTGGATGACATTCATCAAAGACCTTCCGCTCCTGTCTGTCATGTTATAAAGGAAGGCAGGAAGATTAGGGAATATCCTCCCGTCGACAGCGTGGTCATTAGAGACGATGTTATAAACGGAGCCTGAAGCTGGTGTAAAAGTGTCTCCAATCGTCTTCCGTTATGATGTAGTAAGGAGATGTATACACAGAGACTACTGTCAAAGCTAATTTATTCCGATAATCTACAGTTGGATTAAATATTACACAACTAATTGTCAAACTGCATATTCTTTTTAGAAGCAGCTGTATTGTATCATATCAGAATTCGTGCCTGAACTACACCCGAGCCCGGATTTCCCGTGTTTTGCATTTATTTCTTCATTTGTGTGGCACTGATGTCTGTACGTGCTTTACATTTATGAAGGGTATTTTTGATCCTTCTATGCAACTGTGCGATTCTTTTTTCGCCAGATCTGTTTCGTTTTATTCAATACAAAACCTTTTCAGCGATCCGCAATGACAGATATCTAAAATTTTTGTTTTGTTTTCTTAGATCGAAAACCAGTTCGCTAGCAAAATATGTAAAATGTTCTTTTACTTACGGAAATTTCGTATTAGTTTTTTGCTTCATATCATAAAGCGTTATGTTCTTATAATACTTTCCTTGCGGCTCTTTCGAAATCAGTACACAAAAATGAAGCGTAACAATTCTGATCAAACATCTGAACGCTACAAAATATAAACGTTATGACACTTATCAAATATACCTGTTTACCTCGGCGGATTAGCCGTGCGCACTGGGGCGCCGTGCTACGGTGCGCGAGGCTGTTCGCCGTCGGGGGTTAGAGTTCCTCCTTGGGCATGAGTGTGTGTGCTGTCCTTAGGTTAGTTTACCCTAGTTTAAGTAGTTTGTAAACTACAGAATAATAACGATGCTGTTGAGTCCGATAGATTTACATCATTTGATTTGAAAAAAAAAAGTTGTTGCTGGCATACGTTGAACTTTAAATTTTTTTCCATTACCTATAAATACATTTAAACAAGGATGGCATCATTTAGTTGTACTGTGCCACATAACAGAATGAAGACTGATAAACAGTTTCTTTCTGGAATGAATAGAAAAATAGAGGTCATTAGAATTATATGTCGTAAGTCCCCTTGAAGCATAATACAAACTCTTAGAGGGGAAAGTAGAAAAAAAAAGGCAGTTTTAGCCGCCAAAACAAACAGAACATATTTGACTCCCACTCACAAGGGACACCTTTGACCTCGACGCTCGGAACCGCACGAAATCATTCTTAGAATAACAAGCAATCATAAACAAAACAGTGGCGTGCGTCATTTACATGTAAACCGCCTCACTTGTCTGCTAGCGCCACTAGATGGTGGCATTGTTGTGTAATTCCTGGGCGTGTCATACAGATCTTATCCTTCTAGATGCAAGTTTTCCGAACGAAGATATTACGCTGAAGACCTTGCCACCGAAAACAAACAAAATATTGCCAACCTCTTAATGTTTACTTCTTTCGGCAACTTTGTATCAAAAGAATTTTGTAAGACTGCAAGGTGCCACGCCATAAGTGAAGGTACATGATCGTTACTTCGTCGTGAAACCTCACTCTGTGATTTACAGTCAATTTGCTGCACCTACGTATAAGCCTATTTTGCAATATTCTTGGCGAAAGCCCGCGTATGACACTGACATACCAACATCATCATTTGAAAATGTAATTTGTGTGGCTTTTAATATTAATGATGATTTCATGTGGCACTGTTGGTCGTTAGATCCCAGCTCGGATCGTGGTTGGCCTGCTTGGTTCAACTCTTTAGGTGACGCCACACGGGTGACTTGCGCGTCGATGATGATGACGAGGACGACACAGCACCCAGTTCCCGAGTGAAGAAAATCTCCAACCAGACCGGGAATCGAACCCGAGGCCCCCTGCGTGGCACTCTAGTACGCTGTCCACTGGCCTATATAGGCGGACGCTTTTAATATTGGACTGCGTGAATGTGAAAGTGATTTGGAATGTGATAACGTGGCTTTAGTTAGGTGCGCATATTGTTGTCTCCCACTCTCTTTAATCGCATCATCGAAATCCCGCATCTGCACTTTGAGGACTAATGCAAGCACTTTCCGGTGCGTGGTACTGCTGTATAAGTGTGTTTTGCGCTATTATAATGACTTTAAACAGAGAGGTTTTGGCTCTACTGATTGTATTTTTAATGATACACTCACGCCATTAAATTCCATATAATTTCGTTCGTATGGTATTGATATCTTGTTGGTTTGTTTATCTCTGTTAAAATGCTATTTGAGGTACAATGCAACGTTTTGCATGGAAATGACGCACACCACTGCCCTGTTTATGATGGCCTGTTATTCTAAGCGTGGTTTCGTGCGATTCCCAGCGTTCGAGGTTAAAGGTGTCAGTTGATTTCCACACTTACATTAACTTTTAAAGGCGTCTCATTAAATAGACGTGTGTGCGTGTATGGCACACATTTTTGGAGTCCCACTTTTCTCGGAGCGTAACACAATCTGTGTCAGCATCGTCCAGATCATTACGCGTCACACTGTTACTAGTTCCTATTGCGCAAATTGAGGTAAGCATCGTCGGCCCAGGCTACAGTACTGTGTACCCCAGCCGTCTATTACAATTCTTTAAATTCTTTGAAGTGCACACTGTGACTGGCGCGATTTCATTGTCCTTCTTGCCTCCTCCTAATTTTTCTTTCTTTATTTCTTCTTCTTCTTCTCCTTTTCCCGGGGCTGGAGTTTGGGTGTCAGTAGCCCTACTCAGCTTCTTTCTGCATGCGATATCTGTTTTGAACAAGCTACCGTTTTCGGATTGAACTTGGCGCTATAAAGATTTGTGGGCAGGGCGAAGCTGGGAATTTGTATCTGACGGGAGGCGTGCTTAGGTAGTCCTTGCAGGTGCGGTGATCACTGTGTCCCCAGTGGTGTAGGGGTCAGCGCAATTGCCTAGAAAGCAGGAGACCCGGGTTCGAATCCCGGCTGGGTACACATTTTCAGCTTTGCCCAATCGCAGTTGATGTCATATATTCTATGAATATTTAGAAGACTGTCGCATTCCCCACAGATTTTGTCAGCAAAATGTCTACATCAATCACAGATTCGTTGTCACATTTGGCGTCTTCATTTTCAGAATAGCTGGGTTCGCCGTTTCAAACCTGTTCTTCGCAGCTTCTCACTTCCATCTCCACAGCCTCTTTAAATTTCAGAAGCCCATTTTGATGGGTGCTATGGTGCTATTCCATTGGTTTACGATAGTAGTTTCACGAATGCTTGCTGGCATCTCCATATGTCCTTCCCCTTCCATTAGTGCATTCATAGGTAAAGCAGTCAACAATCCGAAGATTGAACACCACAGTGCTTTACTAGGCATGGTCCTGTTTGGAGGTGGTATGCCGTTGCCTTCCTCCGACCTGACTTACCCAGCCAATTATAGGGGGACCTACAGTTTAACGTGGGTTTCGAACCACGGTGCTACTCGGTATTTTTCACATGTGCAATACTGCCAGAGGTGAAAGAAATGGAAAGTGACAGATAAAAATCCTACGACCTAGCGGGGATCGAACCCGCAACCTTTGGATTGATAGTCTGGCACTCTACCACTGTGCAACCGAGTGGACAGTGCATGCATAAGTCTCCCTTACCACCCGAATCATCAGTGTCGATGAGGGAATTCCTGTCGGTAGGTTTACTTGCATTATTAGTTTTGTTGCTCTCTGTCAGCGTCTCTTGTTTATTGGATGTGGATGCTGTAAGTTGCTCAGTCACATTTCTCCGCTCTCAGGGGTCTCACGGTTCTTTCGCGAGTACGCATTTCCTTTCCCCTCTCCTCCTTTCCTATCCTCACTCCTTCCCCTCCCCACCGGGAGACTGATAACCTCAGTAGCTTAGTCCCCCGATCCCAAACAAATAACCCAACCCACATTTCTCCCACTGTCGGGCTCTGACGTAACTAAAGTTGGTTCATTCTGCCCTGACAGAACGGCTGCATATGCTGTTGTACCTGGTTTATCATTTTAAGTACGCAACTGTATAAGGCATGTACCGCAAATTTTACCTCAGATGTTGGCTGAACAGCATATAGACTATAAAGCATGTGCGAGGTTGATTTCATACGAAACATGTGCCCTATGACCGCGTATAGTCACATAAGAGGGCATTTGTATTTTTCGTTGAGCTTTCAGTGAAAAAGGATTCTGACCACAAGGATAGTCCTTACTATACCTTGACACACGTCGGTATTTATACATTTTACGTATACATCATTCACAGTATCATTTTGGATACCTATCATTTCGTCACCAAACAGCTGTACACCATTAATCGTCCATTCCGTACAGTAGTAGGCAAAGAATTTTCGGCGTTCATTTTTTTCTCGTCGAGGAAGGCACGGCAGTCACAGTTGAGCGGACACTTTCCTGCAACACAAACGACTGTAAACAAGCGCTCCGCTGCACACAGCCAGTAGGCCTACTTCCGCACACCAGACACGGAATTGCCCCCATCCGTGCCTGCCTGCCGGAACGAGCCAAACTTCCAAAGGCCACACACTGCCTACTTCCTTTTAGTGCTCGCAATGTGATTCCCACAATAGGGGACGCAAATGCTTTGTATGTCATTGCCCTATCTCGGCATGTATTACTGAAATAATTCAGAACAGATTTTCACATGTCAGTAATCTATATCCATCTATAAGAAATTACAGCTCTTAATAATAGCGATAATAAAAAATAGTTCTCAATTTTTGACCTGTTGTACATGCAGTATGCAGATATGCTAGGATAAGGTGGTACAATTGCGATAACTTCGGACAAATGTTATTGTAACTGGAAATATATTGAGAAAAGAAATAATTTAAACTTTGGAACTTGTTCTTGGATGTCTTATAAATATGTAACACAAATATTAGACAGTTAAAAATGATGGTATAAACACATAAAAGGTTATAGAATTGAGAAAAATCGATCGAAATTTACCACACTGGGTATAATTGTGATCACTTCCTGGTAAAATTTTGATCACTGCCGTCTTCCACATAAAAAGCACTTTTTCCCTTGGGCAGCAATGCATACTTCGTGGTACCAAGCATTGCATTTTTGGCAGCGAATCCAGTCACGCATAGTTACTGATTTTATATGAGCACGTTAGATGAAGTACAGTGTGTCTCACGAAAGACGCCTGCCAGGCATCCGTGGATCGCGTAGTAAGGCTCCTGGCCGCCACCACCGCATCCGCCGGCCACGGCAGCGCCCGATTCTCTATTGTACAACTCTATTGTACCGTGGGTGCATACACTGAGTTAAAGTCGAAAAAACATTGCCATCTTACCTTTACTTATAGTAGATGTTCAAAATTATGTCCCTCTATGGAAAGAGCGGCCTGAGTATTCTGCATAGATGAATATTATGTGAAAAACCAGGTTTGATTCCCGGTGCTGCCACTGGCACTGTCATTTTTCAATCTTCTCCTCTTTCATTAATAATTTTTCCCTTCTGTTTATATTAAACTTAATTCAAATGTGTTAAACATCTATCTCCATGTAAATGTCTCTTATTATTAGTATTACTGTGATTTTTGTGTTATTATTATCATTATTATGATTAGTATTAGCATATATTGTCATTATTGATACTGTGTTTTTTGTTTTTAAATCCTTATTTATGTTGTTCCTGGTCAGATGTAAGAGAGGGCCCTATGGCCCTAATCTGGTCGGGTTAAATAACCAAATAAATAAAATAAAATAAATAAATCATTCTTCTTTGATGAGAGGACTGATGCAAAGTGTACTCAGCCTCATAATGTCATATGAATACCTGCCTCATTGAAAGGTAGCAGTTTAAAGGTCTGACAATTTGGCTAAATAACCAGAAGACTGGGTGCTGCTCACATTCTCCTCCACATGCCTCTGCCAGGCACTGAAATGTGATTTGCAGAGTATCCCATGTAGATGTAGATGATGAATGATGCTGAGTGGCAGTTGACATCCCTTGGTACTCTTGGGCCTGACCTAGAAGTTCATTACTAAATAACAAAATTCCAATTACGTATACCTACCCCACACATACTGAATAAGTTACTTATTTCAGCAAAGACTGGTACTCACTGTTCTATAGGGGGGTATGATCATAAAAAACACAGAATATTGAAAAGATGAAGAAAATCAACAGTTTTTACTATATGACAATGAAACTTTGTACCATGCTTAAGATGAAGTTAACATGATTAATGTTAAGTATATTTTTTGTGGAATTTCAAAATTTTATTGAAAATAATAAAATATGTACCTTTTTCTCAGAAACTATCCAAGAGATTTGTACCAAATTGTCTTTCTTTAATCTTTTTGTGTATAATAAACCCATTCATGAGATTTTTTAAAATATATTGAATAGGAAATTTTTAATAATTTCAACTACAATTTTTTAAGTAAAAAATAAAATTCCTTCAAAATTCTAACCACTTGGACCAATATCTCAGACTACACTCAGAATTTCAAAATTTACTCCTGAGACAATTTTTATTGGGTGTAAAGAAATAAACATACAAAATAGCATATTTATGGTCTTCATAGATTCTGGGGAAAAGGAACATAAACTTTAAGAAACACAATTTTCAGGAAATGCAATTTAAAGATCAACCTAGCTGTTTTATGTCAACTTCTTAGAGGGCCCTAGATTTGTACTCAGGGTCCTCATTCCCTTCAAGGCTTCTCTTCTTGTTTTCTGCTACCTTTCCTTTACCAGGTCTTGGTGGAATTTCCTATCTTAAACTCCACTCACTCTTAACAGCTTCATCCTCTCTTCATTTCCACCATTAACTTTGCATATAGCATCCTAATAAATTACACAAATGACCAGGGTGTTACTAAAGGGCAATACTTTGGGGAGCCTGGACAGTATTAACAGGTTTCATGTTGTTTATAAGCCACCAGTCATCTGTGACTGTAACCCATGGATGTGCTTTAATGACTATTAGGTCCAGGTGTTGTGTTTTGGGTGTAATTTGGAATATGGATTTTACCTTAGCTATATGGGAAGTGTAGATGGAACAAAAATCACATACAATCCCTGAACCTCAAAGAGAGCTATGTACCATTATTGTTGATAACTGTTGGAACAAAATAGTTAGTTGACAACCTCTGTAGCTTCAGTTCTACTGCATTCTGTGTGAGAATTACTCAGACAAGTGGGACTCATATTTTCCCAGTTGTTTATGGATAGTGGACGGATACCAATATTTGTAATAAATACTGTACCTAGTCATTTAGCCTAGAAGCACTAATAAACAATCCACCTTGAAAAATGTGAGCTGCCCCCACTGAACACACACTAGCAGGGGCAGAGACAATTTGTTCATCTGAGAGGGGAGAGGACAGTTCTCAAGCAAAAAGTGCTTCATTCAGGCCAGTATCCAAAATATCTACAGCTGAACCTCTCAACTACACCCTCTCTACCTCTGCAATTATATACACATCTGCAGACTAGAAAATGTCACTTTTTAATTCTTTCACCTATGACAATACTGTTGATTTGAAAAATGCCAAGTTGCACCATCGTTAGGAAGCCACATAAAACTGTAGGTCCCCAATCACAGGAGTTTGGTTTGAACACCACAGTGTTTTACTTGGCAATCTTCAAATTGCTAACTTCTTTACCATAATAAAACTGAATATACTACGTGAAAGCTGTCATCTTTCAACATACAATTTTTGTTATTGTGTGAATAACAATTACTGAACTTCGTGAAACATCTTAAAACTCTTAATTCTCACAAAGTTGTTACAACATGGACATTGACACCAGTAAATTGATGGAAGACCAAGACTATGATAATGAAGTGTTGAATACCACATGACAATCTTCTTTCATCTAATTATTTTACTAAAAAATTACATTTCTGACAGCATGTCCCACAAGAACCAAAGTGTATTTATACAATGCACACATGTCCCCACCATCAATCATTCAGCCAATATTAGGCCCTGTGATACAAAATTAGCCATACTTAGACTTCATTTTTCATTTCCCCTTTTTCCAATATCCCCTCATGGCTTCCAATATATGACATTTTTGGTCACATACAGCACTGGTATGCACGCCATATCTTTACCTTTATAATCACATATTGTTGAACACTGATCTACATATCTTATAAGTTACTAGTTCATCTAGGTCATTCTCTCTGGATGGTGCAATCTTGATAAATTTTTGTGTGACAAAAGGCAGATAAACTTGCAAATTATTGAAAGTTGTTTCTTGAGTTTTGGATATGAGACTGAGAGAATAAAGCACATTGTTTCAGGGATGTACACACCTAATGCAGACTCCATTTGTTATCAGTTCCCATATCCATTTTGACTAACTATAACATTGTGTTTGGCACAGCAAATTCAGAATAATAAGCCCTATTGTTGTAATAAATGTACATACATTAATAAATAGTGCATGGCTTGTATACTGGCACTGGGATTCTAGCATATCTGTGTTTTTAAAATAAATACCAATTATTTGTTTATAAGTGTTTCTAGAAAAACGCTTTTCACTTTTTACTCCATTTAATAAAATTTGACTTTTCAATGTTCACTAATCAATTATCTTGATAAATTGTTTCAGGTGGCCACAGCACTTTCTTTGCTTTGCTCAATACTTTTGTGCACATTGTAATGTACTTCTACTACATGGTATCTGCAATGGGTCCAGAATATCAGAAATACATCTGGTGGAAGAAGTATCTAACTACAATGCAAATGGTAAGCTGATGTCTCATTCCATGTGTGTGTGTGTGTGTGTGTGTGTGTGTGTGTGTGTGTGTGTGTGTAATTCACTGTAATAAACTTGAGTTTAATGAAACAACAGATAGTGGGATGAGTGAATTAATATTTACAACATGTATTTCACTAAAATCATAAATATCATTAGTGTACAAGAAAGAAAACAAAGGGATTCTGAACTTTATGTCAGAACAACATTCAGCATTGAATATTTTTACACAGATATATACGCCCTACTGTCACTACAATATATATGTAATGTGAAAATCTTATAAAATTCATTAAATGCATAAAATTTAATCAGTACTTAACTGTACAAATTAAGTAACAGTTGTTTGATAACTCATTAAACCTTCACAAACATTTTATATGGTTGATCACTATAATACAAAGTGCAGAAGTTAATTGGTATAATGTCCAAACATTTACTTATGATATTTATATTTGAAACAATGACCTTACCAACATGTTTCAAGTTCATTTAGACACATAAAATAATCTCTCGGTGTTTTCTTATGTCTTCTATTTAGCTGCCAAATTAATGTCAAATAGACTTTTCTGGACTTCATCAAATTGGAGGATCATATCTGATGATGGTTTCCATGTCAATGTGTATTTTGGAATTAAGTAAAAAGACAATTTCACAAATATCTGTTAGTATTTATTACTTATTTTCTTTTGTTTCAGGTGCAATTTGTTCTCATATTTGTACATCAGTTCCAGTTACTGTTCATAGACTGCAATTATCCAAAGGCATTTATGGTTTGGATAGGCCTGCATGGTGTAATGTTCCTCTTCTTGTTCTCAGATTTCTATAGAGCAAGCTATACTAAGAAAGTCAAGGATGAAAATTCAGGAGCCTGCATGGTTAGTATGAAATTTGTAAAACCAATTTTAGCCATAGCATTCCATTAATGAAAACATGTTTAAAATTTTGTGTATTAAATCTAATAGAGTAGACATTGCAGATTAAACAGAATTATCAATAGTAGGCCTGTATGATTTTTTCTAATGTGTTGTATTGTGAGGTTGTGACTTGATCAAATATAAAAAGGAGTTCAATCAATTGCAGTGTTCATTGGTCTCTTGGTCAAAAATTATATAATATGCAAGTGAACCTTACCTTTTATTATCATGGTTATATCTTTGCTTATACATGACTATTACAGCATTCATATGATTTTCTAACAATTCTTATTAAATTTGCCATTTTGATTATCTCTTTGAACATACTTCATTAGACCCAAAAAAAAATTGAAGGCCTCACAACTTAACTAATCATTTATACTCAAACCTTCAACAACATAATTATGATAGTTTGCAACTTAATGCAAAGCTATTTGTAGAGCTGCAACAGGAACATAAAAAAGACACTTATACACACATAACTTACTTTTCAGCCACAGTACACTTCACAGGTGTAGAAATGTCATCTACAACTGTTGCATTCTGAATAATGCTCTGATCTGTTGGAAGGGTAGGGGAGGGGAGGGGCAACAGGAAGGCTGCAAGGTGGTAGTGGGGATGGATACAGTATGGTCTACTGAAGCATGAGAAATGAAGTGTGCAAGGAAGAGAAGGGAAGGGAAGCAACAAGCACACATCTGCGTGTGTGCATAGACACACATACACACACAAATGAGGTGTAGGATAGAGAGGGCAACTACTCTTGGGTGTGGAGGGATAAGAGGTTACCATATATTGAGGCCTGGATAACTTCAGGATGTGTGATGTTCAGAAAATATGGTTGTGGGGGAGGAAGATCCAGGTGGCTCAGGTTATAAATGAATCACCGAAACTAAGCTTATGTTCAGCTGTGTGTTGTGCTACAGATTGGCCTACCTTATTTTTGTCCACAATTTGGCAGTGGCCATTCATCCTAATAGGCAACTGGTTCACAGTCATATGAATATGAAAAGCTGTGCAGTGCAGGCAGCAAAATTGGTAAATTACATGACTGTTTTCACTGATGGCCAGACTTTTGATGGGATAGAATAAGCTTGTGATGTGACTGGAACAGCAAGTGCTTGTAGTAGAGTCTTCTACAGGCATATGATCCCTGTGGTAGGGGGCTGGGGTTGAGTTAGGCACAGGTATGGAAAAATGTTGTGGAGATTGAATGGGTGATGGAACACTTCTTTAGGAGGGGTGTTGGAGGATTTGGTTATGATGTGTCTCATTTATGGGCATAATGGCATAAAATCAAAGCCTTGGGAAAGGATGCAGTTTAGAAGAAGGAGATGGTGTCCTGAACCTGAGTCCAAATTATGAAAACATTGTCAATGAATGAAAACCAGACCAGAGGTTAGAGATTTTAAGAAGCTAGGAAGGTTTCCTCCAAACAGCCTATAAACATGTTGGCATATGAGGGTGCAATGTGGCTGCCCATGGCTGTGCCACAAATTGCTTGCTACATCACATTGCTCCTTACAAATCTGATTAGTGTATATTTTGTGATGGAAAGCGTAGAAGCAAATTCATCAGCTTACTTTGTTTGCCATTAGTAGATACTTTAATTGAAATTTTGGAGGATTTGGTTATGATGTGTCTCATTTATGGGCATAATGGCATAAAATCAAAGCCTTGGGAAAGGATGCAGTTTAGAAGAAGGAGATGGTGTCCTGAACCTGAGTCCAAATTATGAAAACATTGTCAATGAATGAAAACCAGACCAGAGGTTAGAGATTTTAAGAAGCTAGGAAGGTTTCCTCCAAACAGCCTATAAACATGTTGGCATATGAGGGTGCAATGTGGCTGCCCATGGCTGTGCCACAAATTGCTTGCTACATCACATTGCTCCTTACAAATCTGATTAGTGTATATTTTGTGATGGAAAGCGTAGAAGCAAATTCATCAGCTTACTTTGTTTGCCATTAGTAGATACTTTAATTGAAATGTTTCATACATCATAATTTCACCATGTTTTTGAAAACCGGAAGATGTCTTCCATATTTTCTTCAGCTAAAGAAATATTACCCTCACATCGTAGCTTAAGAATTTAGAAATTATTTCAGCTTCTATCATGGCACTTGAACATCTTTAACCCTTCCACATGAACAGTTATTTACAAGGTGGAAATATGTGCTTCAGAGATAGCTCGGGCTTTATTACATAACTGATTACATTCAAAGTTTATGAAATAATTGTTAATATAATTGTCCAGCAAGAATTCAAGACTTTTTGCTGTACACAAATTATCTACTGCTGCTGAATGTTGTGAAAGATATTGTATGGATTTTGTGTTCTTGAGGTATATCTCATTGTAGAACTTGTCTAGGTATTAACATTCATTTATTAGTTGGCAGTATCTGAAGGCTATGGAATGTGTAACACTTGCTGCAAATTATACGTGAGAATTCTTTGATACATATTCTGTCAGAAAAGAACATTTTTAGCTTCATGTATTAATGTTTCTAACATTTTTGTGGTAATCTATAATAGATAAAAGTCTTAGTGCAACCTTGCGTAAAACAAAAATGAATAAAATTTGTAATTACTATGAAATGAATTATTATGTACCAATGCAAGCTACTTCAACAATGATTAAATGTGTAGCAGTTGTAATATGTATTTTGAAAATTCTCCATGACTGTTTTTCCCCTTACAGTTGATTTGTGTGTCTACTGGATAAACACAACAGCTGCAGACTTTATATTATATCATAGAACCTTAATGTTTTAATGTTTGATCCATCACAACTCTTAAGTTATACTGAAGCTTTAACTAAATATGATTTTTAAGTAATTTTAATGCTACTAGATGTAGGCATCAGTCTTTCCCTCACTGAACAGTTATAATGTTTCCAACAAAAGTATCTTCTGTTGTATGTAGACTGACCACAGAAATGATTAAATTATTCCTCTTCTTTTCTAGCCACTTGATGAGCAGAAGAAGACTACAGACAGCAGTGCAAATGGCATTGCAGTTAATGGAAATGCCCATCAGATATCTGATTATGCAAATGAATATTCAAAAGCTTATTCCAGCTGTTATTCCAATGGTGTAAACAATGGCTATATGTCAACGGCAAAACAGTCGCTAACGCAACGTACACAAAAAGAAAAATAACGAAACATTTTTGGAATGGTTAGGTTCACAGCTACAGTAGGTCCATGAAGAACCAGCATGTAAGGAACCTCAGTCACCTGTTGCCCTTGTGTGGACTTCCTTACTGCCATGTGGAATCTTCCAATAAAAGTGCTCCGGAGAAACTTGTGTGTGAAATGAGCAAAGAAGAACCATGTGACTGTTAGTTCTGTTATTGCAAAGACAATGAGCATTTATTGTTGCTCAGTTGTGCCTACTCAGGGTTTCAAAATAAATATTTTCAGCAGAACAGACAGAACAGAGTTTGTTGCATGAGTGCCATTTGAAACACTTGCCTTACATGTTGTTTGCTGAAAATGTGGTGTTAATTGTGCCTCAAGAAGAAAAATTATAAAAGATTAAGAGCACTTAAATTGTCCGTTACATTTTGCTATATTTGTCTTTTACTGCTCGTAGCTAGAAGTGTAGAATACCTACATTTTGTACATTACATTTAAATCTCTTTTTTTTTATCTATGGAGGTTACTTAATTTTTATTCTCATTTCAGAAGATGTTATCTGTAATACTTATTACATAGTGCCCATTGAGCAGTTTCCCATTGAGAGTTGATTGTCAGCAATGTTTAGACAACGAAAGTAGCCTTCAAGAGGTGTTGTTGTAATCATAATATAAAGAATCTATATTGTTGCTGATTTTAACTGTCTGGGACCAAGATTGTCGAGAATAACTTTGAAAGTGTTTCTTGTTGTAACGTTGAAATGAAAGCTTTACATATAACTGGCAGCGTTAAAGTGATATTAAAACACTTAAATATACAGAACACCTACAGATATGTTATATATTATTTTCAATATATTTTGACAATAATTGTCATTATGTGATGACTATTGATTCAGTTTAATCAGAGAGACTGTTACAGTATTCATGAAGTTTTCTACAAATGGATTGTTGTGCTCTGTTTTCACATATGTTTTATTAAAATTAGTTGGTTACACTAAAGTATTTGATTCTAATGAAAAATTATTTTCTGCCAGTATGTATTTGGTGAATAATTTGTAATATTCTGTTGTTGACAATGATTGCATGTCTGTGTGTGTGTGGTGTGTGTTTGTGTGTGTGTGTGTGTGTGTGTGTGTGTGTGTGCGTGTGCGTGTGTGTGTGTGTGTCTGTGTTATGTTGTGTTTGTTTGTCTGAATGGATGCAAAGAGGAGAAAGGGTGTGTAAAATTGTGTGTATGTACATAAATATGAACAGATATTTTTGTACATAATTTAGGTTCAAAAGAGTTTTGAAAAAAATAATAAAGCATTATTTACAGTTGTTTATACCACCAATTGTATATTTTAGTCCTGTTGGAAACAGGCTGTTCTCAATGTTATCTTTGTCTTGTGTCTCATTGGAAAATGTGCGAAGATGCAAAAATGCAGATGAAACTGTTACCCTGTTCAATAAATTCACAATCAAACTTGTTACTTTTTGTCATGTTGTTTACTATCGGATTTTATAATTTGTTACTATATGTTTGTAAGTATTAATTCAATTTTTATTTGTAACACGAAACGAGAAATTTTTGTTACATGTACTTAAGATTTATAACTGGAGATGAATTAGTTCTGCAGTACATGAAATATTAATGAAACCACTCATTAGTTACACTTATTTCAAAGTTTTGAACAAGATATGTGTGTTATAAACAAAGATTGCACAAAAGTAGAAATCTAATAGCAAAGAAAGAAGCAGCTCACTGTATAGAAGCACCAACTACAGGAGCCATAGTAGCTACCTAATAATTGAGAAAAGTAAAAACAACTTTCATTATCAAAACAGTAGCACCAAGACAGACTGTACCATAGTGTTTACCATAAAAAGACATTACCAAGTAAAATATTATCATAAATATGTTATTAAAAAAATAGAAAATGGGGAGAAAATAAAGTGAAAAATGTCAACATGGGTAAATGAGACAAAGAGAAAAAGTGTACAAAGGCAAAGTGACAAGGAAACAAGATAAAGTGACCTAATATCTATTACTTGATATGTAAAATTTCTCAAAAATAACTTGTAAAAGAAAAAAAAAACTCTCTTGTTTGCCTTTGCCTGAATTGCAGGTGACTCACTAAACCAGTTATAAGTTGGCATATACTCTATAGTTTTCACAAACACACACAATAGAAGCTTGTATGACACACAAATAAAAACACAAAATGCTAAGAAGTGATAAGTCTAATAACACATGTAGGTATCAAATATCAAAGGGGTGTAACTGAATCAGAAAGGAAGTCTTAAAGATAGGTATGATGTGTCATTGAAGAAATGTAATATAAAAAGTAAAAGGGAAACAAAATGAAGTAATATAATGTGGTTGTGGGATTTAGAGTTTCTATAACCTAACCACAAAAGTAACATAATATTGAATACTGAAAACACAATGCTATTTGTTAACACTAAATAATATGCACATATTTTGAGCATAGTTTTTCAAGCACAGGCTGACATCAGAGCACATCCTTAAAATAAATAAATAAATAAAGAAGATGAAGACCCAAACAAGCTAAAGTGTTGACTGGAAATTTCGAATATCTCATCTTCTTAACTCATTCCTGAGCAATCTGAAGGCAGGTACAAGCTGTAATGTGACCAGCAGAGTGAGCACTATACAGTTAGGAGTCCTTCTGGATGTTTTTGGCATTTAGTAATGACAGTGCACAGTGAATGCAGCATAGGTGCCTGGATGCTATTGTGTCAGCAAGCAGTCACTTTCACATACATACCTGCAGTTTATCTGTGGCTGACACCATGGTGTATTCTGCTGAATATTCTATGCGAGAAGAGGTGTCCACAAGCGTTGCAGTCTTCAAGCCATAAAACAACATTCGGGAATATATGTGTGTTGGGTTTTTGTCAGTATGTACTGAGGTGACAAAGTCAGGGTATAGTAATATGCACATATACAGACGGCTGCACAGTATCACATACACAATGTATAAAAGGGTGGTGCATTGGTAGAAGTATTATTTGTACTCCTATGATTTATTTGAATAGGTTTGTGGCATGATTATGGCCAAATGACAAGAATTTACTGACATTGCACGTGGAATGCTAGTTGGAACTAGATGCAGGGGACATTCCATTTCAGGAACCATTGGGAAATTTAGTATTTTGATAAACGTGAAGCAATTAATTAAAATTTGTGGTGCGGCCAGGGATCGAACCCGGACTTCCATGCTTACTAGGCATATGTCTTACCGTTAGACCACCGCACCTCTAACGTCTAAGGCACCTCGGAATAGTCTAAGTATGACTTCCCTCCACATCACAAATTTTAATTCTGCTTCAGTGTTCCAGATAATTGTCACTACTGCCAAGGCTCTCCATGCAGCAGAATAGCACCTCGGCAATGGACGTAGTGAAACATTCCTTCTAAGATAATATAAATATCAATTTAAATGTAGATTGAGAAACCCTGGGATGGTTTTTCATCTCAAATATGTCCAAGACATGAAAGATAAACGTGAAGCAATTAATTAAAATTTGTGATGTGGAGGGAAATCGTACTTAAACTATTGTGAGGCAACTTAGACATTAGAGGTGCAGTGGTCTAACGATAACACGTCTGTATAGTAAGCATGGAGGTCTGGGTTCGATTCCCGGCTGCACCACAAACTTTTATTCATTGTTTCACGTTTATCCTTCATGTCTTGGACATATTCGAGATGAAAAACTGTCTCAGGGTTTCTCAATCTACATTTAAATCAGTATTTTGAGGTCCACAGTATCATGATTGTGCTGAGAATACCAAATTGTAGACATTACCTTTCACCATGGACAATGTTGTGGCTGATGGCCTTTACATAAAGAATAACAGTAGCAGTTTTTGCAAAGAGTTTTCAGTGCTAACAGAGAAACAACAGTGTGTGAAATGGCTATAGAAATAAATGTGGAACATATAAGGAAACCACCTGTTAGGACAGAGTGGCACAAATTGGCATTAACGGGCTACGGCAGCAGAAACCAACTTGAGTGCCTTTGCTAACAGCACGACATCGCCTGTTGCGAATCTCGTGCCTCTAAATGAATGGGAAATTGTGGCTTGGTCATATGAGTCCCAATTTCAATTGGTAAGCTCTGATGGTAAGCTATAAGTAGGGTGCAGACCCCAAAAAGCCGTGGACCCAAGTTGTACTGTGGAAGCTGATGATGCCTTCATAATGGTGTGTGTTGTTTTTACATGGGATGGACTGGGTCTTCTGATCCAACTGAACTGATCCTTAACTGCAAATGGGAATGTTCTGCTACTTTGAGACTATTTTCAGTTATTCATGTACTTCACAATCCCAAGCAACAATGGAGTATTTATGGATGATAATGAATGTAACTTAGCTATAATTGTTGACGACTGGTTGGGAGAATATTCTGAATTATTCCAGTGGCTGAACTGGATACCCAGATTGCCACCAAACTTTCACAATTTGGGCAGTTGTTGTTCCATGTTAGTTTTGACTCTCTCTCAAAGATGAATGTCTTGCTCTATTTCTTTGGTAGAATAGTCATTCTTTTTGAAGCTTGAACATAGGTGTTCCACCTCATCTTTTAAAAAAAAATCAGGTCACAAATTTTTTGTGCCCTGATTAGATTAATACTTGTTCCATAGATCAAATATACGACATTTCAAAATGATGTGGAACGTGTTAGTTTAGTAAATGTTGTCTACACTTAACAATTAATATTTTAAGGATTTTTTACATGTTTTGTTGTTTTTTATTTTTATTTATTTTTAAAGTTTTATCTAAAAAATCATCTACATTGTAGAAGGAGTTGACATTCATAAATTCCTTTAATTTCTTTTTAAATACTAGTTGGCTATCTGCCACACTTTTGATGCTACTTGGTAAGTGACCAAAGACTTTTGTGGCAGCATAATTCACCCCTTTCTGAGCCAAAGTTAGATTTAACCTTGAATAGTGAATATCATCCTTTCTCCTAGTGTTGTAGCTATGAACACTGCTATTACTTTTGAATTGAGTCAGATTGTTAATAACAAATTTCATGATGAAGCTACATTGAATATCCCTAAATAAATGTCTGCAGGATACTCTTGGGTGGGCTCCAGCAATTATTCTGATTGCACACTTTTGTGCAATTAATGCTTTTTTACTCAATCTTCAATTGCCCTACAATATGATCCCATATGAAAGCAGTCAATGAAAATAGGCATAGTAAGCTAATTTACTGAGATATATATCACCAAATTATGCAATGACTCAGATAGCATAAGTAGCTGAACTCAAACGCTTCAGGGGAACTTCAATGTTTCTTCCAATTCACTCCCTCATCAATGCAAACACCTAAAAATTTTGAATATTCTATCTTAACTACAGATTTATGTTCAAAGTCTAAATTTATTATTGGCGTCATGCCATTTATTGTATGAAACTGTATATACCGGATTTTATCAATGTTTAATGAAAGTCCATTTGTAGAGAAGCACTTAATAACTTTCTGAAATATATCATTTACAATTTTATCAGTTAATTCCTGTTTGTCAGATGTGATAGCTATATTTGTATCATCAGCAAAAAGTGCTAGCTTAGCATCTTCGTGAATGTAGAATGGCAAGTCATTAACATATATTAACAACAGCAAAGGACCCAAGACCGAACCTTGTGCGACCCCATTTTTGATAACTCCCCAGTTAGAGGAATTAATTGTTTCATCTATATCATGTGAATTGCTTATTCCAACTTTCTGCACTCTTCCTGTTAAATTTGATTTAAACCGTTTGTGCACTGTCCCACTCATACCACAATATGTATATGTAGAAGAATCCCATGATTTACACAATCAAAAGCCTTTGAGAGATCACATTAAAAATCCCAACTGATGATGTCTGGTTATTCAAAGCATTTAATATTTCATGAGTGAAGGTATATATAGCATTTTCAGTTGAAAAGATTTTTTGAAAACCAAACACTACTATGTGAAGCAACTCGAGAATACATAATTTTCTTTTTTTTTTTTCAAAACTTTTGTTTAAAGCTGTCTGAAGTGAGATGGGGCGATAGTTGTTGACATTGGACGTATCCCCCTTTTTTTTATGCAAAGGTTTAACGATAGCATATTTTAGTCTATCCAGGAAAATACCCTGCTTTAAAGAGCTATTACAAATATGACTGAGAATCCTACTTATCTCCTGGGAACAAGTTTTTAATACCCTGCTGGAAATGCCATTAATTCCATATGACCGTTTACTCTTGAGAGAGTTTATTATTTTTCTAATTTCTGAAGGAGAGATGGGTGGAATTTCAATTGTATCAATTTGTGTGTGTATGGCCCCTTCCATTAATTGCCTTGCTCCTTCTAATGAAAATTTAGATCTTATTTTCTCTACAACATTTAAAAAGTAATCATTAAAAATGTTTTCAACTTCTGACTTTTTGTTAATAAAGTTTTCATCTGTTTTGATGGTAATACCCTCTTCCTCTGCTCTTGGTTGCCCTGTCTCCCTTTTAATAATATTCCAAATTGTTTTAATTTTATTATCAGAGGAGCTAATCTCAGACATGATACACATGCGTCTTGATTTTTTAATAACTTTTCTTAATGTAGCACAGTAGTTTTTATAATATTTTATTGTTTCTGGGTTATTACTCTTTCTTAGTGACAGAATATAGTTCCCTTTTTTGGTTACAAGATATTTTTATTCCTTTAATAAGCCATGGTTTTTTGCATGGTTTCTTACAATTAAATTTAACTAATTTCTAGGGGAAACAGTCATCAAATACCCTTACAAATGCATCATGAAATAAGTTATATTTTAAATTAACATCATGATCCTTATTAACCTCTTCCCAGTATAACTGCTGTAGAATTTTTTTTTTGAAATTTTCTAGTTGTTAAGTCATTAATCAAGTGCACAATTCTGGAGGACTGTTTTGAATTACTGAACAGAGCTATGTCATATACTGTTATTAGCTGTGCACCATGATCAGAAAGACCATTCTCAACAAGACAAGCATTTATGTTATTAAACGTATCTTGGTCTATAAAAAAGTTATCTATCAATGTACTGCTCTCCTTTACTACCCAGGTAGGAAAATCAATAACAGATGTCAGATTGAATGAGCGAAGTAAGACTTCCAGGTCTTTATTCCTATTACAAAGGAAATGAACTGGGAGACGATGTTGTAGGAAGGGAAGAGGAAGTAGATCAAGATGAAATAGGAGATACTATACTGAGAGATGAATTTGACAGAGCCTTGAAGGACCTAGGCCGGAACAAGGCCCCAGGAGTAGATGACATACCCTCAGAGCTACTAAAGTCTATGGGAGAGCCAGCCATGACAAGACTATTTGGACTGGTGTATAGAGATTAGATTAGATTAGATTAGATTAGATTAGATTAATACTTGTTCCATAGATCATGAATACGACACTTCGTAATGATGTATGAGACAGGCGAAATGCCCTCAGACTAAGAAAAATGTAATAATCCCCATTCCAAAGAAATCAGGCACAGACAGGTGTGAAAATTACAGAACCATCAGTTTGATAAGTCATGGTTGCAAAATTTTAACACGAATTATCTACAGGAGAATGGAAAAGCTGGTAGAGGCTGACCTCGGGGAAGATCAGTTTGGATTCAGGAGGAACATAGGAACCCGGGAGGCAACTCTCACTTTACGTCTTATCTTAGAAGATAGATTAGCTTTTGTAGATTTGGAGAAAGCATTTGACAATGTTGACTGGAATACACTATTTCAAATTCTGAAGTCAGCAGGGGCAAAATACAGGGAAACGAGAGTTATTTACAACTTGTACAAAAGCCAGACCGCAGTTATTAGACTCGAAGGGCATGAAAGGGAAGCATCAATTGGGAAGGGAGTAAGACAGGGTTGTAGCCTTTCTCCGATGTTATTCAATTTGTACATCGAGCAGGCGGTGAAGGAAAGCAAGGAAAAATTTGGAATAGGGATTAAAGTTCAGGGGGAAGAAATCAAAACATTGCGTTTTGCTGATGACATTGTAATTCTGTCAGAGACAGCAAAGGACCTGGAAGAGCAGTTGAATGGCATAGATAGTGTGTTGAAGAGAGCGTATAAAATGAACATTAACAAGAGCAAAACAAAAATAATGGAATCCGGTCTTAGAAAATCAGGCGATGCTGAAAGAATTAGATTAGGTAACGAAACAATGAAGGTGGTAGATGAGTTTTGTTACTTGGGTAGTAAAAAACATGCGATGGTCGCAGTACAGAGGATATAAAATGCAGAATGGCAATGGGAAGAAAAGCATTTTTGATAAAGAGAAATTTGCTAACATCGAATATTAATTTAAGGGTAAGGAAGTCTTTTCTGAAGGCATTTGTGTGGAGTGTTGCCTTGTACGGGAGTGAAACATGGACGATAAGCAGTGCAGATAGGAAGAGAATAGAGGCTTTTGAAATGTGGTGCTACAGAAGAATGCTGAAGATTAGGTGGGTAGATCACGTACTTAATGAAGAGGTACTGAACAGAATTGGTGAGAAAAGGAATTTTTGGCATACCCTGACTAAAAGAAGGGATCGCTTGGTAGGACACATTCTTAGACATTGAGGAATCGTAAATTTAGCATTGGAGGGAAGTGTGTGGGGTAAAAATCGCAGAGGGAGACCAAGAGACGCGTATAGTAAGCAGATTCAAGTGGATGTGGGTTGCCGTTCTTATGAGGAGATGAAAAGGCTTGCTCAAGATAGAGTAGTGTGGAGAGCTGCATCAAACCAGTCTCCGGACTGAAGACCATAACAACATAACAACAACACTCTTTCAGTGAATCTACATTGAAATCACCACAAATAATAATTTGCTTCCCCCTATTTGACAGATAGCAGAACAAGGCATCCAAATTTTCCAGAAATAACAGAAAGTTTCGTGAAGGGGACCTATATACTGTTACAATTATAAGATAATCATAATTGAGTTTAAGCTGGCAGGCACATGCTTCAATATACTGCTCTACGCAAAATTTTTTTGTTTCTAAAATTTGTACACTGTGATAGCTTTTGACATATATGGCAACTCCTCCTCTTACCTGATTATCTCTACTTACATTTGAAGCTAATTTATATCCACTGACATTCACATTTTCCATACCAGTGACAATGTGATGCTCAGACAGGAATAGTATATCTATTACATTTTCAGTTTCTATATCATCTAAACAAACCAAAATCTCATCTATTTGATTCTTTAGTCCCCCAATATACTGGTGAAAAATGCTAACATTATTTTTTACTTTACTTTTGTGAGAAACATTGATTTTTCAACATTTTTAGCACCTGCCTGCGTGAGCTTCTCACTGGACACTGATCTTAGCCTAAAAAGTAAGTACTTCCATGAATTGCAGTGTCCCCCCTTAAGGATTTTGCTATCAACCCAGCTAGTTTCCCCTTCCCTTCCTATTGAGATGCAGGCCATGCCTAGTGAAATCCCACCTATCAATTGCATCAACAGGAACCAAACCTATGTCCGACAGAGTAGCCGCCCTAAGCAGTTGATCAGTCTCCATATTGAAGCTATTTTAACCAGGTCACACTCAATACTGTAGCCCTGGTCCCTATCAATGCTGTTTTCCACCCCACCCAGTATCACAACTTGATCCTGTTTTGTGAAACCCTTACACAAGGAACCTATATCCTCTACCACCTGGCTAAGACCTGCACTGGGCTTGAAAAAGTTTGTGACCTGGTACGTGTCACCTAGTTTTTCTTGCAAAATCTAGCCCACACCTCTTCCATGGCTACTTGCTAACAACAGAACTTTTCTCCTACTATCTACTTTTTTTGAAACCGTTGGTTTCCTATTTCCTAGTGAAAGTCTGTTGTTTCCTAACTGCAGCTACTTCTAAAGAAGCCTCTTCCTCAGTTAACTGTGGTAGCAAGACAAATCTGTTGGTTGTGCCAATTGTGAAGCTGTCAGGAACTATACTCTCTCTGTGGCCCCTGTTCCCTGCTACCACTTCCCACCCCCTGCTCACCCTTCTCCCCCATTAACCTCGTAAGTTCCTCCCTAGTACTGTCCAGTTGAGCCTGAAGGGCTCTAATCTTCCCTTCCTGTTCAACTATTTTTCTGTCTCTTGAACACACTTTGCAAAACAAAGGAAGAGACTCATTTGCTTCCCTCTTTCCCACACTGCTACATCCTCCCCATCCCCCCTCCCCCACCCCCCAGTGAAACCACTTGTCGTGACAGCACTGCAGCTCAAACACATTGCATTCATGATTGTTACATGATATCAACCAAAGTTTTATCCACATCTCTTTTTTGTCTGGGATGGTGGTTAGAGTCTTTATGCAGATAGTAATTAGTATGAGTTCCTTCCTGTAAACCATGTGGCACAATGTCCCATCCACTCGCTTGATTACAGCCCTATTGAGAAAATTCAGCTGCCAGTTGGTCTCCATTTCCATTGTAAATTGGATTCTGAGGTTGATAGTGTTAAGATGAATCAAGAAGACACTGTGTGTCCATACCACAAAAGTTTCATCGACATAGTGTTACCACCTGGCTGGTGTTCACAATTTTCCAACACTAACCTTGAAAGCTATGTAGTAAGACAAGAAATTGGTAAGAGAGGGAACCCATAAACAGATGGTGAATAGATGGAAAATTCATTGAAACATTCTGGGCTCATAGGCCATGGCAGTCTGCAACACATGTTGTTCCAAATTCCCCATAAATAAATTAGTTACCCCTGGACTCAGTTGAAAACCCATAGCCACTCCATTAATCTGTTATTGTACTGAAAGTAAGTAGTGGTGAGACTGCATCTAAAAGATGACACTATGTCAGGTGGTAAAATATCTGTTGTGCATGAGATAGCTTTATTCATTGGAATCATGGTAAGTAAAAACACCACCTCAAAGCTAACAAGTATATCAGTATGGCCAACATTCATCTCTTTTAGTTTGTCAATGAAATGAGCCAAATTTTTAATATGACAGTCAGTACCACCAACACAGGGTTGCAACAATGAGGCAAGATGTCTAACTCATGAGTGGAAAACCCTATGGAACTCAAAATCAGCCTAATAGGAGTCTGTTTTTGAGCATTTTTGGTAGTCCATAGGGCCCTGGTGGGTACACTTCCATTTTGCAGTGTAACTTCCTGTCATCAGAAGGGAAAGAAGATGCCTTCTCCATTTGCTTAGTCATCTTTAAAATCTTCATAGTTGGCTTCTTCTGCAGTTTTTTTATAGTTGGTAGGGTCCAAAATATCCATTATCTTGTAGTGATAGTCCCACTCCTTAACATAATGTTTGCATTTCCTTTATCTGAGGTAAGAACAATGATGTTGGTATCTGCAATATCACTAGCTATCTTTCTTTGTTCCCCCAACACATTACTTTTTGGGGATTTACAGTTACATAAAGTTCTGGCTGTTTCCATTCTAGTTACATCAGCAGACTGTTGTGGCATAGCCAGATGCCTGCCTCATTTTTTGTTATTTTGTAAGTGCATCAAAAGAGCTGTTCCATGATTTTAAGAACAAGGAAGAGACTCTTAAAATTGATGAGTTACCACTGTCTGCGAAAACAGTGAAAGACAGAGCAGTTAGAATATCTTTGAATGTAACTGATCAACTGAAGACCTGCAATTGGTCTGATCCTTATATATAGCTCTTCATAAATCTTGAGACATAAATTTCACTCTTTTAGTGATTTATTTCACCTCTGGGTGCAAAAGAAGAACTTTTTGGATTACTACCACTGAAAGGTCAAATATGTAATGATGTCATTGTAAACAGTGTCACAGAATGGATGAACAAACACCATTTTCCACTTCATAAAATTGTTTCAATTGCAACAGGCGGGGGAAAAAATACGACTGGAATGAGAAAGAGATTTGCTCCTTTTGGCCATGATGTAAGTCTATTATTGCATCTTTCATCAAGAACTGATTTGTGCCCAGACATTCCTAGAAAAAGTAGTCAGTGTTTGTAACTCAGGGTACCAGACCAGATTTATTGTATGGTGTCAATGTTGCACTGAGTGTTCAAGACTCACCAATTCATGCACATTTCATAATGCTAAAACAAATATTTAGATATCTTAAATAAAAAATTGCAGATAGAATTAAGTTTGAGAAGAACATAGACTGTAATACTGAAGCTTATAGCGATGCTGATCATGGTGGTTCAGTTGTGTGTAAAAGTAAATTACAGCAGTGTATCACTCTTTCTTCAATGGTTACGAATGAAGCCTGCAAATCACTTGTGTGGTTGGACTGACTTTTGAAAGAAATGGTTGTGGTTGATGAGTCCTCAGTTCCTATTTTGCAAGTAGATAACCAAAGCGGTAGCAGGTTTATCAGTGGAACACGATTTTATGAATTGTAAAAACACATAGAGACAAGGCTGTATTACATTTGTCAACTAGTTAATGAGAAGAAGATGAAAGTGAATACTCACCAACCAGCAGACAAAGGAATTACCATTTAAAAAGCTACATATGCTATGAAACTGTCATTTCTTTTCACGGAGTACTTCTTTGGTTCCAGTTTTTGTTGTTTCTGTGATGTAGCTCTGATGTGTTTTCATTATTGTCATACTTTTTGTATGCTTAATAATCATTTAATATCAAAGCAGTACTTGATGTATGGCCAATATTAAGGATACCTTTAGCACTTTATGGTTGATGTAAACCAGAGAGCAGTTGACAATGCACTAACAACAAAACGTTAATGGATGATGGCAACCACTTGACTGTTTATAACTTTTTGAGCAACCACAGAAGCAGATCACATTTCTTGTGCTCTACCTGACCACCAAACGTTATGTTGTCCATTGAAGTTCAACATATTGCAATATTCACAGTGAAAATAAAATGTGGACTGCTGATATTTGCATTTCAGTATTGATCTCTCGAGCTAAGTAGTACCACTGCTATATACCAATATTGTATCAACAGCCCTACTAGAAACAAGTGCCATGTTCGAACATGAATGTATGTGTAGTGGAGAGTAGTACAAGTGAAACAAAACTTACCCTTTTGATTGTTTCGTATAAAATTTTATTTATTTACTTGAAAGAATAATATTTTGGAACAAAGAATAACAATTTTGCTACTAATTAGTAAGTGAAATAACAATTTTAAACAAACTCTGTAAATGTTTCACCGTGTACCGTGTATAGCACACAGTGAAACAGCTGCCATTTTTTTGTATTTATTACTTCTGAGTGACTTATAAAACATAAATATGTTTGTTAAATACAAGTACAGACATTAACAGATATTAAATTTTGTTCAGTGAATATTAAGTCCACCAAAAATTGATTGGAAAACGAATATACTGGTGGTTGGAGAGTCTCTTCGTAGCCATAGGCAACGCAGGTGGCAAAATCATTGACATGTCCTTATGCGAAACACAGACTATGTCTTCTGCAACTGGGAATAAAAATCAAGTAATGTTTTTTTTTTTTTTCCGAAGGTATGAGACTTCACACTCAGTACCACAAACTATTGACTTCAAGACATTAGCTACAAAATATACATTGTCATGGAATTTCTCCTTTTCTTCCAGCTCTGTCCTTTTTCTGAAAGCTGTTTGCTCTGGTGTTCATGTTAATATTATGCTTCTACCTTTGGAACGTCCACTTGTTTATCTGGAAGGTGCTTTGGACATACTATGAAACTCTCTTGGCGAGATGTGTTTTGCTGTTGTTACTGCAATGGCTTCCTTAACATCTTCCATAGTACCCTCGAAATTGTTAGGAGTAGTCATACATCCATCTGAGGCCAATGGTCCTGTTTCACTGTTTACCACATACAAGTGTTTCACTGTGTACCAAAATCACCATAAACTAAAAGGTTAGTCACAACTCTTAACCTACGTAACAACCAAATCTACAACTGGTCAATATATAGCTAAAGATGTGTATCTTACCACAAAACATAATATTTCTTTTAGCTTTGTGTTATATCGAAAATATTAAACTTACAAAGAGACGTTAACTGTAACTTCTGACCACCGAAAACCAACCGTAACGTATAGGAACAAGAATAATCAACCAAATTGGCCACAATTACAGTCAAAGATGTATTTTATCATAATAAACATACTGGGATACCAAAAAGTAGAAAAAAATTACTAAAAACAACTGAGATGGAATGTTCTACTTTATACCGTGTTTCACTGTCTATTACTCTCCCCTACTTTAGTTTTATGAAATTTTGTTGCTTCTGTGCATCATTTCTATTATAGTGGATAGTTGGTGAGTATAATACGTAGGGTGGTGCTTCCCTCACTTCACAAATCGGCCTATGCAATGGAACCCTTAAGTCAAGAATGGTGCCTAGAAATTATTTTTTGTCATACTGATCAGTGCTCACAAATCAAGTGTAGCTTCACATTTTTTCAGATCATTTACTTTGATAGATACAACAAACAAAAGTTCATGGTATAGTAATGCTGTCTTATACATTGTGAATCCGTACAATGATGAGGAACTTTTAAAATTTGTTCAATAATGCTTTCTGAACATTTTGACGTAAGGTGTTCAGTGGCTCAGTACCCCACTGCTTCCGTCTTGAGCAAATGCGCCTACCTTTTACTTATTTTACAGATACGCACATAAAATTGCAGAACAATCTAAATTAATTTGCTTGAAGACATTATTCGAAAAGTCAACAAATTGTGATGACTTTTACAAGGAAGTCTTGCGGACTGTTGTAAAGGTGTAGGTTTAGCAAGTTTTGGGATTTGCATATCGTTAGTGGTTGCTATAAGTTTAGCAGCAATTCCTTGGGACATTGCAATTTAGGTTGTCTTTTGTCATTCCCTATAATGTTATAAATCCTTATATTGAATGATATGTTGATACGCGGGAGTTGTAATTACTTGGGATTTAGCTGCAGGGATCTATATGTGCCCCACGGCAAAACACTTAGAAAGTATCCAAGGAGTACTCGTGTGAAGTTTTTTTTTTTTTGGCCGAGGGAGTCAAGGTTGGTCAGAAGCACTTTCATTGCGTTTCGTAAGAACAGATGAATTGGTGCGTACGAATTTCTTGCAACTTGGGATGTAGTTTTTTTTTTTTTTTAATTATTTTATTTTACTTAACGTAATTTTTTCCCCAAGGCCAGGAAAAAATTTACTACAAAAATGGAAAAATAAATAAAGGGGCCTATGTGCCACCGCTACTTTTGCCCTAAGAAAAAAACAAAAAAAATTAACTGTACCTCTTCAGGCGTTGGCTCCTGTCTATACCTATCCCAAATCAAACTAACCTAGATACACTAAGTGATAGGAGGAAAACATAGGAATGGGAAGGAGTTATTTGCAATCATTTATTTTTATTTCTTTATTGAAGTGTTCTATGTCTTGTTCTCTTTGTGCAGTTCTTCACACGCCTTTAGTGGGTAACATCCAAACTCGTCTTCTCGATAATTTTTGTAAAGGTTCCGTTTTTCAGTTCGTTCAGGACTCGTATCAACAAGAACATCACATTAGCTTCTCATAGTTTGAACGCTCCAGCTGGGAGGCGGATCGTGAAAGACGCTCCATAAAAAATTGGAAAAGTACTGTTGGTATTTGTGGTTACGAACGATAGCGCAATGGCGATCATTGAGGTACGTCCAGTAATCCAGTTCTGATTTCTCGTCTCGGTCGAAAAGGTAGCGGACGGTGTGGCCGCGTATCCAGTTCACAGCGTTAGTTTTCGTGGCCGGGTAATAAATCGTGTCCGGGAATAACAGCGTCTGGAATGAGAGCTGCGCAGGTGTACGTCGGGTGACGAAAGCGAGAATGCGTTGTGCGAGTCTCCAGACGTCGGAGGACGGACCACATTCGGACCGGTGGTTGTCGGTGTCATCTACCCCACAGTGAAGACATACGGGTGTGTCAGCGAGTCGGATACGGTGCAGGCGAAAACGGTTGACTTGTTTACCGTTGATGGTGATATACCAGGCGGACTGGACGCTGGAATCGAGAAAAACTGCATGTACTGCTTTCCATGCACGACGCCATATGATTTGCGGAAACTTTTGTTCAATAGGATTGGGGGGCTGATGTAGTTGGAGGGCCTTATAGACATTCTTTGCCCGTAGTATTCGTGAAAGAGGTAAGGATTGGTAAATGTAGCTTAATTCCAGAAAGAAGTGTCGGATGTAGTAAAAAGGGCCTGGAATGTCAGATAAATTGACTGGGGATGTTTTAGAGACGGGTGCATATTCGCGTAAAAGCAGTCCGGTCATGCTCGTCGGGCAGTGTCGCCATATTTTCAGTTGGGAGCTAACAAACAGTGCCGTGACTTTTTGTGGGACGTGGAAGAGACCGACCCCACCACGATCCCGTGGGAGGGAAAGTGAGGCATATTGGACCTTGAATAATAGTCCAGTACAGACAAAGGATCCCATCGCCATCATCATGCGACGGGTAATGGATATCGGGATCGGGAACACTTGTGCCACATGGGGAATGCGAGAGGCGGGATAAACGTTCACGTACCGCGCACGTTGAATCACATCCAGGGATCTAAATCGGTGTTGAAAGAGGCTTCCCCGGATCGTTTGGAGCAGACGCCTGGCATTTAAGGTCGCCGAACGACAAAGATCTTTTGTAAAGTCAATGCCTAAGTAGCGGACGGTGGTGGCCACACTTAGGGGGGCAACGCATCTAACAGATAGACCCTCTCCAATAAGCAGAACCTTCGATTTAGCAACGTTGAGAGAACTGCCCGATGCTTCGCCATATGTTGTTATCCAGGTCAGAGCTGCGCGAACGTCGTCTTCACTGCGTAGGAAGAGCATGAGATCATCTGCGTATGCCACACAGCAGAAACGGTGTCCGTGCAAAGACATGCCCGTCAGACGTTGGCGAAGTCCTTGGAGCAGGGGTTCTAAGACAAATGCATACAGAATTGTAGAAAGTGGGCAACCTTGTCTAACAGACCGTGCAATCCTAAGAGGCGCAGTGAGGCGTCCATTATAGAGTACTCTGGAAGTTGCGCCACTCAAAAGGCGCTTTACTACACTCACTATTTGTGCCGGAAAGCCCATGTGTCGTAGGATCGTTACCAGAAAAGTGTGATCTACACGATCGAATGCCTGACTGAAGTCAAGCGAAGCCAGTGCACCAGGCAGTTGTCGGAACTTAGCGAGCGCAATCATGTCCCTGTAACGGCAAAGGGCCGTTCGAACATTGTTGACTCCACCCAGGGAAGTCTGGTCGTGGGATGTTACGTACGGTGCTGCCTTCTTGAGTCGAGCTGCTAACAAGCGGGTGAATATCTTTAAGTCACTATTGAGAAGAGTGATGGGCCGGTAGTCGCTGATCCGTGATCGCCCGTGAGGTTTAGGGACGGGAACAATAACACCGTCGAGGAAGGCGGGAGGGATCGTCGTTGCTGGAGACATCAGTTCACGGCAGATAGCTGTCCAAGTGGGTACCAACAGGTAGCCGGTTTCGCGCAGGATAACCACCATGATAAAGTCGACGTGTAGGCGGGGCGACGGCGGCGGCAGAGGGCCCATGCGTCCTCTACTACGCATCGACAGTCAGGAGCAGTCAGGTGGACAACGTTCAGTTTCCATGGACCGCGACTGTGCCACACTCGTTGTCGGGTGAGGACGACGTCGCAGATGTAGGCTTCATGATTGGAGAAGGCCATAGGCCATACCTCAGCATGTCGTGTGGCGCCAGTGAGGGTGCGTGTAAGGTAAACGCGGTCGAGCCGACTGGACGAGTGTGCTGTGTAGTATGTGAACCCCGCGCGTGTTCCATAGAGTTTCGTCCATGAATCGATTAATTGTAGTCGGTCGATAATGGCAGACAGGGCTGCGCACGGAGAATGTGTGGGGCGTTGATCAGTGGGTCCTTGTGTGCAGTTGAAATCCCCGCCAAGCACCAGATCATCCAGTGGACCCACAAAAAGCGGCATTACCTCGTCAGCAAAGAAGACATGTCGTTCCCTACGTCTGTTGGAGCCTGACGGTGCATATACGTTAATAACACGTATACCAAACAGTGTAAGGGCCATTCCCCTCGCATTAGGAAGGTACACAACATCTTCAGCAGGGAGCCCTTCGCGGAGGAGGATGGGAACTCCGCTGCCATTGTCGGAGGCGTGAGAGATGTGCGCTTCGTAGCCGGTAGGAGCGTAGAAGGCAGAGATACTTCTTGGAGAAGGGCAATGTCGACATCGGCAGCGTATATGGTGTCACGGAACATCGCCAATTTGTGAGGAGCTCGGATGGTAGCAAGATTCATCGTTGCAATGCGGTAGTGTTGCGGACGTGCTCCTGATGATGTCGATGGGGGTCCTGTTAAGATGTCCGGTGGGTGTGGCGCGTCAGAAGCCGCCACTGTGTCTGCAATCACTAGGCGGAAGTTTTGTCGGGCGCCACCGAGGGATTCGCCCCATCCGGCGGGCCAGGGTTCTGATCTGCCTCAATTCGACATCGGCGCTCCAGGGGGCCGACACGAAGGTCGAGTGATTCTCGCTTCCTTCGAGTGGTAGGGGTGGTGATACTGCCACAGTGTTATACTGTGGGGGTGCCTGTACAGAGTCCACTGTTATTGGGGGAGATAGAAGGCACATCGGGGACATCGGGCACGGCGTTTACCGTGGTTATGACGCTCGAAGAGAGAACACTGTCAGACATCCTGTCCTCTTCCTGTGGGGGGATGTCGTCGGAGGACGTTCGACTTCTCTTCTTCCGTTTCCTGGGCGACCGCTGCTTCCGAACGTGCTGCTCCGTGTCGTAATGCGGGTGTCCGTCGTCAGATGTAATGCCCGTCTGTATGAAAGCTGCGGTGGGCACCACTCTTGGGTGGAGGTCCATCGCTTCGGCCGCGCCGTCTTTCATGTTCTGAAAGTTTGTCGGTCTCGTCTCAGGCATGGTAGAAGAGGATGCGGAAGTCTCTTCCACGCTGCAGTCCTCGGGAGGAAGCGTTGGCGGGAGAAAGGACGCATCCTGAAGTGTTGCTTCAGGTTTTCGCACGGCTGAGGCGTAGGAGTCTGATACAGGTGGTGCTGTTGCAGCTGGAACTGCCTCATCTGTCGGAATCCGGAGTAAACGGCGATGGAGACATTCGGAACGAACGTGGCCCTCTTGTCCACAGCCTGCACAAGTCCGTGGCTGGCCATCATACATGACGATGGCTCGCACACCACCAATCATGAGGTAGGATGGTACGTGTTTTGACAGTTCGATCTTGATCTGTCGTACGCCGTTTAATACTTGGTACGTCGTGAACGTCTGCCATTTTTCCGCCATGTGTCCCACAACCTTGCCGTGGGGGCGAAAGGCTTCAACGACGGCGTCTTGCGGTACCTCGAATGGAAGCTCAAACACACGAAGTGTTCGCAGTCCGAATCCTGCATGGTCCACCGTCACCTCCCCGATATGTCCGTCCGAGTGTTTAAATTTCAGTCCTTGTGCGTGTTGTCGTACGACTTCAGCACATGCGGTCTCAGATGTCATTTTGATGTAAACGACACTGCCGGTGATCGAGAAGTGGATACCTATCACTTCCTGTGGGTTCAGTCGTAGCTCTTCACGTATAAATTGTTCAATTTCGTAAGCGCGTGGTCGTGGATGTTCTGCTTGGAATGTAACTTTCAGGGTCGCTCGGCGGTAAGAGTGCGCCATAACGTACACAGTTACTGGACTCGAGACAAATACAAATACCGCGACGCGGAATTAAACAACACCGGCGGCGGGGCAGTACCCTGCGCGCGGAGCAGGTCCGCACGCGTCTACGGCCGAAGGCCAATTGAGCTGCAGGGATCTATATGTGCCCCACGGCAAAATACTTTGAAAGTATCCAAGGAGTACTCGTGTGAAGTCACAAGCACATAGGGACTGGCTCCCTGCAACCATATTCTAGTCGCATGTGACAGTAGCATGTCATTATAGTTTTGTTTAGTTTGTCGAGATATGTTATCCAGCTTGCGAACACTTGTATTGCTATGCGCAACTGGAAAGTGTTACTTCATGCTCTGTAGTAGGAAAGATGATGGATGCACGTATCTTTGACGAAAAACTGTGAGATAGGAGACTGTCCTTATTTTTCTTTTCTTTTTTTCAGTATGAGAGGTTTCTTTTAAAGAAAGTAGTCATATTGCTTCGATACATTTAAATACCATAAAACTAGCTTTCTGGAACGTCTTAGAAGTCTTCCCTCAAGTAAAAATATTAAATGATTTTAATGTATCCAAAAGAGCCGCAAAATGATCCCATATCGATTGATTTCAAGAGAAAAAATTAGTTTTATATAGTACTCTTGAGGGTGCGTATCTTTGATACGGCAGTAGTTAAAAAACATGGTTTTGTGGGTAATTCACATTCAAATAATTTAAGCATTTACCTACATGTAGCCATAGATTTATCTTCATATGAGTCAGATTTCAGAAATTTCTGTGAAGAGGTATATAGATTAACACACCATTTAAAATATTTTCGGGGACTGCACACTTTTCTCTGACCTGCTCGGCTCGTGCACAGTTTCCCTGTGTCCAGTCTGTGGTGTAACATCGAATGTACCCATTGGTCCGCAATTAACACTCCGAGTGCCAATCACGTCAATTGACGGGATACGGAAATTTCTGTAGAATGCCAATCACGTCATTTGACGTGATCTTTGTTTTCGTGCTTTCAGAAACAGAATCAAGCTTATTGACGGGTTAGATCTACCTTAAATACATTACTCGGTAAACTTAGTGTCTAAACCAGCCTATAGATCTTTTATTTAGTTTCTAAATCGTCCCACTGGTCGCATTCATTGTATGAATCGGGGCAGGTAGAAAGTGGTGTCCGTTCACTCAGTAGGTAAATCAACGGACATGGCTTCACGCAAATTATTCTCCCCGAAAGTACTGAGAGGTGACTATGACAGAGAGGTGACACAGCAACATATCGTAGTGACTCTACAGACTGTTTGCGATGTAGAGAAGTTTTTAGTGGGTCCCTTGGCGTCGGAGTTGTATGTGATTTAGATGCTCTGTGTTCAGTTCTGGATTTATTCCAAAGATCAGACAATTCTTTACGCCAGACTGAAGATAAAGAAACTAAGTGCATCTGGGGTTACTCCTGCAAGCAGAATGTCCGGCACTCTAAGGAAGGGAATGGTTTACATGGCCGGCAGTCAAAGTGTTAACAGTTGCCACCAAACGTTGAGGACCGATCTGAATATAAGACACTCCAAGCGGTTTTGGGTGATGCTGTATGTAAAATGAGCATACGTGAGTTTGTCTTCTACTGTCTAGACGTATAAAATGACTGCACCGCATACATTCCTCTACAGCATCAGTTTTCAACCTCATAGTGGGCACACAGTTTGGCAAGATTTGTAGTCGGAGTCGATTCATCAAAGAGCCACAATGGAGTGGCCGAAGAGCCACATGCAGCTCACGAGCCGCGGTTTGCCAACCACTGCCTTCAGGGAAACAGTGGCGAGGAAACTATGAGTCGAATCTGATGTAACTTCGTAGGCTTTCCCGGCGTGACAAATCTTCCACGTCTCTGCGGGTTTTCTGCCGGATAATAAAATCAAACTGATTCAATATTTCGACGGTACAGCTGTCCGCCATCTTCAGGAAACTGCTGCTGCTGAGTCCCGCTGAATATTCAGTATTCAGCGGGACTCAGCAGCAGCAGTTTCCTGAAGATGGCGGACAGCTGTACCGTCGAAATATTGAATTAATTTGATTTTATCATCCGGCAGAAAACCCGCAGAGACTTCGAAACTATGAGTCGAATCTGTTTACTTGCTAGGGGGTCTCGTCTGGGATGTGAAGGAAGTTCTGCCGGCAGCGAGTGAGAACACTGGGTGCATCCAGCTGCAAATCGTGGCTCTTGTGGCCACCAATGATGCCTGTCCTCGAGGTTCAGAGGCCAACCACGGTTCCTAAATGCTGATTTGTTGAAGACAGCTGGTCTTGCTCGCGGGGTGGAAGCACAGTTATAGCTTTATTGCATCAGTCCCAGAATCAGGTGCGGTCTTTTGGTTTGGAGCCGAGTGGAAGGTTTAAATCTGAGCGATCCTGGAAGTGGATTTCTCAGACTTCACATAGCATAAAACTGTACAGTTATTTTCAGAACTAAATGATTTCGTTTTCTAAATGAACTTACAGGCGGCATTTACAGTGGCATTTTTAAAATATTTCTGTGATTTTCTTTCTCGCATGATTACACTCTAAAATTCAGGATGTGATCAAAATAATCTGCGCCGCGAGGGAATGGCCACGCGGTATGAGACGCCATGTTACGGATTGCGCGGTCATCCCCGTCGGAAGTTCAAGTCCTTCGGCCTTTTTGTGTGTGTGTGTGTGTTGTCCTTAGCATAAGTTAAAGTAGTTCGTAAGTCTAGGGTCCGATGGCCTCAGCAGGTTGGACCCTTACTTTCCAAACATTTGAATATTTTTTTGAAAATCAGCACCTCAATTTATGTTTCCTCTCAAACCCAAATCATGTAATACTCAAAGCAACAGCCAAGAAACAACTTTTTCAACATGTCACGAATAGTAATTTTTGAAAGTATACTGAAAGAAAACAACGATGCTGATATAATGGTTAAAATTAAAAACAGTCCAAATCGTAAAATTCTTGTTTTTATTTCACGAGCAGTTCACGTTTGCGCGGCCTGTTTCATCTACCTCTCCCGCCTTTCATCATGGTGGTATCCACATTGAGATGGTTTTTATAGACTGAAACCGGTCATTAAATAAAAACAAGAATTCTGCCATCTGGACCGTTTTTAATTTTACACTGTTTAATGCGATTGAATCATTGTAGTATTTTTTGTGATCATAGGCATTTGAAAATGACGCCATAGTGTGTAGAAACTAATAGTGCATTGGTACTTAGGTGGAAATATATTAAAAAAAAAATTTTCTAAGAAGGGACTGTAGCTTTATATACCGGTTGATCAAAAGTCAGTATAAATTTGAAAACTTAATAAATCACGGAATAATGTGGACAGAGAGGTAAAAATTGACACACATGTTTGGAATGACATGGGGTTTTATTAGAACAAAAAAAGTATTGCGTGGTGATGATCGTGTGCTCAGCCACCACTTTCGTCATGCTTGGCCTCCCAGGTCCCCAGACCTCAGTCTGTGCGATTATTGGCTTTGGGGTTACCTGAAGTCGCAAGTGTATCGTGATCGACCGACATCTCTAGGGATGCTGGAAGTCAACATCCGACGCCAATGCCTCACCATAACTCCGGACATGCTTTACAGTGCTGTTCACAACATTATTCCTCGACTACAGCTATTTTTGAGGAATGATGGTGAACATATTGAGCATTTCCTGTAAAGGACATCATCTTTGCTTTGTCTTAATTTGTTATGCTAATTATTGCTTTTCTGATCAGATGAATCGCCGTCTGTCGGACATTTTATGAACATTTTTTTAGTTCTAATAAAACCCCATGTCATTCCTATCATGTGTGTCAATTTTTACCTCTCTATCTACATTATTCCGTGATTTATCGAGTTTTCAAATTTATACTAACTTTTCGATCACCCGGTATATAAAGTCCTTAAGGACATGTTCACCCTCCTCAGCCTTGTCACCCCCCCCCCCCCCCCCAGAAAAAATTTTGTATCCGCCACTGATACTAGTAAATCACAGAAACGTCCAGCATCGAAGTCTGTTTGTCTTCCTGAACGTGGTGAATAATAGATCTCAAAACGAAGTTACTTTACCCATTTCAGACTCCTTTTTCTAATGCATAATTGACTCTCCTCATAACATTTAAAACGCGTAATATTCAAGTTACAGTGGCAACAGCTATCCAATAATCTTGAATAAAATGAGCCCATAGCTAAATAAACTTACTGCAAAATACCATACCAAATCGTAGTGTAGCATGCTAAAACGTAGAATAATATCATGGAAAATCCGCGATAAGGCGCTCCAGACCACGTGGGCATACCTTCTGGCCATGAATGTCTTACCTATCTATACACATTTGAGTCTTTGACTGGTCCTGCCGTCTAATGATTACTCCTTTATGACAAAACATTATGCTAACGCATCTCTAATTCGGCGGTAGGCCGGGGTGAGGTTAACTTGTAATGGCTAAGGTATGGGTTCAGTTCCAGGACTCTGCTTTGTTTTTAATCAACATTGCAACATGCCCATACGCTACTAAGTTAAACAGAGTTTCCGTTGTTTCCTCAAAATGCCAAACCTCTCCACGTCTCTACGAACCGTGCGATCGTAACTATTCATGAAGGACAATGTGATAGTTGACGCCTCATCGTGTCAGGTCACTCTTGTGGCGGTAAGTGCGGGGTTGGAGTCCCCGGAAGAAACAATAAATATATCAGCAGTATTCCTTTCTATTATACAATAGCAAATGGTGCCGGGTTCGAATCCCTGCCGGGAAAAACTCAATTGTATCGTCGTTTCAGGTTCCAGTATAACGCTATTTCTGAACATATTTAATATCTGACATCTGATTGTGCTTAGTTAACAATTCATCAATGAACTGTATTCTATTCCACAACTTTATGATGTATGACATCTGTGAGTTGCACTACATTACGTATCTTCAGCAGTTACCTCTCAGCAACAATATGACCTTCATGCAATTCCTGGTGCAGTGCTAAGATTATCATTTATTTCCGTGTTCTGACACACGTCTTGGAAACCGATACTAATGAAAACGTCAGTTTTTTACGTTTATTTATGCCTAATTGCGTCTCGATCAGGCACACAACTTTTGTTTGGTTAAAAGTGCGTTCAAATTCAGATTACGAACAAAATCATAGGCACGCACAGACGCTGAGAACTCAAGTCTTGGACTCGCCTTGAAGATGGCTGTAAGGTTTGCAGCCGAAATATCGGAAGAAGAATTGTCGCTGTCCCGGGTGCACTCCCGAAAGATGATGGAATAAAATCATATCATGTCATTAAATAAGTGTGATATCGTATCCACTTTTTCCTTGTTACAATGAAAGTTAATTTACGAGTCTTACTGTCTCATCTCTCATAACGCGTACTTTAATATTCGTTGCACGACAGTGCTGGTTTGCACCTTCACTGAATGCCGTAAGGAGAAATAGTCTTCAGTGTCTTACGTAGTACCTATTGTGGGCCGCTGCGGGGGTTCGAATCCCCCCTCGGGTATGGATGTTTGTGCTGTCTTTAGTACAAGGTAGTTTATAGGTAATTTGTAAGTTTAGGGACTGATGACCCCGCAGTTAAGTCCCTTAAGCTTAACAAACAACAAGCTATTGTGGGTAGGTAATGACTGTAATGTGGAATGATTTGCCGGCCGCAGTGGCCGATCGGTCTGCTGCGTGCCAGTCACGGTCTGCACGGCCGCTGCGGCCGGGGATTCGAATCCCCCCTCGGGTATGAATGTTTGTGTCGTCTTTAGTATAAGCTAGTTCAAAAGTATTTTGTAAGTTTAGGGACTGAGGACCCCGTAGTTAAGTCTAATAAGCTCTACAAACTTTTGATTTTTGTGGAATGATTTGACGACCTGCGACACAGCTATGCTATGTTGGTTGCATAGCGTTAGGTGCGGCCTCCACTTTGGAATTCAGGGGTGATCCACTATTTTTGCTGTCAAGTGTACGTCATCTCTAAAGGACACCGCGTATATACGACCACGTGTTGAGTATTGTTAAAGTGTTTGCGACCTGCAGCAGATCAGTTTATAGGAAGACATGGAAGCAGGAAGACATGGAGGCGAGCAGCTAGGTTCGTTACTGGTACGTTAGAAAATGTTCAAATATTTGTAGAACTTATGGGACTTAACTACGGGGTCATCAGTCCCTAAGCTTACAAACTACTTATGAACTACCTAAGACTAAGGACGGCACAAATATCCATGCCCGAGGGGGGATTCGAACCCCCGACCGTAGTGGCCGTGCAGACCGTGACTGGAGCGCCTCAGTCCCCTCGGCCACCGCGGCCGGCACTGGTACGTTAGACCAACGCGCAAGTGTCACAGAAATGCTCCGGAAACTTAAATGGGATTCGCTAGAGTAAAGACGACGTTCTTTTCGAGAAATTCTGTTGACGAAATTTAGAGGGTCGGAATTTGAAGCTGAGTGTAGAACGAACTTGCTGCTGCCTACTTGCATTTCGTGTAAAGATCACAAAGACAGGATAAGAGAAATTAACACTCGTACAGAGGCATGTAGCCATTCTTTCTTCCCTCGTTCGATTTGGGAATGGAATAGGAAAGGAAATGCCTAGTTGGTACAGTGTACCCTCCGCCAAGCACCTTACGGTGGATTGCGGAATATATAATTATGTAGATGTATTATTATATTGATGTCCGAAAGAACAGACACCACAGCAATATAATAAGTATTTACACGCGAAGACGGCGTTAGCGTCACTTATTTCACCGCAGATGCGGTCATACGATCGACCTCACACGGGAATACGTAATGGCGAGTGTAAGGGACGCTACAGCAATACCGTGCGACATGTAAAAGTTTTAGACGCACGGGATGCGACCACGGGTAGCCAAGTGGTTAAGGCGACCTCTGGCCCGAACCGGGAGACCCGGGTTCGATTCCTGTCCTCACATTTTCACTTGTCGCCATTGTTTAATTTCAGTGCCCTAATACAGCCACTGTCAATCCTTTCCTTCCTAATCTTTCTTCCATTCCCTCCAAATCAAAATGTTCAAATGTTTGTATAGCTTATGGGACTTAACTACGGGGTCATCAGTCCCTAAACTTACAAGCTACTTATGAACTAACTAATACTAAGGACAGCACAAATATCCATGCCCGAGGGGGGATTCGAACCCCCGACCGTAGTGGCCGTGCAGACCGTGACTGGAGCGCCTCAGTCCCTTCGGCCATCGCGGCCGGCCCATTCCCTCCTTCATTAATCATTTGTAGATGTATTAGACGGAAGCTTCTGCAACAGAATATGAAACAATAAATAGTCTCTAGCAAGGTAATCCTGCATTTTCGTATTTCAGTTCATTAGACCCTTTTTACTCCGTGTCCTCTCCTCGATGAATCCCGAGTTTGTACACGCGGAGAAAATCACCCTGTATCATGTGCTTATTGTTGAGGGTGCGCCTACAAAAAGAGAAGGAGGCCGCCTGCACAACACCTCGGCTCAGTGGGTAGCAGCAATAGTAGGCGCTAAGCGCTGCAGAAGGAAACGATGACTCGGCCAGAGGTATGTACCGCAACCTCTGCCAGCTTGGCTTCTCAAACTGACCCAAACTCACTCGATCTCGAACCACTTGAGGCGCCACCAGGTCGAGATGGAAGTAAGCCTAGGCCATCCGCCCCCAGCCGGACTACCAAGGCCGCAAATAAGCAAGACACGGCCCCTCTATCGCCATTTCTTCCTCCATTTGGGTACTGGATGCATGTAAAGCATTCGATAACGCAAAACCTCTCCACTACTTCGACATCCCCTGGGTCTCGCCCCTCTACTGTGACTGGTATACCTTGGGACATTACTTACCTGTATGTTTACATTCTGGAATAATCATTACTTCCTGGGTGGACTTCATAACACAACGAGTAACCTACCACTACATATTACGAACCCGATACCATGAAACTAAATTGAATTGTTCGATACCGATAACTTAAAATACCAAATACTTAATTTAAGCCTGTGAAACGCAGTTTAATAATAATGCAACGATATAACCTTCTATATTCTGGGGCCGCGGTGGAGTAGCCGAGCGGTCTAAGACGCCTCGCCGCGAAGCGCGCGGTTGCTCGCCGTGGAGGTTCGAGTCCTCCCTGGGGCATGGGTTATGTCCTTAGGTTATTTTACCTAGGTTAAGTAGTTTGTAAGCTACGGAATGATGACCACGCAGTTTGGTCCGATAGATTTACAGACATTTGAACATTTTTGGATATTAAATGTACTGGTAATTGTTCCAACGTCATTCAACAACAGCCAGTGTGGTGACATTGCTGGCAGAGCGCCATCTGTGTGTACCCTTTCATAGGAAATGTTTACAGTCATAACGCTCAGTGTGAGCAAACAGCCGCCGTGCCACCAATCCGCACTCGTGCTTCCTACAGCCAGCTGAACGAGTTGGGAAGGGGCTAAATTGTAGAGTTGGAGTAGCGGAATGGTTCTTTTGGAGAATTGCCACACAAGGAGCGCGTGCTGCGTCAGTTATGCAACATGCTGGTCGCAACAGTCACGTAAACGTTCTAAGGAGGTTCTGGTCGTCCACGTAGCACAGATGTCATGTTGTAAGGACAGCAGTCACAACTCGTACTACGACCACACCACAGATAAGAAGGTTTGTGAGCCCAGAAATGTTAACTCGAATTGTTGCCAACCGGTTACTAGCAGTCGGTCTTCCGGCAAGTACACCAGTGATTTTCAACCTGTGGGTCGCGACCCTCTGGAGATTGCAAAGTCTTGCTCGGAGGTCGCGGTCGTAGGAGAATCAAGTAGTAGCATGTTCAAGCTTCCTTAGGGGTTATTTTGCGGACGGAGAAGTTAGTTTCGGAAGTCAAAGTTCCTCACTGCTTCTTCCCACAAATCCCCTAAACCTCCACAACCTTATGGATGTTGATGCGTAGCAGTGTGCGTTTGTACCGCCCTACAGTATGCACGAGGTGCCGTAGTTGCTGCCCAAAACTTTATGGAAAACATAGAGTTCTGACTAACCTGTTGTCTTCTATAGTTGTGTCCCCAGCGCAGAAGACGGCACACAGGTCGTTGGTTCTTCTCCAGCATACGAGTGAGGCTAGAATAAGTTCGGTAAGATGGAAGTGCAAGAAGCGACTCGCGAGATATTCAATTTTCAGGGATGCCATTTATTTAGTCTAGTTGCAAAATGATAGTAATTAATAAATTCCTAAATGAGGATTACTTCGTATATAAGCAACTATTATCAGTACTACACGGCATATGCTGCCCGTAATTCATTGTGAGACCTCGAGTGTTAACAGAACTGCTAAACTTTACTGGTAATTACTCATGACCGGCGCGGACCGGCGCGTATAGTGGTCAGCTCGAGACTGAATCTGCGGCGCGGTGCGAGAGGGCACCTGACGCTCTATTTAGCGCCAAAACATGGCCGTCGCGTGCCTTCTGCAATATCGTTCTTCTCTTGTTACAATAAGAGAAGGCACCTTAAATTTCTTAAACTGTCAAAACCTAGCCTCTCCTTGAGAGATATTTATAACAAATTCTCAGCTCTGAATAATTAATAGATAGTAAATAATAAATGAAACTAATATCAAAAGAAATCACAGGACATGAAATGCAGTAGCCAATGCGAGGAGAGTACCAGTAACATAGGCGGGCTTTCCCACGGGAACCAGCACCTACTGTGCCATATGCTACTGCTCCCCACCCCACATTCCAACATATGCTGCACTTCTGTCTTACTTCCGCGTTTAAGACACGTACAATGTTATCAAAGAAACGGCCAGCGGTTAGATATATGAAGTGGCCTTAGGCCAGGAATATCACACATGTTCATTAGCGAATGTACGTTTCGTGACGTTCAGCTACTATGGCAGAAGTGACACACAGAAGCGACAGGGTTTCGTGAAAATCGTTTAATTAACAAGTCATCCGCTTTGTTGTGACACATTTAGGGTGGCCCTTAAACGGATTGTGATGATGGGCCGACCTGAACGCGAATCACTGAAGCCATTTTTCCAGCTCATGACGACTTGTTAATTAAGCGATTTAAAAGCGTTTGTGCAGAACCGCTACAGTTATTTACTATGGTCGCGATCTCCTTGTATGACTGTCAGATGTTCAAATATTGTTCTGTGAGATAAGCAATCACTAACTTAATATTATTTTTAATCAGTACATAGCAATACCTCTTTACTACGGGACCATAGTAGTTTGTTGCTGCTAAAGAATTATCAGTGCAGTAATATTTTTATTCAACTAATGACAATACCATTTTATTACTCGGTCATAGTAATTTGCTGCTGGTTTGGTGTTTTCAGTATCTTTTCGAAGAAATCTATAGTTAATGAACATCGTTGAAATATTAAGGAGATGGTTTCATACTCTCACCTGACAACAAATGTTCGTAGAGTTTATGGGACTTAACTACGGGGTCATCAGTCCCTAAACTAACAAACTACTTATGAACTAGCTAATACTAAGGACGGCACAAATATCCATGCCCGAGGGGGGATTCGAACCCCGGACCGTAGTGGCCGTGCAGACCGTGACTGGAGCGCCTCAGTCCCCTCGGCCACCGCGGCCGGCACATGACAACACGCAGCCACAAATTTCACATTTAGATTTATTATTCATGACAGCCATACATCAAATAGTTGTAGTCATAAAGTCTTTTTTTTTCAGTTTTTATTCGTTTTCGCTACTGCAACTTTCACCAGACGTGGATGGCTGCACAGATCTTACATACATCTAAGAAAGAAAATTAAATACTTTGCCTTTCGAATCACTGACATAGTTTTATTACGGGCCCGGGGGACCGCCGGACATTTTACTCGGAAAATGGGGTCGCGGGCACTGGCGTTGCTACGGCACCAAGGGCCCTGGGGCAGAGAAGACATTGGGGCCCTCTTTAAACTAAAACTATACAGATGCAAAACTACTTCATCATCAGTTCCTTCCCGTCCACTGGAAGATATAATAAGACGAACCTAAATTCTACTAAGTAAAGTATTACGTGTCACGCAGCACATAATATTTAATCGTACTCTCAAATATAATTATAACTGTGAAGGTTTGTTATCTTTCAAAAATGTTCAAATGTTTGTTAAGCTTATGGGACTTACCTGCGAGGTCATCAGCCCCTAAACTTCCAAACTACTTATAAACTTCCTTATAATACAGACCCACCCCCATGAACCACAGACATTGCCGAGGTGGGGTGGCTTGCGTGCCTCAACGATGCAGTTAGCCGTACCGTAGGTGCAACCACAGCGGAGGGGTATCCGTGGAGAGGCCAGACAAACGTGTGGTTCCTGAAGAGGGGCAGCAGCCTTTTCAGTAGTTACAGGGGCAACAGTCTGGATGATTGACTGAGCTGGCCTTGTAACAACAGCTAATGTGGCTTTGACACACAGTTACTGCGAACGGCTGAAAGCAAGGGGAAACTACAGCCGTTATTTTTCCCGAGGACATGCAGCTCTACTGTATGGAAATATGATGATGGCATCCTCTCGGGTAAAATATTCCGGAGGTAAAATAGTCCCCCATTCGGATCTCCGGGTGGGGACTACTCAGGAGGATGTTGTCATCAGGAAAGACAATACTGGCATTCTACGGATCGGAGCGTGGAATGTTAGATCCCTTAATCGGGTAGGGAAATTAGAAAATTTAAAAAGGGAAATGGATAGGTTGAAGTTAGATATAGTGGGGATTAGTGAAGTTCGGTGGCAGGATGAACAGGATTTCTGTCAGGTGGGTACAGGATTATAAATACAAAATCAGTTGGGGGTATCACAGGAGTAGGATTGATAATGAATAAGAAAATAGGAATGCGGGTAAACTACTATGAGCAGCACAGTGATCGCATTATCATTGTAAAGATAGATACGAAGCCAACACCGACAACAGTAGTACAGGTTTATATGCCAACTAGCTCTGCCGATGATGAGGAGATCGAAGAAATATATGAGGAGCTAAAGGAAATTATTCAGACAGTTAAGGGAGAGGAAAACTTAATTATGATGGGAGACTGGAATTCGGTAGTAGGAAAAGGAAGAGAAGGAAAAATAGTAGGTGAATATGGACTGGGCAGGAGGAATGAAAGAGGAAGTCGCCTGGTAGAATTTTGCACGGAACATGATTTAATCGTAACAAACACGTGGTTTAAGAATCACAAAGGAAGGTCGTATACATGGAAGAGACCAGGAGACACCGGAAGGTATCAGATAGATTTTATAATGGTAAGACATAGATTCCGGAACCAGGTTATAAACTGTAAGGCATACCCAGGGGCAGATATAGACTCTGACCGTAACTTGTTAGTCATGAACTGTGGGCTGAAACTGAAAAAACTGCAGAAAGGTAGGAAAATAAGGAGATGGGACTTAGATAAATTGAAGGAAAGTGAAGATCTGGAGAATTTCAGAGGGAGATTTAGGCAACAATTGATAGAAACAGGGGGGAATAAAACAGTAGAAGAGGAATGGGTAGCATTGAGAGATGAAATAGTGAAGGCAGCAGAGGACAAAATAGGTAGAAAGGCAAGACCTACAAAAAATCCTTGGATATCACAGGAAATACTAAATTTTATTGCTGAAAGGAGAAAATATAAAAATGCAGTAAATGAAACAGGCAAAATGGAGTACAGACGACTAAAAAATGAGATTGACAGGAAGTGCAAAATGGCTAAGCAGGAGTGGCTAGAAGCCAAATCCAAATCTGTAGAAGAATGTATAAGAAGGGGAAAAGTAGATACCGCCTACAGGAAAATAAAAGAGACATTTGGGGACAAGAAAAGCAACTCTACGAATATCAAGAACTCAGATGGGAAACCAGTTCTCAGCAAAGAAGGGAAAGCTGAAAGGTGGAAAGAGTACATAGAGCAGCTCTACAAAGGAAATGAACTTACAGACGATGTTGTAGGAAGGGAAGAGGAAGTAGATCAAGATGAAATAGGAGATACTATACTGAGAGATGAATTTGACAGAGCCTTGAAAGACCTAGGTCGGAACAAGGCCACAAGAGTAGATGACCCTCAGAGCTACTAAAGTCTCTGGGAGAGCCAGCCATGACAAGACTATTTGAACTGCTGTGTAGGATGTATGAGACAGGCGAAATACCCTCAGACTGTAAGAAAAATGTAATAATCCCTATTCCAAAGAAATCAGGTGCGGACAACAGTTTGATAAGTCATGGTTGCAAAGTTTTAACACGAATTATCTACAGGAGAATGGAAAAGCTGGTAGAAGCTGACCTTGAGGACGATCAGTTTGGATTCAGGAGGAACATAGGAACCCGGGAGGCAATACTCACTTTACGTCTTATCTTAGAAGATAGATTAAGGAAAGGCAAACCTACATTTTTAGCTTTTGTGGATTTGGAGAAAGCATTTGACAATGTTGACTGGAATACACTGTTTCAAATTCTGAAGTCAGCAGGGGTAAATTATAAGGAAAGGAGACTTATTTACAACTTGTACAAAAGCCAGACCGCAGTTATTAGACTCGAAGGGCATGAAAGGGAAGCATCAGTTGGGAAGGGAGTAAGACAGGGTTGTTGCCTTTCTCCAATGTTATTTAACTTGTACATCGAGCAGGCGGTAAAGGAAAGCAAGGAAAAATTTGGAGTAGGGATTAAAGTTTAGGGGGAAGAAATAAAAACATTGCGTTTTGCTGATGACATTGTAATTCTGTCAGAGACAGCAAAGGACCTGGAAGAGCAGTTGAATGGAATGGGCAGTGTGTTGAAGAGAGCGTATAAAATGAATATTAACAAGAGCAAAACAAAAATAATGGAATGCGGTCTTAGAAAATCAGGCGATGCTGAAGGAATTAGATTAGGTAACGAAACAATGAAGGTGGTAGATGAGTTTTGTTACTTGGGTAGTAAAATAACATGCGATGTTCGCAGTACAGAGGATATAAAATGCAGAATGGCAATGGGAAGAAAAGCATTTTTGAAAAAGAGAAATTTGCTAACATCGAATATTAATTTAAGCGTAAGGAAGTCTTTTCTGAAGGCATTTGTGTGGAGTGTTGCCTTGTACGGGAGTGAAACATGGACGATAAGCAGTGCGGACAGGAAGAGAATAGAGGCTTTTGAAATGTGGTGCTACAGAAGAATGCTGAAGATTAGGTGGGTAGATCGCATAACTACTGAACAGAATTGGTGAGAAAAGGAATTTTTGGCATACCCTGACTAAAAGAAGGGATCGCTTGGTAGGACACATTCTTAGACATCAGGGAATTGTGAATTTAGCATTGGAGGAAAGTGTGTGGGGTAAAAATCGGAGAGGGAGACCAAGAGACGCGTATAGTAAGCAGATTCAAGTGGATGTGGGTTGCCGTTCTTATGAGGAGGTGAAAAGGCTTGCTCAGAATAGAGTAGGGTGGAGAGCTGCATCAAACCAGTCTCCGGACTGAAGACCATAACAACAACATAATACAGACAACACAAACGTCTATGCCAGAGGGGGGATTCGAACCCCCGACGGGGAACGGCCTCGCGCATCGGAGCATAGCGCCTCAATGCGCTCGGCCACTCCGCCGCGGCTGTTATCTTTTAACGCGAAAATTACTGTGGGTTTGGATGAAATTTTGCAGAGGGATAGAGTTTGACCTGGGTAGTTTGACACTGCCGGGGCCACGTCTTAGCGGACTAGCCATAGACCTTGTAATGTTTATATTATGAGGTGAGAATAATTTTTGGATTTCACTTCGTGTGCTTCAGGTTTGTTGGACAGGGTTCAAAAAGTTAAAAGTCGAAAACCATTCATTCAAATAAAATAATATATACAGTAGAACGTCGATTAACCGAAGTAATTGGGGGACATGGACGTTCGGATAATCGAACGGTACACTTCTATTTGCCAGTAAGAAGTAGTGTACAGTAAATATATCTATACAGTATTTGTAGGCGCGCGATCCTTCATACTGCACGCCGCAACACTTGGAAGGCTCAGCTGTTACTGTGAGCAGCTCTGACGCTGCCACTACTTCTGCTGCTACGCCGACTGAAGTGCGCCGATTGTTGTACACAAATATTGGCTTGGCCGGTCAGAAACGCCACCGAGTGGCGTCATGTGAAGGCCCCATTTAGAAGCAATGTTCCGCCACCCGGTTGCCCTGTGCGGCTACTGTGGGAAACTTGGTTTGAGGTGAGGGGTAAATGATGGACGGTAGGGTGAGTGAGAAAAAAATATGAAAAAAGAATTCGACGCTCTACTGCAACTTTTTTCGAACGTCGCTCACGGAGGCCGAGGGGCCCCTTGAGCTCAGAGGCCCGGGGCACTGCCCCGCCTAGCCCTATGATAGCTACACCAGTGGTCGCGGGCTCAAAACTGTTGAAAACCACTCTTCTAGACCGCCTTCAACTCACGCCACAGCATCGATTGACACGGCTCGACTGCTGCCGTCAGACGAATACTTGGCCGGCGCTCCAGTCACGGTCTGCACGGTCACTACGGTCGGGGGTTCGAATCCCTCCTCGGGGATGGATATTTGTGCCGTCCTTAGTATTAGCTAGTTCATAAGTAGTTTGTAAGTTTAGGGACTGATGACCCCGTAGTGAAGTCCCATAAGCTATACAAACATTTAAACATTTTAAACGAATACTTGGAAGATTCAATGGAGAGCCGTGGCCTTCAGTGACGAAAACATATTCAGAATTCACGGAAGTGATGGTTGGTGGCGCTACGATGTAGACTATGTAGATGTAGACTGTCTCATGGGCGTTACCGTAAGGGGGGGGGAGACAGTAAGGAGTGTCTCCCCAATATTTTTTTATTTTATATTATTATTTTTTTAATATCAGTTTCAATTTTTTGTCTTATTTGTCTAAAAGTGACTACATTGAACGAATATATCCAAGCTTAACTAATCACACGTACTAGTCATTTCCCAGATCTCGACAGCCGAAATTCGTCGAGTGTTCGCAAATGTGTTCAAGAGATGTCAGGCCGCTCTTTCCATAGAGGGAAATCATTTAGAACATCTACTGTAAAAAAAAGGTAAGATTAGGTTACCCAGATGGCAATGGTTTCTATACTTTAGCTCAGTGTATGCGCCCGCGGCACAATAGAGTCCGAGAATCGGGCGCTGCCGTGGCCGGCGGATGCGGTGGCGTCGGCTGGGAGCCATACCGCGCGGTCCGCGGACGCCTGGCAGGCGTCTTTCGTGAGACACCCTGTACTTAATCTAACACGTTCTTATAAAATCAGTAACTATGTGTCACTGGAGTCGCTGCCAAAAATGCAATGCTTGGTACCATGAAGTATGCATTGCTGCCTGAGGGAAAAAGTGCTTTTTTGTGGAGGACGGCAGTGACCAAAATTTTACCAGGAACTGATCACAATTATACTTAGTGTGGTAAATTTCGATCGATTTTTCTCAATTCTGTAACCTTTTTTGTGTTTATACCATCATTTTTAACTGTCTAATATTTGTGTTACATATTTATGAAACATCGAAGAACAAGTTCTATGGTTAAAATTATTTCTTTTCCCAATATATTTCCAGTGACAATTACATTTGTCCGAAGTTATCGCAATTGTACCACCTTACCCTAGCATATTTGCATACTGCATGTACAACATGTTCAGAATATAGTTTTTCAGTGTACGAATAACAAACTGTAACCTCGAGTCGAATGCCGTCATTTTACTGCATCAACTGCGGGAAATTAGTATGGGATTAACTTTCTTCCTTTCATCATTTTGCAGTCGTTGTCACTTGTCAGCGAGAAAAAATTTCTTAAAGGTTTAGTACTGTGCGTAAAGTTTCTTACGATTCGCTACGTGCACTCGTTCTCGAATAGTTTTGAATAACATATGGTTACTCACATGTCTCGGGAAACCCTTTTTTCACACCCATTCTTGGAAGGTAATTGGTTCTTACTCCCGCAGTTTTTATTATTAGAAAGGAAATTACAATATGTCTGCATTCATTCTGCATGACAGTACATCTGCAAAGAATTAACACTTTAAAAATCCTTTTGGTCTGTCCAATCAAGCCTACACGAATGGGAGCAGTTTAGGAAATATTTTTTTTTAAAGTCAGAAAATGATATTAGTCGCTTTTAACTTGAGCTTCAAACCGTCACAAAGGCTTCCAAAAAGAAAACTGAACACTCCGAAGACTTTATTCATCAGTTGAAGTTATAATAATTGTTATTGTTGTGATCTTCAGTCAGCAGACTGGTTGGATGCAGCTTTCCAGGCTACCGTGTCCTGTGCAAGACTCTTCATCTGAGAATAAGAATGGCAACCTACATCCTTTTGAATCTGCATACTGTATTCGTCCCTCGGACTCCCTCTACGTTTTTTACCCCACACACTTCCTTCTAATGCTAAGCTGACGATTCCTTGATGCCTCGGAATGTATCCCACCAACCTATCCTTCTCTTAGTTAGGATATTGCAGAAACTGCTTTTCTCCGCAATTCTATTGAGCACCTCCTCATTAGTTACGTGATTTCCTCATCTAATCTTCATCATTCGTCTGTAGCACCACATTTCAAACGCTTCTATCATCTTTTTGTCTGAACTCCTTATCGTCCACATTTCACTCCCATACATTGTTACACTCCAGAAAATGATTTCAGAAAGCCGGCCGCGGTGGCCGCGGGGACTGAGGCGCTTCAGTCACGGTCTGCACGGCCACTACGGTCGGGGGTTCGAATCCCCCCTCGGGCATGGATATTTGTGCCGTCCTTAGGATAAGCTAGTTCATAAGTAGTTTGTAAGTTTAGGGACTGATGACCCCGTAGTTAAGTCCCGTAGACTATACAAACATTTGAACACTGACCAAAAGGTGAGAGAAATTAGTGGCCAGTGATGGAAAGTACATGTGTAACCAATTTGTTTCATTAAAGCCTCAAATATTGGGTAAAAAAGGGCGGAAGCAAAATTGTACACCTTGTAGTTATAGAGTTCATGATCTGATGTTTAAGATTACAAAGTCAAATTTAGAGTTCTGATTTTCACTTAAATTTATATTATTCCTTGTGCTTTTATTTGCCGATTTTATATTATGTTTATATGATTGTGTTCATCGTTTACGTTGTCTGCGTCAGTTTCAGTATTTGTATAAGTATATATATCTACATCTACATAGGATACTCTGCCGATAAGATTTAAGTGCCTGGCAAAGGGTTCATCGAACCACCTTTAATTATACTATTCATCTGAATCTCTCCGTTTGACTTCTGATTTCTATTATTTTACTCTGATGATCATTTCTACCTATGTAGGTGGGAGTCAAGAATATATCTTTGCATTCGGAGGAGAATGTTGGCGATTGGAGTTTCGTAAGTAGACCACCCAGCAGCGATAAACGCCGTTTTTGTAATAATTCCCTATCCAGATCCTGTATCATTTCCGTGACGCTGTCTCCTCTGTATCGTGACAATACAAAACGGGATGCCCTTCTTTGGACTCTTTCGATGTCCTCCGTCAAACCCACCTGATAAGGATCCCACACTGGGCAGCAATACTCCAAATGAAAACGGACAAGCGTGGTATATGCAGTCTCTTTAGTAGTTCTGTTGCATCTTTTAAGTGTTCTGCCAATAAAGCGCAGTCTCTGGTTCGCCTTTCCTACGACATTATCTACGTGTTCTTTCCTGTTTAAGTCTGAAGTAATAGTAATTCCTAGCTATTTAATGGAGTTTGCGGCCTTCACATTTGATCGATTTATCTTGTAAACAAAGTTTAAAGGATTTCTTTTCGTGCTCACGCGAACGACTTCACACTTTTCGTTATTTAGAGTCAATTACCAGTTTTTACACCATATTGATATCTTAATTAGAACGTTCTGTATTTGGTTTTGATCTTCAAATGACTTTAATAGACGATAAATGACGGCGTCATCTGCAAACAACCTAAGACAGCTGCTCAGATTTTTTCCCAGATCGTTTATGTAGATAAGGAACAGCAGAGGACCAATAACACTACCCTGTGGAACGCCGGATATCATCTCTGTTTTAGTCGATGCCTTACCATCAATTACTACAAACTGTGTCCTCTCTGTCAGGAAATCCCCTATCCAGTCAAAAATCTGTGGCGATATTCCAGTTTGATTAAAAGCCGTTTGTGAGGTACGGTGTCAAAAGCCTTCTGAAAATCTACCAATACGTAATCAATCTGAGATCCTTTGTCGATAGCACTCATCACTTCATGTGAGTAAAGAGCAAGTTATGTTTCACATGAACGATATTTACTAAATCCTTGTTGACCTTGGGTCAATAGATCATTCTGTTCGAGATTATTGATAAACTTGAACACAGGATATGTTCCAAAGCCCTGCAGCAAACTGACGTCAATGCAATAAGCCTGTTGTTTAGTGGGTTACTTCTACTGCTTTTCTTGAATATTGGTGTGACCTGTGCAACTTTCCAGTCTTTTGGTACAGATCCTTCTTTGAGCGAGCGGTTATATATGGCTGTTAAGTAAGGAGCTATCGCATCAGCATAATTAAATAGAAATCTAATGGCTATACAGTCCGCAACAGTAGACTTGTTCTTGTTAAGTGATTTCAGTTCCTTGAGTACTCCGATGATATATACTTCTACGTTACTCATTCTGTCCTCTGTTCGTAATTCTAAATCTGGAATATCGGTTTCGTCTTCTTTGGTGAATGAGTTTCGAAAAGCTGTGTTTAGTAACTCTGCTTTAGTAGCGCTATTATCGGCGGGATCGCCATTTCTATCACGTAGTGAGGGTGTTGTATGTGTTTTGCCTCTAGTAGGGTAAGGTGGTACAAATTCGATATAGGTACAATTCCTATCAAAACAAGTTTTCGCGCCATTTTTCACTCGTAGCACTTGCCTTTGTGTGGCGTTGTGGTGTAACAGGTTTCTACAGCTGCTCCTGTCTTTTCCAAGAATACACCACTTTGTACTACGGAGATATTAATTTCTTCCTGTTAATATGGACGTGGAGCTACTTCGTCGAACGCGCTCTTATAAATTTTCTAGTTTCCACGCGCTTGTAAATTCATTATTGTACAACGTTTGGTACTGCGAAGTATGCGCTGGTGCCCGAAGGAAAAAGTGCTTTTTATGTGGAAAAAGTCAGTGATCAAAATTGTACGAGGAAGTGATCATAATTGTACCTAGTGTGGTGCATTTCCTATCGATTTTTCTCAATTCTGTAACCTTTTTTTGTGTTCATACCAACATTTGTAATTGTCTAATATTTGCGTTACATATTCATTAAACATTCAAGAACAAGTGCCATAATTAAAATTAGTTCTTTCCTCAATATATTTGCAGTTACAATAACATTTGTCCGAAATGATCGAAATTGTACCACCTTACCCTACATTTTATGTATGACAAAAATCTCTTTGGGTTCTCAGTCAAATTTTGAGAAAGAGTTTCGTTGTGAAAAGTATTGTAAGCTTCTCGCATTGTAGTCCTATCTTTTTTCGTGCCGGAATTGTTCCGTGTGTTTTATTTTGTTTCTTGTTGGCGTGCTCTAAATATGGCATACGGACGTTCCTGGACAGAACCTATGCCTCTCAGCTCTCAGACAGCCACGGAGGTGTCAGCATTTGAGAGGGGACTTGGGTTTTGGCTCAAAGGAGCCGGCTGGATAACCGACAAACCTCTCAACATTTGAGTAAGAGCGAGGCCACCATTCGACGCTGTTTGCAGCACTGGATGAACCACAGTCCGAGCACAGCGACGGGGAACGAGTGGTCGGCCCACAGAGGCCCGGACCCATCAATATCATCGACCCCAAGCGCAGCCGGTACTTCACTCAGCACAAGCACCATTAAAAGAAAGAACGCTCACTTCATACCTATATCTACGTACATATCCCGCAAATCATCGCAAGGTCCGTGGCGGATGTTACAACGTACCTCTACTACCCATTTCCGTTCCTGTTCCACTCCCAAATATAATGAAGGAAGCCGGCCGCGGTGGCTGAGGAGACTGAGGCGCTCCAGTCACGGTCTGCACGGCCACTACGGTCGGGGGTTCGAATCCCCCCTCGGGCATGGATATTTGTGCCGTCTTTAGTATAAGGTAGTTGATAAGTAGTTTGTAAGTTTAGGGACTGATGACCTCGTAGTTAAGTCCCATAAGCTTAACAAACATTTGATTTTTGATAATGAAGGAAAAATTAATGCCTCTGTGCCTGTATACGAGCACTAATTTCTCTTCTTACCTTTGTAGTCTTTACGCGAAATGTAAGTTGGCGGCAGCAGAATCGTTCTATAGTCAGCTTCAAATTCCAGCCCTCTAAACATCTCTAACAGAGTTTTTCTAAGAGAATATCGTCTTCCCCCTAACGATTCCTCTTTTGAGTTCCGGAAGCATCTCTGACACTCGTGAATTAATCTTATCTCTCAAATGTTGAAATGTTTGTATAGCTTATGGGACTTAACTACGAGGTCATCAGTCCCTAAACTTACAAACTACTTACGAACTAGCTAACACTAAGGACGCCACAAATATGCACGACCGAGGGGGGATTTGAACCCCCGACCGTAGTGGCGGTGCAGACCGTGACTGGCGCGCCGCAGTCCCCTCGGCCACCGCGGCCGGCATCTAATCTCTCAGTAACGAACCTAGCAGCACGACTTTGAATGGCTTCTATCTCTTCTTTTAAACAGATTTCGTGAAGATCCCAAACAATATTCAAGATATGGTCGCACAAGCGTTTTATAACTGGTCTGCTTTACAGATGAAAACGGAAGTCGGCTATCCGCCTCCCCCCCCCCCCCCCCCACTTCCACCAAATGCTCGTTCCATTTAATATCGCTCTGCAACGTTTGGCCAAGATATTTAATCGACGCTAGTGTGTCAAGTGCCGCACTACTAATACTGCAATGAAACATTATGCGATAGTTTTTTACTCATGTGTAGCATTATATATTTTTTTCTAAATTTAGAGCTAGCTACCATTCTTCACACCAACTATAACAATTTTTCAAGTCATCCTGTTTCCTACTACGTCAATCAGTGACAACACCTTTGCTTCGCCACATCATCAGCAAACAGCCGGAGATTATTACCAACTCTGTCTGCCAGAGCATTTATGTAGATAGAGAATAATAACGGTCCAATCACACTTCCCTGGGACACACCTGACGATACCCTTGTCTGTGATGAGCACTCGCCATCGAGGACAACGTACTGTTAATTGATAAGGCTTTGAGATACCATCTTATCTGGCAACCTATTCCAAATGCTCATACCTTTGTCATCAGTCTGCAGCATGGTATTGTGTCAAACGCCTTTCGAAAATTAAGAAATACGCAGTCTGCTCTGTTGCCCTTAATCCATGGCTTACCAGATATCGTGTGAGAAAGGGGCTAGCATCCCTTTCGCTGACTACTGTTGACCAGTGTACACCGACAAGTTCTTATGCAGTGGTGTCGGATACATTCTGCCTGGAATTTCACTGATTGGATACAATTGTCTTAAACGATGAGTCCACTTCGAATTGAGCCCCGCTGACCAGTGAAAACGGGTCTGGAGACGAACCAGACAGCGGTGAGACACTAATCAGTCTTTTTCCTGCCATGCGGCCCGACAGCCAGAAATGATGGTCGCGGGTGTAACTTCATTGCATAGCAAAACCCTTCCGATTATCATCCGCTGCATTCTTACAGCACAGCAGTACCTCTACGATATTCTTCGCCCAATTTTGTTGTCCTTCTTGGCAAGCCATACTGTGTTTATATGTCTGCAAGATAACGACCACCCGCACTTCATGGTGTCAGTTACTTCTGCTTGTCTTCGCGTTGCCAAATCCTACCTTAGCTAGCGAGATCATTGGATCTCCCTCAATTTGAGAACATTCAGCAACTTTATCAATCAATTTCCAGCCGATTAACTGTTTTCGTAATGGTAAAAGGTGGAATAACGCCTTGTCTACTTGCTACCGAGCGAGTTGGCGCAGTGAGAACGCACTGGACCAACGCCACCTAGAGACAAGGCCTCACAACAGCCTGTGCCACGTCACACTGACCAGGCCGCGGCCGCCAGCTGAATGGCTGGCCGCTACGAGGCAGTGAGCTGTGCCCCAGCGGCCAGCCATTCAGCTGGCGGCCGCGGCCTGGTCAGTGTAACGTGGCACGGGCTGTTGTGAGGCCTTGTCTCTAGGTGTTGTTGACTGGACTCGCATTCGGGAGGAATATGGTGTCTCAAATACACGTCCTGCCATCCAGATTTAGGTTTTCTGGGATTTCCTTAAATCATGCTAGGCAAATTCTGGGACAGTTCCTTTAAAAAGTCACGGGCGAGTTCATTCCCAATCCTTACTCAAACAATCCGAACGTGAACAGCTCCTCGAATGACACGCTGTTGATGGGCGTTAAACCCTAATCTTCCTTCCTTTTTTGTTGACTTGCTCAATTTGTGAAGCTCTTTCTCTAGAATAAATCTCCAATTTTTTGCTGAAACTGTAATCATTTTCTTGTCTGTATGTGTACCAGTGGCGGACTTCTATAAAATATCTAGGAGTAAACATAAGGAGAGATTTGAAACGGAGCGACCAAATAAAACTAATCGTGGATCAGGCAGATGCCAGAAAAATTCGTTGGTTGGAAGATTCCTCAGGAAGTATAGTCCGTCAACAAAGGAAGTAGGTTACAAAACACGCGTCGGGATGACGCTTGATTATTGCTCATTAGTGTGGGATCCGAACCAGGTAGGGTTAATAGAAGAAATAGAGAAGATCCGTCGTAAATATTCTTCGTAACCGCGAAAGCGTCACAGAGATGATCAGGAAACTCCAATGGCAGGCGCTGCAAGAGAGACTTTCTATATCACGGTACGGGTTTATTCTAAAGTTCCGAGAGCATACGTTTCTCGAGTAGTCAAGCAGTATGTTGCTTCCTCCAACATATGAAGAGTGGAAATGCTAAAGGATGTAAGTGCCGTTTTTTGACTTTCGGGGTTTTCACTGCTAACCTATCTATGTCTTCGCGCCAATACTCTGCTAAGAGATTTATGTGCTCCAGTAATTCCTTGTAGTTGTTACTGACCCCAAGAGATTGCACTTGTCCAATGTCCAGATGGGTCTGCTCTGCTAATGGATCTATGTGCCACAGGCTTCTGGCGCTAGCCGAACAGTAGTCTGTAGTCAAGATTATGCCACAACACGATTGTTTTGCTTACTGAAGCTGTTTCTTGCTATCTAAAATGATGTACCTGTTAATAATGATAATATGAACGCCAGTGATTTTAGTGGTGATGGAACTGTTGAGAACGTTACGTTCAGGATATAAGTTGAAACAAGCCTACATTATCCAGTTGTAGCAGGTTGATGTACATATTTTTCGTTTGTTTTGTGTTGAGGTGTTCTACAAGTGTAAGTACAGTTGATATGAAAACTCAGTTCTCAGCTCTTTGAAGAATACCAACAACTTGACCTGAACCAACAAGACAATTACCTGATGGGGCTTATAGAGGTTTTTCTTACTCAAAGACGACGCCATGGGACCTATAATGAAAACGCAGAGAGGTAAAAGGCAGTCAACTCTCTGCTACACACTTCCTGGTGGGACAGGAGACCTCAAAAGAGTGTGCAAAGCTACATTTTTAAATACATTTAATATGAAACTTCCTGACAGATTAAAATTGTGTGCCGGAACCGGGACTCGAACCTGGGACCTTTGCCTTTCGCGGGCAAGCGCACTACCGACTGTGCTATCCCGACACGACTCACGATGCCGCCCCACAACTTTACTTCCGCCAGTACCTCGCCTCCTACTTTCCAAACTTCACAGAAGCCCTCCTGCAACACTCCTGGAAGAAAGGATATGGTGGAGACATGGCTTAGCCACAGCCTAAGGGATGTTTCCAGAATGAAACTTCACTCTGCAGCGGAGTGTGTGCTGATATGAAACTTCCTGGCAGATTAAAATTGTGTGCCGGAACCGGGACTCGAACCTGGGACCTTTGCCTTTCGCGGGCAAGCGCTCTACCGACTGAGCTACCCCGACACGACTCACGATGCCGCCTCACAACTTTACTTCCGCCAGTACCTCGCCTCCTACTTTCCAAACTTCACAGAAGCTCTCCTGCAAACACGCAAGACTAGCACTCCTGGAAGAAAGGATATATATATTTCTGCTAAAAAAACTCAAACAATTGTGACGAAGAAAAAATCGGTTCTGAAGTTTTCTCTCTTTCTCTTTGATCGAAATAAGGAAACAACAGCCTGGTATTGTGTCATGCAGAAGAAGCTTTTCCGATCAGTGTGCTTCGGAGAATTTTCATGTCCTGAAGAAAGGCAAGACAATGAAAGACACTGCAGCTGTGGAATTGATAAAACTTCCAGCTACTGTTCCACTGGCACCAAATAAGAAAACGATTTTTCCACTATTATTGATTACGTGGACGAAAACAACAAGGACTTTTTTCCGACAGCTATTACCTCCATAAAGTCAATGTTGTCTTGTGGCACTTAGATCTATTAGCTATGACAAAACCTATTGCACTTACACCTTTCTGCATAAAACGCTACGTAACTTTTTGATTTTTCAACATAAGTAGAAAAGTCTTTGTCAACACTTGTATATCCATGTAAAGAGTTAATTTGTGTTTTGTTAGAAATAAATATCCAATTCTCACAGAGCTGTGCAGTACTTTTCGTTTCCTCAACAAATTCATTTTCAGCACTTAGCACCTTTAGCAATACCACTCTTCATATATCTCGCGAAAATACCACAAGCATAAAATTAGAGAGATTGGAGCCTACACAGAGGCAACCATTCGCGGCTGGAATAGGGGGAAGTGACAATGGTAAAAGGAGGAGGAAGAAGATTGGTGTTTAACGCCCCAGACAACGGTAAAACAGTACCCTCCGGTAGACACCGTGAGGTAGCTTGCGGAGTATGGAATGTAGATGTAGAAAAAGGAGGGGGGTTTGGCTCGTACCAGGCCTCCTATCTGGAGGGTCTTGAGATTTGGACTAGACCATATTTGCCATCTCTAGACACTGCCAAAATGCGTTCATTAACAAAGAGGCAGTATGGAGTTCGAGGCTCCATACATATGTAAAATATAAACATACCTGCTAACGAAAGACGAACCTACATTTCTACCTTTTCTAGATTTGGAGAAATCTTTCGACAATGTTGACTGGAACACACTTTTTCAAATTCTGAAGTCAGCAGGGGTAAAATATAGGAAACAGAAGGTTATCTACAACTTTTTCAGTAACTAAACAGCTTTTATTAGAGTTGCAGGGCATGAAAGGGACGCAGTGGTTGGGAAGGGAGTAAGACAAGACTTTCACCTTTTCCAATGTTATTCAATTTTGAACATTGAGCAAGCCGTGAAGAAAAGAAAAGGAATCAGAGTTCAGGGGGAAGAAATAAAACTTTGTGTTTTGGTGATGACATTGTAATTCTGTCAGAGACAGTAAAGGACCAGGAAGAACAATTGAATGGAATGGACAGTGTGTTGAAAGGATTGTATAAGGTGAACATTAACAAAAGCAAAACAAGGGTAATGGAATTTATTACATAGAAAATCAGGCGATGCTGAAGGGATTAGATTAGGTAACGAAACAATAAAAGTGTTAGATAAGTTGTTACTTGGATAGTAAAATAACATATGACGGTCGCAGTACAGAGAATATAAAATGCAGAATGGCAATGGGAAGAAAAGCGTTTTTAAAAAAGAGAAATTTGCTAACATCGAATATTAATTTAAGCGTAAGGAAGTCCTTTCTGAAGGCATTTGGTTGAATGTTGGCTTGTACGGGAGTGAAACTTGGACGATAAATAGTTTAGACAGGAAGAGGCTAGAGGCTTTTGAAATGCGGTGCTACAGAAGAATGCTGAAGATTAGGTGGGTAGATCGCGTAACTAATGAAGAGGTACTGAACAGAATTGGGGAGAAAAGGAGTTTCTGGCATACCTTGACTAAAAGAATGGATCGATTGGTAGAACACATTCTTAGATATCAAGTAATTTTAAATTTAGCATGGGAGGGAAGTATGTGGGGGAAAAATAGCAGAGGGAGACCAAGAGACGAATATAGTAAGCAGATTCAGTTGGATGTGGATTGCCATTCTTATGAGGAGATGAGCAACCTTGTTAAGGATAGAGTGGGGTGGAGAACTGCGTCAAACCAATCTCCGGACTGAAGACCACAACAAAACACCTACTAACCCATTATCAGGCCAGGGCAATTTACTACAAAACGTTGCATAAAAGTTAAATGCTGTAGAAAAATTACCATTTTTCTGCTAGACGCAATTATTCAACATGGAACTTTTTTGTTGCCTACACTATCATCTCAGGTGTACTAGAAGTACAATATAAAAATACACTTCCAAGTATAGTGGAGAGTTTACTACGGTCGGGGGTTCGAATCCCCCCTCGGGCATGGATATTTGTGCCGTCCTAGTTCGTAAGTAGTTCATAAGTAGTTTGTAAGTTTAGGGACTGATGACCCCGTAGTTAAGTCCCATAAGCTTAACAAACATTTGAACATTTGGAGAGTTTACCAGTGATCTATTATTTTTGTAACTAAAGTATTACACTCCAAAAATTATTTTTATCAAAAGTTATACATAATTATTATAAGCCACACTTTATAAATATGAAACTCCAACTAGTGTGGTACAGTTATCTAAGCTAAGGGTTTTACCAGTTGTAGACATGTAGATCAACAGTAGATTTATCAAGACTTTATACGCCGGAACTAGCAGTATTAAAACACTTTGTAACTCTTTTTCTGCTAAACACCTCCAACATCGCATACATCTTTGTATAGTATTTGTATAGTCAGTGCCTTAAATGGATTAATCCCACTCGCTCTGAGGCGGCTTGGTCGCGAAACGTAAGTAATAGATCCGAACAACAGAGAAACTGGTAAGATAATTTCTCTCGTAAAAGGAAGAACATAGTTACTACAGAATACCAACGAGGACAGCCAATATGAGTTATAAAATTACGTTACAATTTGTAACTCTCGCAGTATACCCGTTAGGACTATAAAACCGCTCACGCATGTTTTTTGTTAACTTCATTTCATGTAGGCCTACAAGGAGTACATCATTGCTTCCACCGTTTTTTCCCCAACATTTGAGGCTTTATTGAAACAAAATGTTTGCACATATATCATTCAAAGTATTTTCCATCGCTGGCCACTACTTTCCCCCATATTTCGTGCAGTGTACGAATCCCGCGTCGAAAAACTTATTCATCTTTTGAAGCGATCCACGAGTCGATACAGTTTGTGACTTCTTCATGAGATCGAAAGTGTTACTCAGCCACGCCATGCGCCATTGATCTAGACAGGTGATACAGGGAGCAATGTCTGGAGAATACGGCGGGTGGGGTAAGACTTTCCATTTTTACGTTTCCAAGTACATTTTGACCTCTTTTGTAACGTGGGGTCGAGGGTTGTCGTGCTGCAAAATCACTTTATCGTCCCTCTCGCTGTATGGCGGCCGTTTGTATTTTAATGCTCTGCTCAAACACATTAATTATGTTCGATAACGAGCTGTTTTTGACTTGGTTTTAACACCTAATAGTAGGGGAAGGTCGGGTAGTATCGGACGGTTAAGCTTTTTTATAAGATTTGAATAGAGTAATGTCTTGATATGAAAATAATAGCCACCATAATGTACTCTCATAAGTCATAAATCAACCATCTTAGCATCTAGTCTTAGGGTAGATAATTACTATTATCTGTTGGCTTCTAAAATTTATCTGATTTTTAACTACGGAGAAATGTCTACGGAGAAATGTTGGAGGTTTGTATCGGACAAGATGTAAATTACAGAAAATAAGCAAATATTTCTATCAAAACACTTATTTATTTCTATTAATACATATCAAATGGTAAATGTTTATTCAATTGAGTGATTTTAATAATTTTCCGTGCAAAAAAATTCACTAAATGATACAAGTAATAATAATTTTTCCATTTTACACTCCTAGCAATCAATTTTACTGCATCTTTAATACAACTTTTGTTTTTTATTCAAGAAACAGCTATCGCATTCATAATACAGAATGCTGCTTTCAAGGTCTGTGCAATTTTCGTGGGCCCATCCGTTACACAGTCGACACTGGATCCAGTCCTCTTCAAAAGTTTCGTCACAAATAATGCAGTGAGTCACGCCATCACTTCCAGTGTCTTTATCGTAAAATGTTAGTTTTTTCCTTGCATATTCGCTAGATATTTCCCTTTCTGTTGCAGAAGCATCCTTCCTTTTATACCATCCTAGCTTCTCGAATCGTCATTTTCATTAAACGTACTTTCTCGACAGCCATCTTCATATTTTCTTCCCTCCATATATGCCTCACTTTGCCCATTTCGCCTGTAAAATGAAACAATTCCATCAAAACCTCCTTTTTGTTGGCTGTGATTGTTGTCCGATATAACCCTCAATGCTTATGTCCGATACAACCCGACCAATATGGGAAGATAATTCGACTGTCTAGTGCTTAGTAATAAGTGTAAACAGATTAACTGCCTATAAACATATAGTGCAGTACCCCTTATTGCTACTAACCACCTTATAACAGAAATACACTTACTTTAAAGCTGGGTACAGCACTCCAAAGTTATCTTCGTACACGAAAACACACTCACAAAACAGACAATGCGCCGTCACTTTCATACACAAACTCGCAGCGGTAGCCGGCCGCGTTGGCCGAGGGGCCTGAGGCGCTCCAGTCATGGTCTGCACGGCCACTACGGTCGGGGGTTCGAATCCCCCCTCGGGCATGGATATTTGTGCCGTCCTTAGTCTTAGTTAGTTCATAAGTAGTTTGTAAGTTTAGGGACTGATGACCCCGTAGTTAAGTCCCATAAGCTATACAAACATTTGATTTTTCGCAGCGGTACAATAAGGCGTAACGACCCCTTTGTCGTCACAGCCAACACTTCTGTGACCATTACTGGTGCTGCCTCACGTTGCAAGTATGAGAAACACCACTCGTCCGATATAAGCCGCCGTCCGTTACTACCCGACCTTCCCCTACACGACACTGAGCTGGTCCCACGAAATGCAGAGCATGATCTTGGAGCCGTATACGAGAAATTTTACGTCTGACACTTGGAACGACAGTAGCGCCCCTAGCGGTGAAACAGCCAATCGTAGTTGCACCATCAATGCACAGTCTGTTCAAAATTCAAATGTTCAAATGTTTGTATAGCTTGTGGGACTTAACTACGGGGTCATCAGTCCATAAACCTACAAACTACTTATGAACTAGCTAAGACTAAGGACGGCACAAATATCCATGACCGAGGGGGGATTCGAATCCCCGACCGTAGTGGCGGTACAGACCGTGACTGGCGCGCCGCAGTCCCCTCGGCCACCGCGCCCGGCACACGAAGTCAGGGCAGCGACGCTAGCTTTTCAAGCAGCAGAACTGCATTAACAGAAGAATGGCATGATACAAAAGGAGAACTTGCTATTTTAATTGTGTTATTTCGGTATTTGCCAGTCACTAAATGTAGTGATGAAGTTTCTCATACGAATACGAAAAACTAATGGTGACTGAGATATTGTCTACATAATGTGCGACGCGGTTGCACAGTGGTAGAGTGCCAGGCTACAAATCCAAAGGTCGCGGGTTCGATTCCCGCCAGGTCCTAGGATTTTTATCTGTCACTTTCCACTTCTTTCACCTCTGGCAGTATTGCTCATGTGAAAAATACCGAGTAGCTCCGTGGTACCCACGTTAAACTGTAGGTCCCCCTATAACTGGCTGGGTAAGTCAGTTCTCGAAGGTCGGAGGAAGGCAACGGCATACCACGTCCAAACAGGACCATGCCTAGTAAAGCACTGTGGTGTTCAAACCAATCTTCGGATTGTTGACTGCTTTACCTTTTTAACATTTTGTACCGTGGATGGCGGAGGGTCATTCAACACCGTTTTATCGATCTCCGTGAAATTTCGCAGATATACCGTATGTAATCTTTCACGTACAGTGAAGAGAGGAAATAGAGAGGGGACAGCAAAAGATGGCCAAAGAGCGGGCCAGGAAATGACAGAGGCAAGAGGATGGATGCGTGGGTACAGAGGGGGGAGGATAAGAAGGCGGAAGAGGAGGACGACGAGGAGAAGCAGGGAGAGGTTGGCAGAGGGGAAGGACAGGATGGAGGAGTACGTGGACTAACGGAATGTTATAAATACCTGACCAGCGCTGGTTTCTCAGTAGCTAGTACAGAGAGAGAGGAAGCTATGAGATAGGCATAGTGTTAGGGGAGGTGATGGGCAGAGAGATTAAGGTGTGGAGTATAAGATGTATGTCCAATTCCCGTCTATATTTAGAAATTGAGAAGCATTGCCGGGTTCCTACTTCTTACGTCATATTATCGAATATCTAAGAAGATTTCAAGAAGTAATCATATGTATTTCTCAAAACGTTATCATTATCTCCAAATTATCTACTACAGCCTATGAGGATCATAAATTCATGGACACTCTAAGTTCTACAATCCTTCGCAAACATTAGACTCTTTATTTACACTGTTTTACAGAAAACTGACACTTTGTTGTAGTATGAAAATGTGTTACAAATTGCGAAACGTGATATATGACAAACAAATACAGTAGAAAGTCGACTGCTCTGAATAACTGGTGGACATGGGTTTTGGAAAACAAGTAGTTCATTCAGATAATCCAACTTCATCCTTTTATTTAGCAACAAAAACTACATATACTGTATTTATAACAACATCAATCTAGTTTATTATTGCAAAGGTAAGTACAGTAGGAATGTACGTAGCACACACAGGTAAACGAAAAAATGTAATAAATATGCATTATGCATGTATGGATGTGTAACGAATAAACGCTTTAAAAAAATAAATAATTCGGACCTATCTAAGCAAGCCCACCTGTTTACAAGCAGGTAAATCATGCACTTTCTTTCAAAATGTTTTTTGTTTGTATAGCTTATGGGACTTAACTATGGGGCCATCAGTCCCTAAAATTACAAAGTACTTTTGACCTAGCTAATACTAAGGACGGCACAAATATCCATGCCCGAGGGGGGATTTGAACCCCCGACCGTAGTGGCCGTGCAGACCGTGACTGGCGCGCCGCAGTCCCCTCGGCCACCGCGGCCGGCTTCAAAATGTTCAAATTTTTGTAAATCTATCGGACCAAACTGCGTGGTCATCAGTCCGTAGCTTACAAACTACTTAAACCTAGGTAAACTAACCTAAGGACAAACACACACGTCCATGCCCCAGGGAGGACTCGAACCTCCACGGCCAGCAACCGTGCGCTTCGCAGCGAGACGCTTTAGACCGCTCGGCTACTCCACCGCGGCGCACTTTCTTTCAGGACATGTATCTGAAAGTGGTTTCTTCACATTGAGCTGTAAATCATCGCAAAATCAGTGTCAAAAAACGTAAATGCTGCAGAAGCACAGTATATTTTCATCTTCATTTTCTGGTCCCCTAGTTGGCGAGATGTTGGCGGCGTCAGCAAATCAGTGACGAGGTTTACAATTTCCCTATCCTGCTTGATTTGGTGCCCTAAATGTGGATCGTCGACATCAATGCCGGATATCTCTCTCGCAGCTTGGAGGCCGACTTTTGGCGCCTCCGCCCCCCCCCCCCCCCCCCCCACCCGCTGGGATTCCACACTTTGGCGGCACAACTCCACTCGGCGTAGCTTCTTTTGCTTCCCTTCCCAGATCGTCACCTCACTCAACACTCACTTGCATAATACCGTTTCGATAAAAACAAAACGGCTGGAGATTAACATTTCTGGAAGGACTACAATTGCTGAACGGTTACTAACAGAAGCCAGCGCAAAGCAGCGAAGGAAGTTGTATCACCTGGACATCTAATGACTGTAAGTATGTGGTATGGTCCTAATTGTGTAAATGCTGCCTACAAACTACTGGGTTTGTGTTTCGAAAACCCCAAAAGAAGCTTAAGATACGTCATACCTGCTTCCTAAAGTCTAGCATGGGGGAGGACCCGTCATGATTTGGGCTGATGCTTTCATTGCACATTTTCTTAATTTTGATGACTTATGGAGACATTTCATCCATGTGTTTTTGCTTGTTTATGTACCATTTTGTGTTTTCACAAAACTTCTTACTAATCATGTGATACAACACAACAGGACACATTCAACCATATGATTTTTTTTTTTTTTTTTTTTTTTTTTTTTTTTTTTTTGTGGGTGTGTTTCAAAGTCATGTATGTTCTATATTTATGATTTGTCTATCTATGTTTCTTTGTAAATTTTGGATTGTTATATATATTGTCCCAATCCCGTGGTCTCACCAGCCACATTTGCATCTCCATTGATTAATTTTTTTTTTTTAATAGGAATTAGTATTTTACAATGTCTTTCTTTGGTGTTTTTTGTATTTGCTGTGTTTCAGTGACATGCCCCAGCTGTCTATGTTGCCCATAAGGCAACCACATGTTAGCTTACAAAAGTTTGCTATCTCTGATGTAATATAATTACCTCAGCCTACATCAAAATTTTCAATTAACAAAGGGGTGATGAAAGACGACCGTCTGTCGTCTTCCATATAGGTATTTTTTTTTTTTTTTTTTTTTTTTTATAAAATTGTAATTTATTTGATATCGCTAGATTAGCGTTTGTTTAAAACTAGAACCTCACTCTTTTCGAGGCATGAGGAATAGCATTTTTATTTCATGTTTTAAAATATTAGTTTCTGAAATGTTAGTTAATATTGCTATGATTTTGTTATTTTAATAATTTATTATTGCCCCTGTGAGAATGTGTACTTGTTTTACTTTTAAGTGGATGTGCCAAGTAGTATTAAATGGTTTACTGAGTCAAATGCCTTGCTTAAGTCAATTAGAATGGCATGAGCAGATAACTTTGATTTGAATGATGTTTGTATAAAAGAGACAATGTCTTCAACTGCTTTCACTGTTGGTAATTTTGACCTAAAACCGTATTGCGATTCAGTTAGTATATTGCTTTCAGATAAATGTCTGCAGATATCCTGTTTATGCAGTATTCTATTGTTTTGGAGATTGACTACCAGTGAAATGGAACAATTAGTATTAGTGCGTAATTTATTACCCATTTTATGAATACCGACAACAATTCTTCTTTTTAGACACACTGGAAAGTTTATTAATATGCAGAGAAGGTTTGTTACAAGATCCGCTATTTTTTCATCACAAAATTAGATAGGGCATAGATGTCCTCAGATTTTGCACTTCCTAGTTTTGTTATTGATTTAACCACATCATATACTTGTATTTGTGTCCACTTGAAAGTTGGGACAGTACTGGCATAGTTTTGAAGAAACTGATTTTCAGAAATGGGGTCTAGATTAGGAGTGAACGCTGAGGTGGAAATAAGTTCATCAGAAGCTACGATGGTAGTGGTGTTTCCTGAATTGACAAAAAATTGATTACATTCATCTGCTGTGATACTGACAGTATTGATGATTTTTTGTACAATTTATGTCCATTCCCAAGCTGCCTTACATCTATTATTTGAATTGTCAATGTAATAGTCATTTTCTCTGCATTTGGCTGTTTTTATTTGTAATCTATGATGTTTTTTAAGGTTATTGTAAGTGGCTTTGTCTACAATACCGCTTTTTACTTTTTCATAGCAATTAAGTACTGAAAGTCGTAGTTTCATTAAGTCAGGGAGAAACCATTTATTTTGTGTCGGGTGTCTGGTTCTTCTGACTTTATTTTGTTTTTTGATCTTGGGGCAACAAATGTTAAATTTTTTAGAGATAGTGCTGAAGGCATCGTCAACATGTTTGGAAGAGAGTAAGACAGTATTCCAGTCTACTAGTTTTAGTTTCTCCCTATAGGTGTTCGTATTCTTATCAGTTAATAACCGAACATACCGGCAAGGAACTTATTCTTTGCCTACATGTAATTTCCCAGTAATTAATTTTACCCATATACCTTTATGGTCTGATAGGTGATCAATATTACATAATTCTAGTTGAAATGCACTTTTATATTTGTAAGGAGTTTATCAATGCAGGATTGAAGCCTTGTGGGACCCTCATTTGTAAAGAAAAGATTATACGACCTTAACATGTTTGCTAAGTTATTAATTTTAGCTGTATTTTTTTCTAATATCAAAGTTAAAGTCGTCAAAATATTAATATGCTGTATTTGGTATATTTCTGTACCCGGACAATAAGCTTCAGTAAATTTATCTGTATCATTGGCAGGGGTATGATATACAGAAACAATTACAAGTCTTACTGTGGGTAGAAGAATAACAGCTGCTTCAAAAATACTTTTAATACATAAGTCATTAATGTCCAGAACAATACATCTTAGGTCTAAATCATTGCTTATATATATAGAGGAACCTACACAATCATTGGGTCTACAGTAACTTGTAACTGTATGAAAACCTGCTGGAACATACAATTTTATGTCTTCTTCTTTTAGCCAATGTTCATTTAAGCACAGTATCATTCTTCTATTAATTTTCAAAAGGATGCCAAGTTCATCAGACTTATATTTCAGTGACCAGGTATTTAAATGTACAAATATAATAGAGCCGTTATTACAAGGAGAAAGATTTATTGTGTAATGGGGCAAGGAGGAACATTGAATTGTCTAATATTGCTGTCGTTATTCAATTTGCTACAAAATGCAATCCACCATTCTTCCTTCTTTTTCTTTAAAATATGTTTAACTTGGGAATATATCTTTTTTTTGTATTGTAAGTACTTATAGAATGATTGGTTTAACAGGTATTCTGTCAAGCCATTCTTTTCTTGCTTTCAGTGCTCTCGAATATTCTGCATCCCACCAAATGACTGGATTTTTCTTTACTTTCTTTGGTGTTTTCTAACAGGTATTGGTTGGGAAGCTGCCTTATTCTTGAGGTAGATAAATAATTTATATTGATCCTCTAAATTGTTGTTGTTGTTGTTATGGTCTTCAGTCCAGAGACTGGTTTGATGCAGCTCTCCACCCTACTCTATACTGAGCAAGCCTTTTCATCTCCTCATAAGAAAGGCAACCCACATCCATTTGAATCTGCTTACTATACGCGTCTCTTGGTCTCCCTCTGCGTTTTTTACCCCACACACTTCCCTCCAATGCTAAATTTACGATTCCCCGATGTCTAAGAATGTGTCCTACCAAGCGATCCCTTCTTTTAGTCAGGGTATGCCAAAAATTCCTTTTCTCACCAATTCTGTTCAGTACCTCTTCATTAGTTATGCGATCTATCCACCTAATCTTCAGCATTCTTCTGTAGCACCACATTTCAAAAGCCTCTATTCTCTTCCTGTCCGCACTGCTTATCGTCCATGTTTCACTCCCGTACAAGGCAACACTCCACACAAATGCCTTCAGAAAAGACTTCCTTACACTTAAATTAATATTCGATGTTAGAAAATTTCTCTTTTTCAAAAATGCTTTTCTTCCCTTTGCCATTCTGCATTTTATATCCTCTGTACTGCGACCATCGCATGTTATTTTACTAGCCAAGTAACAAAACTCATCTACCACCTTCATTGTTTCGTTACCTAATCTAATTCCTTCAGCATCGCCTGATTTTCTAAGACCGCATTCCATTATTTTCGTTTTGCTCTTGTTAATGTTCATTTCATACGCTCTCTTCAACACACTGTCCATTCCATTTCACTGCTCTTCCAGGTCCTTTGCTGTCTCTGATAGAATTACAATGTCATCAGCAAAACGCAATGTTTTTATTTCTTCCCACTGAACATTAATCCCTATTCCAAATTTTTCCTTGCTTTTCTTCACCGCCTGCTCGATGTACAAATTGAATAACATCGGAGAAAGGCTACAACCCTGTCTTACTCCCTTCCCAACAGATGCTTCTCTTTCATGCCCTTCGAGTCTAATAACTGCGGTCTGGCTTTTGTACAAGTTGTAAATAACTCTCCTTTCCATATATTTTACCCCTGCTGACTTCAGAATTTGAAAGAGTGTATTCCAGTCAACATTGTCAACTGCTTTCTCCAAATCTACAAAAGCTACAAATGTAGGTTTGCCTTTCCTTAATCTATCTTCTAAGATAAGACGTAAAGTGAGTATTGCCTCCCGGGTTCCTATGTTCCTCCTGAATCCAAACTGATCTTCCCCGAGGTCAGCTTCTACCAGCTTTTCCATTCTCCTGTAGATAATTCGTGTTAAAATTTTGCAACCATGACTTTGATAAGTCATGGTTCTGTAATTTTCACACCTGTCTGCGCCTTATTTCTTTGGAATGGGTATTATTACATTTTTCTTAAAGTCTGAGGGTATTTCGCCTGTCTCATACATCCTACACACCAGTTCAAATAGTCTTGTCATGACTGGCTCTCCCAGTGACTTTAGTAGCTCTGAGGGTATGTCATCTACTCCTGGGGCCTTGTTCCGACCTAGGTCTTTCAAGGCTCTGTCAAATTCATCTCTCAGTATAGTATCTCCTATTTCATCTTGATCTTCTTCCTCTTCCCTTCCTACAACATTGTCTCTAAGTTCATTTCTTTTGTAGAGCTGCTCTATGTACTCTTTCCACCTTTCAGCTTTCCGGTCTTTGCTGAGAACTGGTTTCCCATCTGAGTTCTTGATATTCGTAGAGTTGCTTTTCTTGTCCCCAATTGTCTCTTTTATTTGTCCTGTAGGCGGTATCTACTTTTCCCTTTCTTATACATTCTTCTGCAGATTTGCATTTGGCTTCTAGCCACTCCTGCTTAACCATTTTGCATTTCCTGTCAATCTCATTTTTTAGTCGTCTGTACTCCATTTTACCTGTTTCATTACTGCATTTTTATATATTCTCCTTTCATCAATTAAATTCAGTATTTCCTGTGATATCCAAGGATTTTTTTGTAGGTCTTGCCTTTCTACCTATTTTGTCCTCTGCTACCTTCACTATTTTATCTCTCAATGCTACCCATTCCTCTTCTACTGTTTTATTCCCCCCTGTTTCTGTGAATTGTTACCTAAATCTCCCTCTGAAATTCTCCAGAACTTCACTTTCCTTCAATTTATCTAAGTCCCATCTCATTATTTTCCTACCTTTCTGCAGTTTTTTCAGTTTCAGCCTACAGTTCATGACTAACAAGTTATGGTCAGAGTCTATATCTGCCCCTGGGTATGTCTTACAGTTTATCACCTGGTTCCGGAATCTTTGTCTTACCATTATAAAATCTATCTGATACCTTCCGGTGTCTCCTGGTCTCTTCCATGTATACAACCTTCTTTTGTGATTCTTAAACCACGTGTTTGTTACGATTAAATCATGTTCCGTGCAAAATTCGACCAGGCGACTTCCTCTTTCATTCCTCCTGCCCAGTCCCTATTCACCTACTATTTTTCCTTCTCTTCCTTTTCCTACTACCGAATTCCAGTCTCCCATAACAATTAAGTTTTCCTCTCCCTTAACTGTCTGAATAATTTCCCTTAGCTCCTCATATATTTCTTCGATCTCCTCATCATCGGCAGAGCTAGTTGGCATATAAACCTGTACTACTGTTGTCGGTGTTGGTTTCGTATCTATCTTGACAATGATAACGCGATCACTGTGCTGCTCATAGTAGTTTACCCGCATTCCTATTTTCTTATTCATTATCAGTCCTACTCCTGTGATACCCCCAACTGATTTTGTATTTATAATCCTGTACTCACCTGACCAGAAATCCTGTTCATCCTGCCACCGAACTTCACTAATCCCCACTATATCTAACTTCAACCTATCCATTTCCCTTTTTAAATTTTCTAATTTCCCTACCCGATTAAGGGATCTAACATTCCACGCTCCGATCCGTAGAATGCCAATATTGTCTTTCCTGATGACAACATCCTCCTGAGTAGTCCCCGCCCGGAGATCCGAATGGGGGACTATTTTACCTTCGGAATATCTTACCCGAGAGTATGCCATCATCATATTTTCATACAGTAGAGCTGCATGTCCTCGAGAAAAGTAACGGCTGTAGTTTCCCCTTGCTTTCAGCCGTTCGCAGTAGCTGTGTGGCAAAGCCACATTAGCTGATGTTACAAGGCCAGCTCAGTCAATCATCCAGACTGTTGCCCCTGTAACTACTGAAAAGGCTGCTGCCCCTCTTCAGGAACCACACGTTTGTCTGGCCTCTCCACGGATACCCCTCCGCTTTGGTAGCACCTACGGTACGGCTATCTGCATCGTTGAGGCACACAAGCCATCCCACCTCGGCAATGTCTGTGGTTCATGGGGGTGGCTAAATTGTTATGTATTGTTAATTCCAATTGAATCTTGGCATTGGGCATCTTTTATTCAAATTTTCCTCTTACCTCTGTCTCACTGTCTAAGATAGGTGTTATTCCAAGTTTAATTTCAATGGGATGGTGATTTGAACCCAGTGTCTCATTCATCAGTCTGCTTTGGGAACACTGTTAACAGCGTTTGCAGATCTATATTTACACGCATTCCTGACACATGTGTTAGAATGGCATAGGCCAGGTGTAACGACAGTTGACTCACACAGTGGTCTCTCGTCGCCTGTTGCGGATTGTCGATAAAATAAAGTGTGTAGGCTGCAGTGTTCGAAATCTATAGTTTCTATGCAGACGTTGTACTTGAATCATAAGATGTCCTTGCTGATTTTTGCTATTCCCATCAGTAAATTCGATTTTTTTTATAAACAATATGTCTTCTGCTGTTGTTGTTGTGTTACACATCTGGACTTCGAAAAAGAGTTTGTTAAGATGGACACTCACAAGTTCGTTTTTGAGTTGCAGTGTTCGTTACCGTTACATCCCATTTATTATGTAACGTGCACTTTTTTTTTTAACACGTTTGTTGGCTGTTGTATATGTAGTCTAAACGAAGAGCGTGTTTGGCGGTATCATCACACACCTGTGGCAGATGAAATTCTTTATTATGTCTTACATGTAAATTCTGTAAACGTTACGATTTGTAATTGTATTACAATTCCTAACAGAATGTATCAAGATGTAGTATACATTTATTTTGCCTAGACACCCTAGATGTCGAACGACTTCAGAAAGACGGAACTGCCGGCCGCGGTGGCCGAGGGGACTGAGGCGCTCCAGTCACGATCTTCACGGCCACTACGGTCGGGGGTTCGAATCCCCCCTCGGGCATGGATATTTGTGTCGTCCTTAGTCTTAGCTAGTTCATAAGTAGTTTGTAAGCTTAGAGACTGATGACCCCACAGTTAAGTCCCATAAGTTCTACAAACATTTGAACTTGAAAGACGGAACTATTTTTTGGATAGTCCCAATCTTCGGTTTTGGTTAAAGTTGTTTTTAAATAATTCTCGATGAATGTATGTAGGTTATACAACACTTTGAGTATACAGACCCATAGCATTACACTGAATTTCTTTATGCTGTGTCTATATTTACCTGCAAAATTGCGTTCCATACGAGTTGTAATAGAGATTCGATGAATTATGTTACTTAAACCGTATGTACTGATTCCGAGGAAACAAAAAGTTCTTCCAGAAACTGTTAATGCAAAAACGTTGGTGGCTACAGTTTATACGCAAATTAGGAATTAAAAAGTAATTGAAGGCGTTTGCAGTGGCGAATGCGTACACACTTCCCTTGACATTACTGGTAATTGTTAAAACATTTGTTGTTGTTATTAAACATTGCTTATGAACATCATGATAGCTGCTGTTAACTACTTTTTCCGAGAATAAACGACCTGTACCTTCGGAAATTGTTACTATAAAAACATAGGTTGCCACAATTAAATTTTACATGCGACCTGGGGATTAAATAAAATGATTGGCAAATTTTTTAGTGTTGGATTGGGACAGAGTAATTCAACCTGTAGATCGGTAAGCAATAACTTTTGACTTAAAAAAAAAAAATGGGTATGGGGGGGGGGGGGGGGGGGAGAGTGGCGTGGGTTCGAGTCGTGGACTGAGTCGCGTAATGTCCGTCTTGGGGGTGGTAATCTCTATACCAAGTGAGGACTGTTGGTGGGGGTGATGGCAGGGATGGGTGGTGGCATGGGCGGTACTTACGCAAGTGCCCAATTGTGGAAGTGGCTGTTTACGACATTACTGTGTTAAGTGCAATTACATGTTCGATGTCAATCATCCTTAAGTGCGCTATTGTTCGAGTGTGGCCTGTGGTAGAGCAGTAGGAGGGGGGGGGGGGGTAACAGTACCTGGTGTCGATGACACTAACATAGACGATCGATTCTCAGTGGCCTCGTACCCCTATTGCTCCACTACTTTTAATGTCACAACTACTCATCTGTTTGTTTATGGGTATGCTGTGATCACGGCGTCAAGTGACTGCATTCGACATGTATGTAACGTGTCTGTTAATTTGTAATCTGATTTGGTATATCAGTTTCAATATGCGGTGTTTATTGCGGTACAAAGTGCAGGCATGGAGGTGGGTTCTTTCCTTGTCTCGGGGTGTGAATAAAACATCGGTTCTCCAATAAAGACATTCATTTAATAACCTTTAACAGACAGTGATATTCTCTTGGTGCGCCGGTTCTCGTACGTGACCTCACCACCGCGTTCTCGTACGTTGTGGCAGCCCATATTTTGCTGCTGGGGTGGCCGTAGCTAGTAGTTTGACGTCGTGTTGGCCGGATAACACGGTTATTTTTTAGCAGTTGCTGCCAGCGTCTCGATAATTGTTGCAGCACTACATACGGTGCAGTGTTTATCTGATTCTATTCCCTATGTGTCGCGAGTGCCTCCGTGACATGTGTTGACTGCTGGGACGGCTCGAGGTGAATTTACAGATGTCCAGGCATCGAACTAGCGATCTGAAGGCTCCGCGCCCTCGGCTACTGGACCTCCGTCTTCTAGTTCACAGCTGACTTTTTGAGTTAAGTCCGCATCCCTCCATTCTTTCCAGCCACCTGTGTAAGTGCGACATCTTTTTGAACAACGACTTTCTTCTTGTCTTTAACTCCTGGTTGCTAGTGTTCGACAGCTTCCGTGCACTGCTCTGTCGTGACAGATGGGCTTGAACCATGGCGACTGAGTGACTGACCAAATCTATCATTGATTGACCATCGACAGAAAGACTCAACTTCTAAATCACTGTGTGACAGCGAAATGTCTGGCAGCATACTGCATACTGAATGACAACTCTTCCATCTTCTCCAAATTTGTCTGATCGTCCTGCTCATGTGAAGCTTCTGGAAAAGGTTGCTAACCTTTCGCTCATTGAACCAAATATGTCACACTGCTCAAGAACATGAAGGCAGGTGAATGTACTTGGTTGGTGGCTTGTGATCACGTTCGGCGGTTGTCGCAACACATGAGTATTCCGTCAATGTCCTGATGGCTGTATAGTCAGCTTCTGGCCTATAGTCACGTTTCTTCGAGATCAAGAACACGTGAATGTACTTAGGACGATGGCCCGTGGTCACGTTTGGCGTTATTGTGACAGGCCAACGTCCTCTACTGACTTAAGCTTCTCGAACGTTTTTCTAAATTGCACTAAGTTTTATGCTTTATAAATTCTACTTTAAACAACTACATGGTTTGTTACACATATATGTTCGTCCATCATTTTATTCTTTAATTATTGTCACTTCAATTTGATTATTTATTAAGCATTCAATATTCTCACTTTTATTTTACTATTTTATTCACCAAATACTGATTAACAGGCGATTCGGTTACGAAAGTCGATGGCAGTCGACCTAAATTCACCCTCTGGTAACTTTTGGCACTCGTGGTATTTAGGGCCGAATGGTGTCCCACAAAGATCCATCTTATGGCCTTTGCTTTTTTGTGTATATTAATTTGGTCTCATTAGTTACACTGCTAGAAGCAGAGTTCGTTTTAATCAAAATATCCACGGGTGTACTGCCGGTCTATAGTGTCCAACGGGCACAATATTTCGGCGATCATACATGTCGCCATCATCAGGTGAACTGACGGACTGAGCTCCTGGAAACGCGCCGGCACGGAGATCCGCACGCTACGGCGTCGCAAATTTGTACATGGAGAATTTCGAGGAGGAAGCCCTGGCATCATCTGAATGGAAACCTACTTGATTTTTCCGTTACGTGGACGACACTTTCGTCAACTGGCCACATGGTATGGATAAACTCCTTGACTTCCTTACACATCTGAACTCCATACACCCCAACATCAAATTCACAATGGAGACTGAAACTGAGGGTAAATTGCCGTTCCTTGACGTCTTGGTCAAGAGAAGAGCTGATGGCACCCTGGGTCATAGTGTATATCGGAAGACAACGCACACTGATCTGTATTTACACGCAGACAGCAGTCACCACCCTTCACAGAGGAATGGGGCACTTAAAACTCTAGTGTATAGGGCGCGCACTATCTCCGACGCAGAGAGTCTACCCCAGGAATTGGAACACCTGAGAACTGTATTTCGAAAAAATGGGTACTCAGAGTGGCAGATTCAGCGGGCTCTCCGCCCAACCACTACAACACAACCTGTGGAAACGGATGAAAACACGAGGGAGGATTTAGGCACTGCGTTCGTTCCATATACCGGCGCACTCTCGGGGAAGATCGCCCGAATTTGGAAAAAAAAAAAAAAAAAAAAAAAAAAAAAAAAAAAAAAAAAAAAAAAACACCAGGTTGGAACTGTTTTTTGTCCGCCGAATAAAATTCGTGCACTGGTGGGGAGCGCTAGAGATGATCTCGGTTTGAGGAAGGACAGCGTGTACCAGATTCTGTGTCAGTGTGGAAAGTCATATATTGGACAGACGATGCGTACCGTCGAGGATCGATGCGTTGAACACTAGAGGCACACACGATTGATGTATCCGAGTAAGTCGGCGGTCGCTGAACATTGTTTGTCGGAGAATCATGCGATGGAGTATGAACGCACTAGGATTCTGGTAGAGACGTCGAGATACTGGGACTGCTTCGTCAGAGAGGCCATTGAAATTCGCACAAGTGACGACCTCATAAACCGTGACTGTGGCTATAATCTTAGCAAAGCTTGGGAACCAGCGATTGGGTTAATTAAGAGTAAATCTAGCAAACGTAATGAAGTTGCGACCATGGCGGACAGAGCCCTCACACCGACGTCATCTCAGACGCCGTCGCAATCGGTTCCACTGCGCGGCCACGGCGCGGGGCGCGGACCGCGGAGGGGTCGCTCCGCGGGCCGGGGTATTTAAATCGCCCGCTTCCGGGCTAGAACCCAGTTCTCTTCGAGCAGCCGTAGCGTGCGGATCTCCGTGCCGGCGCGTTTCCAGGAGCTCAGTCCGTCAGTTTACCTGATGATGGCGACATGTATGATCGCCGAAATATTGTGCCCGTTGGACACTATAGACCGGCAGTATACCCGTGGATATTTTGATTATCAAATACGCCGGGAGAAACTGAAGAATCACAGAGTTCGTTTTGTTTGCAGATGATACAAATATTCCAATAAATAGCATGTTGTGCATAGGTCTAGAAAGGACTGCTAATAATATGTTTATGGACATTAATAAGTGGTTTCAAGCCAACTCATTCAAATTAAACATTGAAAAGACTCACTACATGCAGTTCAGAACAAGTAAGAAGTTTCCCTGCAGTAATGCATAAAGTATGAAGAAGAGCAGACGGAAGAGTTTGATAGCACCAGTATTAAATTCCTGCGATTACAACCTTATAATAAATTTAGAAATACCTTAACAAATCTGTATTTGCAATTCGAGTATTAGTCGTCGTAGGTGACACAAAAATAAAAGAACGTACATACTTTGCTATACTTTCATTCCGCAATGTCATATGGTATAATATTCTGGGCAACTCGTGCAGTCCAACAAAAGTTTTCAGAGTTCAAACGCGTGTAATTCGTATTTTTTGTGCAGTAAATACATGGACATCCTTAAGAAGCCTCTTCAAAGAATTGGGTATACGAACTACTGCCTGTGAGCATATTTTTTTCTTAATGAAATTCGCGGTACATAATATAGCCACTTTTCCGACAAACACTTCAGTTCATGCATACAATACTAGCAACAAAAACTATCTACGCGAGGACTTAAAAACCCTTACTTTAGCTCAAGAAGGGGTCCGCTACTCATGAACACACATTTTCAATGATTCTACAGCAACCGTACAAAATTTACCTACAAATAGAGATCAGTTTAAGAGGAGCCTGAAAGAGTTACTAGTGACCAACATCATCTACTCCACTGACGAATGTTTGAATAGAACCAAATGATTAACTGCATGTATTCATGCTACTAATTTTATTATTTAATCTTGTAAATAATAATAGAAAATGAAATCCACGAGGATTTCCTTAATACGGGCCTGCGACGAAAGTGCAGTCTATAATTTTGCAATGAATACATCATGACTTTGCAATATGTTACCCGTGAAAACATTTACGTCCACATCACCGTTACGTGTACAAAACGTAAAACGCAAAGTAATTTTTTTTTTAAATTGGCTGTTTGAACGCCACTTCTGATTAGCAGTCTTCATCCCGTCATTCATTACACCATTGCTAACATCTACACGACAAGCAGTGGTAGCAATGTGCACGTAATCTGCATTTATCCCATAATTCGCAAATTTTATGGAAACATGAAGAGATGAAGACTTACCTATTCGTAATTTAAAGCAGTATTTTGTACGTCATATAATAAGCATTAATGTTTTTGTGTTTCAATATTTTCAATATATGACATACTTAGATAAAAAATAAATAAATAAATAAATAAAGGACACTGTAAGTATAATTCGCCATAATTTTGTCTTCCGAGGTTGGCACTGCTGGACGGCTGAGACAACTGTTGCCGGTGCGGGAAAGGGTAGCGTCTGTGATTTTTGGTTTGAGTATGTGATTGTGATGTGTTGATCGGTGGTAACAGATTTGGTTATAGTAGATTAGAGAAGTATGGATAGTGATTCTGCTCGTGTGTTAATTGACATGATTTCGAAAGATATGGGTGTGTACAGCGACATAGTGAATGTTGTAGGCGCTCTTTACATAGGAAAGATCGCTCTTTCTTTATTACTGAAAATAGTAAAATATTGTCGACTTTACGTATACTGTAGTATAAATGGAACCAGGAATTTGGTGAAACAGTACGGGGAATGGGCAGGTATCTACAGCTTTATTACATTTTGATTCGTTTAAAAATTCAGTATCAAACTGTCAGTGTGAAGTGCATTCCTTTTGGTACGCGCAGTTCTTTTGCAAGTGTTCCCTGTTACATGTTGAATAAAAAATTGCAGTTGACAGTAGTAAGATTAAAGCTTGTGTGTCCAAATTTCGACGATAATGTTGTAATTCTTACGATTGTGAATTTAAACTGCATTTGTTATGTGTTAGAAAATACAAGATTTATGGAATGAATTTGTTTCATAACTATTCATTTATAACCAGGAATCATATGCAATGTGTGTAAATAAAAATAATAAATCCAGGTCTTATTAACTCCAATGTGATCGTTTAATTTACAGTACCTACTTTCAGAGGTGTTTTAGCCAAATATGTTCATTCTGTGTGTGATCCAAAACAGTAAATGTCTACCGATATTATATCATTTGTTTTGTTAGCTTTAGATGAATAGACATAGGTTATTTCTCATTTGTTAATACACGTTTGTCAAGTAGCCTATCATAAAGATAAATGCATTTTTTTCATGTGTAAGGCTAGGATATGTCTGGTGTACTGTGAAGGTAATTTTCATTTATATTCAGTTCTGCTGTGAAATTGCATATTGTCTGTGACCTCCCCCAACTTTTCCTTTTAATGGCTACTCAGTTAATAAATAGCAATGAAGCTATTAATGATAACTTGAATGAAAGGGCATAATCCTACTAAACAGTATGTACTTGATGTGCTTGTCAGTTTGCTGTTATAGATAGGCCTATACCGGTAAAAAAATTATAGGTAACATTTATTCAGTCATCCATCATTAAACATTTGCTTGCAATTGATGTTGTCAGGAGTTGTATACAAAAAGCTTTATACATTTTGATGTTGCACATTTACATCCACAATGTTACATCATTGGGCCTATAACTAAAGTACACATAATAAATCAACTCAGATAGGCTTCATACATTAAGATTTAGGGGATTAGACATTGTTTAATTATTTGCCAAGTTTTGTACATGAAGCTAGAAAAGTACATCAAGAAGTTAAAGTTATCTGATGAGGTCATCTTTTGAACAGTTTTCAAAGTCTTTGAGTGTGTCAGAAGATTTTTCTTTGAACCATTTTAGTCTAATTTTAAAGAAATTAAGGGGGTTCAAATTTTACTTAAGATAGCAGTGGCATAATATGCTAAAGTTGGTTACAAAATGTTTACCTTAATAGTGCAATTAATTTACTGACCAGGTAAGGGTACATAAAAGAACCTGTCAACCACAGAGCAGGATCAGTATTGTTTATTTCATGGTTAACACAAGAGATTATTCCCCTAAATATATGTTGCGGAGTTTTCAAAGAATATTAAACAGTCATTGTCAACTTCACCACACTATGCCACCGCTACTGAAAGTAAATTTTTTCTGAAATAAGTCTTTTTCATATTTGATAGCTTCAGAACCATGGGAAATCTTTCCTTTGCTCTTTGAGTGTATTTATATCATTTCAAAAACTGAAAAAAAGTTACATTGTTTGTTCAAAGTACAAAGTTTCATGGTATACTGCTATACATGTCATTTAAAAATACTATAAATAATAGTTGTCCTACCACTGATCCTTGGGAAGACGTGTATATACCTGAAGGTAAAGCTGAAGTGCTCCTTATGTAATTATTGGGTGTGCAAGCTGCAAAATAGCTCCAACCACCAATTTCCAGCACTAGTTAGCTTGGGGGGGGGGGGGTGGCAAGTTAGTATGTACTGCCACTACCAGCAATCACTTTGCAAGGGTACAACTTCCTGGTGAATATACATACTTTCTTAGATTCTCAATAGAGCTTACATAGATCTCACTGTTAGGTTGAGAGTATTAATAATCTGAATTTCTGTTCAGAGCCAAGTGTGCATTGTAATTATCTGTGCTATTGTCAATTAAGAGGGGACTCTTAATTGCTCCTGTTTTCAATTATATTGGTGAGCAGTGGTGTAGCAAAACACCTTCTTCCTTGCTAAGACTGGCAGTGGCTCGATGAAAAGTGTAAGCTTGCTAAAGTTGACAGTTCTTTTGGTCTGACTTGGGAGGCCATTTTCATCTTTTTGAAGATATACTGTACTCTATTCCCTATAATAAAACAGACCTGATAGTTTTTTGGCCACGTGGTTTCATGTAGATGCAGTGGCAGTGGGTTTCAGTATCACAAAAATAGTACCGTAGTCGTTTGGAGTATGAACCATTGGTAATTTGGTAGAATCCGTGTACATCGAAGAAAACGGCATAGCCATCGATATATATCGAATATTCGATATAGTGTTTCTGAACCGGAGATTCGGGCGCTACGCGCCCTCACGTACTAAAAAAAAAATTTCTTGTTTAACCTATACCTAACCTTCTTAAGGCTACGCTACAGATCAATTTTTTTAAGTCAAAGTTAGGTTAGGTATAGTTAGGTTAGGTATAGGTTAAACAAGAAATTTTTTTTTTTAGTACGTGAGGGCGCGTAGCGCCCGAATCTCCGGTTCAGAAACACTATATCGAATATTCGATATATATCGATGGCAATGCCGTTTCCTCCGATGTACACGGATTCTACCAAATTACAGAACCATTTATTATTACCACAGCTACATCATTCGCAAGACTGGACAAATTATGTCACTGGTGCAAAATTAAGTTTATACAAATATACAAGAGAAAATCTACAATGTATGTACAATTAATACATAACAGCAATTTTCAGCAAGTTAATGTTCACTTCATTCACTTAATGGTGCATTGTTCAGACAGTCCAGCTTGGCGTTTCACTGTCGCTAAAACTGTGTAGTGCTTTTTGGGTAGATATTGTGAAATCTTCCTTTGAAATTTGCCCAATTCCGAGTACTGGAGTTCATTGCTTTGATGGTTGAACATCATAAAGTCTCTCTCTCTCTCTCTCTCAAAAGTATTTTCTGGATCCTGTAGAGTGGTTGCATAGTAACAGGCCGTAGAATATGGCTATGGAATAGTGAATAATACACTATTAACAAGTATTGATCTGTTGTCACAAATTTCAGTTTCCTTATGAGGTATATGACCTGTGATAGTTTGTCACATATGCGTGATGTGTGTTCTTTCCTGAACCATTTCTTTGTGATGTCAAACAGAACATCTGCTTCTTCTTGAGTCTTGGTGACATTGATGCCTCTTGACATCTGGGTTGTCATCTGCAAATTGTAAGTACAGTCCAAGTGAGCTTGTACGAGTTACAAAGGCAGGGAACATAAGTGGAGCTATTACCAAGCCCTGTGGCACACCATATTCCAATTTCTGTTCTTGTGACAGTGCTCCTTGAACTGATACAGTCTGCCTTCTGTTATCCAAATTGGATTTGAGGGCTGACAGAACAGTGCCTCCATATTTACTAAGTTTACTTATGAGTACTGTATGAGAAATGAAATTAAATACCTTACCGAGGTCACATAATGTTAGTGCCACAGATTCGTTTTGTTCAGAGCTGTGCAACATTGCCGCTTCATGTCACGTAATTACATTAGGCCATGCCGCTGATCGAGACTTTTACCCCAGTTTATTGCTTTCAAAGCGTTCTAGGATTGATCTTTCATTGCAGTCTCAATTACCTTGGCAAAGACTGGAATTATTGCAATTTGTCGGATGTTTGCTACCATAGCTGGGTACATTTTTTTATAATACACCTGCGGAGGTACTTATTAATTACCACTGTCAATGGTCCAGTAATTTTGAAGATTATTTCCTTGAGTAGGTTAGTGGACATCCTGTATATATCCTGACTATCAGAGGGCTTAAAAGATTTTTTAAAATTCATTATTTCCTTTTGTTGCAATTCCTTAAAGTTTATCATGCTGTACCTATTGTCATTTCATACAGCAGCCACAGGGTCAATGTTAGGATCAGGGATTGCACCTACTGTGTTTTCTACAATTTCAATAAACTAATTTTTGAAGTCATCTGTACTACACAGGTTTATGGGGGAGGTGATTTTCTTCCTGTATTCATTGATGGTCAATGTTGGTCAATTGTTAATGAAGTAAGAGACAACAAAATCAATCTCAAAAATACCAGCAACATACAGTTGCTTCATAATAATGTTAAAGTTAGTAATCGTCATTTAATGTGCAACATATTTAATGACTATTTCATAGATGATGTAGAATCAGACCTCTGTACAACAGATCAAGGACCATTGAAGTGAAGCCAGTCCAGATCTAAGTGAGCTGCATGAAGTAAATCTAAATGATGGCTGCAGGGTTGGCAAAAATCTGTTTAATTTAAAAAAGAACAAAAAAACACATTTTAAAACAATGTTGAAAACTCTGTTTTAAACAAATTACTGTGTTTATTTGAGAAATGTCGCGCCCACATATTTTGCACACCCTAGTTCTTAAATTAATTTCCCTACCTACTTTTCAATCCTGTCATAATTTGTAAATCATATACTTTAGCATCCAAGCTTTTTAAAAACAGGTTGAAATATCTTTCGTACAATTTTCTTGAAACTGTAAGGAATAAACATCTTTGTCCTGGCTATAAGCCACCAAACTGAAAACAAGTCTCAGATGAACTTCTTGCTGCTGTTTATAACAAGAAATGGCATGAGGTAAAACAATCTCTAACTGGCAAATCGGTATGTATGGTGCATGGCTTTAGGTGGTTGAAGTAATGTGCACAGTGACCCAAGTCTTTGTGTCTCAGTGACACTGTGGATGACTAGACATTTAACAGAAACGACTGACACTGAAGATAAATGTCACACTTCTGATTATCTTTTAGAAGTTGCAGAAAGATCAATTAAAAATTGTCAAAAATACAGGTGCAAAGTAAGAAGTTTTGTCACTGATAATGCTGCCAACATGGCAGCAAAAATGTTCAAATGTTTAAGCTTATGGGACTTTACTGCTGGGTCATCAGTCCCTAAACTTGTAAACTACTTACAAACTACCTTATACTAAAGACAGCACAAACATCCATGCCAGCGAGGGATTCGAATCCCCAGTCGGGAATGACTTCTTGCATCACAGCATAGCGCCTTAATGCACTCGGCTGCTCCGCTGTGGCCAACATGGCTAAAATGAGGGAGGAACTGGCAAAAGGAGACATAGAAGATGCCTTGTTGTCCAGCTCACCTGAATCTTTTGGCCGTGGTGGAGCGGCCAAGCGCATTGAGGTGCTATGCTCCAATGCGTGAGGCTGTTCCCCGCAGGGGGTTAAAATCCCCCCTCAGGCATGGATGTTTGTATTGTCTTTAGTAAAAGGTAGTTTGTAAGTTTAGGGACTGATGACCTCACAGTTAAGTCCCTTAAGCTTAAGGGAAAAAAATAATAATAAATGAATCTTTTCACACATGGCTTAGAGATAGCTGGTATTAAGGAACACATTAAGCAGATTTAGGTATTTTAAAATTACACATTCTACAGCAGCCAAATACAAACAAGCAGGAGGGACTGCTCTTGTTCTTCCTACAGATGTTCACTGTAATTCCTTAGCAGACTGTATAGTATATTTAAACAACTAGCATATAATAGCTAAAGTGTGCAGTGAAAACAGAAATGCAATTAGCTCAAATGTAATTGTCAAAGTAAATGATGTAAACTTAAAGCAGAATGTCAAAGATTATATGAAAACACTCAAAGCAGTGTCAGTTTCTCTTGATAAGGCGCATCATGATGATTGCACCATTGGAGAAGCAGTTGAAGTATGGTTGGATCTTAAATATTTTTTAAAAATGTAACAGCCCTAAACCTGGGGATCTGGCCCACTTTACAAAACGGTTTACTACTGCCTTGACAAATGCTCATTACTTAGCCAATATTATGGACCCTCACTTTCAGGGGGAAAGAATAAATGGAGTACGATGCTGCTAAGGAATATGCTACAGTTTACCATCCAGACACAATGCCAGATTTTATTAAGCTTAAAGCCAAATATTCACCTTATTTATTTACTCATGAAACTCTTGTGAACATAAAACCTATGGTTTGGAGGATGTCACTAAAAACAGTATGCACCTTGCAACATTGTCTGGCACAACAACTTGATAGTAGAAGATAAATAAGGAAGAGATACTTTCACACTAGGTATATCATCAATTTTTCATTTTCAATTTACTTTTAACAAAAGTGCTTTCTTAACAAATCTTATGGTGTTTTTTAAAAGCAAACATTATCTGAAATTGCATCACAGCTCAATCAGTATGTTAGTGGTGACATACTTTGGTGCAGGTAGTCCACAGACCAGAAAAGTAACAGTATTTAGAGTAACCCAAAGGTGTGCACTGAATTTTGGCTACTTATGTTGTGACAAACTTAATCTTCTAATCAGGGTAACCAAATGAGTTGGAAACAAGTTGAGGCTATACACACATCATCATTTAAACTTGACTTTGTTGAATCTTTGTGTAATCTTGAACTGTTCATGCTAAATATCCCCCCCCCCCCCACACACACACACACGCACGCACACAAATTATTTGAATTTAATGTCACTTTACACTCAACAAATTAATGTCGAATTTCCAAATGGTCAAATTCTCTAGTTTATGTAAGAGATATGACAGACTGTTAGGAAATACTTCAACAATTGATAGAACAGTTTTGTAAGTTACATTATGACATTCACTGTATCAGTAATTGACATATAATACGGGAGTAATTAAGGGGTGTAATGTGCTTTTGAAATCTTTAAAATCCAATTCCTTGTGAATGTAAATGTAGTCGTTTAATATATATTCTAGGTGTCAATCAACATTACAGCACCTGAAAGAAAAGACTGCCTCAGTCATTGGAATACTCTGCATAAAATGGAAATGGAAACTCTGCCGAATATTCAAGAACTCAACATTAATCTGTTATACCTGAAATATGTTTGTTTCAGTATGAAGTCCTTTTCCCAGACACCCTTGTTTTACTTACTGGTGAAATTACTATATTGTATTGCCATAGCCTATGAAACTATAGCCATCGTGTTAGACCTCTGAACTGCTATAGATTCTGTTGAGTCTTCTCAGATGTTGGACATGAAACTCATTTACTGAACTGTTGTCACTGAAGGATAAAACCTTTCTACACTGGTCAAAACAATTAGGGGGCAGTTGAGATATCTAGGTTCTGAAGTATTATCATTGGCAGAATTAACTGAAATGATGTGATGTCTTCCCTCGGGGGCTCAGCATTAATTTGCTGAGAACGGGCTTGACGAACTCGGGGTCCTGAGCTTTGGGCTGTGTAGCACCAACAGTCCGCTACACTGTAAGTTCTGTGCATGCTTCAACTACCATTGTTCGGCACGACGGTGGAACATTGTACGTCTCAGAGCCGAGGGATCTTGGCTTAATTGCCTGGGTCATGAGGACGGTACAAACCTCTATAAAAAAAAACTTTGTCTCAAGGTGTGCTACGTGCTGAGGAGATGCATGGCTGTTGAGGTTGAACAGTTGCTAGAGAGCGACCTCTGACGATCCTGCGCAAATCAGTTGCATAAGGCTTACCCAGGCAAGTGGGGCTCTGCCTGGGTGGTCCTTATTTCCCTAGCTGCTCGTGGGACGAAAATGAAACGAGCAATTAATAGCGTGGGCGGTCGCAAAAACGCCATCTCTAAACATGGCAAAACTGAGTTTAATGTGTCAACCTATGACCCTAAGATGTTTCCTTCCCTAGCCACCCCTTGGGAGGAACAAAGGACCATTAATAAGTCAGAGCCATACTCGCCACAATATCTACTCTGTGAGTGTGCTGATGATGAATCCTTCACTTCTACTAAGCCTCAGTTCTTCTTAGACAACATTGAATCCAAGTTTGGTGAATTGGCATCATTTTCGAAAATGAGGGGTGGGGCTGTTCTGATACAGACGGTGTCCTCGGCCCAGTCGCGGGCATTACTTGCCTGCGACAGGCTGGGTGATACCCCGGTGAGTATCACGCCCCACAAATCCTTAAATATGGTCCAGGGTCTCATCTATGACAGATCTTTTGTCCCAGACCAATGAAGAGCTGCGAGCAAACCTGCAGTGATGAGGGGTCCACTTCATCCACCGGGTGTACAGAGGCCCTTAGGATAATAGGGTTGCCACCGGTGCTTTTATCTTGGCCTTCGAAGGCGATTCACTGCCTGAGAAGGTCAAGATAATGATCTACCGGTGTGATGTCAAGCCATATGTCCCCCCTCCTATGCGGTGTTTCCGGTGCTGGAAGTTCGGGCACAAGTCATCCCGATGTACTTCCAGCCCAACCTGCAGGGAATGTGGGCGGCCACCTCACCCGGACGCCCCATGCACACTACCTCCTCTATGTGTGAATTGTGGGCAACATCACCCGCCATGCTCGCCGAACTGCTCTGTTTTACATCGGGAAAGAAAAATTATGGAAATAAAGACCCTGGACTGGCTGACCTTATCTGAGGCACGTAAGAAATACGAGCGGCTCCACCCTGTCCGTATGGAAACGTCTTTTGCCAGTCACAGCAGCACCAGTTTCCTTGCGACCTGTGAAACCACCGGTGTTGTCTCTTCCTGTGGGCCCTATGGGCCGTCAATCTTCCACAATGGGTGGGGGCCCGTATCCATCTACCAGTCCTTCAACACCAGTGGGAGCAACTTCTCCCCCACCATCGGGGACACCAGTCCCCACTCTCCAGCCGGAGAAGAAACAGTTTTCCCCGGCCCCTCTTGCTTGGAAGGGGTACCTCGGGATGCTCCCTTCTGGGGATTCTCAGAGTGCGCCAGGGGATCCTAGCCTTTCGCTAAAGGATCCAAAAACTGCTGACCGAAGGGCTTCCAGCTCTTCGATGGTCCCTGATGTTGTTTCCGGGAAGCCCTCCCAGCCCTTAACACCAAAGGGCCAGCGAGAGGGAACAAAGAAGAAAGACAAAATGAAGGACACTTCAGTGGCTCGAAAGGAACGGTTACTCACATCTTCGGCCTCTGAAGCCGAGGTGGAGATCCTTGCATCCCCCGAGGATCTCGCCTTCCTAGGATCGCCAGAACCCATGGTTCTCGATCCTGCAGATTCAGCGGAGTTAGCAGGAAGTGCCCCTTCGGAATAACCATATCACCCCTTAAATCATGGCTATTCAGCATGCTGCAAAAGAGATCTCGCAGTGGAATTGCGGCAGTTTTTTCCGTCATCTGGCTGAGCCGCAGCAGTTGCTCTGCCGCTTCCCTGTGATCTGTCTAGCCGTGCAGTAAATGTGGTTCCCCGTCGAGAGGACCCCAGCCCTCCGAGGCTATCGGGGTTATTTTAAAAACCAAACAGTCTACGGCAGAGTTTCTGGCGGCGTCTGTGTCTATGTTCACGCCTCTCTCCCCAGAGCTGCTGTGTCTCTTCAAACACTTCTAGAGGCAGTCGCTGTTTGGCTCTGGCAGATTTTACCATCTGCTCTGTCTACTTTCCGCCAGATGCTGCTATCTCTCCCGTAGATCTCACTGCCTTGGTCGCCCAACTTCCCCCACCCTTTCTTCTTTTGGTTGATTTCAATGCCCACCACACTCTGTGGGGTGGCACACAGACCTTGGCCCGGAGTAGGGATGTTGAGAATCTCTGCCTTGTCAACACTGGTGCTCTTACCCACTTTAGCACAGCACATGGTACGTATTCTGCCATAGACCTTTCTGTCTGCAGCCCTGACCTCCTTCCACATCTCGCCATGGAGGGTCCATGATGACCTGTGTGGCAGCAACCGTTTTCCTAACTTCCTGTTGCTCCCACAGTGTTCGCCTGCCGACCGTCTGCCTTGCTGGTCCCTCCGTAGGGCCGACTGTCCAGCTTATTCCTCAGCTGCTGTGATCTCCTCTCCCCTTGCGGCTGATGTTGATGCCGCTGCTCAGCGGGTCACAGAGGCCGTCGTTTCTGCAGTCAAAATCTCTGTCCGCACCACACCCGGTTTGCTCCATCATACGTTGGTGCCCTGGTGGACACCGGAGATCGCTGAGGCTTATCCAGGAACGTGGGCGAGCGCTACAGCGCCACAGACGCTACCCTTCTTTTGAACATCTTTTAGCCTTCAAGCGTCTCCGGGCACAGGCCCGGCGTCTGATCCACCAAAGTAAGAGAGCCTCATGGCAGAAGTATGTTGCCTCCATTGGTTCCCGCGCCTCTCCTTCAAAGGTGTGGTGCAAGTTCGACGCCTCTTCGGGCACCGTGGGAATTCTGTGCCTCAGCATTCAGGGTACAGTCTGTACTGATCCTGTCGCCGTCACTGAGCACCTCGCAGATTATTTTGCACCTACCTCAGAGACTGCTGCTTATGGTACAGACTTTTGCACCCTTAAAGAGGGAACAGAGAGCCATCAGATTTACTTTCGAATGCGACGTCAGGAACCATACAATGTCCCATTTACTGAATGGGAGTTTGAAGGTGCCCTTGCTGCATGCCCAGATACCTCCCCTGGACCTGATCGCATTCAGTCAGTTTCTCCGACACCTATCAGCGCACTCCAAGCGCCAACTTCTCGCCCTGTTTAATCATATATGGCTTGAGGGTGTTTTTCTGTCCTCCTGGCGGGCTAGCATTATCATTCCAGTGATTAAGCCCGGGGCAGATCCGCAGCTGGCTGATAGTTACCGCCCGATCAGCCTCGTCAACGTTCCATGCAAGCTCCTCGGACGGTTCGTGAGTTGGAGGCTCGTGTGGATCCTCGAGGACCAGGGAGTCTTGGCGCCACAACAGGTGGTTGGGTTCCGTCAAGGCCACTCCGCTATCGACAATGTCGTGTCACTGGAGTCGGCAATCCGTACAGCATTTACTCGCCGTGAACACCTGTGGAAAGCATACTACACCAACTGGCGCTATCATATTCTGTCTACGCTTACGGGGTCCACTTCCTATATTCATTAAGAACTTCCTAGCATTGCATTCTTTTTGTGTTCATGTTGGTTCTTGTTTCAGCTCATCTCATTGTCAAGAGAATGGAGTCCCACAGGGTTCCATTCTTAGTGTTCCTTTATTTGTAGTTGCCATAAATGGTCTTGCTATGGCTGTGGGGTCATCAGTTTCTACCTCCTTGTATGCCGATGACTTCTGCATGTATTATAGCTCCTCCAGCATCGGCGTTGCTGAACAGCGGTTGCAGATAGCAATTCAAAAGGCACAGTCATGGGCGTTTGCCCACGGTTTTCAATTTCTGCATCTAAAACCCGTGTGATGCATTTCTGTTGATGTCGGGCAGTACACCCGGAACCCCAACTTTATTTAGCTGGAGACCTGCTACAAGTCGAAGAGACACACAGATTCTTAGGAATGTTGTTTGATGACCGTCTCACCTGGGTGCCGCACCTTCGCCAGCTAAAACAAAAGTGCTGGTGACACCTCAACATCCTACGCTGTCTCAGCCACACTGTTTGGGGAGCCTCATGCCCAACGCTCTTACAACTTTATAAGGCCCTCATTCAGTCACGCCTAGACTGGCTGCATGGTTTACGATTTGGCTGCGCCTTCAGCACTGCAGGCATTAGACCCAATTTTACACTGTCGTGTTCGTTTGGCGACGGGGGCTTTTCGCACAAGCCCTGTGACAAGCCGCCTCATCGAAGCTGGAGTCCTCCCGCTGCGGTTCCCAGGCAACACCTGATAGCTCCCACAGCTCTGTGGAAATCTTCACTGTGGCCGATCCGCTGAGAGTCGGTTCTCCTCTGCTGCCTCCGCATTGGGCACTCGTGGTTAACCCACGGCTATCTCCTTTGCCGTGAGGCCGATATGGTGTAGTGTTGACAGTGGCCCATCTTTTGATGGATTGTCCAATTTTAGCCAACTTGCGGCAATCTTTTAAGCTCCCAGACGCACTACCCTTAGTGTTAGGCGACACCGCCTCTATGGCTAACACAGTTTTATTCGTGCTGCTGGTTTTTGTGACTCTATCTAGTGGTGGGAGCTGTAGCCTGATATTTTAGGCCACCACCAATCCAGCACTTTTAAAGACTCTTTCAGACGCTTGTGTGAAATACCTAGGGGTTCTTAGTGTGTGCAGTAAGGCTGGCTCATCCTATTTTATCTTTGTGATCAGTCAGCCATGGTACTCTGCTATCCAGTTTTAGTTGAGTTCCTGTCTTTGTTTTACCAATTGTGTGTCTTCGTTTTGTATTGTCAGCGACTTCTCCATTGTCAGCCTGTCCTTTTTGTGCATTCCCATTTTCAGAGCTTTGTTTTATTTTTATGTTCTTGACAGTGGCCTCTGATCTAGGAACAGCGGACTGATGACATACCTGTTAAGTCCCCTCAAAAAAAAAAAAAAAAAAACATCAATGTGAATCTCTGTCAGTTCTACGCAGTGTGGACAACAACATTAGGGCAACCGAAATAGTGGTAATAACAGAAAGTTGTTGCAGAGGGGGTTGGTGTTGACTTGGCTTTACTTTACCTAATTAATTACACAAGCAGGTGAGATCAGGTAATGTAGTGTGCAGGTAGTGCAATGCAACAACAGTGTGACTTGCCTGAAACTATGGCATGGAGAGCAATTGGATGGTTGGAAGCGGGACAGACTTAGAGGGAGGTGGCTACAGCTATTAGTGTCCCAAAGTGTAATTTCCAGGACCTGGAAACGATTTCACACAACAAGGACCATTAAAAGAAAGCAATGACAAGGTCATCTGTGGGTAACATCAGCAAAAGGTAACCATTATCTGCTGTTAACAGCCTGTTGAGACAGAGCTGAAAGCAACTCATATGCAACGCACCCTCCAGGCAGCAACAGGCTGTGCAATATCAACACACAGTCCGTTATTGCCTTCGGGAATGTGGCCTGTATGCTCTGAGGCCTATGGTGTGTGTGTGTTCCATTAAACCCACAACACAGTATAGCCCACAGAAACTGGACAGAGGAACATCAGAATTAGAGCTGTAACGAATGGCACTGTGTTCTTTTCGCAGACGAGTCAAAAGTTTGTGTTTATCCAGACAATTTTTGTTCCCTCATCTGGAGAGAATATGGGAATCTGAACAATACTGAGAAAAATGTTTAGTCCAAACATACTTTCTGTGGTACAGTCATATATTTCATGGGCAAAGCATGGTGCACCAGACTTGGGGATTGAAACCTTGACATGATGTTCTGTTCTATTCTCAAAGTCTTGTCAACAATGCCTACCGCTCATGAAATTAAATGGCTGTAATCCAGAACATGTTAAAAATTTACTTTTTGTATTTTTACACAGTTAAAATAAAAATAAAATGAATGTAAAACAGCCAACAAGCCCTGGAACCTCTTGCAAATAAATTTTGTTTTAATTGCTTTATAATGAGGACCAAGGAGTCAGTGAACTATTTTGTGAAAGGAGGCAATAGAATCTGTTATAAGCTACCTTCATGCATATTTCAGTAATGAAGAGGGGCAAGAGATAGCTCAACTGTTCTGTGTTAGAAGCTTGGTTCCACTTCCATTAATTTACGTATGACCAAAGTACATTTGTCAATTATGTCACATTTGTAGGGGTTTGACAATATTTTCAATTTTAATATAAGCTGTGTGTTAGGTTGAAAACAAAATTTTTATATGCACAATGAACAAACTTGTTTATATTTTCAGTGGTTACTGGTGCAACTGATGGTATTGGACGTGCTTATGCATTTGAATTGGCAAAACGTGGAATGAACATTGTTCTTATAAGCCGTACTTCAAGTAAACTGCAGAATGTGTCAGAAGAAATAGGTGAGTGATATGAAGAATTTGATTGTTAGGAGAGAACTGTATAAATTGTGTAAATGACACATTGTTTAATTAGTGACAGGTAACTTTTTCTTTTCAATTGTACAGAACATTATTTCTCCTGGGTTAAATGTGTGAAGAAATATCTTCTGTTTTACAGGTATTTTACATTATTTTAATTTATTTTTTGTTAAATTCTACTGTTAAAGAGAACTTTCACCCCATGCTGCTGGTTATCTGTATTTATTTTGTTTTTCTTATGTGTTCTCTACGTTTTGTTTCATGGGTGTGAAAATTTTGTGTGTGGAAGAAAATGAAGACCTGTGTAGATTAATGCAGTTTTTGAAGTTCTGTATCAGTTGGGAGAAAAAAAGTCACTAACTGCACTAAGCATAGGAACACATCACTAGTATTGTGATATTTATGCTACAAATTTTGCAGCATATCATTCAAAATATTGTTCATATTTGTAATATTCTGCATTGTATGCAAATCTAAATACTCCACAAGCCACCATATTTTGCGTTGCAGAGGGTACTTAATACCACTACGAGTTTAGGAGTGGAACGAAAAGGGGACTAAATAGACTGAGGGGAAAAATGAATACTTACATTATGTATCAAAAGTATGCGGACACCTACAAAAACATGTTTCTTTATGTTAGGTGCATTGTACTGCCATCTACTGCCAGGTATGACATATCAGCAACCTCAGTAGTCATTAGACATCATGAGAGAGCAGAATGGGAAGGAAATAGGCCATGCCTTTTTCAAAGGAACCATCCCAAATTTTGCCTGCAGCAATTTAGGTGGGTGTTAGGGAAAAACTAAATCTAGATGGCTGGAGGGCAACTAGAACGGTTGTACTCCCATCCATAAAATTAAGTGGCATCACATATCCCAATGGTTTCAGTTTCAATACTATCAAATATAAATAGCGTTCATAAAAACCTTCGGGAATTCCATTAATGTCCTCCGAAATTTGTCTTATTATTGGATCTACACTATGTGATCAAAAGTATCTGGACATCCCCAAAAAAATACTTTATCATATTAGGAGCATTGTGCTGCCACTTGTTGCCAGGTACTCCATATCAGCGACCTCAGTAGTCATTAGACACGGTAAGAGAGCTGAATGGGGCGCTCTGCAGAACCCACAGACTTTGAACGTGGTCAGGTGACTGGGTGTCACTTGTGTCAGAAGTCTGTATGCGAGATTTGCACACTCTTAAACATCCCTAGCGCCACTGTTTGTGATATGATAGTGAAGTGGAAACATGGACAGGTACAGCACGAAAACGTACAGGCTGATCTTGTCTCTTGGCTGACAGAGACCGCTGACAGTTGAAGAGGCTTGTTAACACATAAATTTCAAACTGCATTTGGAGCCACTCCAAGTACTGGGACAGTTAGGAGGGAGGTGAGAAAACTTGGATTTGATAGTCAAGCGGCTGCCCAAAAGCCACAAATCACACAGGTCAATGCCAAATGATACCTCACTTGGTGTAAGACGCGTAAGCAGTGGATGATTGAAAAACGTTGTGTGTAGTGACGAATCACAGTACACAATGTTGCGATCCTATAGAACACCTTTAGGGTATTTTGAAACACTGAGCCACATCAATATCTGTCCTTAGTGCAGCACTTCACAAAGAATGGGCTGCCATTCCCCAAGAAACCTTCCAGCACCTGATTAAATGTATGACTGCAAGAATGGAAGCTGTCATCAAGGCTAAGGGTGAGCCAACACCATACTGAATTCCAGCATTACCAATTCAGGGTGCAACAAACTTGTAAGTCATTTTCAGCCAGGTGTCCAGATACTTTTGATCACATAGTATATATGTCTTATCTTTGAAGTACTTAGATGGCATTTAAGTTGGCATCTGTAGAATTATTCGGCAGTCAGTTTCAAATGCCAGTTTTCTAACTTTCCTCAGTACTATTCCTCAAAAAGAATGTCATCTTCCCTTTAAGGAATCTCATTTGAGTTCCCAAACTATCTCTCTTATTCTCACATGTTTATTGAACTTACTGGTAAAAGTTCTAGCAGCTGGCCTCGCAATTGCTTCTATGTCATCCTATGGGATCCCAAATGCTTGAGCAGTGATAAAGAACAGTTTGCACTGTTTTTCTATGTGGAGTGTCCTTTACAAATGACCACACCATCCCAAATTTCACCCAATAAACCGAAGTTGACAATCCACCTTTCACAATTGCCCTTATATATTCGTTCCATTTCATGTTGCAATTTACACCTAGATATTTAATCATTACGGCTGTGTAAAGCAACACTCTACAAATGTTGTTTTCAAAGAATAGGGGCATATGGTATTTTTTTTCCTACTCATTTGCATCACCTATTTATAGCTAGCTGTCATTCATCACAGCAGCTAGGAATTTTGTCCAATTTGTCTTGTATCCTACTACAGTCACGCAATGTCGACACCTTCTCGTACAGCACAGCATTATCAGCAAACAGTCACAAATTGCTACTACCCTGTTTCTCAGATCATTTACTTGGACAGAGAATAATAACAGTTCCATCACTCTTCTCAGGGAGCACTCCTGTATTTGATGAAACCTCACTGTTGAGGACAACATTCTAGGTTTTATTACTTAATAAGTCTTTGTGCCACTCATGTACATGGCAATCTATCCCATATGCTCATATCGTCATTAACAGTCTGCAGTGGGGATGGTGTTAAATGGCAAGCACACTTCTCTATCTTGCTCCTGTATCACAGAACATTGTCTTCTTTAGTATGTCGTGGTAATTATCTGACAATACAGAGAAAGAAGCTTCTGACTCAACCAGTGCCCCGACAGGTTGGCCGTCAATTATGACGTCCATGAGATTTCCTAACATCTTAGCGACTGTTGTCCATGGAGGATTTTCATCTGCGGTGGCCTCAACTCCATAGATGGTCGCCTTCCTTTGTTTTCCTGGGTGCGGTGGTTAGGGGAGCGGCTGGTACCTCTGCACGGCGACAGTGAACAGCAGTGGTGCATCAGGGAGCGACCTCGTTCAGGGTACGGTGATGGGCTTCTTCCCATAGGCCGAATGAACTCATCAGCAGGTGACTGCCTGAGAGAGAACTGCTCCGATGGGTGATATCTTGCGGCAAAATAATCATCGAATACTCACCTTCTCTCTCTGCAGTAGCATACGACATGTCCAGGGCGTCCACAGTGTAAACACACCAGTGTGTTATCTTCTGTCCTCCAGGTGTCTGTTCTTCTGCGGGGCATCATAGTTGCCGGGGGAGTTGGTTGTGGCTGCGTCGGCTGGTTCCTAGGCTGTCGTTTGGCGCCTGTAGCGTAAGTCATTATAGGGCGAGGCCATTCTTGACATCGGGTGTGACTGGAGGAGCGGACAGTTCCTAATGTCTGAAATACATCTTCCTGAGCGGGGGTGGCTTCCTCATGATTTACAGGGCTTACGTCCATGGCCATAATCTGATGCTTGCTTGGTCCAACAGCCCCAGCTACCATAAACTGTTGTAATTCTTCTCTCATATTTTGCCACGTGAGAGAAGCAAAGTCATGCTGGTCATCCACAATGACCATAGGGACTACATTGGTGAGCCCGTCATACGTCTTTCGTCCAACCCTCTTCTGTTGCATCTCTTCAATCTGCTGGCACCACTTGATGAACTCTTCCATTGTAGAGATGTCTTTTATAAGAAGAGCTTGGTACATGTCTTCTGCAGTGACCTTCATCAGGTGTGTGATTTTGTCAGCCTCATTCATACCTGGGTTAATAATGTTACATAGGGCCAAAACATTCTGTATGTATGACTGTGTCTGCTCACCATATTGTTGGGACTGGTTCTTTAGTTGTTTTTCTGCCAAGTGGATTTGTCGCTGGCAATCTCCAAACCTCTTCTTTATGTTCCATCTGGAATGTTTCCCAATCATTCAGCTTCTCTTCGTTGTTTTCAAACCATTGCTGGGCTCTTCCGTCAAAGTAAAAATAAATGTTGGCCAAGCACATTGTATGATCCCACCTGTTATACGCGGCGATTCGGTCAAACCCATTTAGCCATTTGTTGGGGTCCTGTCCAGCATCTCCAGAGAACACCTACGGGTGTCTGATGTGCAGCTGGCTTACAACTGGTTTCGTGTTCATGGGTCTTCTGATGATACGGACTATCGGAAGGATGTACTCGGTATATCACTATATTCCAGTTTTAGTCCGTGTGACGGCTTTTACATTACCTAATCGGAGCCACGGTGATGCAGCTGTTGTACAGGATACCCGGTGCCTCCACCAAACAATGTCACATTGAAATTGAAGCAGGCTTGACATTGAAGTCAGGGTTGTCAGTTGAACACAGCACTTAATACTGAAAGCAGGTTTGTGAACTGAAAACACACACACACACACACACACACACACACACACACACACACACACACACACACACACACACACACACAGCTCTGACTGCCTCTCGGGCCGAGTGCTCTGCTATTTATACACAGACAGAATGTACCAGAAATTAGAACAATAGTTAACATAAGAAACATGTAGAACATTCTGGATATTATAAATACCAAGAGAGAAGTTTTTGCCGGTGGACTTGATTGAACCGGAGACCTTCAGCACAGCAATCGGTGATGCTATTCATTGCGCTACGCCGGCAGTAAGATAACTTGGGGTCTTGCGGCAATATTTTTTTAAAACAAATAATAAAAATAAAATGTTTCCTGTGGTTAGGATCGAACCCTGATCATCCGCATGACGGGCGAACACTTTAAGGACTGGGGCCTTTTTTCTCAGAATTTTTTGGATAATGCACTTTAAAACTTCTGTGAGTGGACACGCTTGACGTATACTACTAACATGTGAAGTCTCAGCCAAAACTGAATTTGTGAGAGCTGAAGGTCTCCTTGTTAAATGGAAGGGATGAGTTTTTTCTGCCTGACATAACCTCCCTATTACAACTCACGGAACAAGGCAGTATTGAAACTTTCACACAATATTGCAGAAAATTATCATCACATAAGTTGCTTGTTAGAAGGAGAAAAGGAGGGAGAAGAAAGCCTGTTAAGAAATGATGATAAAAAAAAAGTTTGAGAGATGTGTCCCACATAATTGGAACTGCATGGGGTAGTGTAAGGAAACGGAATTTGAAGAACACGTGGTATAAAATTTTGAGTATGATGTAAAGTTCTCAAAGTCTGATTGAAAATTATGAACAGAATAATACCTCTGAAATGATCTGTATGCTAAAAGAACTGAATTGCCATGAATGTGGGGAAAAACTATTAAAGACTGGATGAGCGTGGCGACAGGTTCAGAGCATCAAATTGTGCATGGTAGCAGTATTGTAAACATTGCCATTGATAATGCTGATACTGCCAACATCTCATTAGGTACTTCTTATGCATTTACATGTTTATATACTGCTGTGTGATGGTTTGAAGCTGAAGTTGAAAGTAAACAGTATCATACATATGGCCTGAACAGAGTGCTTGACTCAGCTGCTCTTATAAGCATTAGTCTTGCTTAGAAAGATTAGAGTTTAGGATATTTTAAACATTTGTAGTGTGCATGAAAATACATGTCTTACATATTTTTGTTTACTAGGCTGTTCTGTGTACATTACTACTGTACTTCCCTTGTATATGTAATCACCCAGTTAGCTTAGATAATAGATGCTGTACTGTAAGGTTGACTGTTCCTGCCAGGACTTGATCCCGTAAGATTGCCTTTTGGAGGATGTGCTCACGATGACTGAGCTTATCCAGGCACAGCTCGAGAATATGCGGTTGGTAATAGCATTGACTGTTTTTCAAGAAATATCAATAATATAAAGTCCTCAGTAACTGGTTCAATATAATGTTTCTTATTTTTTGACTTTTGTAGTCTTTGCTCTTCTTTCAACTTGTTGGTAACTGCACACTAGTTGTAACTGGTCACACACACACTTACAATACTAGGGTGGTTTCAAAATACCAGTTTCAAATTTTGCAAATTTTGTTGACTGTTTTAACTGTACTGAGTTGAGATTGGACAGTATTCAGAACTTTGTATGTAAGGAATGGTATTAGAGTTTGACACTCAGTTATATTATTTCATTATTGCAATAACTGAAGTATCAGAATGCATCTGCTTACAAAACAGATAGTATCTTAAAATCTAGACAGAAAGGAATATCATCATTATCATCATCGTCGTCATCATCATCATCATCATACTCATCATCAGGTATTCCTGTTAATATTGAGCTGGCAAAGGGGCTCTGCTTTATATCACCACCCTCGCCTTCCTGTGATATGACATTTTTTAAGAAAATGAGATAAGTACAGAGATATGTTCTAGGACACTAATTCTGTTGTGAGAAAAAGTATTAGAAGTGCTGCTCCATTCAGAGCTGCACTCTGGTGTCCGAGTACATGTATTACTTCAGAGGTTTTGGCTCCAAGGAAAAGTAATACAAATGTGTTGTTTATGTTTGTTGTATTGCTCCTTGTTCGTGTTCGTGCATTTACTGATACATGCAATAAATGTGGCAAGTATAACAATTTGCTACAGAGCTGTGACCCTAATAGTGATGAAGCAAAAGAAGTGCACAGAGAACAGATGCTCCATCATCATAAGACTGAACATGCAAGACAAGAAAAGAAAAGAAATGTGACAAAAAAATAGCATCAATGCAGCATAATTTTGTGGTGATGTGTTTTGATTTACAGAAAACTTTGCCATGCCCATGCCTTTCTATTAACAAAGTGTACTATCTTCATCAATTGTGGACTTATAATCTTGGCATTCACAACATAGTGTCTGTCAAGGCCAATATGTATATATGGGATGAAAGCACTGCTTGTAGAGATTCATAGGAAATTTGTTCTTGTTTGTTGAAATTTGTAAAATCTTTGGATTGTGACATTAAGCACATCATAGCTTATTCAGATTGTTGTTCAGGTCAAAATCTCGATGTAAATATTATCAAATACTGGATGCGTATCATTTCTCTCACACATTGAAACAGTCCATCACAGATTCTTAGAACCTGGGCACATGTTCAACAAGTGTGATCAAGATTTCGGTCTGATTGAGAAACTCATGCCTACGTGCTGCAGGATTGGGTAGACATTGTTAAAAGATCCAGCAAAAAAATTCACAGTTACCAAAATGAATTGGGCAGATTTTGTAGCTGTCGCTAACATGAAACTGTTGACCAAGTCATCCGTTCGAGAAGATACTGAAGGGAATGAATTTTCTTGGCGGTCAATTAGATGAATTCACATAAAAAAGGAATGTCCATTCATCATGCATTTTAAGAAATCTTTCAATGAGGATGTTGAATTTTATACAGCTGACCTCTCCAAACGGTTTCGTGGCAGACCTCCACAGATTAATCTGAGTACACTGTACCAGTGGTCAGTTACCCATAACTTTTTCAAAGTGGAAGAACCTGAAAGAGCAGAAATGCTTCATTCCCCCTATTCACCACACTTTCTTTGATTCACCATGCTTTCTTTGATAATCTGAAGTATGAGGAACAATCTTCAAACAAAAGCTCAGGATGTCAAGGATGACAAGGAGGGGCAGGACAACATGGAGAGGCAGGAAGTCGTCATGATAAAAAAGACTGTGTTGATAGGCCTAGGGAAGTAGCAACAGGCACATAAGATTTAACAGATGGTCCTAGTGACATTTGGACAGTGACTATGATAAATTGTTACCCTATGGTGTTTAAAATGTTCAAAAGTGTAATAGTTACTGCTTCATACAATCCCACTAAACATTTTCTGTATCAAAATAATGTAAGTGATTTTAGGCCCTTTGTTCACCCAGAATGGTGGTATAAACTTGTCATCTTTTGTCTGCAGAATACGTACACTCTATAGTATCTCTCAGTAAAGTTACAATGTTGTGCCATCAAAACTGATTTTCTTATAACCAGGAGAACTTCAAAGCCATTTATCTCAAAACCACCTGAAGTGCACTTATATCACTTTGCTTCTAACCTACTCATCCCCTCATATATAAATGATAATCAATCTGCTGTCCAGTTCTTGCAGGTATTTTCTGTACATGATCTTCTGTCATGAATATCATATGGTGTCAGTATGCTTTATAATAGGCTGTTCACTACATTGTCACTGTGTTTTGTTCCCAGCTGGACATTTTTGTCACATCTACTATTGTAAGGAAATGCTGGAAAAATGCTTGCTTCATCCTCAGAGTAGCAAGCTCTCTTTGCTGTATGTGTATGCAGGCATGGTTGTTCCTTCAATGAACCCTGCTGAATTGGCTGCTGAGTATCTCTTGGTGATAATGCATGATGTCAGTTGCCTCCATAATAATATTATTCCACAGCCTGGTAGTTTGAATCATAACTTTTGTATCATTATAATTCAAAGAATGCTTGTATCACAGACAGTACTCTACCACTGCAAATTTAATCCGTTGTCCCAGCCTAGTGTGATGTTGATGTTCCACATCTCAAGCAATTTAAAAAGTCATGTATTGTTTAAACTTATTCACTAAATTCTTTACTTAACTCGTATACAATTTATCTTTACAGTCAAACTGTATGGAGTAAAGACTGAAATAGCTGTTGCTGATTTCAGTGAAGGGTTTGAAGCTTGTGAAAAACTGAAGAAAATGCTCAATGGATTAGACATTGGAATTTTGGGTGAGTGATATGATTTTTCATTACTGTCATTTCTTATTTCATATTGTCATTGTGGGATAAGGTTACTTTGAAGGGCACAGCTTTTCCCAATTCAAGCATGGCTACATCTGTATTGATCTCATTGTTTCCACTCCCATGAACCACAGACATTGCCGAGGTGGGGTGGCTTGCGTGCCTCAACGATACAGATAGCCGTACCATAGGTGCAACCACAGCGGAGGGGTATCTGTGGAGAGGCCAGACAAACGTGTGGTTCCTGAAGAGGGGCAGCAGCCTTTTCTGGATGATTGACTGAGCTGGCCTTGTAACATCAGCTAATGTGGCTTTGCCACTCAGCTACTGCGAACGGCTGAAAGCAAGGGTAAACTACAGCCGTTCCCTTTCCCGAGGACATGCAGCTCTACTGTATGAACATATGATGATGGCATCCTCTCGGGTAAAATATTCCGGAGGTAAAATAGTCCCCCATTCGGATCTCCGGGCGGGGACTACTCAGGAGGATGTGATCATCAGGAAAGTCAATACTGGCATTCTACGGGTCGGAGCATGGAATGTTAGATCCCTTAATCGAGTAGGAAAATTAGAAAATTTAAAAAGGGAAATGCATAGGTTGAAGTTAGATATAGTGGGGATTAGTGAAGTTCGGTGGCAGGATGAGCAGGATTTCTGGTCAGGTGAGTACAGGATTATAAATACAAAATCAATTGGGGGTATCACAGGAGTAGGATTGATAATGAATAAGAAAATAGGAATGCGGGTAAACTACTATGACCAGCACAGTGATCGCGTTATCATTCTCAAGATAGATACGAAGCCAACACCGACAACAGTAGTACAGGTTTATATGCCAACTAGCTCTGCCGATGATGAGGAAATGGAAGAAATATATGAGGAGCTAAAGGAAATTATTCAGACAATTAAGGGAGAGGAAAACTTAATTGTTATGGGAGACTGGAATTCGGTAGTAGGACAAGGAAGGGAAGGGAAGATAGTAGGTGAATATGGTCTGGGCAAAAGGAATGAAAGAGGAAGCCGCCTGGTAGAATTTTGCACAGAACATAATTTAGTTATAACAAACACCTGGTTCAAGAATCACAAAAGAAGGTTGTATATGTGGAAGAGACCAGGAGACACCGGAAGGTATCAGATAGATTTTATAATGGTAAGACATAGATTCCGGAACCAGATTTTAAACTGTAAAACATACCCAGGGGCAGATATAGACGCTGACCATAACTTGTTGGTTATGAACTGTAGGCTGAAACTAAAGAAACTACAAAAAGGTAGGAAAATAAGGAGATGGGACCTGGATAAATTGAAGGAACGTGAGGTTCTTAAGAATTTCAGAGGGAGCTTTAGGCAACAATTGACAGAAACAGGGGAAAATAAAACAGTAGAAGAGGAATGGGTAAAATTGAGAGATGAAATAGTGAAGGTAGCAGAGGACAAAATAGGTAGGAAGAAAAGACCTACAAAAAATCCTTGGATATCACAGGAGATACTAAATTTAATCGATGAAAGGAGAAAATATAAAAATGCAGTAAATGAAACAGGCAAAATGCAGTACAGACAACTAAGAAACGAGATTGACAGGAAGTGCAAAATGGCTAAGCAGGAGTGGCTAGAAGGCAAATGCAAGGATGTAGAAGAATGTATATATAGGGGGAAAATAGATACAGCCTACAGGAAAATAAAAGAAACATTTGGAGATAAGAGAAACAGATCTATGAATATCAAGGACACTGATGGAAAACCAGTTCTCAGCAAAGAAGGGAAAGCTGAAAGGTGGAAAGAGTATATAGAGGGGCTCTACAAAGGAAATGAACTCCGAGACAATATTGTAGGAAGGGAGGAGGATGTAGATGAAGATGAAATAGGAGATACTGTATTGAGAGAAGAATTTGACAGAGCCCTGAAAGACCTAAGTCGAAACAAGGCTCCTGGAGTAGATGATATTACCTCAGAGCTACTGAAGTCTCTGGGAGAACCAGCCATGACAAACCTGTTTCACCTGGTGCGTAAGATGTATGAGACAGGAGAAGTACCCTCAGACTTTAAGAAAAATGTTATAATCCCCATTCCAAAGAAAGCAGGTGCAGACAGGTGTGAAAACTACAGAACCATCAGTCTAATAAGTCATGGTTCCAAATATTAACACGAATTATATACAGAAGGATGGAAAAGGAGGTAGAAGCCGACCTCAGGGAAGATCAGTTTGGGTTCAGGAGAAATGTAGGAACACGGGAGGCAATACTCACGTTACGGCTTATCCTAGAAGATAGATTAAGAAAAGGCAAACCTACATTTCTAGCTTTTGTAGATTTGGAGAAGGCTTTTGACAATGTTGATTGGAATAAACTCTTTCAAGTTCTGAAGCAAGCAGGAGTAAAATATAGGGAACGTAAGGTTATTTATAACTTGTACAAAAACCAGACAGCGGTTATCAGAGTTGAAGGGCATGAAAGGGATGCAGTGGTTGGAAAGGGAGTAAGACAGGGTTGTAGCCTTTCTCCATTGTTATTCAATTTGTACATTGAGCAAGCTATAAAGGAAAGCAAGGAGAAATTTGGAGAAGGAATTAAAGTTCAGGGTGAAGAATAAAAACATTGCGTTTTGCCGACGACATTGTAATAATCTCAGATACAGCAAAAGACCTGGAAGAGCAGTTGAAGGGAATGGACAGTGTGCTGAAAGGTGCATATAAGATGAACATTAACAAGAGCAAAACTAGGGTAATGGAGTGCAGTGTAAGGAAATCAGGTGATGCTGAAGGAATTAGATTGGGAAACGAAGCAATAAAGGAGGTAGATGAGTTTTGTTATTTGGGCAGTAAAATAACAAATGATTGTCACAGTACAGTGGATATAAAATGCAGAATGGCAATGGGTAGAAAAGCGTTCTTGAAAAAGAGAAATTTGTTAACATCGAATATTGATTTAAGCCTAAGGAAGTCTTTTTCTGAAGGCATTTGTATGGAGTGTTGCCTTGTATGGGAGTGAGACATGGGCGATAAACAGTGCGGACAGGAAGAGGATTGAGGCTTTTGAAATATGGTGCTACAGAAGAATGCTGAAGATTAGGTGGGTGGATCGCGTAACTAATGAGGAGGTACTGAACAGAATTGGGAAGAAATTTCTTGCATACCTTGACTAAAAGAAGGGATAGATTGGTAGGACACATTCTTAGACATCAAGGAATTCTGAATTTAGCATTGGAGGGAAGTGTGTGGTGTAAAAATCGCAGAGGAAGACCAAGAGATGGATACAGTAAGCAGATTCAGACAGATGTAGGTTGCTGTTCTTATGTGGAGATGAAGAGGCTTGCTCAGGATAGGGTATTGTGGAGAGCTGCATCAAACCAGTCTCCGGACTGAAGACCACAACACCAACAAACCCTAATATTCCACTGTTTCCAGTTTCAGATTTACTTCAACTGTAACGAAAGAAAATAATTACCTTTCTGTTATAAAACACTTATCTTAAGTAGCTAGCATATCAAAACAAAGTTAAACACTTTCGTTGCAGACTATGATACTTAATAATTTTATTTTTATATAAAATAAAATTCTTAAGTATCATTTTATACTGTCTCATGGTATGCATTCATCCACTGTAGTTTGAATTGAAATGCATGTAACACACTAAGTTTAACTTTTTTCTTACATCAGTAATTTTCAACCATTTGTATTTTGTCAGCATAATAACTCATTGTGCATTACAGCACTTAGTTCCACCAGTGCTGAATAAGGATGATTCTGTACAAGTAAATTAACTCTACAGCAGATAATGTTAAGCAGGGGGAGATGTTGAAGTCACTTGCATGTATATAAAACTAAGGCTTACCAGAGGTATTAATATGAATCAGTAGAGTGCAGTGTTTAAATATTTGGCATTATTATCTTAAAACATACTAGCCATAGGCTGCACTTACACACAATGTGCCCACAAAACCATGAACATTATTTTTTTTCTTGGAGAATAACAGTAATAACTTCAGATCAGTGTGAAACTTCAATCTACTTCACTAAAGAGCTATAAGAACTATCTGAAGAATGACATTACCTGTTTCTAATAACTATTATTCCATACTAGTTGACCTCGGCACCATTTGCATTATGCCAATGCATTTTCCACAGTCCACATTTGTTAGGAGATGGTGAACTTTCATTGTAAAGATTATGTTTCACTACATACATTGTTCATTCTGGAGAATCATAGAGAAGTACTCCTTGATGATGTGGAATATGCCAGAAAACCAAATATGAATAATATCTATTTACAGAAAACTAAAATGTATATCTTCCTTCTGCGATGCAAAATATATGTAAATGTTCTGTTCATTTACAATTTATTTATTATTCATAATAAGGCAGGGGAACCAAATCTGTCACTGACTATGTAATAACAGATAAGGAATTCAGGAAGGCACACATGTTTTCAGAGGGTTATTTTGATGACACTGATAATTATTAAATCTGCAGTGGAATTGGTTTTGTGAGACCAAAAGTGCAGAAAGTCAGTTCCATATGTAGAAGGATAAGAATGGAGAAGCTTCAGGACAAGGAAATCTGGCACAAATACATAACAATTATCTCAAAAAGGTAGCAGTTACTTGAATGTAGTCATTTATAGTCACTAGAAGAGGAATGGAAAACATAAGGGACACACTACTAAAAATGACTAGAAAATGCTTGGAACAGTAGTGTGTAAAGGCAGTAAAGGCAGGAAGAAGCAAACAGCTTAGTGGAATGATACAGCCAAGGCAGCCTGTAAAAGAAAACGAAGGTATTTCAAAAAATGGCTCCATACTAGAACTCAGGCAGATAAAGTTATGTTGAAGAAAGAAATAAAGTGAATCCAAGCAGAAATCATGGGAAGACATTGGAAATAGGTAGGAAGCTTTGGGTCACACTGTGGGAAAACCATTCTGGAGCGTATTTAGCAGTGTTCAAAAGAGAGATTGGTTGGTTTTTTGGAAATGCAGTCGGGGGGGGGGGGGGGGGGAGGTTTCAGAAGAGAGGGAAGAAGGAATGGACTGATCAGGAAAGTTACTAGTGAGTCCTGTGGATGCCTTGGGCAAATGAAGGGAATATTTTGAAGTGTTGCTCAATGTATGTGAAGCATTCAGTGATGTTTCAGATTCTGAGGTACAATGGGATAAGAATGATGATGGAAACATGATCACATTTGAGGAAGTGGGGAGAATGGTAACTAGATTGTAGTGCAGTAAAGTTGTGGGGTAGATGAAATTAAGTCAGAACTCATAAAATATGGTGGAATGTCTGGTCACTAATTTCTACACAGGATAACTGGTGTGGGAGTCGGGGGACATGTTCCTTCTGACTGGATGAAAGCTGTAATTGCATCAGTTTTCAAGCATGGAAGGCTTATAACTGTGTTCCTAGGAGGAACAAGATTATGGAATATGAGGCAAACTTCTGCAGGCAGTGAAAGGTCTTTATGTAGATTGTCAGGCAGCAGTTACAGTGGACGGTAAATTGAGTTCATAGTCCAGGGTAGTTTCAGGGATAAAACAAGACTGCAACCTGTCACCACTGTTATTCTTATTATTTATTGATCATACGTTGAAAACGATGGACTGACAGGGTGAGATTAAAATAGGTGGAAACAAAATAAGTAGTCTCACATATGCGGATGACTTAGTGGTGATGGCAGACTCGATTAAAAGGTTGCAATCTAAAATTGCAGAGGTAGAACAGAGATGTAAGGGTTATGGTATTGAGATCAGCATGTCCAAATGGAAAGTACTGTACAGAGATTTAAACTGATTGTGTGTCAAATAGGAGGAACAAAGTTAGAGCAGGTGGACAGTTTTAAGTACTTACGATATATTTTCTCACAAGATGGCAACATAGTGAAAAATCTGGAATAAAGGTGTACCGAAGCTAATGCAATGAGTACTTACCTATGATGTACTCTCTACTGCAAGAAGAAAGTCAGCATGGAGATTAACTTGGCAGTGCACTGTTCAATTTTCTGACCAACTTTGTTGTGTGGGAGTGAAAGTTGGGTGTAAAGAGATTACCTTATTAATAAGGTTGAGGTTACAGATATGAAAGTAGCAAAGATGATTGCAGGCTCTCACAGATGGGAACAATGGCATGAGGGTATCCATAATGAGAAAATCAAAGAAAAAAATGGGAATAAACACCATAGATGAAGGAGTTAGAGAGAACAGGCTGAGCTGGGAGAAGCAAGAGACTCCTGGGTTCAGCAGTAGAGGGTAAGAGGAGTCGAGGTAGACCAAGGAGAAAATACTTGGATTTGATGATATTATTATTATTATTATTATTATTATTACTAATATTAATGGGTTTCGTTCTTTCCAAAAAGGGCTGTTGATGTTCATCATTCCACTGTGGTCTGTACTGTGTTTCTTTTGGTTGCTCTGATATAAGTTCCTGTTTGTTTACTTTGTCTCTGAAGGTGTCTCTTCCTAGAATATCGACTGGTCTTATGTTTGCATTATTTAGATCTTTTCAAATTTCATCTAGGCAAGTTTTGGAATTCTCAAGTGAGATTACATAATTTATTATTCTCTTCATCAGTTGATTTTCTGGTAGTTGGCTGAGGTGAGCAAAGAATTTCATTTGCCTTTTCTTAATATCAGCCTTGATGTTTGAAAACTTTTCTGTTGTTTAATTCATTTTAACCTATAACCATCTTGGGTATGTATTCCTCCTAGAACTTTCTTGATGGTCTTCCTCTCTTCCTTTTTGATGTGTTCAAGTTGTTTTCCCTTAAGGGTCAGAGTTTCATGAACATAGAGGATTTCTTGTTTTTTTTATGACAGTATTGTAGTGTTGAAGTATTGCCACTCTGAACATTAATTTTTTGTTGTAGAGGATTTGTGTTAACCATTATGGTGTAACCGTGTAAATTTTATGCGAACCACCACAAGATTGTTTCTATTATGTCAGTTGAGTTTCCTTTTTTGTGAAATTTAATTACAGAATAGAGGCCCAGTAAAACTGTTCCTCTCAAAGTAGCTTCTTCTTGTTTAGGCTCAGACTGTCATCACAGAAGGTATCAGTTGGATAATGAAGGAGTAGTCTTGTATCCATGTATTCATAATTTCACACTACTAAATAAAGACTCTTCAAATTTTTAGTGCTGAATAAAACATAAGGGTTTATTGTAACCCTGGCTAATACATTTCACAACTACTACACTGTTTAACAGCTTTCAAACATCTCCTGAATCTATATCAGTTCTGAGTCCATAACTCATACAACAATCAATAAGGAGAGGGAAAATATATGTCCATGGATGTCACACAGTATATATATATTCTTAGTGACAGAGATTGTTTCTTGTGCAGATCCACTTGTGCTCATTATTCTGGCACTTGTCATGTAATTGCCCGGACGTCCATGTGGACAAACAAAACATCGCGGCAGTAATTCTACATCTACATGTATACTTCGCAATCCACAGTAAAGGGCATAGCAGAGGGTACACTGTACCACTACTGGGCATTTCCTTTTCTATTCCACTTCCAAATAGAACAAGGGGAAAAAGAATATTTATGCCCCTCTGTATGAGCCCTAATTTCTGTTATCTGCCTTTGTGATCTTTACGCAAAATGTAAGTAGGCAGCAGGAAGATCGTTCTACAGTCAGGTTCAAATTCTGGCCCTCTAAATTTCCTCAACAGAAATTCTCGAAAAGAACATTGTCTTTCCTCCAGCGACCCCCATTTGAGTTCCTGGAGCATTTCCATGACACTCGTGCATTGGTCGAACCTACCAGTAACGAACCTAGCTGTTGGCCCTGACTGCTTCCATGTCTTCCTTTAAGCTGATCTGCTGCGGGTCCCAAACACTTGAGCAATACTCAAGGCATAGTAGTACAAGCATTTTATATGCAGTCTCCTTTGCAGATGAAGTACATCTTTCCAAAATTCTCCCAATTAACCGAAGTCGGCTGTCTGCCATACTCACAACTGTCCTTACATGTTTGTTCCATTTAATATTGCTCTGCAATGTTACACCTAGATATTTGAACGGTACGACTGCATCAAGACTCTCACTACTAATGGTGTATTCGGACATTATGGGATTGTTTTTCCTACTCATGTGCATTACCTTACATTTTTCTACATTTAGAGCTAGCTGCCATTCTTCACATCAACTAGAAGTTTTGTCTAAGTCATCCTATATGCTATTATAGGCAATTAAAGACAACACCCTCCCATACACCGCAGCAGCATCATCAGCAAACAGCTGCAAATTACAAGTTAGTCTGTCCATCAGATCATTTATATAGATAGAAAATAATGGCGGTCCTATCACACTTCCCTGGGGCACGCCTGATGATACACTCGTCTCTGATGAACACTCGCCGTTGAGGAGAACATACTGTGTTCTATTACTTAGGAAGTCTTCCAGTCTGTCACAAATCTGTGGACCTATTCGATATGCTTGTATCTTCGTTAGCAGTCTGCAATGTGGCACCACATCAAATGCCTTTCTGAAATCGAGAAAAACACAATCTGCCTGTTGTCCTTAATCCATTGCTTGCAAGGTGTCATGTGAGAAAAGAGCAAGCTGAGTTTCACACGAATGATGTTTCCCAAACCCGTGCTGAATCATAGAAACAAGCTTATCCATCTCAAGGAAATTTTCTATATTCCAGCTGAGAATATGCTCCAAAATTCTACAGGAAACTGTTGTCAACAATATTGGCCTGTAATTATGTGGGTCAGTTTTTTTACCTTTCTTATAGTTCGGAGTTAACTGCACTTTTTTCCAATCACTAGGTACATTGTGCTGAATTAAAGATTCGCGATAAATGCAAGCTAAGTAAGGGGCCAATGCCACAGAATACTCTTTGTAAAACTTGAATGGTATTCCATCTGGACCAGGAGACTTTTTTGTATTCAGCTCTCTCAGCTGCTTCTCTACACCAGAAATACCTATTACTATGTCCTCCATTTTGGAGTTAGTGCATTGATCAAATGATGGTATGTTTGAACAGTCCTGCGTGAAAGATTTCTTAAAGGTTAAATGGAAAGCTGAAGCTCTAAATTTGCTTTCTTCTATTACTGCCCTGGAATGATTGAGTGACTGGATAGTGACCTTTGACCCACTTATCTATTTTATATAGGACCAGAATTTTTTCGGGTTCTCACAACAATCTTTTGCTAAGGTATGACTGTGATAATTATTGTATACTTTGCACATCGATGTTTCTATAGACCTACAAATCTCTACTAACTTTTGCCTGTCTTCGTTTGCGTGTTCTTTTTTGAACCGCGAGTGCAACAGCCTTTGCTTTCTCAGTTGCTTTCTAATATTGTTATTATACCACAGTGGATCTTTTCCAGCCTTAATCAACTTCGTAGGCACATATTGCCGCGAGAGACCCCGAACACCAAGTGCCGGCGTGGCGCAGGGGATAACGTCACGGACTGCGGAGCAGAAGGTCGCCAGTTCAATCCCGCCCACCGGCAAAAATTTATTTCTTTGTAATTGACAATTGCAGAAGGTTCTACATCTTTCTTATGTTCACTTGTAAATTCTACTTGTTTCTTATGTTAACTGTTCTTCTAATTTCTGCTAAATTCTGTCTGTGTATAAATAGCAGAGCACTCTGCCTGAGAGGCAGTCAGTGCTGCGTGTATGTTGAGTTCGTAATAAACGTGCTTTCAGTATAAGTGCTGTGTTTAGTTGCCTTCGAAGTCAAGCCTGCTTCCATTGCAACTCGACAATATTTCTCTAACACTTTACTTACAATGCATTTAAATTTAGTCCACAATTCCTCTACATCCACTGTGGCAGAACTAAATGCTGTCCATTGATTTTCTAATTGTGATGCTAAGAATTGCTTATCAGCTCTTTCTAATAAAAACACATTCCTAGCCTTTCTGATTGGTTAAATAACTTTGGTTACCATTGATGCAATGACAATATCATGACCACTAACTCATGTCTCTACACTGACATCGTTAATAAGGTTGGGCCTGTTTGTAGCTATAAGGTCTAAAATATTTCCATTCCGTATGGGATTTCAGTTTAACTATTCAGTAGAGGTTTCGGCAAACATGTCCAAAAGCAGTTCTGAAGACTACTTGACTGTACCACTTGAAATGAAACTAGAGAGGTCCCAATCTATACTCTTAGCGTTGAAGTCTCCCCTGACTAATATTGCATGACCCGGATAACTTCCTGGCATAGACTTTCTTTGAATGACTCTGACTGCTGCAGCAGCACTGGGGGCTGGTAAAAACACCCAACTACCACTCCCCCTCCAGTTGTATCCGATCTGTCTTTCCGATACACATTCCACGCCTCGCTAAATATTTCCAAACTTCCCACATCATGATTCAGCCAGCTTTTGATGCCTAAAACTAACTGAGCATGATAATTTTCCTGCAGCATGGTAAATTCGGGAACTTTGTTCTTAATGCTTTGAAAGTTTATGGCTAATACTTTGATAGTCGAATTATTGTTCTGATTGCTTCCTGAATTCACTGTCTGAATGTTGACTGGTGAGTGCTCATCAGAGCCAGCGGCTAGCCTAAAAAACTCCCATGTGCGCCCCACAAATACTCTGCTAGCCGAGTAGCTGCTTCCTTAGTGTAGTGCACTCATCTATCTAGGGGCGTCCTACAATTCCCCACCCGGTAATGCAGATCCAAAAGTCTGTCCTTGTAACTTCTAAATTACCCAAAAATAAAAAAATAAAAAAAGTTATTTAGTCATCTTGGGTTTTTCAGGTGGAATGTAGGTAACTTGTTACACTGCATACCCCCCCCCCCCCCTTTCACAGACACAAGATGCCAAATTAATTAGTATAGCCCTTCCCATTCCAATGTACAAATATCTTATTTTGTCAAGTTTCTTGTAAAAATGTAAGTACTAACAACATTCATAATATTGTATCTTTGTATCTCTATCCATTTAAATACAACATTTCGTTGTTGATTATAGCAAATACAATGCATTAGCAATCCTTTGCATATTGTGTAATAATTTGATTCACATTAATATATATGTTGTTGTTGTGGTCTTCATTCCGCAGACTGGTTTGATGCAGCTCTCCACGCTACCCTGCCCTTTGCAAGCCTCATCTGTCTATGATTTATACCCCAAACACTTCCTTCCAATGCCAAATTGATGATTTCTTGATGTCTCAGAATGTGTCCCACCAACCTATCCCTTCTCTTAGTCATCTTCATCATTCGTCTGAAGCACCACATTTTGAAAGCTTCTATCATATTTTTGTCTAAACTCCTTATTGTCCATGTGGCACTCCATTACCCTTGTTTTACCCTTGTTAATGTTCATTTTATACCTTCCTTTCAAGACACTGTCCATTCCATTTAATTGCTCTTCCAGGTCTTTTGCTGTCTGACAAAATTACTATGTCATCGGCAAACTGCAAAGTTTTTATTTCTTCTCCCTGAACTTTAATTTCCTTACCAAATTTCTCCTTGCATTCCTTCACTGCTTGCTCAGTGTACAGATTGAACAACATTGGGGAAAGGCTACAACCCTGTCTTACTCCCTTCCCAACCTCTGCTTCCTTTTCTTGCCCTTCGACTCTAATAATTGCTGTCTGGCTTTTGTAAAAGTTAAATATAACTCTTCGCTTCCTATATTTTACCCCTGCCACCTTCAGATTCTGAAAAAGTGTATTCCAATCAACATTGTCAAAAGCTTTCTCCAAATCTGCAAATGCTAAAAGCGTTTATTTCCCTTTCTTTAATCTATCTTCTAAGATAAGTCATGAAGTGAGTATAAATATATATATTTACAAATATATATAAATGTAGATTATGGGTCATACAATATTTTAGAAGTCCATTGCAACATTTGAATTTAAATGAATACAGTACTAGCACCTCTGTTAAATGTCCCACGTTCTGAATGGTAGGAGAATTATCATATGATTGAATCGAATCTGTTCCTTCTCTTTATGTTAAATACCCATGAGAAAAAAAAATTTCCAGTCAATATCTGAACCTGAACTCAATTGGTACTTTGAACATTTTTTTATGAGAGTATGCACATTAGTTTATATAAGTGAGGTCAGCACCTCTGTTACCTATGTGAATCATCCAAATGGGAACCAGGGAGCAACATTACAAAGTAAAAAAGGTAAGGTGTGATCCTCTTAATCCCATCCACTAGTGGTAAAAAAGAAGAAGGGACAGAAAAGAAAAAGAAAATCAGGTGACAGCATGCTTCTACTTGTCTGCCCACCCCGTCATCTCTCTGGGCTTAAGCCCTTTCATTAGGCACCTGTTCTTGGGTTGTAGCCTCTTCTGTGGGTCTACCTACCCTCACAAACATCCTTCAGTACCTACCTCCAAACCTTTAGGGACCATTTTTCAGGCCATCTGCCTTCTCTCTCTCTCTCTCTCTCTCTCTCTCTCTCTCTCTCTCTCTCTCTCTCTCTCTCTCTCAAAGTTGCTCCTCTCCCTTAGTTCTCCTGCTATAACTCCATATGTTTTACGAATGTACGCTCACAAATTAAAATTCTCTCCTCCTTTACCCCCTTGACTTGAAGTGAGCGTACCAATGAGTAACACTGTCGTCCTAATGTCTGAAAAATATAATAATAATAATAATAAAATTCTTCCTCACTAACTACAATCTCACTCCATACCATTCTAAAAAGATTAGGAGCCTGTATCTACCTAAACTAATACCCCTTGTAAGCGTTCATGTATATTAACTACTTCCTATATCAAATCATATAAGCACAACCCTTGGTTTATATTAATAATAATAATAATAATAATAAAAGCATGAAATCCTATAAAAGTTCTCTTACAAAATTTGCACCAATACTGTGAAATTCAACTCATATCGATGTAATATTTCTTGTACAGAAGAAAATACCCTTCCTTCATATAAACATGACTTGTCACCTCTTTAAACCTTGTATGTCTGCAGACCACATCTAGTGAAGTACTAGTTTTATTATAACTGCCCTGACAACATAGGATATTTGTGATGTTTCATCACTACATAAGTGTAACACGAGTATAATTCAAATTAAAGCATAATTAACTCACATTAACAATTACCAACATCTGTGGAAATCTCCCAACTTGAGAATCTCTCAAGAAGAATATAGTAAGACGACTATGACAAAAGGTAGTAAAAGAGAAAAGAATTTATCCTTCAAACTGAAAAAGAAGAAAAAGGACAAATAACTGGGTTCCTGGTGGACGTCAAACCACCCAATTAGCAAAGAAAGCTAACTGGCCTGAGGGACCTTATTAGGTTTAAGCACATTAATATTATATAAAATTTACTTGCTTTTATGTTAGGATCTTGTAAATATGCGTCTTTTGGATGAGGTAAGTCTACAATAACAAAAGGGCCACATAAATGACAAGTTGTGTTGTCATTTGGATGTTTAGGCATAATGGGATACAACAAAAACTGTGCATGTTGGTTGTTATCCTTTACTTTTTGGCACAAAACACGGGATCGTAAATTTTTTATTACTTTCCTACTCAGATTTTTGAAGTAATAAAATTTCATCATTTGTTTTATGCACTTCCATATTTCGAAGTGTCCATATCCTTCATGAATTTCCTCTACCTTTTGGTATTTTTCCAAAGTGTTGATTTTATTAACTGTCTCAATCACTGTATGAGTAACTTCAGAAAGTTCAGATTTAGAATTGGTTTTTTTTTTGGTTGGTTGAAACAAACTCCTAATCTAAAGAGCATAATTTTTCTGAAACTGTAATTTCTCTATCAGAAACTTTATGCCGCATTTCGTCAAAAAGATTTTGTTTCTCTGATGAAAACTGCTCACTGAAAACTTGTCTAGAAATGCATTCTACGTGATCCCTAGTTACTAATAATTGTTTTAATTTTGACAGTCTTTTATCAAGTTGTGTATAATTTTCCTTGCATTCTTTAACATGAGCTTCTAGTTGCGAGCCTAAGGTGTCTAGTCTATCAGTATGAATAGTCAATTTTTGTTCATTTCGTCAGAAAATACATCAAACTTGTTATTTAAATTCTCCTCCCTCTCATCTAATTTAGATTCTAAATTAGTAATGTGCTGATCCATTTTGATGTTAATTTATACTCAAAGTTAGTTAACTTAGAAGTATTAATTACTAACTTAGATTCTAAGTTCTAAGTTTTTTATTGTTCTCATTGTACTTAAGAAATCATAAAGGTACTGCTACATTTTGTTCTTTTGCTGCCATACCTCTTGTAAGTGGCATCCAACACTTTCACTCAAGCTAATGTACCTCACTTATATTAAACTTCCCAGTTAAACAAACGTCATCTTTTGTTAATTTATTGGCAATTATTTGACTACATTTAATCTTTTTTCGGTTTAGTAGCCACTAACTCATAACTTTTGGTAGGTTGTTGTGCTTATATTGTTCTTCGTTGCTGTTGGTTACTTGTCCACACTATCACAGAGTATTTATGATAAACCTGTTTCTTTTTATAAAAGAAATCATTCAACTTCTTCTTTTACAAGTTTAATTAATTCTCTCCTCCTTCTTTCCCTCGAGTCCTGTATAAAAGGTTGCCATGTCTTGTGGTGTAACCATGTAAATTTTGTGTGAACTACCACAAGATCATCTCTCTTATGTCAGTTGAGTTTCCTTTTTTTGTGAAATATAACTATAGAATAGAGGCCCAGTAAAACTGTTCCTCTCAAAGCACCTGCTTCTTGTTTATAATAATAATAATAATAATAATAATAATAATAATAATAATAATAATAATAATTATTTTATCGTCATTCAACTCTTACAGCAATAGACAGTCAGGAAGATACTTATCATATGCTTTTATTACATAAGTGTTCTTTGGATTAAACAAAATGGGTAAACTGCTAGCCACAACTTACATATAATTAATTTCACCTTCAAAAAATTCTCCAACAGATTAGTAAGGATGGTTTACTAATAATTTATACAGTTTAGTTTTGAAAATAGTTAGAGGCAATTCTTTAAAACTGCTCTCAGCTTATTATACATTCTTAGTCCAAGGACTATATAAGAGCTCTGTGATTCTGATAATCTGTGATAAGGAACATCTGCACATGTTCTATTTTTAGTGTACTAACTATATGTACATTACTTCTCAAGATTAGAAACATTGTTTTTAGTATACAATAAAACATTATAAATTTTACAGTCAGGCATTGCAGTTTAATGAAACGAGGTTTACAATGTTATGTTTTATTGGCATTACTTATTATTCTAACTACCGTCTTTTGCAACAGTAAAATATTGTTTGCATGACTGCTACTGCCCTACAATAAAACTCCATATGTTACGATGCTTTGAAAGAAATCAAATTATGCTGCTCTTATGTAGTTATTTGGAACATTTTTTTTAAAATTCTAATTAAATAAATAATTCTTGGAAGCCTCACACATATATTTGTAATGTGTGGTTTCCAGTTCAATCTGTTGTCAATAAGTAAACCTAAAAATTTAAGTTTCCAATTCATGATGATCAGGTAACTCTTTTGAGACTAAAGTAAAGTTTCTAGTTTTTACCTTCATTTAAGAGGTAACCATTTGCTCTGAAAATAATGAGGCTTGGGCAAGGGTATCTTCGGTTAACGTTTTCAGTGTGTTTGGATCTGAGCTTTTATTTAAAAAACTAGTGTCATCAGCATACAAAACAGTGTGTGAATTCATGAATAGCGGCAGGTCATTAATCAGTAGTGGCCCTAGCAACGACCCTTGTGGCACTCCAGATCTAACATAAACCACATTTGATTTCTCACTGTCAATGCACACAACTTCCTGTCTGTTTTCTAGAAAAGATGTAAACATTTTAATGCTGTTGCAATCAAAACTGTAAAAGACTAGCTTCATGAACATAGTTTGTGCTGCATGCAGTCAAAAGCTCTGCTCAGATCACAACAGTATAGGAGACAGTCCATCACCTTGTCTCACACATGCTTGAATGTCGAAGGGTTCTGAGATCTCCCCCAGAAATTTTATATTTATAGTCAATTAGTGTTTGTTTTATGATTTCTCTTGTTTTGTGATCTAATCCCCTCTCTTCGAAAATTTGAAATAGTGAAGGCCTGTCTATTGAATTATACATGCTTTTTAGAAATCTACAAATGTGTGTACTACATGTTTTTGTCTGAGAGCTCGCATTTTGAGTATGGTTTTGAGATTGAAAATTTGCTGCGGACATGATCTGTTCAGTCTGAATCCTGCTTGATATTCCGCTTTTTTGCGTTCTAATTGCTGTTGTGTTCTAGTCAAGAGACAATCTGATAGAATTTTGTAGGTGACTGAGAGTAGAGAGATTGCCCTATAGTTGTTTACATCTAATTTATTACCTTTCTTATGTAGTTGACGATTCGGAGCTATCTTACAGCCATCCTTGATTTTTTTTTTCCTCCAAATATTTTGCATTATTTCAGTAATTTCTTTGAATGAGTTTGGGCCTAAATTATTCATGAGTTCTGCCTGCCCTGATTATTTATTGCTTTTAAGTTTCTTGATGTATGCAGAAATCTCTTCTTGTGTTGGTGGTGATGAGTTCTGAGGTGAGATATCCGGCTGCACTTTTGGGAATCTCTCTTTGGGCTCAGGACAATTTAAAAGCTGTGCAAAATAGGTGGTTAGTACTTGGCAATTTTCTTTATTTGTCAGGGTCCATTACCATCTTGTTTTATAAAGCAAAGTTTTTATGGTGAGTACCCTTTGATCTGGTTTGTGAAGCTCTTATATAAATCATATATATTGTAGTCTTCTTCAGTTGACTGCAGTTGCTTACTGATATATTTTCATTTAATTTGTCTTAAAATCTCGGAAGTCTTTTTGCATGTTTCAAAAAATTTCTCCTCAGTTTCTTCTGATGTGTTGCAATTGTAATTTTGAAATGCCTCTCTTCTTTGTTGTATTCTTGATTCCACCAAGAGTGTTTTGGTTTTTTGTGAAGAGGGATCAGATCTTTAGCTGTTTGATGATATTAGTTTGAAATTTCTCCCAATCTTCTGCATGTTGTTCTTCCCATTTTCAGTGATTTTTGAGTCTTTGATTTTGTGTAGAAAAATTGTTTGGATCAGCGGTGTTTTTCTTTTGAAATTCCTGTTGGGTGTGAATTTAATTTTTATTCTCATTAAATAATGATGTGAATTGATATTTGGACCTATGCTTACTTGTGCAACATGATTTTTGTAGTCATATGATATTGCAACATGATCAGTTTGAAATTCTCCCAAATGATGCATGGGTGATCACCATGGTTTTTGATTCTTGGGATGTTTCCGAATTGAGGTTGATATAATTGGCCAATAGCTGAAAGTGTTGTACGTGTGTGTCTTTTGTATGTGCTTGTCACAGATTGTCATCACGTCTTTGCAGTGAGTTGTAAACTGTCCTTATAACTACATTATTAATTAATACACTTGGAAAGATGACGTCAATTTTGATCTGATGATGGCAGATGCCATCTGGGGTGTACTAGACATAATGATAATGGTTTCAATGTTGTCCGTCAACAGTTAGTGTAGTGACATAGCTGCCAAGAGTGCCATCTGTATGTACCCTTTAACAGGGAATATTTGCAGCCATGAGGCTCAGTGTGAGAGCAACATGTGAAGCAAACAAGTGCCCACGGAAATGCACTCGTCCTTTCTACCGCCAACTGAGCAGGTCCAATTGCTGCCTTCCAAGTGGTGGGATGGTCCTTTCGAAGCATTGCCACACACATTTGACATATTGCTACACGTGAATATTCTCATACATGCAGATGAGGTACTGGACATTCATGCAGCACAGTCTGCCGAGATCATCATCTCATAAAGGCAGTAGTGGTAGATCGTACAGACCACAGCACACACAAGAGGGTTTGTAAACCCAGAAGCATGAACATTAACTGTTGCCTACTCGCTACTAACAGTGGGACTATGGACACTCATACCTCTAGCTCAACGTCCACTCGTGCCACAGCATCGACATGCGCAGCATGACTAGTGCTGTCAGATTGTCACTTGGTAGATGGAGTGGGTGGGCTGTGGTCTTCAGTGAGAAAACAGGTTCTGCCTGCACACAACTGATGTTCATTTGTGCATGTGACATACTTCTGGCAGTGCTGTCTTGCACAGTGCATTTGTCCAAGGCCCTACACCAGTCCTTATGGACTGGGATGCAATAAGCAACAACTGTTGTTCACCTTTGGTATTTGTGGAGGGACTGTTGACTACCACTCACTAAATACAGAATACTGTAAGATCCGTTCTTTTGCTATTCTTGCAAGAGGAAGGTGATGTGTTGTTCCAATAGCATAATACTTGCCCACACAGTGTACTTCAAACTTGATGTGCTCTGCAAGACGTGAAGCAACTTCTCTGGCCAGCACAATCTCTGAACATGTCTCCAGCTGAGCCTGTGTGGGATTTGATGAGACAACTGACTTCTGCAACTCCTCAACCTACAACTTCCAGTACTTCGTGAACAGGTTGAGCAGATGTGGAATAATGTATACCAAGACATTATTCGCCATCTGCATGATCAAATGGATGTCAAAATCAGTTCTGCATTGCTATCCACGGAGACTACACCACTTACTTATATAATTTTTTTTTTTTTTTTTTAGCATGGATTGATACCTCAGTACTGCTTGAGCTATTGATACATACATGTAATCGTGTCATGTACTCCATACACACTGTTTCAACACTATATCTTCAGTGACTTGAAAAACTCTTAAGTTTTTGATATACAAAATATTTTCTTTTTGACAAATAGTCACAGTAGCCTCATAAAAATGTGAAAAGTTATCTTAACATTATTAATCATCAAGACACAGATATCAAATTTTAAGACTTTTCACTGTATATAAGTTAATCCATGTGGTACCAATGTATGCCCATTCTACATGGATAATTATATACCACAACAAAACATTTTAAAGTTGTCAAATTGGGTGTGTTGGAAACACAAAATGACTTGTGCACCATTGGTGGTAATTACTATTGGACTTTTTATCTGTGGGGAATTGAAAAAGAGGTCTACATGTGCCTTTGCCTCACTGCTCTGGCCATGAAAAATGAATCAATATTATCATGCCCATTGTGGAATTAATAACAGTAAATATTCATCATACAGAATATTATACTGGAGAGGATGCCATCATCAAGTATCCATACACTAGAGTTGCATGTCCTCAGGAAAAAGAAAACTAGTTTCCCCTTGCTTTCAGCCTTTCACAGTAACTGTATGTCAAAGCCCCATTATCTGATGTTACTGACACGTCCACATACCGTGTAATTAAAAACGGCGCCGACACTAGTGCTACAGGCCACCGCCTGGTGCGGCACAGCGCTGCACAGTGTGTGCTCTATATGAAAGGTGCGCACACACGGTGTGACTTCACCTGAGTGTGTTATGCTTTCGTGTGCTTGCCGTCTACATAGCACTTGGTGACGAGTCGGTCCTATTGCACGCGTGTTCCGCAGCCTCCGTACTGACCCTGTTCTACGGGTGCAGTGTCTGATCTCTTACTTGTTTTCCTGGGAAATCCTATGTGTGTTTCCTTCATCCTCTATGACTACTCTGGACCCCGTGTTACTTCAGGTGTTGCAACAGCAACAGCAACAGCAATTGCTGCAGCAGCAGCAGCAGCAGCATGAAAATATAAACAACAGGTTGGGCTCTTAACTAAATTGCTTACTTCATCACGCAACATTGCGGTGCTGTCTGGTCCTCCTCCTTTTCTTTCCTATGATCAGGCCACGGAAGAAGTATGACAAGTATAAGCATCGTTTACGTCAACACTTTCAGGCTTTTGGTGTTACGGAATCTACGTTGTCGCGCCTTGTTTCTTTCATGGTGTTCCCCTCAGGTGTATCGGGTTTTGCGTAAACTGACGGCGTTGCACGATCCATCTACCCTTTCTTTTGACAAGATGTGTTCTTTGCTTTCTGGGTATTACTGCCAGCGGACAAATACAGTGATCTCTAGTATGGAATTTTACCAATGTCATAAACAACCCAATCAGATGTGCCAGGTCTGGGCGGCCGAACTGTAGGGGCTTAGCTGTCATCGTAATTTTATTTCGGACGTTCACAAGGAATCCTTTGCAGATCGCATGGTTCAGGACATTATCCTACACTTGGCTCCTGACAGGGAAATCCGCGACCGTGCCCTCCAATAGAATGACCCCACCTTGGCCGTTGTTTTGAAAATCGCTCAGGCTTTCGAGGTTATGTGGGCAGCGGCCCGAACTATAGACACATGGGGCGACGTTTCCGCCGTTCAACCACCCAATTCTACTTGGTGCCCTTCCGCTGATGCGACAGGGGAGGTGGCGGCGGTTACCTCAAACCGTCCACTCCAGTCTCAGGCCCAATGACAGAACAGCTCAGCTCAACAGTACAGTCGATGTCCTTCTCGCTCCAGTTAATTTGCGGCACAATTTCCATCTAGTCCCAAATCTTTTTCTAGCCATGAATGTAATGATTGCCCAAGTCGTTGGGTCACATGTCGGTACTGTAGGAAAAAGGGGCACATTTCTTCAGTATGCCGCTCGGCACCGGCACCACCCGCATGTGATATGGCTGTGGAAATTAATAATGTTGCGGCACTCACACACACTCCTGCCAAGCTTTTCATTGAAGTATCTGTTCTGAACCGCATGGTGCAGATGCAGGTAGACACGGGCCGACAGCCACATTACTGAACTCTCAGATAAACGTATATCTAGGGTCACTCCCCCCGCCTTCGCAACCGGCATCACAGAAGCTTTTGAATTACAATCAACAATATATTCCTGTGTTAGGTCAATTCACAGCCACAGTGACCTATCGCTCGGTGGTCCATACAATCATGTTTTTAGTAGTGGATCAAGCGTCGACAGCCAACCTGTTTGGTATGGATGCTTTTCGAGCCTTTGGGTTCTCTATATCTGATGACGTTCATTTAGTATCGGACCAAGTGCTGTACCCGTCTTTAGAACCTCTTTATTCTGAATATGCTCCTCTTTTCTCTCTAGGATTGGATTGTTTTTCCTTCCAACAAGCTCACATTACCATGAAACCAACAGTCCGTCCTCGTTTCTTCCGGGCACGTGAGATACCTGTTGCCCTTAAAGCAGAGGTAAAAATGGAATTGCACTGCCTTACAGATTCTGGCGTCTAGTGAATGGGCCATACCATTGGTAGTCATTGTCAAACCCTCTGGCAAACTCCCCATTTGCGGTGGCTTTAAGGCCACAGTTAATGCTCAATCCATCATAGACACATACCCCATGCCTTGACAGGATGAATTGCTCTCGAAATTGTCCGGTGGACAGTATTTCTCTAAAATAGACCTGGCGGAAGCATACTTACAACTGCTGTTACAGGAGGAGTCGCAAAGCAAACTGGTAGTCAACATCCCGTTTGGACTCCATCAATACTTATGTCTTTCCTTTGGGGTTGCAAGCACACCAGCTATTTTCCAACGCTTTTTAGAGGAAGTTACACACCCAATTCCGGGATGTAGCAACTATTTGGATGACATTGTGGGCATTGGATGTACTAATGAGGAACATGTGAACAATTCTCTCTCTGTGTTACAAGACAAGGGACTCAAATACAATCTCCAAAAGTGCCCATTTTTTCAGCTCACTATTGAGTATCTCGGATTGGAGTTATCGGGATGAGGCGTTTCCCCCATTACGGACCATGTGCGTGCCGTGACAGTGTTGCTGTGCCCTACACCTTTTAAGGAATTGCAGGCCTTCTTGGGAAAAATTGCATATTATCACAAATTTATTCCAGGAGGCTGCACTCTTTTGTGTCCTCTCTATGATTTGTTACGGAAGGGTGCATCTCAGTATGGGGTAGGTGCTGTTCTTTCGCACCGATTCCCTGATGGCTCAGAACGTCCCATCGCATTCGCCTCCAAAACACTTACACCGGCTGAGTCAAAGTTCTCTCAAATAGAAAAAAAAAGATCTGGCAATTGTGTATGCTCTTAGGAAATGCTATGTTTTCCTGTACAGTACGAAATTTCATCTAGTGACAGAGCACAAGCCTTCGGTGTCCTCCTTCAACCCCTTGGCCCCACTACCGTACAAAGCTGCACACAGGCTTCAGCGTTGGGCATTGTTTCTTCCTCGTTTTCACTATGAGATCCATTTCTGCACTACAGCGAAGCATGCAAACGCTGACACATTGTCCCATCTGCCGAAAGGACTGGATGCTGCTTTTGATCACAATGAACTTCTGTGCTTCGACATTAATGATGAGGCGCAGCAGATGGTTGAGGGATTCCCCCTCACTTCAGACTGCCTTTCTGCAGCAGTGGTGTTAGATCCGGTGTTGCGCCAAGTAGTGCATTATGTTCAGTATGGGTGGCCGGAGTCTCCTCCTCGACGGGCTTCAGACCCCCTCCTCAACTATTACTCCTTCCAATATCAGCTGGCCGTGCATGGCGGAGTGCTTTTGTTGCAGCTGGCAAATTCTCCGCCGTGAGTAGTGATTCCTAGTGCTCTCCGGTGTGAGGTTCTTCGCCTCTTGGACACAGACCACTGGGGCATCATCCACACTAAAGCATTGGCGCGGCGTCACATTTTCTGGCCGGGTAGGGACACTGACATTGTATGACTAGTAAATGCATGTGAGACGTGCCACACAGCAGGCGGCCCCCTGTGCTTTGCTTACCCTATGGCCTCAACCGGCCTCACCCTGAGAATGTATACATGTGGACTATGTGGGCCCCTTTCTGAACTCATACTGGCATATTCCAAGTTTTCTTTTGTTGGACACTGCACACATCTGTCTTCCTCGGTGACAATTGCAGCACTCTAGAAAATCTTCGCCATGGAAGGCCTTCCCATTACCCTGGTTCAGACAACAGACCACAATTTACTTCTCATGAATTCAAAGAGTTTTGTGCCCAACAGGCTGTCCACCATGTCCCGGACCCACCTTTCCACCCACAGTCTAATGGGGAGGTTGAGAGAATGGTGCGGACTTTTAAAAATCAGATGCTCAAATACATCCAGTTTTCCTCACCCGATGTTGCATTAGACAGGTTCTTGGCTTCATATCACTTCACACCTCTAGGCGATGAGAGCCCAGCAGAATTGCTACACAGTCGGCAACCCCGCACCACGCTTCACTTGATAGTTCCTCCACCACAGGTGCAGCTAGTGCACCCATGTCATAGGTTCTGTCCGGGGGTTACGGTTTGAGCCAGAATGTCTGGTAGGCACCCCAAATGGACACCAGCAACAGTAACTCACTGGGAAGGCCTCCATCTCTGTGTCCTTCATACGCCGGATGGCAAAATTACCCATCATCTCGGGCAACTCTGCCCACGAATTCCTGCTGTGTCACTGAACTCCTGGCAGCAGCGTGACGCGCCTACCTCTCTTGCAGATTTCGACTCAACACTGGTAATTAAGCAGCTTGATCCGTCAAATGTGAGTGCAAATCCGGAGTGAGGAGCCTGAGGGGAGTCAATGCCATCCTCGTCAGAGAGTCTGTCGTCCGCCTGGTTGCTGCTGTCTACACAGCCATCTTTGGCCTCCCAGCCACAGCAACTGAACACATCATCACCTATCATCTCCAGCTGGAAACTGTCACAGCGATCAAAACTGCAGCAATATACAGTGGTTCAGCCTCGGCATCTGTGCGACAGTGGTGATGATAGTGATAGTGGCTGTGAGCAAATGGACATTCAGTGTTGTGAACTACGGCTCCTCAAAGGGGAGAGGTGTGATATGTGTGCGTGCCTTGTAATTAAATACGGCACCAACACTAGTGTTATAGGCCGCTGCCTGGTGCGCCACGGGCACTACACACGGGCGCTCTATATGAGAAGGTGCGCACACACGGCACAACACTTCAGCAGTTTGATGTGTGACTTCATCCGAGCGTGTTATGCTTTCTTGTGCTAGCCGTCTACGTAGCAGTTACAAGGCCAGATCAGTAAATCAACTAGACTTTTGCACCTGCAACTACTACAAAAGATGCTTTCCCCCTCGTAAGGAACCACAGGATTGCCTGGCCTTTTCACAAATACCCCTCCACTACAGTTGTACCTATGGTAAGATTATTGGTGTAGTTGAGGCATGCAAGCCATACCATCTTGACAATGTCTGTGGTTTATTGTAGTGAGTGGTGGTCAACACTAAAAGGAGATAAACACAGATTTACTTTTTTTGTGGGGGTGGGGGGGGGCTGACTTCTAAAATTACTGGCTATGCTATTGGAGGTTACTTTGTATCTGATTGCTCTAAGTTTTATCAGTGATAGCTCTTGTTGTAATCAGCATTGCTTTAATTTTTATCATTTTCTTATGTTCTATATTTTAATAATACTCTATTAAGTGTCTTATACATACAGAAATTATTGTCTTGGCATTTTAACTTCTGTGTATGTTTGGAATGGACCTGAAGGGTGAATACACAATACTGGTATGTCATCTATACTCAGGCATCATATTGTGTAGTCACAGATACCTGTAGGTTCAGAGACTGTACACTCCCCTCTCTCGCTCCCCTTGTTGTTTGTCTGGTTTCATTGTTTAAGACCATCTACCTAAATTTTTGTGTACCCATGTTTGGCAAGCTCTTAAACCTGGAACACATAGGTTTTGGTGTGGTGATTATGGGATGTTGGGTCATGTAATGGTTTATATTTTGATTTTATTTATGTTCCACTCTTCTAATTTAGGGATCTGTTTTCTCTTATGTAGGCCCTGCTCTGTGAAAGACTTTCTGGCACACTTAGGAGCTAAGTTTTTCCCCTGTTTTAATGCCATGTACCAGGGAAGCACTGCTTTAACCTATTTTAAACTTTGACATTTTACTTTCATGGGCTCAAATTTATATACATAGTGTTCTTTTAAGAATTTTGGTATGACTTCTATTTAGCTTTCTTAGTGCTGAACAATACATATAAGTGTTATTAGTAACTTTGCAGCTACACCTGAAGATAGAATAAAGGCCACAAGACTGGGTTATCCATTCCTTTTAGGAAATGAATTAAATTTATAACTATAGCAGATGTTATCAACTGTGGTCATTTGTATCATGTGAATTCTTCTTTTGTTGTTTGATTTATAGATGAATTCAATGTTTTTTTTTCTGTTTCCAGTAAACAATGTGGGTGTTATTGTAGAAAAACCAATGTGTTTCAATGAAATGACAGAAAATGACATAAAGAGCCACATTAATGTAAATGTTATTCCATGTAGTATGATGACAAAGGTGGTTTTACCACACATGTTGGAAAAGAAAAAAGGAGCTATAGTAAACATGTCTTCTACTGCTGGTTTGCAGCCTACACCAATGTTTTCTGTTTATTCAGCAACTAAGGTAATATTTCTACGTCTTTCATAACTTTAGGTTCTTGGTTTGAGAGATGAGAAGTATGAAGTTGTGGATAATTTCTCTATTTTGTTTGCTTAATTTGCAGGTGTATATGGATTACTTTTCTCAATCACTGCAATATGAATGCAAGGATAGTAATGTTACAGTGCAGACCTTAATACCTTGGTTTGTGAACACGAGAATGGTAGGATATAGCAAAGAATTGCAAAACTCATGGTTTGTACCAGATGCTGACAAATATGCAAGACATTCTATAAAGACCTTAGGAATAAGTGAACGCACAACTGGTTATTGGGTGCATGATATAGTGGTAAGCTACATCTTCTTTAAAATACAAGATGTCTGGAGAGTTCAGTAAATGGTCTCAAGAAATATAGAAAACAAGAGTTACAAACAAAATACTTTTACTGACCTGCAAAGTAATTGTCACTGGCTACAATACACGTCTGACATTGGTTGTACAACTGTCGGAAACTGTCAACAAACACCTCTTGTGGAACTGCTCAAAGCACCGAAGTCGTGCGCGTGCACTCGCGCACACACACACACACACACACACACACACACACACACACACACACACACACACACACACACACACACAATTTTTTTTTTTTTTTTTTTTTTTTACTAACTGCTTCCACACTATTCACTTGCATTAATGTTCCATGGGTCTCCATCGCCGTTTTGCCTCATTTTAAACAAAACTTGATGTTAATGCAATGCTTCAGGTTTCAATGACACAGTTCTCACACTGACCCTGTTAGCTGGGCCACAGCGTGTACCACTGTTTCACTGTAGTGCTAGGGAGCACTTGTTGACATGTCCCTCAATTTGTATGTATAGGCACCCCATCCTCGGCAGCGCAGTTTGTAAAATATGGGACCATTCACTGAACTTTTCAGCTGCACCTTGTAAGTTAAGATAGTAATTCAAATTATCAATTTCACAAGTTACAGTAGAAATTTTGTGTACAGATGCTTCTGTGTTTTTCCATATAATACAGTTAAAATATTCTCCACAAGAATAATATATGATTACTGAACTTTTGTTGATGTTTGATAAGAACCATTCATTCTCAGTTTGTTTCCCTATTGAATATCTGTACTGTTGGAATATGCTGTGTGTATCATTTATTATAGACACTGGTGTATGAGTACTTCATAAGCTTCCAGTGATTGGGTGGTGTATCTGTTGCTTACAACTTCCTTAATGTCCTTTTTCAAAAAGGTTCAATGCTGGCTCCAGGTGTTAACCAACACACTGAGTGAAATCTGAGGTGGGAGGGTGGTGTTCATGTACTGTTACAGTTGTTGCTCCCTGATAATGCAGAAATTGCCTTGCAGATATATGAAGAATGAGCTCTCTCTTGTGTGCTGTCTAGATGAATATACTTTTTTGAATATAGAAGTGATGTGTTCTCTTCAGGTCAGCTTGCTAGTCTTTATGGAATCCTATATTATATACATTTCTATACTATTAGATACTCCTAGCAGAAGGTGATTGGGTCTTCTACGGGTTGCATAGCTATATGTTATAATAGAACAATTTCACTCCAGCGTCTAGTGATTCCAGTGACATTTGATACAATATTGATGTTTCTTGATGAGTTACAGTTTTCATTGTCATCTGAATATCAGATCACACAATGAGGAACATGATGTGTGAAAATGTTGATTGTGTTTAAAACCTTATTTTTATTATTTGTAGGTAGTGACTTTCTGTTTAACAATGCCAATAACTGCTAAAGTAGCATTTTAACCAACATTTATAACAAAACAGCATTTTCTTCAAAATACTTAATTGTTGTTGTTGTGGCCTCCAGTCCAAAGACTGATTTGATGCAGCTTTACAAGAAACCCTAAACCTGTGCAAGCCTCTCAGCCTACATCCTTTCCCTGCTTACTGTATTCAGCTCTTGGTATCCCTCTGTGATTTTTAGCCTACACACTTCTCTCCAATGATAAACTGACAGTTCCTTGATGTCTCAGAATGTGTCCTACCAATCAATCCCTTATTTTATTCAAGATATGCCACAAATTTCTTCCCCATGTATGTCCTCATTAGTTATGCAATTTACCCATCTAAGCTTCTAACATCTTTTTGCCTGAACTCCTTACCATTTATGTTTCACTTCCATACAAAGCTACACTCCAGACAGATGCCTTCAGAAAAGGCTTCCTAACAATTACATTAATATTTGATGTCAAAAAATTTCTCTCTTTCAGAAATGCTTTCCTTTCCATAGCCATTCTGCATTTTATATCTTCTCTACTTTGGCCTTCCCCCACAGGGGGCCCACAGCTCTCTTATTGGCTTATTGGCTTGTGGGTATGTGTGTGGCGCACCTGGGCCCCACCTGCAGGGGTGGGGAGGAAATGGGATGGGGAGGAGAGGAACTGGGAGAGGTAATGCAGCCCGGAAAAGCAAGCCATTGTAGCCTTGTAGCCAAGGTGAGTCAACAACTGGCTGCTGGGCTGTGGAGGTCCTGCTTATATGGACGCATAGAGGGCGCCACCACTCGTCACGTGATGTCAACAGTAAAACTGTCTCTGGCTGGCGTCATTACTCTCGATCAAAGGTAATCGATTGTCACATCTTTCGCACAAAGTTGACCGCCATATCTTATCTAATTTCAAGCCTTCTTCCTTCCTGTTAAAATTATTGTGGTGTTTAAAGATCTCTATAGCCTCTCTATACATACATGCATAATAATGCGCTATCTTAGCCAGCACGCTCATTTCACTAAATTTTATTTCGTAGTCACCGTTTTCGAAAACATGTTCTGCTATGGCCGATTTGGCCATCTTCACAGTCAACAGTTCCTATTGTGTTCAATTAGGTGAGTATTGATACTTCTTTTTGTTGTTACAATATAAACCTTCCCACAACTACATGGAATTTTATAGACACCAGGAGTAGCTAAAGGGTGTCGCTCATCTTTCACTGATCATAAGCATTCGCAGATCTTTTTGGTGGGTTTCCATATTGTTTTAACTCTAAACTATCAATTCCACTGATTTACATGAAACGAGTTTTTCAATCAAAATATCCACGGGTGTACTGCCGGTCTATAGTGTCCAACGGGCACAATATTTCGGCAATCATACATGTCGCCATCAGGTGAACTGATGGACTGAGCTCCTGGAAACGCGCCGGCACGGAGATCCGCACACTACGGCTGCTCGAAGGGAACTGGGTTCTAGCCCGGTAGCGGGCAATTTAAATACCCTCGGCCTGCGGAGCGACCCTTCCGTGGTCCGTGCCGCGGTCGCGCCGTGGAACCGATTGCGACGGCGTCTGAGATGACGTCGGTATGAGGGCTCTGTCCACCGTGGTCGTCACTTCGTTAAGTTTGCTAGATTTACTCTTAATTAACCCAATCACTGGTTCCTACACTTTGCTAAGATTATAGCCACAGTCACAGTTTACGAGTTCGTTACTTGTTCGAATTTCAATGGCCTCTCTAACGACGTATTCCCAGTATCTCGACGTCTGTACCAGAATCCTAGTGCGTTCATACTCCATCGCATGATTCTCCGACAAACAATGTTCAGCGACCGCCGACTTGCTCGGATACATCATTCGTGTGAGCCTCTGGTGTTGCTGGGGTCACTCCACAGGCCGAGGGTATTTAAATGGCCCGCTACCGGGCTAGAACCCAGTTCCCTTCGAGCAGCCATAGCGTGCGGATCTCCGTGCCGGCACGTTTCCAGAAGCTCAGTCCATCAGTTCACCTGATGATGGCGACATGTATGGTCGCCAAAATATTGTGCCCGTTGGACAATATAGACCGGCAGTACACCTGTGGATATTTTGATTATCAAATACGTCAGGAGAAACTGAAGAATCACATCATACACCTTTACGGGGAGGAGATGTATCGCAGCATGAAGAAATTTGGAAAGTTGCGCCACCGTAGATGTCGTTTGCTAAGTACTCTTGCTTTTCTAAAGAGATGTCGTTCCGAGAATGTTGTTCCAAATTTTGCTAAGGTTAGGCATCACATCGATTCTGCAGCACCCAAGAGAATTAAGAAACGGGTCATCCTCGCATTGCTTCGTGAGAGAGTGCATTTCACCCGCTGTAGCCTTGAGTTCATCTCACTGGAACTATTCAAACTGCATTTGCAACTGGCTAGTCACTTCACGTCTTTTTCCTGGGATTGGATTGATGATGCTACTTCGGTTGCAGCCGATTCCGCCCATAAGAAGGCAACGGGACGTCACACAGCTAAGTTCTCACGCCTCCTGGAGAAACCATCTCTGCAGGTTCCGTGCAAGACTGTCGTCAATCTGACTGGCATGGAGTTGAGTGATGATGCGGTCTCAGTTTTGGAGAAAGGACTCAACTTTGCTCCTACCCCCCAAGTTCACACCGGTCGCAGAAATTATTAGTGCTGTTGAACAGGTTGCAACTCGACTTCAGCCTGAATCAGCTGAGGAAATATGTTGTGCATAGCTGCCAACTATTACCGATTGTAGCTGATGACCCGCAATCGGTTAACAGAGTTTTACTTTTTATACATCGTGCAAATATGGCGAAAGCCATTTAATTTCTAACCCCGGTTCTTTTTTACTTTGGGCAGTGTTGGGCGCTAATGACCACAGCAGTTGTGCGCCCTAAAACCACAAAAAAAAAAAAAAAAAAAAAAAAAAAAAAAAAAAAAAAAAAAAAAATATTACCGATTGTCCGTAATTGTTACGGATTTATTGTCATATTTACGGACTTACGGAAAGTTCGTGAAAAATTACGGAAACTAGACATTGTACGATCTGATGTCTTTTAAGAAAGTCGAAGTAGTTACTATCTACATTTTGGTAATAGCCGATAAAAGTTTTATATAAATAATTTATTTCATTCCTGAGTACGTAGCAAAGCTGTAGGAAATGTTAAAGATAGCATTTCCGTTGGAACAAATCTGGATCAAATCCCGCCTATAATCACCTACCCACCTACCAAATGCACACTCACACACCAAAGATCTATGTAAATTCTATGGTCTATAATGAGTATAATGTCTTTGGTTCAAGAATAACAGCCCACGTGTTTTACCGGGTGGCGGAAGTTAGCCAGTTCGTTTCCGAAGAGAAAAGCTTTTACTGGCTTTTCTCGTGGGTACATGTTTCCATAGCAGTCTTGTGCAGCTAGAATGAAATATGAGTGATGAGCCATTTGTGACACCTCAGTTCAGTGGTTTCATTTGTCGTTTAAAATCCAATACCATTTTGTGTATCCTTAGCTGCTAAGGATTTTATATTTAAAAAATGCAAGGAATTTCACCCTTTTCTGTTCCTTCGGCAACTGTTAACTTTCCGTAAAGACAGTTAATTGAAATTTACAGGAATATTTCTAAGCCACTCACGGTATTTACACAAATATGTTAGGTTCTTCCACCTAACCTCAGTCTTTTGAAACAGAATAGTTTTTATACGGTTCGTGGCAGATATTTAGGAATACAGTGTCAGACTTAAATTTTTAAAATATTCTTCGGACACGGCCGTAGCCCCACGTCCTCTTTGGTCTTGCGCATCATTACGGACAGCCAATTGTAAAGGTTGGCAGTTATGGTTGTGAAACTTGTTGTGCATTGACGAAATCCAAGCCCATGAAGTCGAACATCACTAGTAAAGAGAGGGCGGCTATTCGTGACCTGAGGGAGCGCCCTGAAATTGTTGTCTTACCGGCTGACAAAGGCAATGCTGCGGTTGTTGTCTCCCATAAGGACTACACTGAAAAGATGCAGAGCCTGCTAAATGACGATTCCTACTGGAAGATCAGCGTTGACCCCACAAAGAAGGTGGAAAACAAGACGAGGGCGCTTCTCAAGGATGCAGATTTACCGGAGGTTGTCGCCAAAAGCTGCTACCTCAAGGTCCGGTACCACCAAGACTTTATGGACTCCCTAAGGTTCACAAAGATGGGGTGCCGTTACGTCCCATTGTCAGTAACATCAGAGCACCTACATATTTGTTGGCCAAATACTTGGGAATATTAAGTCCTTATGTGGGTAAATGCCCTCATCACATCCGTAATTCCATGGATTTTGTTAAACGCCTTAACAACTTCAGGCTGGATGAGTCAGATATCATGGTGAGTTTTGACGTCATTTCATTGTTTACGAGGGTGCCCCTTCGAGAGTCACTAGATTTGATTGGTCAGAAGTTTGATGAGAAGACCACCGAACTTTTTAGGCATGTCTTGACCTCCACGTATTTTCTTTTCAGTGGCGAATACTACGAACAAACGGAGGGAGTCGCGATGGGTAGCTCACTCTCCCCTGTGGTCGCAAATTTGTACATGAAGAATTTCGAGGAGGAAGCCCTGGCATCATCTGAATGGAAACCTACTTGATTTTTCTGTTACATGGACGACACTTTCGTCAAATGGCCACATGGTATGGATAAACTCCTTGACTTCCTTACACATCTGAAATCCATACGCCCCAACATCAAATTCACTATGGAGACTGAAACGGAGGGAAAATTGCCGTTCCTTGACGTCTTGGTCAAGAGAAGAGCTGATGGCACCCTGGGTCATAGCGTATATCGGAAGACAATGCACGCTGATCTGTATTTACACGCAGACAGCTGTCACCACCCTTCACAGAGGAATTGGGGGTACTTAAAACATTAGTACATAGGGTGAGCACTATCTCCAACACAGAGAGTCTACCCCAGGAATTGGAACACCTGAGAACTGTATTTCAAAAAAATGGGTACTCAGAGTGGCAGATTCAGTGGGCTCTCCGCCCAACCACTACAACACAACCTGTGGAAACGGATGAAAACACGAAGGAGGATGTAGGCACTGCGTTTGTTCTATATACCGGCGCACTTTTGGTGAAGGTCGCCCGCATTTTGAAAAAATACCAGGTTGGAACTGTTTTTTGTCTACTGAATAAAATTCGTGCACTGGTGGGGAGCGCTAAAGATGATCTCGGTTTGAGGAAGGCCGGGGTGTACCAAATTCCGTGTCAGTGTGGAAAGTCATATATTGGACAGACGATGCGTACCGTCGAGGATCGATGCGTTGAACACCAGAGGCACACACGATTGATGTATCCGAGCAAGTTGGCAGTCGCTGAACATTGTTTGTCGGAGAATCAAGCGATGGAGTATGAACGCACTAGGATTCTGGTACAGACGTCGAGATACTGGGACTGCGTCGTTAGAGAGGCCATTGAAATTCGCACAAGTGACGATCTCATAAACCGTGGCTGTGGCTATAATCTTAGCAAAGCATGGGAACCAGCGATTGGGTTAATTAAGAGTAAATGTAGCAAACGTAACGAAGTGATGACCACGGCGGACAGAGCCCTCATACCGACGTCATCTCAAACGCAGTCACTATCGGTTCCACTGCGCGACCGCGGTGCGGACCATGGAGGGGTCGCTCCGCGGGCCGAGGGTATTTAAATCGCCCGCTACCGGGCTAGAACCCAGTTCCCTTCGAGCAGCCGTAGCGTGCTGATCTCCGTGCTGGTGTGTTTCCAGGAGCTCAGTCCGTCAGTTCACCTGATGATGGTGACATGTATGATCACCGAAATATTGTGCCCGTTGGACACTATAGACCGGCAGTACACCCATGGATATTTTGATTATCAAATACGCTGGGAGAAACTGAAGAATCAAAAGTTTTTCAATATTTACCTTTGTTCTTGACCTTCAGGGAAACAGCGTACTGTGTAATTGCTCAATTCAGCTTAAGTCTCATTGCTGCATGAAGAACGTAATGATTTTATTTTCCAAAATTAAAAAAAAAAAAAAAAAGCAGACTTTGGTTTTAATAATTTTTGTAACTTAATTAAGCTCCTAGCTCCACATGTTTCTCATAGTGGTGAAAGTTACAATACGAATACTAACATTGCTTAGTATCAGATTATGAGGAGCAGTTACACAACACATTGGCCTATTTGCACATCACATCAGCTTGTACCATTTCTGAATCTTCGTGATAAAGGTAGTGCTCCACTGCAAGATCAATACAGCTATTATATTTCAGAATCTTTACACACATCACTAATAAATGTTCAAATTTATATAAAATATATGTCAGCAACTTTCAGAAGATTTCATCACTTCTTTTTTGTGAAGCAGTTTTGTTTTTAATAGTGCAAGGAATACTATCCAAAAAGTTTATTCATTTATTATTATTTTTTACTTGTGAAGACGACATTACACTTTAATGTTTATTTTTCTCTGAAAGACTCTCCAAATTTTATATATATGCTTGTTACAAAAACAGAAATATGATGCTAATGTCAGTTTTCTTGTGCATTGATTTGATTTGATTTTCTCAGGGAAGCTAAAACAGTCTTGGACCAACCAGCCACTGTCTGCACCGAAACTAAGTTTATTGTGCTGTATCGCTCCCTGTATATCTAGTAAAGCCAACCAATGCCCTTGAACAGTGCAAGGAGTCCCTTTAACTTCTTGTGCGTTAAGTGTCTCCTAAAATTTGTATTTGAGAGACAATTTATGGATTTAATATATGGATTATAATCAACAGTGCTCGTATGATAAATTTGTAAAAGAGCAGGGCATGAGGGGTGTGTGTGTGGGGGGGGGGGGGGCACTATACATGGGAGCATGGAGTACTTTTTGGTGTTATGAAAGACAAATGGACAAATGACAGTATTAAGTAGCCATAAAAAGTTCCAGTTGCATCCATGTTATATTTTTCTGTTCCTTGAGAGCTATTGGAGAATACTGCAGCTCCTGCTTGCTCCTGGGCATGCCATTCTTTGTTGTAAACCAAGGCAATAGTTTCTATCTGATTGAAAGTGCTTGTGTATACTCCATTCTCTGAGCTTTCTAATGAGCAATAAATTAACAGAAAGTAACAAATTTTTACAAATATTTAATTTCTGAAGCTAGATCTTTTGTCAGACTATGTATCAGTTTGTGTTTTGTAATAATTTTGATGGCTTTCATTGTAGAAGTAAATCAATTACAAGGAGTGATCAAATGAAAAGGTATGAAATGACTCTGTTTGTATAGTTGAAGTCTTTATTCAAAAACAATCACAGAGGCCTTGAGCACAACTATCCCACTGTTTAATGAGCCAAAGGATTCCCTGTTCCCAGAATTCCTGTGACTGTAACAAGAGCCAGTCCTCTACTGTGTCCTTCAATTTGTTTGTAAATGATTGTTAAAGGAAGGGAAGGAACAAGGATAGGAAAGAAAGGATTGACAGTGGCTGCATTTGGGCATTGATATTAAGCAATGGCGACAATTTGTTGCCCGAGTTGAAGTGCGTACCTTTGAGATGTCTTTTTAGTGAACCAAACAGATAGAAGTCACAGGCTGTAAGGCGGATGGTCAAGCTACTCCTATTCGAACATGGCCAGTACACTTTGTATGACCCTGGAGACGTATGGATGCTCATTGTGGAGTAGTATCACTCCCTCCTAAGTAGCTCAGGCCGTTTGCTCTGATGAATTTAAATAGGCTACAAAGTGTCTCTCATAAACGTCACTGTGCTCGAGGACTTCAATGAGTATTGGACCTTAGACGTCAAGAGATAGTGAGCCTCACCTTGCCTGCTGAGGGCACAGCCTAGAATTTTTTATAGGGAGGTGACGATGCATGCTTTGTGTCCCTAGGTGTTGCGCTACGTTATCCCAAAGTGGTATATTCAAATTTCAACTGGTTTGTTTGTTAAGGTGTTTCATACCTTTTCATTTGAACACCCCTCGTAATATGAATGATTAAATTGCTTCTGAAAATGTTACCTTTAGAGATTTATACCACACAAAAGGGTTTCAGAGAGGTGAAAAATGGCTGTTCATAAATTATGCTGTCTCTTGGTGTCATTTCTTCAAATTTTTCCAGCTGGGATTTACAAGCAAACTTTGAATGGGAGTTTTGTGTTTCTGCATTGTCAGAGTGTGTGATGTCAGACTTTCTTTGCAGTGATACTATCGTGTGGTTTGCAGGAAAGGTTGCACCCAGTCCACTATTATGAACTTATTACCTTAGTCTGTCGCTGTAGGCATCTGTCATGGCACAGCTCCTCCACCAAAGTCTCTTTAAGGCCCCTACACGTTCTGGTTTGTCGGGAGCAATTTATCGGTGATAGACTGGACGTGTGGAGGCGCTTCCTGGCCAACTTTTCTTGTCGGATGGTGGATTGGGCTGGCCACTCCACCCAATAAATTGTGCCGTATGTAGCGCTACCTGACTAACTTCTTGCCCTCGATCATTGGTCAGACGATAAATCGGAATGTGTGTAAGGGCCTTTACAAGCCAGAAGAATTCAACCACTACATAGCCCCATATTTCTATTAAAGGGATAATTAAAAAGTAACTGCTTTTATTTTTGTATGAAATCAGATAATCAGTGTCAATGTATTGTGTAATAGCTTAGTTTTGCATATCAAAGAATGAGATGTGTCTGGTCACAGGTGCCCTGATGCTTCTACATATACTTGGGATACTCTGCAAATCACATTTAAGTGCCTGGCAGAGGGTTCAACAAACCACCTTTATACTATTTATCTCCCATTCCTTTCTCGAATAGCTCCCAGAAAGTAAGAACAAACACCTGAATCTCTCCGTTCGAGCTCTGATTTCTCGTATTTTATTCTGATGATAATTTCTACCTATGTAAGTGGGAGTCAACAACATATTTTTGCATTCGGAGGAGAATGTTGGCGATTGGAGTTTCGTAAGTAGCCCACTTTGCAGCGATAAACGCCGTATTGTAATGATTCCCATCCCAAATCCTGTATGATTTCTGTAACGCTGTCTCCTGTATTGTGACAATCAAAACGAGCTGTCCTTCTTTGAACTCTTTCGATTTCATCCGCCAAACCCACCTGATAAGGATCCCACATTGGGCAGCAATTCTACAAAAAAGGACGGACAAGCATAGTGTATGCAGTTATTTAGAAGTTCTGTTGCATCTGTTAATGGTTCTACCAATGAAACGCAGTCTCTGGTTTGCCTTTCCCACAATATTATCTACTTGTTCTTTCCAGTTTAAGTCTGGTGTAATAGTAATTTCTAGGTATTTTGTGGAGTTTACGAACTTCATTTTTGATTGATTTATCTTGTAAACAGAGTTTAACGGATTTCTTTTCCTACTCATGTGGAAGACTTCACACTTCTCATTATTTAGACCCAATTGCCAATTTTTACACCATAGTGATATCTTATTTAGATCGTTCTGCAGTTTGTTTTGATCTTCAGATGATTTTACTAGACGGTAAATGACGGTGTCATCTGCAAACAACCTGAGAGAGCTACTTAGATTTTCTCCTAAATCGTTTATGTAAATAAGGAACAGCAGAGGACCAATAACACTACCCTGTGGAATGCCTGATATCACCTCTGTTTTAGTTGATATTTCACCATCAGTTACTACAAACTGTGTCCTATCTGACAGGAAATCCCCTATTCAGCGCAAATTGGGGGCGATATACCATAACCACGCAATTTGATTAAAAGCCGTTTGTGAGGTACAGTGTCAAAAGCCTTCTGGAAATCAAGAAATATGGAATCGATTTGTGAACCCTTTTCAATAGCACTCATCGTTTTGTGTGAGTAAAGATCTAGTTGTGTTTCGCATGAACAATATTTTCTAAATCTGTATTGACCTTGGGTCAATAGATCATTCTGTTTGAGATAATTCATAATATTTGAATACAGGATATGTTCCAAAACTCTGCTGCAAATTGATGTGAAATAGGCCTGTAGTTTATTGGGTTACTCCTACTGCCTTTCTTGAAGGTAGGTGTGACCTGTGCAACTTTCCAATCTTTTGGTACATATCCTTCTTTGAGAGAGTGGTTGTATGTGGCTGTTAAGTAAGGAGCTATCGTTTCAGCATAATCAGATAGAAATCTAATGGGTATACAGTCCGGACCTTAAGACTTGTTCTTGTTAAGTGATTTTAGTTGCTTCACTACTCCAATGATATCTTCTACTACGTTACTCATTCTGGCCTCTGTTTGTAATTCGAAATCTGGAATATTGGTTTTGTCTTCTTTGGTGAATGAGTTTCTAAAAGCTATGTTTAGTAACTCTGCTTTAGTAGCGCTATCATCAGCAGGATCGCCATTACTAACACGTAGTGAGGGTATTGTTTGTGTTTTGCCCCTAGTATATTTAACATATGACCAAAATCTCTTTGGGTTTTCAGTCAAATTTCTAGAAAGAGTTTCGTTGTGATAAGTATTGTAGGCATCTCACATTGAAGACCTCGCTAAATTTCGAGCTTCTGTATAGGATCGCCAATCCTGGGGATTTTGTGTTAGTTTAAATTTAGCATGCCTTTTCCGTTGCTTGTGAATCAGTGTTATGACCTGTTTTGTGCACCAAGGGGGATCACCACCTTCTTTTATTAATTTATTTGGTATAAAACTGTCAATTGCTGTTGATATCTCCTCTTTGAATTTGAGCCACATCTGGTCTAAACTCATGTTTAGTGCTCAAAACGGGTGGAAGCTGTCTTTCAAGAAGCAATTTATTTTATTTCTATCTGCTTTCCTGAACAAATATACTTTTCGTCTATTTTTTGTAACTTTGGGACCTCGCTACGACAACTGTGTGTTCACTAATACCTGTATCCGTTTTGAAGCTCTTTATGAGCTCAGGATTATTTGTTGCTTCTCAAGTTTATATTTTACTGTTTTGAACAAGTTTTATATCTGAAACAAGGTGTGTTACTCATAAGTTTTATTATTATTATTTTTTTTTTTTTTTTTTTCAGGCATCACTCATATCCAGCACGCCACCTTGGCTCTACAAATTTCTTTGTGTCAGGGGACTGAAACGTCTGTCTAAGTCTCATGTTATGTGATGACGATATAAAGATAACAATGTTTATTTCATCAGCATTGTATTGTAATTAAGAATGTAATTATGATGATGACATAATGATGGTGAGGATGATGATGATGACATGATGATGGTGATGATGAAGATGTTAGTATGATTATTATATGGAGCATAATTGCATTCCTAAGTATAAAACTGTGTTAAATTCACATAGAAGTATAAATTTTTGTGATAATAAGATAGCTAATTTGTAGTTAAGACTGAGTTGTCCAAAGAAATAACAGCAAGTTCATTTATGTAGTTGTAAATATATTGTGACCATGCCATCTAACTGTGCCATTAATATTTGATTTTAGTAGAGCTTTATTTCATAGTTTAAATCTTGCTGAGGGTTTCTTTATGTCTGTAAACTGTGAAACTATATACAAGACTGTACGCTTCATGCTGTAAATATGTTAGACTTAATATTGTAATATGGATGTAGACATAATGCCAATGTGTTTGCTCAGTGATGCATACTTATCTTTCTGATTTACATCAGTTCCAATGAAACAATATCTAAGTTCTTCAACATTTACCTCTACTTCTCTTAATTTGTGTACTAGTATTTTCTTAAAATAACTGATTGTAATGAAACTAAAACAATATGACAAATTTGATCAGGGCTTTTGTGGTTAATCAAATAGTGTGTTCTCGGCAGAAATAATCTCTTCTGATAATCTATAGAACACTTTTGTTGTAATTTCCATATTATTGAAACTGCTGTTGTTCAAAGTACTTATGATTTAAAGATAAGTGGGGTGGCTGATAAATGTCATTACATGGGCAGTCAATTCAGAGTGAAATGGTAAACTGTGTTACAGTTGACATTTTTCTGTGTAGTACATCCTTATCTGATTATCTTTTTCATTATATTTGAGGAATCAACTGTAAACTATTTTAATTTTTAAACTCCTCTCTATGACCATTAATGTTTGTGATGAAATATCTTATGCATAAATAGCTGTGGTTGTTCAATGGAGGGTGATGAGTGTCATTTAAATTACTGAATACATAGAACTGTAGCAGGTCAATTACTAAAGAAGCATTCTTTTAGCAAAAGTATTCTTGTAAATGATTTATTGAAGACACACTGTGATTGTTATTTTGTTGTTATTACATTCAAATGATAGTACAGTCACAGTTGAAACATTAACTGTCGAAAAGCAAATAGTAAGCTGATCAGGCACCATAATGTTAATACTGTTAGGATCAAGAACATAGATAAATATGAATAATGAATCCAGTGAGACATTTTCAGTAGTTATCAATATCACACAATAATGCAGACTTTTGTGAATGTATAGTGTTATATTACATATACTAAAAATGCTGCCTGTCAGTTTTCAGGACAACCTGAATCCATAAGACAACACTGTAAAGGCTGTTTGATGAATGTTTGATACTCATTTAATATGCTTATTTTTGTAACAATATTTGTTTGAACATTCATTTAATACACTTTTAGGTAACCCGTAACCAAAAACTATATATCATGTGTTAACAAATCTTGAATCAGTAATAATGGCTTACAGTATACTTACGTTCCATAAAACAGTTTGTGTAGTGCTTGTCGTTTTTATTTTTTATTTTTTTATTATTTGTATTCAAGATTGATTGCTGCCAAATAGACGAATAAAATTAATAATGATTAAATACGTAATTATGCTATAGTGTGTAATTGTCAAGTGAGACCATAAACTGGCCAGTATCTGATTTCTTAGAAATAGAAATAATCATACTTAGAGTATGTGTTGAGATAGATGTGTTGAAGCTATTTAGGCAGTTGATGTCCCATTTTTATACTCATGCATATTCTACATTTTCATCTTATAAAATCTAATAAGGTTAATTGCTTCAATTTTATGGAAGAACATCTCTAGAAACTCTTGGTTTGTTCATTTTACAATCTAAGGTGTTGAATAAGAATATTCGGATTAGCATTCTGCCAATGAAAAATGGTGTCTTTTAATCCTTGGCACAACAGAAAGGGCCTACAGTGTATTACCCAGTTGTAGTGAGGTTTGAGGTAATCTATATTGTCATTCTGTTGGTAAATCAATAACTGACAAACACTTCCCTCCTATTATATCTTGCTATTTTCCACAAATTGCCTGTTAATTGTTCAGAGAACATGATTTTTGCCTTGTTAAAAGTCTAGTGATGTGACAGTACATTGTATTAAAAAATGCTTATAGTGTTAATTTTTCTGGATTCATAATCATATCATGTTTTAATTTCTCTGTGATAATTTGACATTGGGAATTATCATTTGTAATTACTTTGTGATGTTTAATACTCAGATGTGTCAAGTTTTGTTTCCCAAATTATTTAAGTTGTCATTTTTTGGCTAGATGCTTGAAAAATATAAAATTATATGTTTTCTGCTGTGATAACACACTAGACATTTAAGTGTGATTATTGTACTTATAATACTTCGTAATTTATCTGCATCAAGGTGCTATGAAACATTAACTGCATAATTGATTTTCTTATTAGTGCCATACAATAATAACCATTATTTTGAAGATGAAAGTAAGACTGATGACATGGAACATTCTAAATGAAGGCTGTTGTGTTTTGATGTTTCATCCCTTTGTTTTGTTTAATAAAACATGGTGACAAAATGGGGGGGGGGGGTTGCTCTGTGTTAACACAGCCATTTAAGAGCTATGTTGTTTGAGCAATTGCCTTGTTAGTTTTCAATTTTAAAGTGGGAATAACTAAATTTGGTTGCTAAAATAATCAAGTTCTTTGTTGTTGAAGATGGGTGTCAACTGCAACTGAATGCATGGTGAGAGAGGTACAAAAGTGTTTCACAAAAATTTGTCATTTATTACCTTGTAGTAGTGATAATCCATTAAATTTTACCAACTGGCAGCTTTTACACACCAAAATATATTGATCATTTCAACTCACACAAACTGTGAGAAAATTAGTGAAGTTCTCTTTGCAGCTGTTATATTTTAAAAAAGCGGAACAAGAAAATTTAATAACTTCAGTATTTTGTTAATGAAATAATGTGTGAAAAGTGAGTTACAGTGGAAGCAAGAGTTATTTTAATGTAAGTTACTACTTAATTGCTTGTTTATCAGTGTATATCAAGCAGTTTGAGATTTAATACATCATATCAATAGATAATTTTATTTTTAGATGAAGTCATCAAAAACTTAAAAATACATATTTTTCTGTTCATTGGTTTACAGAATTCACACACATCTTACAGGACAGAATTGTGAACAGCTGTTTGATCATGTCACACGTAACACTGATTACTCGTCACTCTGTGTAATAAGTGTCTTCTAAATTCGGTGTTTGTAATTGTTTCTTTTGGATGGATTCTCGCAATGCAATCACATGAATGAAACCTGTTATCATTTATTTTTATTGTTTTATAGTTTATTAATGATATAGACATGGAATTTACAATAAAATACATTTCAAATCAATTTCCTATGTTTTTGGAACAACTGTTTGGTTAATGTAGTTATCCGCAAGTGTGCAACCTTTATTATTTATTTTTTCTTACATGCTTAAATGCAGTGTTTTGCTGGCCATCATGTAGAATTGTGATATTTTACATAACATTAGATAACATAGCAAAATTATAATAAAAATAATCATGATTGTTAAGTATTTTATATATGTTTATAATATTTTGTAAAATTTTTGTTGAATTGGTATTTGCAATAAATATATTTTACATTTGCTGTCCATAAGATTGAAACAAGTCATTGACATATTACTATGGACTTTGTGTTTATGAAAAAACTAGGTGTATGGAAACAGAAGAAAATTTAATGTACAAAAACTATTGGAAAATGATGATATCAGCATTAATATTTTTATTTATTTTGAAGAACTTAAACTAGACATAAATGACTATGAATTTGTAATATGGAAGCTATGTTGACAATTGTGGTTACAAAGAAGAGGGACACAGAATTATTAATGCAGAAAGATTTGACTATGAATTTGTAATATGGAAGCTATGTTGACAATCCTGGTTACGAAAAAGAGGGACACAGAAGTATTAACGCAGAAAGATTAATGCTGGGCATTGGTACATCAATAGCAAATAAGAAAAGTGTAGAACAGATGTCTTTCAATTGTCAATATTATTTTCCTGACAATTTTTAATTGCTTCAGGGAAAGGGATTAAAATGCTCCAGAAACATATAAAATTCAATGTAAAGGAAATTTACATATATTGAACAGTGTGTAAAACACTATTCTTAGTTCAATAATACAGGTGATACTGCACGAGAGATTTTTTACAGCAGTTTTACACTGTTAAGGTTGTAGATTTGGTAAGAGCTGAATTGAAGTCAGCATGCACCCATTGTCAGTAAGGATTTCAGTTAGCTTCCTAAGTAACCTTGGTGAAATGTCAATGTGGTTGCTGAAACAAGACATTGCAATTTTACTCTTCACACTCTTTTAACACACAGCTAACTTTTCAGATCGCAATTTCTTGTTTTAGAAACCACACTGACGTTTCACCAAGGTGACTTAGGAGACTTAACTGAAATCCTCACTGACAATGGGAAACATGTATCTTTTTACAGAAGAATGAAAAATATGTGAGGAGCTGGCCTCAGGGAAGATCAATTTGGATTTAGGAGAAAATGTAGGAAATGTGAGGCAATACTAACATTACAGCATATTTTAGGAGATAGGTTAAGAAAAGGCAAAGCTACGTTTCTAGCTTTTGTGGATTTGAGGAAAGCTTTTGACATTTATTGGAATAGACTCTTTCAAATTCTGAAATTAGTTGGGTGAAATATAGGGAACAGAATTTTATTTACAACAGCATGAAAGGTTGCGAAGGGAGTACGACAGTGCTGTAGCCTTTCCCTTATGTTACAGAATCTGTAAATTGAACAAGCTGTGAAGGAAAGTAAGAAATGTGGAGAAGGAATTAAAGTTCAGGGTGAAGAAATATAAACATTGTGTTTTGCCAGTGACATTGTAATTTTGTCAGTGACAAAAAAGGACATAGAAGAGCAATTGAATGGAATGGTCTTTGCCTTGAAAGTAGTATATAAAATGAAGATTAACAAGAGCAAAACAAGGGAAATAGAATGTAGTGTAAGGAAATCTGGCGATGCTGAAGGAATTGTATTAGGTATGAGCATTAAAGTAACATATGATGGTCACATACAGAGGATATAAAATGCAGAATTGCAATAAGAAGAAAAGCGTTTCTGAAGAAGAGAAATTTGTAAACATTGAATATTGTTTTAAATGTTAGGGAGCCTTTTCTGGTGGCATTTGTGTGGAGTGTTGCTTTGTATGGTAATAAAACATTGTCTTCCTGTCTGAATTATTTATCATCAATGTAAGTGACTTTCTGGCAATATTATAAATAAAGACAAGGGTTTTCCCTTAAGTAAAATGTGTAACCCTGTGTTATTTGGCTTATAAAACAACTGTTTCATTCGGCCTGCAGATAATAGTACTGAATAGTGATTTATCATTTGTGCCAACTTCTACCGCCGGAGCGCTATATAACAGAGGACAGAACCGTCGATTCTTCTCGCAGGCACTTGTGTCCTGTGGTGTATATAGGGGCCGCCACTCACGAGTTGCACTCATTTCTGGCGAGCAGGTCAAGCAGCAAACTCACCTGAAGATGGCAGTCAGATGGACCGCCGAAATATTGTATCAAGATGACGTCATTATCTGGCAAGAAACTCTTGAAGAGTATCAAGATGATAGAAGCTTTTCAAATGTGGTGAATGTGGCCTCTATTGGTAGGACACATTCTTATACATCAGGGAATCATGAAACTAGCATTGGAGGGAAGTGTATGACATAAAAATCTCAGTGGGAGACGAAGAGATGAGGATAGTAAGCATATTCAAATAGATGTGGGTTGCCTTTCTTATGAGGAGATGGTGAGCCTTGTTCAGGATAGAGTAGGGTGGAGAGCTGCAGCAAATCAGTTTCCGGACCGAAGACCGCAATGAAAAACTGGGGTTATTTAGTCTGAGCTGCTGAAGGTGCTGTAATCATACAACATGGACTTACAAAAATTTTTGCAGGGGCTGGAATTCAAGCCTGGAACTTCTTATTTTGTCTGTAATCGTACTTGACTGCGATGTGTTGATATTCTTGTAGATTATATGGACCAGAGGGTTTTATTTTGAGGTACAGTTCAGCAACTTGGGAGCAATGTTGAGTGATAAATGTTTGATTTGCCGTGAAAGTAGTCAAGGAAAAAGGGATAGAAACTTTGACACTAGTAAAAATTGATAGGAGGGGGGGAGGGCTGTTTTAATGGGTAAACCAACTGTCAGCGTACACATTTCATATCATGAAAGTTACATAAATGAAATGATAGCTGTGTGCTTGAAGAAAGATGCACAACCACACACATATTAAGCAAAATTAAAATCATCCTCTGAATATTTCCATTGCAAAACACATTGTTTTGTGTGTGGAGCAGGTTCATGAAGATTACACAAGGTTCCAATGACTACTTCCTCATAAATGTAATTTGGTGCATCTTGTGGTGAAAATAAAGATGAAAGACACTGTTACGAAACAGGCTCATCTATGTGAAGATGATTTCGGTGTAACAATTTGACTGACTGACTTTAGGTACCATGATAAATGTTGAAAGAAATCTTTACATTAGTAGGCCCAAGGCTGATAAAAAGAAAACTGTTGGTCCTAATGCTGAAGAGGTTAAGAGGGCTACAAATGACATTTTCAGTTTTATGGAAAGGAATGACGAGGAATCTCAGTTTTCATTAGACCAGCTAATAACTCGGATAGAGGGCAACTAAATTCCTTAGATAAGAACTATAATACAACATTTATTAGAGAGAGATGGGGAAGATGTTATCATATCAAACAGAATACAATTTTATGTTTCAAAAATACAGGCCATAAGATTTTGACTGATGTGTGGTACATGGAAAGACGTTTGTCAGAACGGGAAGATCATCTTCAATTAGTTGAGACAGCAACTAATGTTTTTTTATAAAGAGATGCGATCAGTACCTTGTGCTATTGATGACTATCCTCTTCCAGATTATTAAGTCTTGTCCCGGATGTTCTCGAAGTTTCTTAGAAAGACTGATACTCAAGAAGAAACGAGCAAATACAAGTGGGGGGAAAAAAAAGTTTTAGCCATTTCACACATTGTTGTTAGTGCTGTCAGCCCAACTTCTTTCCTGTATCAGCTTTCTTTTATGAGATTTATGGGTCACGAAAACTGATTGACGTGTCATCCTTGGAATTTGTCACCTCTTATTCTGAAGCTGTTTATCTTTAAATGCTAGCAATCATTAGACCATAACTACAAATACATCCGACAGCTTTTCATCAATTTGTTCATGACAATGCTGATTTTAACACATGTATATTGGATAGATATAATACCTTCAATGCAGTTGGGGAATACATTTGGTAACCCCCAGAAATGCTATAGCTCCGAGTCAAAGAGTTGTCTGTGCAAAGAAAACAATACCACGTCAACTAACTGGTGAGATGAGAGCTGTTTCCTTAAATCATTTTGAGAAAGGCAGCTTCTCTAGGCTGCAACCAGTGCCAGCGTTACAGCCACTAGCACCAGAAACAGTTTTGAAACTTATTTCTTGCAAATGCATGAAGACCTGTCTCACCACCTGTGGATGCAAGGAAGCAGGTTTCAACTGTTCCAATACGTGTCTGCACAGCAAAAACAGCTGCAGTAACATGGATGTTGTAGAAATTGAAGAACAAACAGAAGAGGACCTCGAGGTATCTGGATTACTTGAACGTAACTATGCAGAAACTACTGATTTTTGATTGAAAAAGGTTTCTTAATCAGTATTGCTTTTATGCCTATTCAGTAAATTGTGAAGTATTTAGGATTATGACACTAATTGTTTGTTGTATTCATTGAAGAGCTGAAAGGCTGTTCTGAAGAAATTATGCAACCTGTGTCTAAGAAGGCCCGTATCAGCACATAAATACATGTAAAACTGTACAGAAATTGGACGCTTTTTATCATCATTTATGATAAAGTTCAATTACATGACGTCACATATAGATTTATTTTTTGCTGTTTTCCAGATATTTCATCACTATTTTGTGTGGAAACCATAAATTGTAGGTAATTTTCTCCTCTTTATTTTACTACTGGGCCCCTTTCTCTGTAAATAGCGTGATTTTCAAGTTATGAGCTGAAAACCACCAAAAATGTAATTTTAGTCGTTTTTGATTATTTCTCATATTTTCAGAGGAAATTTTTGTTGGGCAACTTAATATTCATGTTCAGCATCCCAAAAATATTAAACAAATCACTAAAAACAATTACACCAATTTTCTCCACTTTACCATTTGTCTGGACTACCAGGGGAGTGTTATAGGACCGTTGCTTTTCACAATATACCAGGTGATCAAAAAGTCAGTATAAATATGAAAACTTAATACATCACAGAATAATGTAGATAGAGAGGTAAAAATTGACACGCATGCTTGGAATGACATGAGGTTTTATTAGAGGGGGAAAAAAGGGGGGGTATTGCTAGACGCGTGAAAGATCTCGTGTGGTGGTGATCGTGTGCTTAGCCGCCACTTTCATCATGCTTGGCCTCCCAGGTCCTGAGACCTCAGTCTGTGCGATTATTGGCTTTGGGGTTACCTGAAGTCCCAAGTGTATCGTGATCAACCGACATCTCTTGGGATGCTGAAAGACAACATCCGACGCCAATGCCTCACCATAACTCCGGATGTGCTTTACAGTGCTGTTCACAACATTATTCCTCGACTACAGCTATTGTTGAGGAATGATGGTGAACCTATTGAGCATTTCTTGTAAAGAATATCATCTTTACTTTGTCTTAATTTGTTATGCTAATTATTGCTTTTATGATCAGATGAAGTGCCATCTGTCGGACATTTTTTGAACTATTTTATTTATTTATTTTGATTCTAATAAAACCCCATGTCGTTCTAAGCATGGGTGTCAATTTTTAACACACTATCTACATTATTCCGTGATTTATTAAGTTTTCAAATTTATACTGACTTCTTGATCACCCGCTATATAAATGATCTCATAGATAACATCGGAAGTTCAGTGAGGCTTTTTGCAGATGATGCTGTAGTTTCTCGAGAAGTCACAACACTGAAAAATGGTAGAAATGCAGGAGGATATTCAGTGTATTGACGGATGGTGCAGGGAATCGCACCTGAGCCTCAACATAAACAAGTGTCAAGTGCTGCATTTACATAGAAAGAAAGATCCTTTGTTATATAATTATGCAATTGTAGGACAAACACTGGATCAGTTACTTCCATAAAAATCTGCGAGTAGACAGGAGCGATCTGAAATGGACCGACCATATAAAATCAGTCGTGGAGACTGAGATTTATTGGAAGATTTCTCAGGAAGTGTAGTCCATCAACAAAGGAAGTAGGTGACAAAACTCTCATTCGCTCAGCACTTGAGTATATCTCTTCACTGTGGGATCTGTACCAGGTTGGGTTAATAGCTAACATATAGAACACAGGAAGACAACTTCAGGCGGTGTGACATGTGAGCAGGAAGAGCAAGCTTCTCAATACATGTGACGTCAGGCGAGAGCTGTGTTCGCAATGTTGCCTAGATAAACGGGGCTGTGAGTACGGAGCTGGAGGGCTCAGTCAGCACTCTTGATGACAATAACATGGCGAGTACAAGCAAAACAGAGCAGTCGGTTTTTCTTTCTCTATGGGAAAATCTGTTTCTTTTTGTACAATGCAGTGAAGGTGTTAAGTGTTTGGTGTGCAACAGAAAAGCAAAATCAAATGGTCTCCCGTTAGTTCCGCTAAATAGGAAAAAAAAAACCTAAAGAAAAAAAAATCAATAAAGTAAAAAATTTATAAAATCAGATATAATAAAACTCACAGTTAATATAATGAAGTACAATAAAATTAAAGCCAATCTCACTTCATAAGAAATAGTCCGAGCAAAAGAACGTGAGGATAAAAAAAGTAATTTACAGCGTCATTTATTCCCTGTGCGCCACAGATGAGTATGGGAAATATGAAGGAGAAGAATGAGACGCCTTTAATATCTGAATTAAAGTAACGTGCTGATTTGGAGGACTCAGAGTAGCGAAGCTTCTGTCCGTATGAGCAACAGAATAGCTATACATATAGCGACTTTGCGAAATAAGCGATTGTGTTGGCCGCTGAAGATACGTATCCACATTTGGTAGAATATTTTGAAAAAGTGAGTTTATCTCTGAAAACTGTTATGCAACATGTTCAAGATGTTCAGATGGGTAACAAGAACTGGTGTTACGGTAGTAAATTTATACATTATCTTTAGCTGTCGATGAGAGTACTGCAAAGTTAGCTGTTTTCATTCGGGGTGTCGATCTGAATATAAGAGCGGAATTTTTAGATTTGATCTCCTCTTCAGGGCACCAACACTGGGTTTGACATTTTCATTGCGGAGAGATTTATTTGCGAAATTTCTTTTACGAACATTCTGTTCTGAATCTTAACATATTTTGTTGCTGGCCGCAGTGGCCGAGGGGACTGAAGTGCTCCAGTCACGGTCTGCACGGCCACTACGGTCGAGGGTTCGAATCCCCCCTGGGGCATGGATATTTGTGCCGTCCTTAGTCTTAGTTAGTTCATAAGTAGTTTGTAAGTTTAGGGACTGATGACCCCATAGTTAAGTTCCATAAGCTATACAAACATTTGAACATTTTGACATTTTCAAAGGTGTTGGAAAAGCTGTTGAAAACGTTGACCTGAGTTGGAATAAGCTTGTTTCTGTCGCAACAGATAGGGCACCATATATGATAGGAGTTAATGTGGGATTAAAAACATGGGTGAAAGAACGTATGAAACAGGTTTCTGGTTCAACCCAAGAACTCACTGCCATCCACTGTATACTTCATCCAGGGAATCTATGCGCAATCGATATTAAAATTAGAAATGTTATGGATACGGTGGTACAAGTCACAAATTCCATTGATCACCTGACATGCACTTATTAGACGACAACCTACCATGCAATCTTCGATTACAAATATCTCAAGCATTGCGTCCTAACATTGAAAAACTAACCAAAGAAAATGTTTCAGAAAATGTCTACTTAATTGTACTGTGCAGCTTTGCTCTAAATTGTGGAGAAAATTGTATTGTGTTGCATTGTATTTACTTTGTAATAGTGCTATCCTTGTATTAAATTACACCTACATTATAATGTTCACATGGTGTAGAGATAATATACAACTGTCTGTAATCTGTGTCTGTTATTTAATTAAAACTTTGATATCGTAGACCTGACAGTATTTTTCATACCAGATCTGTTCCCTGTCTTTCCTAAATTGCTGCACTCCACACGCTGCATTCTATTTATCCACGGCAGCAGTACAGAGGTTACAGAGCGCGGCCAACGGGAAATACAGGCCTCAGCGCGCACATCACGCCACGTAAGCAAGGTAGTTCCGAGCCAGCGCGATCGCTAGCTCAGTGGCTGCCCGCTATGATGCAGTGGGCAGTGCCCCAGCGGCCGGCCAATCGGCTAGCGATCGCGCCGGCTCGGAACTACCTGGCTTACGTCACGGAGTAACATATACAGAGGAGCAGACCCCCTAAACCACTGTCCTACGTTCCCCTCGTAGTTCCGTAAGATGCTAGCAGGTGTCACGCGGATCGCTGGCTTAGGGTGCCTCTCGCACGTCAGAGGGTAGCGTGGAGGGGAGGCTGAGGGGAGAGCTCGTGCCGCCTGCCACGAGGCCACGGCTGTGTCTGCCTTGTTGCTGGCGTTTGAGGGGAGGTGGTGGTGGGGGCAGCCGCTACCTGCCGCCTGCTCTGGCCAGTTTAAAGGGCTGCTTCTGACCGCAGCGCCATCATGGGACATCTTATGGAACTGCTGGTAACCCTCCCTCCCCGCACCCCTGAGCGTAGGACCGGGCCCTTACAGAGGTTTCCCGTCTGTATATATTTGTCGGTGCTTACGTCGCATGATGTGCGCGCTCAGGCCTGTATTTCTCGCCGGCCACGGTACAGAGCGTGTGACGTCACACGGTCAACTCTCCTTCCTTGTGAGCAGGCAGAGCGGCCTGTGCTGACATCACACCGGCGCTTCCTGTCCTCCCCTGATATAGAAGATCCAATGGAAAGCAGCACGCTTCGTTACGGGCTCATTTAGTAAGCGCGAAAGAGTCACAGAGATGACTAAGAAACTACAGGGGCAGATGCTGGAACAGAGACGATCTGTATCGCCCTTTGGGCTTCTGTGAAAGGTACGTGAGTGTACCGGTATGTTTGATGAAGAAGAGTCAACCAATATATTTCTTCCACCTGCGTATATGTTAAAGATTACATCAGAGAGATTAGGGTGCACACGGAGGCATACAAGCAATATTTTCTCCCGTGACTGCAATAGGGGGAAATGGCAGTGGTGTGCCTAAGGAACCTCCGCCACACACCGTAAAGTGGCTCGCAGAGTATGTGAGTAGATGTAGACATGGACATAACTGAAAATTGCACGAATATTGCAAGTCAATTTACACCGATAATTTGAGCAGATAGGAAGTGTGTAAGGTCTGAGACAGTTCAGGAGAAAAAGGACGACGTGATGACTTTATGGAGAAATCAAATAGCGGTTATGGAAATGTATTGTTTCGTCCTCCCACAGACGTTTGTGTCAAATCACAATCCGGAGGCTTTATAGACTGATTGTTTTCTCCTTATTCTTCTTTTTCTTCTGAAGTTTCTTCCACGAGCTATAAATTGCATTCATATCGTGGAAAATACGAAGTGTCACTCCTACATGTACCTCAGCTAACCTCCTGCTCCTCTATGTGTACATCTACATACATACTCTGCAAATCACGTTAAATGATCTGATGGACAGAGTAAGTTGTAATTTGCGGCTGTTTGCTGATGATGCTGTGGTGTATGGGAGGGTGTCGTCCGTAACTGACTGTAATAGCATACAGGATGACTTAGACAAAATTTCTAGTTGGTGCGAAGAATGGCAGCTAGCTCTCAATGTAGAAAAATGCAAGGTGATGCGCATGAGTAGAAAAAACAATCCCATAATGTTCGAATACAGCATTAGTAGTGAGCTTCTTGATGCTGTCGCGTCGTTCAAATATCTAGGCGTAACATTGCAGAGCAATATGAAATGGAACGTGCATGTAAGGACAGTTGTGAGTAAGGCGGACAGCCGACTTTGGTTTATTGGGAGAATTTTGGGAAGATGTACTTCACCTGTAAAGGAGACCGCGTATAAAACGCTTGTACGACCACGTCTTGAGTATTGCTCAAGTGTTTGGGACCCACAGCAGATCAGTTTAAAGGAAGACATAGAGGCGGTTCAGAGACGAGTAGCTAGATTTGTTACCGGTAGGTTCGACCAATGCGCGAGTGTCACGGAAATGCTCCGGCAACTCAATTGGGGATCGCTGGAAGAAAGACGACGTTCTTTTCGTGAATTTCTTTTGAGGAAATTTTGAGTGCCGGAATTTGAAGCTGAGTGTAGTACGATCTTGCTGCCGCCTACTTACATTTCGCGTAAAGATCACAAAGACAAGATAAGAGAAATTAGGGCTCGTACGGAGGCATATAGGCATTCTTTTTTTCCTCGTTCAATTTGGGAGTGGAATAGGAAAGGAAATGCCTAGTAGTGGCACAGTGTACCCTCCGCCACGCACCTTATGGTGAATTGCGGAGTATGTATGTAGATGTAGAAGTGTATGGCAGAGAGTTCATCGAGCTGCTTTTATGATGCCGGCTGCGGTGGCCGAGGGGACTGAGGCGCTTCAGTCGCGGTCTACACCGCCACTACGGTCGGGGGTTCGAATCCCTCCTCGGGCATGGATATTTGTGTCGTCCTTAGTCTTAGTTAGTTCATAAGTAGTTTGTAAGTTTAGGAACTGATGACCCCGTAGTTAAGTCCCATAAGCTGTACAAACATTTGAACATTTTTATTTTATTTTATGATACTTCTCGTTCGTTCCCTTCTCTAATAGTGTACAGGAAAAAGAACACACAAATCTTTCCATTTTTTAAAATCTTATTTGGCTTATTTTATTATGATGATCATGTCTCCTTATATGGGTACTAACAAAATATGTTAACATTCAGAACAGAAAGTTCGTAAAAGAAATTTCGCAAATAAATCTCTCCGCAATGAATAGTATAACGCTTTCCTTTTACTAATTTCCATTTCCACTCATGTATAATTTCCATGCCACTCTCTCCTCTATATGGCGATAATACAAAACGAGCTGCCATTCTCTGAATTATCTCTATATCATCCATCAATCCCACTTCCACTTGCTGGGGATCCCACAATGCACAGAAATATGCCAAAATAGAATGCCCAAGTGTAGAATAGGCAGATAAAGAGTAGTAGGGACCCTGTATCACTTCCCCAGGAACGCCAGATATTTCTGTTTTACTCGATGACTTTCCGTCTATTACAACGTACTGTGTCGTTTCTGACAATAATTAGCGAATCCAATAACACAACTGTGCCAATATTCCATAAGCATGCGATTTGATTAAAAGACACTTGTCAAAAGCCTTCCGGAAAATCTAAAAATATGGAATCGATTTAAGATCCCTTGTTCATATCACCCATCACTTCATATGAGGAAAGAGAAAGCTCTGTTTCACAAGAACGAACTTTATGAATAGGTTTTGACTATTGGTGAATAGGCTGTTTTCTTCGAGATAGTTCAGAATGTTTGAGGAAAGTAAAGGTAAAGCAGTCAACTATCCGAAGATTGGTTTGAACACCACAGTACTTTACTACACATATTTGAATGATCTGTACAACTTTCCAGTCTTTGGGTATGGATCTTTCACTGAGCGAGTGGTTATAACCTATATGATAACTAGGTATGAAGCATACTAAGAAAGCAACCTAATTGGTATAAAATCGGGACCGGGAGACGTGCTTTTGTTAACTGATTTAAGCTTTGTTTAACACTCCAGGGATATTTACTTATAAATCACGCATGCTGGCAGCTGTTCTTGATTAGAATTCTGGAGTATTTGCATCGTCCTCATTGGTGAAAGAATTTCTGAAAGCTGTGTTCAGAAATTCTGCTTTAGCAGAACTGTCGTCAGTAGCATCACCATTGCTATCGCGTAGTGAAGGTATTGTGTTTTTCCACTAGTATACTTTAGAGATGACCAGAATTTCTTAGGATTTTCTACCAAATTACATGGCAGGATTTCGCTGTAGGAACTATTATAAGCTTCTTGCATTGAAGTTCGAGCTAAATTTCGAGTTTCTGTAAAATATCGCTAGTCTTGGGGATTTTGTGTCTCTTTACATTTTGCATGTATTTCTTGTTGCTTTTGCAAGAGTGATCTAACCTGCTATTTTTTACCATGGCAGGTCAGCCCCCTCTCTTGTTAATTGTTAAAATGTTCAAATGTTTGTAAAGCTTATGGGACTTAACTACGGGGTCATCAGTCCCTAAACTTACAAACTACTTATCAACTAGCTTATCTTAAGGACGGCAAAAATATCCATGCCCGAGGGGGGATTCGAACCCACGACCGTTCGACCGTTGTGGCCGTGCAGACCGTGACTGGAGCGCCTCAGTCCCCCCCCTTTTTTTTTTTTTTTAATTATTTATATATAGATGGTTGTCTTCACTGGTCGCCTCGACCCTTTTTCAAATTTATCTTTATTGAAACAAATTAGGGGAAAAGGAAAAAGGAGGAAGAATACAATATAATCAAAACTAAGGAGCCCTTCAAGCATAAACAAAAGATTATCGGTGACTTCTTTGTAATAAAATTAATGACTCCGTCGGACCAGCACGTCCTCACAAGACTGGCGATCGCTGTGATTAGCCGCACGAGAATAAAAACCTCACGGCTGCGATACATCAGTAGATCATCCACACACGTCTTCTCGAAATTATTTGAGGATTAGAGGTGTAATGATCGATCATAAACTGGTAATAGGGAACGTAAGTCAGCTTCTCCCTGCATGGATGATCCAGCTGCGAGGGGGGTCGCGGAATGCACTCTGGAGGAAGTTTGAAAAGTATTGCTGGTACTTCGGGTTCTTGACAACTGCGCAGTGTCGTTCATTGATGTATTGCCAGAAATCGAGAACTGATTTATCACCATTTCCAAATAGATAGTGGACAGCGAGTCCACTAATCCATATCACTGTGTGGGTCTTCGCTCGTGGGAAATAGTCCTTATCGGGGAAGAGAAGCCTTTTGGCAGTGATATTGTCAGAGGTTGTTCGTGTAAAGAAGGCCAACATCTGGCGGACCAAAAGCCAAACATTGCCTGCCTCGCCGCAGACAAGTCGATGGCCGTCGTCGTCTTGCACGCCACACGTGGCACATAATGGCGATGCTGCTAGGTGGATCCTGTGGAGGCGCGTCTGGCAGATCTGCTTCCCATTGACCGTGAGATACCAGCTGGACTGGACATCTGATGTAAGCGTAGGATCATGCACTGCTCGCCACACTGCTGTCCAGCGAACATGCGGATGTTTGTCTTTCGGCTGAAGTCTCGATTGCATCGCTGAGTACACCAGCCGTGCCGTCGACATACGTGGACGGGTAAGTGTGGTTCGAAGATAAATGTATTCGAGGAAGAGGTATCTCAAGTAGAAAAAGGGCGCTGGGACGGCGGTCACCTGCACTGGTGCGATTAGCGAGCTTGGGGCAAGGGCCCTCATTAGTAGACTGGAAAGGCAAGTCGGAGTACGTCGCCACATCTTGATATGCGTGCTTACAAAGAGGGCTGTCGCTCGATGAGGTACATGACAGAGGTTAAGTCCTCCTTTGCTCCTTGGGAGGGTAAGGGATTCATAGCTGACCTTGAATAACATACCGTGGCTCACAAACGAGCCCAATGCCGCCAACATGCGTTTGGCCATCGTCGAAGGTATGGGGAACGTCTGTGCCACGTGTGGGATACGGGATGCGACATAAACATTAGCGTACTGGGTGCGTTGCAGCATGTTCAGGGCTCGAAGGCGGTGATCTAGAAGTTCCACCCGGATCCGTCGTAGAAGACGCCTACTATTGAGAGCCACAGATCGCCGCAAGTCGGCTGTGAAATCAATGCCCAAACATCTTATTGCGTCGTGGACCGGCAGGGGAGCGACGTCAGGGTGTCCGCATCCTATTGGCAGTGCGCGTGATTTGCGAATGTTAAGGATGCTGCCTGACGCAGCGCCGTAGGACTCCACCCACGCCAGCGCGTCTTGGACGTCGTTGTGGTTTCTCAAGAAGAGGACCAGATCATCCGCATAGGCCGTGCAACAGAAGGTGAGGCCCTCAAAGGTTATCCCCATGAGGCGTTGGCGGAGTCCACATAGGAGCGGTTCCATGGCAATAGCGTAGAGGATTGTTGACAGAGGGCATCCTTGTCGTACTGACCGTTGTACCGTGATCGGTGGTGTTAGTCGGCCGTTGTACAGAATCCTCGATGTCGCACCTCGAAGCAGGCGCATCGTTATCTCCACGATGTTGTCTGGGAATCTCATATTCCGCATCACCGCCTCCAGAAAGGTGTGATCGACCCTGTCGAAGGCCTGACTGAAATCGATGGAGGCTAAGACCCCTTCCATGCGCCGTGTCTGCGCTAGTGCGATCATGTCTCGGTATCGATTTAACGCAGTCCGTATGTTGTGATCGCCTCCTAAGGACACTTGATCGTGGGATATCACGTAGCAGGTGACCTTTCGGAGACGTGCTGCCAAGAGCCGCGTAAATATCTTCATGTCGCAATTCAGGAGTGACAGTGGACGGTAGTCTGTGAGGCGTGTTCCACCGTTCGGTTTGTGGACAGGAACAAGCAGTCCTTCAAGGTATTCACCAGGAATTTGTACTGTCGGCGTCATTAATTCGCGACATATGTCTATCCAGGCCGGTGTTAGCAGCTGGCGATAGGTCTTGTAAAACTCTAACGGGAAGCCGTCAGGTCCCGGTGACTTGTGTGGTGCGCCAGCCAATATTGCTGCAGTGACCTTTTCCTCAGTGACATCCTCAAGTAGACCCAATTGTTCATCCTGGGGTAGTACTCCGTATGTTAGGCGAGAGATTTCTTCTATCACTTCTGTTGAATGATACTGAGCTGCGTATAGTTGACGATAGTGAGCGTGGAGAGTAAGACCTATTTCACGTTGAGTTTCGATATAGCGACCATCATCTAAAGTTATACTCTGAATCAGGGCCCGCCTCCGTCGTCGGCGTTCAGCGAGGATATGGTACATTGACAGCCCTTCGTGGTCCATTCTGTCTGTGGTGCGTGCACGAACAATTGTTCCCTCAAGGTGACGCTTCGTAAGTAATGTGATCCGCGCTTTCGCGTGATTCATTGCTTGCTGGCGGGCAGGCGAGTGCATCATTGTCGAACAATCATGTAGGATGCGGTAATAAAAGTCCATTGTGTGTCGTCGCCATGCGGCTGCCTCCCTTGCATGTCAAATCAACGCTTTCCTCAAAGCAGGCTTGGCACATTTTACCCACCAAGAGATTGTTGTTGGGTAAGCTCTTTTCCGGCGTGTGCATTGTGTCCACGTGGTCTCCACGATCTCTCGGCATTCTGGCGAATGTAAGTGTGCAATGTTCAGCTTCCAGGGGCCCCGCCCATGCCACGTCTTCTGTCGGCGCATGGTAAGAGTGCATATATATGCTGCATGATTGGAGAAACTTACAGGCCATATTTCGGCGGCCTGTGTGCCCTGAACGAAGGGTCGCGAGAGATAGATGCGATCTATACGGCTGGATGAGTGGCTGGTGTAGTGTGTAAAACCCGGCCGATCGCCATGTATGTACTCCCACGTGTCCACTAGACGTAGGTTGGTGATGATGGCAGCGAGCGCCGCGCATGGAACATGGTGTGGTAGTTGGTCCTTGGGCACCTGGGTGGAATTGAAGTCTCCACCGATGATTAAGACATCCTGACGACCCATAAATAGGGGTGTGACAGCTTCAGCGAAGAAAGCAGTCCGTTCAAGGCGACGACCAGATCCAGATGGTGCGTAGATGTTAATGATTCTGACGTCATGTAGGGTGAGTGCCATGCCTCTTGCATCAGGTGTGAAAGTGATATCTTCTGCAATTAAGCCGTTACGGAGAAGGATTGCCACGCCGCTGCCTGTATCAGACGCGTGAGAGACATGAGTGGTATATCCATAAGGTCCGACGAACTCAGCAACATAGACCTCCTGAATAAGGGCAATATCTATATCCGCCGCATTCAGCATCTCTTGTAACATCCTTAGTTTATGGTGCGCGCGAATAGTATTGATATTGATAGTGGCCAGTCTGTATTGTTGGGTCTCCTGGAAGAAGTCTGCTGCTCTAGCGGTGTCCGTTCGGGATGGAACAGACACAGCAGCCATCAAGTTGTCAGTTACTGTGTCGGAACTATGTCCGACAATACCATGGGGACATCCCCTTCATTTTCACCTTCGTCCAACGTTTCGTCCGCCCACGATCGCGGCAATTCAGATGTAGTGTCCATCAAACTATCGTCCGCTGTGCCCGCAGGTGGAGGTGGCACGGCAGGTGGGACACCTTCTGGGACTCTCCTGGGAGTGCGCGTCGTCGTCGCATCACGATTGTTGGAAGCGGTCGGGGGGTGAGATGTCGGCGCAGTGACGTCTGACATCTGCGTGTCAGAAGACCTGCCGTCATCGGACAGGGAATCGTCTTCTTGTAGCCCCATTCGTTGTAAACAATCATCAGAGGGCAGACGATGTTTCTTCCGGCGCTTCCGAGGGTTCTTTTGTTTGCGGTTATATTGTTCAGAGTCGGAAAGAGCGTGGGTGTCTGCCTCGTTCTTGTTTGTTGGAATGAAGGCAGAAGTTGGCACGACGTCAAGTGTCGGTTCCTTCGCATCTTCTTGCTCAGCGGAAAGGGGTTGCTGCATTTCTTCTTGCACTGCGTCTGGTTGGCATGACGTCGAAGGTGTGAGATTGATGTCCATGTTTGCGGTCGTTGTCGGTGGTCGGTGGTCGGTGGTCGGTGGTTAGGTGGTCGGTGGTTAGATTGACATTGTAGATGATCGGCCGGTGGTGCGGCGGCTGCAGCATAAGTAACAGGGAGAACTGTGGACGGCGCAGAGGGTGCGTCGTCGTTGACAGGCGTTTGTACAGGTCGACGTAGGGGACATTGTTGGCGGACGTGTCCTTCCTGGCCGCAACCGGCAGAGGTACGGGGCTGACCGTCGTACATGATGATGGCCCTGCATCCTCCTATATTCAGGTATGACGATACGTGCTTCTTCAGTTCTATTTGTATTTGCCGTACACCGTTGAGGACCGGGTAAGTCTCAAACGTTTTCCATTTTTCGGCCGCGTGACCGATGACGTTTCCGTACGGGCGGAAGGCTGTCTTAACGATATCTTCTGGGACCTCGAACGGGAGTTCGAAGACCCTGATTGTACGCAGGCCGTAACCCACATGCTCGATCACGACGGCACCGAAGTGGCCGTCAGAGTGTTTGAACTTGTGTCGTTCCGCGTGGCGGTTCACAATGTCGGTACACAGTTCTTCGGTGCGCATCTTGACGTAGACAACATTCCCGGTAATGGAAAAGTGTATGCCGATTACATCTCGTGGATCGAGGTGCAGATCGTCTCTTATAAAGTTCTCAATTTCAAAAGGTCGTGGTCGTGCGTATTCTGCTTGGAAAGAGATTTTGATAGTCGTTCGGCGGTATGAGTGCGCCATGGCTCACTAGTACAGGCGACTCAATACACAATAGCGCGACGCGAAGTAAACAAGGAAAACGCGAACGCGTACCTCGCCAGGCGGGACGCTAGCGGATGTCCTCGCCTCACGGCTGCCCGAGCCACACACTGCCCAGTGGCGTAGCTATCATAGGGCTAGGCGGGGCAGTGCCCCGGGGCCCCCGAGCTCCAGGGGCCCCTCGGCCTTCGTGAGCGGCGATCGAAAAAAGTTACAGTTGAGCGTCGAATTTTTTTATTTAGTTTTTCTACCCTCCCACCCTATCGTCCATCATATCCCCTTCCCCCCAAACCAAGTTTCCCACAGTAGCCGCACTGGGCCACCGGCTGGCGGAACAATACTTCTAATTGGACCTTCACAAGACGCCACTATGTGGCGCTGCCGACAGGCGAAGCTACCAGCCAATGTGTTCAACAATCGGCACACTTCAGTCTGCACAAGTAGCGGCAGCATCATATCTGCTCACGGCAACAGCTGCGTCTTCCAAGTATTGTGGCGTGCAATGAGAAGGATCGCGCTCCTCCAAATACTGTATAAATACATTAACTGTACAGTATTTCGTATTAGCAAACAGAAGTGTACAGTTCGAATATCCGAATAAACCGGTTTTCCGAATATCCGTGTCCCCAAATTATTTCGGATAATAGAAGTTATACTGTATATAATATTTCAGTTGAATGAAGGAATTTCGACTTTTAATTTTTCCTGCCAAAATTGACCTCAACATGGACAGTTCGCCAATTATAACAAAATATGTATTATTAGAATGTGAGGTTACAGAAGTGTTTACCGCAATTTTATTCTTCTGCAGAAGCCGAAAGGGCGAAATAGCGAGAAAGCGAGGCCCCACTCTGTCTGCCCCATTACGTCGCAAAAGGAAATTACAAGGTGTTTTACAAAGTTATACCGACCCTTCCACAGAGCACCTCATAAATCACAGATGACGTACTGCGCAGACACACCTGGAGAGTGCGCATTTTCCACAAAATGCGTTACGCCAGGAAACAGGCAGGTTTATTTTCCACAAATGCGTTAATACTGTACTTTTTGCGTGAAAGCATAACAAACAAACAAACAAACTTTCACAATTATATTACAGAGTACGATTAAATATTACCTGATGTGTGACACATAATAATTTACTTAGTAGTACTTGGGTTTGCCTTATTATGTCTTCCAGTGTGCGGTAAGGAGCTGATGATGATGTACTTCTGCATCTGTACAGTATCAGTGTAAAGAGGGCCCCAATGTCATATTTGCCCCGGGGCCCTTGCTGACATAGCTACGCCACTGACACTGCCTGCTATTTTTTACCATGGCAGGTCAGCCCCCTCTCTTGTTAATTGTTAAAATGTTCAAAAGTTTGTAAAGCTTATGAGACTTAACTACGGGGTCATCAGTCCCTAAACTTACAAACTACTTATCAACTAGCTTATCTTAAGGACGGCAAAAATATCCATGCCCGAGGGGGGATTCGAACCCCCGACCGTTGTGGCCGTGCAGACCGTGACTGGAGCGCCTCAGTCCCCTCGGCCACCGCGGCCGGCTCGTGTTAATTTTTTTGGAATAAATCTCTCATTAACTGTCAAAATTATTTCTTTGAATGCAAGCCACATCTGACCTACACTACACCCACATTGTTAGGTTCGAAAGACTGGAGATTCTCACTCAGGAAAGTGTTAATAGAATGTTATCTGGTTATTATTTATTTGAGTAGATATATTTTTCGTCTAATTTTGGTGAATATGGAAATTTCGATATTCAGCCTCGCTACAAATACTCTTTGTTCACTAATTTTTAATATGTTGTAATGTTTTAAATTGTAGGAGACCAAACTACTGTGGTTATCAGTCCCTAGACTTACGGACTTCTTTAAAATAACTAAAGGACAACACTTACAGATTTGTAACTTGGCGCACCACATCACATTTCTGCAATCTAATCTTGAGTCAGGATATCGTTAAAAAGAACCAATTATCAATTTATTCTGGTTGTCAGGTATAACCGCTACCCATACCAACTCACAGGAACTATCTACTTCAATTTCGCTACAGGATAAACCGCTTGTGACAGCAATAAATACGCCACCACCTATTGTATTCAAGCTGTCCGTTATGAACACTGTTTGTTTCTTTGTAAAAATTTCAGCTAAACTTACCTCCTGGTTTGGGCACCTTTCCCTGCCTATAATGATTTGAGCTTCAGTACTTTCTATTAGCGCTTTGAGCTCTTGTAATTTCACAACACAGCTACGACAACTTACAACTGTTAGATCAATTGTTTTTAAATCTGTGTTCGTCATATCTCTGACCTGTACTCTTTGAGACTTTAACCCTTTTTGTGTTCCAAAGACCCTCTAACATAAAAAAAATGCCCAATTCACACCACACAGCCCCCTCTATCCATGTAGCTGATTTCTGTGTTCAGTGGAACCTTGAACCCCTCCTACAGCCTACATGTTACACAGTCACAGAACCGGCTCTGTACCTGCTACAGATGGTGAGCTCAGCTTTCATCTTGTAGGAAGACTGGCAGTTTTTACTACTTCAGATAGCCGCTCAAAACCGGAGAGAATCTCTCCTGATCGAAAATGAAACCCATCGTGGTACCAATTTGTGCCACCACCTGCCGTTTGCTGCACCATATACTCTTCATAACATCTGGAAAGACCTGTTCCACATCTGGAATGACTCCACCCAGTATGCTAAGCAAATCCACCCTCTGTGATAGCCCAGATCTTGCAGGTTAGGAGTACACCTCAGGACAAGCAACACCATCTGGCTCAGGAACATTTTCCAGCCCAGATAGAACCTCAAGCCTGTTGGCACAGAGTAACATATACAGAGAAGCAGCCCCCTCTAAACCACTGTCCTACGCTCCCCTTGTAGTTCCGTAAGATGCTAGCAGGTGTCAGGCGGTTCCCTGGCTTAGTACCGGTAGACCACACTAGAGGTGCTTCTGAGGGTAGCGTGGAGGGGAGGCTGAGGGGAGAGCTCGTGCCGCCTGCCACGAGGCCACGGCTGTGTCCGGCGTTTGAGGGGAGGTGGTGGTGGGGTCAGCCGCTACCTGCCGCCTGCTCTGGCCAATTTAAAGGGCTGCTTCTGACCGCAGCGCCATCATGGGACATCTTACGGAACCTTCCCTCCCTGCACCCCTGAGCGTGTGACCGGGCCCTTACGGAGGTTTCCCGTCTGTATATCTGCCGCAACCTGGGCGACTTCCCATGCGACCACAGGTGGGGTGTCTGCCTAACTGCGAGCAGTAACAAGGCTCTCCACAGCAGCGGGCCGATCAGTGGACACACCAGACATGATAGATGTCCATTCGGACCCCACAGCCAGTCTACAACAACGATGCTCCTCGACCGCAGTGTCCAGCTGTGCAACCGAGATAACACCGCCTGAAGCTGACAGTGAAGTGTTAAACTCAGGTTGCATCTGCACACAGCAGTCACAGCCCCTATCCATGACTAAAGTACCCAAAAAAGCGAACGACTAAAAATCTACGATGTAGACTCTACAGTGAGTAACTAAGAGAAACAAAGATGACTAGTGCTGGTACTACTCAAACGAAAACAAAGCAAATGAATATCGCAGTAAAGGAGAAACAACACACAGCTATCAAGCCACACTAATAAAAAAAAACATAAAAAACTTGAGAGTGGGCTTACTAAATACAAAAACAAACAACGAACATGAGAATCAAAACGGTAGAGCAGGCATGTAAATGAAAATAGCTTGCTGCCACTTAACTTTTGTGCGAACTCAGTGCTGCCTGCTTGATAGCTAACAATACTAAACCAACCATAACTCTTTTCAAAACAGAAACAGACTGTCATGATTCACAGGGTGGAAGAATACACTAACCAGATACTTAACCCCAATCTTAATCTGGTATATATGCGAGCACACGAAAAATTTAAGAAACTGAAGGAAGGAAACTTAGAATATGTCGCTTGTATTGAGAAGTCAGTTTCAAGTGGTAGTGTGCTCTCTTTGCTGCGCTGTGGTTGCAATGACACTCACCCAGCATCTTCTCAATCCAATTATAATAGGCAACACGCACATACCTACACATCTGAAAGTGCTTATATTAGTCCTCAAAATGCAGATGAGGGAGTTCCATGAAGTGGTTAAAAAAGTGGAAGAGATACTTTATCATTATTTCATCATCAAACTTCACTTTGTGATTTGGAATCTGTTCTTTTTTTTTTAATTTATTTTTTATTTTTTGCACCACGAATGTACTCCCACATTGTCATTTCAAAATTAAGTATTGCTTTCGATATTGGACTGGTTGGATTCAAAAGGGATGTTGATTGTAAAAATGTGGATTTAGTGATGTGTGAATATTGTTCTTATCCACTTTACTGAATCCCCTTAATCCTCACTTAAATCTTTTTCACAAATAAAACACTTATCACTCGACATTGCTCCCGAGTTGCTGAACTGTAGCTCAAAGAAATCAATCAGAAACGAAAATAGCCTCACGTCATTCGGGGACGCTTAAACGACACGAACACGGCAGGGAACGTACACAACTGCAAAACTGAAGAGCGTTCGGTGTTTCGGCGGGAAGAGCCCCAAGTTACGGGCAGCGGCAACCAAGTAGCGGCCCGCGGCCACAGGTAGACGGACAGCTGTTAGTGCAACACCACCTAGAGAGAAGGCCGCGGCGCTCTCGTGTGACGTCAGGCAGAGTAGGTTGCGCGCATAGCTGACTGGGTAGCCGCTGGGGCACGGCCCACTATGCCGAAGCAGCGAGCCAGTCAGCTATGCGCGCGCAACCTACGCTGCCTGACGTCACACGAGAGCGCCGCGGCCTTTTCTCTACGTGGTGGTGGTTAGTGGCACGCAGCTGAGTTCACCGTCCGGAATCAGTAAGCGTCTTATGGGGCCTGTGAAGGTATTTCTCTAGCCTAAAAAAACCCACTTGTACCCCACACGTACTCCGCCACTCTAGAAACCGCTTGCTGCGTGTCATGCACGGCTGACCTATTCAGGGGGATCCTACATTTCTCCATTCGATGTCGGAGGTCGAAAAATTCGCACCCAAGATCACCACAGATCACCGGTTTAAGCATTCTACTCGGTTCCAAACCAGAGAACCGCGATCGGTTCTGAGAACGATGCTGCAAATTGAAGGCTCCACTTCTAATCTGCGAAGAGGCTAGATCTCTTCACCTAATCCGCCAGTTACACGATCTACTCACCTAATCTTCAGCATTCTTCTGTAGCACCACATTTCAAAAGCCTTGTGTGTTCAACGGACGTCTGGTTGAAAACCCTTCAATGCGAGTTCCAGCCGCGGTGGAGTAGCCGAGCGGTCTAAAGCGCCCCGCTGCGGAGCGCACGGCTGCTCGCCGTGGAGGTTCGAGTACTCCCTGAGGCATGTGTGTGTGTGTGTGTGTGTGTGTGTGTGTGTGTGTGTGTGTGTCCGTAGGTTAGTTTACCTAGGTTTAAGTAGTTTGTAAGCTACGGACTGATGACCACGCAGTTTGGTCCGATAGATTTACAGACACTTGAACACTTGCGAGTTCCAGGTTTCACACTCCCCAGACGCCAGTGGAGAATCATCAACCGCATCCGAACAGGACTAGGGTACTGCGGATATCTGTAGTACAAATGGGGCTGGGCAACGTCTCCCGCCTGTGACTGGAGCTGCCCTGCAAACAATAAAACACATCGCTGGTGAAGGGCTCAACTGGATGAACAGACTGGACCTAGAAACCTAAGAACTTGTGTTGTTGTTGTTATAGTCATCAGTCCGGAGACTGGTTTGATGCAGCTCTCCACCCTACTCTATCCTGAGCAAGCCTTTTCATCTCCTCATAAGAAAGGCAACGCACATCCACTTGAATCTGCTTACTATATGCGTCTCTTGGTCTCCTTCTGCGATTTTTACCCCACAAACTTCCCTCCAATGCTAAATTTACGATTCCTCGATATCTGAGAATGTGTCCTACCAAGCGATCCCTTCTTTTAGTCAAGGTATGCCAAAAATTTCTTTTCTCACCAATTCTGTTCAGTACCTCTTCATTAGTTATGCGATCTACCCACCTAATCTTCAGCATTCTTCTGTAGCACCACATTTCAAAAGCCTCTATTCTCTTCCTGACCGCACTGTTTATCGTCCATGTTTCACTCCCGTACAAGGCAACACTCCACACAAATGCCTTCAGGAAAGACTTCCTTACACTTAAATTAATATTCGATGTTAGCAAATTTCTCTTTTTCAAAAATGCTTTTCTTCCCATTGCCATTCTGCATTTTATATACTGTGTACTGCGACCATCATTTGTTATTTTACTACCCAAGTAACAAAACTCATCTACCACCTTCATTGTTTTGTTACCTAATCTAATTCCTTCAGCATCGCCTGATTTTCTAAGACTGCATTCCATTATTTTTGTTTTGCTCTTGTTAATGTTCATTTTATACGCTCTCTTCAACACACTGTCCATTCCATTCAACTGCTCTTCCAGGACCTTTGCTGTCTCTGACAGAATTACAATGTCATCAGCAAAACGCAATGTTTTTATTTCTTCACCCTGAACTTTGATCCCTGTTCCAATTTTTTCCTTACTTTCCTTCACCGCCTGCTCGATGTACAAATTGAATAACATCGGAGAAAGGCTACAACCCTGTCTTACTCCCTTCCCAACTAATGCTTCCCTTTCATGCCCTTCGAAACTAATAACTGCGGTCTGGCTTTTGTACAAGTTGTAAATAAATCTCCTTTCCCTGTATTTTACCCCTGCTGACTTCAGAATTTGAAAGTGTGTATTCCAGTCAACATTGTCAAAAGCATTCTCCAAGTCTACAAAAGCTAAAAATGTAGGTTTGCCTTTCCTTAATCTATCTTCTAAGATAAATCGTAAAGTGAGTATTGCCTCCCAGGTTCCTATGTTGCTCCTGAGTCCAAACTGATCTTCCCCAAGGTCAGCTTCTACCAGCTTTTTCCATTCTCCTGTAGATTAATTCGTGTTAAAATTTTGCCGCCGCGGTGGAGTAGCCGAGCGGTCTAAAGCGTCTCGCTGCGGAGCGCGCGGTTGCTCGCCATGGAGGTTCGAATCCTCCCTGGGGCATGGGTGTGTGTGTTGTCCTTAGGTTAGTTTGCCTAGGTTAAAGTAGTTTGTAAGCTACGTACTGATGACCACGCAGTTTGGTCCGATAGATTTACAAACATTTGAACATTTGAATTTGAAAATTTTGCAACCATGACTTATCAAACTGATGGTTCTGTAATCCACCCCCATGAACCACAGACATTGCCGAGGTGGGGTGGCTTGCATGCCTCAACGATGCAGATAGTCGTACCGTAGCTGCAACCAAGCGGAGGGGTATCTGTGGAGAGGCCAGACAAACGTGTGGTTCCTGAAGAGGGGCAGCAGCCTTTTCAGTAGTTACAGGGGCAACAGTCTGGATGATTGACTGAGCTGGCCTTGTAACATCAGCTAATGTGGCTTTGCCACACAGCTACTGCGAACGGCTGAAAGCAAGGGGAAACTACAGCCGTTACTTTTCCCGAGGACATGCAGCTCTACTGTATGAACATATGATGATGGCATCCTCTCGGGTAAAATATTCCGGAGGTAAAATAGTCCCCCATTCGGATCTCCGGGCGGGGACTACTCAGGAGGATGTTGTCATCAGGAAAGACAATACTGGCATTCTACGGATCGGAGCGTGGAATGTTAGATCCCTTAATCGGGTAGGAAAATTAGAAAATTTAAAAAGGGAAATGAATAGGTTGAAGTTAGATATAGTGGGGATTAGTGAAGTTCGGTGGCAGGATGAACAGGATTTCTGGTCAGGTGATAATAGGATTATAAATACAAAATCAGTTGGGGGTATCACAGGAGTAGGACTGATAATGACTAAGAAAATAGGAATGCGGATAAACTACTATGAGCAGCACAGTGATCGCATTATCATTGTAAAGATAGATACGAAGCAAACACCGACAACAGTAGTACAGGTTTATATGCCAACTAGCTCTGCCGATGATGAGGAGATCGAAGAAATATATGAGGAGCTAAAGGAAATTATTCAGATAGTTAAGGGAGAGGAAAACTTAATTGTGATGGGAGACTGGAATTCGGTAGTAGGAAAAGGAAGAGAAGGAAAAATAGTTGGTGAATATGGACTGGGCAGGAGGAATGAAAGAGGAAGTCGCCTGGTAGAATTTTGCACGGAACATGATTTAAACACCTGGTTTAAGAATCACAAAAGAAGGTTGTATACGTGGAAGAGACCAGGAGACACCGGAAGGTATCAGATAGATTTTATAATGGTAAGACATAGATTCCGGAACCAGGTTATAAACTGCAAGACGTACCCAGGGGCAGATGTAGACTCTGACCATGACTTGTTAGTCATGAACTGTAGGCTGAAACAGAAAAAACTGCAGAAAGGTAGGAAAATAAGGAGATGGGACTTAGATAAATTGAAGGAAAGTGAAGTTCTGGAGAATTTCAGAGGGAGATTTAGGCAACAATTGACAGAAACGGGGGGAAATAAAACAGTAGAAGAGGAATGGGTAGCATTTAGAGATGAAATAGTGAGGGCAGCAGAGGACAAAATAGGTAGAAGGGCGCGACCTACAAGAAATCCTTGTATATCACAGGAAATACTAAATGTAATTGATGAAAGGAGGAAATATAAAAATGCAGTAAATGAAACAGGCAAAATGGAGTACAGACGACTAAAAAATGAGATTGACAGGAAGTGCAAAATGGCTAAGCAGGAGTGGCTAGAAGCCAAATGCAAATCTGTAGAAGAATGTATAAGAAGGGGGAAAGTAGATACCGCCTACAGGAAAATAAGAGACATTTGGGGATAAGAAAAGCCACTCTACGAATATCAAGAACTCAGATGGGAAACCAGTTCTCAGCAAAGAAGGGAAAGCTGAAAGGTGGAAAGAATACATAGAACAGCTCTACAAAGGAAATGAACTTAGAGACGATGTTGTAGCAAGAGAAGAGGAAGTAGATCAAGATGAAATACGAGATACTATACTGAGAGATGAATTTGACAGAGCCTTGAAAGACCTAGGTCGGAACAAGGCCCCTGGAGTAGATGACATACCCTCAGAGCTACTAAAGTCTCTGGGAGAGCCAGCCATGACAAGACTATTTGAACGGGTGTGTAGGATTTATGAGACAGGCTAAATACCCTCAGACTTTAAGAAAAATGTAATAATCCCCATTCCAAAGAAATCAGGCGCAGACAGGTGTGAAAATTACAGAACCATCAGTTTGATAAGTCATGGCTGCAAAATTTTAACACGAATTATCTACAGGAGAATGGAAAAGCTGGTAGAAGCTGACCTCGGGGAAGATCAGTTTGGATTCAGGAGGAACATAGGAACCCGGGAGGCAATACTCACTTTACGTCTTATCTTAGGAGATAGATTAAGGAGAGGCAAACATACATTTTTAGCTTTTGTAGATTTGGAGAAAGCATTTGACAATGTTGACTGGAATACACTCTTTCAAATTCTGAAGTCAGCAGGGGTAAAATATAGGGAAAGGAGAGTTATTTATAACTTGTACAAAAGCCAGACCGCAGTTATTAGACTCGAAGAGCATGAAAGGGAAGCATCAGTTGGGAAGGGAGTAAGACAGGGTTGTAGCCTTTCTCCGATATTATTCAATTTGTACATCGAGCAGGCGGTGAAGAAAAGCAAGGAAAAATTTGGAATAGGGATTAAAGATCAGGGGGAAGAAATAAAAACATTGCGTTTTGCTGATGACATTGTAATTCTGTCAGAGACAGCAAAGGACCTGGAAGAGCAGTTGAATGGAATGGACAGCGTGTTGAAGAAAGTGTATAAAATGAACATTAACAAGAGCAAAACAAAAATAATGGAATGCGATCTTAGAAAATCAGGCGATGCTGAAGGAATTAGATTAGGTAACGAAACAATGAAGGTGGTAGATGAGTTTTGTTACTTGGGTAGTAAAATAACATGTGATGGTCGCAGTACAGAGGATATAAAATGCAGAATGGCAATGGGAAGAAAAGCATTTTTGAAAAAGAGAAATTTGCTAACATCAAATATTAATTTCAGTGTAAGGAAGTCTTTTCTGAAGGCATTTGTGTGGAGTGTTGCCTTGTACGGGAGTGAAACATGGACGATAAGCAGTGCGGATAGGAAGAGAATAGAGGCTTTTGAAATGTGGTGTTACAGAAGAATGCTGAATATTAGGTGGGTAGATCGCATAACCAATGAAGAAGTACTGAACAGAATTGGTGAGAAAAGGAATTTTTGGCATACCCTGACTAAAAGAAGGGATCGCTTGGTAGGACACATTCTTAGACATCGGGGAATCGTAAATTTAGCATTAGAGGGAAGTGTGTGGGGTAAAAATCGCAGAGGGAGACCAAGAGACACGTATAGTAAGCAGATTCAATTGTATGTGGGTTGCCGTTCTTATGAGGAGATGAAAAGGCTTGCTCAGGATAGAGTAGGGTGGAGAGCTGCATCAAACCAGTCTCCGGACTGAAGACCATAATAACAACAACGGTTCTGTAACTTTCACACCTGTCTGCGCCTGATTTCTTTGGAATGGGGATTATTACTTTTTTTTAAAGTCTGAGGGTATTTCGCCTGTCTCATACATCTTACACACCAGGTGAAATAGTTTTGTCATGGCAGGCTCACCCAGAGACTTTATTAGCTCTGAGGGAATGTCTCCTACTCCCGGGGCCTTGTTCCGACCTAGGTCTTTCAGGGCTCTGTCAAATTCATCTCTCAGTATAGTATCTCCTATTTCATCTTTATCTACTTCCTCTTCCCTTCCTACAACATTGTCTGTAAGTTCAGTTCCTTTGTAGAGCTCCTCTATGTACTCTTTCCACCTTTCAGCTTTCCCTTCTTTGCTGAGGACTGGTTTTCCATCTGAGTTCTTGATATTCGTAGACTTATTTTTCTTGTCCCCAAATGTCTCTTTTATTTTCCTGTAGGCAGTATCTACTTTTCCCCTTCTTATACATTCTTCTACAGATTTGCATTTGGCTTCTAGCCACTCCTGCTTAGCCATTTTGCACTTCCTGTCAATCCCATTTCTTAGTCGTCTGTACTCCATTTTGCCTGTTTCATTTACTGCATTTTTATATTTTCTCCTTTCATCAATTAAATTTAATATTTCCTGTGATATCCTAGAATTTTTTGTAGGTCTTGCCTTTCTACCTATTTTGTCCTCTGCTGCCTTCACTATTTCATCTCTCAATGCTACCCACTGCTCTTCTACTGTTTTATTTCCCCCCGTTTCTGTCAATTGTTGCCTAAAGATCCCTCTGAAATTAAGAACTTCAGGTTCCCTCAATTTATCAAAGTCCCATCTCCTTATTTTCCCACCTTTCTGCATTTTGTTTTCAGTTTCAGCCTGCAGTTCATGACCAATAAGTTATGATCAGAGTCTATATCTGCCCCTGGGTATGTCTTACAGTTTAAAACCTGATTCCGGCATCTATGTTTTACCATTATAAAATCTATCTGATACCTTCCGGTGTCTCCTGGTCTCTTCCACGTATACAATCTTCTTTTGTGATTCTTAAACCAGGTATTTTTTACGATTAAATCATGTTCCGTGTAAAATTCTACCATGCGACTTCCTCTTTCATTCCTTCTGCCCAGACCATATTCACCTACTATTTTCCTTCTCTTCCTTTTCCTACTACCGAATTCCAGTCTCCCATCACAATTAAGTTTTCTTCTCCCTTAATTGTCTGAATAATTTCCTTTAACTCCTCATACATATCTTCAATCTACTCATCATCGGCAGAGCTAGTTGGCATATAAACCTGTACTACTGTTGTCGGTGTTGGCTTCGTATCTATCTTGACAATGATAATGCGATCACTGTGCTGGTCATAGTAGTTTACCCGCATTCCTATCTTCTTATTCATTATCAGTCCTACTCCTGTGATACCCCCAACTGATTTTGTATTTATAATCCTGTACTCACCTGACCAGAAATCCTGTTCTTCCTGCCACCGAACTTCACTAATCCCCACTATATCTAACTTCAACCTATTCATTTCCCTTTTTAAATTTTCTAATTTTCCTAACCGATTAAGATAACTTGTGTTATGTTTACATAATCTCTATACTTAAAAGACGCATTTGTTGTCTGTCTGTCTGTTCTCTTATAACTCAAGATCCAGACAACCAAACAACGTGAAATTTGGTACACGTACACAAAATTACATGGGGAAGGTTCTTAAACAGGTTTCGTTCCATTTTTTGGAAAACCAACCGTAAAATGTGAGAAAAAGTGAAAGTGCGTTTCATTGTGTCCGTGTGAATCTATATCTTCGTACTGATCTTGATGAAATTTTGCACAATTGACCTTCAAAACAAGGGGAAGGGCACTGTCTACATAACATTTCGTTCAGTGCATGGTGGAGGGTACTAACGGATTTCGTCAAAATCCACAGTTTTGCTCCGATCTTGATGAAATTTTGGGATTGTTGGTATAGACTTGCAGACACTGTGCTTCTCTCATGGACAGTTGTATGTGGCCTGCTCCAGAGTGGGCAAAGACGAAAATCGTTTTGTACATACTCCAAATGGAACTGCCAAAAATGTTGTTTATCACATTGTTAACATAAATGTATCCTTTTATTACATGCAAATAAACGGTTTTGTACCCTTCTACGAAAAACCTTATTTTAAACGCGGGCAAAGCCGGGTACTTGCAGCTAGTTTAGTATAAAACCGTACATCTGATCCTGTACTATATTTTTCTTGTCATATCTTACAATGTATACAATTAGAATTATGTACTTCAACCAAGTTCTGTATCATCATTCGATAAGTAATTAAATGACCAGTTTGTGTCTGAAGGGATAATTTGTTAATTTTTCTCCTGTTTCCGCATCAAATTGCTGAGAAATGTTTCACCGCGCCGCGTGGAATAGCCGCGTGGTCTAAGGCGTGAAGCTGTGCGGCCTTGCGGCCGCTCACACTGGAGGCTCGAGTCCTCCCTTGGGCATGGGTGTGTGTGTTGTCCTTAGTGTAAGTTAGTTTAAGTAGTTTGTAAGTCTAGGGACTGATGATCATAACAGTTTGGTCCAATAAGTTAACAAAGATTTCATTTTTTTTTGGGAAATGTTTCATTTCTCTAACATCAGCTGTAACGAAAGAGGAAGATGAATATTGATTGTCCCGTCGACGACAAGGTCAGTGGAGACAGAGAAAATATTCTAACTGGATAAATATGGGGAAGGAAATCGGTAGAATGCTTTTTAAAGGCATTTATATTAAGCGATTAATGGGGGTCATATGAATCCGAAATTTGATGGATGGACGGTGATTCTCTCTGATGTCTTTACGACTGCGAGTGTATTGTCTGAGATATAGTGCTTGGTATTTGCGACTAAGTGAGGCTGCTGACGTTAGTCGTGGGTTCGTGGAGTCCTAAAATTTGATTTCTGCGGAAGAGCTATTTCCTTTGCCTTGAAACTAGTCTTCGTGTAACAATGAGACACTTGGTTGAATGATACAAACTTAGTAAACCGACAGTTGAACTGAGAGATCAGATCTGATCTTTACTAGGAATCATCAGAAATGTGGCGTCTGTGGTTTGAATGCGTGTGTCTGTGTGACACTGATAACTGTTGTGAGTTCTTGTGAAGGGTAGAGTTTTATGTGTTGTCATAGGTGAAGACACTACGCATAAGATTCCTTGTTGTTGCATACCCCATAAGCATGCTTTCACCCTGAGTACGCACACTGGCCATCAAAAGTAGGTCTCCCTTACCTCGTCTCTTCTTGTTCACCACATACGGTGATTTTAGTGTCTTCCACAAGGCAAACTGGAAGTGGTGTTAGCGCCCACAGATACGCTAATATATCACTCATGAAGTCATTTCCTGCCGAAACGTGTTTTTGTGGGGGTGAACTGAACTGTTTCAACAACTTAAAATAGAAGAAATTTGTCACTTACCTGCTTGATAGTATTCTTAATTTGTAAAAACATTCAGTTCAGCATTAAGGAACCATAAAACTGGGCAGCTTCGTGACACTTTTTAGCACGTTTTTAACATAACCTGATACAAATACGAGGGCTGGAATTTAAATAGTGGCAACACTGCTGTGGAGACACTATGCAATGGAATCTACTGCTGTCGCTGATAGCACACGTTCTTGACATAGCTACCTTACCTCCGAGCAAATAGACTCACCCGTCGCACGTCACCGGCGTGCGCACAATAGAGGGAAACAGTCACTTGAAGCGAGCGATCTGACGTAACGGTGTCACTATGTTTTCGAAACTGGAAAAAGGGAATTGGATCTAGATTGGCCGCGGTCTAAAGCACCTCGCTGCGGAGCGCGCGGTTGCCCGCCGTAGAGGTTCTAGTCCTCCCTGGGGCATGGGTGTGTGTGTTTGTTCATAGGTTAGTTTACCTCGGTTTAAGTAGTTTGTAAGCTACGGACTGAAGACCACGCACTTTGGCCCGATAGATTTACAGACATTTGAACATTTGAACATCTAGATTGAATGTGCCAGAGGTCTTACAGCACGACAGTGTCATCAAGGTCTTCAAGAGGCGTGTGGGGAATCAGGATTGCCGTATAGAACAGTGGCACGTTGGGTAAAAGCCTTCAACGAAGGTCGGCAAACTGTGGCAGACATGCATAGGACAGGTCGTCCTAGCGTCTCTGAAGGAGAAGTGCATACTGTTGCCGCGTTAGTGGACAGTGATCGACGCCAGACGATTCGTCAGCTCGCCAAAGAAACTGAATTAGCACATACGACTGTGCTTCGCATCCCGAAGGAACGCCTGGAATGGGCATAAATTGACGGAAATGCAAAGAAAAGTGTGAAGTAATACACATGGCCACTAAAAGAAATTCGCTGAACTTCAATTACGCGATGAATCAGTCAAACCTTAAGGTCCTAAATTCTACCAAATACCTAGGAGTTACAATTACGAACAACTTAGACCGGAGAGAACACATAGAAAATGTTGTGGGGAAGGCGAAACAAAGGTTACGTTTCATTGGCAGAACGCTTCGAAGATGCACCAGCTCCACCAAAGAGACTGCCTACATTACAGTTGTGCGTCCTCTCCTGGAGTACTGTTGCCCCTTGTGGGACCCTCACCAGGTGAGACTGACGGAAGACATTGAGAAGGTTCAGAGAAGGGCAGCTCGTTTTGTTTTATCACGTTCCGGGGGGGAAAGCGTCATGGAAATGTTGAACGAATTGGGGTGGAAATCATTTAAAGAAAGACGTTATTCATTGCGGCGTGATCTGTTTGCGAAGTTTCAATCACCGACTTTTACTTCTGAATGTGAAAATATTTTGCTAGCACCCACCTACTTAGGGAGACATGACCATCCCAATAAAATAAGAGAAATCAGATCGAAAACGGAACTATTTAGGTGTTCTTTCTTCCCGCGCGCTATTAGAGAATGGAACGGTAGAGAAAAGTTGTGAAAGTGGTTAATGAACCCTCTGCCAGGCACTTACATGTGATTTGCAGAGTATCTATGTAGATGTAGATTTGATTAAGAAGATGAAGGAACCACTTCGTGGCATTCGCTTCAGAACTGTTCCACAGAATCGATAGGCAGACCACTCCATTCGCACCATAAACAGATCAAGCTCTGCTAACGGTATACTACCCCTTCCACATCGCTGACATCGGGTTCTACTCAGCATTGGTGACTACTTTGAAGGACAGTAACAGGTGCAAACATGTAACGCTTTTGTATCGGCGGTGAATAAATAGTTGCCACTAAGTTCCAACCCTCGTATGTATTCTGACATTTAATTTCCACATACAGGGAATTTTATACCGTGTATCGCTTAATTCTGATGGCAATAATATTTTGATGTACATTGAGATATTAGGAATAATGGAGTATTAACTGTCACCAAACTAAGCCCCTCCCCAGCACAGGTTCAGGACAACTTCGTGAGCTGAAGTCTAAGACACGAAAAGAGAGGTAAATTCGTCCTTACAAATATGGTCTGACCCAGAGTTTCCCTACGACACACAGTGATGACTTCGTTACTGATTTGCTCACTTTTGAGAAATTTGCATCGATAATACGCAGAAACAAACATTTGTCACAAAGTTATCCAGTTTGATGTGATTTATTTTTTCTAATTTTATTCAAATCCAAAGAATTGTAGGTCTATTCTCATTGAAACAAAAGAAGAATAAAACTAAATTGCATTAACGATAGTAAAAAAGAAAGTTATTCATTTATTTACAGATGTGTGAAGCGGAGCCATGATTAGAAAACACAGGTCATGACACTTACTTTCAACAGAATATCATCTAAGTAGGATAATTTGTTCAAAATGTTTGACACTTATTTACAATTTTGATACTGAAGATAAAAATCCTATCACTCTCAAAATTTACGATCAATCGCTGTCTCCAGATTGACAATGTCAACAACCATGACTTACATGTTCAGTGTTATGACAGAAATCAAAGTAATGGAGCTTTTATTACAATATTATGAGCAACTGTGTGTTATATTTAGAAACAAATTATTGATACGAAAACTTGATCGTTTTCACTAAATGATTAATAAAGGCACCTAACATCATGACGGATTCTTGTTTTCTTCAATGTCTGTTGTCACTCTCGTTTCTGTAGGTACGTGTGCTGTCTGAAAGCTACCCCCATAATGTATGGAATTAATTATTTCCGCTTTCCATGGGCGAAGAACGTTAAAAAATTCATGTAAACAATGATCTGCTCATATAGCTTATTCATATCAACTTACTTTCAATTTTCTCTTTAAATTTATTGCGAGGTAGAAGGTTTCCATGAAATCTGCAAACACGTTTTTCTCATGCAGAGGTCATGGATTTGTAACCAGTTCAAGTGTAACGTACGTACTTCTAGCTTTCACCACTAATGGCAGCGCTATACAATAACACATTACAGCAGAGCTACACATTGAATATTGATCTATACTATGGTTTTGAAGTATAAAAATCTATAAGGCTCTTGCCACAAAGTAGTACCTAAGTCATAAAGTTGTCCAGCTTTAGGCAAGGATAAGCGTCTTGCTTCGTATACAGAGAAGTCACTAAGTGTAAGTAATGTAATTAGATTTCGTGAGGAAAAGATAAGACACAGGCTATACAAGGATGAGCAACAATGATGGAAGTAGAATGAAGGAAATCAAGGATATGGTTTAAATATTAGCTACAGTAACGAAAAATATTGAAAAATCGTGAGTAGCATATGTCATAGAATGATGCACTTTCAAAATAATTAACAGTTAAATTATTTATGCAAAAAAACATTCATCCTTCGTTTTCATACCAAGCAAGAACTCCACAGTTTCTGAATCAGTGCTTACAACTTTCATCACGTATTTTGGTGTTTGTTAGTAATAGATTTCTGGTTTTTTGTAATAATTTTAATACAAAAATTTATGAAGTTTGTTTATAATATTTTAAAAATATTACAATTGTTATATACAAATACTTCGATTTATAAATAAAAATACATAATATATTCTTAGCACACACTGATTAGCCAGTTTTAATGCATGCATTCAACAAAAATGCAATGGTTCATCTAACTTATGTGATGAAGTGACTGCTCCTTCTGTAATTTATTATAAATACTGATATTAATATCACTTTAAATGCATGTGAGGCATCGACATGCCTGATACCAGAAGGATATTGCACATATAGTACAATCATAATAATATCTTAGCCAGTTCTAGCACCATGAACCACTCACATCCTTTTTTTGTGCCAGAAAGAACATAACATTCGTTGTTCATCTTTGGCATTACACACTTTTAATCACACATACTATTAAATGACTATTTACATACTGAACGTAAGTTTCAGTAACCACACGTAATGAGCTACAGCAGTGTTTCAGTACTCCCATACGGTTAAATTTCACAGAAACAAACAAAATTACGAAATGGCTAGACCTCAGGTGATACAAATTTATTAAAATTGTCTATTACTTAATTAAATGTGTTTGTCTTGTATAAAGATCGGATTTTTTATGGGAAAAATTCATAGTTTGTGTCTAACTTTACAAAATTTTCAAAGCAAAGACCAAGCCAGTAAATGTATTAATGTATACTGACTAGAAAGAAATTTACTTCACATCATCGAAATTCCGTATTTAGTTATTAACTGTTGCGTTATGGAACTGCTGATTTTAAGGAAGTTTACCATAATGCGAGAAATCAAATAACTCCAGAACCGAATTTTACTAGATGCATTACCTAGCGAAATTTATAGCAGCCACTCTTCGTGAGAAGGTACTTTTCGACTGAAATTGATGTTAATATGAGAATTTCTTAGCGCAAAGAAAACTGATTTCAAGTTGTATACAAACTTAACTCGGTCAGATTAAAGTACAAAAATTTCAACAATCTTTTTATCACTTTTCTGATCAATACTTATTTTGCAAGCATGAAGATATTTTTGTTTGGACATAGATAAAAGTGCGTAAAACTAATCATTTCTTGATAACTCCTACAGCAAAATACAGAGAGCAAATTGAATTCACGTCCAGTCTGTACTTATAAATTACATATAAACTAGTTAACACACATTAAAAGGAGTAAGTGAAGAATTGTAGTCTTCACAAGGGATTTGAATATTTCGGAATCTGGAGTTAAATATTGAGTATTGTTGTTCGTGTGGACAGTTAATGAGTACTGTTTTGTTTCACTCAGAGGTCTTTTGCGTAGATTCTGCTCGACAATCTGGAAGGTGCTGCTGCTACATATCCGAGGGAAATTGTTCTGACATGGTTTTCTTGTTTCCATATCTTGAATTGGCCCAGTTTCCTTCCCGTACTTTTAATACGATCACTCACCAGGAAAGATTTTATTTTATATGGTACTTATTGTAAATAATTAAATTACCAGAACTAAAATTTTATGTCTGTTGCTTGAGTGTTCATGCAGATGAATGACCAATCTTAATACACACAAAGAATATTGAGATACTTATGATGATCTTAGTTAGAGACTAGTTAGAAGAAAATAAAAATCTTTCCGGAAACTTTTGCATCCCTCCAGAACAGAAAGGTACTTGTATCATTCTGGTAATGCACAACACAGAGACTTCCACCCCCATTCGTACATGCCTCTCCTGTTGTTTATTCGCTCGCAACACATTAAGGTGTAGTTACCACCATTAAGTGAAACACTATTTAATAACACACCGCTTGTAGCTCTTTTAAAATACCACACAAACAGTGTACCATTTGGCGCAAATAGCCACAGTTCATGTAAATACATATCAGCTCATGGTTTCTTTGAGAAACCCATGACACCTTAAAAGTCTGTAACAGTCGCCACCGTAGCGAAGTGTTTTATACTTCCGCTACATACTTGTAAATTTGTTGCCTGAGTGAAATGGAGATGAAATATGGAAATGATAAATATTTTGTTTACACACATCTTCTGAAGTTTCATAATGCACTCGTGAATTAGGAATTTGTGTCTTGTGAGCGAAGTGACCTGAAACAGAAACAGACAATATATTTTATTACTAAATATCCATAAAATACACACTATAAGTCACATACAACTCTGAGAAAAATTAAATATCTAGTTGTGTGTTCATTATGTTGACTGTATCTAAATCAAAATGTTTGTATAGCTTATGGGACTTAACTATGGGGTCATCAGACCCTAAACTTACAAACTACATATGAACTAGCTAACACTAAGGACGGCACAAACCCCCGACCGTAGTGGCCGTGCAGACCGTGACTGACGCGCCGCAGTCCCCTCGGCCGCCGCGGCCGGCCCCTGTATCTCTAAACTGATTGCACAGTCGTGCGATTATAGTCGGTGGCCCAGTTTTCAGCCGTTCTGCGCATCCCCCTCCGTTATCGCACTGGCAGCCAGTAATATTCATTCTCCAGGCGCGTGGGTGGCCGCGAGTTACGCAATGTTTCTCCCGCACTCTCCGCTGTTTGCGCTCGGTCGTAGCTCCTCCCTTCCACACTTCCCCTATCGCTCCGCCTCTATGCGCGGAAGCACCTTCTTACATGATGCCAACTATAGTAGGTCTACAGATGACTACTAGTAAATATAGCATTGAGACATAAACAGCTCCTCACCAGGCTTTGAAGATGTCTTCCGGCCTATGTGTCATTCTCAGCCTTGTTGCATCATGAGGATGCAAATTCTAGAAAACCTGGACCCCGATAGCCATCAATACCTACCACCTACAAATAAGCTGAAATCCGGGTCAGCTTTATGGAAAATTGGGGAAAGTACTTCAAGGCTTCGACTCGAAAACCGCTTGGAAGGACCTATGGGCTGTAAATGAACACAAGAATCAAAATTTGGTGGACGACCCCAACAAGAGGATTGATGGATTCAACCTTCTAATGAAGCTATTGACAGCTCCAAACCGCATCAGAACGAGTGTTGGCGGATGTAAAGAACTGACGTACAAGTGGGGCCTGTCAGACAGTCCTGAGTATGAGTGCGACGAAATACAATCAATGGACCATCTACTCGTTTGAAAATTTACAGCTGTGACGGTGAATTGAAGAACATACACGGAATCTGTGAATCAGCCATAAAGTGGCTCAAGTATTCAAAAAATGTTCAAATGTTTGTAAATCTATGGGACTTAACTACTCTGGTCATCAGTCCCTAGGCTTACAAACTACTTAAACTAACTTAACGCTACGGACAACACACGCACACCTATACCCGAGGGAGGACTCGAGCCTCCGACAGCGAGCAGCGGCCCGCCCCGCCGCAAGGCGCCTTAGAGCGATCGGCCACTCCACCACAGCTTGACTCAAGAGTATTTGTAATTTAGTGTAGCATTACAAGAACATTAAAAAAAAACTTATCAGTATAGGACTATAAGAATATTGTAATTAATTTAATATGTAGATGCAAAACTAGCAAATAAGTGTGGTGGGGCAAGTAGTCAGCACACCTTCACATACTTCCAGGCCGCGGTGGAGTGACCGAGCGCTCGAAGGCGCCTTTCTACAGAGCGCGCGGTTGCTCGCCGTCGGAGGTTCGAGTCCTCCCTCGTGCATGTGTGTGTGTGTGTGTGTGTGTGTGTGTGTGTGTGTGTGTGTTGTCCTTAGGTTAGTTTATCTTAGTTTAAGTAGTTTGTAAGCCTAGGGACTAGTGACCAAGTAGTTAAGTCCCATAGATTTACAAACATTTGAACATTTAGACTTCCAGGCCGTGGAGTCGCTACTGCTCAGTCAAGTCACTCCTTAGTTCTCACCACGAGGCTGAGTGCATTGCTCTGCAAGGAAAATTTTGTTTTGGCAATATCGGGAATCGAACTCAGGTGCTCCGCATGGCAGCCGTCTACACTGGGAACACACCTACATAAGCAGACACATTATTACATTGTTGATCGCTTTACAGGGTGTAGAAAATATGCCGCTTTTCGAGGTCTGCATGCTATTCTTCTTACAGACTGAAGACAAAAGTTCATCTAGCAAAATTGTTGATTGGGCGTATTTGATATTCCAGCAATCGACGCACAAGTATAGTCTTTGCCCTCGACCACTCACAACCGCTTATCATTAATAGATCAACTGTATATGCCTAGCTTTCATTGACGAGTTGTCAACGGATGCCTGTAGAGATATTGTACAGCCTACGTCCGGAGAGTTGTCTATAATATTCACAGAAACGGCGCATATCAAAATACCCATGACATGATCGCTTAGTGGGGCATCGTGCACTTGTGAATGGACTCATGACGTCAATGCTCATAAGCTGCCTCAGAGACACTATAGCTTTGCGCATCTAATTCGAATCCTGTCGGTTTGTAAGTGTAGGTCTTTTAAAATTATTGGCGTATTCAACTCTGCAGCCTTACTTTGAAACCCACTCGAAATCGAATTGTGGAAGATTGTGAAGAAATGAGCAATACATATGGAATTTGAGATCGTGTTCACAAGACATCAGTGTGAGATCTGTCTTCCCGAACCCAATTCCCACAGGCCCACCATGCGAACCCGCTGAAACCGCTGAAGCTACTCAACAGGAGTATGCGGCCCTAAGTGAGGCATTATTAGAAACGTTTACGTAAGTGTTACTAGTCCAGTGGTCCTGTAGAAAAATGTTCAAATGTTTGTAAATCTATGGCACTCTGGTTATCAGTCCCTAGGATTACAAACTACTTAAACTAACTTATGCTAAGGACAACAAATACACCCATTCCCGAGGGAGGACTCGAACCTCCGACAGCGAACAGTGGCGCGCTCCGCAGTTAGGTGCCTCGGAGTTCTCGGCCACTCCACCCAACACCACCTAGAGATAAGACCTCACAACAGGCCGTGCTACATCACACTGACCAGGTCGCGGACGCAAGCTGAATGGCTGGCTGATGGGGCACCCCACTGCCTCATAGCGGCCAGCCATTCAGCTGGCGACCGCGGCCTGGTCAGTGTAACCACAGAGTAATATATACAGAGAAGCAGCCTTCCCTAAACCACTCTCCTACGCTCCCCTCGTAGTTCCATAAGATGCTAGCAGGTGTCAGGCGGTTCCCTGGCTTAGGGTGCCTCTCGCACGTCAGAGGGTAGCGTGGAGGGGAGGCTGAGGGGAGAGCTCGTGCCTCCTGCCACGAGGCCACGGCTGTGTCCGGCGTGCCGGCGTTTGAGGGGAGGTGGTGGTGGGGGCAGCCGCTACCTGCCGCCTGCTCTGGCCAGTTTAAAGGGCTGCTTCTGACCGCAGCGCTATCATGGTACATCTTACGAAACCTTCACTCCCTGCAAAATGTTTCAAATGTTTGTATAGTCTATGGGACTTAACTACGGGGTCATCAGTCCTTAAACTTACAAACTACTTATGAACTAGGACGGCACAAATATCCATGCCTGAGGGGGGATTCGAACCCCCGACCGTAGTGACCGTGCAGACCGTGACTGGAGCGACTTAGTCCCCTCGGCCACCGCGGCCGGCACACTCCCTGCACCCCTGAGCATAGGACCGGGCCCTTACGGAGGTTTCCCGTCTGTATATATTTGTCTGTGGTGTAACGTAGCACGGGTTGTTGTGAGTCCTTGTCTCTAGGTGGTGTAGCTCCACCGCGGCCGGCCCCGTAAAACTAAACACCTTAACCTATGTTTTGCGCCAATTGAATCTACTGGAATATCAAATGGTAACCTGTAAACGCGAATAGTGTGTAAACCCAACCCTGCAACCATGAAAGTCACTAATAACGCCTCGCAATAATTTCTAGACAATAAATCTCCTTTTGTATTATCCATTACTCTTTGACATGTTTTGGAACTCAAACACACGTTAGTATGACGCTTCTGGGATACGTAGAAGATTGGTGGGGAGGAATGGGGGTGGGATGCGTGCAGGGTCTGGATCGAAATCGGGTGACTGGTAACAAAGAGAGCTGATGTGCCGATTTTAAGCGGTTTTCCACATTTGATTTGGTGAACGACGGTCTGGTACCTATATGCCACCACGGTTACACGATTACCTCAAGTAATAGCGTCGCTGACTACCATGCAGGGGGCCCGGCGGGTTCGATTTCCGACAGGGGATTGGGTGTTGTGTGTCATCATTATCGGCACGCAAGTCGCCCAAGAGGGGTCAAGTAAAAAGACTTGCACTACCCCGGCCGAACAATCCCGTATGGCATCTCTCGGCCTAAAATACCGTACGATCATTTTTTACACGGTTAAAAATATTCATCTACATCTACATAGATACTCTGCAAATTACATTTAAGTGCCTGGCAGAGGGTTCATTAACCACCTTCATAACCTTTCTCTATTGTTCCATTCTCTAAAAGCGCGTGGGAAGAAAGAACACCTAAATTGTTCCGTTTTCGATCTGATTTCTCTTATTTTATTGGGATGGTCATGTCTCCCTATGTAGGCAGGTGCTAGCAAAATATTTTCACATTCAGAAGTAAAAGTCGATGATTGAAATTTCGCAAATAGATCTCGCCACAACGAATAACGTATTTCTTTCAGAGATTTCCACCTCAAATCGTGCAATTTTTCCGTTACCCTTCCCCCCCCCCCCCCCCGTAACGTGATAAAACAAAACGAGCTGCCCTTCTCTGGACCTTCTCAATGTCTTCCGTCAGTCCCACTTGGTGAGGATCCCACACTGGGCAACAGTACTCCAGGAGAGGACGCACAAGTGTGATGTAGGCAGTCTCTTTGGTGGAGCTGTTGCATCTTCGAAGCGTTCTGCCAATGAAACGTAACCTTTGGTTCGACTTCCTCAATTCTTTTCTGTGTGTTCTCTCCAGTCTAAGTTGTTCGTAAATCTAACTCTTAGGTATTTGGTAGAATTTACGACCTTAAGGTTTGACTGGTTTATCGTGTAATTGAAGTTCAGCGGATTTACTTTCTTGGTCATGTGTATTACTTCACACTTTTCATTATTTAGTGTTAATTGCCAATTTTCGCACCATGTAGAAATTTTGTCTAAATCGCTTTGCAGTTGTTTTTGATCCTCTGTTGACTTAACTAACCGATAAACGACAGCATCACCCGCGAACAGTCTACGGGAGCTACTCAGAGCCGCGGCGGAGTGGCCAAGAGCATTGAGGCGCTATGTTCCGATGCGCGAGGTCGCTCCCCGTCGGGGGTTCGAATCCCCCCTCGGGGATGGATGTTTGTGCTGTCTTTAGTATAAGGTAGTTCATAAGTAGTTTGTAAGTTTAGGGTCTGATGACCCCGCAGTTAAGTCCCATAACCGTAACAAACATTTGAACATTTTTGAGCTATTCAGATTGTCTCCTAAAGCGTTTATAAACAGGGAAGAGTAGGGGACCTATAACGTTTCCCTGGGGGACGCCAGATATCACTTCTGTTTTACTCGATGATTTACCGTCAATTACTACGAACTATGTCCTTTCTGATAGGAAACCGTGAATCCAATCGCACAATTGGGGCGATATCCCATAAGTATGCAATTTCATTAGAAGCCGCTTGTGAGGTACAGTGTCAAAAGCCTTCCGGAAATCCAGAAATGTGGAACTGGTTTGAGATCCCTTTCGAAAATATTCTCACTCTTTCACATGGGGTACGAGGAGACAAGTGGGGTATAAACAATTACGTCTGTGGTGGGGCTGGGGAGCAGAAGGGTGGTGGGAAGAAGGGCTTTCGTCCAGCCTATACCACTACCATTGATCCAAATCCTTATTCACATGCTGAACCTGTGCAGAAACTATATAAAGGCAGGAAAAAAGTCTCAGAGCTCATCTTTACAAATATTGCTTTTTGCAAGAAATGAAATTATAATCCTGATGCACCTTCAAATGTAAGACCAATAGTCGTTATAAGCGAGTTATCTATCTCGCTAATTCTGGAAAGACAGTCAAATATAAACAGAATTCCTGCTACAACTGAAGCATTGAATGGTTTAATTCAAAAGTAATCACCACAAACGTTAAGGCATTTATCCCACTGGGAGACGAAACAGTAGATTAGATTAATACTTATTCCATAGATCATGAACACGACACTTCGTAATGATGTGGAACGTGTAACTTGCTTTTTAATGGAAAGTGGTCGGCTGCTGATGAATCCACAACTGCATTCATTTTGCACCTCCTCGTAAGATTGAAACCGTTGTCCGCGCATGCGCATTTGCTTCATCAGGTCACAAAAGATGTGAAAATCATACCGAGGCTGTTCTGTGCGTGTTGCAGTGTTTCCCAACCACATCGCAGCCTCCGGCAGAATGGCTGTGTGTGTGTGGGGGGGGGGGGGGGGGGCAGGCTGGTTCTACTAGACAGCATTCCTGGGCGTTTCGGCTTTATAGCAATGTGTCTTCACAGTGCTGCGCATCCAGTGTGGTTTCACGCTTGAGGAACTCTACGAGCAGAGGGCCTCTGCGATAGAGAGAGAAGGTCATTATGAGCGTATGGCAAATTGCGTGAACAGCTTTGGCTCCCTTTTGCTGCGGATAAGTGGGACGTTTCGACTGTCGGCTTTACAGGTTGACCTCCGGATCTTGTGATGATACGAGACAGAAACGTTGCATGATAACGTCCGCCTTTGATTTTCGGCGATTTGTTCGAGAAACACTGCAACATCCCCCCCTCCCCCGTATGTGATTTTTACTTTTTTTCCGTCCTGAAGAAAGGCATGCGAGGACGTCGGATGATGAGGTTCAGGGGTGGGTACGGTTGTGCATACGTCAGGAATCGACTGTATTAACCAGGACTGGTCGTCTCATCTCTAAGTTAGATGAAACTCGTAAAGCATGTGATTGTTTATTTTGAATGAAACCACTCCATCGTCCTGTTGTGTTCTGCTTTCATTTGACCAAGCGGAAATCCAAACGTCAACGTATTCTTTTGTATATCTCTCTCCACGATAAGCTGAAGCACAAAACATACAAGTTGTTGTCTCAGTCATCTCGTTCGAATCATCTGGGTCTATATTTACGCTTCCTTCCACCGGCTCGGCACAAACAATTATACTTGTCCTAGTGTGCAAACCCCGCTGCGTCGCGACTGCTTCTGTACGGCGAATAACGAATTTGTCAGCATATTTACGCTGGGGGAATGGAGATAAAATTCAAATGTTTGTATAGTCTATGGGACTTAACTATCGGGTCATCAGTCCCTAAACTTACAAACTACTTATGAACTACTTACGAATTAGGACGCCACAAATATCCATGCCCGAGGGGGGATTCGAACCCCCGACCGTAGTGGCCGTGCAGACCGTGACTGGAGCGACTTAGTCTCCTCGGCCACCGCGGCCGGCGGGAATGGACATACTTCTCATGTTTAATTAAAGTGTTATCAAATTTCCTTTCTAGTAAATATATGCACTAGACAAAATTTGTTAGGTTTGGCCGACTTTAGGTTACGGTACTAGCGCTAAAAGTGGGCCTTAGCCATCGCCTTTTGACAGCTCGAAATTTAAATGAAAATAACGACTTAACCGTTCATCTGAGACAAAAATTGGATAAACGAGTTTGTAGAGGAGAAAATTCTCTACACCTTTGACCTATGATATTACTTCAATAACTCGCACAGTTTCAGAGATATTTGCAAAAGTAGCGGTGATTTGACACTGTCACTTGATTTTACGTAAACCAGTACAGGCAAAGAAAATAAACTTGAAAAAGAAATTTAAAAAAATTAAATAAATAAAGAAACTTGAAAAAGATGAGAAACTATCACAGCAAGACAGGTGGTACTATTTTAAGGGAAATAGACAATTAAAATATGGAAAAGGTATTAAAATAACAGTTTAAAGAGGTAAAATAAAAAAAGTGTATTTTGTCAAAGTTAAACTCTGAAATATCAAATAATTTTAGCTGTGCGTTAAAATAGAGTCAGAGAGAATGTAGTGTGTTGAGTCCGTAGACATTATAACAATAGCAGAGTCGTGAAAGTATCGTCCATAAACGTTTTAAGACCAGAAATGATTTACAACCTTCAATTCCTAAGGAATTAATCACGATTAAATCTGCGTGTTTGGGGCAGAATTTCACGAATGTTCCTTTAACTTTTTTTTAGCTGATTTCGAACATTTCATTATATTCAAATCTATACGCGTTTTTATACATTGCTGGGACTCCATTCATCTCCTTATTTTATTTTCTGTTATTCATATCTTTATTATTTTCCTCGAGATAGAATATCGACTTAACTACGGACGCCAGCATCCACCAGCAGTACGTCCTCTAATTGCGACTCTTGAAGAAGTCTGGGCTGCCATTCCTCGACAGGCATTCAGATACCTTTGAAGATGTGATTTGTAAACACTGTTTATTTAACATGAAGCCGCGTTCGGCCTGTGTGTTCTCATCTTCAAGCGACCATGAATTCATGGTGGCGCTGAGCAGGCTCCGCGGTTGTGGAATGATCCCACGACCACAGAGGTTGCTCATCACCAACATCATTTACGGTCGAGACTGTGTTTTTAATTTCGTGACTATTTCTGAAAATCAACTTAGAAATGATTTGTAAAATTCAGTTACCTCACTGAAAGTGTCCTAAGCAATGTTTTAGCCGTAATGAAGGCTATGGATGGACAAGTCAGCGTCCACTGGTAGGCATCCGAGTTCTTTTGATGAGATAGTGTACCGTATATATTTTTCGCAGTCGTATCACTGAAGCTTGTTTCATTCAAAAGTCAATACAACACATCAGAGAGGTACCTTGTGTGTCAGAATTTTTTAATTGCTGTTACAGTCTACGAAGAAATAAAAGTGTTAGTTTACATACCAGGCGCATCCAGAAAGTAAGTTTCCATTAAAAAAAAAAAAAAAAAAAAAAAAAAAAAAAAAAAAAAAAACAAAGACAACCTAGTTACATGAAAAACTTTATTCGTAACAAGTATAGCAATATTTGAGCGATTTGTCGACATAGTCACCAAAGGAATTGAGACGCTAATCATATTGTGGAATCAGTTTTTGTATTAATGTGTCGTAGTAGTCTACCGCTTGTGAATGGAACAGGCTTCCGACAATCGTCATCAGCTCTTTGTAGTTGTCAAAACGCTGGCAGGAGGACAGGAATTTTTTGAGGTGCAAGAAAAGATGGAAATCACTCGTGCAATATCAGAACTGTATGTTGGATCATCAGATAACTCCCAGCTGAACTTCTACAATACAGTTACTGTGCACTAAGCCGTTTGGGGACGAGTCATTAAGCAGAATAACACCAGCATTCTAAACCTCTTGTACTGAATCGCATGTCAAAATTTCCGTAATGTTTCATAGTAAGAGTTGAAGACGTCATAAGTGGATTTCATTCACAGGCGGCAGACTTCTACGACGTATGAATACAAACGTTTTCCCCCTAAATGAAAAATGTCTCATTTCCTTCGGTAAATATATCGAAAAAAAGCTCAAACACTACTGTACCTGTTGTCAATAAAGTTTTTCATGTAACTGTGTTGTTTTTGTTTTAAAACACAGGAAAAATTATTTATTGGATCCGCCTCGTATAAGATGCTTTAATCTAACATTTAGCTTAACACAAGTGAAATAATAGGGAGAACACTATAATTCTATTTGCATTCTGTTTGATACATATAAAGGCAGAAGATGCATCAGTAGACTCACCTCAGAGATGTAGCTGACTCACTCAGCTTTCTTTGCTGTTTTGCTCTTGTTGTACGCTTGGATGTAGAAGTCGTAAAACAGACCGAAGAAAATGGCGGAGTGGACGAGGAGGAAAGCAGCTATCAGTTTGGGATAGCCGCAGTCGATGAAGAGAACTTGCGCTGAATGTATGAACACAAGGGTAAACTGGGCCTGTAAGAGAAAACGCAAGTAAGAAAACTGTGTTTAACATGTGGAACAAACACTGAAGATCAACCCAATCAGTCATCGTCACTCCATAACCTTAAATCTGTACAGTATTTGCTAGCTTCGTGTATTTAATTTGTTAGTAAGGAAAAGATTATCATTAATTTTATACGAATAGAGCAAGGTTTTTATGTACACTTTATTTTGGAAGCAATATGTTCAGAAATAACTGCGGACAACTTACGGCCGAGGAGACTGAGGCGCTCCAGTCACGGTCTGCACGGCCACTACGGTCGGGGGTTCGAATCCCCCCTCGGACATGGATATTTGTGCCGTCCTAGTTCGTAAGTAGTTCATAAGTAGTTTGTAAGTTTAGGGACTGATGACCCCGTAGTTAAGTCCCATAAGCTCTACAAACAATATGAAATATGAAAATATGAACCGTAAATTTAGCCGGCCGCGGTGGCCGAGGTGACTGAGGCGCTGCAGTCACGGTCAGCACGGCCACTACGGTCGGGGGTTCGAATCCCCCCTCGGGCATGGATATTTGTGCCGTCCTAGTTCGTAAGTAGTTCATAAGTAGTTTGTAAGTTTAGGGACTGATGACCCCGTAGTTAAGTCCCATAAGCTTTACAAACATTTAGTATTCAAAAAAAAACTTACGAATGTTTTGTTAAGGAGTATCGCAATCATTAAATAATGTAGCAGTAAATTCTTGTAGAACTATACAAGGTTAAAGCAGAACGGAATTTTTGCACGCTTGGAATTCTTCCTCTAACTCACAGTGGAATTTATACCGTACGAGAAGCAGAAGAACAGCATCTTCTGAAGAGTACTGAGGGAGTGGCCGCCATTGTAAAGTCTATAGGGGAAGTATGAGTCTGGAGATAAGGGTGTGAAAGTGGAAGCTACTCCCGAATGAAAAATGTAGTATCCGGTATTGTTCTTACCTCAACAGAAGTAGTAAAAATTGAACTGAAACAAATATTTCTTAAGAAATTCGATGAAAGTAATTTATTGACATAAAAGACAAGTGTAGCGGTAATAAAAAATGAACTGTAATTGGTGCAATTGTATAATTCAACACTTTATGGTCAGTATCATCTACGAAAGCCAAATATGTACACACAACGGTCCCGCTGTTGCTGTCTCCCACTCTTCTAAACTGCATAGAAATATTATGCAAGAATAGTGACCTGTGCCATTTTCATGAACTACGGTGGGGTGGCTTGCGTGCATCAATGATAAAGATAGCCACACCGTAGGTACAACCACGGCGTAGGGGTATCTGTGGAGAGTCCTGACAAATGTGTGACTTCTTAAGAGCTGCAGAAGGTTTTTCAGTAGTTACATTGATAACAGTCTGGATGATTCACTGAACTGGCTTTGTGACATCAGCTAACCTGGCTTTTCCGTACAGTAACTGCGAACAACTGAAAATAAGGTAAAACTACAGTCGTTACTTTTCCCGAGGACATGCAGCTGTACTATGTGAATATATGACGGTGGCGTCGTCTTGGGTAGAACATTTCGGAGGTAAAGTAGTCCCCCATTGGAATCTACGGGGGAGGGGGGAACTGCTCAGGAGAATATCGTCTCAGGAAAAACAAAACAGGCATTCTACTGATTAGAGCGTGGAATGTTCTAGTCCTTAATCGGGTAGGTAAGTTGGAAAATTTGAAAAGAGAAATGGATAGGTTGACATTAGATATGGTGGTGATTAGTGAAGCTTGGTGGCAGGATGAACAAGAATTTTATTCAGGCGAGTACAGGGTTATAAATACAAAATCAGTTTGGGGATACGCAGGATAGGTCTAACAATGAATAAGAAAAAAGTGATGCGATTAAGCTACTATGAACAGCATAGTGAACACATAACCAAGATAGGCACGAACCCAATACCAAGCTCAGTAGCAGAAGTTCACATGTCAAGTAGAATTTTGCAAATCACAATTTAATCATCGCAAACATTTGGATTTAAAATCCTGAAAGGAGATTATATACGTGGAAGAAACCAGGAAACGCTGGAAGGTTTCCGATTGCTTTTATGATAGTAAGACAAAGAATTCGGAACCAGTTTGTAAACTGTAATACATATCATGGACAGATATAAAGTCTGACCATAACTGATTGATTATGAACAGTAGATTAAAAATGAAGAAACTGCATAAAGGTAGAAAAATAAGGGGATGGATCATTGATAAACTGAAGAAACCTAAGGTTTCTGAGAATTTCCGAGGGAACATTGGGGCAACGATTCACTGTAATGGGAGAAAGTCACACAGTAAAAGAAGAAAGGGTAGCTTTGAAGAGGTGATAGGAGAAAATATAAAAATTTAGTAAATAAGGCAGGCAAAATAGAATACAGATTGCTAAAACTGAGGTTAACAGGAAGTTAACATTGGCTAAGGAGAGTGCCTGGAGGACAAATGCAAGTTTGTACAAGAATGTATAACTAGGGGAAAACAGAGAAACTTTTTGGGACAAGAAAATCAGCTGTATGAATATCAAGAGTTCAGATGGAAAACCTATACAAATTTTAAGCAAAAAGGGAAAGGAGAAAGGTGAGAGGAATATATAGAGAGGCTATACAAGAGAAATTAAATTGAAAAGAAGGAAGGAAGCTTGGAGTTTAACGTCCCGACGACATCGCGGTCATTAGAGACGGAGCTTACGCTCGGAATGTTTGGGTAAGGATGTGGATGGAAATCGGCCGTGCCATTTCAAAGGAACCATCCCGGCATTTGCTTGGAGTGATTCAGGGAAATAACGGAAAACCTAAATCTGGATGGCCGGTGGTGGATTTGAACCACCATCCTTCCGAATGCGAGTCCAGTGCGTTACCACTGCGCCACCTCGCTCGGTAATGAAATTGAAGGCAGTACTGTAGAAAGGGAAGAGGATGTAGCTGAAGAAGTTCAAATGTCTGTAAATCTAAGGGACTTAACAACTGCGGTTACCAGTCCCAAGGCTTACAAACTGCTTAAACTAATTTATGCTAAGAACATCACGCACGCCCATGTCCGAAGGAGGACTCGAACCTCCGACGGCGAGCAACCGCGCGCTCTGCAGCAAAGCGTCTTAGAGAGTTTGGCCACCCCTCCGCGGCAGCTAAAGATGATATACGAGATAGGATACTGCGAGAAGAATTTAACGGACCACTGAAAGATTTTAGTTGAAACAAGGACCCTGGAGTAGATGATATTCCCTCTGAACTGCTAATATTTTTGGGAGAGACAGTTATGAAGAAACTGTTCCACCTTAAGTGCAAATGTATGAGACAGACGTCAAGAAGAATGTAATAATTCAAATTCTAAAGAAATCAAGTGCAGACAGGCATCAAAATTACAGAAATATCAGTTTAATAAGTCATGGTTGCAAAATACTAACACGAATTATTTACAGACGAATGGAAAACTGGTAGAATCCGCCGTCAGAGAAGAGCAGTTTGGATTTAGGAGAAATGTACGAACACATGAGGCAATACTAACCTTACGACTTGTCTTAGAAGAAAGGTTAAGGAAGGCAAACATACTCTTATACCTTTTGTAGATTTGGAGAAAGCTTTCGACAATTTGGCTGGAATACGCTCTTTATAATTCTGTAGCAGCAGGAATAAAATATAGGGATAGGAAAGTTATATAGAACTGCCATGAAAATGAGACAGCAGTCATGAGTCGAAGGACATGAAAGGGACGCAGTGGTTGGTAGGGAGTAAGTCAGGAATGTAGCCTTTCCCAAATGTCATTCAAACTGTACGTTGAGCAAGCTATAAAGGAAAGCAAGGAATAATTTGGGAAAGGAATTGAAGTTGAGGAAGAAGAAATAAAAACTTTCTGGTTTGCTGATGACATTTTAGTTCCATCAGAGTCAGCAAAGGAGCTAGAAGAACAATGGAATGGAATAGACATTGTCTTGAAAGGAGGTTATACGATGGACATTAACAAGAGCAAAACAATGGTAAATGATGTAGTCCATGGAAATCGGGCGTTTCTGAAGGAATTAGATTAAGAAACGAGACAATAAAAGTTGTAGATGAGATTTGTTGTTTGCATAGTAAAATATTTTAAGGCGGGCGAAGTAGAAAAGATATGCTATGGATAGAAAAGCATTTCTGAAGAAGAGTAATTTGTTGTGATAGAATATCAATTTGGGTTTTAGGAAATATTTTCTGAAGACATTTGTGTAGAGTGTAGTCTTGTACGGAGTGAAACGTGGACAATAAAGAGTTCACACAGAAAGATGATAGAAGCATTTGAAATTTGGTACTACAGGAGGATGCTAAAGATTATATGGGTAGATGGTGTATCCAAATAGGAGGTCTGAACAGAACTAGGGAAGAAAGAAATTTTCAGCATATCTTGACTAAAAGAAGGGATCGATTGGTATTACACATTCTGAGACATCAAGAAATCATCAATTTAGTAGCGTGTTAGGGAAGTGCGAGGGGGTAAAATCGCAGAGAGACCGAAAAATAAATACGGTAAGGAGGTTTAAAATGCTGTGGAATGCCCTTCTTATTAAAAGAGAAGAGGCTTGCATAGGATAGAGTAACGTAGAGAGTTGCATCAAAGCAGTTTTTGGACTGGCCACCACAACCACAGGAACGTGTTGCGGGGAGGAGTGAGGCGAACGGGTTTGACCATTATCGAAAGGTAAGCCGAATAGATTAAATGGTTTAAGTATTTCTGACGAGTAAAATGAAGCATTGGAACACGAATGACACATTATTTTGTTTCGTGGGTAAAGGCTAGTCAAGGAAATGACGAGATTAATAGGAGCAGTTTCAAGTTTTGTGGTGATCTGTGTCGTTGACTGGTTAATTTAGTTACGATAACTGATCGTGGAAACTATGGACCTGGGTTCAGTCTCCTGTCGGTCAAAAGTTTGATTCAACATATTTATCTGGCATTCCATGCAGATTTTCAACGAAGGTCTCTTCTCGTCGTATGTTAAAATGAGACGATGTTTTCACTTTATAATGACATTAGAAGATAAAAAACACTGATAAAATATTGTACAAGTAGTATAAAGGTCTCTCTGAAATGCAACTTCATCAAAACTATTTATTTATTTATAAGAATCTTCATTAAGTATTATGTGTCATACAGGGTAAGGTGGTACAATTTCGATCATTTCGGACAAATGTTATTGTAACTGGAAATATATTGAGAAAAGAAATAATTTTGACTATGGCATTTCTTTTTGAATGTTTAATGAATATGTAACACAAATATTAGACAAATACAAACGTTGGTATAAACATAAAACAAGGTTAAATAATTGAGAAAAATCGGTCGAAAATATACCACACTAGGTACAATTGCGATCACTTTCTGGTACAATTTAGATTGGTGGTACCAAACATTGCATTTTTGTGAGCGAATCAAGTCAGCCTTAACTAGAAAATTTATAAGAGTGCGTTAGACGAAGTAAGTTCACTTACATCCCAACAGGAAAAAAATTATATCTCCTTAGCACAGAGTGGTGTATTCTTGGAAAAGACAGGCGGAGCTGTAGAAACCTGCTGCACAACGAGACACTACGAGACTGATAAATGTCGCGAAAACTTATGTTGATCGGAATTGTACCTGTATCGAATTTGTACCACCTTACCCTACTGATATTTTCCCCCAGGGGGCTCGCGGTTCTTTCGTGAGTACGTGAGTGGCGACACAGGGCCCCGAGCTAATGCAGTCTTTCTCCCTTCTTTCCTCCGTGAACTGTATTTCCTTTCCCTTCCCCTCCCTTCCTATTATCGCTCCTTCCCCTACACACCGGTGGACTGATGACTTTATCAGTTTGGTTCCCATGTCCCAAATAACCAGTCAATCAGTCAACTATACTGATTTTACCGGCATGATTTTGGGTTATAAAAGGCTAGAATACATTGCGATTTCGTACTTGAGTAATAGATGTGGGTTAGATGTGTTCTTTCTCCGTCGCAGCTGAAACTACACTACATACAACGCGGAAAATTACACAAGGAAGGCTCGGCATGTAAAATATAAACTCAACATTTAATTTCACTTCCATTCTGCTCTGTGTTTATAGTGGCGCAAAGTGCTGAAATTGTAGAATGCATTTGTGTACTGAATACGGATGAGGGATTAGCGAATATCGGAAAAAATCCGACTTTTACTTTTTCCTTATTTAAAAAGAACTATGTGTGAATACAGTTTACACCATGTATGTAGAGATGTATTCCAGGACAGTATTATTTCAGACACGCTGAAGTGACACACATTTGGGAAAACGCTATTGGTTCTACTTTTTTACTCAGTTGCTCATCAGAGAGACCTTTATATTAACATAAAACTGGCGAATCATTCACAGCACGAATTTTGTACTTTAGTGTGACGTAATTTCATGGGAAATGTGGAACGTTTGGACTAAACAATGTTGGAAAACTGTACAAAAACTTGTTGAATAATAATATTTTAAAATACGCTAATGCATATGGCTTTACAGCATTCTAGTTGAATAATGAAGAACACTGGCAAAATGTTTAAGTCCAATTCCGTTCATCTTTGAGTAATCTTTTATACATATTTACAAACAAGATGTACCACCACAATAGTATATTATATTGGAGACATAGATTTCCCCTTCACAGAAGACTCAAAAAATTAGTAGATCTAATACTACTTTTTAGGAACTGTACATAATACAAGAAAGAGATGAAGAATCATAGTATGGGCTACGTGGCAGGACCCTAGAATATATACAGTTTCTGTACAATGCTTCGGAAGGCCTGAATTAGCCACCGCTAATGTTAGTCTTTCCATTTGCATAGAGAAGTTAGCAGAAGAAACTACTTCCACCACCTTCATAATGGCGTATACATCTAGTGTTCACATGTTCATTTGTACAAGACCTTTATTAGATTCCTCGGTGACCCGCAATCTTGCTGCAGCTACTTACCATTCCAGTCTCACAGAGTATGAAGGAGTCCACTTTGACGACAAGACAAGCAGAACTGCGAAGTCGTCTATCTCAGTCCGCTGGAGGAAGAGCTAGCAGTATCTTAAAAATCAGTGTTGAGCATTACGGGGAAGTTGGCAACGGCGGCATCTCATACTGTACACGCATTAGCGCCAGTTCAGCCCACAAACAATCAGTTTCTTTTTATAGGCAATTCACACATACGTTTAGTCAGTGAAAGAACAAAGACCTCAAAAGAGCACGCCAGGTAAGTAATGAAATGCATTTATTTCCTGCCTGAGTTGTATATAAAACATAATCTGATTACCTTGATTTAGGAGTTTTATGATCTCTGTAAAGCACTGCAGGTGACTGCCGAACTGTCAAGACTGAGTTAGAGCATTTACACATATTATGAACACTTATGTATGTGGGTAAATTACTGGACCGATTTCAATCAAACATGATACACATATTTACTACTACCAGACAAAAATCACTGCTGGAGCAAGAACCACCTGCGACAGATATTGCCGGAGATATGATATCATAAACAATGAAATTCGTGAAAAACTGCCACATCATGCGACAATGTACAACATGTCTCCTTAACTAATAGACCGATTTCAATCAGATGTGGTACAAACATTCTTTACAGAAATAAAAGATTTACGACACATAGTTAATAAAGAATGAGTCACAAACTATTGTTCCATCATGCGCCGTAACTTTACTCATCAATTATTTGAGAATGTTACCTCTTAGCGACTTGTAACAAAATTTACACATAATTTCAATCATTTACGAAACATTTTTTCACTGACAATCCCAGAAAAATGATGACAGGAAACAAGTTTTACTGCTTTTCTTATGTTCATGCTGTAAAACAGCGGCATTGGGCATAACGTTACAGTTTATTACTTCTACACTGCTAATTGGATTCGCGAGACATTTTACTGAAAGTATGTAGACATACCCATGGATGTACTTTCGAAATTATGTCTTAATACAACATTTATTTCATGAGATATGAGGTCATAAACAATGAAGTTAATAAAAGAGCGTCCCATCACGAATGGGTCTCGATTTATTACGTGTTTGCTATTAAATCGCGATATATTTTGCAGATAGTACACACATAAAAATGTTCAAATCTTTGTAAATCTATAGGATTTAACTACTTTGGTTATTAGTCCCTAGGCTTACAAACTACTTAAATTAAGCTAATCTAAGGACAAAACACACACACACACACACACACACACACACACACACACACACACACACACACACACACACACACACACTTCCTCCAGGGAGGACTCGAACCTCCGACGGCGAGCTTATATGCTCATTCCACTTCATATAACCCTGCAACATTATGCTTAGATATTTAATCTTTGAGACGGTGTCGTGTAGGACACTACTATTGATGTATTCGAACATCATGGGATTGGTTTTCCTACTCGTGTGTATCATCTTACATTTTCTATATTTATAGCTAGCTGTCATTCCTCACACCAACTAGAAATTTTATGAGTCCTATTGCATCCTACTCAGTAATTTAATGACAACACCTTTTCGTACACCACAGTGCCAGCAGCAAACAGCCACATATCGCTACTCACTCTGTCCGTCAAATAATGTATGTATATAGAAAATAATGCCAGTCCTATCACACTTCTCTAGGGCACTCCGATGGCGTCATTGCCTCTGATGAACACTCGCCATCGAGGACAACGTACTGGGTTCTATTGCTTATGAAGTCTTCGAGCCACTCATATACCTGCGACCCTATTCCTGAAACAACTAACATCCCTTTTACGACGAGATCATTCGATATGGAGCACAATCTCGGACGGGAAAATGATGAAGAACAAAGCTGATTGCATCCTTTTCAAAGAAACCATCCTTACATTAGCTTTAAGAGATTTATGGAAACCACGGGAACGTAAATCTGAATGGCCGGACGTAATTTGAACCATCGTCCATCTGAAGGCGAGTCCAGTTTACTAAGCGGTGCGCCAAGAAACTCGAGCCTCACACACAGAAAATGGGAACAAGGAGGTGAAAATAAGGAAAGAGCGCGAGCCTTTCCGCAAATCATAGAACGCGCTTGCTGGTGCATTTGCAAACTCGTAAATGAACTGCAGCGCGATAGCGTTCAGAGGACTACCTAATTAGTAACTAGAACATAACACTACTCTCGCACACTTATAATCACGTTGCGAAACATACTTTTCCTGTTCAGGCACCAGCTAGAAACTCGCTCCGTCCGTTGCGACCTTTCGACCCTATTGAGAACTTTCACACTGAGACCAAGCAGCTACTATTGGTGCACTATACTCTAAGACTCTACTAGATAGTTATTCCGAGAAATACTTTACTTTCGTACGTATTTATAGATCGTACATTTGTGATCATCAGGATGTTATTGCCGATGTCTGGTTCTAAAAGTTACGTCACATTTCCTATTACATCAAAGGTAGTCAAATGAAAACTTAATGCCACTACAACGGGACCATGGAATGGTTTCATTCAAAAGTAATCGACACAAACGTTAAGACATTTATCGCACTGAGAGACGAATCGATCAATTCTTGTTCTGCAGAATCTCGCACTTCCTCGTCAGACTGAAACGGAAGTTCAGAACTCTCTTCGGGTCACCAAAGATGCGAAAATCACTGGTGAAATATCCAGATTGTAAGGAGGAGGTTACAGTGTTTCTCAACCACAACCTTCGTTCGACTGGCAGTGTGGGGGTGGCCGCTAGTGTGTCACACTTCTGTACCATATCATCACAGAGGACGAAAGGTACTACTGCCGCTTCGAGACCGACGACGAAACCTTAAAGCCAACAGCGAAAACAAAGAAATCCAAAGCTGTTAACAGAAGTTACGGTACGATGATGGTGATCTCTCTCTACTGCAGGGAACCTCTGCTCGTTGATTTTCTCAAGCGCGGTACCACAATCAATGTGCAGTGCTTTGAAGACACTTTGCACAAACAGCGACACGCCAGAAAGTCAAAAGGTCCAGGAACGCTGTCCGACGGCATCGTCCTGTTGCCTGTTAATTCACGACACAACACTGACAACATGACGAAAGCTTCAGCATACTGATTGGCCAACACTGCAACATTCTCCGTAAAGCATGGATCTTTCAACGTGACTTGACCTTAGGTGACCTGAAGAACGAAATGCGTGGAAGTCGGTTGCAGTCGGAGGAGGAGCTGCAAGAGTGGTTGTGCCCCATCTCGTCCTTAGTAAAACCAACTAATCATACCATCTCTCAGGTGGGATACATGTCTTAATGTGTGTGGTGAGGACTTTTGAATGAAACGGCATTGTGGCGGGAGTTAGGTTTTCATTTGACACTTGCGACAGTAAACCATATTACAGTGTGAACACCTTAACTAAACGCCACCAATTTGATATTTCACAATGTCTATAACTTGGGAATATGTCGCTTAAAATTTCATCCTTATGCACACATGTACAGGGAAGACATATATACGGATGAATAATGGCGTGCGTATATGATGACTGTTGAGAGTTATTGAAACTTTTCACATGTAGATCGCAACACAGCTTGACCAGAGGGCGTGTGAGTGCTACCTTGCGAGCTTCGAGAAATGACAGGAACACTGCACAGACAAATTATAGAATACTTGACTATTGTGCAATGGTGCAGTGACTTCAGAACGAAATGGGCCTAGGACATTAGTGTGACAAAAATAATAGGCACAGGTCATTACATGCCCCAAATAACAGATAACTGTATCTATCAAAAGAAATTTCAGGAGTGGTCATGATTATGCACTCTGGAGAACACTATTGTGAAAAATCTTGTAGCTATGTCTTGCAGTTGGATATGTAAAACCTGAAATGTTTCATTTCGATTGTGCATGTTGCACTGAGGTTGACTAGTCGAAATCGATTCGCAATAGCAAATAAAAGTTAATTTACGATCAATGCTGAAATTTCTTTTGATAGATATTGTTCTATGGTCGTGGTGCACACCGCTCCTAATTGAGCCTTCATTTCAGTGTTCAGTGATACGGATCACTTCTCTACGTGGCTCGCAAATCGATTCTAATGTATCTGTAGTGAACCTGGTGAAATAGCGACTCTAGAAACTCATGTTTCTTTAATTTCATGAACCATGGTGTAAGGAGCTACTGGGCGTGACAAAAGGACTCATTTGGTAATTGATGAAGAGTGTTTGCTGCATGCCATTGTTCACAAACAATTTCCTCACAGATGCTGCTTCATGAGAGGGTGCACTGTCATGCTGATACAAACAATTGTCATCTTCGAACTGTTCTTTTAATCTATGCTATAAAAGTATTGGTATATTTCCGCATTTGGAGTTTTCTTAAACTCAACTCCTACCGTAACAAAATAGCTTATAAAAATAATAGCGGAAACTCTTCGGGGAAGCGTGCGACAGCGCTCCCGAACACTTCCTAGCGGCGTGAGTTGTGAACTAAAAATGGCAGTGAACGGCCGATTAAAAACACTGTGAGTACCAGAACACTCAGATTATTCGTCAGCGTACTTTACAGAAGTAGGAATTGGTTGCATACAGATGTAATAGCTGACTACAAACAGCGATGCGTACCAAAATCTTTCTTCAGGTTAGCGGAAAAAATGGAGAATTCTAAGGAGGCTACTATTAGGCCTACTGAGATCTTTTACTTTTAATAAACAGTGTCTTTAACACTTTTATTTACCCTTTTCTACAAGTTCTTTATAGATACAGGCAGGTAAGTGAAGAGCGCCGGCCGCGGTGGCCGAGGGGATTGTCTGTCAGTCACGGTCTGCACGGCCACTACGGTCGGGGGTTCGAATCCCCCCTCGGGCATGGATATTTGTGCCGTCCTTAGTTGTAAGTAGTTCATAAGTAGTTTGTAAGTTTAGGGACTGATGACCCCATAGTTAAGTCCCATAGACTCTACAAACATTTGAACATTTTTTAAGTGAAGAGCTCACTTGGATAAAATTTTGAGAAAGAAGGGTCCAGACCATTTGAATAAAAGCTATGTATTATTCCCAGACTACTTTGTGGAGAAAGATTTCAGAAATAAGATTTTGTAAAGCTAAGGGTAGATGTAATTTGTTCATTGCGAGTAGTTTAAAAAAATATGGGTAATAAGCGTAGATGAGGCCTTAGAAACCTCAGCACAATACCTTCACTGTCAGGTGCTTGTATTTAAGCAAAAATTATATTTTATGAAACACAAGGCTAAACAAATTAAAAATAACGTCTCATATTTTCGTTATCTTTTCCAATATTTGGCCTGATTCACTGCCTTCCGTTCTGCCGCCTAACTGCTCATGGATACTGTGTTCATGTATAAGGTTAAAACTTACGCCATGTATTGTGTTATTTCCAGTTCGAATTCTATCCAAAGGAACTGTACACATTATGAAGGGGATTATTTTTCCGTCTACGCAACTAAAATAAGTGCGATTGTTTTTCACCAGACGCGTTTTGTTTCACTTAATATAAAACATGTTCAGTGGTCAGAGCTATCTAAAATTTGTTTGCATAGACCGAAAACAGTTCGTTAAAAATTTGTAAAAAGTTGATTTTTTTGACTTACGCATCTTTTTTCTTAGATTTTCGCCTGACTCGTAACCCCATGTATGCATGAGTTATATTTGGGCGAAGCTCATATGTCAGACTCGAAATTCGAGTCTGTGAATGCACTGATGGAGCGGTGAGCATTCGTCGATTTTGCAGGAAAAAGACAGTGTTATTTAATATATTACACCAAAGGGTGTTTAAACACTAAAGGACACATTTATTTTCATATTTTACAATGAAAACAAATGTTTTCGTTCATGTTTAAACAGTCTCTTCCGTTGTGTCGTTTTCCTGCAAATCAGACATATTAGTTGCCATTGCTTGAAAACTAGGCATCTCTTCAATAGCGTATGTAAACCACTGCGTTCACCTAGTCGAAATGATTCTGGTAAATGAGTTGAAACCAAATACAGCTTCTTGTTGTTGTGGTCTTCAGATTAAAGACTGATTTGATGCAGCTTTCCACGATACCCATATTTTCGTCTCTCGGTAGCCTTCTGTGAATTTAACCCAAACATTTCCCTCCAATACTAAATTCACGATCCCTTGATGTCTCAGAACGTGTCCTACCAATAGATCCCTTCAGTAACTATATGCCAGAAATTTGTTTTGTCCCCAATTCTATACAGTACCTACTCAATAGGTACGCGATCTACCCACCCAGCATTATTCTGTAGCACCAAATTTCAACAGTTTATATCATCTCTTTGTCTGACCTACTTATCTCCCAAGTTTCACTCCTGTACAGTGCTACACTGCAGACAAATACCTTCAAAAAAAGACTACCTGACACTCAAATTAAAATTCAAAATCAACAAATGTCTATTCTTCAGAAATGCTTTTCTTCCCATAGCCATTCTGCAGTTTATCTCTTCTCTGTTTCGACCATCATAAGTTTCTTGCTACCTAAATAACAAAACTTATACAATACTTTTATTGTCTCATTACCTAATCTAATTCCTTCAGCATTGAATGATTTTTTTAGACTACATTCAAATAGCCGCGCGGGTGTAGCCGAGCGGTCTGGAGCGCCACGTGTCGGGGGGCTCGAATCCTCCCTCGGGCATGTTCAAATGTTTGTAAATCAATCGGACCAAACTGTGTGGTCATCAGTCCATAGCTTACAAACTACTTAAACTAAGGTAAACTAACCTAAGGACACACGCACACACACACACACAAACACACACCCATGCCCTAGGGAGGACTAGAACCTCCGACGGCGACCAACCGCGCGCTCCGCAGCGAGGCGCCTTAGAGCGCTGGGCTACTCCACCGCGGTCCTCGGGCATGGACGTGTATGTTGTACTTAGGTTAGTTTAACTTAGTTGAAGTAGTTTGTAAGATACGGACTAATAACCCCGCAGTTGAGTATGATAGATTTACAAACAAACAACACTCCAGTACCCTTGTTTTGTTCTTGTTAATGTTCATTTATATCCTCCTTTCAAGACAGTTGCTCTTACAGCTTATACAGTTGAAAGAACCTACCTTGTTAGATTCACTACATGAAGTTGAGAGCTGAGTTGTTGGTAGCAGTTTTAACTCACGAGTGATTCCTTCCGCTGACTGCACGCAATTTTTACAACCACCCTCTGGAACTCCCAACAACTCCTGTCCGTCCTGTTCTTTGTGTGTGAGGAATGTTTCCTGAAAGTTTGGCCGTACCTTTTTGTAACACTCTGTGTACATGCGCTGGAGGATACCGGGTGGTTGCAAATGAGTAAGAATGAAGCTTCTGGTCGACGGGAATATGCTTCGTGAGAGCAAACTGAGGAGAAGTGGAAACTGCGAGCCACTATCTGTTAAGTGGGCCGCGACCTATATTTGTGGTAGGCACCTGCGGAGTACGGGGTGCCTTGCGTAAGTTGGTTATGCAACGGCATCTTGTAAGAGAGGTGGGCCGATATTCAGGAACGGCGCCGGGTCGCCAGCGACCGGCCGACGAAAGCGAAAGTCTTCCGCGTGAGCTGAGAAAGCCGCGCGACTGGTCCACGCAAGGACGCCGCCTGTGCCCGACCTTCAACTCCCTCCTCCTTACCTCTTTACTCCTCTGCCTTCAGTCTAACAACGCCATGCCGCCCTCATCCAGATGGTATGCTACCAGTTTCCCCAGCCCAGACTCATATTTCAACTCACCACCACTCCAAATGTGACTCCCTATGCGAATGTGGAACTGCCCCGACAACTGCGCACCTGTTACGTATCATTCATCTGTCTAGCAATTATTTTAATGTCGTTTTTGGTCCCAAATATGAGCGTTCATCTCTTTGAGCTGAATAATATCTGGTCTAAGATGTGAAATACACACTGGACTAGTATTCAGGTCGAGAGATAATGAGGGTTGGGTTGGGTTGTTTGGTTGGGATAGGGGGACTAAACTACTGAGGTTATCAGTCCCCTGGTGGGGAGGGCAAGGAGTGAGGATAGGAAAGGAGGGGAGGGGGAAAGGAAATGCAGTCTGGGAAGTAAAGAAGCAAGGAAGACTGCATTAGCTCGGGGCCCCGTGCTCGTCACACACGTGCTTACGAAAGAACCGTTAGCCCCCTGAGGGGAGAGATTAAGAGTGCACTGCTCCACTTCTGGATTTACAGTATTTCCCAGTAATCACTTTTCGTGAACGATACTGCGATGTTTCATTATGAAGGTGACGGCCGTTTCATTTACGCAGTCTTTTGCAACAGGACCATACATCAGTCTCTAAAGCCATCGATGTCGATGCCACAAAAAACTCTTTAGACAATATATAAAAATCAATGTTTGTTTGTTCTTTGTTCTGCCACACTGCTCATCGAATGGCAATGATGATGATTCCGTGCTGGCCGCGGTGGCCGAGGGGGCTGAGGCGCTTCAGTCCCGGTCTGCACGGCCACTACGGTCGGGGGTTCGAATCCCCCCTCGGGCATGGATATTTGTGCCGTCCTAGTTCGTAAGTAGTTCATACGTAGTTTGTAAGTTTAGGGACTGATGACCCCGTAGTTAAGTCCCATAAGATTTACAAACATTTGAACATTTTTTTTGATGATTCCGTGTGGCATCTGTCGCTGTTAGACTCCTGCTGGGATCATGTTCGGCCTGCCTGGTGCAAGTCTATAGGTGACGTCACTTGGGCGACGATGATGATGATGATGATGACAACACAACACCCACTCTCCGACCCGACCGGGAATCGAATCCGGAACCCCTGCGTGGCAACCCAACACGCTGTCCATTTTTTTCTTTCTTTTCTTTATATTCTTCGGGTAGATCTAGGCTTTGCGGTAGTTTTTTTCAGTTCGTTCTTAATTGTCATTACACAGGGCGTTTAGCCCTCTGACCGGGCGCGCTGAGCCACGGCTGACATTCAATCGAATTGACACTTTGTTAACTTATTTCTTGCACTTACGCGAAGGTTATAAAAGAAGGAATGAAGCATGAAACACACCGGCATTCCATGATGTGAAGAGAAAAAAAGACACAATTTCCCTAAGTAACAAACATTACGTCTACTTTTCATGGTCCGTTTAAGAACTGTTTTCGATCTAAAAACAAAACAAACTGTAGATTTCTATTATTACAGACCACTGAAGATGTTTTACAGTCATTAAAACGAAACGCGTCTGGTGAGAAAAAATCGCATTTTTATTGTAGTTGCAAAGACGGACAAACACTGCTATTCATAATTAAGGAAGATTAGGGTTTAACGTTCCGTCGATATCGTGGCCATTAGAGACGGATCGTTTTTGTCAAGGATGAAGAAGGAATCAGCTGTGGCTTTTCAAAGGAGCCATCCCGGCATTTGCCCGGAGCTATTTAGGGAAATCACGCGAACCCTAAACAGGCGGATTTGAACCGCCGTCCTTCCTAGTGTGGGTCCAGCCTGCTACTACTGTGCTACCTCGTTTTCTGCGAAGGTTATTCGTATAGTACAATGAAGTACATAACATTTCATACGGTGAATGCCGGAAGATACTTTGCAACAGATTTCGACATCTATCTACCGTTTTACTGCGACCATGATTAAATTTTGCACACTTAGCCTTCATAACAAGTGGACGATAATTGCTGTTTAAGATTTCATACGGTGTGTGGCTGAGGGTACCTTCCACATCTTCGACGCTGTTTGACTGGGACCATAGATGATAGCTTATATAGGACGACATATGTATTCAAGGAGAATCTTTTTATATTCCTAAAGCCACCGTATGCCAGATGGTACCTTGCAATATACTTCGACATCACCTATCACCTTGACTGTTGGAATATATACGGGGATTGGAACTTAAAAAGTGGCAACTATTTATTCACAACCGATACAAAAGTGTTACATGTTTACACCTGTTACTGCCCTTCAGAGTAGTCACCAGCGTTCTGTAGAACCCGTTGCCAGCGATGTGGAAGGCGTAGTATACGGTTAGCAGAGCCTGTTATGTTGACGGTGCGAATAGAGCGGTCTACTTCCTGTCGAATCTTTGAAACAGTTCTGCAGCAAATGCCACGAAACGGTTCCTTCATCTTCGGAATTAAACCAAATTCACAAGGCCGTAAGTCTGGGAAGTATGGTGGATGGTACAGTACTTGTCAGTCCCATCGACCGAACAGACCAGTCACAGCTTGCGCTGTATGCGCCTGCCCTTTGTCGTGCATGGATGGTTGCGCAGAAAGTGTTGCCGCTTTTTTCGCAAAGCTGGTCGCAGGTGATGCTCCAAAAACGAACAGTAATACTGTGCATTGACAGTCTGCCGTGGTATGCGTTAGGAGAACACCAGGCCAGTCGTACACAACGTGCCACTGTTCTGTACAGCAATGGGATTCCCTACACGCCTCTTAAAGACATTGCTGACATTATCGTGCTGTACGACCTCTGGCACATTCAATCTTGATCTAACTTCGTTGTTCCTGTTTCGAAAACATAACCGTTACGTTAGACCGCTCCCTCACAAGTGACTGCGTTTCCATCTATTACGCGCACGCCGGTGACGTGCGACGGGCGAGTGCATTTACTTGGAGGTAAGGTAGGTATATCAACAACCTGTGCTGTTAGCGACAATAGTAGATTCCAATGCATAGTGTCTACACAGCAGTGTTGCCACTATTTAAGTTCCAATAATTTTTCATAGACAGTGGGAGGGTGAGGTTGACAGAATGGAGGGAGGGAATGATGAACAAGTGAGAGGAACAGATGAATAGAAGGAGGGGGGGAGTGAAGAGAGAGAGGGAGTATGAGGAGATTGACTAATGGAGGACTGATTGTAATAAATGCACAATGTAGGAAATGTTATTGTTAATTACATACGACAGTATATATCTCAAGGTGGGAAAAGGTGGGAATAGTGGTAGTTAGTCGAGGAGGAGATGGACAGAGATGAAAAAATGGGGCAAGGTGAAGGAGGAGGTGGACAAAGAGAAGAGAGTGGAGATGGACAAAGAGACACAGAGGATAGGAGACGGGATGAGGAGAAGGAGAGGAACAGAGACAGGAATAAATGACTACCGGGACAACACCGGGCTTTTAGCTAGTATATTTATATTTCCATGGCGTTGTGTGTGCCGTATTAACTCGGCCAGAAAATGACAATTACATTCGTAAATAAAATAATATTGGTTGGAAAAAAGGAACACTGACTCACTTGTACAATAAAATTTTTAGAATGCAAGTGTGACTGCACAGGGAGTTTGAGAAGTGCTAGTATGGATCAATACAAGGGCGAGGGGGGATTCCAATAAACATGGGCTCTGAAAGGTGTATTTTAATATCTCAGAGCACTTGTTCATCTTCGCTACTGCGAACTACATCTCTTCTACTGCATTATCTTCACTATTATATACGGTGTACTAAGCATAGTAAAGAAATGAAAACACGTTCTGTCATTTTGACATACCAGAGTTTCTAATGTGATTTAGTTACCGTTACAGATGATCTGTTTTTCCGAAACCAATAAGAGATTTCATGTCTGTCATTTTACGTGTGGATGATAGCTTCCATTATGCTGGTAGGTAAAAGGTTTAAGCATTTCAGAAACTTAGCAAAAACACAAACTATTTCCGTTACAACTAATGCATACGCGGCCCTTCCCCAGAACTATGAAAACGGTTCACAGTAATTACACTAACAGATATTTAATTCATGTTGTAACCGCGGACACTTAACAGAGGAATGTGTCCTCATTTCTTTACTGCGATGTGTAGTTTGCTCGAAATAGTGTATGCTGTGCTCGAAATTCTATGGAACCAAACCACTTTGGTCATCAGCCCCTAGACTTACAAACTACTTACACTAACTTAAATTAACCTAAGGACAACACACGCACACCCACGCCCGAGGGAGGACTCGACCCTCCGACGCGAGAGGCCACAAGATACACAACGTGACGCTCCAGACCACACGGCCATTCCCGCGTGGTATCGAAAAAGTAAACTGTTAGGAGAGATGTGTTTCTCAGTAGCGAAGGTAAGGCGTGCATTTTACAGCACATGTTACAGCATATGTTTGCCTTGTTTTGGTCCCTGCCATTACCTCTCAAAATATGGAATACTTTTTTAATACCCGTATAGCTACTACTAGCTGTTACTCTGTCCTACGATTATAAGAAGCTTCCCAGTACCATGTACTTAATAACAACTATCATAGTGCTATACATTATTGCGTGAAACTTCTGTGTAAAATAAAAGATGTACATACGTTCAAGTAAGGATTTCATGTTATGCTTGAACATCTTAGACATAACACAGCCCTTTTCACTTCTTTTGGAATTGAAAGCAGTACCTGCAGTGCCGTACCTGCCTCTCTGTACAATATTTAAAGTAGTGCTACCATAATGAAACTTGTCTAATATTTTTCTATTTAACGCTTACAGTCTGCTTGAAGAACCCATAATCAGTGATTCTTGAATATGCCTAGAAACCTCATAATTAATGTATTATAGTTTTGGTTTAGTATTTTGACGAAATATTTGGATCCTATATCCTATACATCGGTCTACTATCGTATTTCTCAATATTAATCACGCCTGCCTATCGTCCACAAAATTTGCCAGATACAATCTTACCAGCTCACATAATTCACAATGTTCAACACGAAATGAAGATGTTTCCTAAGTACACACCTCACTATAAAATAACTGTCATCGCAGTTAATATTTTTCTCAGTGAGAAACCGACTCAGTAGATCTCTTTCTACAAATTATCTTTCAATTATGTAATAATCTTATTTTTATAATCTCGTTATTATATTTTTTGCAATACGCATCCTGAATACAACTATTATTCTAATACATATTTTCATTCTAGATATTTAATAGGGTGTTATTGAGGTTTCTATTGTTCTTCATAATGAAAAAATACATTAAATGGGAGCCTTCTCTGAATAATAATAAAACCTGTAGAAGCACGTCTCATTCTCTATTAAAAATACCACATCGCTACATTCCTTATACTATTTATTCTCTTCCAAACCTTTCTCTGTCTGTGTCTACCACAGAAATACTACAGGCTCTTATTTCTATTTAAATTTTAAAAAGATTATCTCGTGTTTATTCATGTTTCTGATATATTTTCGGTGAAAGAAAGTTTGTTCAGAACTAGTCTTTGTACTTACTAACTGCAACGACGTCAGGTACTTTTTCCACCAGAGGTACTTATGGTAGGCGGGTCCCATAGCTGCCATCATGTAGTACAGGTACATGATGACGTGGACAATATTGTTGATGAGATTCGAAAACGTACCATGGCCACCTAGAAAGAAACAACAGGTTTTACGTAAATATAACAATTAGTTGCAAAGTTAGGAAATAATTACTGGTTGCTGAACGCATGGTTTGCTCCTTTCTAATTCTCATTTTACTCCTAAGCTATGAAAAAGCTTCTCACAGACTGTCGTTACTTTGCAGCAATATGCATCTAAGATGGAAACCAGAACCAATTTTATAGATATGTTTAGTACCAGCAGCAAGATGAGTTCCGTCCTAGGTTTATGTGAATTTGCTTTCACATGACCCGAAGCTCTCAAAGGCCTAGCGAAAGGCCAGAAGCGTTTGAGAGGAATTTATTTATTCAGATACTGCGCTTAGTCAGATTTTCAATTAACATTTGGAAGGGACCTGTAATTTCACTATAGTTTCCTCTCACCAGAAGATCGTTAAAGCTGAACAACGCAGCAACTTTTTGCTTGTGGTAATGTAGCCAACAGACCTGAGTACAGTTACGTTATGAGCTACTTTTGTGATAAATAACAAATCCGACTTACAGAGTATGGACAAAAAATATGGAAATTCAGCGATAAATGTACGGCTAGGCACAAATGTAGATGGCCGGCCGCGGTGGCCGAGGGGACTAAGGCGCTCCAGTCACGGTCTGCACGGCCACTACGGTCGGGGGTTCGAATCCCCCCTCGGGCGTGGATATTTGTGCCGTCCTAGTCCGTAAGTAGTTCGTAAGTAGTTTGTAAGTTTAGGGACTGATGACCCCGTAGTTAAGTCCCATAGACTACATACATTTGAACTTTGCAGATGGTAGCCAAGCCTGGGGGCGACGATGTTGTGTTTGGTCACAAACGGCACCTGCGCATTGCTCTCAATACGTTGCAAATGTCTCTCGTTCTGTTATTTCTGAGTGCATTATTACTGCGGATCTAAGTGAATTCAAACACGAATGATTGGTGAAGCGCTTGATGTCTCAGACTTTCGAAGGGGCAACGCGATACTGCGCTGTTATTGGGAGCATCTGTGACGCAAAAGGCAGCAAAATGTTCAAATGTTTGTTAATCTAAGGGACTAAACTGCTGTAGTCTTCGTTCCCTTGACTTACAAAGTACTTCAGCTAATTTACGCAAAGGAAAACACACAAACCCGTGCCCGAGGGAGGACTCGAACCTGACATGGCGCCTACAACCGCACGGCCATTCCCCCGCGGCAAAACGACAGCACTGTTTAATGCCTCACTTAAACATCAGGAAAAGTAGGAGAAATCCGAAGTTAACCGACAACGATTGACGGACATTAAGAGCGATTGTGGCCAGACAATATAATAGTAAAAATGACTGCAAAACTCAACACTCAATTGAGTAGTACTGTTCCGATAAAAGCAGTAAGGCTGAAGCTTCATATTCGTAGAATGGCTGCAGTTCCTAAACCCTTAATAAAGGAGGCTTACGCAAAGCTGGGAAGGAAGTGGTGCCACAATCGCCAGAAGTCAATATCATTCAGAATTTGTGACTTACTTTCGAGAAAGAGAGGTCCATTGTCGTTATCCATCTACAGCACTGTTTTGTGAACTTCCTCTATTTTGCAGGAAGAATGGTACAAGATTCGCTCAGAAACCATGCAGGGCCCGTATTTATCCATTCCAAGACGGCTGGGAGCTGTTTCGAATGCCACCAGTTTATATGAATTTTATTAGACGTGGTAATGTTTTGTACTTTTGATGTTTTCATATTTTTGTCCATCTCCAGTAGGTATCTTCACGTGGTCTATCGAATTTATTTACAAAGTTGTCAATGAAATTATCTCTAACGTATCTAACAAAGCAGAGCTCCTCGGTAGTTACGTGAAGATCTTATCTCAAAAACGGAAGGCATTAAATGTGTCTCTAATGGCATCTAGGATTTTACTTACTTTTTTAGGTTTTGACTGTATTACGATGCGTTTTATGCTGTGAATGATTTTGTCGATGGTTATGTTTAGCAACGAGGTCATCGAGTTTTCATTACTCTTTTTATTTCTCGCAGAGGATACGAAATTTATTTTATTCTACTTCATAGTGGGCGCAACACTGCAGCCCTAAGGCGCTCTGCTTCATGTTAATTGTCGTGCTTTAATTAATTAAATATGCTTTACGCAGGTCAACTCAAAGATGTCAACTCAATGTAAATTTGCAAGTTTATTATAAATACATTTCATTTAAATGCAAATGCATCCTATAAATCTTAAGAAACCAGTATCAAATGCTACAGGAGAATTATATCATGGGATGTTAGTAAGCTTACATAATATCTGCTTAGGAATGAATACAGTTATTATCATATTTGGTCACTCAACGTACAAACACTGGTTAAAGTATGAAGGCATTTGAAAGCTATACGTCTCTTATTCGAGGCACTGGACTGTCATTTTCTTCCCTATTGATTATTATAGTCCCGAAACACGATCACGCAGGCTGGGATGGATGAATGTGGAATATACTACTCTTGATGAAGTGTATCCAGTGATTGTAAGAAATTTTGTTCTTATTAAAAACCTTTGAATGTAACTGCAATTGGTCGGTCTGGAAGCTTCGTCCGTCTAAGGATCATTTGAAATTTTACCTTTACTTTTCTGGAAGTAATATCGGACATTTGCGGTAGTTTGTACAAATATATTGTCATTTTAAACAACTTAATCCTTTTAGGAATAACCATTTAGCCATTTTCAGCCATTCGAAATTTGAGCCCAGAAATGTGTGATAAGATTGGTGTGTTGTTTTAATGATCACAGTAATTACGTTACCAGAAGAGTAGCGATTACCGATGCGAACATCTTGTCACATACATTAACACGACGACTATAGTGTAATATAATGTGAAGCACTAGCCCGAATGTACAAGTATGAGGGCCACTTTCTTACGCGTTTTAAATAATGTGTACAACCACAGAAGCTTAAAGCAAGATGGCGAGATTAGAAATTGAAGTGAGCTCTTCTAGATTGTAAGTGCAGTGCCTTAACCCCTTCCCAACTCGTTCGTTAAGAAGGATGAAATGAAAAGAGAAGGTTGACATTGTAGTGATGTTGCGACCACCACAGCTATAGTAAATAGGAAAGGAAGCCGGCGTGGTTTCGTTTAATGTACCGTTCCAAGAATAATTGATGTTTATTAAGTAAATCAAAGTGATCGAATAGAGATTTCAGTAGCGGTCGTTAGAAATATTACTCCATGTTGTAACAAGAACAACGCCTCGTTCGTTTAAGTTCCACGGTCATTTCCCCGCCTTTTCACACTTCGATAATGGCAAGCATGTAAATCGCTACTCCCCCAAAAGTGTTTTAATGGTTTCTTCTGACTGTTTTATGGAATGAATGCTCTCTGTAAATTTGTTGTGTAACGAAGAAATGCTTTACGAAAACGTGTGTGTATCTGATGTAGTCTTTCTCAGTGTTTAACGATACATGATGCCTAGGAACGGTTATATCCACAAAGCATCATCCGCCATCAGTCTTATCCGAATACGACTTCCAGAGATTGCACTGTACAGTAAAAATCTCCGTTAAAATATGAACAACAAAGAAACTTCCAAAGTTAATTATATTTCAGTGATTTTCCAATTAGAAGGAAAAATACATCATTTGGTCCAGTGCCTCTATAACAGTAATAACTTTTAAATCATGAGGTACTTTCAGTGCAGTGTGCTACTTCTGACCTGAAAGCCCCAGTTATTTATATTAATATTTTGTGGACTTACCTGCAATGAACTTGCAACATATCCAAGTCTCAATCGGGGTCAACGTGTGATGGTAGAGATGTAGCAGCGACACCTGGTTGTCTTTCTTGCGCAGAACGAAGAATATCTACAACAGATTCGCACCTATGAAATAGCAAATCACAAGAATATAACTTGGAAATACTTCCATTTTTATGTCACTTCTTTATTAAACCTGTAGTGTCATTTATACCTATTTGCTACAAGCGTTTATAAGTCTAATTTATATCTATTGCGTTTCTTGCGTCACAGAAATCGAGTTAGCGTAAAAACGCGTGAGATCTAAAAAAATGTTTGTAAATCTATCGGACCAAACTGCGTGGTCATCAGTCCGTAGCTTACAAACTACTTAAACTAAGGTAAACTAACCTAAGGACAATACACACACCCATGCCCCAGGGAAGACTCGAACCTCCGACGGCGAGCAACCGCGCGCTCCGCAGCGAGGCGCCTTAGACCACATTTTTCTTTCTTTTTTTCTTTTTTTTTAATTCATTAGGTAGATCTATGGTTTGCGGTCGTTGGTTCAGGTTGTTCTCGGTTGTTCGTCGAATGTTTGGCTCAGCTTTTTTTATTACAGGGTGCATTTTCGCCCCCTGACCGGGCGCGCTGAGCCACGGCGCCTGGCTCCGCTCGGCTACTCCACCGCGGCTGCGTGAGATCTATCATTTTCACGAGAGCTCTACTGAAGATATGCCTGGAAAGATTTATATAGATTTTTTATGAAAGCAAGTCGCGGCGGAGCGGCCGAGCGCATTGAAGCGCTATGCTACGATGCGCGAAGCCGTTCCCCGTCGGGGGTCGGGAGTTCGAATCCCCCCTCGGGCATAAGGTAGTTCATAAGTAGTTTGTAAGTTTAGGGACTGATGACCCCGCAGTTAAGTCCCTTAAGCTTTACAAAAATTTGAACACGTTTTTGAAAGTAACTTCATCTCTGCGAAGTATATTTAAATTACAATAATAATCTTATAAGTTAACGAAAAGAATCTCAACTGGAAGAACATTTAGCTTAAGTCCATATTTTTACTGAACATGACAAAAGTGTATGGATTGTATGGTATCCTCGAGAGATTATTTGCATTTGTATTGACATTCAAAGAAGCCAACTGATTATTCATTTCTTTCTTTCTGTTTTTGTTTATTGTTATTTCATTTGCTTTGCCCCGTATGAGTGAGTGTGGGATGTCAGCAGTTCAAACTCCTGCCCTTCAGCTATGTGACACAAGAAGTTTAAGACGTTGATGCAAATTAAACGTGATTTGATTAAAATGTTCGTAAACATATACATTTAACAATAAAAGATGAGCAATACATGACATTTACTTTAAGCAATTGAGAAATGCGGTATTAAATACTGTGTAGGGAAGCAAACGGCATTCAGTAATGCGTGGGGCTTGGCTGAAAATTTGACAAGGGTTGTTTAGCGGAGATTATGGAGAAGATGGGTGAAAACATGGAGGGGAGAGGCAGATGATGAGGTTTGGTGGGTGTGTGGGGGGACCGGGGAAGGGGAAGGAGGGAGCAAGAGGGAGAACCGATGAATAGAAATGGGAGGTCGGATAGGCGACTGGGGTTATGATATTTGGTCAGACAGGTAGGAAGGCCTATTTAGATTGTGTTTAATCGTATTTAAACATTGTAAAATTTGTATTTACTACGAAAGCTACTACAGAGAGTGTCCTGGGATAGGGATGTACGGAAACTTTTCCTAGAATAAATGTTAGCATGACTAGGTAGAGGACACTACACTAGCTGCGTGATTTTAAGCATACGAATACTTCATTGTCCAGTCATTCAGTTAAAATTCTTTAACTCATTTAATGTATAGGAAAACATAATGTAACCTCTAAATACCTCATGGCTGGGAAGAAATCTCTAACACCTAATTTTCCTCATTCTCCAAAAAATTGGATTCGATGGCCATAATTGGTGTGACGTTGGATGTGGCTTGACGATTGCCACGTTCTGCCTACAGCTTTAGCAGATGGCAATATCGAAGAAAGTACGGTCAGAACAATAGTTTCTCAGCTGTAACACGTTGGCTTCTTCAAACCGACGCTGCTGCTGTTAGTATGAGGCTGAGAGCAACTAATTCCGGTTACGACAGTTAATATAACTCCAGCCTCTACTCGGTCTTATCAAATCAACACCTCATATTCGGCTGTGGAAAACAAGGGACGATCTTCTACACATACTATCGAACAAACTAACACATATGACACGGGATTAAAGTTAATATGTTGGGATGATGCTAATTTTAAGAATGCTGTTTGGAGTCATTACGAGTCTGCCATGCACCTATACATATTTTGTCACGCGATAAGTTTCGAAATTATGGGTAAATCGGTGTAATTAAAATAGAAGCAGAACTTTGACTATTATACAGTAAGAATAGCCTCTTTGCTTCACACACACACACACACACACACACACACACACACACACAAACAAACAAACACTGCCTACCGTCACCTTAACATAGTTTATCCTTAATGCCCAGAAGATTGCTTCATCTACCCTAAGACATAATTAGTGTTGGGGTTATATGACAAGGGTACCACGCTGTGTTTCCGTCAAGTAGATCTTCAGCTTTGCTCACGGTCTTGAGCGAACGTCTACCCCTCCCACACACATTGGGAACGTTTATGGCAGTACCTGCATCTACCTCGTGATTGTAAGAAACGCTGACTATACATCTACGGATCCAAATTATCTTGCAATGTTTATTGAGAAAATCCTGCACGGTTTCGGCACTCAGTTGTTTCACAAGTGAATGAGCATTCATATGCACTGCATTATTGTTTCAGTGTGTTGCAACGGCACAGAAAAAAAATTACTCGAATGAATCCAAACTCGAGTGATGTGTAGAAATGAGTCCTGTCATACTTTCGGACCCGATAAGACTCAGAGCTGAAATGTTAATATCATGTCAAGCTCTACCAGAGTGTTAAACACGCAGTATTTGTGTTTGCTCAATATTTATTGTATATCTGAAAGCAAATACGAACAAAGAGTGACCTTTATCCATAAGATGTTGATATTATATCTCTTTCTTGAATTAGAGCTGATCGACAAGTAAGTAAATTTCGATGCCTTATTGTTTTGACACAGGTACTAATGTAAGTATGCTGTGGCGGATGGGAAACGCACACAAACAACGTTCTGACGTATTAGGCGAGACATTCATAACGTGGTAAAATAAACTTGTTGCAACTGCACTTTGTATGAATGCGTCTGTTATGAATGCAACTGTTCAAGCTAAGATGATATAAATCATGATTGATGTGGATAAAGGTGAAGAAAAAACGCTAGTATTATATATTATAATAGAAAGTATTACGCGAGATCCTCTCTACAAGCTAGATTTAAACTTACCGTGTCCATGAACTCTGTCAGTTTCGATATGTAGTACCACCAGCACAAGTTGGCCATCTGTAAAAGAAATTTTCAGTATCACTTAAAAATAAATGACAGTGATGAAAGTTGTTCTTATGTTCCCAGTACCAATTTATCCCAATCATTATGGTAGTAAAGCAAATAGTACCTTACAACTCAAGACCCTAATTTATCAAAACGTACTATCGAATAACATGCGTTACTAGCACTATACCACGAAGAAATTGCAATGAATGTAAAAGGGGCCTCGACCATGGAACTTAGTGTCCGCTATAAGTTTCATCTCCTTTCTGGGATACTGAGATGTATAAATTTCTAAAGTTATTGAATCCTCAATAATATTATTTGACAACAGGTCAATTTTTGTAAGTACCTCTATTACATTACAGCTTTCCAAATTTGCCGTAGTAAGGATTTATACATTTTTTACATAACACATCTGTGTTGCTTTATTCCCCATTGTTACTACCACAATCTTGTAGTCATACACACCGACACTTGTTCACAATTTACCTTCAGTCACGCACCTTAAGGGTGGCTTCTGAAGTACAGATATAGATGTACATTGGTAATGAAGATACCATTTTGTCTGAGCGAATAAAGACCTCTATGATGCGACTTATTGAGTTTCTGCTGTAATGCCTGCCGAGATTATACTGGAGCGAAACATCTAAGATTTTGCACCTGTCAACGTCATATTTCACGTGACATGGCTCAGGTTACTTTAGGTTAGCTATTTCATGCTTCCGATAGTAGATACTGTGCGTCCAAACATTCAATTATTTCATAATTTCATCGTGCGTGACGCAGTGAATACTTGATTAATCAAAACGTACTATCGAATAGCATGCGTTACTAGCTCTACACCACGAAGAAATTGCAATGAATGTAAAAGTGGCCTCGACAATGGGACTTAGTGTCCGCTATAAGTTTCATCACCTTTCTGCGATCCTGAGACGTATACATTTCTAAAGATATTGTATCCTCAATAATATCATTTGACAATAGGCCAATTACCTGTAGTACATTAGAGCTTTCCAAATTTGCCATAGTAAGGATGTATTCATTTTTTACATAACACATCTGTGTTGCATTATTACTACCATTGTTACTACCACAATCTTGGAGTCATACACACCGACACTGTGAACTATCACAAATAGATGGGAAAACTTATACTTTAAATCAGTCAAATTTACAGGTCGTAAATTCAACTAAATACCTAGGAATAACAATTACGAACAACATAAATTGGAAGGAACACACAGAAAATATTGTAAGGCAGGCGGACCAAACGCTACGTTTCATTGGCAGAATATTTAGAAGATGCAACAGTGCAACGCAAACTGCCTACATTACACTTGTGCGTCCTATTTTGGAGTATTGCTGTGCATTGTGGGATCCCCATCAAGTGGAACTGACGGAGGATATAGAGAAAGTTCAGAGAAAGGCAACTCGTTTTGTACTATTGCGATATAGGGAAGAGAGTGTCACGGAAATAATGCACGAGTTGGGGCTGAAATCATTAAAAGAAAGGCGTTATTCGATCGGGCGAGATTTATTTGCGAAATTTCTTTCACCAATTTTTCACTTCCGACTGTGAACATATTTTGTTAATACCCACCTATATTGGGAGACGTGATTATCATAATATAATAATAGAAATCCTAACGAAAACCGAAAGATTTAGGTGTTCCTTTCTCCCGAGCGTTATTAGAGAATGGAACGGTATAGAAATAACATAAAAGCGGTTCGATGAACCCTCTGCCATGCACTTCAATGTGTTTGTAGAATATTTTTGTAGATGTAGATATAGTGTCTCTTGCAAAGATGAAATTGCCACGGGAAATCCACCGTGCAATACTCGTACAGCTTTGTAAGTTTCTGCAGTATGACTTTCCTTCACAAGCAAAGCCTATCTTTTACAAGTTTCAATATCTTACTAGATTCTCCCTTGGGAATGACGCGCACAAATGTGAAGTAGAACGACTCCTCCCATGTAAAGAAGACACGTTCTACAACTTGTCTAGAAAATTGAAATGTGGACGAGGACACCAAAACAACTGAAATTAGAGGTAATAATAATAATTTTCTTAGTAGATTTCAGCGTTACGTAGAACCTTGGCTATAAAAAGCTGTACAGCATTTAGATCTGATCAAGGCAAAAAAAGTAGAGAAAGAAAACTTCTGTTTATAAAATGCTTTTGTGGATGGAAGTATGTTGATTGATATCATTACAACAACGGCGCTTATCGCTGCGGCGTGGGCTACTTACGAAACTCCAATCGCCAACATTCTCCTCCGAATACAAATAACTATTGTTGACTCCCACTTACATAGATAGAAATGACCATCAGAATAAAATACGGGAAATCAGAGCTCGAACGGAGAGATTCAGGTGTTCTTTCTTCCCGCGCGCTATTCGAGAATGGAATGGGAGATAAATAGTATAATGGTGCTTCGATGAACCCTCTGCCAGGCACATAAATGTGATTTGCAGAGTATTCCATGTAGATGTAGATGTAGGTGCTGACTTGGGTGTCAGGTAGTCTAGAGGCTTTGAGCTGAGTCCATTGTAGAGATATGACACATTTTCCCCTGCTATTAGCCAGTATCAATACTGGGTAGCAACAAGCATACATTGTTAACATATGGGATGGTTTTCCCTTTCGTGCTCATTCTTCGCTGAACTGTGAGTAGTCATACGCCATCCGTGAAGCCGTTTACTTTCCTCATTACGACCAGCCTTCTCCAGCTCATCCTACACGTCTTTTTACGACCTGAGAATGACTCGCTGCTGGGTATTTCTGAGTGAGTCATAAAGTTACAGCACAGACGTCACACAGCTCGCACTGTCACACCTACAGATCTGACGTATTTTTGCTAGGCATACACGAATCGCAGAGATTTATGCAGCCTCAACAAGTAACGATTTGAGTCATTTCCTGTCTCTGTTACGAGTAAGTACTGGCTGGGGCTACTAATAATATAGTCGTTTTACTTAGGTTTCTCTAACATATGTGTAGTTGCGAAAAAGTCATGTCAAACATACATCATGTCCGTAATGAAAAACTACTGCTATTTCATACGTTTATGTGTCTATATGCAGATGTACGGGGAAGTTAAAAAAAATATTGGTTTCAAAACTGTCATTATTTCATTGTCACTGTAGCTAAATATCGAGGTGACAAAGGAATGGATTACTTCCTAATATATTATCGGATTTCCTTTTCTCTGGCGAAGTGCAGCAAAACAAGTTGCTGGATGTCCCCTACACGAAAATTGACTCACGCTGCCTCTTTAGCCGTCCATAATTGCGAAAGTGTTGATCGTGTAAGGTTTTGTGTACCGAACTGACCTCTAGACTGTGTCCCACAAATGTTCGATGGGATTCATATTGATGGCCAAATAATTCACCGGAATAGTCCAGAATGTTCTTGAAACCAATCACGAACAATTTAGACCCGGTGACACGGCGTGCCGGCCGCGGTGGCCGAGGGGACTGCGGCGCGCCAGTCACGGTCTGCACGGCCACTTCGGTCGGGGGTTCGAATCCCCCCTCGGGCATGTATATTTGAGCCTTCCTTAGTGTTAGCTAGTTCGTAAGTAGTTTGTAAGTTTAGGGACTGATGACCCCGTAGTTAAGTCGCATAAGCTATACAAACATTGGTTCCAGTAAATGATTGGTTCAGTTGGACCAGAGGACCTAGTTGATTCCATATAACACCAGCTCACACGATAATGCAGCTACCGTCAATTTGCACAGTGGCTCGTTGACAAATTGGATTCATGGCTTCGTGGGGTCTTCGTCACGCCAGAATTACGAATTAATCTTACGAATTAAAACTGGGACTCACCTGACCCAGCCACTGTTTTCCAACCGTCTATGAGCCAACTGGATCACGAGGGTCAGCAAGCCTTTTCGTGCTATTAGCAGAGCGGTCGTCTGGTACGAAATCCATTAAATGCAAATTACGTCACCCTGACCTAACGGATACGTTAGTCGTATGTTCCGCATTAATTTCTACGGGCATTTCACTCAGTGTTGCTTGTCTTTTAGCACTGACAACACTACGCATGTTCTGCTGCTCTCAGTCGTGAAGTGCACGCCGTCCGTCACTGCGTTGTCCGTGGTATAAGGAATAATACGAGTTGGTCAATTTTAATATCTACATCTACATAGATACTTTGCAAATCACATTGAAGTGCCTGGCAGAGGGTTCATTAACCACTTTAATAACTTATCTCTACCGTTCCATTCTCTAATGGCGCGCGGGAAGAAAGAACACCTAAATCGTTCCGTTTTCGATATGATTTCTCTTACATTATTGTGATGGTAATGTCTCCCTAAATAGGTGGGTGCTAGCAAAATATTTTCACATTCAGAAGTAAAAGTCGGTGATTGAAATTTCACAAATAGATCTCGCCGCAACGAATAACGTCTTTCTTTTAATGATTTTCACCTCAAATCGTGCAACATTTCCGTGACGCTTTCCCCCATGTAACGTTATAAAACACAACGAGCTGCCCTTCTCTGAACCTTATCAATATCTTCTGTCAGTCCCACCTAGTGAGGATCCCATAATGGGCAACAGTACTCCAGGAGAAGACGCACAAGTGTGATGTAGGCAGTCTCTTTGGTGGAGCTGGTGCATCTTCGAAGCGTTCTGCCAATGAAACGTAATCTTTGGTTGGCCTTCTCTTCAATATTTTCTAAGTGTTCTGTCCAGTCTAAGTTGTTCGTAATTGTGACTCCTAGGTATTTGGTAGAATTTACAACCTTACGATTTGACTGATTTATTGTGTAACTGAAGTTCAGCGGATTTCTTTTAGTAGTCATGTGTATTACTTCACACTTTTCTTTATTTAGTGTCAATTGCCAATTTTCACACCATGTAGAAATTTTGTCTAAATCGCTTTGCAGTTGCTTTTGATCCTCTGTTGACTTCACTAACCGATAAACGACAGCATCATCTGTGAACAGTCTAAGGGGGCTATTCAGATTGTCTCCTAAATCGATTATAAACACGAGGAAGAGTATGGGACCTATAACGCTTCCCTGTGGAACGCCAGATATCACTTCTGTTTTACTCGATGACTTACCGTTAATTACAACGAACTGTGTCCTTTCTGATAGGAAATCGTGAATGCAGTTGCACAAGTGGGGAGATATTCCATAAGCACGCAATTTCATTAGAAGCCGCTTGTGGGGTACAGTATCAAAAGCCTTCTGGAAATCCAGAAATATGTAATCGATTTGAGATCCTTTGTCGATGGAATAAAGGGCAAGCTGTGTTTCGCAATAGCGATACTTTCTGAATCCGTGTTGACAATATGAGAAGACAGGAGACTGCGACACCAATGAGGTACCTTACACATAAGAGATACTGTAAAATAGGGAAGGAGAAAAGTCATGGAGGACTGAATTTTAAATTCATGACGAAGCTGGTTGAATACAAGATTACACCCCAATTTACTCTCTTCAGAATATACATCAGTCAAATGTTCATTGTATTGTTATTTACAAATAAGGTATTATAAAATTAATTACTGAAGTGCATTAATTACGAGGGGTGTTCAAATGAAATGCACGAAACTTCTTAACAGCCAAACCAGTTGAAATCTGAGTATGCTGTTTGGGAGGTGGAGCTTGCGTCGTCATCGCCCCGTAAAAAATTCAACGCTCTGCCCTTAGCGGGTAAATTGATGCTCACCGTCTTTCTCGACGTCCGAAGTCCGATACTCATCGAATTCATCGAGCACGGAAAAAACCATTAACAGTGACGTAGCCTACGCAAGTCCATCAAGAGCAAACGGTCTAGGCTTCTCACGGCGGTAGTGATTCTGCTCCGTGATAACGCGCGTCCACACGTCTCTAGGGCCACACAAAGTGTACTGGCCAAGTTCAAGTAGGGGCAGCTTGAGCATCAGCCCTAAAGCCCGGACATGTCGCCCTGTGACTTCCATCTGTTTGGTTCGCTAAAAAAAGAAAAGAAAAAGTCTCAAAGGGAAGCGCTTCAACTCGGACGGCGAACTGAAGGACACAGTCACAACCACAGGGATTCTGGGAACAGAAAATCCTTCTGCTCGTTGAACATTGGGATAGTTGTGGCAGGCCTCTGGTGATTACTTTCGAATGAAGACCTCAGTATAACCACAGTCTCGTTTCGTACCTTTTCATTTGAACACACTTCGTAATGTAGTTAAGCTTATGCATGACATAGTATTTAAACTGACATGACGTAATGACGAAACTTGAAACTTGAGTGTGGGATTCTTCGCGTGTTTCCCTTTATTACAATCTCATTAAAATAAACACCAGAAACATGAAAAGAGTCAAGTATTTTTTTTTAATAAAGCGACGTCAGATCGATCTGTGGCTGATTTTTATACACCAATAACAACTTACTTCACATGACAGTCACGTTTTCGAACATGTCTTTATTTGAAAAGATTGCTGTACATAAAGCATATGTAGTTATCAGGACAAATATGTATACAACTCCAAACAGCCAGTTAATAGTAGTACAATCACTAAAATATATCCGTAAAAGTACGTATTCGTCCAAATCCATATACAACTGTGACGAATCAATTTACTGGGCAGTTTATTCAATGTACACATGAAGAATGAAGTCGTCGACTGAGTAGGGACGTCACTAATTATTTGTAAGACATCTTTACAAGGAATATGCTCTTACTTACATGTACAATGAGGTGACAACAACCAAAGATGTTAGAATAAAAGGAGATGGCATTATCTATGCCGAGCACAAACGTCAGTTGAAGCCTGTCCGCCATCTTGGTCAGTTTTTGAATGCTATTTCTCCGTTAAAACTATGTGTTAAATCGACCCTATTACTGTTAATGGATTGAACTAACAGTCATTGCAAAGTATGTACTTTCAAACAACATACTGTCTTGAATAAATAGTAATAAAAAATCATCACAATATATTTGAAAACTTAATTTTTAACTACTAATTTGCACTCTTTTAACACGTTGTAAATCACGGCTAAACCGTCGGACGTTTTATTCCTGTTTTAAGTGGCGTAAAACATCAGTTCTACAATACGAAACTTCTCCAAAACTTAGCAGTATGACGGAGGCAGGCTTCACTTTTTCAGCGTAAGGGCGTCTCCCTGTATTCTAACCTCCTTGACAAGAACCATGGGGTGACGATGTGCACAGAAACATAAAGCGGTAATATCTCGTAGATAAAGTGCTAAAGACCGGTGTACTAGGGGTGCCACTTGTACTCCGGTGATTCATCTGAAGAAGTTTATAACATTATTTCGGACGCAGGCCGAAACTTAGCCTTTGAACACGGAATGATAGTTTGAGCTAAACGTATGGGATATTCAATTTAATAAATAGTTAGGGGATTCATTATACCGAGGTCAACAGTGTCGAGAGTGTGTCAGGAACGCCGAATATCAGGCATTACCTCTGACAACGGACAACTTAATGACTGAGAGCTGTGGTGTTTACGTAGAAGCGTCAGTGCTAGCAGCAAGCAGAAATAATCGCAGAAATTTGAGCCGGACTTACGACATACGTTAGGACAGGGAGACTCTTTTTGTCATTAATGTTCTATGGTTGCAGACGACCGATTCGAGTGCGTTTGCTAACAGCGTGGCATGGCCTGTAGCGCCTCGTCTAGTCACATGGTCATACTGGTTGGTCCACAGATGATTTGAAAAACCGTGGCTTTGTCAGGTGAGTTCCAGAGCCGATGGTAGGGTACTAGTGTGGTGAAGACACCACGAAGCCATGGACCCAAGTTGTGAACAAGGCACGGTGCAAACTGACGGTGGCTGGATCAAGGTGTCAGTTGCTTTTACATGAAATGGGCTGGGTCTTCTGGTCAAAATGAACGGATCATTGACAGGAAATTGTTATGTTCGGATATTGGAGACCATCTCCAGCCATTCATGAACTTCATGTTCCCAAACAACGATGGAATGTTTATGGATACCAACGCGCCATGTCACTGGGTGATAATTGTTCCTGATTGGTTTGAATAAAAATCGGGACAATTCCTACGAATGAAACCCAGCTCGTCCGAGATGAACTCCATCGAACGTTTATAGGACATAATCGAGAGATTAGTTCGTACACAAAATGGCAACACTTTTCGCATTACTGTTGAATCTTCCGGGTTAGCCGACCGCGGTGGCCGAGGAGACTGAGGCGCTCCAGTCACGGTCTGCACGGCCACTACGGTCGGGGGTTCGAATCCCCCCTCGGGCATGGATATTTGTGCCGTCCTTAGGATAAGCTAGTCGATAAGTAGTTTGTAAGTTTAGGGACTGATGACCCCGTAGTTAAGTCCCATAAGCTTAACAAACATTTGAACAAACATTTTTTTCTTCCGGGTTATATGGTCGTGGTCGAAGAAACATATCTTGCAATCGGCAAGACTCACCGCTACCAGTAGCACCTCTGAGGATGCACAGCGCAGCTCTGGACGAAACGTCAGGAGCAGATATGTTTCTTCGACCACGATCATATAACCCGGAAGATTGAACAGTGATTATTTCAGCCGGTCGTGAAAGCCTTCACTACTTTTCGCATTCATGGACTGCTACAGAGGATTATGGCTCCATATTTCTGCAGGGGACTTCCATCAACGTTTTGATTCCATGCCGTGTCTACTTGTTGCAATTCGACGAGCGAAAGAACATCCACTCGATATTATGACATACTCCATGGTTTTTCTCACCTCATTGTAACTTAATACAGCTATTTCACGCGTGTCTTTGTTTTTGAAAGACTGACAGAGCTAATGAAGTGTGAGCAGTGATTGAAAGGCTAAGCACGTGTACAGCTGAGGGCACTCACCCGAAGCGCAGTGGGATTCCGCGAGTAGTCGACGGGTTGGCACCGGAAACTGTACTCCCACAGCCAGCCGCTCATCAGGTGCTGCAACAAAACACAGGCATTAGCCGCGCCAACCTGTCATCCCGCAAGGTCTCTGCCAGCTCTGAGTCATGCGGGAACTAACCACTCTGGACGGAAACAAGCACTTCTTTGTACTCTTTTACTCACCATGAAGATAAAGTCATCTGAAGGATAATTAGACAACTCACTAGTGTATATGTCTAAGAAATTACAAACAGTTTTCTTCGGGCTTTGAAACAATGCATAAATAAACAGCCTATAAAGAACACTGAGGTTGTCAGTTCATAAAATGATGACTTTAAAAATTTGTCTTGTTAATGACTAATCTCGTAACAATTAACTTGATTTTAATCCGGGCGCTTTATATCCATTATTTCCTGCATGAGTGAAACCAAAAATGTCACTTATCTTGTCGGCTGTTGGTGCTCTGGTTATAAGTGCTTTTTCGCTCGTTATTGAATAACTATACATCATAAAGCTGTATATCTCACAAATATATTAAATCTTGCGTGGCGACTTTCATGACCACACCTGCCGCATCCAAATTTGAAGCAACAACAACCAACACTTCAACTCATCTCACTCCAAAAGAACAATGACTGCAAAGACAGTAGTATTACATTTCAAATATTTGACCAATTCTTACAGAATAATATTAATATACACATATAATTCCTATATTATATAACAACATAAGAAATTAAATTGAGGTAAAATATTTCACATAAGTATTTAAAAAATTTAAAGTTACGTAAAAATATTTATAAAGTTCAGAATTGCTTTTAAAGCGCTATACTATCTTTAATTTTGAAAACAAGATTTTAAAAGTATTTAATTTTTATAATTGTTTTCCTTTTCAACCAAGTAAATAGAATAATCGAGTATTAAATTTCTCCTAAATGTGTAATTTAGACAGAATACAGTTCCGGCTGAATTTTTATAAAATACAACAGAAATGACTGTATCGGCAAGTTGAGATTATGATTATGTATTGAATATTTCAACAAAAATAAAGCCCGGTACTACAATGTGATTATAAGTCTTAGTGGAAGGATAGAAAGTACCAGCATCACTGTTATATCTACTGGTTGGTAAGAGCTGCAGAGAATGCGATTTGTAGAAAAGAGACAGATAAGAAATAAAAAATAACTATAAATCTATGGCCTCATATGTTAAATTAATATTCATTACGCCGGAAAAAGTTAAGGTTTCACAATATTGTCTTGGTGAACGTAGGGGGAAAATAAATTTTAATGAGGTAAAGGAACAAGCTGATTTCTGAAGCAGATTAGCGCATGGGATAATTTGCCTTTTTTAACTAAATTATAAAACGTAGCTTCGTCTGTGATTCGCATTTTTGTTTCAACGGAATTTGTACCAACCACCCAAGAGAAACAAGGAATTTATTCGATTTGCGTTAGTACACCTAAGAATGTCCACCTATTCATCAAGGCTACAACTTTCATTACGCCAAGAAAGTTGGAAACTGATTGTAAAAAGGAATCGTACTAACAAATTCCTTATCAACAAAAGCTAATCTAACTATGTGGATGTGTTCAGATACTTAAACTGAGAAAAAATCGCACTGACGTGTTTACGTCCCACTTTAGATTTGTAGTTTTATAGTTTTTTGCAAACATTTCGGACAAAAATAATAATGTAAGTAATAAAAATTATAGTGATCGGATTACGACTCTACTATCGTGATAATATCTATGCACCCAAAAAGTAATATTCTTTCTGACCATATTTTAACAAACAGCCAAATTTATATGATATTTGAGTTTAGTTTTGACAAACATACTCTTTTTGAACTTTTACCTGTTTAAAGTACCATGTTAATATCTCGCCCACACTTTTATTATATTTTTCCATTAAAATTTTATCACCTGTCTTACCTTGGTAGTTTGTACAAAATTTATTTTCTTTGTCTGTACTGGTTGCGAATGATTATAGCCTGGAACGAACGTATCGTACTTTTGGCGTTCGGACGAGTAACTGTAGCCTGGATGGAACACAGCATACTACATTTGTCGTTCGTAAATCAGTTAAGTGACATCCCACGCCCGAAAATCTCTTTTTCGTACACCATTTTGCTTTCTCTACTTGATGATTTTCTCATTATAACTCAAGCGTTGTCGTTTCAAAGAATGGCGCACTGAAAATTAGAAAAAACACGTCGTTCTTCGCACAATCAATTATAATCTAATGTTAATTAATTAACACCTGCTATCGATGGTACGAGAATTACGGATTACTCTCGCAGCTGTTCGCCAAAGCGTATGGGCGAGGTATTAGTTGTGATGTACGAACGTGTTAGACGGTGGTTCGGAACTAGCTAGGGAGCGGTAGCTCAGCGCGCTCGGTCAGAGGGTTGCTGGCATGGTAGCTCGACTCCCTCTGTAACGAGAAAACAGTGATCGACGAAGCAATCAAAATAGAACAAAACAAACCAACGTCCAGAAAGTACCGATCAAACCGAAGAACCAATGAAAAGAGAGAAAAAGAAAAAGGGCATACCAACGAATTGCGCCGCGCGGAGTGGCCGAGCACATTGAGATGCTATGCTCCGATGCGGGAGGCCGTTCCCCGTTGGGGGTTCGAATCCCCCCTCGGGCATGGATGTTTGTGCTGTCTTTAGTATAAGTTAGTTTATAAGTCGTTTGTAAGTTTAGGGATTGATGACCCCGCAGATAAGTCCCATAAGCTTAACAAACATTTTTGAACAACGAATTGTAAACATGTACATAAACTGGGGAGATACTGTTACAATGACTGTTGTAAATGACATAATGATAGTACTAACTTGGTATATATATTAAGTACTAGATTTGTGTCGAATTCATTATTACCACACTTATTCCGTTTCTGATTTTAGCAGAAAAAAAAAAACGTAACGACGGTTTGAAATAGAATATTTGCTCTTTATTTTAGTGCAGAACAAAGTAACATGAACGAAGTCATATCTGAACTAGACGAAAGGCAATACAATCTACGTTAAATGCGTCCATAGCAACCATGTCAAAGACAAACATTTTAGTAGATGCATTGATTCTAATTAATGACTTTCAATATATTCCATGAATAGTGAATAAACGCTTAGAAAAAAAATAAACAAGGTAATTTGTTGCAATGTATGCAGTTCCCTTCCGTTTCATTAAGGAACTACACTTGCCACAGAAATCTAGGACTTCCTTTACATACGAAACTACCTGTATCAGCACGTTGCTCTGAATGTTCATTATTACAGTATCCTTCCAGTTTACGTGCATATGCTTCAGAAGACCATTGTTCAATTCGTTGCTACGTGTGGATGGCTGAAGTCGGATTTGAAGCACCGTCCTCCCGAATTCGAAGAAGGAAGGAAGGAAGATTAGGGTTTAACGTCCAAATGTTCAAATGTTTGTAAAGCTTATGGGACTTAACTACGGGGTCATCAGTCCCTAAACTTAAAAACTACTTATGAACTACTTACGAACTAGGACGGCACAAATATCCATGCCCGAGGGGGGATTCGAACCCCCGACCGTATTGGCCGTGCAGACCGTGACTGAAGCGCCTCAGTACCCTCGGCCACCGCGGCCGGCGGTTTAACGTCCCGTCGACATCCTTGTCATTAGAGACGACCCCGAATGCGAGTCCTGTGTGCTATCCACTGCACCGCCTCGCTCAGTATCTGTCAAGGAAATTTTGCTTTTTGAATACTGCTTCACCGTGTCTTTATACTCTCATTAAATTTTTTTTACAAGCAATCCACTGCAGAGCAAAATGAACAAGTTGTACACAGCTGCAGTATTAGAAAAAAAGTGATATTCGTTAAAGCATATGAAGGGTTTCTTTAGGAGGGAAAAAAGGAATGCACACTGCTGCCACCAAACTTTTTGATAACTTTACCCAGTGATGTGAACTGTATGACAGACTGGAAGTAAAATTTTTGAAAAGACACTGAAAAATTTTCTCCTTATCGACTCCCTATAGTCCGTAGAAGAGTATCACTTTAGGGATGCTATCTAATTACTGCGTAAAAATTGTGCTATTAACGTTGACGTGAAAGGGGACTAAATTGAAATATAGAAGCCCTTTTGATAAAAAAAGGTTGCAAATTAATGGAAATTTTGACAATAAATGAACTAACATATTATCCTTTATAGTAACATTTTGCACTAGGAAAGCTGTACTTCATTTGTCATTGCCATCGTCTAGTGCAGTGCTAAAATGCCTCTATAAAAAGAATATCATAAACTTCTATACTATTTACGTAGGTACACTGGCACTATGTGGACGCAATCAAGTTATATGGTTGCGAATTACTGTTTGGCCACGAGATGTATCTGGAACCAGGCGTTAGAAACCACATGATTTGCGTGACACATTCAGCAATCTCCCGCAAACCTCAGAAAAGAGACTACAAAGTATGGTGTGCTTGGGCATATTCGCTGGCAAAAATTGCCAGCCTTATTGCGCTAATAAGTTGAGGAACCTTTTGTTTTTCAAAGGGAACTTTCGGTTTTTAAGACTAACATGCCTCATCATAGGTCTTTAGATGCCATATAAAAATGTTTATGTAGGAGGACTGGACAGACAATACGGTGATAAAAGTAGATAAGCGCGCCACGAGCAAGAAATGACGGAAGTGGTCTGGCGTCTGGGAGAGTTGCATGCCACGCGGGGCAGAGTTCACGTTCACCGCGTTACGGAACAGGGGAAGCCTGTCTTGTGTCGTATGCCTACACAATTCCCACGACCACTGAAATGTAGAATGGTTGCGCGCAGCTGGTCCTGTGTGAACAAATGTAGTCTTTATACGCGTGTTATGCAAGACGACGCCGTGGCCCACGTCGCAACGTCTATATCCTTCTACTCACGTTACAGACATATAAATAAGTACAGAACACACGCTTAACGGCGTTTCATGAAGTTGTCTGGAATTATTTGCTTTGTAAAGTTAAGTTTCTTTAGTCGTTAGACGAAATAAAGTATTCTTTCTTCATCCCGTCTCTAATGACCACGATTTCGATTGGGCCTTAAGCCAAATCTTCCTTCCCTTCCTTCTTTCGTCTTCGTATCGGATGAAAAGTGCTTTTCTAGACTCTTTCACTATGTTAGAATGTATCTTATACAACTTCATCAGATACATATTGTAGAAGGTAAGTTGTTTTGCATTTAGATAAATCTATTAGAGGAGTACCACATATGAAGACGTCAATAAATTGACGAAACGGTAATGCGAATGAATTCTTTATTTTACGATCTTGTCTTAATAAATTACTATACCAAGTAATATAGAGAGTCCGCGGAATGCCTGAGTGCAATCATATTGACAGAAACTGCATTATGGATTAAATACGAGGTACCACCTTCGGTTTTTCTCTTGTGTCTCTATTCCATTCTAGCTTTATCCCGTGGACTCAGCACGAAGTGTTTGTAAGCACAGATACTCTTGTTTCAATCATGAAATACCAATAGACCTGGATTGGGGAATACCATAGTGTTGTATTTAAGGAAGGTACAAAAATTAGAGAATTTCTGTATATGTAACATTTGATGTTTTGTCCATAGCGGCCATTATAAACAAATTATCTGTACTAGTGCCCGCGAGCAATTTTAGTTACTTAAATTAGTTATGCCCTATATGTTTACTCTGAGCATTGTGTAATAACACTGAACATTAAGTGCAGAGATTATGCTAGAATTAGTAAACTAAGTTGTTAATATGTGCATATATTAACAACTAAGTTGTTAATATGTAACATATTAACAACTTAGTTTACAAGTTGTAGCACAATCTCTGCTCTTGATGTTCAGAGTTATTACATAATGGTATAAGGAAACATATAGGGCACAACTAATGTAAGTAACTAAAAACTTTTCGTTTATATGAACTTAATACTTTGTATAGTTCCTTATTTTATCAAAATGCAGCAGAATAGCTTATTAATATTTCACATTTTGTCACTTTTTAAGAAAGCTTTATATACATTGTACTTCTTGCCCTTTTAATTCTGTGATTCTACTTCGAATTTTTGTAATGATTGTACTTATATATTATTCTGTAATTGTACAGATACCTGAATAAGGGAAATAATTGCCCGAATCCGGTTGTGTATAAATCTGCTACCCTGCAGCTGGTGGTTGTTTGCTTTCTAACATATTTTATGTTTAGTGCATTGTATTAATACAGAAAATACTACATTTTAATTCTTCAAAAGCTGAATACAAAATGTGGGAACGAAAGGCTTAATTTCGTTGATCTAGCAGGAACTGGTGTATGCACTGCGGCACGCCCGTCCGTCGAGTAATTAACTGTAATGTAACGTCATGATGCAGTGGAGTGTGCTTTGTTTTGTAGCTTCTCGACAGATCAGAACTGTGTGCCGGACTGTAGTTAGGAAGGAAACCTACTTTTATGCTGCTTGTACTCTTACTGGCAGCTGTCAAAGCACGACTCACGATCCGCCCTCATGTTCTTCAATTCTGCCTGCACCTCTCCTATTTACCAAACTCCGCAGAAATTATATGACATTCCATGTTAGAGTAACACTACTGAAGGAGGGGACATAGTGGAAGTCAAAAGAAAAAGAGCACACAGTACACCGCAGAGTGAATGATTCATCCTGCAAACAGTCCCCAGACCAGGAATGATCCATTTTTTCTTGATATCTCTCGTATTCTTCTGAAGAGCTTTTGTGTAAAGTCTTGTAACAGTTGTCTGCAGGCATCAAACTGATAATGTCACAGTAAAGAGAATCCATACAGGTCTATCAAAACACAGTTCATCCTCCTGAGAACAATCATAAAACCGCCGAATCCCGAGAATCTGGCACCTTCTGTTGTAATCTGGCAGTTGAGTTGTTCCTGAAGACCCTAGAGAATGCTCATATTCCCCATCACGTCAGACATTTATTCAGTAAGCGTGAGATCTGGTGATATTGCATTCCATGCGGAGCAATTTGCGTCGCAGTAGTCGTATAAGATGTCTAACGTCTTGCTGTATAAGCACAGCGCCCTCCGTTCCACGAAATGGCAAGTACATAGGGTTTAACAACAACACTGATTACCGTACCCCGTAGGAACAGCGCATGTAACAGCTAGTTCAGCTAGAACTATTACATGCGGTGTTCTAGCTCATGGCCTCACGTCATGAAACTTGCGGTGTGACTTGGGTGTCGTGGGTGAGTATAATCTGGAAAAGGCCGCTCATCATGTCCGAAGTAATGTGGTCGCTGCCAAAAATGCCATACACTCATTTCATTTCACCAGATCTACATATTACGCGTGCACGTCTGTAACTCACACACATAAAGAACCTACTCTCATCACTGAAGACAATAGCGCGCCATTCAACTCTCCGGGCCGCGTGGGAGTAACCGTGCGCTCTAAGGCGCCCAACACCTGTTGCAAATATTGCACGCCACTGCTCTCACATGCCGGCCGCGGTGGCCGAGGGGACTAAGGCGCTCCAGTCACGGTCTGCACGGCCACTACGGTCGGGGGTTCGAATCCCCCCTCGGGCATGGATATTTGTGCCGTCCTAGTTCGTAAGTAGTTCATAAGTAGTTTGTAAGTTTAGGGACTGATGACCCCGTAGTTAAGTCCCATAGACTATACAAACATTTGAACATTTGCTCTGACATGCAGAGTCAAAACAGAGGCATAGACTGTGTTATGAAAACCATCTGGTACCCGAGTACCGTGACAAATGAATCCCGAGCATTACAACCATTCAGCATGCATACGGCAAGGTGGTACAAATTCGATATAGATACAATTCCGATCAACATAAGTTTTCGCGCCGTTTGTCTGTCTGCTAGTGCCGCGTTGTAGAGTAGCAGGTTTCTACAGCTCCTCCTGTCTTTTCCAAGAATACACCGCTTTGCGGTAAGGAGATATAAATTTTTTCCCTTTAAAGAGGTAAGTGAAGCTACTTAGTCTAACGCGCTCTTATAAATCATCTAGTTAAGGGTGACTGGATTCGCTGCCAAAAATGCAATGTTTGGTACCACGAAGTATGCGTTGGTGCGTGACAGAAAAAGTGCTTTTTATGTGGAAGATGCCCGTAATCAAAATTGTACGAGAAAGTGAGATTTTTCTCAATTCCGTAACCTTTTTTTTTGTGTTTATACCAACATTTGTATCTGTATAATATTTGTGTTACTTATTCATTAAACATCCAAGAACAAGTGTCATAGTTAAAATTATTCCTTTTCTCAATTTATTTCCAGTTATAATAACATTTGTCCGAAATGATCGAAATTGTACCACCTTACCCAATTCTATATCCTGGCACCACTGAACTCAGTCACCGAAAAAGGTTTATTTTGGTAGTGTAGTTCTAAGTTGTGCATTTCTCAATGTTAGAGCGTAAAGGGGATGTGAACATAATTCTTTTGGCAGGAGGAGAAAGAGGCTCATCTGTATCGTTAGCTACATGCTCCTGGACAGTGACAAGCTACTTACCTCCCACAGCATGATTAAGCTGAAGGCGACCTGGAAGGCGTTGTAGTAGATGAGGATGCTGCGCAGCTGGAACGGCTTGCGGTTGGCCATGAGGCGAGGGCCCAGGATGATGACGACGTACAGGTAGGCCGCCACCATCACCAGCGTCGGCATCGGGCTGTCCATGAGCGGCCAATCCGCGACGCGAGGGTCTGCAACCACACCACTCAGCCTAAGTCTACATTTAACGGACACCTTATGAACTAAGCTATTGGTTTAGGTTCAAATACACTACACTGGTATTGAGAACTAACAGCAACAAACCGGTATTTCCCCATACTGTCAAATTCATGATATAATGATGCAAACTGTCAACAGATGTCTGTAAAATCGTGTTCCGCACGGAAGATCACCGTACAACCATGCCAAAAATGACGCCAGGTCACCTATTAAACATGGTAGTTTTTCTGGGTACTACCACATCTGCAATCGCTGTGTACACACAGACATCCTTTTAAGTAAATTAGAATTCTATGGTGTCATGGGGATTGCAGCAAAAGGGCTCAAGTCGTACCTAGCTCACAGGAAACAAAGGGTGTCGGTGCAATGGACTAGTGAATTAAGCCATCAGTCATCATCAGATTGGGAATAAATTACATTTGGTGTCCCACAAGAATCCATCTTAGGGCCATTGCTTTTTCTTGTTTACATTAATGACCTCTTATAAGCTATGCTGCCAGAAGCAGAGTTCGTTTTGTTTGCAGATGATACAAGTATTGCAATAAATAGCATGTCGAGTATAGTCCTAGAAAGGTCTACTAATGATATTTTCATGACAATTAATAATTGGTTTAAAGGCAAATCATTGACGTCAAACTTAGAAAAGACTCACTACATGCATTTCAGAACATGTAAGAGGTTTCCATCCAGCATACGCATAAAGTATGAAAAAGAGCAAATGGAAGAGGTTGACAGTATTAAATTCCTGGGATTGCAGCTTGATAATAAATTCAGTTGGGAGAAGCACACCACAGAACTGCAGAAACGACTTAACAAATCTGTATTTGCAATACGGGTGTTATCAGACGTAGGAGACATTAATTTTTTTTAAAAAAAAAGCTTGCATACATAGCTTACTTTCATTCGATAATGTCATATTGTATAATATTTTTGGGTAGCTCTTCAAGTCAAGCAAACGTTTTCAGATTCCAGAAGCGTGTAATACGTATTTTTCGTAGAGTAAATTCACGGACATCCTGTAGATGTCTCTTCAAAGAAATGGGTATACTAACTACTGCCTCTCAGTATATTTATTCCTTAATGAAATTTGTCCTAAATAATATCTCTCTTTTTCCCAACAAACAGCTCAGTTCATACATACAATACTAGAAACAAAAATGATCTACACAAAGACTTAAAAGCTACATTTCTAAAGTAGCCCAGGTCGGCTGATGGTAATATGTTTCTGAAGTGGAAACGTCATGCACTGAATATTGTTGAAACTAGAGCAGGCGTATCTCATGTACTGATGGACAACTTTACGGGAGGTGGTTGTGAAAAGTCGCAGGATTTGAGCGGAAGGATTCACTCATGAGTTCCAGTATGTTACCAGATATCGAACTGTAGCGCAACGGCTGTGCGTAGGGAATTGAAAAGAATGGGGTATAATAGACGAGCAGCTTCTCATAAGCCACGAATTTTTGTAATAAATGCTAAGCGACGACACACAACAGTGGACGACTGGAAAGTCGTGATTTGGAGTGACGAATCACGCCAGATACTGTGAAAATCCGTTGGAAGGTTTTGTGTTGTTCAAATGTTTGTTAAGCTTATGGGACTTAACTACGGGGTCATCAGTCCCTAAACTTACAAACTACTTATGAACTACTTACGAACTAGGACGCCACAAATATCCATGCCCGAGGGGGGATTCGAACCCCCGACCGTAGTGGCCGTGTTGACCGTGACTGGAGCGCCTCAGTCACCTCGGCCACCGCGGCCGGCGAAGGTTTTGTGTATAGGTACGTATACACTAGGCCAACGAAGGCCAGCCAAACGCTTCTTTGGTAGAGATTTGCTCAGTGTGTACGGATGGCAAGTCGGATCCAACGAATCGGTTATTCTTGATTGCGTTTCTGACTTATCGCGGCAACATCAAAGCGTTGGGGGTTGCACCCTTCCTCTAGTGTGGACGCCGGGTCGAATGTTCGTTGGCTCAGTAGCGACCTGTTGTGTCTGTTGGACGGCTGTGTACTTATTGTTATTAGAAATACTGGAAAACGGAGTCGAACATAGAGACGGCATTGAAGCTAATAGCGTTTTTTCCTGAGTGGGAATTTTGAAGGGATCCTACGAATTGCGAATAGGAAAATAAACTGAAAAGACTAGACGCTTTGAGAGAAATAAGTGGCTGTTCCAAAGAGATGTGCACGGCGTGAACAAGAAAACGAAGAGACATTATTGACTTATTTTCGTCGTGAACGGCAAACGCAAAAAAAGTGAACACAGATGTAATTGGAAATATTATTTTTCTTTGCATCTATATTTCTATTCCATTCATTATTATTAATAATGTAATGATAATCAACCTTTCTGCTCCAGCTATTCTAAAAGAGTTGCCTTGTTTGGAAATTTTAGAGCCAACACACTTCAATAAAAATTAGTTATCCTGGGTTTCATTCAGAAAAAAATACGAAATAGTCAATGTTCCGATTCAACTAGAAGATTAATCATTAACTGTGTATCACAACATTGCTCCCTCCTTTTAAAAGAGAAATCGTGCACCAGCATCGATTCTTCTTCTTTTTCTGATCATCAACTTCTTGCAATAAAATAGAAATGTGGCAAGTAAATTAATGAGAGTAGAAAGGAGACTGGTTAGAAGCCCAAGGACAAAGGAAAAGAATACAATAGAGACATTTGGCGAGATTGGAAAACTACAGGCTTACAAAACAAATTTTAATAAAATACCGAAATTTAAAGGAAAACCAGAGTGGTTTACATAGACAAATTTAAAATGATCTCAAAGAAGCAAACATTGAGATAATGGATGCACAACAGAAAATTATACAGGAACAAAATTCAGACAGTGATCTTCAGGGAAGAACGAAAGAGAAAAATAAAGTAGCCTCATAACATCGAGGAGCTCCGAAGACAGAGATCATAATGCATGAAATTAATGCGGGCAGAGAGGAAGAAGAAGAAGGAGGAGGAGGAGGAGGAGAAGGAAGAAAGCAAGAATTTAAATAATGATTTAATGTGCTCTGTAAAAGTGTCATACGAATAAACAAACAGAATAAATGCTGCACATGCGATGACTACTAAATCATTCTTCCCTAATACGAGGCGCGTTTTTTAAGTAAGTTCCATTTTCTTGTAGACACTAGTAGTAGTAGTTCGCACATATACCGCAACGAGCGCGTGCGTCGTGTACCGGCATACCTCGAGAACAACTGTGCTCAGTGTCAGCAAGTGATGGGCAGTTGGGATCAATTCACTGTTTCGAAACATACGGATCATCTGAGTCTGGTGAGTCGACTCACTGTTTCGGCACACGAAACATGTGGCGTGCTGCAAAGTCGTGCGCCTCGCTACCTTTCCTAGTTCACGTGAACCGCGACAGATGCAGGGCGCTCAAAACACTTGCCGTGCCGCAGTCCTGCGTCCTGCTACCACCGCTGATTCACGTGAGCCGAGAAAGCTGCAGTAGGGCGATACAGCAAATATCAAACATCTATGGAATATCAACATGGTTTTAATATGTTATTCACTGGACTTAATTGAACGGCACAGGATTTGTTTGCTATACGATGTTACAATCGTGTTAAAGCATAAACGTTTCCTAAGTTAGTCGTATTTTCATACAAACAAATATTGTAACAAAGGAAGCACTAAGTAGTAATGTTCAAATTCCAAAGTCATGAAACTTTTTCCAACCTTCAAAATTCCATAATTACGTTCTCATCTCATCAAACAAGAAAGATCATTGATCAAATGTCTACGTGCATCCAGAAATAAATAACTTTTCTAACCAATCAATATAAACAAAATATTTAAGATTCGTTAGTAAGACATATTTAATGCAATCAATAGATATTACTACAAGTATTAACACAAGGAACCACGTTTCACAATTTACGTGACGAAATCACAAAACTGAACCAAAATTTTCCAATGTCCAGATAGGTATTCTAATAATCAGATTCATCTTCAATCAGTCAGATAAAAGAGAATCAGTTACAGTTTCTTTAAACTGAAATTAAAAAAAAAAAACCGTTATTTTTGTCATCTTACTCAGAATGCGGTTTCGTCTCACTGAAATTATTTGCCCTTGCTTCGAAAAGATGCGTTCACCTGGCACAGATGTAGCAACAATGCATAACAAAGCTTTGTTCACGCGAAACTACCTCAAAACAGCGAAGGACCTCACAACTTTTCTCGGTGGTATCCCAGTTTTCAAACCTCAGTTGAAGGGTACCGGTAGCATAATTCAAAATCTCGCGTGGCGCGATAGGAAAACAACTCGTTGCACGCTGGGCGCTGTGTCGAACTCACCCGGGCAGGCGGACAGCAGAACGCATGTTAACGGTACCTAGCGTCCGATACATGAATCACAAGATTCGTTGTTTCGAAACAGCGCCGCTTCAAGTTTCGACTCAGTCGAACAGTTCGCTGACTCGATTCACTGAGTTGAAACATCAACTCAGTAGCCAACTCTAGTGTCAGCTGTGCAGCTAACCTGTTCGGTTCGGTTCTGTGCTTTCAAAATGTTTCAGACTATCAAGTCGCCCGCCGCCTGTGAGGTTTGCTCATTGATATGGTTTTTGTCACCAAGCAACCCTGTCTGCTACAGAAATTCATTGAAGATTTGCGAAGTGTACGGTGATACTGTTATGAGTAAAGGCAAAGTGCGTAAGTGGGTACGAGAATTCAAAGATGACTGAGACAACGTCCATGATAAGGACCGCTACGGTCGCCCATCTTCGGTTACAGACGATTTGGAGGTTTCAGCTGAAGCGAGGATTCGTGAGAACAGGAGCTTCACAATAACAGGTCTCTCCAACTAATATCCTCACATGACGAGATCTTGACGAGTACTTTACAAAACGGCAGAGAACTCTTGGTTATCGGAACAAGCGAAAAGGTTGTATGGAGAGTTTATTTTAAAATTGGTTGAGAGGCATGATAAGTGTTTGAACAAACTTAGCAACTATGTTGAAAAATAAAGTATGTACTTTCTGAAAATAAATTTACTTTTTTGAAATAACTTGTCGTTGTCTACATCTACATGGGATACTTTGCAAATCACATTTAAGTGCCTGGCAGAGGGTTCTTCGAACCACAATTATACTATTTATCTCTCATTCCATTCTCGAATAGCCCGCGGGAAGAAAGAACACCTGAATCTCTCTGTTCGAGCTCTGATTTCTCGTATTTTATTCTGATGATCATTTCTATCTTTGTAAGTGGGAGTCAACAATATATTTTCGCATTAGGAGGAGACTGTTGGCGATTGGAATTTCGCAAGTAGCCCACGCCGCAGCGATAAGCGCCGTTGTTGTAATGATTCCTATCCCAGATCCTGTATCATTTCCGTAACGCTGTCTCCCCTGTATCGTGACAATACGAAACGAGCTGCCCTTCGTTGGACTCTTTCGATGTCCTCCGTCAAACCCACCTGCTAAGGATCCCACACTGGGCTGCAATACTCCAAAAATGGACGCACAAGCGCAGTGTATGCTGTTTCTTTTGTAGTTCTGTTGCATCTTTTAAGGGTTCTGCCAATAAAACGCAGTTTCTGGTTCGCCTTTCCCACGATATTATCTACGTGTTCTTTTCAATTTAAGTCTGAAGTGATAGTAATTCCTAGGTATTTTGTGGAGTTTACGGTCTTCACTTTTGATTGATTTATCTTGTAAACAAAGTTTAACGGATTTCTTTCGTACTCATGTGGACGACTTCACACTTCTCATTATTTAGAGTCAATTGCCAATTTTTACACCATACTGATATCTTATTCAGATCGTTCTGCATTTGTTCAGTTGCGTATACTTATTTTCAAACGGTACTTACTTTAAAAAACGCGCCTTGTAATTTCGGTCTGTGAACTGTTATTAAAACATTACTTTATAACAAAGTAGGAGCAACCTCGAGAAGGTGTCAGAGCCAACTGCGTTTCCACATGGCCGAAACTCTTGGCCCCAACCACTTGGTTTGTAAGGACGAGAGGTCGACCGCCAGTGCGTTGACGACCACTATTGGCCTAATGGGCTGGCTGGCGTTCGTTGACCTAGTGTGTTTGCGCCTTACGGTGGATACCCGTAGATCGTTACCTGCCGTCGCACAGTGGGACGGAATCGTGTTTGTTTGTAAATCTATCGGACCAAACTGCGTGGTCATCAGTCCGTAGCTTACAAACTACTTAAACCTAGGTAAACTAACCTAAGGACAACACACACACCCATGCCCCAGGGAGGACTCGAACCTCCACGGCGAGCAACCGCGCGCTCCGCAGCGAGACCCTTTAGACCGCTCGGCTACTCCACCGCGGCGGACGGAATCCCCAAAACGTGGCCAAAACCCCAAGAAGACGTTTAATTCACACAAAACTTATCGCGCGTGGGTTTCTGAGGACGATGATTACGAATTTGATGGTAAAAATTGTCTAAACAAAATGGCGGAGCTAATATAGCAACGTGATCCATGAAAATCCATAATTTATTAATAATAGCGTATATATATAGTATCAGGACACTAATAAAACATTACCAACGTGATTTGTTTATTATAACAAAATAACAGAATATTTGTCGAAAATATATCGGAAAAAATTCTTCGTTACCACACAAATTGAACATTGTTTCATTATATTATTGAATTACAAAGTCGGTGACGGAACACAAATAATAAATGTAATAGTATAATCAACGGTAGAAGTAATAAGTGCAGCTAATAAAGACAGTCGTTCTTGCATTCAAAACTTAATATGATTGAAGATGTTGTTTTGACGCATACAAAATGGTATGATTGGTTTCATATCTAGCAATCAGTCAGTATCGCTCTCGAAGTTCTCAGAGTCAGAATCCATATCGAAATTTTCCATGGGCGATCGTGGTGTAATTGGAATTTCAGGTGACAGAAACAGCTTTATTGCCTCCTTTGACAACGTTTTCACATGTATTTGTGGCAGTTTTCTAATACTGGATGTGTATGGATCCGAAGTTACCAGAAGCCTCTTTAAAACGTCTTCTGGTGTTTTTACACGTGAACATTTTCTGGGAAAGTCTTCCCGATATCTTTTAATGTCCTTGTTCTTCGCTTCCTGCTCTTCTTCGAATAATTGACCGATCGGCAACAGTGCGTGGGCACTTGTACATATTCATTAATCAAGAGAAATGGCAGATCTTGGCAGCTGATTCTTATCAATTCCATCAGATAATTAATCAATCTATAGTCTGGGAGTAGAAATTCTGCGGTATATGCTACTTTTGCTCTAGTTGAAAATGCAAGTTCGGCAAAGCATTGTCGTTTTGCACAGGCATCAGAAAAAAAGGATAACTATGAAATTTAACCGATTTAGTGTACGAACATTTTGTACATACCTGTAGCAACCGTTTCCATATTGTAGAACTGAAATTCTTCACTTCACTAGCAAAATATTCACTCACAAACCGAGAGTAAGTTTGCCTCGCTTTCACAGCGCCGCGTGTACTCTCGACGAGGGTCACTTTTGAACTGACGTATCTCGACAGGTATCGAAAGTGGCAACCTCTCCTTCTGGGATGAGATGCTCCAGTCCTTCCCCTACCCAACCCACCCATCAAAATTCCGAGAAAAGAAAATTCATTTCTGGGGGTTTGGCCACGTTTTGGTGATTCCGTTCCACTGTGCGTCGTCTATAATTTCAACAGTCAAGTGGCGCTACGATATGGGGATTCGTGTTTGGAGAATGGTCTCCTTGTTGTGCCACAGAAACGCTAAATGTGGAAGCATGAGAACACATTTCACTTTGGCAGGGACTTCGTATAGTCGATGAAAAGTTAGGAGGCGACGAGTGTTTTTCTATCGGCATGACATTGCACCCTGTCATTATGAAGCCTATGTGAGGCGATGATTTCTGGAGAATAACATTCCTGAAACGGAATGAATTGTCCATAATCGTAAAATGCTATGTATAGTGTCAGTTCTTTCGAACATGTCCGAGAGAAAAGACAGCGTGTGAGTCTATGCAGCTATGATATACCGGGAGTAATATGTATAACTCCAAATATTTCTAGAAGTGATTCAGGACTGTGTATCGAACGGCATTACATAAGGGTACTTCGACATTTGGAGAATTTTAAATACAGCTAGTAAAAGTTGTATGTTTTTTGTTTAGGTAGTACCTCCACATACGTGTAGCACCAGGACGTATAAATATACCGAGATTAAGAGGTAAAGCGATGAGGTGCGACAGTTAGACTGGAGGTCACTCTCCTGCAATGGAATTCAATACGGCCAGGCGTCCTTCACTCGCGGTCCAGGTACGGCAAAACAGAAAACATCAGGTTGAAACATTTGTGTTTGTTCTGCAGGGCGACTGTTCGATGCAGAGAAAGACAAACAATACATTTATATCTGCACATATTAAGGTACCACATATAATAATATTTATACTGATACATGTTAACCCTGTATATATGAGGACAGAAAATGAAGCTGTAAATGAATGATATGTCACTTGCCATCAGACGTTGAATGATCAACAGCGACATACGCAATATGTACGCTTGGGCCTGTGTTCAAACCCGGATCACCTGTTTATTAGGCAGTTCAAATTAAAATGTTTGTTAAGCTTATGGGACTTAACTACGGGGTCATCAGTCCCTAAACTTACAAACTACTTATCAACTACCTTATACTAAAGGCGGCACAAATATCCCTGCCCGAGGGGGGATTCGAACCCCCGTGCAGACCGTGACTGGAGCGCCTCAGTCTCCTCGGCCGGCATTAGGCATTTACTCAGTGGTTTCGTACAAAGGCACAGACTATACTGGCAAGCCTCCCACCTGTTCCACACTCCGTAATTTCGCACATTGCAGGAGTAATGTCCTGATTATCCATTTCGTATTAAGTAGCCCGAACAGGAAATACACTTTATTTAGTATCCTCGATCCATCTTCTTGCTGCATATAACGGCGGAGCCTGGGATGAGAGCCAAATTTGTCAGTGTTTACAGCACTACAGCCGATTCAGAAGGCGTAGCCTTTAAATCTTAGCGCATATCTAGGGTACTTTTGCGGAAATTTTCAACATATACATTAACATGCCTTTACCACTGTACTCTCATTTTCAAGAACTGTGGAATGTCGTTAAAAAGTATATCGTTTAACTGAAAAAGGAGCTCAATAATTACGTAAATATCTCAGTTGCCAAAGTATTTGCTAACTATACAACAAAATTACGTGCCCGCTAGGCACTATCATTTGCCAAAAACCTCGTTTCGATATCCAGCATTTTCCAAGGAACGTTAGCTCTTCTCCCTTCCCTTCCCAATGCCTCATTTACGGAAAAAAAATATTATACACATGAATAGACGTTTGAATATAAAGATTCCAAACCGTGACGATGCTATTCCTGTAAATAAATATAATTCACAATGGCAATTTCCCACCTTCCCTTTGCAATAATAAACAGCTGCGGTGCTAATTTTCGATAAAATAGGAGAAAATATTTGATCCAAGAGGTATTAAACTACGTTTTCTCTGTGATAACGGCAGTATAGAGATACTATATAAGATTTTTAACTACTAGAACTGTAGTGAACAAAAACCACTCCTCATATCTCTTAAATTTTGGAACTCCAGAGAGAAGCGTAGCGTGCTACAAAGACGCTGTGCAGCCTATTAACGCACCTCAATAAAGTTTAGAGACGTGAAACAGAATCAAGACACAAAGAAATTTACTTAATCTGCCAAGTGAGTACTGAATTGAACCAATGAGGAAAATTGAAAATTTTTGCCAGGCCGGGATTCGAACTCGGGTCTCCCGCTTTTCGAAAGAACAAGCATTTGAGTAGTAGAAGAGATGTGTTTCACAGCATTAAAGATGAAGAATGGCTCTTAGTTGCTGAGGTATGCTTTTACAGCCCATTGTTACTCAAAATATTTACCTTATTTTGATCCACAGTACCTCCTCCCATAGAAAGCTAAGGGCTCGCAGTAAAAGAGATAATCTTGACAGTATCAGAGTTGAAGTGCTCATAGAGTCTTTGGATAACAGTTGCGGACATGGATACCTATGTAAAACTTGATCTACTAAGTTCCATCTACAACCCCCCGAAATTTGACAACCCTTAGAAACGCCCAGTATTTGAAACAGTGTACCGAGGACACAGTTGTATTGAAAGCGCATTTTGAAAAAGCTAACGGCACTTCGATTTTTTCCATTAACTGTTCCCAATTTTTAAGTCTTAATATGCAAAAAAGGCTGAGTAAATGAACATAACATTAATCTGGCCTTATAATAACTTTATTGTCAATTTTCAAACCCCTATGAAAAAATAAACAGGCTATTGCACATAAAAGTACATTATTTATGTTGCCGGTGTCAAGGTTTCTGCTTGATATTTTCACAGTCCTGTCCATACTTCTAGTAGACCGCCAGAAGGAGAACTTCTTGCCTGCTCGAGTAACCTATCTCCCAAGAAAGCATGCTTCCACGATTTAAAAGATCAATTGTACTAAAAATTATGACGTACACTGAGGTGACAAAAGTCACGGAATGCCTCTTAATACCATTCCGGACCTGCTTTTGTACGGTGAGGTGCGGAACCTCGACTTGGTACACACTTAACAAGTCGTTGGAAGCCTCTTCAAGGTATATGAAGCCCTGCTGCCTCTACAAGCATCCATAACTGCGACAGTGTTACTGCCGTAGGATTTTGTGAACGAACTTGTTTCTCGATTACGTTCCATAATTTTTCGTTGGGATACATGCAGGGCGATCAGGAACTGTCTGGATTTTTTTTTCCAAACCGGTCGCGAACAGCAGTGGGCCGGTGGCATGGCGCATTGTGATAGTCGTAGATTGAAATTCCATCGTTGTTTGGAGTCATGAAGCTCATGAATGGTTAAAATTGTCTCCGAGTAGCCGAATATAGCCATTTTCAATCAATGAGCTGTTTAGTTGCACCAGAGGACTCAGTGCATACGTGTGCCCCAGTCGTGTTGTTGACTCGGTGCATTTAGGTTGTGTTATGCGCCGCCAGTGGTGGGGTCTGGTTTGAATTCTGACGAAGTACAGTATGCTGAGGTCCTTTCTTCAGATGTTCAGATGTTTTTAGAACTTATGGGACTTAACTACGGGGTCATCAGTCCCTAAGTTTACAAACTATTTATGAACTAGCTAAGACTAAGGACGGCACAAATATCCATGCCCGAGGGGGGATTCGAACCCCCGACCGTAGTGCCCGTGCAGACCGTGACTGACGCGCCTCAGTCCCCTCGGCCACCGTGGCCGGCGGTCCTTTCTTCGTAGACGCTGTTACAAGAGAAGTAACCACGTTTTCTTTTATTACGTTTTATATTTTTATGGTTTCATGTTTTAAGATTCTTGTACAGATTGTCTGATGATGAGGGCTTGACCCTTGAAATGCGTCATATTTTAGTGTTTTTACACGATATCTGTGGCTGAGTCTACTTGTTTGACAAAATAATTTTTACAAACTGTTTATTGACTAACAATACGAGTCCTTCACTACCAATCCATTCTGCGAAAACAGCACATCAGTCGCACTTTCGGTTTCCGCAATATTTGCGGTGCAAGTATTAGGTTTTTCACCCTCTACATCTTAGAATATTGACTTCCAAAATGGAATATTCAATGTGTCTAGCTCAACTACCATTCCGCGTTCGAAGTCTGTTAATTCCCGTCGTGTGGCCGCAATCTCATCGGAAACCTTTGCATATGAATCACCGGAGTACAAATGATAGCTCTACCAGTACACCACCCTGTGTGCGCGATACTGTCACTGTGTGTGCAAACAAAACATTAACTAGACTGGAAATGACCTACGCATTATTGGTGCTCTCAATGTAGAAAAATGTAAGGTGATGCGCATGAGTAGGAAAAACAATCCGATAATGTTCGAATACAGCATTAGTAGTGAGCTTCTTGATGCTCTCGCGTCGTTCAAATATCTAGGCATAACATTTCAGAGCAATATGAAATGGAACGAACATGTAAGGGCTGTTGTGAGTAAGGCGGACAGCCGACTTGGATTTATTGGGAGAATTTTGGGAAGATGTATTTCATCTGTAAAGGAGACAGCGTATAAAACGCTTGTACGACCACGTCTTGAGTATTGCTCAAGTGTTTGGGACCCGCAGCAGATCAGTTTAAAGGAAGACATAGAAGCAGTTCAGAGGCGAGCAGCTAAGTTTGTTACTGGTAGGTTCGACCAATGCGCGATTGTTACGGAAATGCTCCGGCAACTCAATTGGGGATCGCTGGAGGAAATGTTCAAATGTTTGTAGAGCTTATGGGACTTGACTACGGGGCCATCAGTCCCTAAACTTACAAACTACTTATGAACTAGCTAAGACTACAGACGGCACAAATATCCATGCCCGAGGGGGGATTCGAACCCCCGACCGTAGCGGCCGTGCAGACCGTGACTGAAGCGCCTCAGTCCCCTCGGCCACCGCGGCCGGCGCTGGAGGAAAGACGACGTTCTTTTCGTGAATTTATGTTGAGGAAATTTAGAGGGCCGGAATTTGAAGCTGAGTGTAGTACGATCTTGTTGCCGCCTACTTACATTTCGCATAGTGATCACAAAGACAAGATAAGAGAAATTAGGGCTCGTACGGAGGCATTCTGTTTTTCCTCGTTCTATTTGGAAGTGGAATAAGAAAGGAAATGCCTAGTAGTGGTACAGTGTACCCTCCGCCACGCACCTTACGGTGGATTGAGGAGTATGTATGTAGATGTAGATTATCACTGGTATCATTGAAATAGTCGTCATCATATTACTACCCAGTTAAAGATAAAACAGTCTTAAGAAATAGGACTAAAAGTGATAAAAGTACGCCACTTTTATAGTGTTGACATCTGCATAATGGTAATCGTATCTTTAGTTGTTCCGTATTTATTAATCTGTCTCCAGTTGGAATCAGGTTAGTCTTTTTCTAGAAAATTCGGCTCGCTGTAAGAGTTCTTCTGCATGCAGAGATGGCTGTTTGTTGTAGATAACGAGTGACTGTATTCATTGGAGTGTTTTTACGTAAACTACAAATTACGTCATTGTAGTTCAGAAGTAGTATAACTAACGTACACAAACTTTTTGACGTTTGTGTAGGTAAGATGACGGCGTCAGGCTTCAGTAAAATCAGCGACTTTGCCAGTGTATTAAATGTATGTCTGTATCTAAGCATATCTCTGTCCCATGAAGTTTGCCACCTCAGTATAATTCCTTGTGGTGACGCGTGGAGTACTCACCGCTGAAGGCGTCGACGAGCCGGTGGTACCGGTGGACGGCCAGCCTCACCAGTGACGTCACGTTGGACGCCTCCTCACATTCTCCGTCGCAGAACAGCGCCGCCAGCGTCCCCGTTTTCAGCCTTCAAACAAACAAAATACTCTTTTAGTCTCGATAACACTGTAGATGTTTTGCTACACTGTTCAGTTGCGCATGCCCTACAAAACTCTACGAAAATTCGAATCATATGCATAACAGAAATTTTATCGTGATTCGCTTTTCTGCTCTTAAAATTGCTGTTGCATCAGACAGAGTTGGTAAGAGTACACAATAACGGTTAGGAAGAAATTGGTGGTACAAACAACTAGAATATTTAAGAGTCTAAAGTGGATATGATAACTGAAAATGTGGATAATATAAAGCGATGTTTTCCATTTACGTACTTAGACTGGAACTTCATAGTAATGGTAGGTTACAAGTGAATAGGAAATCAGCGAAACTTTAAGTGATAAATCAGCAATTTCTTGTGTCTATCCCCCATATTTCTACGCAATTACCTTATTCAGTTTCTTGTCATTCAATAAGAAAATTGTCATATTTCAAATGTTCAAATGTTTGTTTAGTTTATGGGACTTATCTACGGGGTCATCAGTTCCTAAACTTACAAACTACTTATGAACTACTTACGAACTAGGACGGCACAAATATCCATGCCAAAGGGGGATTCGAACCCCCGACCGTAGTGGCCGTGCAGACCGTGACTGGAGCGTCTCAGCCCACTCGGCCACTTCGGCCGGCTTGTCATATTTGCAGCTAATAGCTGACATTAGTGAGAAGTAAACGAAATTCTTCAAAGTTTGTTGACTATTAAATATAATTAAGGCGTTGTCATCATAGCAGTAAGAAAGTTTAATGTTAAATATTGTAGTAACAGTAAGTTGCAGTAGTCATCCAGATCCAAAGAAGGATTTTCAAGCTGAAGACTGAGTTGTTACAAAATTAGTTATCATGGAAACAGACACTGCGACGTAATAAATAATGTTGTGGGATACTTAAAAAAACAATTAGACATACAAATGAGCCTTGAAATTATTTGCTTAACTCTTTATTATTATTATTAGCATTATTTTCATTTAAAACAAATATCAGTAATTATAAAGGTAAGGTAAAAGAATTTAATCTATCATGAATGGTGACTACCATTCATCTGTATTCAAAAATGTATGATATTAACTGCGAAATGGGTGAAGTTGAAAACGCGTACCCAGCTGGGATTCGAACCCGGGTGTCTTATATTTCTAGGCAGTTTCGTTGACCACTACACCACTGGGGACACGGCGATCGCCACACCTACACGGATTACCTAAGAACGCTTCCTGTCAGATACAACTTCCCAACTTTACCTTGCCCACTATTACCCTAACTCGTAGTTTGTAAACTGATTCCTGTAAGTGTAAGTGCCTAGGAGTGCCTCCGAACAGAAGAAATGATCATCGCCCGTCATTGTCGTATTATATGAGTTATATATAAGTGGTTTCTGTTCTCTTGGACATGTCCGAAAGAACAGACACCACATATATATATATATATATATATATATATATATATATATATATATATATAACTTTTTCACCTGTATTACGAAATGAAGTGGAATACGGTTTTTGCAGTGAGTACGATCTTTAGTAACAAGTAAGATTTTTTAATATTTAAACTCCTGAGAATGAAATAAATTAGCTGAGCCATTTCAGTGAGATCGCATTAAATTTTTATTATCCAGAAACGTATATTATGATCGCGAAGTGTGGACGAAGTATGGATGTCATAGTAGATAATACTTACGTATGCTATCAAAAATTTGTGAAGCAGTTTTAGTGACGTTCAAGCTACGAAAATTATTATTATTACTATGGTTATTATTTTAATTTTATTGACTTCATTAAATTAGCTTGTCTGTGCTTTGGTTTCTATTGTTCTACACGTATTTTACAGTAGACTCTCCAACTGCAGGGATTTTGTATTTCATTCAGATTCTCCATCATAATTTGCTTAAGTAGCTGCCCCTGTAGTTTAAGAAAAACTGCTTTATTTATAATAATATTGTAGATAAGCACGGTCAGGGCCGTATTTAGGATATGAGACGCCCCTGTGCAGCAATTCACTTTACGCCCTGCCCCTCCCCCTTTCCTTAAAAACGTGAATTCTCAAATTTATTGCTGTAATCGAAACTCTGAGTAATGATTACTCAATTAACTTTGAATTAAAACAAAAAAATTTCGATAGCACAATTTTGCGCCCGCAATATTTTGCCGCCCTATGCAGCTGCACATGTTTTACCTGCCCAAATGCGGCCTTGAGCACGATACACAGAAAGTTTCGAACTGTTTCCGTGCCTGGTTCATACCGTGTAACAGTTGGTTATGAGAATATGTATGTATGAAAAATAGAAGGAAATCACCAGGGACAAACAAGGAGAGAAATTTGCGTCAAATACAGATATTCTGGATTCGACACAAATTGCTCAACTACGAAAATAAAGCCTTATCCCTGAAAAAGATAATGGTCAGTAAAATACTGAGCCGGCCGCGGTGGCCGAGGAGACTGAGGCGCTCCAGTCACGGTCTGCACGGCCACTACGGTCGGGGGTTCGAATCCCCCCTCGGGCATGGGTATTTGTACCGTCCTTAGTAGTAAGTAGTTCATAAGTAGTTTGTAATTTTAGGGACTGATGACCCCATAGTTAAGTCCCATAGACTCTACAAACATTTGAACATTTAAGTAAAATACTGAAGTACAGGAAGTTGACGGACTTTCATCATCGAAACACATGCCTTCCACTGTATCTATTAGCGAAATGGGGCAAATACGGTTTCGTTAAAATATTTCTAATACTACTTTGAAACAGGCAGCTGTGATATAACTTAAACTACAAATTTATTTTAATGGCAATAGTGCCATCCAGTGCGAGTGAACAGCTTAAGAAAACTGTTAGCGAGCACCGTTGATGTATTCAAGGGCAGTTTTTGCGCCTGGAACTTATGCAACGCATTTTACGTATCAATCTTGTAAGCAGCACTTAGGGAATTACTGCAGGGGAAGAACGAATAGTTAACATAGTCACCTTGAACTTAGCACGGTTACTGCACAGAGTGGGAGTGGGAAAAGGACGGGGAGGAGAGATGGATGGTAAGAGATTTACAGCGAACTGCAAGTCGTGGGCGGAGCAGGGGAGAAAGTATTACAGTTTCTCTTGCGCTAGAATGGAGCAGTTTGCTCAACAGATACGAATGAAAAATACATATATGACTGAATTGCTGTGTAAGAGAGATCAAGAACACAGTGGTCACGTACAAGGAAAGAAAATATTGACAGGTATACGACGAATAATCGAAGGCAGATGAACACAAACTGCGTTTGAAAATTTGTTGGGTACGTAAACAAAAATTGAATACGAAGTATAAACAATTTCTTTTTGTGTCTTGTTTTAAATAAGAACTCATCAGAAATAGTTTATCCACTACGGTGTGTTTCACAGCAGTCAGCAAATTGTGAAACGAGAGTCGCATTGAGTGCAGGTCTGGTTAGAAAAAGCTGAAACAGTGGATGCACAGAATTACGTACCAAAATCGCTTATATCCACCTGTTGCAGATCCCAAGAGCGTCGTTTAAGCGAAATCATGAAATTCATGGAGGAAAATACTTCAAAATGTCAGCAGAGTTTTGCTTATAGTGAATGAGATTACATCTTCCTGTACCTTATCATGTGTGTTCGTCACTATAATTCACTGTCATCTAATAACCAATATACAGTGTTCAGAAATTTCCGTTACAAACTTTGACGACTTGTAGAGGGAATGAGTACGTAATAATATGATGTCCGAAAACGTCATCCAGTGACACTATGAGCGCTTTCTTTAATCTTTCACGCTCTTAAACAAATCTCTTCTACTGAATCCTCTTTGCGTTCCATAGTTTGGAACGAGGTAATATGTAAAAAATAAATAAATCAATAAAAAATAAATAGTCTAATAAACATGGATTCTAAAATGCGAACCTTAAGATCAGTGAGCTCGTCTTTATTTTAGATTTTGTTAACACGTCTCTTCTACTAGTTCTGTGCTTATAACTCTTAATGTAGGTAGGTATTTTAGCTTCCATGTTTACTAGATTTTATTTATGGTTTTGGTCCAGACTTCCTCCTTCCAAAATATGGAAAGCAAAGTGCTTGAAGTAGGAGATTTTTTGTTAAACAGAGCCATTGGGTAATATTTCCGGACATGGGTTGCTTATCGAAATATTATGTACTCACTCCCCTATACAAGTCATCGATGTTTGTAACGGGATTTTACGAAAACCTTGTAGATAAACGTTTTATCAAATATAATCCGTAGTACTAACAAATGATTCACCGACGATGCTGATGACAGAAATGCAATATTGTTCACGTGAAAACTGGCAGGATAAAATTTGAGAATTTGGTTCTAAGGGATGACACTTTTTTTTTTTTTTTTTTTTTTTTTTTTTTTTTTTTTTTTTTTTTTTTAAATTACTGAATGTGCTAATGGAAAAGGCAGAATGGGAACACTTTAGACAACCGGCAATGCGCAAAATGAGGGGGTGGTGCTAGAGATTACCCAGGATAGATCTTCTAAGAGTTCTAGGGCTTTTCATTGTGATCAAAGTAAGCCCTTCTGGTGGTTATCTTGTATGCCACAGTAACGAAAGGTCTTTTCAGGAATCAGAAAGTAATAGGAACACACGAGAAGCGAAAGAGACGGTAGAATGCATGAAAGTGCCTATTTCTCAAGCAAAAGTCAATCGGTATGTAAGTGTGGACTGGTTTTGGGGTGGAAAGGTTAAATGTAAAGAGGTACTCTGAAGTACTCGAGCAGTTAGTGAAGTTCCAGTGGGAAGGTACTGCTAAACACTTGGTTAATATGCTCGTTTTTGGCGCCAATTTTACCTTCGCCGTTGAAAAAAGTTGAAGTCCAAATGAATCAATAGAACTGAGTTTCCATTACGAATTAGAGAGAATTGTTATTTGCATTTCCTGTTGTGAATGCCTACTGTCGAACTATTGTAAAGATTATACCATATTTTTGTCTGGGTTTGTGATATTTCTCGGTGCAGCCATTTGCAAAGTGATAGATATTAATTACCTGGAGAAGATTTTTCTAGAAGGATACGTAACGTTAATGTATGTTGCAATGGAAATAACTTGATTTTTTTTTCGTGGTAACTTGTACGTTAGACTGTAATGTATGTCGTTTGAAACTTTATAGCGTTAATTTTTTTTCTAAGATTCCTAATATTATCAAGAAATCAGAAGTTAATTTGTTGGATGTTTAATATTATCTCCTTTGGTTGGAGTTCAGTTTCTTTGATTAAAATCAGAGAACTGGAGGGCTCGTATCACTTATGTAGGAATCATAAATATATAAACTTGTCTCGCCTATTTAAGTGATATTGACAACCAGTATGTAAGTGTAAGAGTGTAGTACGTTGATCTGCATATTTCATATTTCCTTCACGGATCGTGATGCAATGATATCGCGTTTGACGCATCTCCCTCGCAACACCTAAATGACGCCAGCAAGTACGTTGTTTCACAATTGGCTAGGAAAAGGGAATATTAAAATAATACGAAATAGCTAAGAACATAACAACATAGCAAGCGCAAACGTTAAAATCTAACTTTTAGAAAAACAAGTGTCCTCAAATGTTCAAACGTTTGTAAATATATCGGACCAAACTGCGTGGTCATCAGTTCGTAGCTTACAAACTACTTAAACGAAGGTAAACTAACCTAAGGACAACACACACACACCCATGCCCCAGGGAGGACTCGAATTTTCGACGGCGAGCAACCGCGCGCTCCGCAGCGAGGCGCCTTAGACCGCTCGGCTACTCCACCGTGGCAAGTGTCCTCCCTCAGCTCGTAGTGTCAGATTAATCAGAGTGCGTGTCTGAATGTTATTGGTTTTGGATTTTTATGCATTTCATTATATCTTTTCATATGCATGTCCTTAACCCTTTCAGTCCCACATTATGATTACAACTTTGGAAAATTTAAATTCAGTGTTTTCTGTATTAATACAGTGCACTAAACACCAAAATAGGTGTTTTTGAATTTTTGATCGAACTATAATTTTTTGTCATGTATTTCATGCACAACACAGACGTTTGTATCGAGGTATTTTATTACTTGGTACGTTATTTTGTTGATAGTTAACATTGTCAGGGCAATAATGCTAGCATAATCTTCGCCACAGCACCAAACACAAGACAATTTACTGCTGAAATAAAATAACTTGAACCTCACTCACGCTTACGCTAACCGCCAAGTACAGTCGGCAACGTAACACAACCTCCAAGACGGAAAAATTAGTGCCTCATAAGTGGCTACACTCTGCACAAAGCGACAAAATGTCGTACTGGAAGCACGTGGTTCATCAACAACAATGTGACTTTAAGGATTGATACACAAAATACAGCATAAATCAGTTTTAATACATTGTTGTTGAGGAACAACACTGGGATTGAAAGGGTTAAGCGTTCAAGGTACACAGCATTTTTCACATATATCTCCCAAAATTCATTCCCACACTATCTTCTGAACAAAAACTGTTTTTAACGTCTTGGACAATTCTATTTATTGAATATAGCACCATAACTTAATTCAGTCTGAGCAAGACGCCCCAAAAAGATAGATGTCTATATGAACTGTATGACTCGTTCCATTACAGCTTATAATGCTTGTTTGCTTGATTAATTCACTGCAGGGCATCAGTGATGCGACTGTGAGAAGTTTTAAGCAGGGAGATTGGATAATCAGATAGCTCACACCACTGTTTAAAGAGAGTACAGTGGAAATAGGTCATTACACAACAGTTAGACCAAATCAGAACTATAATTCATAAGAGCGAACAATGCAATGATTTGTTTCCAGAATGCAGAGTGTGATGCTGTCAATAAAAAAGTGCTAAGCCACTGTAAGCACGACGTAAAATCTTCTCCTAGCTGTTGCATAAGTCACTCATTCAGCCTGAGAAGGTAAAGTCCGGTGTGGCACAGGCGGATGGCTGACGAGTTTTCCTTAGAAAATCACTCCATCTTGGAGTGATGGTACTGTCTGTGGATGTAGTCCTTGTCTGGAACCGCTTTCCAAAATCGAGAACGAAACCGGAGGAGAGCATATACCACTAACCACTTCACGCGAAATTCCATGGCGAAAAGCACTTTCCCTTTCCGTCTGACTACAGCGTTACAACAGCATCAGCACAAAACCGACGTAACGGAAGCGAATCAATGAAGCCATTCCTGGGAAAGATTTCACGTTTGTCCTCCTTTACATTCACTGTACTTTCAACGGTTCTGCTCAACACAAAAGCTGAGAGATAAGAACTGCAGATGTCAGAAATTGAAGAAATCATCAGAATGAGTTAATGATCTTTGTGGGGTCTTGAACAACGTAAGCAATTCTGCACACCGATGATGTAGAAATTACATTTAAGAGTATAACGACACTTCAGAATGTTTAGGCAGCTGTGTAGTTTATTATAAGAGACTCTTTCAGTGTATGCGACTTATTTTAATAATAATCAAAATCAAGGCGTATTGTAAGAAAAGAACGATAGTATTATGTGACAAAGATAGGGCTTACTGTAGCTTTTCCATAGTCCAACGGAGTACATTCCCATACCATAATTCATAAGGGCAAAGAGTGAGATAAAATTCTGTGACATGAATTGAGGTAGCCATTCATACGTGTGACTATTATTTCAGCAGTATGCAGCTCTGCTCCTGAACCTATTGTTTTTGTACAGCATAATTCATTATGAGAAAGCTAATCGGATTCTTGCTGTACACTCTTCACCATATTCCTTCTATGTACTATCTGACGTGTTACTAATAATTAACTTACTCGTTATAATGTCAGTTGTTCACAAAAAAAGCTGCCATCAGTCTGAAGATTGTTTTAAACAGCACAGTAGTTTTCTTTATTAGAGATGGATACACATCGATAGAAGGCAGAGTACACATAAATCACTCAGACACAAACTTTTTACTCACTGCTTCAACACCGTACCACTTGCTCTAACATCCCATGGGTTTCCGTCGCCGTTTTGCCTAATTTGAAACAAAGCTTGATGTTAAGGCGTTGCTCCATTTGTTCTCCATGTTTGCAATGACACAAGTTCTGACTCTGACCCTGTTAGATGGGTCGCAGCGTATACCACCGCTTCGCTGCAGTACTTTGTACGATGGGGTGCGCTTGTTGACATGTCCCTCAGTGTATACGTGGGCACCTCATCCAACACCGCCTAGACGACAAGGCCTTACAACAGGCCGTTCCACGTCACCCCGAGAGGCCGCAAACGCTAATTGATTGGCCGGCAGCTACGAGGCTGTGGGCTGTGCCCCAGCGGCCAGCCAGTCGGTCTCTCGGTGTGACGTGTCACGGTCTTTTGTAAGGCCTTTTCTTCTGTAGTCAGGCCGCCGAAAGAACGACCCTGACAGTTCTCGCACAGGGGCCGCAGAGGGTGGGATTCGTATACGTTGCCAGGGTAACGGTGCCGCATTGCCACCCAGCCACTCAAGGTTGCGCGGTGGGTGAAATGCTTCAGCCGCTGCAAAGCATCTGTCGTGTGTTCATCTTTACCGGTTTTGTTCGTGCCGTGTTACGTGTCGTTAATTTCAGACGTGTGTGAGATGGCTTCTTCCTCTAACCATAAGAAAGTCACTTCTGTGACCAATAGACTGGCTGTCGAAACTGATCTGATGATATTACTCGGTCACTATATATGGCAGTCAACAGCGATCGTAAACAAATGAGGTAAAAAACGCTCTTCTTTTTATGTAAGAAGACAAATAATTTCACTGGAAGAGGCGATTTTACTACTTCTAAAGTGGTTGTCCTTTGTTTACCCTCTCAGCCAACTGCCACAATACAATAACACCGAATTTGTAGAAAATGGCTATAGAAGAAGTAATATATAAACAAAATTCTTCAACTGGCGAACTTTGGCTGAAGACTAAATTATACATTGTATTTAATGGATTACTGGAACATATGAAGCTTTACTTAACATATATTTCTAAACCTTTCTTTTTAACTGCAAAAAGAGTGTTTTTCATCACTTCGTGGTTGTTATCATTCGTTCACACTTTAGTAGTACATAGTAACGGTTCCAAAATATTCGGACTTGATATTCGTATGCCAGCGACTGGCACGGCGTAAACAACAAACAGTCGCGTAGCAGCATTGGCAACATAGCCGCTAGCTGTCAGGGTCGTTCTTTCGGCGGCTCGACTATGGGTGGTGTTGGCTCATCCTCGCCAACGTGGTTTGTAAAATATGGGACCATTCGCCTTGTATTTGAATGAAAGTGCCCTTCCGTCCATATCCTTTTGTATTTCATTCAGTTATCTACAGTACTATATCATGAAAGTTCTTATGCATAGTCGAAGTTTCATCAAGCTTTGTTACTTGGCAGTGACAATTTGTGCAAGAGTCAGTGTGTCCAGATGGTGTAGTGGTCAGTGCGACTGCGCAGTAAGCAGGAGACTTGGATTCTAAAAGTAGCCTGTCACAGATTTTCAGCTTTTCCCATCGATTTAATTCAATTCCCACTAACAGCTAATGTAAATTTTCTTTTGTCTTAAAAATGCTGTAGCACATCTGTCTTGGAGCGTCGGCGGCCGAATATCTCCCTGCCGCACAATTCAAACGCCTGTGGCTCCGGTAGAACCGCGGCGGGCCCAAGTCATACAATTGACCATCAGAGGGCACCAAAATATCAATCATCGCGTGCGCCGATCCGGACTACGTTCTGAGACCCATCCAAGGAGGTAATCAGAAATACACTGATCAGCCAGAACATTATGAATACGTACCTACTATCGAAACAACCGCGTCCAGGCGATCTCAGTGTCAAATGATGGGGATCGTGGCCAACGAGAAAGGCAGGCCGCAGTGCGTACGTTACGTCACGTGATCAGAGTATTGCTTAGCCAAAGCTATCGCTAAATGGCTGGCCGCTACGAGACAGTGGGCTGTACCCTAGTGTCCAGCCGGTCACATAGCAATCACGTTGGCCAGCACTACTCCGATCACGTGACGTGACGTATGCGCCGCGGTCTGTCTTTCTCGCTGGCCTCGATGAGGTTTGACTGCTGGTCGGAGACATGCACGTTGCATGTAGCATCAGTGATCGTGCTGTTCTCATGTAGAATGAGACAAGCGCGCTATCTATACGAGTTTTGTCGATGACATATTGTGATGGCCTCGAGGCTCGGCACGAGCATTGCGGAAACTCTCGACATGTTCCTTGTTTGAGGAGTGTTGTGGTGCGTGTCTTCAGCAAACGGTAAAACAAAGACGAAATCACATTCAGACTCGCGAGGTTGGGCGTTCACTCCTCATTACACAAGTCGGACGTCATAGGTTGGGTAGCCTGGTAACGGGCGAACTGTGGTGGAAGTAGTAGATGACTTTTAGGCTGAACAAAGTAAAAGTGTGTCTGAACACACATATCACCAAACAGTTGTAACGATGCACCTCCGCAGATGACGTCCCATGCATGTGTCAATAATATTAACCCCACGACATCAGCAACTACGACTGAAATGGGAACGTTACTATCGTCACTGGACGTTGGCGCAATGTTGGAGTGTTGCATGATCTGATGAATCCCGATACCTCCTTATCTTCTTCATCATGCCGATGTGAGGATGCGAAAATCATTTTCCAGTGGAACTGCTTCTTGACGCTTGTACTACGGGATGGAGCGAGACAAACTACCGGCGGCTGAAACGTGCTCTGGGGAACATTCACGTGGGCATCCATGGACCCAGTGACGCTCGTGCAGGGCATCATAAAGGCCAACACCCATCGTACACTCTTTCATGGCGAGCATGTTTTCCAACTGCAGTGGCAGTTTTGAAGAAGATAATGCGACATGTTACACGGCCAGGATTTGATGGAGTGGTTGGAGTAACACAGTGGCGAGTTTCAATTGATGCACCGAGCGAGATGGTGCGGTGGTAACACAATGAACTCGCAGTCGGGAGGACGGCAGTTAAAATCCACCTCGGCCATCCAGCATTACGTTTTCTATGCTTTTCCTAAATCAATCCAGGCAACTGCCGGGATGGTTCCTTTGAAAGGACACAGCCGATTTCCTTCCCCACCCTTACCCAACAATCAGAGCGTAAGCTCTGTCTGTAATGACCATGCTGTCGACGCGACGTTAAACCCTAACTTCCTTCCTGCCTTCAGTTGACGTGCTGGTCGTTTGACTCGCCAGATTTGAACCCGATTGAACACACTTGAACGTGATTGAACGTGGCGTCATCGCCCACCCCCTTTCCACAATTTACGGGAATTCATGACTTGTGTGTCAAATGTTCAAATGTTTATATAGCTTATGGGACTTAACTACGGGGTCATCAGTCCCTAAACTTACAAACTACTTAGGAACTAACTAATACTAAGGAAGCACAAATATCGATGCACGTGGGGGGATTCGAACCCCCGACCGTAGTGGCGGTGCAGACCGTGACTGGAGCGCCTCAGTCCCCTCGGCGACCGCGGCCGGCCTCATTGCTTCCATGCCAAGAAATGTCGCCGCTGTCACCCATGGAAAGGTGGAAATACCGGCCGTTAGGAGGGAGGTCATAATGCCTGGCCGACCATTGTATATAGAGCTCGTATATCTGGCACAGAAGGCCAGGAGCCGGCGACCTTCGCCTGCGGTCTTGCCCTCCAGTCCGCCGTCCAGCGAACAAGTCGCCCTCTCTGTGGACCAAACCGTACCAGCTCAGTGTGCCTGCAATAGCTCATCGGTCTCCGTAATTGTAACTACAACGTTTGTTTACTCGTTCTGGGCACGGACTTAGTGTGCGAGTGTGTTGTATAGTGGCTCGGCAGAACTTTATCTTCTTCTCTACCATTTATATCATCCAGCAAGGGACTTTACTTTCTTTAATTTCTTAACGTGCAAGTTTGTAGTTTATTAAAGTACTCAAATATACTCTCTTTCCTCAATCAATGTTCCACAGAAGTATTTAATTTTTGAGAATGTTGAACAGATGGGGCATAACAGCTTTTAGATAATTGCAGAACGACATGTTGACCATAGGTGTTTATTTTTTCCTCAGTGCTACCGGTTTCGGTCATTTACCATTATCAAACGTTAGCAGAGATTAGCTAATAGCCTAACATGTCGAAATACAAAAATACAAAATTATAACATAAGAATTTGCTGTCATTGTTCTAGTCATTGATAGTATCACAGTGGCTGACTGGACTGTAACAGTCAGCCACTGTGATACTATCAATGACTAGAACAATGACAGCAAATTCTTATGTTATAATTTTGAATTCTTGTATAACGACATGTTAAGCTATTAGCTAATCTCTGCTAACGCTTGATAATGGTAAATGACCGAAACCGGTAGCACTGAGGAAAAAATAAACACCTATGGTCAACATGTCGTTCTGCAATTATTTAATTTTTGTTGTATGAATCGATTCGTGTGTGAAGACACTTCGAGAAAACTTGATGTTTCTTGTAGTCACTATTCTGATAGAAATATTGTTTCATTTGTCTTGTTACTGTTTGAAGTATATATTCCGAACTGTACGTGTTCACACCATTCGGTCAATAAACAGTTTTGCTGTCTGTCCGTGTATCAGTTTGTCGATATATTTCAAAACTAGAGGACATAGCAATTGATACAAGCATGAAACTGATTTATGAATACTGACAGGAAACTAAAACAATATTAAAAACAAACTTAAGTCTTTTTGTACTGTAACGTTTTACGTTCAATAGAGGAAGGTGTATTTTCTTTAAACGTTCAAATGCTTGTAAACCTAAGGGACTAAACTGCTGAGGTCATCTGTCTCTAGACTTAGAAACTACTTGTACTACATTACGCTAAGGACAACACACACATCCATGCCCAAAGAGAGGACAGTAACCTCCGGCGGGAGTGGTTGCGAAATCCGTGACGTCGCACCCAAGACCGCACGGCTATTCAGACGCGAGGTATGCTTTTATTTTTCTTGGTTTCATTTACAGAAATTATATCGAAATTAATGACAGTACACTGTTAAGCTGCTCATACAAGTGTTCATTATTATACCATGTATACGCCGACGAAATGTATTTTAATACGTTGTTTGTAGTGGCCATTTGAGCAGCAGCTGATAATATGTATTATCACTGTACTGTTTCTAAAGGAAACGCGTTTTGCTACTGCAAATGAAGGGTTTTTATTTTTATAATTCACCCATACGCGTTTCGCCTTTGTCACAAGGCATCATCAGTGGGTGTCATGAAATGTTTACATGTTTTTGTTTACACATAAAGGTTAGGTTCTCTTGAGATTTTCTGAGTCATAACGAGGTATGGAGAACAAGAACCAAGTAACGGGTAAATAACCAACTAATTTACACACCTGAGACCTAGCCTTCACCCACATTTCAGTGCGTTATGCAACGGTGTACAAAGGAACCTATTCGCACCGGATCGACAATGGAAGTCTGGTGTTAAGTAACTTACTGGCTTACTGATAGCTATGTAACGATTACGTCGGTACTTCACTTACTGACATATTGACGTTTCGCCTCACTTGTAATGAGGACCGATTGACATTTATTCATACGGCACAAAGTCGCCTACTAAGAACTGCAATTCGCATTTTATGATGCACATAAGCAAAGGAGCCCAGTGATGTAATGTTCGATTTGTTTCTGGGAACTCGGAAGCATGATTCAGCCATCCGCTTTAGTTCTCAGGGACTAGCTTCAGCAGCTCCACATTAATTATGTCTTAGTTTAAATGAATTGTGTACCACTCCTTTAGTTATAAGACATTCACGTTCCTCACACATACGATCTCGCTATTAACTGACCAATCTATATAAATAAAAGTCAACTGTCGCATGTATGAAACATAATCTCTTGAAGTAAGCTCTAGCGATTTGGAAATTCACTGCCCGGAAAACAGTAAATTCCGAAGATGGAGAAAGAGCTTTCTTCTATTGGAGTTTTGTATGAACTCAAGTCAGAATTCACGATTCGATCCATGGATATGCATAATAATTTTTTGTTTCTCATTATGATGCTGGAGAAGTTTTTAGGAAAAAAATATTGGGGACAGTTACAAATGAGTCGGAAAATTCGAAGAAATTACAAAAATCGTGTTTCGAATGCTCTCTCGATCAGAACTGACTATAGGAATGACAACTGACAGATAACCATGATATTTGGCAGCTATATGTATTTTTATGTGGAAGGTTTCTATAGTTTACAAAATACCGTATGGTGCATAGGAGAGGCTAACTCGCAATAGACTCGGCACCGTGTGACATATCGCTATAGAAGTAGAGAGATATTCGTAATTTCTGGTAGATAGTGGGAAGAATAGATGGAAGGAGAGACGAAGAAATTCACAGGGAAAGAGTAGGGAGGTGATGGGCGAAGAGAAAAGGTGCGCTAAGAGAGCGGGGGAGAGGGGATGAAAGGGAAGGAGGTGATGGACAGATAAGAGGAAGGGATGAAAACGGAGAGGGGGAGTAGGATATGGACAGATAAGTGAGCTTCTTGATGCAGTCGCATCGTTCAAATATCTAGGCGTAACAATGCAGAATGGAACGAACATGTAAGGACAGTTATGAGTAAGGCGGACAGCCGGCTTCGGTTTATTGGGTGAATTTTTGGATGATGTATTTCATCTGTAAAGGACACCGCGTATAAAACGCTTGTACGACCACGTCTCGACTATTGCTCAAGTGTTCGGGACTCGCAGCAGATCAGTTTGAAGGAAGACAGAAGCGGTTCAGAGGCGAGCAGCTAGATTCGTTACTGGTAGGTTAGACTAATGGGCGAGTGTCACGGAAATGCTCTGGGAACTCGAATGGGGATCACTGGAGGAAAGACGACGTTCTTTTCGAGAAATTCTGATGAGGAAATTTAGAGAGCCGGAATTTGAAGCTGAGTGTAGAACGATCTTCTTGCCGCCTACTTACGTTTCGCGCAATGATCACCAAGACAAGATAAAAGAAATTAGGGCTCGTACGGAGGCATATAGCTATTCTTTTCTTCCTCGTTCTATTTGGGAGTGGAATAGGAACGGAAATGTCTAGTATTGGTACAGTGTACCCTCCGCCACGCACCTTACGGTGGAGTGCGGAGTATGTATGTACATGTAGAAGTGGAAGAGATGAAAACTGAGAGGGGGAGTAGGATGTGGCAGAGAGAGGGCAGGAGGAAACAGAACGTGGGGGGGGGGGGGGGGGGGGGAGGAGCAGAGGTGAACAGAGAGAAGACGGAGAGAGAGAGAGAGAGAGAGAGAGAGAGACAAGACAGACAGAGATAGGAAGAGGAGGAAGGTCTGACTCATGGAAGATTAGAATACATTTATACGGCACGAAATATTATTGTCAATTATACGTACAATCGATTGTCTCAGGCGGATGAAAGATGAGGGCGACTAAAAAAAGACTGAAAGAAATAAATACACACACGTAAAGACAAAAATATATCGTTCAGCTCCAACAACATATTTATTTCCAATGTTCAAATGTTTGGAAAACTATGGAACTTCTTTGGTTATTAATCCCTAGGTTTACAGACTACTTAAACTGAGTTAAACTAGCCTAAGAACAACACACACACCAATACCCGAGGGAGGACTCGAACCTCCGACGGCGAGCAAACACGCGCTCCGCAGCAAGGCGCCTTAGACCGCACGGACATCCCACCGCGGCTACGATTTATGTCATTTCAATAATTTCATGATCGTACTGAATTTTTTTCTTTTATTTTATACAAATTCTGGGATAGATATGGTTAGATGAATCCTATCTCAACGAATTGACAACACACAGCAGGAACCACTGGATAGACCAACTTCTTCTTTTTCTTCTGCCTTTCTCCCCCTTGTGCACGGTTGGCGTGGTTAATCGGATTTGGCGTGGTTAGTTTAATATAAAACGAATAAACAAAAATAGGTTCACTTTTGTATATTTTATACATTGTTCAGTATGTCAAGAGCTATATCGCTTCAAATGTTCGTTAAGCTTAAGGGACTTAACTGGGGGTCATCAGTCCCTAAACTTACAAATTACTTATGAACCAACTTATATTAAAGAGCCGGCCGCGGTGGCCGAGGAGACTGAGGCGCTTCAGTCACGGTCTGCACGGCGGGGGGTTCGAATCCCCCCTCGGGCATGGATATTTGTGCCGTTCTTAGTTGTAGGTAGCTTGAGCTTAACAAACATTTGAACATTTTATACTAAAGACGACACAAACATCCATGCCCGTGGGGGGATTCGAACCCCCGACAGTAGCGGCCGTGCAGACTGTCACTGGCGAGCTGTAGATCGCTCGGCCACTGCGGTCGGCGCTATATCACTGTTTTTGGAAAGTCGTCCCATAGCTACTTATGGCTTTCGAAGCGGCTAAGCTACTCAACCATCGTTTTACGTGACGATAAGGTTTTCAGTTCGTCTGCATACACATAAACAAAAACTGACATGGAATTAGAGATCTCAAAATGTTTTATATAACTGAATCAGAAAATGAAATAAATATCTGTCAATGTAGGATTCGAACCACCGAGGCCAGAAGTCGATTTTCTCGAGAATTTTTGAGAGTTGCGTCAATGGCTTTGGCTGATTGTTATTTAAGTTTTGAACTTCACGTACCACGAATATAAAGAAATTCTAAAATCCGATACCCATGTGGTCTCCGTGTTAAACCTGGCACTAAACGAGACTAAACGAGAGGGTAACTGGAGATATAAGACATGTCATTGTGTAAATATACTTAATCATTTCTTGCAAAGCGAGCTTTTAGTTTTCCTCATTAGAAAACTGCACCCTTACGAAGATGAGGCGGGTTGCTAGCTAACTTTAAAAAATTATATTTCTGGCGCTGACGGGCTAAACACTCGTAGACTGTGTTCTGTTCATAGACATAAGGCTTGGTAATGGTATGTTTTGGCGTAGGTTTCGTTAGGAAAGCTGAGCAGTGAGGTGCACGTGGTGACGGCAGAGGAGAGATCTTCCGGATGGCTGCGAGGTCACGCATGGAAGGCCACGGAGTCACAGGCGGGATCTGCTTTCACTCGTGCGCGCTCCATTGAGCTGGGCGCAGTGGCACACATTCCCGAGCTGGTCCCTCAATGTCACGCGGCTAATAGTGCGCCATACCATCACACTGAACATCATCGAAGGCACCTTAAAAAGGCTTCGGCCTTGTAACCAGGCGTAACCGAGTTGCATCATGTCTGGATAGGAATTCAAATTTCCCTACCGAGACGAAAAAGCCTTGAGTGTGGAACAAATTAGCTGTAATCGCCGTCTCACTGAATTTCAATCGAGTCCTTGGCTGCAGTCCAGGCTCTCGATATAAACAAATGTAACGGTATGTGATCACACAGAAAAAAGCTGCTTTAATGAATACAACATAATTGCAAAATAATCATTGGAAGCAATTACTTCCAGCAAATACCTGGCAGTGTGCGTAAGGAACGAGTTGAACGAACATGTAAGGACAGTTGTGAGTAAGGCGGACAGCCGACTTCGGTTTATTGGGAGAATTTTGGGAAGATGTACTTCACCTGTAAAGGAGACCGCGTATAAAACGCTTGTGCGACCACGTCTTGAGTATTCCTCAAGTGTTTGGGACCCGCAGCAGATCAGTTTAAAGGAAGACATAGAAGCAGTTCAGAGGCGAGCAGCTAGGTTTGTTACTGGTAGGTTCGACCAATGCGCGAGTGTCACGGAAATGCTCCAGCAACTCAATTGGGGATCGCTGGAGGAAAGACGAGGTTCTTTTCGTGAAATTCTGTTGAGGAAATTTAGAGGGCCGGAATTTGTAGCTGAGTGTAGTACGATCTTGCTGCCACCCACTTACATTTCGCGTAGTGATCACAAAGACAAGATAAGAGAAATTAGGGCTCGTACGGAGGCATATAGGCATTCCTTTTTTTTCCTCGTTCCATTTGGGAGTGGAATAGGGAAGGAAATGGCTAGTAGTGGTACAGTGTACCCTCCGCCACGCACTTTACGGTGAATTGCGGAGTATGTATGTAGATGTAGAAGTGGAACGAGCACCTAGATTTAATCGTGGAAAAAGCAGATACCAGACTGAGATTCAAGTGAAGAATCCTCAGGAAGCGTAGTCCACATTTGGTAAAGGTACCTCGAACTCTTAAATTTCGTGCTAGTTCAAACATCAACAAAGGCTTCAGTTTAACCGTCTACCGCGTCTCTCAACAAGCATACGGAAGAGAAATTACGCAAGGTTGTTACGCGGCTAGTGTTTGAAAAAGTCAGTTAACCGCAGGAATGTCGATTGTTAATTTCAAGTAAAGCTGCAGCCGGCAGGGTCCTGTGGACACTGCTCCGTAATGATCACCGTTGCTAGCATTTAGTGGTCTGGAAAACGAAGCATGACTCACATTTGAGGCGTGAGTTGCATAATTCAGAAACATGTTTAGGTGTGCTTCCCAGGACAGGTTGTGCTAGACGTTGTGAACAGATCGATGCCCACAAATTAATTTCGTATATTGCTAGATTCACATTGTGTAAGACACCTCCAGTAAACTTTCATTATGTAATACACATTTTTCGATCATATATTAATGTAAATGGTTTATTGATGATTTTCTGATTATGTAAAGTAGCACCTTCACCCGTCATAATATATTTAACTGTAATTAAAATAAATACGCCATCAGTTGAAAAGATTCATTTTGTAATTACCAGTTTGGTTTAAATCTGTACGAAAATTAATAGCGTCATTCTCTCGACCATTAGTCAAGAAGTCTGTCAGCATGTTATCATCCAAATGCATTATGTAATTAGTTAGTTAATTAATCATTACCTGTCGATATTTTACTATGAATTAGCAGATGTAATGTGTTACGTGAAATCTCTAAAAAATTATTCGTAGAAAATTATACCCCGTAATTAACGGGAAAATAATTATATTATAACATATTATTGACTACATTAATTCATGTAACATCGAAACTCGAAGGTAATATAGTAAACAGGGGCACGGTGATCATAGTAGTTTGGTCTCTTTGAATCACCAACCAAACCACACCAAATTCTGTAAACCATGTTCAGTGTAAACAATTATGTTACTCAATTTGTAATAACCAGTTCTTTTTGGAATGATAAATATAGTATTTCTGAGAGTTCATGGAAAGAAGATGGATTGTTTAAAAGATTTATAAAAAAAAATTGCCATGATAGTTGAGTTTGGTCTGTTAAGTTGTTTTTGTGTCATAAAAGATCTGAGACGGTCAATATTTTTGTCATGTTAGGTGTAGTCTGTGAATGGAATACGTTGTCACCTATTGCCAAATGTTCAAATGATTGTAAAGCTTATGGGACTTAACTACGGGGTCATCAGTCCCTAAACTTACAAACTACTTATGAACTACTTACGAACTAGGACGGCACAAATATCCATGCCCGGGGGGGGGGGGATTCGAACCCCCGAGCGTAGTGGCCGTGCAGACCGTGACTGAAGCGCCTCAGTCCTCTCGGCCACCGCGGCTGGCTCACCTATTGCCATTTAACATCAACAGATACGTACATTGAAACCAAGATTTTGCATCGAGCGAGGTGGTGTAGTGGTAATACACTGGACTCAAATTCGGGAGGAAGCTGATTAAAATCCATCTCGAACCATCCAGAAATAGTTTTCCATGTTTTTCCTAAATCACTCCAGGCAAGTGCCGGGATGGTTCCTTTGAAAGGACACGGCCGCTTTCCTTTCCCATCCTTGCCGAAAAGTCTGAGTGTGAGATCCATCTCTAATAACCACGCTGTGGACGGGATGTTAAACCTGATATGCAGTTTTTGTGAGGCACTGTGTGTCCAGACTTCGTACAGATGGATGATAATGCTCGACGTCAAAGTGCACGGGTGGTTGGTGTTTTATTGGAAGCGGAAGATATTGCACTCATGGTGTGTCCTGCTCGCTTTCTCGATTTGAATTCCATAGAGCAGTGTTTTACAGCCTGTGGGTCGCGACCCTTGGGGGTTGCAAAGTCTTGCTTGGGGTTTGCGGTCGCAGGAGGATGCAGTAACAGCATGTTCAATTGGAAATATCCGTTTTGTGACGTTCAGCTACTGTGGCAGATGTGACACACGGAAGTGACCAGGGATTCGTAAAAGTCACTTAACTAACAACTCATACGTTGTTGTGATACGCCTCGCTGCGGAGCGCGCGGTTGCTCGCCGTCGGAGGTTAGAGTCTTTCCTGGGGTATGGGTGTGTGTGTTGTCCTTATGGGACGTAACTGCTTGGTTATTAGTCCCTAGCTTACAAACTACTTAAACTAAGTTATACAATCCTAAGGACAACACATACACCTATGCCCGAGGGAGGACTCGAACCCCAGACGGCGAACAGCCGCACGCACCTCAGCACGGCGCCTCAGTGTGCACAACTATTCCGCCGTGTCTGGGACCTTAATCAGACATCAAAAGTATCACAGGTATGAGATGCACCTGTGGCACTTTTGATTTCTGATTATGGGCCGACTGAAACGCGAAACAATGAAGCTATTTTTCCACCTCATGATGATTTGTTAATTAAGCGACGTAACAACGTTTGTGCGGTACTGGTCGCAATCTTTTTGTATGGGTGTCAGATGTTTAAATATTGTTATGTCAAAATAAATAAATAAATAAAAAACCACTAACTTAATAATTTTAATCAATACATAACAATACCTTTTTACTACTGGATCATATTAGTTTTGCAGCTGGTAAAGGGTTTTCAATGCAGAATTATTCTTAATCAACTGACAATACCATTTCATTACTGGATCATAGTAGTTTGCTGTTGGTTAAGGGTTTTCACTATCCTTTCGAAGAAATCCAAAAGTTAATGAGCATCCTTGAAATATTGAGAAGTGATGCATCATCTCGTGACGGTCTCATACATGCACATGACAACACGTAGCTACACATTAGACATTGAGATTTATTATTCGTGACAGCAAAACCATACATCAAATACTTGAAGTCATGAAGTCTTTTTTTGAGTTTTGATTCGTTTCCACTACTGAAACTTTCACCAGACATGAATGGTTTCGCAAATAGTAGATACATCTATGAAAGAACATTAAATACCTAGCCGTTGGAATCATTGCCATAGCTTTATTGCAGGCCAAGGAGGGTTGCCGGACATTGTTACTCGGAAACGAGTTCGCGGGTTTAAAAAGGTTGAATGTATGAGGGAGACGGATTGCACGAAGTGAGCATCCAAATACCACTTACCAAAACTTAGGCGTTATTGTCTCCACATGAGAAGGATGACATAAATCACAGCACGCTTCGTCGTTGTTAGGTCTCTATTTCAGTCATAGCTGTTTACACCATATACTGAGAACATTAACCAGTCGTCGTAATGTTTGTAAAAACCCGTTAAGGTGGAATAAACGTCGCAAACATTTTTGTTTATAGTTCAAAATGTTCAAATATTTGTTAAGCTTAAGGGACTTAACTGCGGGGTCATCAGTCCCTAAACTTACAAACTACTTACGTACTACTTTATACTAAAGACGGCACAAATATCCATTCCCGAGGGGGGATTCGAACCCCCGACGGGAAACGGCCTCGCGCATCGCAGCATAGCGTCTGAATGCGCTTGGCCGCTCCGCCGCCGCTGTTTATAGTTACGCATGTTGCAGTTTTTCCGTTCTGTATTCTTGACATTGTTTCTGCTTTAATATCATCTATTAAACTATTTTGTGGCAAAAAAAGCACAGCCCTGTAAAATTTCAGTTTGTTACTTAAATTTTGAACTGCAGTCTAGTTTCATAGAACGCTACAATTCGGACTCCACTAGCAATGCTGGGTTTCAAATTGCACCAATGAAGCGTGAAAGTGGACGAAGCAATATGCATGACATGTAATATTTTAAGCGATATCCAGAACAGAACAAATATTCGGAGGCTTTACTTTTCAGCACGTCGTCTCAGGCTTGCTAGATAAGTGCGTCCTCGAGTAAGAAGAGCTGTAAGAGGGAAGAGTATGCTAACATGAAATTTTATGCATCATTAGCAAAACTAAGCAGCCTAAAACATTGATCAAGACGTAAATTAATACCTCAATGATAAGGGTCGTGAAACTGTAGACTGTGACTTAATTTTGATATATAGTCAGTATTTTTTCCGAATGTTGATTGCGAAAACTAAGCAATGGTGTTTCTTTACTTTAAGAGTGGCACTAGAACAATTAGAAGTGTTCCACTTTGCTACTATTGAAGCCATTCAGGAAGATCTAAGGAGAAATGTATAGAATTTAGAGCTTTTTAGACGTTAAAGTCATCAAGGAGAGAGTACAGTCCTGGACTAGGTGGAGGTTTGGGAAGAAATCATTAGAACATTTGTTGCAGACCACCTAATACTCAGTGTAATTCACAGAATAAAGAGGAAACTAAAGTTATGTTTGCCAAAAGTGGATGGGAACATCGTTCATAGAGAATGTAAGTGCAGTGTCATAAGCACCTCGTTTCTGGGGTTCATTAGAGATGAAGTATCGTTAAGCAAGACGACGACGGAAACTGGCCACAATATTGAAAAACTTGTAGAACCAAAAGAAATATTGCCCAGTGATGAGGTAAGCTTAAATCGGCCATTTTGGAACATTGGTCATTAAGTGAAGATGTCCAGTAGGTGGCAAAATGAAAATGACCACTAGAAAGTGTAGAACTAAATTTCGACTGTGGTGCGGTAGCATTCCCACGTGACAGTCCGAGTCATAACTAGAAAAAACTGATTACTCTCATGATTACGATTAATTCACGTGATTGGGTACCAGTATGGCATTCTAAGGAGCGGTTCCTCGTCGGAGGTTAGAGTCCTCCCTCGGGCAAGCTTGTGTGTGTTGTCTTTAGCACAATTTAAAGTAGTTCGTAAGTCTATACAACCATTTTAACATTATGATTTATTGTGTACAAGGTTCTCAGCTTGCGTAAAGAAGGGTGTTTATTATATAAAAACCATTTATAATGTGCTTGTACTATAGCTAATGCTCTCTGAAGGCGAGGAGATAGTAATTTAGCGCTGCGTGTGTCGAACAGCATAAAACCTCTCTTGGGTGTTATTAAAGGTCACTTACAATCTACAAATTATCCTCTGAGTTAAATCATGACCTTGCCGAGGAAGTGATATAAAGAAAAATATCCATAATTCCAAGCGCAGATGACTTTTTTTCCACTTGATGCGTGTACATGTAATTTATAAGCTGCTGGTACGAATTTTTCTTGAGATTAGTGACCTGGAGCCATGTCTGAACTCCCTTGGCGAATAAAAATGTGGCTCGACTCATTCGACAATATGTCCGTTCTTGGTCAAACCTCGAAATAAACTTCACTGAAACGATAAGGCTGCGCGTACTCTGTCATTGCGTATTTGAATTTAACTTATTGCTAGTACATGTATTACATACGAATTAAGACTAGGCACTCTCCAACTTTCTAGTGGTGGAAGTCTTTATTTTTATCAGTGAGATTGTTAATTTACCCTTATCTGCAAATAATTTTTACTAAACACGATGAAATTTCCATGAATGTAGACTGCTGCCTCATACTGCGGCTTCATTAATTGATTTGCAACTTTTGTATGTTAAAATACGTGTTTAGTGCTCGTAATTAACATTCTAGAACATAATTCGAAATTGTACATTTCGATGGTGCTTTCAAGCGTTAACTGTAAACACGCCATTCATTAAATTAAATAAAAAGTTATAAATAAATAAAATAAATAAATAGATTAAAAATTATAAATTTCTTAATCCAACTAGTATTTCCAAATCATAAGCGATTAATATCTTCGGCACTATTCCGTCTACAAAGGGGCATTTAGATGCACTTTCTAGAATCGTGTTTATCTCTCATTTTGTGTTTCGGCCTAACTTGTAACTATAACGGATTGGATGTTTAAGTACTTTGTAGCCGTGAAAAGAAATTTCGGCACCCGAGACCGCGCCACGGCCGTTCCTGAAGTCTCCAGTTTCTTGCACCGGACAGACACGCGGGTTTTCCCGTCTTGCAGGCCACCTACTTCCTCCTGCTAGTCGCCTCACGTAGTGACGTCACGTTTCCGCCAGCTGCAAAGTACAGAAATTCGTTTGCTTGGGGCAGGAGACGGTACTGCTGCCTTTTCGTGAGTGATGCTCATAGTGTAGAAACATTTCATTAGTGAGCGGAACAAATTTTATGTTGTCAAAAAAAAACGTCGGCTCCCTGGTTATGTAATCTCGGGACGGCATAGATTGTCTGTAATGTTCCCTCTAAAATTGAAGCTTACTACATCGCTAATACAGACACATTGCTTTCGAAGGTGCTGTGGATTGGTAGACCCGTCTTGAATACACCACAAAAATTCGTATTTGATGTTTGGAATAAATCGAGTTCATAGCTCTGAGGAGGTAAATGAAAGGGCTCTTCATTTTACTGCAAGTGTCTCTGCTCTGATGCTATAAAATTATTGCTTTCTGCTACAACCGTATTTATTTTTAGGTTTGCCATATTTTCGAGTCTGTTCTAATGTCTTTTGTGATGAGGTTGTAAAACGGCCATTGTTAGTGTTTCGAATTTGCCGTGCACAAACGACGATACTCACAAACAGAAAGAGAGGGGGGCAACACTGGGCGAAAGAAATTAGTTTTGTTTACTTTAACTGATAACACAATTGTCCCTTCTGAAATTTATTATAATCCTTTCAGTGTAATTGGATTTTTAGCGTCATATTGCGTATTTGTTATTCATCTGAACTGCACATTAAATACAGCATTCTAACTTTGTAAAATTTAAAAGCATTTCTGAGTATCATATTAATTGAAGCTTAAGGCATCTCAATGCAATATTCTTTAAAAATAATAAATGTTCAAATGTTTGTATAGTCTATGGGACTTAACTACGAGGTCATCAGTCCCTAAACTTACAAACTACTTATGAACTACTTACGAACTAGGACAGCACAAATTTCCATGCCCGAGGGGGGATTCGAACCCCCGACCGTAGTGGCCGTGCAGACCGTGACTGGAGCGCCTTAGTCCCCTCGGCCACAGCGGCCGGCTAAAAATAATAAAACTGACTTTGTAAACTAAATAATATCTGGCACTGTGACTGTTCTTCCTCTCCCTCTATCTCTTTGTTCCCGCACATACAGGGTCGGCTTGGTTAAATACGGGTTTGGCGTGTTAATATTTACGGGGTGGCCGGATGCCCTGCCTGTCGCCAACCCATGCCCCCCCCCCCCCCCAAGAGGAATGTGTACCCCAAATGTCTACTTATAGTGTTCTATGTGTGAAAGTGTAAAGTGTTACGAAATGTTTGTGAATCGTGTATCTGAGGCGCGACTTTGGTACCAGCCCGGTATTCACCTAGGGATATGGAAAACCGCCTAAAAACCACATCCAGGCTGGCGGGCACTCCGACCCCTTCGTTAATCCGCCGGGGCAGGTACACCTCCCCGTCTCGGAATGAGGTGAGCTAGACCACACGGCTAACCGAGCAGGTGGTACTGTGACTGTTAATATGAATTGTAATGAAGTCGACAAACACGTTACTTTTCAAATTCTTTTAAGCCAATCCTCTTGTTTCTCTTTTTGCTGTGCGAAGATACGTTTTGCGTTTATCGAATGTTGATTATCAGCCAAGGAAACCATTAATGTAGTTTGTATTTACAAAGAGCATACTTTTCTCTTTTCGGAAATTGTCTCTTGTCCGACAATAATGACTGAAATGCTAATGATAGTTGATGTAACAAATTTGTAGCGTGCGTTCAGAACCAGCGGTATTTAAGCGATGTTAGTGTTACTTCCTGGCGCCAATATGGTAAGCATGCATGTTTCTGGGAGTGACTACGTCCAATTACTCACCCCAGTTTCTACTTTTTTCTCTTTTCTGCTTCTGTAATTACAGGACTATAACGACACGTAACTACAGCCGGTTATTCCAGTTATTTTGCGCAGCTAAATCGTAATTGCAGCTGTATCCCCTAGAGAGATGTCACTCACTGAGTGGTAAGCGGTTATATCATTAGTGATGTTTCTTCTGTACGCCTGAAAGCGACTAAAAACGTTTTTCCGTAAATCAGTCAATGTGTTAGTGTGTGGTCTCCTTAATGTCTGAACACGATTGGCCAGTAATATAAACTGAAAAGTAGCTCCCAACAACTGGCAGTCATACTGAAGAATGGCACTAAGACGAAGAGGGCGTAGTTCTATTTCCTATTTTGAATTTCAACCATGCAATTTTGAAGAGCCATACATTGCACATATTTATCATTATAAACAAGCGTATACAATCACTTATTGTACTGTCTCTGCATTTAATGAGATCAGACATACGGCAATGAAAAATTTAAAAGCGAATTAAATGGTTTCGACGGAAATCGACTTAGGACAGGTGACCTAGGAGGCAATGACGTTACCCGAGACTGCAGATAGTAGCAAATTAGATAGTCTTAATCAGATATTGTCTAACAAGATTATTACGGATTTTCATTAATTACGGCGAAGTGTACATATTCGTGTATACATATATGTAGTTCGTTGTTTGGATAAATTCATTCTCCTTTTTTGGCCCTCATTACATTAGTAACACTGTGCGTGTCTGTCTGTGACGTGTTCCCACTTTTTAGGTCTCACCCTTCAGCCTATCGGCGCCAAATTTTACGACGAGCACCTCCCACTTGCGTCATAATCGAACACAGCTACAAGGAGACACTATGCCATATCTTTGCTGTTATTCCTAGGATCGCAATATTTTTCAAGTAAAAGTTGTTCAGAATTGAACATATAGTAACTTTTGTTTGAAATTCTTTTCGGTATTTTCACTCAGACAGTACGCACCTACAAATATATAATTATTCACATGGATCTACCGTAATATTCTTTTTCGGTAAATCATTTAATAGAGATTTGAAGAATGGTTTCAAGTTGATATTTCATCATCGGGTGAAATACCACAGGAAAATAAATAAAAATTTATAAAACGAATTAAGAGTTCGAGAGTCAAAAGAAAATTATGAATATAAATATAACAAAAACAATTGAAAGATGATAAATAAATTACGCGAAATATCGGAAATAAATATTGAAGAAAGTATGAGAAGTAAAATAATAATAATAATCTGAACGACTGTTGCTGTTTTGGTCTTCAGTCCGGAGACTGGTTTGCTGCAGCTCTCCACCCTACTCTATCCTGAGCAGCCTCTTCATCTCGTCATAAAATCGGCAACACACATCCATCTGAATCTGCTTACTGTATTCGTCTTTCCCTCTCTCTGCGATTTTTACGGACACACTTCCCTCCAATGCTAAATTTACGATTCCGTGATGTCTCAGAATGTGTCGTACTAACAGATCCCTTCTCTTAGTCAAAGTATGCAATAAAACTTCTTTTCTCCCCAGTTCTGCTCAGAATCTCATTATTTACGTGATGTACCCATCTAAACCACAGCATTCGTCTGTAGCACCCATTTCTAAAACTTCTATTATCTTTTTGTCAGAAGTCCTTATCATCCACGTTTCAATCCCATACAATGCTACACTCCAGACAAATGCCTTCAGAAAGGACTTCTTAACATTTAAATTAATTTTGAATGTCAACAAATTTCGCTTCTTCATAAATGCTTTTCATCCCATAGCCATTCTGTATTTTATATCTTCTTAATTTTGGCCATCAGAAGTTATTTTGCTACCCAAATAACAAAACTCATCTACTACTTTTACTGTCTCATTACTTAATCTAATTCCTTCAGCATCGCCTGATTTTCTTAGACTATATTTCATTATCTTTGTTTTGCTCTTGTTAATATTTATTTTATACGCTCCTTTCAAGACACTGTTCATTTCATTCAGTTGCCCTTGCAGGTCCTTTACTGCCCCTGACAGAATCACGATGTAATCGGCAAACTGCAAAGTTTTTATTTCTTCTCTCTTATCCGTTAACTCCTTTCCAAGTTTATCCTTGCATACTTTCACAGATTGCTCAATGTACAGATTGAATAATATTGGTGAAAGGCTACATCCCTTGTTACTCCCTTCCTAATCACTGCATCCCTTTCCTGCTCTTCGACTCGTATAATTGTTGTCTGGTTTTTGTACAAGTTGTATATAACTTGTCGTTACCTATATCTTACCCTTGCTACCTTCATAATTCGAAAGAGTGTATTCCAGTCATCATTATCAAAAGTTTTGTCTAAATCTACAGAAGCTAAACGTGTGGGTGTAGCTTTCCTTAACCTATCTACTAGTATAAGTTGTAATGTGTGTATCGCATCGTGTGTTATTAAATTTCTAAATCCAAGTTGGTCTTCTCCAAGATCGGACTCTATCAGTTTTCCATTCGTCTGTAAATAACGCAAGTTAGTATTTGCAACTATGACTTATTAAACTGATAGCTAAGAAAAATGTATAATTAAATACAAGAATAAAGAAGATAAAAGAGGAAGTCACTGCACTAAACGATAAAAAAATGTTAACAATAAGACAGCGTGTGTAGGAGGGTCCTCTTTATAATTAAACATAAAATTTAACATTTTTAGTTCCTTTGGTCCTGTTTTTCCCACAGTTGCTATATTATATTATTGTAGTGTAAGTATTTCGGTTATCCGTCTATGCAACTGATTTAATAAAATATTTTATTGCCATATGCATTTCGCCTTTATTTCGAAGGCATCATCAGTGGCAATATTTCGTGGATATTGCTTTACATCTAGTGTTCATTGGTAGCTTACGGCTGTTCTGCTTCACTTATGTTCATTTTGCTATGTTTGTTGTTCCAGCACTTGACAGCTAGCACCACCAGGCACATGCCATTTTTGTTTATGACAAACAAAAAAATATAAAATATTAAGCACGATTTGGAATCATTAAAAGTTATAAACATGTGTCCCTGACGCATCTGGATTAAAAGTTTGCGCTTAGTAGTAGGATAATAGGTAAATCTGAATGAATTGCCTACAATACTTCGCGTGATTGTCAATACTGTAAGATATGTACGTTAAATTGTCTGACTAATTTTGAACCCAAACTTATGTTTTTTTTATTATTTATTAATGGATACCGCATATTATTTCTTACGCAATCGATAGTATGGAAAATCACAAAAAGAATGGCGTTAGTTCTATAACAGTAAGTGAATTACATCCGAAGAAATTCGAAGCGAAGCGAAGTGCACATTGAGCGCGTCCCGAGATCGAGCGAGATTCACGGTTTAGTCTAGTGAGGAGCTCACTGTGCTATTCATTTATTTCAGACTTAAACCCCCGCTTCGCATTTTCTCCTGGTGTATTTCACTTATTGTGAATGAAACTAACGCCATTCTTTTGTGATTTTTCACACTATTGATTGCACAAGAAATAATACGGGGAATAATATTTGTTTACGTGTTAGACTCTCTCATAGTACTTACTTTCATAAGTTCCTGCCGTGGTTCAAGACTGTGAAAATCGGTTTTCAATATCTGTTGTAATTCCAGAGACATTTTCGGCGAAAAAGTCGAGTAGGACACCCTGTATATAAGACAAGCTGAAAAAACATCGTTGCCCGGGTATTTATTTATTACAGCAGTACTTCTTCTTTTCCCTTCTCCATATCTGCTAACTTTCATTGTGACTCGTGAAAAGCTGTTAAAATTACCCTCAGACGTGCATCGTATGAAATAATATGTAGACAGTGATGTTCCTATTGTATTGAAGGTAGTGTGTGAAAAATTTCATGAAGATAGGAATAAAAACATAAATTTTGTTTAAGTCGATAAGCAAAATACCCTCTGCCATGCACCATACGAAATTTTGTGTAGACAGTGACTACAAAGCTTCATTGCAATCACATGCACGGCACGTTAGCGCATAACATACGAACAAAACTGATGCGGCAGTTTTCTACGCGTCTCGGTGTTTATGACATCATATCTGCTAAACTATAAGTGGTTACAAGGAAATAATTTTGTAAAGATATTCACGGGCATAAATGGATACTGTTTGCAAAATATGTCGCGACTACATTTTGTAGCAAAGAAATAATACATTTAAACGTCATTCATAATGCAGCATTTTTTCACGCATCTCAATGTCCATCACGTCATATCAAATGAACTATGTGTTGTACAACCTTCGCGAAAGTGAAAGCAATTTGTTGACAAAGTTTGATCGCAATCGAATGAACGGCACGGCAGCGATTAAAATACGACCAAACAAATAAACAAACACTTATTTTTATATGTTAGATTTTGGTTCATATTTTTGGTAGTAATAGAATTATTCCAAATGAAGTAAGACCCCACGATAGATATGTAACGAGAGAATGCGGGAGAGACCCAGTTTAGTAATCAGCAGCATTGGTTTATCTATCTATATGTCGTTAATCTCCCTACATTACGGCTCTTACTGTTAAGGTAGGCCGCAGCGGAATAGCTGAGAGCTGTAAGGCGCCTTGCTGCGGAACGCGAGGTTGCTCCCTGTCAGAAGTTCGAGTCATCCCTCGCACACACACACACACACACACACACACACACACACACACATATATATATATATATATATATATATATATATATATATATATATATATATATAGGGTGTCCCAGCTATCTTGTCCACCCAAAACATCTCTGGAACACTAGCAGCTATTGGAAAACGACTTTCACCGGTATCAATGTACGGCTGGGGCCCATGAATGTACATATTTGGAAGCATTCTGCCGGCCGCGGTGGCCGAGGTGACTGAGGCGCTCCAGTCACGGTCAGCACGGCCACTACGGTCGGGGGTTCGAATCCCCCCCTTCGGGCATGGATATTTGTGCCGTCCTAGTTCGTAAGTACTTCATAAGTAGTTTGTCAGTTTAGGGACTGATGACCCCGTAGTTAAGTCCCATAAGCTTAACAAACATTTGAACATTTGAATTTGGAAGCATTCTAAAACGAAAACAAATGTGTTTTTTTTTTTTTTAACACAAACTTATGTTTTTTTTAAATAGACACCCTATATTTTTCAGCAATCCATAGCATGACAAATCACATAAACAATGGCGTTGATTGCATCGCAATATTCCAATTACATCCCGAGATATTACGACGCGAAGTTGACGCTTGAAATACGCGAAACGCGCGGCTAGCGCACGTCCTGAGTAGCATGGGGTTCTCGCCTGAGTCTCAGGACGTGCGCTAGCCACGCGTTTCGCGTATTTCAAGCGAAAACTTCGCGTCGCAATATATCGGGATGTAATGGGAATATTGCGATGCAATCAACGCCATTGTTTATGTGATTTGTCATGCTATGGATTGTTGAAGAAAAAACATAGGGTGTCCATTAAAAAAAACATAAGTTTGTGTTAAAAAACACATTTGCTTTCGTTCTAGAATGTTTCCAAATATGTACATTCATGGGTCCCAGCCGTACATTCATACCGGTGAAAGTCGTTTTCCAATAGCTGTTATTGTTCCAGAGATATTTTGGGTGGACAAGATAGCTGGGACACCCTATATGTGTGTGTGTGTGTGTGTGTGTGTGTGTGTGTGTGTGTGTGTGTGTGTGTGTTTATCTTTAGGTTAGTGTAAGTAGTTTATATGCCTAGGGACTGATAACTACAGTAGTCCCATAGATTTACAGTCATTTGAACATTTTGTTCAGGTGGCTTCGGAAGCTTGGACAATACACTTGCAAGCGCGTGCTCGTGAAGCAATTGCATACAGGCCTCGCAATTCGCAACCACGCCAGCGTCCGCGCGGTTTTGTGTGCCACAATGTGTGGGTCCAGAGTGCAGAGAAAATGGCGGCGTCATCCCACGCCGGCGAAAGACAGCAGGTTACGAAATGCAGAGCGCCAAGTAGACTTTCCCCCGCAGATTAGGCGAGGACACACGAGTAGGAGCGCGCTGCGCCTCTGGGTCAAGCACTGCCGGAGCGCTTCGTAATGCCCGCAAATGGCGACTGCAGCGAAAGCACCGCCGCCTGCAGCCGCGGTGACACTTCAAACACTCTGCTTCTCCTCCAGACCGTCCTCCGTAGCGCTTACTCAAGCTTTGAAACATTTATATAGGGGAAGGTCGGGTAGCCCCGGACGGTGGGTAACCGCGGACGTTTCAATTTCTAAGAAAGCAAGCACGTTACGCTGGCAAGTCTGCATTTGAAATGCGCGCCCTGTGGAGTAAAAACACATGCAAGTCAGTTGTGGCACAGGCACCGAGCGAGCTGCTCGCAACGGTGAATTTTGTTCGCGCAAAAATTTTTCGTCGTTCCTGTTTAACTTCGTTGGCGGTTTTCACCCATAAGAAGAGTTTTTGAAATTAGCATTTGATTTTGCAGAAGCTCTGAAAATCCCTCATAGATTTAATAAGGAGAAGGGTCATCTCCATATAAAAAAAAGGTTCAGAAGAGAGACAGAAAAGGAAATGCAATTAAAAGGACAAGCCGAAAAAAACAAAAAAAACGCAAATGCACTAAAGAAACGTTCATGGCAAAGACAAATATTCAGTCTCTCCGAAGAGGATCAAAGAAAAGAGACAGAATGCATCACATGTGGAGAAATCTTTGACGAAGACTGTATTCAGTGCTATAACTGCAAGGACTGGTACCATTAAAACTGATTTTATGTAGATGCTTGAGATATTTATTACAATTGTATGTTTTCAAGGCCAAGAAACAAGTGGATTACCACTACATGCTGTGTCCGGGGCTACCCTCCAAAATTTTTAGTGCCAATAAACTTATTCAAAAGTGTATTTAAGATAGTTCATAAAAAATTATTATCTATGCTTAGTTCTAAGTGATATGACTAAAGAAGTTACTGGTTTCATTTTACGATGAAAGTTAACACAGAAAAATTGTTTATTGTTGTTTTATTAGCAATTCATTTTTGTGTCCTGGGATACCCGGCCTTCCCCTACAGGATGTCCCACTCAATTGTTTCACCCCAGATATCTCTGAAACTACAAGAGATATTGAAAAAACACTTTCACGGTCATGAACGTACGGCAGGAGCTTATGAAAGTAGGTACTATGAGACACTGTAAAACGTGAAGAAATATTTTCAACACAAACTTCCTTTTTCTTAAATGGATACCCCATATTATTTCTTAAGCAATCGATAGGATGAAAAATTACAAAAAGAATGGCGTCCGATGCATCGCGATGCGTCAATTACATCCGGAGAAACTGCGTAGCGAAGTTGACATTTGAAATACATGAGGCGCGCTGATAGTGAATGTCCGAGACTCAACCGTTGAGTCTCGCTTGAGGCTCGGAAATGTGTTAGCACCGCTCCTCATGCATTTCAAACGTCAACTTCGCTTCGCAGTTTTCCGGATGTAACTACGGTCGGGGGTTCGAATCCCCCCTCGGGCATGTATTTTTGTGCCGTCCTAGTAGTCATAAGTAGTTTTTAAGTTTAGGGACTGATGACCCCGTAGTTAAGTCCCATAAGCTATACAAACATTTGAACTTTTGAAACTCGATTCTTATTACCTGCTTGTGCACTCTAAGGCCTTCTCCTCAGTTTGTGTAGTTACCCCAAAATATGATACCATGTTACATAACAGAGTGAAAGTGAGAAAGGTCTGCCTTTTTTAATATTAATTTCTATGTTTTCATCGACTCCAAAAAAGGTTGTAGTTGTGTAGTTGATATTTATTGCTACTAAGCCTCTCTTATTCTCCCCTTAAAATCATGGTCAGATATCAATCGTCTCCCTGAAAACAAATCAAATGTTGGTAGCCGTATTTGAACATGACTGAAACAACAGATACCATGCATGTAAATGCGACGTTAAGTACGTGTTGGACTCTATGAAACAGCAGCTATGGATAAGGACGTCTATCATTAACAACACTGAAGACAAATGTTGACACCAGTACACCAGTCAGATGAAATGCCGTATCTGACAGCGCAAAGTGGAGCATATATGATGTGTTAAACTCGGCCAGACAAAAGGGAACAATGATCACATATAGGAAGTGCAAACTGAAATTAATGAAATCCATTCTCGCCATCAAATTCAACAAGCAGTGTTTATTATAAAAAACCGTTCACCATCTGATGATGATATGCTAGGCATATCAAAACCGGCAATGGGAGAAATGTAATAAAACATTTTGCATAAAAGGCGACTGGTTGCTGTCAATCAAGATACCTTATTTCACACAGTCGCAGTGTTCCTCATCCATAATGGATAAAAGTTTTATTTCGCTACCTATCCAGGTAAAAGGAACAATGAACACATATAGGAAGTGCAAACTGAAATTAATGAAATCCATTCTCGCCATCAAATTCAACAAGCAGTGTTTATTATAAAAAACCGTTCACCATCTGATGATGATATGCTAGGCATATCAAAACCGGCAATGGGAGAAATGTAATAAAACATTTTGCATAAAAGGCGACTGGTTGCTGTCAATCAAGATACCTTATTTCACACAGTCGCAGTGTTCCTCATCCATAATGGATAAAAGTTTTATTTCGCTACCTATCCAGGTAAAAGGAACAATGAACACATATAGGAAGTGCAAACTGAAATTAATGAAATCCATTCTCGCCATCAAATTCAACAAGCAGTGTTTATTATAAAAAAAAACCGTTTTCCATCTGAAGATGATATGCTAGGCATATCGAAAGCGGTAATGGGAGAAATGTAATAAAACCTTTTGCATAAAAGGCGACTGGTTGCTGTCATTCAAGATACCTTATAAAAGTTTAGAGTTAGAGAGCAGTATCAACGGAGATAAATGCGTTAAGTCGTGTCGGTGAACAGTGAGACACGATGAACAAGGATGTGCTGGAAATAACGGTACGATTCTGTCACTCTAACAGCTGTTTTTAAGTGAAATCTGCGTGCATACTGAATTAGCATACAATTGACAAGAAAATGAACGACTGGGAACTGCGCAAGAAACGGACTGAATGGACAAGCATTCCAGGTTTCGTATCTCTGGCTAGGGCCAACTCTTAGGAGCATGCCACCTCCCCATCTGATGTTATTTCAAGAGAGGAGTATTATATTTCAGAATCTACAAACTACATCTTCTTACGGAAATATGCATCTTTAAATGAAGATGACTAGTTAGAAAATTGTCAGTATGTTGATTCGCTTTATCGTTGTTGCGTAGTAAAATGTTCAAATGTTTGTAAACCTGTGAAACTTAACTACTGAGGTTATCAGTCCCTAGGTTTAAAACCTATTTAAAGCAACTTAACCTAAGGACAACACACACACACACACACACACACACACACACACACACACATACACACATTTCTGAGAGAGGACTCGAACCTCTGATGGGGATGAATCGCGCGCCCCGCAGCAAGGCGCCTTAGAGCGCTTTTTTTTTTTTTTTTTTTTTTTTTTTTTTTTTTTACTGATAGATCTATGTATCGCGGTCGTTGGTTCAGTTTGTTCTTGGTTGTTCGTTGATTATTCGGCTCAGCTGTTTTATTAGAGGGCGTTCAGTCCTCTGACCGGGCGCGCTGAGCCACGGCGCCCGGCAACATATGGGTAGTGTGAGCGCTTGGCCATTCCACCGCGGCGTTGCGAAGTAACCGGTTAATACTTCGTTACTAAAATCAATTGAGAAAATCTGATGATAATTAGATGGCATCTGTGAATTTGTCAGAACTTTAACACGAAGGACTTCCCCCTGCGTCCGTTCACAACACGTCTAACTTTTTTTTTTTTTTTTCAAAATGAAGAGTGTTAGTAATCGCTCATTTCCATTAACTGGTGTAGGAAGCGCATCTGCATAATTTGTCACTTGCACAATGCTCAATTTTGTGATCACATTCATTGATCTTTCCTGCGTTGGCTACCATGCATCGCTCGTTCATTGTGACGGGATAAAAGAATTGCCGGCCGCGGTGGCCGCGGGGACTGAGGCGCTCCAGTCACGGTCTGCACGGCCACTACGGTCGGGGGTTCGAATCCCCGCTCGGGCATGGATATTTGTGCCGTCCTAGTTCGTAAGTAGTTCATAAGTAGTTTGTAAGTTTAGGGACTGATGACCCCGTAGTTAAGTCCCGTAGACTATACAAACATTTGAACATTTTAATAAAAGAATTCAGCCTTCAATCCATGCAACGGCAAAACTTTCGCTGGTTGTATAAGGTATTCTTACCAAAATCCGGTATCACCTTTTCTACTATACCTAAGAAATTTGGCAATGAAAATGCTTTCTCGTGTTGTTATGGCAGTCTCTATAAAACTACTTCACAACGAGTAATGACAGTGAAGGAAATTAAGTAACGTTAGAGGAAGTGTTGTAGTAGGTGCTTATTAGCCGAGGTAGAGAGTCGCAAAAAAGAAAGTAATGCGCATTAAGAAGGCTGTACGGAGGGAATTACCGCGGCCAGATGAGCATGGCTGCTGACCTTGGCACTGGCGGGAGGCGCGGGCGCGGGCGCACGCTCATGGCCGGCCAACATGTTCCCACCAACTCGAGCGCCCACAAGGTCTCCAGCAACACATCATGCTCACGGATACTGCGCTAGCTCCAGCAGCCTAACTCCCTTAGCATTCCACAAGATGCTTACAGGTGACGTGAAGCTCTTCTTAGTGCATATGTTCTGCATTCTACATCTATAGCGTGTTTCTATAAAAGCGTGCAATAATATAGAGTGCTCCAACGAATAATTTGAGGTAGGGGAACTGGAATCGGAGATATGGAACTAAATGCTTTGTGCTTCGAACGGCAGGAAAATACATGCATCGGCCGAGGAAAACGCTAACGCTGTAGTAGTCATACCGTCAAGTAGGTTTTGCTGTGAATATCTGGGCCGGCATTGTAGGCGACAACCTAACTAAATGTTCAATTGTTTGTTAAGCTTATGGGACTTAACTGCGGGGTCATCAGTCGATAAACTTACAAACTATTTATAAACTACTTCATACTAAAGACAGCACAAATATCCATGTCCGAGGGAGATTTGGAACCCCCGATGGGGAACGGCGTCGCGCATCGGAGCACAGCGCCTCAATGCGCTCGGCCACTCCGCCGCGGTACAACCTAACTGGGCCACATATTCTACCTAGCCGTCTGAATGGCCACCTGTACGTGAGGTACTTGCAAAGAGTTGTTGGAGAACGTACCCGCGGCTGGTCGTCGCCTCACGCTAGTGACGATGCCGCAACCATTTCAATACTGTATTTCCTGGTCGCCGGATTGGAAGAGGTGGTCGTATTCCATGGCCTCCGAGGTCATCTGACCTGAACCCATTGATTATTTCCTGAGGGGATATCTAAAGTCACTTGTGTATGAGACCCCAGCGGATATGGAGAAGGAATTAGTTCCCAGAATTGTAGCTATTGTGATGTGATTCGAAACATTCTAGATATAATTGCCAGAGTGCTTCAGAATCTTGTTCGCTGATGTCATGCTTGTTTTGAGGTATGTGGCCGTGAGTAGAAGGTCATTTTGTATGACACTGTGCAAATGGTACGTTAATTGTGCCAATGATGGTATTTGCAGTTAACTGAAACTAATGTAAATAGTAATGTGATTGTATTGCTGTTATCTCCTTAACCTGGTTTCTCTGACCCCAGGTTGCCTACATCAAATTATCCAGTGGGGCCTCCTCTAAGCGCTGTTAAATTATATATATACATGTGGCGTCTTTTCCGAAAGAACAGACGTCACGTTCTGATCCTGCAGTTGTTATTATTTAATATTCACAGAATATATGACATCAACTGCGATTGGGCAAAGCTGAAAATGTGTACCCAGCCGGGATTCGAATCCGGGTCTCCTGCTTTCTAGGCAGTTGCGCTGACACCTACACCACTGGGGACACAGTGATCACCGCACCTGCAAGGACTACCTAAGCACGCCTCCCGTCAGATACAAATTCCCAGCTTCGCCCTGCCCACAGTACTCAAACTCATAGTTATGAAACTAATTCCCGTAAGAGTAACGGCTTCAAACTTGCCCACCCCTCCCCACTAACGATAGGATCATTGCCCGTTTGAAGCCCTTACTCTTACGGGAATTAGTTTCATAACTACGAGTTTGAGTACTGTGGGCAGGGCGAAGCTGGGAATTTGTATCTGACGGGAGGCGTGCTTAGGTAGTCCTTGCAGGTGCGGTGATCACTGTGTCCCCAGTGGTGTAGGTGTCAGCGCAACTGCCTAGAAAGCAGGAGACCCGGATTCGAATCCCGGCTGGGTACACATTTTCAGCTTTGCCAAATCACAGTTGATGTCGTATATTCTGTGAACGCTGTTAAATTTTTTCACTCTCTTACAGAAACACACAGTATACTCTCAACAAGGCGGCGCAGTGGTTACAACACTAGACTCGCATTAGATACGACGGCGGTTCAAATCCACCTCTACTATCTAGAATCAGGTCTTCCGTGATGGGATTTCCCAAAATCATTCCAGGGGAACCCCGGGACGGTTCCTTTCAAAGGTCACGTTCCTTCTCCATCCTTAACAAAAGAATCTGAGCTTGTGGTCTGTCTGTAATAACCACGCTCTCGATGGGCATAGTGCATCGTGGAGCGTGCAACTTATCAATATTATCCACATTCGGTTTTATTCCACCACGGTAAGTAAAAATCAGAGTACGAATATATCTTACATATGCTATCTTATGTCTCACTTCGTATTATCGTGATCCCCAAAGGGAGAAAACGGTAGAAAAGAAAAATTATTGCTCTGTTCCTCTCGAATACAATTTTTCTAAATTAATTTAACAGGGCATCTTATAATATTGTATTTGCAATTAGTTTTGACAAAATTGAAACCACGGACATTCTCCCAACGCGAATAATATATAGGTCCTCTGAGACTTGAGGTATATGTATTTCATAGTAGTGATATACTGAAAATTGTGGAGGTCCTATTACGATTGTTTTGGGTAGGTCTGACGTTACTTCCTGTTTTGTATTCGTTGTTGATTTAATGTACCGAGTTCTATCAGTACAAATTAGTTGAGATAATCTCATTCTGTGAACAGTACGACCTCTGTATGATCGTATCATAGTTATTAGTTTACAATACGGAACAATATCGAACACATTTCGGTAATGTGGGAAAGGGAATGCACTCATCCATCAGCATCTAACATTAGCACGATAACAACTCTGAGGAAGCAAGGGGAGTTTAACACGAACGTCTGTTGAAACCGTGCTGATTCTTCAAGAGGAGCTTACTTCACTCCAAGAATGCCGTTATCTTTAAATCTGACATACGTTCAAGGATTATATAATAGAAACAATTAAAGGGTATAGATAGAAATAATGTCATGTTAATAAGAAATTGTCTCTCTTAAGCTAAAAGTACGAGGAGCGTCCAGAAAGTAAGTTCCGTTTCAATTTATCTCCGCTGCAGCGCTGCGATTGCAGTTCCGCACATGCGCTGTAGATGATGTGTATCAAGGAGACGAACATGCGCCATTTGGAGATCGCTGTCAGCTACGTACGCTTTGTTGTGCTTGTTTGAAATGTCGGCGTTGATTGAAAATCCCGCCGCCTGTGAAATCAGGTCGGTGATTCGGTTTCTGAATGCGAGGAAAGTGAAACCAAGTGAAATTTATCGGCAAATTTGCGATGTTTACGGACCAAATGCGACGAGTGATTCGATGGTGAGAAGATGGGTCCGACAGTTCAGTGGCGGGCGTAGTGATGTGCACGACGAAGAACGAAGTGGGCGTCCACCTTTGGTTACAGAAGAACTGGTTCACGCGATTGATGACAAGATCCAGGAAAATCGTAAGTTTACAATTAGTGCTCTCGCTATGGACTTCCCCCAAATTTCACGATCACTGATGCATGACATTGTTACCAAACAACAGGCGGCAGATTTCTATGAAGAAGGTATATAAAACCTGGTGCCACGCTATGACAAATGCCTGCAAAATTTCGGCAGTTATGTGGAAAAGTAGTTTAAGAGTTGTAGAATTTTGTGCAATAGAAATTTCTTCTGTATCTGTGTACAATTTCATTTTATTACCAAACGGAACTTACTTTATGGACGCGCCTCGTAATTTATCCTATTGGACCAGTTTCAGGCTTTGCCATAATTGGAGGTATTTCTATTTCACAGTAAGAAATTTGTGTCTTTTTAATTACAGATAGCATCAATGATGGGAAACATTCCAGACTAGACCGGTAAAAGAAATTATTAGTGACTAGCCGATTATGTCAGACAATTATTAATATGACATACAAGGGGTGTTCAAATGAAAAGGTATGAAACGTCTTAACAACCAAACTAGTTGAAATTTGAATATGCCGCTTTGAAAAAACGTAGTGCGACATCTAGGGAGGTGAATGTAGTGTCGTCACCTCCACCTAAAGAATTAAAGGCTGTGCCCACAGCAGGCAAGGTGATGCTCACCGGCTTTTTCGACGTCCGAGGTCCGATACCCATCCAATTCTTTGATGCCATTAACAGCGACGTGTATTGTGAGACACTCTGTAGCCTACGTAAGTCCATCAAGAGCAAACGGCCTGGGCTGCTCACGAAGGCAGTGATTCTGCTCCATGACAGCGCACGTCCACACATCTCCAGGGTCACACAAAGTGTACTGGCCAAGTTCAAGTGGGAGCAGCTTGAGTATCCTCCCTACAGCCCAGACATGTCGTCCTGTGACTTAAATCTGTTTGGTCAACTAAAAAAAAATTTCAAAGGAAAATCGCTACAACTCGGAAGACGAACTAAAGGACACAGCAAAGGAATGGCTCTTGTCACAGCCACAGGAATTCTGGAAACGGAATCCTTCCGCTCGTTAAACAGTGGGATATTTGTGCTCAGGCCTCTAGTGCTTACTTTTGTATAAAGACTTCAATTATACCCGCATATTGTTTCGTAACTTTTCATTTGAACACCCTGTATGTTACAGTATTGATAAGTAATTTATTGCGTCTGTTGTTTTATCCTTTGCGTAAATGAAGCAAGTAACATCCTTTTCAGTCAGGCAATGATCGGAATACTGATCACAGGATGCTCCTTAATTTCTATTTATATTTTCAAATAATTATCTTTGGCAGATAAATGTGGATTATTCCATGCCATAGTAATACAATAAGCTTAGAAAAGTTATGTTCTGGCCGCGGTGGCCGAGGGGACTGAGGCGCTCCAGTCACGGTCTGCACGGCCACTACGGTAGGGGGTTCGAATGCCCCCTCGGGCTTGGATATTTTTGCCGTCCTTAGTATAAGGTAGTTCATAAGTAGTTTGTAAGTTTAGGGACTGATGACCCCGTAGTTAAGTCCCATAAGCTTAACAAACATTTGAACATTTTTTTTTTTTTTTTTTTTTTTTTTTTTTTGGAAACTTTCTGTTGCTATACATAACATGATGATACTGTGTCAGAGTTTGCCTTTTGTTCTCATTTCAGAAATAATTTTTTTAGATTTCTGCCCTGTTACTCAATGAATATAGACATACTGCACGATTCAAGAATTTCTTAGGACATGTTCATCAGAATTACTTTTACATTGAAATTATTGACACAGTTCAGGGGTCGTGAAACAAATGGACGTCGACTTCTGCAAAATAACGAAGTAATAGCTGTACTCCTGTACTAATCCATTCTAGCATTTAGTGAACACTTTTGTACCCAGATACCAGCAACTCAGCAGCATATTTGCTATGGCCTCTCCAAAATAATTTTTATCAGATTACTTCGTCTCTAAGATCACAGCTCATCTTCGGTTCACACATTAATCTTAGATACTGTTTCATTAATTGCTGCACCTGAGCTAAATAATTTTTCACCTCTAATTTGCAATCCCAGGCGGCACTTCAGCTCCTATTATGGCTGACTGGAGAAAGATGATCACTAATGGGATCACAAAATTCGTTCGATGATGCTGGTACTCTCACGTCTCAAGCTGTTATGCATATTGCGAGGTTTTTTTTGTACACACGCTCAGGATTCCCACTTACCTCACTCTCGGCCGTTACACATAAAGCTGCGGGATGTCCCGCGTCCTTTCCCTCTGATTCTCGATTCAAAGTCCACCGGCTGCCTGCAGCTACTCCCACATGCTTATTATATGCACAGGAATCGTAGACAACCTCCGCTGAAGACTGTATAAATAATATGCTTAAAGAATAGCAACTGTGCTCCACTTCAAACAACATCTTAAACACAGAACGCAAACAAGTTACTTTTATGAAAGTACAGTAGTTTCAGACAAATTGCCGTCAAAGATATGATCATAGGTTCGCTTATCGACTTGGGTGAAATAATTTCTGAACGGAACATATTCGGCATGACCTTATACCTGTACCACGTCCAATATTTGAGCTTTTTACGAAGTTCTTCTGCACGCTGCAGCGGTTTTTTTTACTGTACACACCGACGTGAGAAGTCTTCTGGTGTCTCCTAATGTCGTTTCAGACCTCATCTATCCGGCGACGTGCAGAACCTAAACGTGGCATTCACTCAATAAGTAGTTGGAACTCCCCTACAGGAGTCATAGCGCCCTTATAGCTGTCCATAGTTGCGAAACTGATGTCGCTGCAGGATGTTTTGCACGAAATTACCTATTCATTATGTCCGCTTAAAGTCCGATGGGTCATGTCGGAAGATTTGGGTTTGCTGGAATTGTGCAGAATGTTCTTCAAACAAATGACGAACAATTGTGGCCCGCCGGCCGCGGTGGCCGAGGGGACTGAGGCGCTCCAGTCACGGTCTGCACGGCCACTACGGTCCCGGGTTCGAATCCCCCCTCGGGCATGGATATTTATGACGTCCTTAGAATTAGTTAGTTCATAAGTAGTTTGTAAGTTTAGGGACTGATGACCCCATAGTTAAGTCCCACAAGCTATACAAACATTTGAACATTTTTGAATTGTGGCCCAGTGACATGGCGCGTTGTCATCCATAAAAATTCCATCGTTGCCCGCCAACATAAAGTCCATGAATGGCTGCAAATGGTCTCCAAATAGCCGAACGTAGCCATTTCCATTCAATTATCTGTTTAGTTGTACCAAAAGACACAGTCCATTAGATGTCAGAAACAGCCCACGACATTACGGACCTACCACCAGCGTACACGGCGCGTTGTCGACAAATTGAATACATGGCTGCATCTACAATGTCTCAGCTCGAGAAAGATGCATCACTACTACACCAACGTAGTAAACCAAATTAACGGTGGTAGGGAAATATCTTGATGAGACCGTATCAAGCCAAGAGGCTAATACTTGCAAGGTAGATGACGCTGATGATGATATTGGAGGACACAATCATTAAAACAAAGAGAATGGAAAGAAAAACTAAAATAACATGAGCTTTTATCAGTAACACTTGGGACTAAGAACAAAGGTATTGAAATTCACATTTTCGGATGATTTTGTCATTATTTCTGAAAACACAGAAATTGCAGAAATACAAAACAATCTGCTAGAAGAAGCAGCCAGTAAAGCAGGTTTAAGAATTTCTGTAGAAAAAAAATTGACAAATATAAAATCGGCACCGTAAATAGGATAAATAAATTTAAATATTTTGGAGAAATCATTCAAGAAAATGGCTTAGAAAAATATGCTGTAGAAAAAGTAGTACGTAAAAGAGCATATGGAATAACGAGAAACATTTACAACAAAAGGTCTCTGTCTAAAAATCCGAAAATACAGCATTATAACACAATAGTACAACCAAAATGTCTTTATGCAAGTTTAGGTTTAGTACTGAATTACAAACTGCACAAACTTGAAATCCTAGAAAGAAGAATCATTCTGAAAATTTACGGTCCACAAAAAAGTATAGACGTATGGACTAAAACAATGCGTAGAGGCGACTACTATTTTTTGGACATTTATACAGAATGAACTCCAACAGGTTAACCAAATAGATTTTTAAATATCTTTGGGACAAGAAGTCAACAATAGCTTGAATTCAAGAAGTTACGAAAGATTTGGAAATAAACAACATAAGTGGAAAAGATACAACAGAAAGAGAGGTTTTTAAGAAGCAAGTGTTAAAAATGGAAGGATTCCGAGGCAGGACGGAGAGGAAGACAGGGCCTAAATGATCTGACGAGAGAAAAAGAGTACATAGCGAAAAGATGAAATAATAGTAGAGGAAAAAGAAAAAAGAACAAAGGAAGAAACATTGATATTGGTGCGTGGGTCTCAGATGATCCAAACGGAAAAAGAAGAAGAAGAAAACAAATCTTAAAGATTAACATTACCTCTGATAGGAAACAGGGAGCAAGAAGTTTTCCATTTTTCAAATTCATATGTTCAAATGTTTGTAGAGCTTATGGCACTTAACTACGGGGTCATCAGTCCCTAAACTTACAAACTACTTATGAACTAGCTAATACTAAGGACGGCACAAATATCCATGCCCCAGGGGGGATTCGAACCTCCGACCGTAGTGGCCGTGCAGACCGTGACTGACGCGCCGCAGACCGCTTGGCCACCTTGGCCGGCTTCCATTTTTCAGCAGCATGAAAGAAAGTCTCTTCTAAACAAAGCAGAAGTGAGACTGGAGTCATGTTTCGTAGCAGGAAGCTGGACGTCAGTGTCAAGGATGTTTGTCCGGCCACTCGTAGCGTCCGTGAGAATGCGGCCACTGGACAATGGGTGCATCTGCTGCTACCGCTGCCATGCACGTAGAAGGCGTAGGATGCTTCTGTGATGAGTACCAGCTGCAACCAACCAAGCGGCATCGCATGGGTAGCTCGAACCATATATATTCTAGTGAACAATTCGATATTTTTCAGTCTGGTTCTTACAGTTTTGGAATGCGAATAGTCTGAGTGAAAATGTGCACCAGAAGTGCTTAAAAGTAGGTATAAAAATGTTTGTATAGACCCTTTGAGTCAGAGTGGAGAGAAACTAATTCGGTGGAGGACCATCTAAAAGGAATCAACATGTAAAATTTTGAAATGTGCTAAATGAAATATTACACTAGTAATCACAAGGTAACTACTATTTTAATAATTTTCACAATGGTTCGATGATATTATAAATAGTGTAGTATTAAAATCGGAAAATACGTATTATTTGACCCACAAACTCATAATACCAATACAACCATATGTGTAGGAGTATCGTCACTTTGAAAGGTTCTGTGTCCTACAATTCCTTTGCCATTTAAGGAAGAATAGAGAGCCGTCAGAGACGTCGTTATTTATCATTGTTTTCATTGTAAGCATGTAATGCAGTGAAAAAAAAAGGAAGCAAAACAGCATGAGCAATCAAACCATTTTAAAAGCTTCATCATGCTTCCAAATAGATTTGAAGACTTGCCATGGTGTTCAACACACTTTCTGCTGTAGAGAGTAACTTGGAAGTAGTCACTGGACCACATTACATCTTTTCATTGCTTTTGGTTGTTGAAGCCCCTCATTGACCCTCATGTGGTTTACAATATACTAAAAAAAGAAAAAAAAGAGAGAGAGAGACAAATGTTTCATTGCACCTGTGTCCTTTAAATCTACTTGGTTTTTCTCTTCGAGCTTTCTTGCCAAGTCACCATGTTATGGACAGCAATTCTTATGGACGCTTTTATCAGTAAGTTCATATTATTTTTCACTATTGTTTTTCACTGACAAAGTTTTTTCTCTGAACTACGCAAATTGTCATGGTACTAGATACGATAGCTCTCATGATAAGACCAGCTATGCGCGCAAGGAGTTTCCATTTTTCATGCAAGATGCAACAGAAGCTCAGTACAGCAGCGCGTAAGATCGCAGATGTGGTGATGGCTGATAACTCTTCCCTACAAGCTATAGTGCAAGTAAAGAACACTACCTGACAGATAAATGAAAAAAAAAAAAAAAAAAAAAGAAAAGAAAAGAAAAAAGAAAACAAGATATGTTATTTTTCGCAGTCGCAGTTTCCTCCTGCACATTCCCGTTGAGGTGGCCATATGTTGGTGGCTGAGTCTCTGCAGGTACCTGATACTCTGAAGGCTTTCCGGGCTATCTGTTTACTTCTTTCTTCTGCCATTGCATCTGCTTCATTCTGGAGTCCCACGGATTCATGAGCCACATAAGATATAGTATTTCAGAGCGTGAAACATCCTGTTTCTTGGTTTTACATATTCTAACTAGTGTCACCATGACTAGCGATAGTACTTGCACATAATTTTGATTCAACTCGTCATACATGCTCGTGTAATACAACAGAGTACATTAAACAGTCTGGAAATCAGTCATGTAGTGTTAATTTTTGTACGTAGGAAGCTCTGCAGCATCCGATCGGAACTGTGATTCTTACAGCTTCACTTCCAGAAGTCTATTATCTAACAGCACAAATTACACGAAAAAATGAGATATACAATTTTGTACACGGAAAAATCAATTCAATAATGCCCTATCGACGTTCATGTCCTTACAGTTACAATAAGGTTATGACAGGAATGAAGATGTCATAGGAATCTCTTGGCGGATGTATCTGTTTCATGACTCAATGACAATTTTCGCTGGTGTTTATAGACAGACAATAACTTACTGAATTGCCTTTGCCGCGGTGGAGTAGCCGAGCGGTCTAAAGCGTATCGCGGCGGAGCGCGCGGTTGCCTGCTGTGGAGGTTCGAGTCCTCCCTGGGGCATGGGTGTGTGCGTTTGTCCTTATGTTAGTTTACCTAGGTTTAAGTAGTTTGTAAGCTACGGACTGATGACCACGCAGCTTGGTCCGATAGATTTACAAACATTTGAATTGCCTTTTCTCTTACGTGCAACTGTAGATTCAACTGCAGAACAGTGTTGAAAAATCTGTTAATAATACAACAGCTGTGTTTTATCTGTTCCTGTTTTATTACAGGAACAACCGGTTTCGGTACTTCGCTGTGTCATTATCAGCCAATAGGAAAACATGGTAGCTCAGCTTTTATTGCATAACCGAATCGGCATCTGCTTCAGCTAATGTAGCGACTAAGAATTTATGCACAAATCGAATTTTCTCACTATAGACGTACGAAAATGGGGAATACATAATTTTTATTTTCTGAGTGAAATTTTAACATTTTAAGCATTATTCTGGAATATTCTTGGAGTGAGGAATCTGACAAATGATTATTTCACAGTGTGGGAAAATATTACGTTGGTCAAGAGCAGTTAAAATTGCCGAAAAATAATTCGACTGGCAGGACTCGAAATCTGAACTAGTAAAATGTAAGAATAGGTCTACATCACATTTTTGCTGAATCCTACTGGAGGCAACATGTTTGGTTCAACTTCTACTGCCGGACGCTTTGCTGCAGTTTCAAATGTAATACATTACATTTTGTTCAAGACATTCTTCGTAGATATGTTTCAGTTTTACCCGGTTACGATCTACACGTTCACGTGTGCCATTTCGACACACAGAAATGTTACTATCTTTCACACACAGCTTGAAAGCTGGTAATTGTCGAATGCCAGCATAAGTGACGTTACTCTGTTAAGATATGCGCTAAGGTAAAACAGTAAGAGGTTACGAGATAATTTTAAGTTTGGTTTTTCTGAAAGTGCTCAATAACTAAAACCGGAAAGTAACTCTGACAATGTTATAATTATAATAAGTAAAATGTTTTTAAATCTTAGAATACGATGGGATTATGATAGTATTTTTATTTACATATTTCAGACTAATTTTGCAAATAATTTTGAGAAGAGTGACTGCCAACAATAATCGCGTGGCTTGAAATGAATAATTCATGTAAAATACTAGAAGCCATGAGGTACTTTAATTATAGTCCTGTATCACATAATTTGTAGTTTATATGTAGTGAAATACTTCAAGCATTCTATAATATAGTAATGTCACACTAAAAAACACTGCTTGTTAACTTCAAATGTAATCAGTATACGCATTTCCCCAAAGTTTACTATTAAACAAGTCAATTATCACGTAAATGGTTTGCAGAAAGCACACTTAACGAAAATGTATTAAAAAGTTATTAACCTACATCAGAAATTAATAACAGCTTTTATCAATCGAGTGGTTCTTCTTCATACTACAGAGATAATGCTGTTCTTACACGGCAGTTAAAACTTATATGGGGGTCAAGAACCAAGTAATAGTAAGGCTAATCCTCACTGTGACTTGCTGCGATAAAAACTGTAAGATGTCATCTGGTTCATAGCATCTGGTCTACACATCCCTCTAGGGATTAACTTATGATGAAAGATGCTTATCCGGCCGCGGTGACCGAGGAGACGGAGGCACTCCAGTCACGGTCTGCACGGCCACTACGGTCGGGGGTTCGAATCCCCCCTCGGGCATGGATATTTGTGCCGTCCTAGTTCGTAAGTAGTTCATAAGTAGTTTGTAAGTTTAGGGACTGATGACCCCGTAGTTCAGTCCCATAAACTATACAAAAATTTGAACATTTTGAAAGATGCTTAAATTTTGATTGATTCTATGAGACATACACCAAGAGCAGCAGATTAAAAGGATATTGATTTGATTATGTGATTATTTTCGAGTATTTGAACAAATCAACCACGTCTCGATTTTCTGGGAAATCTGAGATAATTATGATTTTTTGTGAATAAAGCCGTTTAGGGCTCTTATGATATATTCATTTATTTAGACTCCTATCATTACATAAAAGTTTAGAACTCTAAGATGAAGTTCAATGTCGGCTGCAACAACGCGCAAATACAACGCCTTCCAGACATTCGGCAAACGGTCATAAATAACGAGGCGATTGTATTGTAAGTGTGTAACAGGAAGCATCTCTGTCAATTATGTCGTGTCCGAGAAAAATAATAGTTGTAGTTACTTTTTCTCCTGGCCATATATGAGTAAAATTTCCGAACATGAGTTAGTTATCAAAATGTTAGCCTCTTGTACAACCCCTAGAAACCGGGGACAGCGTTTCTGAATTACCCAGAACATAGAACTATTTACCTCTCGCCCTGGCATCTTACAGATTCCACATCCGTCTACAGACTACTTAGTGCAAGTATAGACTTACCAACATTCCCATTTTTCTTTTCACAAAATGAGATAGCCTCAGAGCCGAATGTAAATATAAACAGCAAGTTCCGTGTCTCGTAAGAAAGTCGCTTTAAAAAATTCTCATTTAACTGCAAAGCTCTTGTATATTCAAAACCCTGATACAGTTTTCTGCACTGTTTCGAGACGTAGGGCTTTGAAAATCGTCGTGGAACGAGAAGACAAATTGAATACAACTCACCAGGTAAGACTTGCATGGTGCAGAGGTTTTCAACATTGGGTACTCACCTGGAACAGAAGAAAACGAAAATTAGGTTCAGAACACGGGTATCGTTAAAATAGTCATTTAGAATACGTCCTCTAAAAATATCAGCTAAAACTAAACCTTCATCAGATCACATCCCCACACAATAACGACAAATTTTAAGCAGATTTCATCTGTAAACTGTGTAACACAAGCAGGACACAAATTAAAAAAAATGTTCAAATGTTTGTAGAAGTTATGGGACTTAACTACGGGGTCATCAGTCCCTAAGCTTACAAACTACTTATCAACTAGCTAAGACTACGGACCCCACAAATATCCATGCCTGAAGGGGGATTCGAACCCCCGACCGTAGTGGCCGTGGAGACCGTGACTGGAGCGCCTCAGTCCCCTCGGCCACCGCGGCCGGCGACACAAATTCAGTAATTTGACACATACTGTAGTCACAGCAAAGCAAGGAAACGCAGTGCTCTCTACTGATTGTTTACGTGCCACTTATTCACTGTTCATGGGGATTCACAGATTAATGGTTATGTTTTAGTTGTCGTTTGTGTGTGAATGACGGTTAACGACGACTTCAAAAACTGTTACTCGTGTCAGTTATGAAGTGCAGGATGTAATTACATTGCCGCAAGACACCCCGTAAACTGACTGTCGGCGTGACGCAGGGGATAGCGTCAGCGACTGCGGTGCTGAAGGTCTCCGCTTCAATTCCCGTCCATTCTCAAAAAAATTCATTTCTTTGTAATTAACAATTCCAGAATGTTCTACGTTTTTCTTATGTTCACTTGTAAATTCTACTTGTTTATTATGTTAACTGTTCTTCTAATTTCTGGTACTTCTGTCTGTGTATAAATAGCAGAGCACTCTGCCCGAGAGGCAGTTAGTGCTGCGTGTATGTTTAGTTCGTAATGAACCTGCTTTCAGTGTAAGTGCTGTGTTCATTTGCCTTCGAAGTCAAACCTGCTTCCATTTCAACGCGACAAGATTGTTATGTAAATACAAGGAAATTCATCTGGAGATGGATATAGTAGACCATTAACCCCTCGTGTTGCCATATGGCAGTGAGTTTTCAGCCTTTTCCAATATGCGACCTCTTTCGACTAAAATATGGTGGCGACCCGCTTCCAAATATAAATATTCTGTCAACCCCCCCCCTTGAACCCCCCTCAAAATGAACTCTAACAAAATTATCTTCGTTATCTCATAGGCTACGAATGTAATGATCTTTATATTAAGACAGCTTTCTTGTAAACTGTTGGGTGCTGTTTTTAATATCTATTTTTCGGAATGGAAAACATTTTTACATTTTTTCCGACAGTAATGTATATTTTGCATAACGAGTGTTTATCAGAATTAATTATTGCATCTGCTACATTTACCTAAAGAATGGTTCCTGAAAACAGTTTTCAGACTTTGCGCTTATTCATCGCTAACACACTGTAATACAAAACAATCTACGTTCTGTTCAATTCAAAATTAATGTTAAACAAGAAATTATATAATTTTAACAAAAAGTATTTTCTCTTTATTAGGCCTATATTTTTGTGTTATGGAACTGTTTGTAGTCAGAGGTGCATCGAACTGGTTGTTCAGTGGTACAAGTACTCCCTCATGTGAGTACAGTATCCACCAGCATTAAACGTACCACAATTACAAGGACACAAGTAGACTAAAATTCTGAACAAATGCAAATACTGAAAAACGTGAATAGAATCTTACTGCAGTCACATGTAGATTAGTTTCTAGGGCAAACCAGTTATACACAATTCCGTTGCTCCGTGTAACATTAGTATCTGACGTAAGTTACAAGCCCCACAAACAGCTGTCTTCAAGTTTCCACCGTAGTACTGCAGTTGTAATATTTTCAAAATTAGTATTGCAGAACGGGCAGAAGTTTTCTTTCAAAATATCAAATAGACTGTATAAACATTTCTCACTTAGAACGAGCAGAAGTAAGAAGAAATAGAAGCAGAATAATTTGTCAGAAACATCTAACTGCACTTGTCAAAGGCATGAGTAACATCAGATATGGGACCTAAAAGAAATGAATTAGGGTATACAATTCGTGACAATCTTGGAGTGATTTGAGTGCCAATAGGACAAGAATCTAAGATATACATTCATACATACAAATGAGTCACAAAGCGTACGCCGGCCGCGGTGGTCGAGGGGACTACGGCGCTCCAGTCACGGTCTGCACGGCCACTACGGTCGGGGGTTCGAATCCCCCCTCGGGCATGGATATTTGTGCCGTCCTAGTTCGTAAGTAGTTCATAAGTAGTTTGTAAGTTTAGGGACTGATGACCACGCTGTTAAGTTCCTTAAGCTATACAAACATTTGAACATTTGAACAAAGCGTACGGAAATTTCAAAAAAATGTTCAAATGTGTGTTAAGCTTATGGGACTTAACTACGGGGTCATCAGTGCCTAAACTTCCAAACTACTTACGAACTACCTTATACTAAGGACGGCACAAATATCCATGCCCGAGGGGGGATTCGAACCCTCGACCGTAGTGGCCGTGCTGACCGTGACTGGAGCGCCTCAGTCCCCGCGGCCACCGCGGCCGGAGTACGGAAATTTATAGACATTCTGGAATTGGAGAACTCTTACGAAGTAAAGCTAATTCGAAATACACCATGTTGTACAGCTGTGTCTACGTGACTACTCTTCAATTTATGTAGTACTTGATGATCGTACATTGGATACAAGATGATGGATGAAATATATACCAGTATTTAAATATATATATGAAAGATAAAAATAGTGAGAAGTATGGACAATAAAAAACTTCACATTGCAAAGTATATTTATAAATCTACAAATACTGGTATAGAACAGAGTTTGCGGACAAAGAAAGAAACATGAAGTCGCTCGTATTGACAAGAGACATTGCAACAGAGAGAAATGACGCTATTAAAATTGCCAAAGCCATGAATTCTGCTTCGCAGAAGGGTTTTCTTACTAAATGAAGACGTGCGAGTTGGTGAACTGGAGCGGTGAAAGGAGCAGGGACGCTTGCCTTTCTACCTCGGCCAGTTAGTTACGTGTTGCTACCTGAACAAGGAGATCGTTTCGCTTCCCGGCCAGTTTCGCCATCAGCAGTGAGCACAGAAGTACGGAATGGCAGGCACGCGATGTGGACTGACTGAGATGTTTAGTTCCGCGATGCAGTGTCATTTTACATGCTACGAACGAGGCCACGGTCACCTAAGGTTGTCAAATGAGGGCAACGTGATATTCGCAGATCGATCTGTATAAGCTGCGAGGAGGCACCTACATTATCTATTTAATTTTTTGAATTTGTAAATGAGTTATAAATGTTTTGGAAGTCTGTTGTGATGTTCAATAAGATATCGGTGGAAGTCAGTTTACTTTTACTGAAGAGATGACAGAGAAGTCCACAAGATGAACCAGCGTTGTACCAAAGCATATGAAAGACAAATCGTACTACAATGAAGCAGAAAAATGGGAGAACATGTAACGGGAGATTTTAACGAAGACGTAATCTTGGCCAAGGGGTATTGGTGGAAGTACGGTGAGGTAGTATATGGGAGAGACAACGTGATACTATTATGCAGTATTAAACTATTGCCCTCGTATATGAAATACGTAGAATGTTTGGAAGGCTTATTTAGTCATATTACTGTCTGATGCCTCTTCACATACCAGTATTCAAAGAACGAAAATGTCTACCGTACGTTCCATATTAACGCTAGCAACACATTAAGACACGGTATTCATAGATAAAGAATTTACGAAAAAAAAGGAAAAGTCACAAGTTGGTGGTATAGAGACTGAAATAGCATGTTCTTGTATATTTTCATTCTTAAACTAATACTGTGTCATTCGGAAGCCTCGCTTTCCCTGGGCATTCTATGTCACTACCTAAACGTTTAGACGTTCAAATGTTTGTACAGCTTATGGGACTACGGGGTCATCAGTCCCTAAACTTACAAACTACTTATGAACTGACTAACACGGCACAAATACCCATGCCCGAGAGAGGATTCGAACCCCCGACCGTAGTGGCCGTGACTGGAGCGCCTCAGTCCCCTCGGCCACCGCGGCCGGCCGTTTAGACGTGCTGCATAAAACGAATCTGATACTCAGTTGCATCCAGATAATTCGTTGACTTATGATTTCGTGATCGATATCTGTAACAAAAAGAACTCTGTTTCTGTTTTCTTAAGCGTACTGAAAAATTATTTACATAAAGTTTCTACATATTCAGTCCCATTTAAGTGAATCTATTCTTTTCTTTTTCATGGAATGTCATCACAATACAGTGTCTGAAAGTGTATGTCTGTATTTTTTTTATATTATGTATAAAAATTGCACCACAGAATAAATAATCTGAAGCCATATTCTGGATACCTTACATTAAAAAATACGAGAAAATTTACAGTGAAAATTTAGAAAAAAGTCACATTGTGATTTTCGGAACAAAAAGGGATATACATCTGGCCTACGTACATATTACTTTTCATTTTTAATCACACAAGTTGTTACAAAATGAATAAGTAAATAACTACACCAAATAGCTGCCTAAGCCTCCTGAATATATCTGATCAAACAACAACGTGACATAGTCATCAGTTCCACCGGCGGTCTGCGATGGATGAACTCTACGTAATTTATACCAACAGCATGATTATTGTACCTGGAAACTGACGGTCTTATGATACAGAAGTGTTAAGGATTGTGAATTAAATATCTCTTCTGGTTTCAGTGCGTGTATTGGAAAAGTTAAGAAAGCTTCTCACTCTATTCCAATACACGCACTGAAACCAGATGTAGCAATAAAAATATTTTGGGCAGTAAGGTGCCTTTCTGATACTTTCTAAACTGAAGGCAAATATCACAGAGATTGTTTATTAATACTTAGACTTACATGTATTACATTTTATGTAGAGTATTATTCGTTACTAATATTTAGTATGATCAAATAAATGTGAAACGGTAATTACAATAAGGGTTAATTTAATATAGTCGGTAATGCAATATATCCAACTAGTTTAAACTGTAGGTAGTCAGTTAAGCGTTAATTGGAAGCCAAGTGCCCGAAAACGAGGGTTCCAGTTACTAGTATGGTTGTTGTTGGGATTTTGAGGGGACTGAACATCTAGGTCATCAGCTTCTACTAGTATGGAATATGTATTTGTATTGTAGTTTCTAGATAACCTTGTGATTATTATTGTTATCAAAATACCACAGGAGAAGAAAACGAGTAAGAGGACAGCCTTCAATCTGCATAATAAAATATTTCAAAGCAATTATACCCAGTTTGTAGTGAGATGGAATCAACGGTCGCTTGAGAAAATGCGCGTCTTCAGAAGGCTAAATCTCGGTTTCAAAATGTTCAAATGTTTGTTTAGCTTAAGGGACTTAACTGCGGGGTCATTAGTCCCTAAACTTACAAACTACTTATGAACTACCTTATACTAAAGATGACACAAACAGTAATGCCAGAGGGGGATTGGAACCCCCGACCGTAGCGGCCGTGCAGACCGTGACTGGCGCGCAGCAAACCGCTCGGCCACTGCAGCCAGCCCTTCCTGAACAAAATTTTTTGTTATGCCAATAAATTCGGGCTCTTTTGATACAGAACGTATAGAGTTAAAGGAAAACGGTTCATCGTAAGGTCAGTATTACGGCACAATATACCAAGTGATCAAAAAGTCAGTGCCGGCCGCGGTGACCGAGGGGACTGAGGCGCTCCAGTCACGGTCTGCACGGCCACTACGGTCGGGGGTTCCAATCCCGCCTCGGGCATGGATATTTGTGCCGTCCTAGTTCGTAAGTAGTTCATAAGTAGTTTGTAAGTTTAGGGACTGATGACCCGTAGTTAAGTCCCATAAGCTGTACAAACATTTGAACATTTGATTTGAAAAAGTCAGTATAAATTTGAAATCTTAATAAATCACGGAATTATGTAGATAGAGGTAAAAAATGCACACATGCTTGGAATGACATGGGGTTTTGATAAGAAAAAAAGTGTTGCTAGAGGGTGAAATATCTCTTGCGCGCGTCATTTGGTGATGATCGTGTGCTCAGCCGCCACTTTCGTCGTGCTTGGCCTCCCAGGTCCCCAGACCTCAGTCCGTGCGATTATTGGCTTTGGGGTTACCTGAAGTCGCAAGTGTATCGTAATCGACCGACATCTCTAGGAGTGCTGAAAGACAACATCCGACGACAATGCCTCACCATAAATCAGGACATGCTTTACAGTGCTGTTCACAACATTATTCCTTGAATACGGCTATTGTTGAGGAATGATCGTGAACACATTGAGCGTTTCCTGTAAAGAACATCATCTTTGCTTTGTCTTAATTTGTTATGCTAATTATTGATTTTCTGATCAGATGAAGCGCCATCTGTCGGACATTTTTTGAAACTTTTTTTGTTCTAATAAAACCCCATGTCATTCCAAGCATGTGTGTCAATTTTTACCTCTCTATCTATGTTATTCCGTGATTTATAAAATTTTCAAATTTATACTGGCTTTTTGACCACCCGGTATATGGGAATGTAGACTTACTCAACGTATAATGCTGACGAAACAATCTCGAAGTAACATTTTGGCAGTTGTGTTCAAATTCCGCACCGTTTCCATATGATGAGAATGGCTCTGATAGAAAAGTCGCAGATTTTCAACGTATCTACTCGGGTGGAAGCCCGTGAAGATTTAATTTACAGCATAGCGATTCCATCTATTTATGCAGAAGAATGAATAAATAATGTAACTATTTTTTCTGGAAACAAAGGCGTAGATCTAAATCAACTCTTGCTCAATGCTCTGTAAATATACGGTTTGTGGAATTTAGTTGGTGTTGTGTTTTGGGAGTTCTACATCTACATATACATGGGATACTCTGCAAATCACATTCAAATGCCTGGCAGAGGGTTCATCGAACAACCTTTATACTATTTATCTCCCATTCCATTCTCGAATAGCGCGCGGGAAGAAAGAACACATGAATCTCTCCGTTCGAGATCTGATTTCTCGTATTTTATTCTGATGATCGTTTCTACCTATGTAAGTGAGAGTCAACAATATATTTTCGCATTCGGAGGAGAACGTTGGCGATTTGAGATTCGTAAGTAGCCCACGCCGCAGCGATAAGCGCCGTTGTTGTGATTATTCCAATCCCAGATTCTGTATCATTCCGTAACGCTGTCTCCCCTGTATCGTGACAATACAAAACGAGCTGCCCTTCTTTGGACTCTTTCGATGTCCTCCGTCAAACTCACCTGATAAGGATCCCGCACTGGGCAGCAATACTCCAAAAAAGGGAAAGGCAAGCGTAGTGTATGCAGTTTCTTTAGTAGTTCTGTTGCATCTTTTAAGGGTTCTACCAATAAAAAGCAGTCTCTGGTTCGCCTTTCCCATGACACTATCTACGTGTTCTTTCCAGTTTAAGTCTGAAGTAATAGTAATTCCTAGGTATTTTGTGGAGTTTACGACCTTCACTTTTGATTGATTTCCCCTCGGGCATGGATATTTGTGCCGTCCTTAGGATTAGCTAGTTCATATGTAGTTTGTAAGTTTAGGGACTGATGACCCCGTAGATAAGTCCCATAAGCATTTGAACATTTTGAACATTTCCCAAATCGTTTATGTAAATAATGAACTGCAGAGGACCAATAACACTTCCCTGTGGAACGCCCGAAATCACCTCTGTTTTAGTCGATGCTTTACCATCGATTGCTACAAACTGTCTTCTCTAATAGGAAATCCCCTATCCAGTCGCAAATTTGGGGCGATATACCATAAACACGCAATTTGATTAAAAGCCGTTTGTGAAGTACGGCGTCAAAAGCCTTCTGGAAATCAAGAAATGCGGAAACGATTTGCGAACCCTTGTCGATAGCACTGATTACTTCGTGTGAGTAAAGGGCTAGTCGTCTTTCGCTTGAGCGATATTTTCTAAACCCGTGTTGATCTTGGGTCAATAGATCATTCTGTTCGAGATAATTCATTATATTTGAATACAGGATACGTTCCAAAAACCCTGCTGCAAATTGATGTCAATGAACTAGGCCCGTAGTTTCGTGGGTTGATTGATTGATTGATTGATTTTTCCAGGGAAGCCAAAACAGTCTTGGTCCAACCCGCCACTGCCCGCACCGAAACTAAGTTTATTGTGCGGTATCGCTCCCTGTATATCTAGTAAAGCCAACCAATGCCCTTGAACAGTGAAAGGAGTCCCTTTACCATTTCTTTATTAGACACAATTTCTTCGGGTCTGGTTGTCCCAAATATTCTGTGCCTTTTACTCTCCAATGTAATGCATTCGAAGATCAGATGTGATGCAGTTTCATCACTGTCATCACAGATCCTATATTTAGGGTCCTCTTCTGTTATTTCCATTGTACGTTGGTGTTTTTTGAAATTCCCATGGCCTGTCAGCAATCCATCCATGAGTCTAATCTCTCTCCTGTTCAGACCCAGGATTGCAGAGCTTCTTTTAAAACATGGCTTTCGCATCATTACCTTGCCATGTTTTTGTTGATGGACTTTGGTCCAATATTCTACGCGCTGTCTTCTGAGCCAGTTACGTAGCTCCAATTTGATAATTGCCTTGGTGATTGTCAGGACAGGTTCCGGTCCAATAAATGGAGTCTCTGCCCCCATCCTGGCTAATCTGTCGGCATGTTCGTTGCCACTGATCCCCGAGTGGCCAGGGACCGACAATAGGTATACTCTATTGCTTTCCCCTAGCTCCACCAGAACCCTGTGACATTCTGCAACAATTTTAGACCTCGTTGCAGGAGCTGCCAGTGATCTCAGGGCTGCCTGACTGTCTGAATAGACATAGATCCTACGACCTTTGTAGCACCTACGCAGTTTAGTGGGTTACTCCTACTGCCTTTCTGGAATATAGGTGTGACCTGTGCAAGTTTCCAATGTTTTGGTACAGATCCTTCTTTGAGAGCGGTTGTATATGGCTGTTAAGTAAGGAGCTATCGCTTCAGCATATTCAGATAGAAATATAGTGGGTATACAGTCCGGACCAGAAGACTTGTTCTTGTTAAGTGATGGGAGGAGGAGTGGGTACAGGAGGAGAGAGACTACAAGACGGCAGGCATGACGAGGAGGCGGTGGAGCGCGCTGGTTGCGTAAGCCGTCTGCCAGAAGAAAGGCGCACCCACCGTGTCCACACTGCCGCCTGGCCGCTGTGCACTGCCTACACCTACTGCTGGCCCCCACACCTAAATCAAAATGTTCAAATGTTTGTTAAGCTTATGGGACTTAACTACGGGGTCATCAGTCCCTAAACTTACAAACTACTTATCAACTACCTTATACTAAGGACGGCACAAATATCCATGCCCGAGGGGGGATTCGAACCCCCGACCGTAGTGGCCGTGCAGACCGTGACTGGAGCGCCTCAGTCCCCACGGCCACCGCGGCCGACCCCACGTAAATCTTCTTAGCAGTCGCTACACTAAATCTGACATCTCTAGTGTCTGTCTACAGGCAAATTTTACAATCGCAAAAAAGAAATATGTATACAGAGTGTTTCACTAAGAGTGTTTGCCTCTGTAACTTATAAAATAACAGGTGACGGGAAATTTTAATGCGGTAGGTCAACACAAGAAATGTTACACTTCCTGCGGATCTATGAACATAGTTTATTGTATCATTTTCCAAAGAGTTACAGCACAAAGATATAATTTTTTAAATGGAACAATAGTTTTTTTCTATCGTGCATTGGATTCGTTGAAACCAGGTGCGTACAAATCAATTTAAACTACATTTCTATCACTGTTAGTTTGGGAGATACAGCCCTTCAAAGTTTAGGGGGCGGAGGCTACGACAGCGTAGCTGACTGGCTGGTGGTCATGAGACAGTGGGCCGTGCCCCAGGGGATAGCCACTCGGCCAGTCAGCTACGCTATTGCATAGGTCAACACAAGAAATGTTACACTCTCTGCGGAGCTATGAACATAGTTTATTGTATCATGTTCCAAAGAGTTACACCACAAAGATATAATTTTTTAAATGGAACAATAGTTTTTTTTCTACCGTGCATTGGATTCGTTGAAACCAGCTGCGTCCAAATCAATTTAAAGTACATTCCTATCACTGTTAGTTTGGGAGCTACAACCCTTCAAAGTTTAGGGGGCGGAGGCTACGACAGCGATGCTGACTGGCTGGTGGTCATGAGACAGTGGGCCGTGCCCCAGGGGATAAGCCACTCGGCCAGTGAGATACGTTATCGCAGCCTCCGCCCCTGGAACTTTGAAGGGTTGTAGCTCCCAAACTAACGGTGATAGGAATGTAGTTTAAATTGATTTAAACGCAGCTGGTTTAAACGAATCCAATACACGATAGAAAAAACTATTGCTCTATTTAAAAAATGATATCTTTGTGGTGTAACTCTTTAGAAAATGATACAATAAACTATGTTCATAGCTCCGCAGAAAGTGTAACATTTCTTGTGTTGACCTACCGCATTAACATTTCCCGTCACCTATTATTTTATAAGTTACAGAGGCAAACACACTTAGTGAAACACCCTGTATATATATATATATATATATAGCAGAGTGTCCGTATGTTTGTACGTGTTGCGTAGAAATCTACAATTTTGTTCCAATCTTTATGAAATTTTGCACACGTAAGCTTCAATCCACGAGAACGGTCGGTCGCCGTAAGTGTAATAATCAGATACGATACATACTTCACGAGATATGACGTCATAAACAATGAGAAGCGCGAAAAACTGCTGCATTTTGCGACAATGCTGCTCATTTTCTCCTAAACCATTGAACCGATTTCAACCAAATTTGGTACACACATTCCTTACCGTGAGGTAACAATTATTGCATGGTTAAAAATCACATACGGCACATGGTTCAAAAGATATTACGTCATAACCAATAGAAATCGCAATAAATGCCATATAATGCGGCAAGACTTTCGAAATACATTTTATGAGAATGGCAGTACTTAGCGACTTGCAACAAACTTTAAACATAATTTCAAACCTTTATTAAACTTTTCCTAGCTGGCAACCATAGTAAAATGATGAAAGGAAAAAAGTTTCTCGCTTACTATTTTTCCGCTGTTTATGGAGTAAAATTACGTCTCTCGGTATGACGTTATAATTTATAATTTGAACACTACAAATTGTAGCCGCAGGAAATTTTACAGACAGTATAGATGCATATAGTGTAGTGTACCTTCTAAATTGTTTCACATTCAGACACGTAGTTTATGAGATATAAGGACTTAAACAGCAAAGTTAATAGAAAACCGTTCCTTCACGCACCAAGTTTTAATCTATTACATCGTTACTACTAACAGTATTCCCAAGAGATTTCACAGACATACAGTTCATTATACAAATGATTATCTGCCTGAAAAATGGCAGGAATAAATAAATACCCGGGCAACGCCGGGTTTTCAGCTAGTATATATATAACAGCGTGGCAAGGCACGTAAACCCATAAATCGACATTCGAACTTTTCGGCGAGACAAAGAGTTTTAAAATAGCTGGATTTAGTGCTCAGTCTTTCTCAACTGTGGAAATGTAACTGCGGAGCGGAGCGAACCACAACAAGCTTTCGCACAATGTAGGCTGTTTGTCAACGAGATAAACGGCTGTTCATCTGATTTACCACCTTGTCCTGTAAGGTAGCGCTCTTCGATTTTGGGTGTGCGAACAAGTATTCAATGATAAATGCTTCCTATACAGCAGCAGTTGAAGAGTATTAAAGGGTATAGTCGAAAATTTAGTATGGCGTATTTAAAACATTTCATGCACTCCAAAAATTGGCAATGCAACTTACATCAGTCACATCCGATTATGATGATGTTCCCTTTGTAAAGGTACTTCAATGTTTACTTGGCGATTATATTTTGTCCACTGTGAATAAATCGATACTATGACGACCTATCTAAATTCTGAAGCTGATTATTAGATATTCCGGCCAATATTTCACTGCAACATGAAGTAAACCCAGTAATTCTACTAGTAAGTCGAAGAAACCTAGTAAGAAATGTAAGCAAACTTTTTTAAAAAAAAGTTAGTATTTTATTTGCTCACATTTTTACACACTCATAGCGACACAGTCTATGATAAAACACGATTCTGACACAGTGGAAGCCACTTTACTGTGCCGTTATTTGTAGATTATTATATAGGAGTTTACCAGATATCCTGGCTTCTACATCTACATCCATACACCGCAAGCCACCTGACGGTGTGTGGCGGAGGTTACCTTGAGTACTACTATCGGTTCTTACTCCTGTTCCAGTCCCGTATTGTTTGCGAAAAGAAAGATTGTCGGTATGCCTCTGTGTGGGCTCAAATCTCTCTGATTTTATCCTCATGTTCTCTTCGCGAGATACGTAGGAGGGAGCAATATACTGCTAGGCTCCTCGGTAAAGGTATGTTCTCAAAACTTCGACAAAAGCCCGTACCGAGCTACAGAGCGTCTCCCTTGCAGAGTATTCCACCGTCCGTCTCAAATTCTCACAACTCGCACACTATGTTTGTAGCGCCCCTATTGTCCATGCCCTCTTACACTCGCCATTACGGATTCCCGTGTGAGGTCGGACGTATGACCGCATCTGCGGTGAAATAACTGAAGCTATCATCGTCGTCGCGTTTTTAAACACTTATTGTACTGGTGTGGTGTCTGTTCTTTCGGACGTCCGAAACATTGTTATAAATCCAGATGAACATGCTCGGGACCATTGGAAACTGCCCGTGGGTTGGCGCAGAAACCCTACTCACGCACTGGACGATTGCAGAAGGAGCGTCGTTTGAACCAAGCAGTAGATTTTATCATTGTAATTTGAAACTCCTCTGTTAGACCGTGTTTGTGTTACGAATGTGGAGTTGTGTATCCGCCTTGGTGCAAAACACTTGCTTATTTACATACCCGTACTAGTTTCAGCGGAAATACCGGCATAATCAGTGGGTTTTATATTTCTTTTAAAATAATGCAGAAATAACATAGTTGCCACACCACACTCTTCACTGCCTTAGATGAACTAAGGCAGACTACAGGGCGTCAAAAGCTCGCACACACACACACACACACACACACACACACACACACTTGACACTCAGTATTATAACACAAAGTGTCAAAACTTGCGCCACAGTTGCAGAAATACTCTCCTAATATACGACACACCTCGCGAGCCGCGACACACGCAGATAACAAAATGGCGTAAGATTCAAAATACTGACGTAGGCGGAAGATGTGTTTCTGTGGCGATAGAACATCTATCCAAGTCCTCCTGAGAATCTTACAATTAATGTGAGGGCGATTCCAAAATATGCAAAGCCTAGTACCGGTACCCTGATAAACTGAAATGACAGCAATACACAAAACCAAAGTTGTAAATACAATGAAATAAGGTTGTTCACAATAGTCACACTTTATAATAACAGCCTCTGATACTGTTGCAGATGACATGATGTACCCCGAAAAAAAAAGGGGCAACAAACATTATGGTGTGTGTGCAATAGCTTAGTGATATAGCCGCGGCGGGTTAGCCGTGCGTATTGGGGCGCCGTGCTGCGGTGCGCGCGGCCGTTCGCCGTCGGGGGTTCGAGTCACCCCTCGGGCATGTGTGTTTATGTTGTCCTTAGCTTAGTTTACCTTAGTTTAAGTAAATTGTAAGCTACGGACTAATAACCCAGAGTCCGGTAGATTTACAATCATTTGAACATATTTTTAGTGATATAAAGATACGAAAATGAATGTTTACACAATTATACAGCGGGAAAAATTGTATACCTTATAATATAGATTGTAATGTTTTTCACAGTTTTGTAAGTATGTTATATCAGCATTCTTTTAGAAAAAATTATGATATGATGGCGGGTTTTCCGCTTAAACTAGTATGGGTAACTACACTACATAAATACTCTTCAAGTTACATTGAAATGCATGGCAGATGGTTCATCGAACCGCTTTTATGATATTTCTCTACAGTTCCATTCTCTAATAGCTCGTGGGGAAAAGGAACACCTAAATCTTTCCGATTTTGGTTTGATTTCTCTTATTTTATTTTGAGGGTCATGTCTTCCTATGTAGGTGGGTGCTAAAAAAATATGTTCACGTTCGGAAGAGAAAGCTGGTGAAAGAAATTTCGCAAATAGATCTCGTCGCAAGGAATAATGCCTTTCTGTATATGATTTCCACCCCAACTCGTGCATCATTTAGGTGACACTCTCCCCCCTATAACGCGATAATACAAAACTAGCTTTTCTTATCTGCAATTCGTCTAAATCGTCTGCCATACCCACTTGATGGTGATCCCACAATGCGCAGCATTTCTCCAAAGTAGGACGCACGAGTGAATAAACAAATGTCTTGCATCAGATGGATCCCTAAACCCACATCAGTAGATATTAGTTTCATATATGTGTAAAGGTAAGCTGATTCGAACAAACTGCCTTAATTTTGGTAAAATTTGTTTTTATTTCACTTTAATGTTAGTTTTATGAGGCCTTTCTATTTATTATCTGCTATCAGTGAAACTAATCACATGAAAGTTCGAAGGTTTGCATGTAGGACGAAACTATTTTGCCAACTTTATTAAAAAACAACGACATTCCAGAAAGGCAGTAGGAGTAACCCACTAAACTGCGTAGGTGCTACAAAGATCGTAGCATCTATATCTATTCAGACAGTCAGGCAGCACTGAGATCACTGGCAGCTCCTGCAACAAGGTCTAAAATTGTTGAAGAATGTCACAGGGTTCTGGTGGAGCTAGGGGAAAGCAATAGAGTAAACCTATTGTGGATCCCTGGCCACTCGGGGATCAGTGGCAACGAACATGCCGACAGATTAGCCAGGATGGGGGCAGAGGCTCCATTTATTGGACCGAAACCTGTCCTGACAATCACCAAGGCAATGATTAAATTGGAGCTACGTAACTGGCTCAGAAGACAGCACGTAGAATATTGGACCAAAGTCCATCAACAAAAACATGGCAAGGTAATGATGCCAAAGCCATGTTTTAAAAGAAGCTCTGCAATCCTGGGTCTGAACAGGAGAGAGATTAGACTCATGGTTGGGTTGCTGACAGGCCATGGGAATTTCAAAAAACACCTACGTACAATGGGAATAACAGAAGAGGACCCTGAATGTAGGATCTGTGATGACGGTGATGAAACTGCATCACATCTAATCTTCGAATGCATTGCATTGGAGAATAAAAGGCGCAGAATATTTGGGACAACCAGACCCGAAGAAATTGTGTCTAATAAAGAACTGGTAAAGGGACTCCTTGCACTGTTCAAGGGCATTGGTTGGCTTTACTAGATATACAGGGAGCGATACCGCACAATAAACTTAGTTTCGGTGCGGGCAGTGGCGGGTTGGACCAAGACTGTTTAGGCTTCCCTGAGAAAATCAAATCAAATCAACTTATGCATAACGTACACACCCATGCTCCAGCGAGGACTCGAACCTCCGACAGCGAACAACCGCGTGCTCCACAGCAATGCGTCATAGACCAAAAATGTTTCAAATGTTTGTATAGCTTATGGGACTTAATTACGGGGTCATCAGCACCTAAACTTACAAACTACTTATGAACTATCTAACACTAAGGACGGCACAAATATCCATGCCCGAGGGGGATTCGAACCCCCGACCGTAGTGGCCGTGCAGACCGTGACTGGAGCGCCTCAGTCCCCTCGGCCACCGCGGCCGGCCGTCACAGACCGCTCAGTGAAATACTATCACACTTGAGATAGGACGTTTCTTAATGTTGGCAAATAGTGTAACTGAGGCTTAAATTGGGTATCAGTCCGGTATTCACTTAGTGGGATGTGGAAAACTGCCTAAAAATCACATCCACATCCACAGCAGCCCTCTTCTCTAATCCTCCGGGTGGATTCGCACCTAGGCCAGCGTGCCCTGCCCTTCCCGGAAGTGGGTGAAGTAACACGTCCGGCTGTCCTAGGGGTCTAATAATCACCAAGTGTACAAGGCGTTAAAGCCTAATCTTCTTTCTTTCGCCGCGGTGGAGTAGCCGAGCGGTCTAAAGCGTCTTGCTGCGGAGCGCGCGGTTGCTCGCCGTCGGAGGTTCGAGTCCTCCCTGGGGCATTGGTGTGTGTGTGTGTGTGTGTTGTCCTTAGGTTAGTTTACCTTAGTTTAAGTAGTTTGTAAGCTACGGACTGATGATTACGCAGTTTGGTCCGATAGATTTACAAACATTTGAACATTTTCTTTCTTTCCTTCCTTTTACCGCCTAAAAATAAATGACATTTATACTGCTTCCGGCTGGTTTTTGAACAAGGGCCACGGAAGTAAGACATATGTGTCAAGGGCGGTGACCTAATGGCGTGTCCACGGCTGCAAAGAGCGAGGCCAGAAGCTGGGAGGCCTAGGGAAGGTCTCAGTAGTGCCAGTCACGGCCAACAGGTGAGGCTGCGGGCGTCAAGTGCGCTGCGAAACCACCGGCCGCTGTTTACTGGCCCTGCTGCGCATACGCCTAATTCTAGTGCTGGTTAGCATTGGGTATTTCCCCCGCAGGCGCGGAGCCAATCACTGAAAATAAGAAGAGCGAACTTCGTTCTATGTTGTGTGAGACCTGAAGCTATATCTCAACGCGTTTTCCACTTGATTTTACTACTCTTGCCACCAGTCGAACGTTGGTGTTGCGCCTTGAAGAATGCTGTTCGCATTGGAAGCAAATTACATCTACATCTCATACATACTCCGTAATCTACCGTAAGGTGCGTGGCGGAGGTACACTGTACCACTACTATGCATTTCCTTTCCAATTCAACACCCAAATAGAACGAGGAAAAAAGAATGCCTATATGCCTCCGTACGAGTCCTGATTTCTTTTATCTTGTCTTTGTGATCACTACGCGAAATGTAAGTAGTCGGCAGGAAGATCGTACTACACTCAGATTCAAATTCCGGCCGTCTAAATTTCCTCAACAGAAATTCACGAAAAGAGCGTCGTCTTTTCTCCAGTGATCCCCAATTGAGTTCCCGGAGCATTTTCGTGACACTTGCGCATTGGTCGAACCTACCAGTAACAAACCTAGTTGCTGACCTCTGAACTGCCTCTATGTCTTCCTTTAAACTGATCTGCTTCGGGTCCCAAACATTTGAGCAATACTCAAGCCGAGGTGTTACAAGCGTTTTATACGCGGTCTCCTTTACAGATGAAATGCATCTTCCCAAAATTTTCCCAATAAACCGACGTCGGCCACCCCGAATGCTACTTGAGGCATTGGCCGAATTGTTTGCATATTTCAAACACCCGGAGAGAATTTTCACATTTGTCTGAATTTATAGAAGGAAATTTCTATCCGCTACGTTAATTGTGAACTGCTTTGAATATTCGTCCCAGATTAAATCTGTGTACTCGACTAGGACTAGTGAAAGGAACCTTTGTCTTTAGTTCTAAAAACAATCGTCTGGGCTGTGGCTACGCCAGTTCTACCCGATATAATGTTATCGCGGACTGCTTGTCCCTCAGATTGTATGGGAGAACTCCGGCGCAGCTCAGACTGCAGAGTATTTCCGGGGAAAGTAGAAGTTTGAAAACTATAGCAAACAGTTCACTTTAAATTTTTGAATAAATGAAATATTATCTTCAACTGTCTATTTTGTATCTTTACTAGGAAATCTGTTTAGCATTTCATTTTACCATCTTCAGGCCCCCTGAATAATATAGAATAACGATGCATGTAATTATTCTGGGAGGTAAGGATGGAGGGCAGCACTAAATTGATCAAACAGAAAATTATGACTAACTACCTACTGTCGATAGAAATCCGTCCAAGTGATAGCAGCGTTACCAGACGAGAAATGTCTACTATTCAGACACACTCCGTTGCATGTCGTATCAGTGCGTGTGCAATCTGCGTGTAGAATGGGGAAATGTTCAAACATTTGTAAATCCAAGGGACTTAAATACTTTGGTCATCAATTCCTAGGCCTACAAACTTCTTAAACTATTTTAAGCTAAGGACAACACACACACACACACACACACACACACACACACACACACACACACACACACACACACACATATGTATGTATGTATGCCCGAGGGAGGACTCGAACCTCCGACGGGGAGCAGCGGCGCGCTCCGCAGCAAGGCGCCTAGAGCGCTCGTCCACGCCATCGCGGCTAGAATGAGGGATGATTGCGATGACACAGAAGCTCGGCACGAGCATTTCGGAAACTACATGTCTTGGTTCTTAGATAAGTGCTATGGTGAGTGACTTCAACAAGTTCAAAATGTTCAAATGTTTGTATAGCTTATGGGACGTAACTACGGGGTTATCAGTCCCTAAACTTACAAACTACTTATGAACTAAGACTAAGGACGACACAATATCCATGCCCGATGGGGATTCGAACCCCCGACCGTAGTGGCCGTGCAGACCGTGACTGGAGCGCCTCAGTCCCCTCGGCCACCGCGGGCGGCAGGCTGACCAGACTGGTAAATCAGGACAGCAGGCGAAATGTGGCGGAAGTAACATCAGATATTAACGCTGAGCAGAGTTGACATGTGTCTCAACACACAGTGCACCAAAGACTCCTAACTACTGACCTTCGCATATGCCAATGTTACCACTGTAGCAACTGAATGGTCTGATGAACCCCGATTGGAGGGTGCGAATCCTCGTTTTTATAGCGAAAGAGCTCCTTGACATCTGCAGTGTGGAACGGAAAATAGCTGGCGGGTTTTCAGTTATACTCTGGGGAATATTCATGTGTGCGTCCATGGGTGCATTAGAGCTCGTTCAAGGCACCCTGACGGCCAAGAAATGGCGTAGACTGGTTGCAGATCCATAAAGAATGACACGTATTCCCCTTGAATGTTCTATATCCTACCCAGTGATCCAACTTGCAACATTTACGAGCTAAATTAAAGATATTATAAAACGAAAAGAAATAATTGATCAAGAAAGATCCAAAACGTTAGACGTTGATCGCATGTTAGATTGCAAATGTCCGTGATAACTCTCAAATTCTGACTTATTACCTCCTTATTTGGGAATATTTTGTATTACTATGCCATTTGTGAACGAGTAACCACAGGGAGACCAAATGGAAAGACTTTTTGAGCCTCTGAAAGTAGCTAGGTCTGTGAGTAGGCATTTATGTTCGAGTAGCTACTGACAACTTATTATTGCAATGCAGAAAACTATGAAAAATATGAAAATTCCTATTTCTGTTTTTCACTTTCGTATTTGTCATTAACTGAAAACGGTCTCCAATTTACAATTTTACATTCTACTGGGAATACATCAAGGTTTTAATAGCACAGTTATGCGGCCTAAAGAGCAAAGAGTGTCACGATTCGCGGTGTTCACGAGAAAGCGTTTGTTCACGTAGTGGGTGTGCACTTTTTGTACTAAATGTACTAAACGTCCCCCCCCCCCCCCCCCGAAAAAGAGACCTGGGTTATTTGTCGACAGTGTTCCGTTTCTCTACGTCTGACCACCACAAGATGGTATTACCATACTGTACACCAGCGCCTGCTAACTCTTCACACCTTCTCTAGCGGTTCGATTGTTAAGTAATGAACTCCCTGCAAGATTCTGCATCGTGCTGTATCGTTGTTCCCAGAGTTGCAGCAGCTGTAGTGGGGAATTACCATCCCTGCTGCGCTTGTATTGGTGCTATTATCGGTAAGCATGGACTACTTGTGAATGAGCTCGCGATGTGTTCAGAGGTGAATCGCTGGTATGGATTACCCAAAATGGCCATCATCGACGAGTATGGCGGAGACCTGGAGACAGATCCAATTCTTCAAACATTTTGGAGAGGCATATTACTTTTATTCCTTGGGTCATTACTTGAAATGATGGCTGTTTGTGACTGAGGGAACTATGACCGCTCAACGCCACGTCACGGGCACCCTCTGGCCTCAAGGTGTTCCCTCTCACCCGGCAATACAGGGGTGCTATTTTTAAGAAGGACGATTCTCGACCATACACGGCTCATATCTCTTTAATATCCGTCGTTAATGTTGAGTCCGTGTCAGTTGTTGTTGTTGTTTTAAGGGGACTAAACATCTAGGTCGTCTTTCCCTCCGTGTTAGTACCAAGTATCAAAAATATGAAGGACTATTTCCAATAATTGTGGGCCAACTTGCATCAGTAGGTGTACAATGGTTTAATGACACTCTTCACAACCCAATTAATGTATGCATTTGGGTCAGAAAACGGAAGGGAGAGGCAGAGATGTAACGTCATACTGATAAGTGGGTTCATGGATCTAACTTCGTATCCTCCTTCTCTCTGGGTGCTTTAACGATTTGGTCAGGCAATGTATTTGATTACAGAGGTAGTTGGATGCTCACACTATGAAACGATACCGGTTTTTCTATTTGAGCTTTTCAAATTAAAATTATTTTTAATGTTGAGAGCTACTCGTCTGTCTTTTTGTTAGGTAATTATTATGTTCAAATGTCTCATAATTCAGTAACAATTACCTAACGACTCGTCTTCTTCCATACAACTAAATCATGTGTTTCGATGCAAGAGTTGTCCAGCTACTACATTTAAAGTATTAAAGATCTTTTGTTGAGTTTCTGGTGTATAGAAAGTATAACGTTTATTGATGATCTTTAACACCTTCAATTCCAGTGGAGGACAGAATGTCGGCAGTGAAAATGTCACCCGTGTAAGCAGGTCAACATCACCTACATGAATGTCAATGTAGGCAACCTCGTCTCAACAACCTGGCTTGCCGTGAACATCGAAAACATGTAACGGAAGTGCTCTTTTAAAGGCTATTAATAGAGATAGCGTGGAACCACACATGAAGGACTCTTAGACCTTTTACTAGGTAGAAACAAGACTTTCGTAACCATATACATAAACTGCAATAACATTAGGCTTAGGTTGTTGATGAGTGCTGCGAATTGGCTGTAGGTACAACTTTTCTCTGAGCGTATACCAGTGTATTGTAAGTTTCCGTTTCTTTTTCATTTTCGCTTATTATCTTATTGTGGCATGCCAATTACTTTAATTGTTGAATAGAAAATAATATTGCTATCATTTTTAGTTTTTTGTGTTATGTTTTCTTCTCCGTATAGTTTAAAATAACAATTAAAACATTCGTAGAAAATATTTTAGCAATCATTCGAAAATATTAATTTATTATAAACAGTCCTTGAGCACAAGTGCCACCATGGAATCAAGCCTAATAACAATTTAAACAATGTAATGAAACCTTATTTAATTGTTTGCATTTGACTGCCGCGTCGGAGCCGCCGAACGCATTGAGGCGCTATGCTCCGATGCGCGAGACCGTTCCCCGTCGGGGCTTCGAATTCCCCCTCGGGCATGGATGTTTGGGCTGTCTTTCGTATAAGTTATTTCATAAGTAGTTTGTAAGTTTAGGTACTGATGACCCCGCAGTCAAATCCCATAAGCTTTACACACATTTGAACATTTTGCAGTTGACTGGTATTACTACTCACTGCATATTTAAAAATAAGATGGATTAACTGTAAGTGAATATCGACGACGAATATAAAATTACTTTACACAAGAAGATACATACTCGGTTGACTGAAAACCACTGTAAAATAGCAGCAATTTCGAGATAATTATATGTCTATAAGAGAAAGTTTTTATACTGCGGATCCATTAGACTGGAAAAAAAACCAAATATTTGACGCCACATCACGTCAGATAGCTTGTCCCAAATTTTTCAGAAATACCTTTGTTTTTCTTAGCTCTGAAGGTTAATAAGATTGGAGATCCTGGTACGATGCTCGGTATGAACCGCAAAATGCATTTTGTTATCAATATTTTCATCAACAGAGTGTTGTAGTTTACAACAAGCCTACTAACAGTCCTAAATCATTTCCAGTGTTTGCAGAAGTACCTTCTTAATTGTAGGCTCTGAGTTCGAGCCTTTGCCTTGTCTACGCGTCACATCAAATCGTCTGCTGAGAGCACGGCAGCCCTAAGATATTAATTTAGACAACATTGTCAATGGAGAAAAACAGCGATCTATTTGGTACTATTAATATTACATTGCACCGTAAAAATATTACTAAATTTATAATTATGCAGTGTTTTAATATAGTGAAATATGGTTCGCATATGTTTTAGCCACATTAGCATATATATTGATTATAATAACCTTTTTCGTTGCAAATTAATACTAGTGATTAAATCTCACCTGTTGATTAGGTTTGTTATGCATTATTTCAATACACAGCATTTTTATATTATCCTTTTTACTATACTTCTTGATTCTATTTATGTATTTTATTATCAGACTATATATGAATTTATACGTTACTTAGAACTTGCTCTTTGTAAAGCCTTTTCCCATTGGTTGCTGCTGACATGGCGCCAAATTCATACACTTTTTAACCAGAGGCTTTATGGCCACTAGTCAACAGTTACCAGCTAGTAGGAGAACAACCAGGACAGCCCAGCTCAGCCGAATTCAGCACTGGCCACGTGGATAAACGCTGTAACATTACTCTGTGTGTATTTTATGTCACATCTAAATTAGTACATTGACGTTTTTGTAATTATTTGCATTAATCCTTACAGGCTACATTTTGTTCCGAAGATGACCTACATCAAGTCGAAATCGGTCAATAAAAACTGTTACTTTTTCGCGATCAAGACGGTTTTTGTAATATTAGCTCGAAGGAAGCCAAAAATCCGCTCGAGGCACAATGAATGAAGTGTACAGATGCCCCCAATAGGCAGTTGACTGTTTCAGTGCGGACGCATTAATACGCTCGGTCCCTTGCGCGAATCCAGTATAGGCTGCGAGCTACAGGAAGTACTGGGCAGGGAGCACTACCGTCGTAGTGTGATACAAGATTATGGACACATTTTATTGTATAAAATATATTTTAACCACTTCGATGCTATAATATTTATTTTATGCTGTGGCAATTTAGGCTATAATGCTATCTTCAGGTATTTTCTGAATCGTGTGTCTTCCATCCGAAATCGTTAATTGTTCTGTCACGTCTTAAGTTGCTTTTCCGTCATAGACTTCAGAAGTGTTTCCAACATAGCATTTCGTGTTAGTACTTCTCAGTGTCCTCTTCTACCTTGCAACTGTCACAACAGTCCACTATAATGAATTTTATGCAAGATGGACTGTTAATACCCTGGTAAGAGAATCTAACACAGGACGACCATTTTGAACTTTCATAGTACCTGCACGGATGGCTTAGCGCAAAAGGAAGGAAGTACTTTTTCGGAAGAGAAAGGAAGAGTAGGGTTTAACGTTCCGTCGATAGCGTGGTCATTAGAGACCGAGCTCACGTTCGGATTTTTGGGTAAGGATGGGAAAGAAAGTCAGCCGTGCCCTTTCAGAGGAACCATCCGGCATCTGCCTGGAGTGATTTACGGAAATTACGGAAAACTCAACTATGTATGGCTGGTGGCAGATTTGAACCGCCGTCCTGCCCAATGGAACTCCAGTGTACTAACCATTCTGCAACCTAGGTCTGTCGTCTTGCCACAGTTTTACTTGCACATCCGAATCTGGGTGTTGGGGGGAAGGTTATGAGGCTGCTGCCGCTCCCTCCTCCCTAGAACTGCATTTGTGTGAGTCAGAGCTAGCATTCAGACTTAACAGTCTCGAAAATCCTCTTTAGTATAATAGTATCAACATCTACACACATACTTCCCAATCCACCGTAAGGTGCGTAGCGGAGCGTACACTGTACCACTACTACTAGGCAATTCCTTTCCTATTCCACTCCCAAATAGAGTGAGGAAAAAAAAAAAGAATGCCGATATGGCTCCGTAAGAGCCATAATTTCTCTTATCTTGTGTTTGTGATCACTACGCGAAATGTAAGTTGGTGGCAGAAAGATTGTACTACACTCAGCTTCAAATCCCGGCCCTCAAAATTTCCTCAAAAGAAATTCACGAAAAGAACGTCGTCTTTCCTCCAAGATCCCCAATTGAGTTGCCGGAGCATTTCCGTGACACTCGCGCATTGGTCGAACCTACCAGTAACAAACCTAGCTGCTCGCCTCTGAACTGCTTCTATGTCTTCCTTTAAACTGATCTGCAGTGGGTCACAAATTGTTCAAATGTTTGTTAAGCTTATGGGACTTAACTACGGGGTCATCAGTCCCTAAACTTACAAACTACTTATCAACTACTTACTAACTAGGACGGCACAAATATCCATGCCCGAGGGGGGATTCGAACCCCCGACCGCAGTGGCCGTGCTGACCGTGACTGGAGCGCCTCAGTCACCTCGGCCACCGCGGCCGGCTGTGGGTCACAAGCACTTGAGCAATACTCAAGACGTGGCCGTATAAACCTTTCATATGCGGTCTCCTTTACAGATGAAGTACAACGTCTCAAAATTCTCCCAATAAACCGAAGTCGGCTGTCCACCTTACTCACAACTGATAATAGATTAATAAGAAACAGTTTACTATAAAAAATTTGGAGACGGAACGAAAAAGTTTATATCCGTTAACCCTCCGCAATCCCCCACAGAACAAAATTCAGAATGCGCCACTAATTACCGGTGATCCAAATGAAGTATGGTTTTATCCGCTAGCGACGTTCTTGTAAGCGAAAATTACAAGCCTCTTTTAATGTGGATTGCACATTACAACTGCATTCAGAAAGAACTCAATAACTTTTTAAGACTTGAGTGGCTACAACGGATGAAGGCTTTAAAAGTTTTTTTGTCACCATCTTAGCACAGTATGAGCGGTATTTTGTAAGATTTATGATCTTGTCCAACTGGCGGAGGTCCTGTGCTAACTAACTGTATTCTTTTTATTATTATTATTATTGTGGAATGCATTTTACGACTACGTTTAAATTGCGTCAACTCTTTATTCCTTGAGTTTGTGTTAACACAAGGCTGTTATTTTATTGAACAAGGTTTTTTTAGACGCTTTGGACGTTTCTATTACGGTGTATACATTTCAGATGTAGCCATCTGACTTTTAACCTTTTGCAAGGGCTTTAGACTTGAGAATTGGGACCCCGTAATTTTCCATAGCTCTATAACGTAAGTTTTATTCGACTCAAGGTTCAGGTGCAGCTATAATTGTGTGAAACCGTTTGCATTACCTAATAAGGAACCTGTATACTGATAATAAAACGTTCAATAATTTGCATACTTCTTCGGGAACATTTTAAAAGATTTTTAAGATTATATATATGGTGAGGTACTGAAACCGCTTTCGGAATGTTAGGAAGAATACAAATCGGATTAAAAAAGTTGCAATAAAAGATTAGGGACATCAACGTACAGTTTCTGATATTTTCCTTAATGCTATCAGGGCACATCTCCCACCATCGAATGAATCACAGACTGTAATCATGCTCTCAGACTGTTCATTCTACTTCAATGATTTGTGGTGTCTACAAGAAAAGCCGGATCAGTATAAAAATCAGACAGAAAAAACGAATAAGGAAAATGAAGAATTTCTCTAATGGTACCGCACATAAGTTGATCAAAGGTAGAAACAAACTGCCAAAGTATTTGAAAACTCTTTCCTGTCAATAAATCAGAAGATAACTTGGTTCGACACTTTATTAGGTCTGTAGTTTCTACATAAAGTATGATAAAATTCAACTCATTCTTCGCAACAACAAAAAAAGTTATCAACTATCTTAAAAATAATTTTAAGTGGTTTTGATGAAGTTAGCAGCAAAATAATGAAATGTTGTTTAGATGAAAGTAATAATATATTGAGTTACTTTTGCAATGAGTCTTTTTACAGCATTAATTATGTAGGAGACTTAAATATGTTGTTGTCAAGTCTGTTCAAAAACAGGAGGTAAGGCATTGGGCAAATATTTTCAAAATTTTTCGAAAACAGTACAGGGAGACAAACTCAGAACAAACATTTCGCATTTCAGAACGACTATCAACTGGAAATGCTATATTTACCTTCAGTGGTAAAATACTACAATCAATAAATCAATAATTAGTACTATTAGGAATATTTTCTGATTTGACTCAGGCTTTTGACGGTAAGAATTGTGACTTTTAATGTACAAGTTAAAATATTATCGAATATTTAACACAATATATTCATAGTTTCTTAATTATATGAATAAAGTGAAGCAATTCGTATTCGTTTTATACCAGTCGAATAACGATAGGCGCTCATTATTCGAAGAAATCAATTGTATTATACAATTAAGTTTTGAATCTTGTATTGTTTCTGATATAAGTAAATAATCGGTTACTTGCAGATTTAGAAGATGCACAAGTTTTGTCCTTTTTGCAGACGATAGGAATGTAGAAATAAAATTAGTGTCAGTCTGCTTACTGAAATGCAGATAACCAAATATCCTAAAACACCCACATATCATTCAAAGAAAATAGATAAGAATTGTATTTTCACAAGATTCTATACATACTGTTCAGTACTTGACACGTAAGTCCAATATTTATAAAGTAGTTTTCTCAAACATTAAAATTCAAAAAAGTACAAAATTTTTACGTTTTTGAGACGTGAGATAGATCATAATCTTATTAGACAATCCACTTTCTAGAATTAACGAAGCATCGTATTACAGCTATGTTTGTAGTGCTCATGATTACTGCTATAGATGATTTATAACGAAAAAAAAATCTTGTATATTTTTTATATTTCCATTCACTAACAAGTTATGAAATCATTTTCTGCAGAAAATCGATGTTCATTTTGAATACAGAATAAGAATTATATCGAGTACTAATTCTACAACATCCTGCAGGAAACTCTTTAAAAAATCGCTGTTTAGATTTGTAGTTTTATAAGTTTTTGCAAACATTTTGGACCAAAATAATAATCTAAATAATAAAAAATTAATTAATAAGAGTGTCTGAAACCCTTTTAGAAAAAAAATAATTTAGGTAGTGACGGGTTCCGAATCATAGTCTAACACCTCGGCCACTATGCTACGGCTATCAATCAGAACGGAGGTCGTATAATCTTATACTATTGATGGTCGTTTTTAACTGATGCTAATATGGCATTTGTAGACACTAGATTATCATTTATCGTACGAAGAACGATGTGTTTTTGTTAATTCTTCAGTGCACCATTGCTTTGAAATGACAACGTGTAAGTTACAGTAAGAAAATCATCAAATACGCGCAAGATGGCGTATGCCACAGAGAGTTCTGCGCGAGGAATGTCACGTGACATCTCCTAACGGCTGGTTTCCGTTAATTCAATGGAGGGTGTCAAATCTCCGTTATTTTTGCAAATATGTCTCAAACTATACGAGATATGAAAAAAAAAAAAAACATAAGGGAGCTAAGTTGTAAAGAATTTTATCTCTACCAATTAGGTTATTCAATTTTCGTATCAGATAAACGGTTCGTTTGCAATTACAATTATATTACAAACGGCTTTTTTAGGTATTACTACCGTATTTTTTGTCCGAAAAATTTGGAAAAGAGAGGTTCTGGTCTCTGGTGGCCTACAATCATGTCTGTAAAATTTGGTGCTGATCGGTTCAACGGTTCGTCTTAAAAACAGGGAACACGTTAAGGACAGACAGACAGACGGACGGACGGACGGACAGACAGACATACATCCCAAAATCGCCGTTATTTTTGCAAATATCTCTGAAACGCTACGAGATATGAAAAAAATATAACAGAGCAAAGTTGTAGAAAATTTTCTCCTCTACAAATTAGGTTATTCAATTTTCGTGCCGGCCGCGGTGGCCGAGGAGACTGAGGCGCTCCAGTCACGGTCTGCACGGCCACTACGGTCGGGGGTTCGAATCCCCCTCGGGCATGGATATTTGTGCCGTCCTTAGCATAAGGTAGTTGATAAGTAGGGACTGATGACCCCGTAGTATAGTCCCATAAGCTTAACAAACATTTGAACATTTTTTTCAGATGAATAATTAAGCCGTTATTTTCATTTAAATTTCGAGCTGTCAAAAGACGATTGCAAAGGTCCACTTTTAGTGTTACTACCGTAACCTAAAGTGGGCCAAAACTGGGGATTCTTGCTACTACCTGGTACAGAAAGGAGTCACATATATGTGTACACAACCATTAAACAACCTAACAGAGTACATTAACCCAGGCGGATGGAAGCTGGACTGCTGGAACTGTTGCCATAATCCGAAATGTTCTGTTGCGGTTCTTGAAGACAAAGAGGGTTGTTGCGATACACCGTAGCCTTGAGAGCTCCCCGCACAGAGTAATGGCACACTGAGAGATCGGCAAACGTGAGGGCCAACGTGGGCCGCGACCGCACTCACCTCCGCTATCAACTCTGCCATGCGTAAAGATTGTGTAAATGTACTCCAAGATTTGGCCGGCTGTTGCGCCATCCTGTTGGAAGAAACTGTAGGTCTTTTCTTCCTCCGTTGGTGCCGGCACGAAAGGTTTCAAAATGTCGGCAAAGTACGCGATGACGTCAGCATCTGATGAGAGTTAAATGGGGCCAATAATGCGACGTGCAGACATTTCACACCAAACTCCAATCTTCTGATCACGCACTGGTGTTTCGTGCAAGTTATACGGATTCTCCGCTTGATTGTTACCTCAGTGAACAGCCTTTCACAAAACTTGAGGCGCTGAGCATCTGCTGATTTTAATAGATGAACAACATACCAGTGGCGGACTAAGGGTCTTGGAGGCCCGGGGCGGCGGCGAATCAAAATGAGGCCCTCCCCGGTCCACTTGGAAATACTTTATTACTACAAAAAAGAATTGGAGGCCTCCCCCAGGACGAGAGGCACGGGAGAGACTAAAAAATAGTTTTAGAGATTTGGAGGCCCCAACAGAACGAGATGCCAAGCGCGCTCAAAACAAAAAAAAAAAAACCCACCTTGATTTCCAGTTATTTGGAGCCCCCCCCCCCCCCCAAGACCGGTGGTCCGTGGTGGTCCCCCCCCCCCCCCAGTCCGCCAATGCAACAGGCAACAGACATTCGATAGCGCCGCATGTGCAGGTTTCAGGCCACATGATCTACGTGATATGCCGGTATCTTGCGACAGGCGTCGGCTTGATTTGGTAGGACTCGGAAGCATTTTATGGTGAACTGTAGCCACACTTTCCGTGTGCGGGCACGTTTGGGACTTGACTTGTTTTAAAACAACTCCTGTCTGACGCCGTTTTTGCAAGACACTCGTTGCTTGCACGATTAAGCTTCTCGGCAAACAACTGAACACACTGTTTCAACGACTTTGTTGTCATGTAACTTTCTACGCAGTGGCGTAACTAGGACTTGGCTTTGGGAGGGGGGATGGATCTGCTTGATGAGCAAAATTTTAGTCAGTTTCCTGACAGCCTACCATCTACCACTCCCGCTGAAGATTAATTCACTCCCATCCAATGAAAGCTTATGGTAAAACACCCCGAGTTTCCAATCTTTACCTTTACCAGATTGCTGTTATACAATTTTTTTTTTTGTGTTTGGGGGGGGGGGAGGGTTCTATCCCCCTCATCCCCCCATAGTTACGCCACTGTTTCTACGACCAACATCTAATACTCCACCTTGAGTACCAACGTCCCCTTTTCTCTGCTGCACTCGCCCTGACGTAGCCCGCACTACGCTTTGAACCGGTGTAGAACACGTGGTGTGCACGTGTTGGTGTGTGGTAATAAGATCGTCCAATCGTGCCCACTCGTCGGGGCCATTGTTATCTGCCCCACCCTGTACATAATTACGACATCCCTTTAGATTAAACTGGCTACTGTTGAGCTCGTTATGGTTGAACTCCTCCTGTATACCAGTGGGAAAATTAACGTAATTACTTATCTCTGCCTGTAGATAATGATCTACTGTTATGTTTCGCCAACAGTGAAGGGCCATATATTACTGGTTTGAGTTTTATAATGTAGCATAACTACATAGAATGGCCGCTATATGGTTGAATTAAGCTGAAATGGAATGATCTCTCAATTTATTTCTATGATGCTCGCCTTATTAGACATATCGTCAGTGAATACGTCCTTTTTTTAATAGTGTATTGTTCTATGGACCTTGGTCGTTTGTAATTTTCTGACGAACTAAATTTTAGAGGACAATACAGGCAAGTCTAGTATTTCTGCATCGTTACTCTCCACTTAATTATTTAGAAGATCATTTTAAATGTAGCTTTATAAATGTGTTTTGTACTACATCTCAAGCAAGAGAACCATATGTATCAACACATGATTATTAATCTGTGCGGTGATACCTCCTTTACATTTACATTTCGTGATTTCTAAGGTAATATTCTCACAATGATTTGCTACAATTATCGTGTTCAATATCAGCTGATAAGCAAGCCACGTGTTCGTATTAACGAGGCTAAATTATGATTGATTTTTGTTCAAATGTTTGTAAATCTATCGGACCAAACTGCGTGGTCATCAGTCCGTAGCTTACAAACTACTTAAACCTAGGTAAACTAACGAAGGACAAACACACACACCCATGCCCCAAAAAAATGTCTGTAAAGCTTATGGGACTTAACTACGGGGTCATCAGTCCCTAAACTAACAAACTACTTATGAACTAACTAATACTAAGGACGGCACAAATATCCATGCCCGAGGGGGGATTCGAATCCCCGACCGTAGTGGCCGTGCAGACCGTGACTGGAGCGCCTCAGTCCCCTCGGCCACCGCGGCCGGCACCCATGCCCCAGGAAGGACTCGAACCTCAACGGCGAGCAACAGCGCGCGCCGCAGCGAGACGCTTTAGGGACTGTTTTTGTATTGTAAATCATTTTTAGACACTAGTCAATACAACGTATGAGGCACATCGTATAACTAGTAGGTAAGAGTGTTGTACCTTAAAATCTTTTCAGAAATAGAAGTTTCGTGTATTACTCTTATTTGATTTGAAATGATAGAATTCATTTTATGTGTGGTACAGTATTTTTCCGAAAATTACTTCGGAAATGTAAGATTTTTCCGAACGTGAAAAAATATTCCAATTAACGTCATAATAATATTGCCAGGAATAAATATTGCTGTCGTGGTGGAATGGCCGAGCGCTCTAAAGCGCCTTGCTGCGGTGCGCGCGGTTGCTCCCCCTCGTGTGTGTGTTGTCGTTAGGTTAGTTTAAGTAGTTTGTTAGCCTACAGACTGATGACCACAGCAGTTAAGTCGTACAGATTTACAAACATTTGAATAAATATTACATTCAAATTTATATTTCTTGCAGGTCAGAAAGACTTATTAAAACTCTATGTAATGGTGTACTTGTTACATTATCGCTATACCACACAGCAATAATCAGTTAGTGAAGCAATTTCAGGAACCCCAAACAAGACAATTTTTAGAAAATAAAATTCATTTTCAAGAAAGGGAACACTGTTAAGACATTAGAGAAGCTTGTATATCGTGTTAGGTGGTAGAAGACGATCTTCTGTTTCAAGGTACAAAATGGTGCTTGATCGGAGAAGTATTGCTTAAGCTTCCGTAAGCTATTTGACTACAGTAGTTATTGCATACACAGATACAACTTTTTGTATTTAACCCTAACAAAATTAAAGGAAAGGCCAATCAAAACATTTTCATTGATTTTTTCGTCGGTTCTTGATTAAATATCATCATATTGAATTAAAAGCACAATTTCATGAGTGTTCTTAAGTCTGAAAATGGCATTGTAAGCCGAAAATCGGTTAAGTAGATAAATATAATATTGTAGGACATACATAAACTTGAGCTTTTAATTGAATATAACGAATTTCTACCAAAACCCGACGGAAGAAACGATGAAACTGTCCTCATTTACCTTTCTTTAGTTTTTTTTTTTTTTTTTTTTTTTTTGTGCACACTGACAGCTGTTGCTCTGGACTCGATAAAAATTAGACACATGTTATATGGCTTTCTTAACATTTCAGTTAGTCTGTACTGCCGTTTCCTAAAACATTTAACATTCCTCCTGAACACCCTGTATATTAAATATCAGTTAAATATGTAGAACTCTTAATATTTAAATACGCCATACGAAACGACCTCGTGTCTTACAACAACAAAAATAGTACAAACTGCCGGTAACTTGTTACGCATTGATCCAAGTACTAAAACCAGTCGCTGGATTGAAACGTCGACCTAGACTGTCGTCCATGTTGACCGCTATCCCCTGCCTCTCACTAGTGTAGGACGCAGGGTAACATTGACAATCGAGAGCAAGTGGGAAGCTGGTGGACAAGTGAGTGGGCAGATCGGCGAGGTAGTCTAACGACTCAAGGCGCTCCTCTTGGACCAAGGAAAACTGCCAGCTTCCGCGACCTACAGAGTCCTCGCAACACGCAATACCAGTACTGCAACTGGTCTACCACTGTGTAAGTGATGCCACCACGAACACTCGTTTTCAAGAGGCTAGTTTTTAACATGAGTTAGAGAAAACGTTTTTGCTGTCAAGGAGTAATTTACTAGTACGAGCTAATATGTTACTACACCACTCGTTTAAAACAACAGGACTAGGGTGCAGTGTAGTTTAGGTAGAACCCTGATAGTTATCTACTCTCATGTTGGCAAATGCGAAGTCATGCTGGTAACTTTCCTCTCAGTTTACTTATTAGGCATCATTTTTAGATACTTGTCAATACACACATCGTATAAATAGAAGGTAAGAGTGTTGTACATTAACATCTTTTCAGAGGATCGTAAGGCAGAAGGACATAGACTTATAGGAATCCATGGATAACACGGGAGATAATAAACTTAATTGATGAAAGGAGAAAATGTAAAAATGCAGCAAGTGAAGGAGGCAAAAAGGAGTGCCGACGTCTGAAAAATGAGGTTGACAGGAAGTGCAGACTGGCTAGGCACGAGTGTCTAGAGGAGAAATGCAAGATCGTATATTGTATAACTAGGGGAAAGATAGGTACCACCTACAGGAAAATAAGAGACATTTGGAGACAAGAAAACCAGCTTCATGAATATCAAGAACTCAGATGGAAAACCAGTACTAAGCAAATAAGGGAGAGCTGAAAGGTGGAAGGAATATGCAGACGTCCTGTTCAAATGAAATAAACTTGAAGGCAATATTACAGAAATGGAAGACGAAGTAGTGGAAAATGAGATAGGATTCTGCAAGAATAATTTGACAGAGCATTGAAAGATTTGAGTCGAAACAACGCCCCCTGGAATAGATAATAATCCGTCTGAACTGCTGATATCGTTAGGAGAGCCAGTGATGAAGAAATTGTTCCACCTATTATTCAAGATGTATGAGACAGGGGAAATAACCTCAGACTTCAAGAAGAAAAAGTAATTCCAATTCCAAAGAAAGCAAGTGCAGACAAATGTGAAAATTACAGAACTATCATGGTTGCAAAATACTAACACGGATTATTTACAGACGACTGGAAAAACTGGTGGAATCTGACCTTGGGGAAGATCAGTTTTGATTTAGGAGAAATGTGGAAACACGGGTGGCAATACTCACATTGCGACTTATCTTAGAAGATAGGTTAAGGAAAGGCAAACCTACGTTTTTAGCATTTGTGGATGTAGAGAGCGCTTTTGACATTGTTGACTGGAATACAGTTTCAAATTCTGGTGGCAGCAGGAGTAAAATATAGGGAACGAAAAGTTTTTTTTCCACTTGTACAAAAACCAGACAGCAGTTATTAGAGTCGAAGGGCATGAAAGGGATGCTATGGTTGAGAAGGGAGTAAGACAGGGTTGTAGCCTTAAAGTGTTGTTCAGCTGTGCACTGAGCAAGCTGTGAAGGATGCAGAGAGAAATTTGGGGAGAGGATTGAAGTTCGTGGAGAAGAAATAAAAGCTCTGCTGTTTGCTGATGGCATAGTAATTCTTTCAGAGACAGCAAAGGACGCGGAAGAGCAATAGAACGTAATGGACAGACGACAGTGTCTTGAAAGGAGGGTATAAGATGAACATTGACAAGAGTAAATAAAACAAGACTAATGGAATTTAGCGCCAGAAAATCAGGCGATGCTGAAGGAATTACTTTATGTAATGAGACAATAAAAGTATTTGGTAGGAAAATAACTTCTGATGCCGAAAGGAAAGAAGATATACAATGCAGAATGACTATGGGAAGTAAAGCGTTTCTGAAGAAGCGTAATTTGTTAATATGCAGTATTAATTTAAATATTAGGAAATCCTTTCTGAAAGCATTTGTCTGGAGTGTAGCACTGAATAGCAATGAAACGTGGACGATAAAAAGTTTAGACAAAAAGATGATAGAAGCTTTAGAAATATTGTACTACAGACGAATGATGAAGTTTGGCTGGGTAGATCACGTAAGTAATGAGGTGCTCAACAGAATTGGGGAGAAAAAGAGTTTCTGGCATATGCTGAGGAAGGAAGCTTAGGGTTTAACGTCCCGTCGACAGCTTGGTCATTAGAGACGGTCTGGCATATGCTGACTAAGAGAATGGATAGGTTGGTGGGACACGTTCTGAGACATCAAGAAATCGTCAACTTAGAATTAGAAGGAATTGTGTGCGGTAAAAATCGTAGAGGGAGACCGAGAGACGAATGCAGTAAGCAGATTCAAATGATGTAGGTTACCATTCTTATTTTCAGACGAAGAGACTTGCACAGGAGAGGGGAGCTTGGAGGGCTGCGACAAACTAGTCAGCGGTCTGAAGACCACGATAATAACAGTTCAAACTTGATATATTAAGTACTGTATAAGTCCAAATTTAAACTCTGGTGGAATTAGTCAATGAGTAGTCATATTTACATCGAGGAAACGTAGTGTATCTGTAAACCATTTGATAAATTTTGTATAATAGAGGACATTGGAATCTTCTTGCATGATACATGAGAGTAGCTCGCTTCCTGAGGTTCACTGCGAAGTAGTAGCTGCAACAAAAGCTTCGCTTTCCCAAAGCGTCGGAAGAACGGCATTTCGGAGTGCTTCGGCCTTTTGACTGATAGTGTAGTTAGCCTTGGAGGTAGCGTTCTTCGACACTGCAGAGTCGGACTCAGCCTCGTACTGACATCATGGCCACACTGTTGCAGTCGCCTTTCATCCACGTCCTTGCATCAGACCTTGGCTAGATTAATTATTTCTTCATTACAATATATTTTCCTCGTCCTAAAAGTTCCTATTGTGCGCAAAAGCCCGCTGTACTAAGCATTTATTCCAAGGGGACATTACGTATGTTCTTAGTTGGGATCTTGTACATCTTAAATGCTATATAAGCTGATACTCTTATTATCGTACAATAACAACTTCGCTTGTATAGATGGAGACTCACAAGTTTGCCAGATAACTCGTCGCCTGTGGAACACACTCCAGTTAAAATAAAATATTGTGCGGAGTTATGATGGAGGTGAAGTGCATATTACATTTACTAAGCGACTCATGAAGACTTTTATCTAAGACATATCTATGAAAATGCTGAGAAAGTGGAGCGCTACGGCTCAGAATTTTCATAGCTATGTCTTATAAAAAAGTCTGCATGAGTCGCTTAGTAAATGCACTTCACCGCCATCATAACTCCGCAGAATATTTTAAATGGAGTGTGTTCCACAGCCGACGAGTCATCCGGCAAACTTCTGAGTCTCCATCTATATAAGCGAAGTTGTTATTGTACGATAATAAGAGTTTCAGCTTATATAGCATATAAGACGTACAAGTTCCCAACTGAGAACAGCCGCGGTGGCCGAGGGGACTGAAGCGCTCCAGTCACGGTCTGCACAGCCACTACGGTCGGGGGTTCGAATCCCCCCTTGGGCATGGATATTTGTGCCGTCCTTAGTATTAGCTAGTTCATAAGTAGTTTGTAAGCTTAGGGACTGATGACCCCGTAGTTAAGTCCCATAAGTTCTACAAACATTTGAACATTTTGAACTGAGAACATACGTAATGTCTCCTTGGAATAAATGCTTAGTACAGCGGGTTGATGAGCTAAAACATTATGAGTAGCAGCTTAACAGCAAGTTCATGGACCTATGAATATAATACAGCAGATATTACAAGTCTTTGGCAGGCTGCTGGAGGTATAGCGCGTTATGTGTTCCATCAGGCTGAAATCAGGCGAATTTTGTACACCAAGACATCACTGCCGAGTTTCTCAAAACACTCTATCGCGAGAATAATTTAGCTTATAGCTTCATTACTAGACGATTTTATTGCCGACAGGGAAGACATTCAGGCAAGAAGGTATGTAGGTGACTTACACAATGAGCCCTTATGTTCGCATCTGTGATGATACCTTCAACTGTTGCCACAAATCCCAGTAGGAGGCTCAACACTGACCCGCGTCAGTGGGACTGTGCATGTTTTAGTAGCAGTTCGCCTGGATGTCTGCCTATCTGAACACGGTCATCCACCTGTTATAAGGTGAATTGTCATTCATCCCACAAGACGGCATATTTCCGTTTTTATACGACCTACAATCGAAGCTTACAGTGCCGTCGTATCAACATGAGAAAATGTAGAGGTAATCTGCTAGGGAGCCCTATGTTGAACAATGTGCATTGAATTGTGCAGTCCGAAACATTTACGCCACTTTCGGTATTATATTCTGTCGTCATATCTGCCACAGATTCTGCTTTACAAAGTGAGAAAACCACCGAAGAGGTGCGAACGTCTAACACCTTATCGGCTACTCGTGGTTTCACCGTCCTTGAACGACTTTCCATAGATGGTTGCGTCAGTAGCACGCAAACATCCACCAGCTTCGCCTTTTCGAGTTGCTCTTTTCCATGCCCTGCGGCTTAACAATCACTCTTTTCTCAGAATCGATTTTGACAGTGGATTTCGTCATTTGTGGTCCGTATCGCCAATTGAATGTTTCCCAATTCGTGACTCCTTATTTCATTGTGTCACTGGCGCAACGGCACCACGCGCCGTTCACTGTCACTATCTACAGTGCTCAGAAGTTTGCTTAATCTTTGTATCGTGGGCCCCGGTTCGAATACGCCCGACAAGAGCTGGTGTGGCGGGAATAAGGCTGTTGTTGTTAAGAGGTTTTCCACAGCCGCCCTAGACAAATGCAAAGCTGGTATCAAAGTCCTGTCTCTGTTACATCATTCCCACAATTCAGGAAAATTATTTCACAAAATTTCATATTTATAACAATCCATGCAAACAGATGGGAACACGTATTTCCTTCCTGGGGTTATGGAGTGACGTCAGGAACAGCTCCGGTCACCTCTTAAAATAAGCCTGTCACAACCATGGTAAGTACACCGACGCGTCATCAATGGGGGATAAATGCAAAGTTGAAGAAGAAAGAAGAAGATCAGTTCAAATGTTCAAATGTTCAAATGTTTGTATAGCTTATGGGACTTAACTACGGGGTCATCAGTCCCTAAACTTACAAACTACTTCTGAACTAGCTAACACTAAGGACGGCACAAATATCCATGCCCGAGGGGGGATTCGAACCCCCGACCGTAGTGGCCGTGCAGACCGTAACTGACGTGCCTCAGTCCCCTCGGCCACGCGGCCGGCAGAAGAGCAGTATCAATGATTCAAAACGTAAATGACAAGACAAGTAGATTAATTTGAGACTATCGATGATTTACTTAAGTAAGGCAAGGAAGATAAAATGAGACTTCTGACATGTCTAGCATTGAAAAATATTGACGAATCAATTGCATGAACTGGTTCCCAAAGAGCACCTCTTGAATATTCTTCTGCCAACTGTAGAGTAGTGGCATAACCCATTATGTCATAAGGTTCTGAAAAACTTGATGTCGTCTGGGGTGCTGTTTCGAATGAAATGAGTGCATTAGAAACTTCTTCGAAAAATGCTCGTGATCTGCTGTAATCAATGAACAGTTATAGATCGGAATTTTTCTCTACGTTAAAACATCTTCCGAAGCAAGCAGCAACCTTAGTTAGGATATCGGGTCGGGCATATGAAGCCAGATGATATGAGTCTAAGAAATGGCGGCAAATCCGTCGCTAATGACAAAGAACAAACAATACAAAGTATAATCAACAATCATTTCAATTTGTAGCTTTCACAAGTAATTTATACTCCGCGGAAATTTTACGTGTTGCTCTCCTTTCGTCGCTAATCTTAAATATTTCGGGATTTGATATTCAGAGTTATTTAAGTATCAATAATTGTTCAGTATTCTACATGGATGACATAGTAAATAAAATCTGTATAAAATCTCCATTATTTGTAATGCTCTAATTAATTACTTGTAATTCCCGATAGAGAAATTAAAATAATGTTAAGGGTGGTCACTACTAATTCTTTTTCATTAGTATCTGGAAGGGCAGATATTACCACCTATAATTTAAACACTTTCTGCACGGAGACATAATTTCAGTATAGCTCTTCTGGTATTCACCTACATGAGTGAACTGTCTTAAACATATAGTGATTTATATAAAAAGCACGAAATCAACTGATGATTTCTTAAAGCCCTGTCAGATGTTTATAATATTTTCAGTGTTTATAAGCATTGCCCGACTACATCAGAAAAATCCTGTGGGTGAACACATGAAGCCTTATCAATGATAGCAGCTTATACGTGGATCAGCCAGAATATTATGACCACCTATCTAATATCGATATAAAACCGCCCTGGCGACAGCAGCGTCATCTGACGAGGAATGACTGCTAGTCAGACGCAACCACGGCGCATGTGGTATCAGTCACCGCGGTTTCCGTGTGCGAGCGGTCTAACGTAACGGTGTCACTATGTTTTCGAAACAGGAGCAGCGGAGTTGGATCAAGATTGAATGTGCCAGAGGTCGTACAGCACGACAGTGTCATCAAGGTCTTCAAGAGGCTTGCGGAGAATCGGCATTGCCGTACAAAACAGTGAGACGTTGGGTAAAAGCCTTCAACGAACGTCGGCAAACTGTGGGAGACATGCATCGGGCAGGTCGTCCGGTTCGTTTTTGGAGCATCACCTTCGACCACCTTTGCGAAAGAAGTGACAACACTCTCTGCGCAACCCACCCATTATTTCGCACGACAATGCGCAGGCGCATGTAGCGCAAGCTGTGGCTGTCCTGTTCGGTCGATGGGACTGGTAAGTACTGTGGCTTCCACCATATTCTCCGGACTTAAATTCTTGTGACTTTGATTTGATTCCGAAGATGAAAGAACCACTTCGTGACATTCGCTTCACATCTGTTCCAGAGATTCGACAGGAAGTACACAGCCCCATTCGCACCATCAACAGAACAGGTTCTGCTAACGGTATATTGCACCTTCCACATCGCTGGTAACGGGTTCTACACAACTCTGGTGACTACTTTGAACGTCAGTAACAGGTGAAAACATGTAACACTTTTGTATCGGTTGTGAATAAATAGTTGCCACTATTTAAGTTATAACCCTCGTATTTCAGTTTGACCAAGGACAGATTGTGATGGCTCGGCGGCTCGACACAAGCATTACGGAAACCGCACGACTGGTTGGGTGCTCGTGGAGTGCTGTGGTGAGTGTCTTCAGCTCGTGGTGAAACTAGGTCCAAACGTCGAGGGTCTGTGTGGCCAATCCTCATTACAGACATCGGTCATCATACATTGGACGTAGTGGTTGAAAAAGTCAGGCCGCAAACTGTGGTGGAATTGACTTCAGACTGTAATGTTGGACAGAGTAAAAGTGTGTCTGGACACACAACGCACCGAACAATCTTAACAATGGGCCTCTGAGCAGACGACCCATGCATGTGCCAATTTTAATACTACGATATCGACAACTACGACTGAAATGGGCACTTGACCATCTTCATTGGAAATTGTCACAGTGACAGAACGTTGCATCAGGCCGATGGGAGAGTGAGAATCCGTTGTCTGCTAGGAGAACAGCTCATTGACACTTATACTGTGGGACGGATGCAATCTGGTGCCACATTCATGTGTCCAGTGGAGCTCGTATAAGGCACCATGGCGGACATTGGTTGCAGACTACGTACAATCCATCATGACAATCTTGTTTCCCTACGGCAGTAGCATTTTTCAGCAAGACAATGTGCGATGTCATAAGGGCAGAAGTGTGATGGAGTGGTTCGAGGGAAACAGTGGCGAGTTGCAATTGATGTGCTGTCCCCCCTCCCCCCAACTCATCAGATCTGAACCCGATCGAACACATCTCCAATATAATTGAATGTGGTGTCGGACCTCATCGCCTCTCCTCCCCGGAATTTACGGTAATTACATGACTTGTGTGCAAGGAGGTTAAAATAAGGGAAGACGGCGCTACTGTCCAAAGCTTAGCTGTCGATTGAAGCCAGTCCGCCATCTTGTGTGGCTCTTATCCTGTTAACTTTCAAACATTTAAATGACCTTTATTTAGGAATACATATTTGACATAGCATACTTTTCTGGACAAATACAGACCTTCCAGATAGGTGAACTGTGATATATTAACGCAAAATCTCATTCGATAAATATGACTTAGTGGAATAATACCCAAATACACTACAAGAAGTGAAATTGCCAACTGTAGTAGTTCAAAAGAAATGCAAAACAAGATTTTTCCAATAACGACAGAACCAATTTTCGTAAGATAGGTACTCAAAAGACGATTTTTACGTTGAATAAATACAAAATTCTTTCTATAGTTTCCAGGTCATTCAATATTCATAATAAAATTCTGTACCACTAGGTCTTCGAAATTACAAGGGAACCTATACTTCGTAAAAATGAAAATTAGAAGTCACTGGTTGACAAACAGTGAAAGAAATAGTAAATACTAGCTGAAAACCCAGCGTTGCCCAGGTATTTATTTTTTTATTCTGCCTTGAGTTGCCGGCCGCGGTGGCCGATGGGACTGCGGCGCTCCAGTCACGGTCAGCACGGCCACTACGGTCGGGGGTTCGAATCCCCCCTCGGGCATGGATATTTGTGCCGTCCTAGTTCGTAAGTAGTTCATAAGTAGTAAGTTTATGGACTGATGACCCCGTAGTTAAGTCCCATAAGCTTTACAAACATTTGAATTGCCTTGAGTTAGTACTTCTATCACTTCTCTCTCTGTCCATATTTTTCTTCTAAAAACATATTTATCGGGGAAAATATAAGAAAAAAGTCTGTCTTGCATAATGTACAAAATTATTCGTGCAGTATCCAAACAAAGAAAGATAGCAATCGAAACACAAATGGCAAATAAAATTCGCACGCTCTCATATATACTGAGTTATATGTTGTACGATTGTATAATTTTTCAGGTATATATTCATTTGTATAAGTGCTGTATGTCTATAAAATCTGTTGCGAATACAATTAGTAGTAAAGAAGTAATAAATTAAAACTTGGTGCGTGATAGGGCGGTTTTCTATAAACGTTACTGTTTATGTGGTCATATCTCATGAACTACGTGTCGTATTGTGATACATTTTCGAAGGTACATTCATCTATATGTGTGTACACTGTATGAAAATTTCCTGCTGCTACAATTTGTAGTGTAGAAATTATAAATTGTAACGTCATGCCGAATGCGTAGCTTCAGTCCATGAACAGCGGAAAAATTGTAAGCGAGAAACTTTTCCTTTGATAATTTTGCTGTGGTTGTCAACGAGAAATAGTTCAATAAAGGTTTGAAATTATGTTAAATGTTGGTTGCAAGTCGCTAAGTACTGTAATTCTCATACAGCGTGTGAATAAACTCTCGTCGCATTATGTGGCAGTTTCTTGCAACTATATTGTTTATGACGTTGTATCTCCTGAAACATGTGTCGTATGTTGTTCTTGCCCCGACAGCATTGTTACCTCAAGGTAAGGAATATCTGCACCAAATTTGGTTGACATCGGTGCAGTGGTTTAGGAGGAAATGTGCAACACTGTCGTTTGCTCCAACAATTCTTCGCGTATCTCATTGCTTATGATGTAATATCTCGTGAACAATGTGTTGTACGTGATCCTAAACACTTGCGGCGACCGTCCACATGGATTGGAGCTTACGCGTGCTAAATTTCATAAATATTGTAGGAAAACTGTAGATTTTTTTTACAATACGTACACACAAACAAGCATACAAACAAACGGACACTCTGCTTTATATATAAAGATTAATTGAGCTGCTAAATTTTTCTTTGTAAAATAGCAGGTGACTTTTTTGTTCTGCTTGCACATCCATAGGTAATGCAGGTAATCTTATTTTTCTTTTAAGGTAAAATACCACTTTGATCTCAGAATGCAACGAAGAGACACTCGTCACCACAAATGTTATTGGCTCAGTGATATGGCGACAATGACTTCACTTCTGTGGCGTTAAGGGTATCTTTTCCTATTCTAACCTCCTTGCCTGTGTGAGCAGATGTGGTACCAACTCCCTCCAGCGACCTAACAAGGCCCAACTGCTTCCATGCCTGGACGCATCCATACCGTCTATTAGTTATGTGGTCATTATGTTCTGGCTGATCAGTTTATATGCTGCTTGAAACTGATGATAGTGAAGGAAGTATAATGAAACGTCAGATTGGTAAGTGACGCACGGAACACTTTCGAATCTTGCAAATAAAATTCCTATGTAATTGACATATGTTCCCGCGGCGGTCTGAAAGTGTTAGGTGAAATTCGTACTTGTTACGTAACAGTTTTTACCGGAAAGTTTTCTGCAATAGTTGTATAAGAATAACGCTCAATACTCGACAGAGTTTCTCTTCGGCTGTTTCGCAGAAACAGTTATAAAACATGAATCGGCAAATTCCTCAAGTCACTATTCCAAGTCACGCTCCGTTTTGGTGTAACGAGAAGAGGAGGGATTAAGTTGTAACCTTAGAGCCGATCTGAATTCTTGGTCGTCCAAAGACAGCCTATCGGTTAGTCTTTAAACGAGATTTTCTTTTAATGAAGAAATAGATGAAGACAAAAAATTACCGCGAACAGTAACGAAACAACTGAAGTGAAATGCCGTCATTAATACCCTATCGTGTAAATTTAGCATATCGTCTTCATTTCTATCAGTAAACAACGCCTTCATTAAGTGTTTGACCTGTAAGTTTCTTCATTATTCATAAGTCGTAGAGCGCCCACATAATATGCGTCTGTACGGACACAGATTCGTGTGCTACTGTACTATGCTTATGCCACATCAGTGGGAAGGAAGGATCATTAGGGTTTAACCTCCCGTCGGTATAGTTGTCATCAGAGACTGAGCACACGCTAGAATATTTTTATCTACACACATAAGAAAAATGTTGCATCACCGCCGCGGCGGAGCGACCGAGCTCATTGAGGCGCTATGCTACGATGCGCGAAGCCGTTCCCCGTGGGGGGTTCGAATCCGCCCTCGGGCATGGCTGTTTGTGCCGTCTTTAGTATCAGCTAGTTCATAAGTAGTTTGTAAGTTTAGGGACTGATGACCCCGCAGTTAAGTCCCTTCAGCTTGACAAACATTTGAAGATATTGTTGCATCAGCACGATTCTATGGATCTTGACAAACATTTGAACATATTGTTGCATCACCACGATTCTATGGATTTATTGTCCGCCTCCGTAGCTCAGCGGTAGCGTCGCTGACTAGCACGCAGGAGGTCCGGGTTCGATTCCCGGCAGGGGACTGGGTGTTGTGTGTTGTCCTAATCATCATCATCATCTCATCATCATTGGCACGTAAGTTGCCCACGCGGCGTCAAATAAAAAGACTTTCACTAAGGCGGCCGAACAATCCCGCAAGGGATCTCCCGGCCAAGAAAGCCATACGCTCATTTTTATGGATTTATGAGCCTTTAGATAAAATGTAATAGAGCAATACAAAAACAACATTTCAGGTCTCTTTATTGTTCATGAAAATAGAAATTGACAAGTTTTACGACAATAACCTAGACTTCTGAATTTGTGTTCCAGATTGCGGCATACACCAGCACCTCTAACACCGGTAAAACGTCCTGTTGTACTGATGCATGCTTGTATTCGTCGTGGCATACTGTCCACTAGATCATCCACGGACTGTTGGTCCAGATAGTCCTACTCCTCAACGGCGATTCGGCGAAGGTCACTCAGATTGGTTGATGGGTCGCCTGTATTCTAGGCAGATTCGATAGGGTTCATGTATGTTGAACATGCTGGCCATTCTAATCCTGCGACGTCATTGTCCTCAGGAAACGCGATAAAATGTTGTGCACGATGAGTGCTAGAATGGTCGTTCATTAAAGCGATTCCCTCATCGAAATGCTGCCGATATGATTGCACTATCCCTCGGAGAATGTCATCCCTGTTCCGTATAGCTTTTTGCCGTGTACGGCAACCAGTGGCGTTGGGGGGCCCCATATAATGCCAGCCCAAAACACCAGGGAACCACCATCTAGCTACGCTCGCTGGACGATGAGTCTGATACGTTCAGGCAGACCACTTTGCCTCTCAAAACGTCCCCGACGATTGTCTGATTCAAGGCAGATGTGGGTCTCATCTGTGAAAAGCACTTGGTGGTCATTCTCACGAGCCTATTCAGTATGCTGTGTTGGGCCCATCTGTACCGCGCTAGGTATCAGGCTGGACCTTGCCATGAACGTCGATAATGAAGTTGCATGTCATGCAGCCTATTTCGTACAGCTTGAGTCGAAACACGACGTCTGTGGACGCACTAAAATCATTATTTATCATAGTGGCGTTCCTCTCAGGGTTCGTCGTAGCTGATATCCATAAGCAGCGGTAGCCTTTGGGTGTCCAGACGGAGGCAAGTCATCGATAGATCCTCTTTCTCTCTACCTCGTTGTAAAATGTAAACATTCACGGGCGGAAAGGTCAATATTACTAAAATTGTTGGGGCTATTATATCGTGGTCTTATGGATTTGTTACTGAAACCCAACGTTTCGTCCCCATCTGCCAAGGACATTCTCAAGGGGGATCATGGCTCTTTTGTACATCCGATACACACCCTGGATCGTTACTGACGAGCCAGGGTGTGTATCGGACAAAGAAATGAACCACGATCCCCATAGCGAATGTCCTCCGCAGATGGCGATGAAACGTTGGGTTTCACTCACAAATCCGTAAGACCACGGTATAATAGCCCGGAAAATTTTAGTAATATTTATCTCTGTACCTCCTCCACGTCTGAACAAGATCGCTTTGCTTCACTCCGAGACGTCAGGAAACTTCCCTTGATGAGAGTCCCGTCTGATACAAAGGAACAATGCGGATTCATCAAACTTGGGAATTAATCTTCTAGGCATGGCAGAACGACTGTCAGCACAATTATTGTTTCCTTCCTGGTGACATCTGTCGACAATCGAAGGAACGGAGCTGCGTGGGAGTAGCCGAGCGGTTTGCAGTGCCACGTTACGGATCGCGCGGCCTCCCGCGTCGGAGGTTCGATTCCCCTTTTGGGCATGGAAGGAAGGAATGAAGTTTAGAGTTTAACGTCCCGTCGACAGCTTGGTCATTAGAGACGGAGCTCACGCTCGGAGTTTGTGGCTAAGGATGGGGAAGGAAATCGGCCGTGCCCTTTGAAAGGAACCATCCCGGCATTTGCCTGGAGTGATTTAAGGAAATCACGGAAAACCTAAATCTGGATGGCCGGAGGTGGATTTGAACCACCATCCTTCCGAATCCTCGGGCATGGATGTGTGTGTTGTCCTTAAGTTAGTTTAACTTAGTTTAAGTAGTTTGTAAGTAAAGGGACGTCTGACCAAGGTAGTTTGGTCCATAGAATCACAAACATTTGAACGTTTTGAAGGAACTGTATGCTTGATGCAATATACACATTTAACATAAGTGTTCTGGAGACCTTGAAACCAAGATGATGCAACACTTTTTTGTTGTGTGTACAAACAATAATGAAAATGCACATACAAATGCGTAGTGAGGAACAAAATCCAATAGTGTGTAGAGTTTAGAAAAAGCCATACTGCCTATTTTGCAGTCATTCTATATAAATGGTCTATTTTCATGTAGGTAATTGAATTACATCCTTAATGTCAAGGAAGGCCAACTCAAATACTGTGATGTTTCCATTGTAAACAACATGCCCTATGTGTTTTTCCATCTTTCCCCAATCAGAGAGTGTACTGGTGTACAGCAGCTGCTAAAAATTCTCATTGGTTTTACATTACCTTTTAGAAAGAGTACTATTGTGGGTTGGAATTAATCACCAGACAGCATTTATGTTTTCGTTAAAACACATTTTCATACTCACACTCATTGTTTCCCATTATTGAGCACTGTCGTTGGAAAAAATATAGTGATCACACCATGCATTTCAGCTCAGTGTGCGTGTGAAAATACTAAAACAGAACGAATATGTTTCGCATGAGAAAAACAGTAAAAAAGAATGTTCCAAGCGGAAATTTCACTACTACTCACCAATAAATCAACAATCATGTGTTTTGACGAAAGCATGAATGGCTTCAGACGACGCAGTTTTTGAGAATGTTATCTAAACCAACTGGTGACTACTAGTTGTACAATAACCATAGTCAGACTGCATCACATAACCGCCATGGTCTCCGAGTCACGTCATTGTTACATAAAACTGGCTTATCTTCAAAATGTTCGTATAGTCTATTGGACTTAACTACGGGGTCATCAGTCCCTAAACTTACAAACTACTTATCAACTAGCTTATCCTAAGGACGGTACAAATATCCATGGCCGAGGGGGGATTCGAACCCCCGACTGTAGTGGCCGTGCAGACCGTGACTGAAGCGCCTCAGTCTTCTCGGCCACCGCGGCCGGCTGGCTAATCTTTCTTCCTTCGACGATGAAGAAGTGAACTGTGGCATTATTGATGAGGTCATGGCGGAAATCGACAGGATGATTTAACAAAAGGGCGAAACAGATCGATCTTAATGGCCGAACTGACATTAAAGTCTCGCCGTTCTCGAGAACTGTTAGGGGGGGGGGGGGGGGTCTGCCTATCGGAAAACGTGCAAGCGGTCCACAGCAGTGTGATCTTCGTTATAATTGGGTACGCTGGTCCCAGCCACAGTAATAGCTGTATACTTAACTCTAGTGCAGAGGAACTACAACAAAACTGAACGACTCACACGTTAAATTTAAAAGCTGGTCCTAAAATCAATTATACTTCACCAAAATAATGTTTATTTAAGACGTCTTGTAAAAATGTTGTACAAATTAGTAATGAGATCATACGATCAATTTACAACTTTTTATATTTGATGCAACTGAAAGCAAGTACTGTATGAAGAGCAAAATTAACAAAAAAAAAAAAAAAAAAAAAAAAAAAAAAAAGATAGAGCTGTGTACTCTTGGTGCCTTAAACATGTCATTAAGGATTAAGCTATCAATATATGTTCACCTTATTGTTCACAATAAGAGGAGTACCCAGTTATATATTAGGAGTTATAAAGAGATAAGTTTGCCAAGGAATAGTCTGTAGCTGATGAAGTAAATATGAAATAATTAAAATTAATTGGAAGTGGGTATGACTTGCAGCGAAGCGATTAGATATAAATTGGGTCAAGGAGTTCTTATAGGCTGAACAGACGCAAAAAGACAACACGACGACCTGATGAAAGGCGCTTAAATGACATTAAAAAATAATTTAATAAATGCAGGATCAAAGCAGATGTGGGGCTGTAGGAGGAAACAGCAATGCCCCAAAAAGACTGTCTTTACCTTGGCCTGGTTGCTAAATGACTCATGACGATAATAATGAAAGTCATAAGCGACCATATGTCATCGTTAGCAGGGCACTGCATTATGAATGTTCTTTCAGCATTCGAGAAAAACTTATTTGTATTGTTGTCAGAATGTGTACGAAGATAAGGTAATTCTTTGAAAATGAAACTGCTTTTTTCAACTGTGATATTTATTTTGTCTGAAATTTAACAAGAAGAAAACCCTCCTAGCTCATACAATATTGTTCTTATTAACGTGTACAGGTCACGCAATCTAGCAAGTGTAAATCAATGGCCCAGCAATTCTCTGCTCATTCTTATGTTTCTTGCAATATTCATCTGTCTACGCTGTTACTAAAATGGAACTGATTGCTTTTCCCATTTTCGGTAACCAGCCAATATTTGAAACCAATGTAAATTTTAAGATTAAGCTTTACTAGTTTTGAAAACTAAAAAAAATTAGCACCACTTTATTGGAAACTGATATGCTGCTGGCTTTACCGGATTATTACTAAAAAAAAATATTAAAAAAACTGTTATAACCGAAACCAAACACATACCGAAAAATGGCGTTAATTCAGAACTAAAACACCAGTATCGGCAATAACCGGTCGGTTAGTAAAGAAGAAGTGAGGGCAGAATGGGCTAGTTATGAGAGGCCTGTGACTACGATCGTGAACTAGTCATTGGACTGGACTGTTCAAATGTTTGTAAATCTGTGACACTTAATTACTAAGGTTATCAGTCCCTAGGCTTACAAACTACTTAAACTAACCTAAGGACAACACACACACACCCTTGTCCGAGCGAGGACTCGAGCCTCGACGGGGAGCAACCGCGCGCTCCGCAGCAAGAAGCCCTAGAGCGCTCGCCCATTCCACCACGACTGGACTGGACTTATCTCTGGTCTCAGTAACAGATCCATCACGGAAATTCCAATGTTTCTACAGCTTCTAAAGTCTTCCGACGTTGTTATGATTATGAAATAGAAAAGTGAAGAGACAACCATAGCTAAACTAATTAATTAATAAATTAATCAAAATCGCATTAATCATTTATCCAAAAGATGACCGGTTTCGGCCTGTTAATATGCTATCTTCCGATCCAAGTGACTCTGAATCGACTCCACAGTCGTGTGGTTGCTCTGTTTGGTAACAGCAGAGATCGCTGGCTCTCCCAACCACGCTGTCAAAAATCCACAGCTTCGCTAATAACAGGCACGCCTCATGTACTTACGGAAAGGAACAGTCAAGCATTGAGGTGGGTGGTTCTAAAAATGTGCATAAACTCTGCGTAAGGAATCACTCGTTAGATCCGAAGTTCCACCAGCAGACCAGCTAGTACAGCGCTTGGGCTTAAGAACTTAAAACCAATAGACTACAGCTTTTAATAAGTCGCACAATTCAGTAGTCACTGCTAGGCGACACTTGAGCTGGTGTATAGGGTGTCGTCAAGGGCATTGGATCATTGGAAGCGAGTGATTTGGAGTGACGAATAACGCTTTCCTCTGTGGCAGTTCTGTGGGAGGGCATGGGATTGAAGAATGTCTGGAGATCATTACCTGCCATCATGTGTATTGCCAACAGCGAAGTAAGCAGGACGGTGGGACGGTTTGGGAATGTTTTTCTTCGTGAAGGTATTGTACTCGTATTTCACTTATGAGGACGTTTAATGCCGAATGGTTCACTGCTCAGACACCCGACTGGAACCCAACGTAAAACCTTGTGGGTAAGTTAGAACGTCGACTTCGCTCCAGATCCCAGCAGACATCGTTACCACCTGTGGTTTCTGCTCTTGGGCAGAAATGAGTTGCCTTTTCCTCCATAGACATTCAGATGAATGTGTGTTGATGGCTGAGTTCATGTTGCCATAAATGCGTATGGTGGACATCCTTGACATTAATGTTCAGTAATGGATGTCCAGATACTTTTGATCAGATAGTGTGTTTTGCCTAACCAATTTGGAGAGGCCAAAGCAAAATCTGGAACTGGATGGCCGCATGGGGATCTGGACTCCTGTCCTCTCAGAGTCGAGCCGGTGCCACTGCCATACCTTGGTCACTAATTCTAAACAAAAGCTTTCGACTGGAGTTTTCTGGTCTCAGCTGCTGGTAGGTGCTGTAATCATACAACATGGTTATATGAAAATGTGTTGGGACCGGGATGCAAGCGCGAGACCTACTGCTTACTAGGCAGTTGCCCGAAAACCTTGCGACACTCCAGGCTTAACATACCTGGGCTGACTACCCAACGACATACCCTGTACGATCCAAACTGCCATGTATCCTCCTACTTCGACCAGCGTACGGCATGACTCGCAGCAGGCTCTGTATTCCCGCCAGGAGTCCGGTCCTCGCATTAAAATATATTTCAATCCTCGACATGGAGACTTCCAACTAAGAATTGCGGCGTCTGTACTTTCGGACACGTAAGTCCCGGAGCGTTCCCTAACGTAAAAAGTATGTTAAAATCAATATGAACGATACTATTCGCACACATCCAATATCGTATTCAGAAATGTAGCTTGCTGGCCGCTTGGAGCGCTACTGTCGCAGTGTATAACAAAAATCTGTGGGAGTGTCGTGACTATAAATATTAGACTGTGACTGAACGATGATATTTGGGAACAGAGTCACAGAAAAATATAGCTGTTGGACACTATTACTCAACCATAATTTACCTTCGATGACGGAGTCTATATGTCGTACTGGATACGTGCTACGGGTAGTCCACGCTGGTGTGTTAAGCCCGTTTTAGACGATCAACGAACTTGTAATAGATTGGTAACAAGTTGCGTTAATGGCGGCCGTCTGTCGTTTGAACGGCTCGACTAGTATCATCGCGCTAGTATAGATTCGGGATAATCGTAGCGATAACGAAATAGAGCCAGTTCTAAATTCGGTATTAGTGGGTTCACTACGCATGCGCGAGCTAGTATCTGTCAGCTGCAGTCATCGCTCCAGTTAGTCCGCCATTTTCCTTCGTATTTACGTATATTTTGCGTAATGTCGAACTTTATAATCAGAATGTTTCAAATGTTTGTATAGCTTATGGGACTTAACTACGGGGTCATCAGTCCCTAAACTTACAAACTAACTAAGACTAAGGACGGCACAAATATCCAAGCCCGAGGGGGGATTCGAACCCCCGACCGTAGTGGCCGTGCAGACCGTGACTGGAGCGCCTCAGTCTCCTCGGCCACCGCGGCCGGCCGGTCAATAACATTTAGCATTGTTTCCTCAATTTCAGTATTAAACTATGATTTCCTATTTAACAGATCGCCTGTCATAACCTCACTTTCAACATCAGGTATTACTGTTCAATTACGTTTAAACATGCTGCCACAAGATCTTGCATGAGATTGTAGTTCAGGACTAGTACGCTAGGAGCGCTTCAGTAGACTATTATATATCTTGTTCACTTTCGTTCTTCGTTTAAAAAGGGCTTTAGGCCGTGTGTCAGAAGCGGCACAGGGGCTTATGGCAACTGTCTAGTAGGCAGGAGGTCCCGGGTTCGAATCCCGTTACAGGTACAAATGTTGATATGTTCCTGTTATATGATTACAAGACCTACCAGCAGCTGAGACAAACTAAAAAACTGTAGTATATAAATAAATAAATAAATAAAAATAGTAAAATTTGTATTAAGAACGGTTGCGGCATCACATCACTGTTCTTTCGGACATGTCTACACCGCCGCCCCAGGCACACCTGCACGGACTACCCAAGCATGTAAAAGGTTCAAATGTTTGTAGAGGTTATGGGACTTAACTACGGGGTCATCAGTCCCTAAACTTACAAAGTACTTATGAACTAGCTAATCCTAAAGACGGCACAAACATCCATGCCCGAGGGGGGATTCGAACCCCCGACCGTAGTGGCCTTGCAGACCGTGACTGGAGCGCCTCAGTCCCCTCGGCCACCGCGGCCGGCCATGTAAAAGGTCAAGCAGACAACAATCCGAAGATTGGTTTGAACACCACAGTGCTTTACTAGGCATGGTCCTAATTGGAGGTGGTATGTCGTTGCCATCCTCCGACCCAACTTACCCAGCCAATTATAATAGGACCTACAGTTTAACCTGGGTTCCGAACCACGGTTCTACTCGGTATTTTTCACATGAGCAATACTGCCAGAGGGGAAAGAAGCGGAAAGTGAGACATAAAAATCCTAGGACCTGGCGGGGATCGAACCTTTGGATTTGTAGTCTGGCACTCTCCCACTGTGCAACCCGAGCATGTTTCCCGTGTGAAATTGTTAATAGAAAGTTAATCAATATCGGTTGTTGTAGCGGTATCGACTGCAGCGCCTGGCGGACTCGTTTGTGGCTAATGGCAGGTCGGTTGTGCAGGAGTGGCGAGGAACGGCCGGCTGTGGGTTAGCGGCGGCGGTGTAACACTTCAGAGAAAGTGTGCTGCGCGAGAGGAGTGAAAGTCCGCCGCCGCCGCAGCCGTGGTACCGTTAACCCAAAACTGGACAAAAGCCGCCTTGCAGGAAGGGCCGCGCCGCGGAATGCGGGCGCTGCGCCGCGGCCGGCCATCGGCGTTGCGCAACGCCTCGTGTCACGCAATGGCCGCCCACAGACGCTCATCTGCCAGCTTTCCTCGCCGTTTGTAAACACTGCCCAGATCTGCACACCTGCCGCCGCCGTCACGCAGTCTCCCTCGTTTCAAAAGCCTTTACAAAACTGAAAGCTTATTCTGCGATAGGGTCCCCACCTGTTGCCTTCAGCCGGCCGCGGTGGCCGAGGTGACTGAGGCGCTCCAGTCACGGTCTGCACGGCCACTACGGTCGGGGGTTCGAATCCCCCCTCGGGCATGGATATTTGTGCCGTCCTACTTCGTAAGTAGTTTGTAAGTTTAGGGACTGATGACTCCGTAGTTAAGTCCCATAGACTATACAAACATTTTTGTTGCCTTCAGTTCAAATGTTCAAATGTTTGAATAGTCTATGGGACTTAACTACGGCCGGCCGCGGTGGCCGAGGGGACTGAGGCGCTCCAGCCACGGTCTGCACGGCCACTACGGTCGGAGGTTCGAATCCCCCCTCGGGCATGGATATTTGTGCCGTCCTAGTTCGTAAGTAGTTCATAAGTAGTTTGTAAGTTTAGGGACTGAGGACCCTGTAGTTAAGTCCCATAAGCTGTACAAACATTTGAACATTTGAACTTAACTACGGGGTCATCAGTCCCTTAACTTACAAACTACTTACGAACTATGACGGCACAAATATCCATGCCCGAGGGGTATTCGAACCCCCGACCGTAGTGGCCGTGCAGACCGTGACTGGAGCGCCTTAGTCCCCTCGGTCACCGCGGCCGGCGTTGCCTTCAGTAGGAGGGACAAATTTGGTTTTTCAAAAATTCGCGTAATTATCGGCTGATTTTAAAAATTCAAAATGCTGTCAGATTCTAACGATTAAGAGGTATTTCTTATGCAACACAATAAGACAAGTAATTAAACTGTGTTTGTATAAGATAATTATCCATCTTCTGGAACTGTAAAAATTGGTCTAATTGAGACCAGACGCGTTAGGCTTCATTTGAAAGCACTGTACGGGATGAACAGCCAGTCTAAATGGGTTAGGGAAATAATTCAAGCCGCGGTGGAGTAGCCGAGCGGTCTAAAGCGTCTCGCTGCGGAGCGCGCGGTTGCTCGCCGTGGAGGTTTGAGTCCTCCCTGGGGCATGGGTGTGTGTGTTGGCCGTACGTTAGTTTACCTAGGTTTAAGTAGTTTGTAAGCTACGGACTGATGACTACGCAGTTTGATCCGATAGATTTACAAACATTTGAACATTTTGAAATAATTCAAAAATTTTATTTCAAAACTTCGCCTATGTTTTACAAGTATTCTTCCACCGCGACATACGCCTTGACAACGTGACCAATGCTGTCCACCTTGCAGGACAGAGCCGGCCAGAACCAGTATTGAATGCTGATTCTAAAATCACGCTACCCTTCTGGCGTCCGTGCTGAAACTACTGACGTTTCCGTGCTGCCGTGGAGCCAATAGCAGACACCCACATTTGATCACGTGTGCTACTGCTGTAGAACTCAGAGGTGCAAGAATCAGTTCCTTGGCTCTCTTCCGTTCTAGCTCTTGTACAGAACAGACGCACTCCAGAAGCTCAGCGTCAGTGCGGGGCGAACGGCAACATGCCGTCCGCTCCCGCCTAGCGGCTGTTTGGTATCAGCCACCAACAAAGTGCACCATAACCTTTACCTTTAACGTTTTCTAATCCGCTAACTTAGACTGGCACTCATTCATTTCATCCGACCCCAGGGCGAGTCCCGCCATTTATTCCGTATATCAAGAATATACTCAATATGAACTTACAGCCTATCTCTTATTGCAGTGGAGGTTCGAGTCCTCCCTGGGGCATGGGTGTGTGTGTTTGTCCTTAGGTTAGTTTACCTAGGTTTAAGTAGTTTATAAGCTACGGACTGATGACCACGCAGTTTGGTCCGATAGATTTACAAACATTTGAACATTTCCTATCTCTTATTTGCCAATCAGCCATCCTTTCTTAGGGCGCCCACAAGGCTTCACCGCTTCGCCTTCAATCCTGACAACGCCTCGAACCCATCTTATTTGTATAGCAGTGGGATGGGTTGTACATCCGTGGGATAAAGATTAACTTCTATACATCACCCTCAGTGCTCAAGTTTTTCTCTGTTGCTCCCCTCGTGCTCACAGTGCCACTTATACTCTATTAACCTTCGTTTTCATAACTGCCACAGCGTGGTCTAAGGCGTCATGCTACGGACTAGACGGCCTTTCCCGCTCGAGGTTCGAGACCTTCCTCGGCCATGGGTGTGTATGTTTCCCTTAGTGTAAGTTAGTTTAAGTAGTTTGTAAGTCTAGGGACTAATGACCATAGCAGTTTGGTCCAATAGGCTTACAAACATTTCAACATTTCGATGTGATTAGAGAAAACAAGGACACCTGTAAATCGGTATGCAAGAAAAATAAATCCAACGAACACTTACACACTGAAAGACAAAAACTAAGTTACATATTTACAATCGAAAAAGATGTAATGAAAGACAGGATAAAATAATCCTTTTTATAAGCGAGAACGCTCAGGATGTCCAGTGAGGATCAAGTGTAGAGCCGTGCGCTCTAAGACGGCTTGCTGTGGACTGCGCGCCTGGTCCCCGTCGGAGGTTGGACTCCTCCCTCGGGCATAGGTATGTGTATTGTCCTTAGTATAAGTTAAAGTAGTTTGTACGTCTACGGACTGATGACCATAGCCGTTTGGTCCAATAGGTTTACAAACATTTGAACGTAACTGCCAGTAACTCGCCAAATAACACACACAAATAGCGAGTTGCTGGCAGTTTTGAAAACGAATATTAATACAAAATATGCATTGAGAATATAAGTACCAGTGTGAACACAACAGAAAGTATTAGGAGAACATACAAAAAAACTTACTGCCGAAGTTTCTCCCAAATAAATCGAAAGGCGTCTGGCCTTAATTACACTAATTTTTACACTTGCAAAAGACTGATAATTATCTTATACAAGCTGTACAACAGCAACTGCGGGAAAACACGCCTATAAACAAGGAAGCGACATGGAAACTGTGTGTTTGTCTTTAAGCTGATGGGGCTGAAATATTGTCAACTGTGTTCGTCCCTTATTCGAAAATGATAATACTTAGCTACTTACAACAAATTTCACGTATAATTTGGAACTTTTAAGAAACTTTTTCTCGCTGACACCTCCGACAAAGTGATGAAAGGAAAAAAGCCTGTCGCTTACTACTTTTTCGCTGTTAGTGCTTTCAAACGTCAGTAGACCTATCTGCCACGACGTTTTAGTTTATTACTTTTTAACTATTAAATCTGTTGACAACACAGTTTGCAGACAATATATACATAAATCGCTGAATGCGGCTGTTGAATTATATCATCGTTTGTCACATACTTCAGGAGATGTGTTGTGGTAGACACCTAGGGGGGAAAAAGGTACCTTCCCCTTATACTGACGTGCATCAAAGCTTCAGCATCAGGCTTGGTGTTATAATTTATTACACCTTTATATTTTTCAGATGCTATTCACATATATCACTAAATCTACCTGCATAATTATATAGTGGTACTCACAGTTCAGGAGGCACCACGCCTTAAACATTAAGATGCGTAAAAGATTGTCCTTTGCCTATACTCATCCACAGTTGTTTGATAATAAAAGCACTTTGTGACTTCCAACCAACTTAAAATACAGTTGCTAACAGTTTCTCGATTTAATACTTCAAATAAAATATTTAGCACATTAACTCATTTACAAGGTATTCAAACGTTTGAAGCAGTTCTGTACTTAAGAATTTCATTGTGGAATCTGGGATTTTTCTAGTATATTACCAATCCGCATCGTAAAAAACCATATAATTTTTCAGATTGCATACCTATCGACTTCCAGGGGCAACAAAACATAGTACACAGTCTTTCGCATAATCTCATACAAAATTTAAAAATCTAAAGCGCTGTCATTATCTACTCATTAAGAGCTACGAAACCAAATAATACATTTAGAATCTGTGTGCATGCTTTGAGGTTAATTCATATTGCGCAAGTACTCGGATTTTATTAATTTTTCGAGAATGATGGACAAACATAATTTCAAACTTTTGCTCAAATTAAATATTTATATAGCGTATGGGAATAAACTATGAGGTCATCAGTCCCTAAACTTACAAACTACTTATAAACTAGCTAATAGTAAGGGCGGCACAAATATCCATTCCCGAGGGGGGTATTCGAACCCCCGACCCTAGTGGCCGTGCAGACCGTGACTGGCACACCGCAGACCGCTTGGCCACCGCTGCCGGCAAACTTTTACTAACCCCCACTCACCGCCAGATACATACACGCATACACTGACGAAAAGAAAAAAGTTCATCACATACTACTTTTCGCTGTTGTGTAAACTACAACATCTGGAATAACGTTTTAATCCGTTACTTCTTTATTGCTAGCTCTATTCCCGACGCAATGTACTGGCAGTGTTACATATAGCAATTAAAAAGTACCAGAAAAATACATAATTTTACGACTCATAGTTCAGGATGTATGACGCGAAGAACATAGAGATGTTTAAAAATTTAGCTTTTGTTTGAAATGGTGCACAAATTTGCCTACTACATTGGTCCAGTGTTTCATAATAAAACATCCAGTGACTTACAAGCTTTGAGCTTAATTTTAAACCTTTAATAATTTTTTTCTTTTACGTTCTTAAATTCAAATATGTAACACACCAAGGCATATGTAAAGTAATTAGACTTGTGAAATTGTTGTACATATTGGCGTTCTATTATTAAAAGGCTCGGAAGTCTCCTGGTAACAGTGTGTAAGGTGCTTTACAACGTGTCTCCTTCTCTTCCTGCAATTAAAACCGGTAGTAAGGAACACACGTGCCGTACCTGCCTCGAGGTGAGCCAGAGGCGTAACGAAACGGCGCTCCACTTTAACAAGTGGTCTGATACGCACGCCTGTCTGGCCACACGTTTCCAAATGAGTGCTGGTTAGACTGCAAAGTTCGACATCACGCCAGCAGGTACGATGACGAAGCACGGAGGAAAAACGAAGTAGTGTAGTGATTAAGGCAATGGACATGTCAGGATGCGGGGGGTTCGTTTCCCGTCCAGATTTCCTGATTTGTACGTAAATTCTTTAAACCACATAAGGTGGTTGGTCCGCCTCCGTAGCGGAGGCATTACCGCGTGCGACTGCTATCTACATCTACGTCCATACTCCGCAAGCCACCAGACGGTGTGTGGCGGAGGGTATCACTATCGGTTCTCCCTCCTATTCCAGTCACGTATTGTTCGCGGAAAGTAAAATTGTCGGTATGCCTCTGTGTGGGCTCTAATCTCTCTGGTTTTATCTTCATGATCTCTTCGCGAGTTATACCTAGGATGGAGCAATATACTGCTAGACTCCTCGGTAAAGGTATGTTCTCGAAACTTCGACAAAAGCCCGTACCGAGCGACAGTGCGTCTCTCCTGCAGAGTCTTCCACTGGAGTCTATCGATCATCTCCGTAACGCTTTCTCGATTACCAAATGATCCTGTAACGAAGCCCGCTGCTCTCCGTTGGATCTTTTCTACTTCCTCTATCAACCCCACCTGGTGCGGATCCCACACTGGTGAGCAGTATTCAAGCTGTGGGCGAACAAGTGTACTGTAACCTACTTCCTTTGTTTTCGGACTGCATTTCCTTAGGATTTTTCAAATGTTCAAATGTTTGTACAACTTATGGGACTTAACTACGGGGTCATCACTCCCTAAGCTTACAAACTACTTATGAACTAGCTAAGACTAAAGACGGCACAAATATCCATGCCCGAGGGGGGATTCGAACCCCCGACCGTAGTGGTAGGATTTTTCCAATGAATCTTAGTCTGGCATCTGCTTTACCGATGATTGATTTTATATGGTCGTTCCATTTTAAATCACTCGTAATTGCTACTCCCAGATAATTTATGGAATTAACTGCTTCCAGTTGCTGACCTTTCTTTGTAAGGGAGCACTCGGGTTCAATTGTCAGTACTAGCAAAGATGACAGCTCCGTGGTAGCAGCTGTGGAGCTACTTACATAAGAAGTAATCGCTTCAAGGTCCTAAAGCCTATGGTGACATGAGGAACGCTGTTTGAATATCTACAAATTATCTGTATGAGTAAATGCTGAGAATGGCATGGCGAGCAGTCCGGCGGTTCACTGATTCCGGAGATTAAAAAAATTGTTTAATGTTACTTTATTTATTTATTTATTTTTTACTTAAAGGGAATATCACGATGGTATCTCCCATAGGACCACACGGCACCAAACCACATCTACTGCTCCATCTTCGGTAAACTCATCGTGAAAGAGTGTAAAATTCTAACCTGTATTCCTTCGTTGCAGACAAGAAAAAGCTTGTTGCAAATGAATGTTTGGTTCTCAGTTTTACTTACGTTATTATTCTGTTGCTTCCCAAAGGCAGTATTGCACACACGCTTACTGATTTTGAGATTAATCTTTTGGTGGGCAAAATAAGCTATTTCTTGAAAGTCGTCTCGTAATTGCAACCATTTAGAGCCCACATAGCCTAACTAGTATTGGAACTATTCTAACAAGTAGTAACAAAACACTTTCAGTTTCTGGAATGTGTGTCAAAATCATCAACGTGAAGGCCAATTTGAACACCTCAGTGCTTTATTATGGGTAGTTTTGTTAAACGAGGCATACAGTTGCCTTATTGATATATACCACCTTTCCTGGCCTTAATGGCTACAGCTTAATCTGGAATGCAGGCTGCAATTTTTAGTATAAGAATCATTGTCACAAGCTATTACTTTTACATATTCCAGATTAAAGACAGGAGTACCTTGGTAGAACATTAGACTGAATAAAAACCACATTTATGTGTAAGTTCTACACTATTGATTTTATTTCGTTAGCCGGATTTCGGCTTATAGAGCTATCTACTCATGAAGTCAACAAAATAAAAACAATCCTGCAGAACACACCCAACATTGTGCTTTGCGTTTAACAGGAGCTTTTTGCTGGTGTGATAAAGAGCGAACGCATTTAACTATATTTGGGGGTGTGGTACACTATAAAAGACGATTCAGGAGATGTCTTGTCGAGTTTTATCTAGAAAGAACATTGTTTTTCTATAGAGCAGTACCTCTTATCTACCGAATTCTTGGCTCCAATCGATATATGAGTAACGAGTCTATGCGATTGGAGTCCTGTATGACAGAAATAAATTATATATTGAAAATATTTTGAATGGCCTTTAGGGAAGGGAGCCTGTGAAATTGGGGACTTCTGCGTGAGAAAGTTAAATAAAAATGATAAACAAGATTTCTGGAGACCTGTGGTTGGGTTTGACACATGTGCTCAGGTGACGTGCTAATGGCTTTGACGGGCAGTGTACCGTGTGATTGTATCCAGAGGAGAATTTGAAGCAGTTGTAATACTGACTCATCCCAGGTAACCTGCAGCTGAAGCAATCCCACAAGGAAACCGCAATCTTCAGATCACTGTATAACGTGTGAGTCATTATGACGAGGAAATACAGGCAAATGACAGACAATTTCTTTCAAAGGGCAAGGCCGATTTCCTTTCCCATCCTTAGCAATAGTGAATCTGTGATTGAACTCCGTCTCTAATGACCACGATGTCGACAGGACGGTAAGCCCTAATCTTGCTTCCTTTTTGTATACAATTTATTTGACCAACATGTGACGTGATGTTATGGAAACCTAAGTAATGGGTTTCAGTAAACCTTTTCGTGCAATTAGTAGGCTGTTTATTTCACCCTCTTCAAATTTACAGTTATTTAAGTAAAATAAGTTTGTAAGTGAACAACAAAATTAAATGGTAATTTTTACGTCACCCTATAGCTGATCACACCGCGAAATGTTGTCGACCGTGAAATGTGTGGCTATCAACCCTACAAGAGGAGTGCTGGTTTCATTGACGCCTTTTATGGCATCCCGTTAGGACTTTTCGTGCAAATTTTTAGCGGTAATGTGACTGAAATGTTTTCCTCTGCCACCGATAAGGAAAAAGGCGTAGTGTTGACGCTGGAAAATGTTCAAATGTTTGTAAATCTAAAGGATTTAACTACGTTGGTCATCAGCCCCTAGGCTTGCAAGCTACTTACACTAACTTAAAGTACCTTATGCTAAGGTCAACACAAACACCCATGCCCGAGGGATGACTCGAACCCCCGACGGCAAACGGCCGCGCGCACCGCAGCAGGGCGCCTCCGTGCACGGCTACTCTGCCACAGCTTGACTCTGGATGCCGCGTTTGTGACCTCCATCCCAGAGGCGACAAAACACGGGCCGAATTGTGGATAATAGAGGGTGTGGGACGTCCACGGTAGCCTTGCGCAGAATTGTGGTAAAATTTGTCAATGTAACGTCATTAGGCCATCTCTAAACTCACATGAAATACTGAGGTCTGGTCTCTATTTCGCAAGCATCGACAACTTGCTGTTTAAAATGATGCCGAACCCAAAGGTGAAGTCACACAGGGTGCCACGTTTTTGCACCATTACGGAAGAAGGTTGTAGGCAAATTTGTGTGCCACAGCCAGAGATTACTACGGGGTTTAGGAAAAGTTAAAATTTCGTTGTGCAGTAAAGTTTTTTATTTTATGTCGTCAGACACGACATTTTTTATTCTCTTCGTTACTTCTGTTTTGCACCGTTTGTGTACATTTCGATAGCTCAGTTGACCAGGTGGCTGATGTGTAATCCAATTTGGTATTCAAACGGCCACCTCCAACCCCTCTCCCACCAACACAATTGTCCTACCCTCTCTTCTCTACCACCCATGTCATCTGACTTAACTGCAGACATTCTTGACGTAGAATGAATCTTTCACTCTGCAGCGGAGTGTGCGCTGATTTGAAACTTCCTGGCAGATTAAAATTGTGTGCCGGAACCGGGACTCGAACCTGAGACCTTTGCCTTTCGCGGGCAAGCGCACTACCGACTGTGCTATCCCGACACGACTCACGATGCCGCCTCACAACTCTACTTCCGTCAGTACCTCGCCTCCTACTCGCCAGCGCACACTCCGCTGCAGAGTGAAAGATTCATTCTGGAAACATCCCTTAAGCTGTGGCTAAGCCATGTCTCCACCATATCCTTTCTTCCAGGAGTGCTAGTCTTGCATGGTTCGCAGGAGAGCTTCTGTGAAGTTTGGAAAGTAGGAGGCGAGGTACTGGCGGAAGTAGAGTTGTGAGGCGGCATCGTGAGTCGTGTCGGGATAGCACAGTCGGTAGTGCGCTTGCTCGCGAAAGGCAAAGGTACCAGGTTCGAGTCCCGGTTCCGGCACACAATTTTAATCTGCCAGGAAGTTTCATTCTTGACGTACGTTCCGTGATGCGGATTTCACGTAAAAGTGGAGCCTTCGAAATTACTGGCTGGAAGAGTTGGCTTACAGGTTCGTTTAAGGTAAGAGAAAAGTGCCACCGAAGAATGCGTGTGTGCTAACCCACTCCAGTGTTGAAACCAATCAAGACTTCCAGCGCCTACCTTCCGAGTGAGTTGCAAGGGGAGTTAGAGCAGTGCTACAGTTGTATTCGCCGGCTCGTTAGGACTGGTGGAAAATGACGCAGGCGGGAAGCGACCTTTGAGGCGATCAGGCGTCGGTCGCCGCCAGACTCCCGCTATTACATAAGTACACAACATTCTGCTACCAGGTTGCGCAACAAGCGGTCCGCGCGTATTTCTTAACTACGCACGTAACGCTGGCAGAGATCACGCAGCGAGAAGACGGCAGCCGTTCCCACCTGCCGCTTCCAGCGTGGCCGCAGCTGCTGAAACAACTTCGTCACGCGTAACCGACCAAGGGTCTTCACGGAGCGGATCAAGGATTTTGTTTTGGGAAGGTCTTGACCCAGTTGAGCTAAAAACAACCAAGTACTTTGGAAAGGTCGAGGGGGAGGAGGAGGGGGAAGGCGTTTGACCCAGTTCAGGGTGGGCTTGATCGAGGTAAACACTGAAAACCAATTATTTAGAGTGGGCTGAGCTCCTTAGCCCCACCTCCAGCTTTGGAGCTGCTACTGACTACGATGGGATTGGTCAAAATGTTCAAATGTTTGTATAGTCTATGGGACTTAACTACGGGGTCATCAGTCCCTAAACTTACAAACTACTTATTAACTACTTACGAACTAGGACGGCACAAATATCCATGCCCGAGGGGGGATTCGAACCCCCGACCGTAGTGGCCGTGTAGACCGTGACTGGAGCGCCTTAGTCCCCTCGGCCACCGCAGCCGGCCTGGGATTGGTCATACAGGGTGTTTCACTAAGTGTGTTTGCCTCTCTAACTTATAAAATAATAGGTGACGGAAAATTTTAATGCGGTAGGTCAACAGAGGAAATGTTACACTTTCTGCGGAGCTATGAACATAGTTTATTGTATCAATTTCCAAAGAGTTACAGCACAAAGATATAATTTTTTAAATGGAACAATAGTTTTTTCTATCGTGCATTGGATTCGTTGAAACCAGCTGCGTCCAAATCAATTTAAACTACATTCCTATCACTGTTAGTTTGGGAGTTACAACCCGTCAAAGTTCCGGGGGCGGAGGCTACGACAGCGTAGCTGACTGGCTGGTGGTCATGAGACAGTGGGCCGTGCCCCAGGGGACAGCCACTCGGCCAATCAGCTACGCTATCGCAACCTCCGCCCCCGGAATTTTGAAGGGTTGTAGCTCCCAAACTAACAGTGATAGGAATGTAGTTTAAACTGATTTGGACGCAGCTGGTTTAAACGAATCCAATACGCGATAGAAAAAAACTATTGTTCCATTTAAAAAATTATATCTTAGTGGTGTAACTCTTTGGAAAATGATACAATAAACTATGTTCATAGCTCTGCAGAAAGTGTAACATCTCTTGTGTTGACCTACGGCATTAAAATTTCCCGTCACCTATTATTTTATAAGTTACATAGGCAAACGCACTTAATGAAACACCCTGTATACTCTTTGATACTGTTTAAAATTATGAGACCATGAAAAGTGGTGATGTTCATTCCTTCTCCACGTATTCATTTTTTAAAATTAATTAATGTATTTACTCTATGGGGACTCCATAGTCGTCTTGGCTGCTGAGGAAACACCCACTTGAAAATTATGTCTATTGGGCAGTGGTTTCCGCAGCTGATGAAAGAAATAGGTTACATGGGAGTAGAGTTTGGGGGGGGGGGGGAATGGAGGGGTGAGACAAGGCATGGTTGTGGGGCATAAACGCCCTTCTGAGAAGCTTCCCAAAACGCTTTGGTATTGCGCTCCTATCTTGTGTGTTAGGGAATCACAGCAGTCCCAGACCAGCAATAACAGGAGAAAGCAGAAAATGAACAAGAGCTCAAGCACGTACAAAGGTAGTGTACATACAAATATGTCTACATTATTAAGTGGAGAGCGAGTTTAACTTATCAACTCAAGAAGCGCCAACAGTCCAATGATCTTACACACACGCCCAAAGTATGTCCTTGAAATGAATAAAGAGCCACAACGAAGGTTTCTATAGTCTAAAGAAAACTCAAAAACTTAGTTACAGCTTGTAAAATGGTTTAAAGAAGTGTGTTATTTTGTAAATAAGAGTATGAAGCGTATCAGCCAGCTTCCATTGTGCTCTCTGACTTACCTGGATGTCATGGTAGGCGGTTTGTTGCAGCCAGAGCCAAAATTCTCCCACAAAAGGCTCCTGTTGCCCGCGCTCCTGAAACACGAAAAATGTACTTTTTTTCGTATGCCAGAGATTTTGTAACTTTGATGAATGAGTTTTGATAAAGCTCTCTGAGATACATGTAGATTGATATTAATAAAACACACAAAGGCAATGATAAATAAAACGTGTATTGTTATTCAAAAATAATGAAATGTGTCAAAGAGTTTTTTCTTTTCTTTTTCTTAGGTTTTATGTCTCATATGAACCCAAGGTCACTACATAATTCATAGTGTTTGTCCCCATGTTTTGCCGCTAAATACACCTATGAACATTGTCAAACCATGTGGTGGTCCAGGTGTTAATGTTGCATCGCGTATTGTCTCTGAAACTTTTGAATACGGCCAGTGTTGTTGTAAATTGGTAGATCTTCCCCAAGAACGTCTTTTCAGGACTACTTTAGGCTCTGGCTCCGTTTTCATGGATGACAATGTGTAGTCATTTCGAACACCGCAGGTTTAGGAGCTCTTTGAACGAAGGAAGCAGGAAGGGTTTAACTTCCCGTCAACATCGTGATCATTAGAGACGGAATAGTTTTTGTCACGCATTTGGAAGGAAATCGGCCATACCGTTTGAAACGAACCGTCCTGGAATTTTCCTGGAGCGATTTAGGCATTGGAAATCATGTAAAACATAAGTCAAGATGGCTGGAGGCGAGATTGAACCTCATTCTTCTCGTTTGTAAGTCCAGAGTCTTCACGCTCGGGGTCTTGGAGCGAGAGGATATTCGGCAAACTGAAGCCCACCGATCATATTTGGGATCCGCTGTGGAGATGAACTGCAGAACATTCACACAGCCTACTCCAACGACCACCCAGGAGGAATAGAACGCCCTATCGCAAATACTCCTTACCAATCTCTTGGCCAGTATGAGAGTCTCGGAGTATGTTGCAACCATTTAAATTACATTACTTATCTCTTACAAAGGCATTTTCAAAATACAAGAAGAAACAGAAATCTTCAATAGTCTATCATTTATATTGTCTCTTTTCTATTAATAACTTAATAACACAGGCAATATTTTTGCTGTTAATAGTACATATGCTCCCAGTCTTCATTTCCACATTCGTTACGAGGCTTTACGAAACTTAAAAAAAAATAAATTATGCAACTTCTCCGTAATTGATATTTTTTAGCTGTTGTTGGAGATTAGACTTGGAAATGTTAAGTTCAAATTTTTGTATTGTTCTATACAACGAAGAGATTATTTGACAATATGATGCCATTTACATGATTTATTAGTTTGTCTGTCTTTGCCATCCACGTTTCCTCTAACTTCCTTCCTCCCCCCCCCCCACCCCTCGGCCATAGTCTACCCTTGCTAGTGAATGCAGTAAACACTGGCTTTCGTTTGACCCTTGCATAATCCGTAACAGTTCTTGTAATGTAGCAATTTTCAGATAAAGTTTGTACTAGATGGGATCATTCTTGAACATTTTTAAACGATGTTTTAATGCTTAACTCGAGATCGCTGAAATATCTAATCACTTCTATTTATACGTGAAGAGACGCTGTATGCTAGAGGTAACAACGTACGACGTCTAATCTTACATAGGAATTAATTTTTAAGAGAGGATTTGAACTGTTAACTAACAGTATGCGTCTGCGCGAGATAAATTGTTATCGTCAGCGAGAGAAACATAAAAAATATTTACAGTGCCTAGCATCTCAAGTACGTAGGTGTAAAGCAATATTTATGGGCAAGATGATGCCGTATAAATAAGCTCGTTTTTCTACGGCAGGATGACGTATTATATAGAATCATATAGCCTAAGTTAGTATGAAGGAACTATTTTGAATGGATGTCTCTTTTAATTGTTATGTAACCTTGATTAGAATGACTCTTCAAACAGATCTGGAATCATCAGTTGACAGAAAATAAAATTTTATTCGTGAGCTATATAAAGTAGAAATTGAATCAAACCTTTTGTGCCCTATAAAAGGCAGAGTAAATAGGAATGTGGGTCATTACATCACAGTGGCGACAGAGATAGCAGTTTCCGTAATGAGCGTGAGATTTTCTCCGAGCAGAAAGCGTATCTGCGCTCACGGAAGAGGACTGGCAGAAGTGAGAAAAAGGCAGAAGCTGAGACTCCTCCAAGTATGAAAATTTAGAAATGCACTGTCTCAGGTTGCAACAACCTTGTTGGTTTATAGCGGAAATAATATATTGTGAAATAAGTAAAGCATGGAAATTGCCACAAAGTGTTGGAGAGCAGACGCAAGGAACATAACGTCCAGTTGACAAGGTGATTAAAAACGTTACGTATAACAGTGGGTTACAAAGTTTGGCCTGGTGCATTTGAAGGAACAATCCCTACATTCGCCTGAAGTGAGGTAGGGAAACTGGGAAAAACCTAGACCGGAATGACGAGAGGACTGTTTGAACCGTATTACTTACAAATACAAATCGAGTTACTTCTGACAGTACTATTAAGATGATTTATTCAGCAGGTAATCTGATATTGTATTTGTGTTAAAGTCTGCTAAATAAAACGTGTCTTCGCAGTTCATTTTTTACCTTAATTTCTACGATCATTATCTTGAACAATATTATATGAGGGGTTCAGTACACAAGTGACGTAGCTCCACCTTCGAGCGTTTTGAGTAAGAGAAGCATTTATTAAGAAGTGTATAAGGAATTATTAATGTTAATAATTTATTCGTATTTATGAATACAGGATAATATGCACAAACGTCTCTCTAACTATATTAACAAAACAGAATATCAAACAGGAAATACGTAGGAAATGACTTGATAAACAAAAATGAAAGGAGTTACGTAGTTTGTGCACTGAAAAATTTTATCAGTCATCCACTGTAACTTCAATTACATTGTGTGAATTCAAGTTCGCCGTTTTCTTCTTCCGAAATCTGATCTCGAGAATCTGAATGACGAGTAGACACCTTCGTAGGCAAGTTCTTGAAGAATGCATGATACACAGGAGGAATAAATTTTAGAAGATCGAGGATATCCTTCTTTTTGTTGGTTGTGACAGTTCGCCTGGTCTTGTAAAGACTCCCTTGTCACTGAAGGAAGGCTTTGAAGTGGTCTGCCTAACGTGTGCTTACGAAAATCCACCTCATGAAATTCTTCACTTTGATGCAAACTTGATTTAAACCTCCTGGAAAATGGCGCTGTCCATTCAAATTGCATCCATCTGACTTGCGGCTGATTAAGCGGATGCCCATAATTAGCCCTTTTCCTGATAACTGTGCTGTCTAGTAGCTCCTTCCTTGAGACAAAGTCGTCGTTTTTCATTATGCTTACAATGAAAGGCCTTTTCTTTTTACACCCTTGGATAATATCTACCCAATCACCAGCTGAGTATTTTTTATTTTTTTTTATTTATTTTTTTACGACTGGCTAATTCAATCAGACCAAAGTCTGCATCATTAGGCAGATAGCTATGGCCAGGTATCATAAATTTTTGTGGTTTATTACTTCCACTTTCATGTCTGGGTCTGCGCCACGTTCTGCACGGCCACTACGGTCTGGGGTTCGAATACCCCCTCGGGCATGGATATTTGTGCCGTCTTTAGTCTTAGCTAGTAGATAACTAGTTTGTAAGTTTAGGGACTGATGACCCCGTAGTTACGTCCCATAAGCTATACAAAAATTTGAACATTTTTTGAAACACACACATTATTATTACTGATGTGGCTTACCTGTCACGCTTTCATTCAAAAATCTTCACATGTTTGTAGAGCTTATGGGACTTAACTACGGGGTCATCAGTCCCCAAACTTACAAACATCTTATGAATTAGCTTATACTAGAGACGGCACATACATCCATGCCCGAGGGGGGATTCGAACCCCCGACCGCAGCGGCCGTGCAGATCGTGACTGGCACGCCGCAGACCGCTCGGCCACTGCGGCCGGCATGCTATCATTCATAGGAACATTTTTCTCACTGTTTGGTAGATATTCTGAACAACACTACATAATATGGTCAGTACAACAACCTTCACCTTTCATCTTCCACTAATGCACATGGTCATGTGCTCTGAACAAAGGTGGGCAGCAGTTAAATCATAAACACAGTGGCGCAATCTATGCACAGATGATGAAACCTCAGAGATACGTATGTATAGCTCTGAACTGTAGCTGTCTCTCTGTTATCAAACATCTCTGTAACTCGTTTTCAACTAAAAGTGGAGTTACGCCACTTGTGCTCTGAACCCCTAATAAGTCAACTAGTTCCTCAAAAACGTGTTAGACCAATGTAAGTTTCAGATGGGTAAAAAATTTCACATGGGAAAATATAAATAATATTTAGTTAATGTTCAGAAAAATGTATTGGAACCAAAAAGTATTGAGTCAACGATATTGTTCCTATTTCTCACTATATTCTCTAAATTATTTGGTCTCACATAATGCGTATTACGGAATATGCTAAAAGGTACTTCGGTTCATCATTTATGTTTCCATTACTACCATAATCAAAAATACAGTTTCACATCTTAGTGGAGTGGAGAAAAGAAATCCGTATTTTTATGGATCTTTCTCATAAAAATGGATACTAATTTCTAACCTCTTGGCAAACTTGTAGCCAGTTGTATTGGAACATATTTTTTGTATATTGTCTTTATGGAGCCCACTAAACTGTACGTCGACTCGAATTTCACACTCTGAAAATAGTCTTTCGCGTACTGAAAATATGTATTTATTTATAAATTATCCGTAGGACGAAAAACTACGGTCCAGTCACATTAATGGGAGCACGATCTGTTACTGACATCGCCGATATCAACGTGCAACAACAACTCACAGAGTGGCAGTGGAGGGTATATACACCGCGTCGGCGGAAATATAGGAAATAATAGTGGTCCTATCACACTTCCCTGCGGCACGCCTGACTATATCCTAGTCTCTGATGAAAACTCGCATCGAGGACAACGTACTGGGATCTATTACTTGAGTAATCTTCGAGCCACTCACATATTTGGCTACCTATCCCGTATGCTCGTATCTTCGTTAGCAGTCTGTAGTGTGGTATCATGTCAAATGCCTTTCGAAAATCGAGAAATATGCAGTCTGCCTATTGCCCTTGATCCATAGCAAGGGCAAGCTGGGTTTCGCACGATCGATGCTTAGACACTGATCGACAGATTACCATAAAGGTGGCTGACATGTGTAATTTTACATAGATAGTAAAGAGCGGGAGCAGGATGGAGGGAATAAGAGAGGCGAAAGAGGAGATTGACAGGGAGAGGGGGGAGGAGATGGACAGAGAGAGAAGAGGTTGAGGAGATGGGCAGAGATTAGAAGATTATCAGAGGGAGGATATAGACAGGAGATGGGGAGGTAGAAAGAGAGAGAAGCGAGGAAGTGATGGACAGGCAGAGAGAGGAAGAAAGAAGAAGGAGAGGGACTAACGGAAGTTTGGAATAAATGTATGAGGTAGAAAATGTTGTGATTTACACGTAGCAAGGGTAAATCAGGAGGAAGGGGAGAGAGGTAGGTGGATGGATAGAGGGAGGAGGAGGAGGAGGAGGAGACATAGAGGGAGAGGAGCAGATTCAAAGTGACGTCCACCAATATCAGTGCATGCATCTAAACGGCGCCGAACGTTATGTGGCGCAAAGATTCTTCCGTTTTTCTTATACTAGGAGACAAGCAGCTTGGACCGTAGTCTGCAAAATGTTCAAATGTTTGTAGATCTAAGGGACCAAACTGCTGAGGTCATCGGTTCGTAGACTTACAAACTACTCAAACTATATTATGCTAAGGACAACACACACGTCTCCGACGGGGAACGGCCGAGCCATCCGTGGCAAGCCGCCTTAGACCATGCAGCCACTCCCGCACGGCCCCTTATCTACATCTGCATGGGATACTCTGCAGATCACATTTAAGTGCCTGGCAGAAGGTTCATCGAACAACCTTTATACTGTGATTCTTTAGTTTCTCCCGGCGTATTTCATAATCAAAATATCCACGGGTGTACTGCCGGTCTATAGTGTCCGTTGGACACTATAGACCGGCAGTACACCCGTGGATATTTTGATCACCTTTATACTATTTATCTCCCATTCCATTCTCGAATAGCGCGCGGGAAGAAAGAACACCAAAATCTCTCCGTTCGAGCTCTGATTTCTCGTATTTTATTCTAATGATCATTTCTACCTATGTATGTGGCTGTCCACAATATATTCTCGCATTCGGAGGAGAATGTTGGCGATTGGAATTTCGTAAGTAGACTACGCCGCAGCGATAAACGCCGTCATTGTAATGATCCCCATCCCAGATCCTGTATCATTTCCGTAACGCTGTCTCCCCTGTATCGTGACAACAAAAAACCGGGATGCCCTTATTTGGACTCTTTCGATGCTTCAGTCAAACCCACCTGATAAGGATCCCACACTGGGAAGCAATACTCCAAAGGAGGACGGACAAGCGTGGTGTTTGCAGTCTCGTGAGAAGTTCTGTTGCATCTTTTAAGTGTTCTGCCAATAAAACGCAATCTCTGGTTCGCCTTTCCTACGACATTATCTACGTGTTCTTTCCAGTTTAAGTCTGATGTGATAGTAATTCCTAGGTATTTAGTGGAGTTTACGGCCTTCACATTTGATTGATTTATCTTGTAAACAAAGTTTAACAGATTTCTTTTCGTACTCATCTGGATGACTTCACACTTCTCATTATTTAGAGTCAATTGCTAATTTTTACATCATACTGATATCTTATTTAGATCGTTCTGTAGTTGGTTTTGATCTTCAGATTACTTTACTGGACGATAAATGACGGCGTCGTCTGCAAACAGCCTAAGAGAGCTGCTCAAATTTGGCCCCAAATCGTTTTTGTAGATAAGGAACAGCAGAGGACCAATAACACTACCCTATGACACACCGGTTACTTCCTCTGTTTTAGTCGATGCCTTACCATCGATTACTACAAACTGTGTCCTCTCTGACAGGATTTATCCAGTCACAAATCTGGGGCGATATTCCGTTACCACGCAATTTGATTAAAAGCCGTTTGTGAGGTACGGTGTCAAAAGCCTTCTGGAAATCTAGAAATACGGAATCAATCTGACATCCCTTGTCGATAGCACTCATCACTTCGTGTGAGTAAAGGGCTAGTAGTGTTTCACATGAACGATATTTTCTAAATTCGTGTTGACCTTGGGTCAATAGATCATTCTATTCGAGATAATTCATAATATTTGAATACAGAATATGTTCCAAAACCCTGCTGCAAACTGACGTCAATGAAATATGCCTGTAGTTTAGTGGGTTACTCCTACTGCCTTTCTTGAATATTGGTGTGACCTGTGCAACTTTCCAGTCTTTTGGTACAGATCCTTCGTTGAGCGATCGGTTGTATATGACTGTTAAGTAACGAGCTATCGCATCAGCATAATCAAATAGAAATCTAATAGGTATATCTTGCAATCTTCATCGATTTCAATGCGGATTTCATACACCATCGATCCGATGTAGCCACAGAGGAAAAGGTCCATAGGTGTAAGGTCTGGCGATCGATCGTCGTGTTGAAAACACGCCCTTTCACGGACGACAAAGGCTACGGTCTCGAAGAAATGTGGCAGCACATCTGGCAAGAATAGCGAGCGGTTAACGATAACCGGTTATACTGGAAGACAGAAATTAGATCCCGTTACGTGAGTTTGAAACAATGTCCGCTAATACTTTGAAACAGAGCCGATGCTCGTGTACTCACTCCACACATGGAATGCATGTATGATTAAAGTTTAACGTCCCGTCGACAGCGTGGCCGTTAGAGACGGTACATGCGCTGAGACTGACAGTCGCCGCTTTCAACTACTATGAGCTGCGATGTTGTTATGCGATGTACGCTGTGTATGTACATAATACATTAAATATTCGTTTCCCACCATTGATATAAACGATTGCAGACCTGCTATCACCTACTTTAATTAAATCCTAAAGGTTTGAGACACACTGTATACGTCACGTTATGGTTTAGAGAAGCAACATCAAATAATGAAACATTAAGAGTGAAATAGATTTTAAAGTTTCACGTTCAAGCACATCATGAGAAAAATGGGCGTGTCATAATTATAAGAACTGTACATTCCCGTAACAGCAGTAAGCATTGTACATGCAAGTGTTTTGCTACACGCCTTGCTTTCTATTAATGTCGTGAATTAAAAGGAAATTTTCTGTGAGCATGTTGAAAAATAGCTGGAACATTGCTGTGCTTGTTGCCAACAATTTTTATTTTTATTTATTTTTTTTAATTTTGCGAATATGTTGTCTTTGTTTAGTTTTGATGGGGAAAATTACTTTCGTAACTAATGAATGAGGAAACCCAAATGCAGGCTGTTTCTGGAGAATTAATAAATATTTTAGGAAGTGGTGGTATAGACGATTGCAATAAAATGCCATATAACATGTATCCAATTGTTATTGAGTGCAGAGATAAACTTAAAACAAAAACAAATGTGGTCATTTTCACTAATTCTTCCGTTGGTTTTTTGTAGAATGTCATCATACTGAATTAAAAAGCACAACTTAAAGTCTACATCTCTCACCGAACGAGTGGGCAACATTCTTCGTCGAGAGGGCATCAAACCTATATTCCGCAGCAACAATAAAATAAGAGATGTCCTAGGCTCAATGAAGGACAAAACTGAAAAGTTGCACACTGCTGGAGTCTACGAAATCGGCTGTGAGTGCGGCCAGGTGTACATTGGAGAAACTGGGCGGCCGATTAACACAAGGATAGCCGAGCACGAGAGGTACATTCGGCTGGGGCAGCATACAAAGTCGGCAGTATCTGAACACCAGGAAGAGTGCGGCAAACAGATATGTTTTCAGCAAGTCACTGTACTGGCAAAACAACCCTACACTTTGAAGAGGAAAATCAGGGAAGCAATAGAAATAGCTAAGCGACCCGGAAATATGAACAGAGAAGACGGGTATAGACTTCCCGCGTCTTGGTTGCCAGCAGTAGCAGCGCTTCGCGACGACACCGCGCGCAGTGCAGTCCATAGGGGCCCACATAGCCCGGAGACAACAGCGGCCGCGCGTACACAGAGGAAACAGCACGCTCTAGCCAGCGCTAGGCGTCACTGCTACGTCACTGCTACCAGCGCTCCTCATTCGCCAGTTTTAACCAATGACAAACATTAATATAAACACCAATCCTGGACTCCCTTTTCCACCAATAAGAAGAAATAAAGCAAACACCAATGATAAGAGCCCTGAAACCACCAATGATAACTGCCAACATTTAATATTTAAGATACCAGCTTTCCCTCATCCAGCAGTAAACATAACACCCAGAAGATGGCCGCTTGCAATAGCGGCCGAAACGTTGGTGAAATACTTGATATATTGACGATGCGGTCCAATACCCAGAAGAGTTTTATTAACAATGACAACGGCCGCGGAAGCCTTACTTTACATTAGTTTTAGTAGTTTGTAAGTCTGGGGACTGATGGCTACTGCAGTTGGCCCCATAGCTTTTCTAACATTCGAACATTATAAATATTTATGAAAGAAATAATAATGTCGTTTATTGAGCGTTATGTAACAATAGGTGACCAATAGTACAGGTAAAGGAGCCCGTAAATAACTACAGAAGCTGCTTGCAACCAGCCGTTAATGGTAAAACAATGCCTCTGAAAGCTATTAAAAGAAGTTGTAATACACTAGTTGCATAAACGTATCGGGCAGTTTACAAACTATTAATGTGCAGGTCAGGAGGGAAAGCGGTTATTAGAAAGTCTAATCCTAAGATCCTTAGTAGACGAGGTAGGGGTAAAAGTGATGAAATTAGGGTCGTATTCACGAAAGTATAAGAATATATATTACGGTAATTTCTGTGTATATCGTCCATAGTCGATGCTGAAGGAATTAGATTAGGTAACGAAACAATGAAGGTGGTAGATGAGTTTTGTTACTTGGGTAGTAAAATAACATGCGATGGTCGCAGTACAGAGGATATAAAATGCAGAATGGCAATGGGAAGAAAAGCATTTTTGAAAAAGAGAAATTTGCTGACATCGAATATTAATTTAAGTGTAAGGAAATCTTTTCTGAAGGCATTTGTGTGGAGTGTTGCCTTGTACGGGAGTGAAACATGGACGATAAGCAGTGTGGACAGGAAGAGAATAGAGGCCTTTGAAATGTGGTGCTACAGAAGAATGCTGAAGATTAAGTGGGTAGATCGCATAACTAATGAAGAGGTACTGAACAGAATTGGTGAGAAAAGGAATTTTTGGCATACCATGACCAAAAGAAGGGATCGCTTGGTAGGACACATTCTTAGACATCGAGGTATCGTAAATTTAGCATTGGAGGGAAGCGTGTGGGGTAAAAATCGCAGAGGGAGACCAAGAGACGCGTATAGTAAGCAGATTCAAATGGATGTGGGTTGCCGTTCTTATCAGGAGATGAAAAGGCTTGCTCAGGATAGAGTAGGGTGGAGAGCTGCATCAAACCAGTCTCTGGACTGAAGACCATAACAACATCGTCCATAGTATAGTAGAAAGCGTTGAAATCGACATGATGCAATGAGCTCGTGCAACATCGAGTAGGCTGAGACGAACGATAAGCGAGATACACTAAGATGAATTATTAATTTTGCGAGCCGCGGCGGATTAGCCGTGCGTACTGGAGAGCCGTGTTGCGGTGCGTGCGGCAGTTCGCCGTCGGGGGTTCGATTCTCCCCTCGGGCATGGGTGTGTGTATTGTCTTTAGATTAATTTACCTTAGTTTAAGTAGTTTGTAAGCTACGGACTAATGACCACGCAGTTGAGTACGATAGATTGACAAACAACAACATACAAATTTTGCGACAGAAACATGGAGAGGAGGACGTAATATACTGTATATATGCTGTTTCAGTGAGGATATTCCACCATATACAAGACATTTTGATTTACTTTACATTTACCAGACGTGTTTGAGCTCATTTTGGGCCATCCTCAATGGGATTTTTTTATTGTTTGTCTGAAAATATTAGTACTGCACAAAATGGCTTTTTGATATAGAAAAAACTTCATAGATGTATATCAGAAAGCCATTTTGTTCAGTACTACAATTATTTTCAGACAAACAATAAAAAATCCTACTGAAGATAGCACAAAATGTGCTGAAACATGTTTGAGAAATGCAATATAAATCGAAGTGTCTTGCATACGGCCTAATATCCTCACCATTATTTAAGCAATCAAGGAAGAAAGAAGAGCAGCAACAACAAAAGATGTTAGATATGCTGTGTCTCCCCATTATTACTCACATCAACCAGATGTTAAGAATTGCTAAAAAAGGAACTTACTATCATATGACATAATTCCTGTAGCAGTGCTAAGATCCTTGAGGAAATTCGACATTACTGGTATTAGAGAAAAACCTGTTGCCCACTTAGTGAAGCCCTTCTCAGAATGATGTATTTGGAAACGCGCGAACTTACACTGCATTGCAATGACTATTCCCCCCCCCCTGCCGGCCGCAGTGGCCGAGGGGACTGAGGCGCTCCAGTGACGTTCTGCACGGCCACTACGGTCGGGGGTTCGAATCCCCCCTCGGGCATGGATATTTGTGCCGTCCTAGTTCGTAAGTAGTTCATAAGTAGTTTGTAAGTTTAGGGACTGATGACCCGTAGTTAAGTCCCATAAGCTTAACAAACATTTGAACATTTGTTTTTGACTATTCCCCACCGCACTCACAGATCACCCAGCCATGATTTACGGGAATCGAGTGACCTGTGCATACACAACTTGTATGTTCGTAAACCTGACAACGACTATTCGAATCCACGTAACGGTGAAATGTTCAAATGTTTGTATAGTTTTTGGGACTTAACTACGGGGTCATCAGTCCCTCAACTTACAAACTACTTATCAACTACTTACGAACTAGGACGGCACAAATATCCATGCCCGAGGGGGGATTCGACCCTCCGACCGTAGTGGCCGTGCAGACCGTGACTGGACCGCCTTAGTCTCCTCGGCCACCGCGGCCGGCCGTAACGGAGAATCGTTGGTGTACTGCGTTACAAAGGACCAACACGCTGTTAAGAAGATGGTCATAATGATTTGCTTCATTAGCGTGGGGTCAGATGATACGTTGCGTGAGAATGACAGTGCGTTCTGGAGCGGCACGTTTGCGGTGGCGCGTCGCTCCCGGCGGAGGTTCGAGTCCTCCCTCGGGCATTTGTGTGTGTGTGTGTGTGTGTGTGTGTGTGTGTGTGTGTGTGTGTGTGTGTGTGTGTGTCGTCCTTAGGATAAGTTAGTTTGTAAGTCTACAGACCGACGACCAGAGTAGTTTGGTCCCTTAGGTCTGCAAACATTCGAACGTTTCAAATGATAGATCCTATATTTGATTTTCTTACTTTATTTAAGCCGGCCGCGGTGGCCGAGGGGACTGAGGCGCTCCAGTCACGGTCTGCGCGGCCACTACGGTCGGGGGTTCGAATCCCCCCTCGGGCATGGATATTTGTGCCGTCCTTAGTTGTAGGTAGTTCATAATTAGTTTGTAAGTTTAGGGACTGATGACCCCGTAGTTAAGTCCCATAGACTCTACAAACATTTGAACTTTATTTAAAAGGACAGTGCAAGATCCTATATTAGCTTTTATATTGAAAAAAAATAAAGAGAGAGAGAGAGAGAGAGAGAGAGAGAGAGAGCAGAAAAATATGATATTGCGTATTTCTGCGTTTTTTGTTTCTTTTTTTTAAATATTTGATTCTCTAATGAAATAAAAGCTGATTCAACAACATGATTAACAATCTCTATCGACAAGGATGTTGTTGTTGTGTTGTTGTGGTCTTGAGTCCAGAGACTGGTTTGATGCAGCTCTCCACCCTACTCTATCCTGAGCAAGCCTTTTCATCTCCTCATAAGAACGACAACCCACATCTACTTGAATCTGCTTACTATACGCGTCTCTTGGTCTCCCTCTGCGATTTTTACCCCACACACTTCCCTCCAACGCTAAATTCACAATTCCTTGATGTCTAAGAATGTGTCCTACCAATCTATCCCTTCTTTTAGTCAAGGTATGCCAGAAATTTCTTTTCTCCCCAATTCGGTTCAGTACCTCCTCATTAGTTACGCGATCCACCCATCTAATCTTCAGCATTATTCTGTAGCACCACATTTCAAAAGCCTCTATCCTAAGGATAATGAAGTAAAAGTTGTGGGGAAGTATGTATTACTAGGCCAATTTTATTAAAATGTTTGTAAATCTATCGGACCAAACTGCGTCAGTCCGTAGTTTACAAACTATTTAAACTAAGGTAAACTAACCTAAGGGCAACACACACACACACACATACCCATGCCCCAGGGAGAACTCGAACCTCCAACAGCGAGAAACCGCGCGCTCCGCGGCGTGACGCCTTAGACCGCTCGGCTACTCCACTGCGGCCCAATTTTATTGTCAGTTGTGCTAGAAAGCGATAAATCGCGAACTTTACTTTTCGCATTGTTTACGGACGATGTAGCTATCATAGCCGACGAATCACAAAATTTCACTAGGCACGGAAACAATTTTACAAAAGGAACGGGACAGACTTAGCATCTTGCCTAGAGAATTTCCTCTTTCAGGACGAAAATTCTGTTATTGACATGCAAACTACGCACCGCAAAAGTAACGATTTCAATAAAATTACTTTGATTTGCACAAAATATGTCGTGACTTGACCTGTGGTACAAAATATTGATGTATGTTAGGTCTGTCGCGACAGAACAGCCGTGCGCACTAAGGCGCCATGCTACGGCGCGCGCGGCCGTTCGCCGTCGGGGTTCGAGTCCTAAGTTAGTGTAAGTAGTTGCAAGCCTAGGGACTGATGACCAACGTAGTTAAGTCCCTTAGATTTACAAACATTTGAATATGTTGGGTCTACTAATATTTATGGTGAATGTTCGGATTTTCAACAGGCACAAATAATTTCCAAAGGTGTAGATAATATCGTAGGATGGAACAGGCCCATCTTGTACACGTCCATCTCTCTGTGAAACTGAGCGAGGTGGCCTCTCGGAAGTGGCCGCGCGGTCTAAGGCATCATGCTACGGGCTGGGTGGTCGCTCCGGCTGGAGGATCGAGTCTTACCGCGGGGATGGGTGTGTGTGTGTGTGTGTGTGTGTGTGTGTGTGTGTGTCGTCCTTAGTGTAACTTAGTTTAGCTTGTGAGTCTAGGGACTGTTGATCATAGCAGTTTGGTCAAATAAGTTTACAAACATTTGGACGAGATGCCACATTTGCTTGCACACTGGACTCGCATTCGGGAGGTCGTTGGTTCAAACCCCTCCTCGAGTCATCCTGATTTGGATTTTCCGTAATTTACAGAAATCTCTCGAAGCCAATGCCGAGTTGAATAGCAGCAGTGGTGTGTCTGCGGCTATCCAGGAACTCATTCACCACTGGCTATCAGAGATTCTGGAATATTGATAGGACTTATCCGGCATGAGTCCCTGTGATTGCGATCTCTTTGCCAAAGTGAATCACAGTGAAGGATCCGGCACAACACCGGAGATGACATTTCCCATGTCAAAGCACACTCAATAAGAAACAATAGAAATAGACATGCAGATGATAATACGAAGCGTTGCATACATTGGCCAAAGGTCTTAAATAACGGCCGCGGCGGAGTAACCGAGGGCATTGAGGCGCTATGCTCCGATGCGCGTGGTCGTTCCCCGTCGGGAGTTCGAATTCCCCCTTGCGCATGGATGTTTGTGTCGTCTTGAGTATGAAGTAGTTTGTAAGTTTAGGGACTGATGACCCCGCAGTTAAGTCCCATAAGCTTAACAAAGATTTGAACATTTGAATCTTAAATAACGGGGCCGGTTATAATGGAGGTGTGTAACTGTGATTGCCTCTGTCAGTACAATAATTTCAGAGAAAAATAACAGTTCTCATTACTTATTATCCAGCCCTTGTAGCTACAAGGTATTATTGAGTGTTTGGGATACTTTCACGTTACAGAATTCGGAACAAGGACAGCTAGAAACATGTGTATATGCCCTTGCCAGAGCGAAATTAGATAAATCATGAAAGGCAAGTTTCTCGTTCCTGAACTGCAGTATGCAGTTCGCAGTATGCAGATGAAATAGCTCTAGTTTGGCAACAGCATAAAACTGCTCTCTCGACGAAAGATACGTACCTAAAAAAAGTCGCAAAGGTCACGCCAATACACAAGAAAGGAAATTTAAGTAATTCACTGAATTACATACCTTTATTCACTGCAATTTATTTGAAGTGAGCTTTTGGAACGTATGTGTTTCAACACGATAATGACCTATTGAAACACATACAACGTGGATTAAGACAAATGTCGGAATTGTGAAATACGGAATAATGAGTGCTGTGAACATATGATCTCAAATTGATTTCATTTTTTCTAGACCTCCTCATGGGTTTAGACATTGTTCCTCAAAACCGGTTTGTATGTCTTGGATTCATGATTTTCTGTCATGAACGTCGCAGTTCGCAGTAACAGTTGGGAAGTCGCCGGCCGCGGTGGCCGAGGGGACTGAGGCGCTCCAGTCACGGTCTGCAAGGCCACTACGGTCGGGGATTCGACTCCCCCCTCGGGCATGGGTATTTGTGCCGTCCTTAGTCTTAGCTAGTTAGTAAGTCGTTTGTAAGCTTAGGGACTGATGACCCCTTAGTTAAGTCCCATAAGTTCTACAAACATTTGAACATTTGAACAGTTGGGAAGTCATCGAGTGAAATAGAAGTGGTATCTATATTTTCCAGCGGACATGTTCTAGGCCCTCAGCTGTTCTTAATGTGTATAAAAGGTATAGCAGATAATTTCAGAAGCTATTTTATAGTATTTTCCAATAACGCTATCTTGTAAAGTCATCAAAAGTTCAAAACGAATTGCAAAATGATTTTGTCGATGTTTCTGCATGGAGCGAGAAGGCGCAGAGGCGCTACATAAGAACCACAAAGTCTGTTAAATATCTGTTACGACATAAGTCACACGAATGTGAAGGTTGTAGAGTTGATTAAATACTGCATTTAGGATTAGACATTCTAATTACAATTTAAATCATCACATACAAATGTGAGGATGTTTTATTGGCAGAATTGTTAGATAATGACACAAATATACTAAATTAGTGCCTACATTACGCTTGTCCGTCCTCTTCTGGAATATGGAATCCTTTCCAGGCAAATTAAATGGAAGACACCGAAAAGCATAAAGAAGATCAACTAGTTTCTGTTATCAACGAACAGGGGAGCAGTGTCCTATAAACAGTGTGACAATTGTTGAACTAAATGAAATAAAATCTCAAAACGTCTGAACAGTTTGCGTTAGGACTTTCAAATTGCGCGGGTGGTCGCAGAGAATAGTGATAATTAGCAAGCGGACTTTGATGTGAATGTGGTTTGGCCGGCCGCGGCGGCCGAGGGGATTGAGGCGCTACAGTCACGGTCTGCACGGCCACTACGATCGGGGGTTCGAATCCCCCCTCGGGCATGGATATTTGTGCCGTCCTAGTTCTCGTAAGTAGTTCATAAGTAGACTGATGACCCCGTAGTTAAGTCCCATAAACTTTCCAAACATTTGAACATTTGAAAGTGGTTTGGTTTAGCAATGAATCTGACTTTCTGTAGGATGGGTTCGTCAATAACCAAAACAGGGGTATTTGGGGAAGGAGAATCCGCATTTCGCGGTCGGGAAGTCTCTTCACTTACAACGGGTAGATGTGTGGTGTACAATATCCACTCACGGAATAATCTGTGCGACTTTCAAATAAAATGTTCCAATACTTGTAAACGTATGGGACCAAATTACTGTGGTCCTCGGCCCTAGACTTACAAATCTTAGAAAAACTTAAACCTAACCTGAGGACGACATACATACCCATGCCCGAGGGAGGGCCCAAACCTCCGGTGGGAGCGGCCGTACAGTCCCTGACATGGCGCCTAAAGTCGCAAGGCCAGTCCGCGCGGCTGCGTTATTCCCCGATGGCACGGTACGTGAAGCTGTTGGAAGGTGATTTCATCCCCATTATCCAAAGTGACCCTGATTTCGAAAAGATGTGGTTCATGACAAAACAGTGATAGACTTCATCGAATTGGGAGAATGTTTGATGTCCTGGGGGATCACTTTTGAAACAGCACCCACAGGCCACTGTCAAGGGCAGCGATATTCTCCGAATATGAACTCTTGTGGAGCTATATTAAAGACAAGGTGTACAGCAATAACCACAAATCACTGATGAGCTGAAAACTACCTTTCTGGAGGTCATCGTCAGAATCGATGTTCCGACACTTCAGCGAGTCATCCAGATTTTCGATATTCGTCTGCACCACATCATCTCTATGGAAGGCAAGCATATTGAACATCTCATAACCTAAAACGGAATATCTATAGTGATATTTACATGTTGAATAAAGTGTGTGCACGCCGTAGTTTGTACTAATTTTTGTTTTGTCTAATAATTGTCACTCTTTATGATACATTAGTTGCAGTGGCAAATAGTAAAACAAGGGCGTTTTCAAATACTGCGATATCGTTGTACGAAATTAAATTAACGACTTTTTCCTCTGAATGGTAAAATATTTTGTTGAATTCGACCTACATAGGGAGAAATGGCAGTCGTAATCAAACAAGGAAAATAAAATAGCAAGGAGAGATTTAGGTATTAATTTTTAGAGATACAAACTGAATGTGGTTCTGTGAACACTCTAACAAGCACACAAGTGTCAATTCAGAGTAGTCATGTAACTGTAGATGTTCTGTTAAAATACCATGCTGGTCATCGAAAATGCTACATCAAGAACGAACGTAACTATCACAGGCAAATATTTGAGAGGTAACACGTTGTACAAAGATCTCTTGATTTAAAATACAGTCCCATTTGAAGTGAGGAATATAATGAAATCATTACTGAGTGTTACTGCAATTGGTGCATATAAACACTACTGTAGGTCTCGGTGGTCTTAGGGTAAAGCGCTCGATCAGAATCCGAAGGGTTGCGGGTTCGAAACCCGGTCGGACCGCGGATTTTTTCAGTCTGCACTTTAACCCATCCTTCACCTCTCAATGATGTGAACAGTCGCCAGAAACGACAAGTGGTTCGGATTCCACGTTAAGCTGTATGTACCCTTTTCCCGGTTGGATAACTGGGGTAGGGTAGGGACACTCAAGTCGCCGAAGTGGCGTCCAATTGAAAGACTTGCACCAGGCCAATGAGCCATATGAAATTATTATTATTACCACTACTACAAGTTTCGACACTGAATAAAAGAGGCTCTAGAATGTTTTGTTGAGGTACAATATTCCATGGCGCTTCAACATATTGCCAAAGTTGATCTGGCAGTAACTGACCAGACGTTTTTAAAAGACCAAGACAGCAATGCAGTTTGATGGGCGTCGAAGAAGTCTTGAACATTGTCTTCCACGAGCTGTTGTGCATTATCCTGTTGCACTGTGGCAGTTGTAAGCTTGGAGGGTGTGGTAGGACCACAGGCTTCAACACTTCAGAGATATACGCTGACGGTTTAGTGTACTAAGTGGATGTTGGACTGGAATCCAATACTACTCCAAACCACAGTACCGTGTGCAGGAACAGCATTGTGATGCATAATGCAACAGTTCAACGGTGTCTCACCATGTGACTCAAGCCTCTCTAATTCGATCATGGTGACGCAGGCAGAATAGGAATTCGTTGGTAAAAGCAATGTACTTCCAATCCAAATTGACTATTGATTATTTGTCTTATACCTCACTATACTTGCCGTGCACCTGGTACTATGCACTCTAAGGTAAAGCAATCCTAAGACTGGTTTAAACACAACAGTACTATCCTTGGAACTGTTTGGAGGTGTTATGCCGCGGTGGAGCGGTCTAAAGCGACTCGCTGCGGAGCGCGCGGTTGCTCGCCGTGAAGGTTCGAGTCCTCCCTGGGGCATGGGTGTGTGTGTTGTCCTTAGGTTAGTTTACCTAGGTTTAAGTAGTTTGTAAGCTACGGACTGATGACCACGCAGTTTGGTCGGATAGATTTACAAACATTTGAACATTTTGAACATTTGGAGGTGTTATGTCGTTGCCTTCCACCGACGTGGCTTACCTAGCCAGTTGTAGGGGGACCTATAGTTTAACGTGGATTCTGAACCACGGTGCTACTCGGCATCTGCAACATCGGCAGAGGTGAAAGGCGTGAAAAGTGACAGATAAAAATTCCTAGGACTCAGCGGGGGTCGAAGTCGAGACCTTTAAGACTTCTACTTCACCCAAAGGACTGCACTGTTGCCTCCGCCTCCCTGTTCTCCCAATCTGTCGACTATCGAAAACGTCTGATTGATTATTGTGGAACGACTGGTCCGGGATGTACCACCCAGTGCTGTACCAGATGAGCTTTGGTACTATGTGGAAGCAGAGTTGACTGCTATACCCCAGCAGCTCATTCCGTGCCTCTTTGATTCAATGTCGAAGCGTGTAGCAACGGCTATTGACAGGAATTACTCTGTACTTATTTCATCGTCTTCCTATCTTCACATGGTACTGTATTTAGAATGTGATCTTTGTTACAAAGCGTTATCTCCCAAATAAATTTTGCTGCATTGTCTCCGGTCCTATATGGCGCTGCATTTTGGATGGTCAGTCGTGTACCTTCCCACACTATGAGTTGTAGAGGTGTGGTCTCAGGAATGACTGCTGGCAGTAACCTTTCACCAGGTTGCCTACAGATAGGACGGATTTGATCTGGCTGCTACAGACAGAACCAGGCTCACAATAGAACGCTGCTGAATGCCCTTCTGCCTGAAACATTTCGCCAGATCGTTGTCATCCGTCTACTCGTGTCACTGGAACAATCGCAACACTATCTCGTGGTGTAATGCTTCTTCAGTGGCTCATGCCAAAGTGTTCAAAATGTTCAAATGTTTGTAAGGCTTATGGGACTTAACTACGGGGTCATCAGTTCCTAAACTTACAAACTACTTATGAACTACTTACGAACTAGGACGGCACAAATATCCATGCCCGAGGGGGGATTTGAACCCCCAACCGTAGTGGCCGTGCAGACCGTGACTGACGCGCCTCAGTCTCCTCGGCCACCACGGCCGGCGCCAAAGTGTTGGCCTGAGATCATCGCGTCACAACTCACGCTGCAGTTACTGCATGATCACCCGGTATGATGCCTCTACACGGATGAATCAAAACAATATCGTCAGTGCGCACCAAGATACCGAATGGCGCCTGGTGGCATTGCGATCGCGTCAAGAAACACATATAAGCAGAGGAAATAATAATGGAGACTCTCTATAGCAACTATAAGTGATTGTTATGGCAAGTTACATTTTTTTTCCTTTATTGTTTTTTAAAGCCAACTGTAAAAACAGCTGGCAGGCTGGCAGCAGCTGCGGTGGCTGCTCTTCAGCCTTGCGACATACATAATTTGACAATAAGAGATAAAATATAAAAAGAGGAACAAAATTGCGGAATGTTAAAACAATTTACACACTGAGTTTTCGACAGACTAAAACGTACATGGATAAACGGGACAAACATATAACAGGGAACGATGAACAGACGAGGAGTAATACAAAACACACATAGTCCGTAAAAACAGTTGGCCACGGTGACGAGTTAAAAGTACATTGCAGAAACACTAAGTACAGAACACGAAGACACTGGACGGAGCACAGAATAAAACTTGCGGACGGCGAACACAGAGGCACTGATTTAAAAAACACAGGACACTGGACACACTGGCACTGTACATGACGGGAAAAAGTCGAGTCGCCCCCGCAGGGGGGTGGGGAGGGGGACGGAGGGGGGGGGGACAGGGAAGGGGGAAGTGCGGGGGAGGGCGAGAAGGGGAGGGAAGAGAGAGAAAGGAGGGGAGAGAAGGAATGACGAGACTCTGGGCATGGGAGAGGGGTAGCCAAGCGGGCGGGAAGGAAAAGGGACGGGAGAGAGGGGAGGGGTGCTGATGCTACGGGGAAGGGATCAGAGTTGGTAGGAGGGGTAGATATCAGGACGAAGTTCGGTATCCGGTAGAGGAAGTGTGCGGAAATTGCCCTGGGAGAGGATACGGAGCGTATGTAGGTGAAGACCAGGAGGAACGGTTTGGCGGAGGCGTGGCAGAGGCCCGGGATTTGTAAGAATAGGGTAGACCAGAGGGTTTTTGGACTCAATTTTGCGGCTTGTGTAAAGGAGCCGGAGATGTTCGAGGTGTTGTAGGAGAGGAGGGAATGGGATGAGGTCGTAGAGGATCCGCGTGGGGGAAGGGAGTCTGATACGGTATGAGAGGCGGAGGGCGTGGCGTTCTAGGATCTGGAGGGACTTGTAGAAAGTAGGAGAGGCTGATATCCAGGCAGGGTGGAAGGAACAAAGGACAGGGCGCATGATTGATTTATAGGTGTGGAGGACAGTGGAAGGGTGGAGGCCCCACGTCCGGCCGGTAAGGAGTTTCAGGAGGTTGAGGCGGGACAGAGCTTTCTCATGGAGGGAGTTGAGGTAGGGAGTCCAGGACAGTTGGCGGTCAAGGGTAAGGCCAAGGTATTTTAGGGTGGGGGTGTGACGGATTGGGCGGTTGTGGAGGGTAAGATAGAAATCGTGGAGGCGGAAGGAGCGGGTAGTACGACCTATGACTATTGCCTGGGATTTGTCTGGATTGACAGAGAGGAGCCACCAGTTACACCAGGAGGCGAACTCTGTGAGGTGGGACTGGAGCAAAACCTGGGAAAGGGCAAGGGAGGGGGCGAGGGCCAGGAAAGCGGTGTCGTCAGCATATTGGAGGAGATAGACGGGAGGTTTGGGTTGAGGCATGTCAGCAGAGTAGAGGAGATAGAGGAGGGGAGAGAGGACTGATCCCTGCAGCACCCCGGCGGAGGGGTAGAATATACGGGAGTCGGAGTTGCAGACAGTGACGTAGGAGGGGCGGCGGGTAAGGAAGGAAGCGATGAGGCGGACGTAATTAATGGGAAGGGCGTAGAGCTGGATCTTGAAGAGGAGACCGGAATGCCATACTCGGTCGTAGGCTTTTTGGATGTCGAGGGATACAAAAATTGCGGAGCGACGGGAGTTGAGTTGGATGGAGAGGAGATGAGTCAGGCGAAGGAGCTGGTCGTCGGCAGAGAAGGAGGGTCGGAAGCCACATTGGGAGGGGGGAGAAACTGGTGGCAGTGGAGGTGCTGGTGGATTCGACAGGAAAGGATGGTTTCAGGACCTTGCTGAACATGGAGGTAAGACTGATGGGACGGTAGGATGAGGTCTGGGACAGGGGTTTGTCGGGTTTGAGGAACATGAGAATACGGGAGGTTTTCCACAGGTCGGGGTAGAAGCCAGTATAAAGGATGACGTTGTAGAGTTTGGCAAGGACTTCATGAAATGAGAGGGGGCATGTGTGAAGGTGGCGGTAGGTCAGCCGGTCGTGACTGGGGGCAGTGTTTCGTTTTGTGCGAAGAGTGTCTATTATGTCACGGGCAGTAATGGGAGTGTTCAATTCTGAGGGAGGAATGTGGTCCAAGTACTGGAAGCCAGGGGCGAGCGGAGGAGAGGAGGTGTCGATGCGCTCATGGACGTCCGGAAAGAGAGAGTAGTCAAAAAGGGAATCATCGGGAATGGAAAAGACATCGGAAAGGTAGGAGGCAAAATGTTCTGCCTTACTGGCGTTGTCAGGGAAAGGACGATCATCATGGAGAAGTGGGTAGTGGGGGAAGGAGTGACTGCCAGTAAGGCGGCGGAAGGCACGCCAGTACTTGGCGGAGTAGACCGGGAGGAGCGAGTTAAGGCAGGTGCATGTCTGACGCCAGTCACGGCGTTTCCTCGCGGACAAAAGGTTTCTGATGTGTCTTTGGAGTTGCCGGTGGCGTTGGAGAGTATCCCGGTCACGGGTCCGGAGAAAGGAGCGGTACAGACGGCGGGATTCGCGGAGGAGAAGGACGGCCTGTGGAAGAAGGGTAGGGCGGTGAGGATAGATCGCCCGGGTGGGGATGTGGGCATGGACCGCGTCAGCAACAGTCTGCTGGAGGAAGGAGGAGGCATGGTCAATATCGGCGGGAGTATGGAGGGGGAGTGGGTGGCTTTCGACTGAGGTGTCGATGGAGCGACGGTAGGCATCCCAGTCAGCACGGAAATAATCATGGACGAGTTTGGGAGGGGGCATGGGACGAGGAGCGTGGGCAGGGCGGGGGCGGTGGTCAAAGGTAAGTAGGACAGGGGCGTGGTCACTGCCTATTAGGTCTAGGACGTCCGCCGTGATGCGCCCCAGGAGGTTGGGAGACGCCAGAACTGCATCGGCGTGGTGTTGCTTTCGGGGCGGGTTGGGCGGAGAAGGGGAAGGATGTCGCCCCGGTGCGAGGTGATGACGAACTGACGCCACCGCCGGAGTTCAGCGGGGTGACGGGAATGAAGGTTGAGGACAGCGGCAATGACATAGGTCGGGAAGGTGCGGTCGACATGGGAGAGGAAATCGTACGGGATAGGAGAGGTGGAGCGAATGTAAATGGTGGCGAGAGTGACAGTGAGGGAGGGAAGAAAGAGGCTGAGGATCAAGTGTTCAGTGGGGTCATTGAGGAGAGGGTGTAGCCGGACGGGGTGGTGACGGAGATGGCCGATCGCCACTCCGCCTCGGGCCAGGGGTGGGGGTCCGTTGGTGCGGTGGAGAAGGTAAGGATTGGTGTTGACGGGACAGCGGGATTGCAGGAAGGTCTCGTTGAGTAGGAAGGCATCCACGCGGTGTTAGGAAAGAGTGTGGAGGAAGAGGTTCTTATTGGCTGGGAGTGAGCGGATGCTGTGGTAGAGGAGGGTATAGGATGGGCCTGCCATGATGGGGTAGAGGGAGGGTCGGGGAGGGTAGAGGAGGGGTGGGGAAAGGAGAGGAACTGGAGGGGCTTAAACTTGGGTCTCAAGGTGGGAAAAGGCGAAGTGGGAGTGGGCACGGGAGAAGGTGGCAAAGGTGTCCAGATTGAACACGGACCTGGCGGCCAGTGCAAACTGGTGGAGGGTGTGGGGACGTTGGAAGGGGTGGATGTTGGCGAGAACGGTGGTGACGAACCGGATAACGTCTTCGGCGGTGGGGGGAGGGACCAAGGATTGATTGGGATGCATGGGAGGATCGATGGGGTGGATGGGGACGGTGAGTTCGGGTTTGGAGGAAGCAGGGGGAGGGACGGATTTGCACTTGTAGGAGTAGGTAGGGTGGGGGCCGCCACAGGTGTTGCAGGTGGGAGGGGAGGTGAGGTTGGGACAGTGTTTATGGAGGTGGGAGTCTTTGCAGTGGGGACAGGTGGGAGGGTTTTTGCAGTGCTGCATCAGGTGATCATTATAAACGAGGCACCTGGCGCAGCGGTAGGCTTGCGGGGGGGATCGGGAGGGTTCTACCGTATGGCGGCGATCGTAGATCAGCGCACCCTCGAGGAAGAGGTGGTCAAGGGAAGATGCGGATTTGGTAAATATCCGCATCAAACGGGTGGGGCCGGAGTCGTTGTTGATCCGCTTGGCGGAACGGATGGAGATGTCGGGGTGAGAGTTGAGTTGCTCCAACACCTCTTCCTCCGTAATCAAAGGACTAAGCCTTGTGATCACGGCGGTGAGGGTCGGAGGGCGGCGGGGAGGAGGTGGTTGGTGGGCAGAGGAGGCTGTATAGTAGGGGGTGAGGGTGGCACGAGGGCTGAAAAGGACCTTGGGGATGCGGGCGAGGATGTCTGTGTGGAGGGTGGGGCTGGGGGACTTCAGGAGGACAGAGTCTCGGCGGGGAATAATTTGGGAGATGGGGGCGGAGGGGAAATACTTTCGAATTTGGAGGGAGAGGTTTTTGTGTTCAAGGAATCGGGGATCAGGATGGGACAGTACATACGTGAACAGGTCGGGTTGGTGGTGTGGGGGGATGGGGGCGGTGTCCATAGGGTCGGCAAGAGGGGGAGGAGGAGCAGGAGGTGGGGGAAGGGGGGGAGCTTTCTTGGACTTGGTGGAGGCGGGGGAAGGGTCCGCACTTCCCCGTTTCTGGGTGCGCTTGGGGATGGCGCCAGTAGAGGCAGGTACAGAGGCTGTAGCAGAGGGGGTGACGAAGGCATAGGTAGGAGGGGCTGGGAGGGAAACAGGATCGACTGGGATTTCGATGGGAGGCGGATGGTGGGGTAGAAGGGGAGACAGAGGCGCGGGCGACAGCGGCGTATCTGCCACCGTGGCTCGGCGGGGTTGACTGGTGCATTGTAAGGGGTGGTGAGGGGGAGGTAGACCGGAGGGGGAGGGGGAACTTCATGGGATGGTGAAGCGGAGAGGATGACATGGAGCGGGAGGGTAGTTTGGGGAAGGCTGGAGGGGCTCCAGGTGATGGTTGTTGAGGCGAGGGAGGGGGTTGTAGTGAGTATGATGGGTGCAGTATGGACAGGGGGCAGGGTTATTGTGGGAACTGCGGAGAGGGAGGAAGAAGTCGATGGCAAGTTACATGGGAAGGTGTATCTTTATAACGGCGTTGCTCATCAACTACCTGCGAGTTAATGTCGAGAGCATGTATGGAAAGTGGTTAAAGACTAGTGGAGCCTCGAGTAGCGACAAGGTGTTCGGCCAACACGTCTCTTCACGGAAAGAGGCAGTGGAAGCTTTTGCTATCTGTGAAAGAGAAGAGATAGTAGACTGTGGCAGATCTGGTGGACGTACTTTACAGCACACGGTCAGCGCACAATGTTGAATATAGTCTCCGAAGTAGACGACTAGCCGTGTCTACTCTCGTGTCTTATGTGAGAGCTCCCGTGTTCTTTTGAAATTTTAAGCCAAAACCGGACTCCCGTGTTTAAAAAAAGTGACACCGATTAACAGTACACCGGTTACATATTTTTAAAATCTCGTTTCGGGATGATCGTCACAACATCGATTAACCTGCAAGGCGAAGTGGTATCGATATGTAGAGAATACAAAGCGGTGTTTAAAATCGTGTCGTGTCGCGTTGATATTTTATCCTTTTTTTTTCTTTTCATTTTTTTTTTAGAATGCGGTCGTATTAGTTCCGCCGACGTAACGTAAGATGAATGGACTCAAAATTCCGCCTAAATAGAGAGGAAAATATCTACCCAAATATCGGAAGAGGTGGAAAGAAACTATTTGTTAGGAAACTGTTACAAAGCGTATTGCTTCTCTGGAGGCGTGAATTCAGTGAGAATACAGACTGTCAGCAACACGACAAAACTAGTCTGTAATTGTTACGACGACGGTTTTTGGTTATTTGATGCAATAAATCTATCTCAAGATTTAAAAATGCGTTAGTTCTGTTCATTATGTTCGAAGTATCCCTTATTTTAACAAAAATGTTGGCAACCCTCCAGATGAGCCTTACATTTTTTTTTCATGTGGACTCGTGGACGTCACCAATTACGACTGAGATTAGTTCATAAATCAATGAAAATTTTATTTCTAACGGCACCAGAACGATACAGTGTCTGTATTCCCCGTCATCCAGACTTAAAACTGCTCGTAAGACCTCTTTGGGCAGTATTACTTTATGGTGAAGCTTGGCGTGTATTCCAATTGTAACTATGGTACTAATCGAAGCCATAATGACAGCTGTAGTCTAAGGTAAGATTGTTGTGGATCATTTTAAACTCTTCGTGCTTGATGCCCTCTCCGATGGCCGTGGCATCTTCCAGCAGAATACCTGTCGGTGTGCCAGAATAGTGTTACTATGCTATGAGGAGCGTAATAATCAACTTAAGTTCCTCAGTTTCATACAGGCTTGATGCAGAAACACTCTTTTATAAATTCCAGAAATAAAACAGTTTCCGTAATTTTTTTTTTAAATTAACAAATTCTGATCTCGCCCCCTTGGTGCATTTTCAGATCGCGGTTCTCCTACTTAACACACATTATGTTACACCACTATTTGTTTATGTATGTGACACATGATTGTGTTCGCGTACTTATTTTCTTCGCAACTCACTTCACCATTCTGCGGTCATTTTGAATACAAAATTAACTATGTGATTATTCGCTTATAAGGCTTATGCCTTATGCCTTATAATTACGACTAATCTGGATACGTGCCAAGAGCGCGAAAGATGCTATTGTTAATTAAGGAAAATTGCAACAGAGACTCCTTTTTAGTCCTTGAATTACATGATGTCTTGATGATAAAACTTTACTGATCGCAACCCGTTGTAAATGAAACGCTGTCGGGCCAGCTCCGCACCTACAAACCACTGGCCTGTAATTGCACAATCTGTGCTCAGACATATTTGGTCACACACCGTTGAAAACTTACCAACGACTTTCCGGTTCAACTCCACGCAAAATCGCTGCTGTATTTCGTTCGGAAAGTGGACCAGCAGGCTATTTAGAAGGTGGTTATACTGATTTGGCTCGTCAGGGATAAGAATTCGAAGTTTCTCGAAGTTCGAAAGATGGCGACATGCTTCATGTACACTTTCTCTGAGCACGCTGTGTTACGATCTCTACCCGAGAAGCTTTTCCATTATTACACACACCAGATAGCCATTGTGTACGTCTACCATTCTTCGTCTATAGAATGGCAGTTCTTTCTTCTGAAAGTAATACAGTAATATTACAGAAGTCATACGATGGCGATATTCAAAGTCACAGATGGTGGTAGTGTCGCGAACAAAAGATATTAAAGAGTGGTGCATTAGCACAGCTGTCAATTGTGCAGATGATTCAATTGAAAAGGTTTCCGCCCTGACTGAAATGGAAATGAACGTCTGACACTTTTGCGCAGGAGGTTTCATATGCGATTGTTCGGCCGCCGTAGGTTCACGGATTTGTGACTGGCTGGAAGACTTCCTAAGTAACAGAAAGCAGTACGGTGTTCTCGACGGAAAGTGTTCATCAGAGACGAGTGTATCGTCAGGCGTGCCCCAGGGGACTGTGATAGGATCGCTATTATTTTCTATCTATATAAATGATCTGATGGACAGAGTAACTTGTAATTTGCGGCTGTTTGCTGATGATGCTGTGGTGTATGGGAGGGTGTCGTCTTTAATTGACTGTAATAGCATTCAGGATGACTTAGACAAAATTACTAGTTGGTGCGAAAAATGGCAGCTAGCTCTCAATGTAGAAAAATGTAAGGTGTTGCGCATGAGTATGAAAAATAATCCCATACTGTTCGAATACAGTATTAGTAGTGAGCTTCTTGATGCAGTCGCGTCGTTCAAATATCTAGGCGTAACATCGCAGAGCGATATGAAGTGGAACGAACATGTAAGGGCAGTTATGAGTAAGGTTGACAGCCGAGCTCGGTTTATTGGGAGAATTTTGGGAAGATGTACTTCACCTGTAAAGGAGACCGCGTATAAAACGCTTGTACGACCACGTCTTGAGTAATGCTCAAGTGTTTGGGACCCGCAGCAGATCAGTTTAAAGGGAGACATAGAGGCAGTTCAGAGGCGAGCAGTCTGTTGAGGAAATTTCCGGAATTTGAAGCTGATTCTCGTACGTACGATCTTCCTGCCGCCTACTTACATTTCGCGTAATGATCACAAAGACAAGAGAAATTAGGGCTCATACGGAGCCATATAGGCATTCTGTTTTTCCTCGTTCTACTTGAGAATGGAACAGGAAAGGAAATGCCTAGTAGTGCCACAGTGTACCCTCCACCACGCACCTTACAGTGATTGCGGAGTATATATGTAGATGTGTAAGTTATTTTACTTGACGTCTCGTGGGCGACTTGCATGCCGTCGATAGTGAGGACAACACACAATACCCAGTCCCCAGCCGGGAGTCGAAACCGAGCCCCACTGCGTGGTAGCAACACCACTTAGACTGAAGGCCGCGGCGCTCTCGTGTGACGTCACTCAGATAGGCCGCGATCGCGCAGCTGACTGGCTGTCCGCTACGGCATAGCGGGCCGTGCCCCAGCGACCACCCAGTCAGCTGCGCGATCGATGCCTACTGTTCGTGACGTCACACGAGAGCGCCGCGGCTTTCTATCTAGATGGTGTTGGTGGCAATCAGCGCACGACGCATATTAAACAGACTTTGAACGCAGATCCCATTTCAGCAATCGTTTCGGAATTGAATGTTACGAGATCCAGAGTGTCAAGAGTGACTTGCGGTAGCCATATTTCATGCAGGACCTCTCGCCCCTTAGCTCTCCTCCTGCTCCTCTATGGATCCAATACCGGATTTGTGCCGGTAACAAATCAAGAGCTGTAAACTAACGACGCTACCTACAGCTAGTGGTGTAAGGCGCCACGTCACGGATTGTGCGGCCGCTCCCGCCGAAGGTTCCAGTTCTCCCTCGGGTACGTTAGTTTGAGTAGTTTGTAAGTCTAGGGACCTATGAACTTCGCAGTTTACAAACGTCTGAACATTTGGAAACGAACGACATCCCAAAGTATCATTTTTCCCCAGTGCTTCTACTCCAGAAGTTAGTAAAGATACTTCCTGTTTGGGCTGCAAGTGTAAGCAAAAAATGTTAAAGGTTGGTTCTAGGGTTTCAGAGATTGTAGAGTTTTTTGGCGACCTGGCAGGAGTGGTGGCGTATTCCTGTCACTTGGCTGCGGTTGCTGCGTTTCGTTTTGGCCGTAGTCATACTTCACGCATGGTGCACTTGGGCCGCCAGGCAAGTGTTGTCTGCGCAGGAAAGCCTCGCGAGGGAACGCGCGGCCTTGAGAAACGATGCCGACATAGTTATTACCTGGGAACAACATGAAATTTGGGCTCCTCCGGTCTTTCCTTGACCTACTCTTACCAGCGCGTTCACTTACCCCGAAATACTGCTGTCGGCACAACCGAAAACGTTACAATGAAGTACTGATTATCCGGATAACCAAAAAACGACAAAACACTTCGTGAGTCTACGCAAACAAAGTCTAGATTTTTGGCCTTCTAAAATACTCTGACTTAATGAAGTGTATTTGCTTACACATCGCAGTAATAATTCTTTTTGTAAAATTCGAAGCTGGAAATGTTTCATCGATCAAATAATAAAAATCTCTTTTTCTTTCAAAATGAAACTAGCATAGTTCTTAATTATCCGTCATATCGTGTACTGATATAATGTCAGATACGAAAGACAAGGAATTCTCTACTTTCAACAGAATTTTAATTCTAATCTACATCTACATAGATACTCTGCAAATCACATTCCTGGCAGAGCGTTCATTAACCACTTTCATAACTTTTCTCTACCGTTCCATTCTCTAATAGCGCGCGGGAAGAAAGAACACCTAAATCGTTCCGTTTTCGATCTTATTTCTCTTATTTTATTGGGATGGTCATGTCTCCCTAAGTAGGTTGGTGCTAGCAAAATATTTTCACGTTCAGAACTAATAAGTCGGTGATTGAAACTTCGCAAACAGATCACGCCGCAATGAATAACGTCTTTCTTTTAATGATTTCCACCCCAATTCGTGCAACATTTCCGTGACGCTTTCCCCCCCCGTAACGTGATAAAATAAAACGAGCTGCCCTTCTCTGAACCTTCTCAATGTATTCCGTCAGTCCCACCTGGTGAGGGTCCCACAAGGAGCAACAGTACTCCAGGAGAGGACGCACGAGTGTGATGTAGGCAGTCTCTTTGGTGGAGCTGGTGCATCTTCGAAGCGTTCTGCCGATGAAACGTAACCTTTGGTTCGCCTTCCCCACAATATTTTCTATGTGTTCTCTCCAGTCAAAGTTGTTCGTAATTGTAACTCCTAGGTATTTGGTAGAATCTACGACCTTAAGGTTTGACTGATCTATCGCGTAGTTAAAATTCAGCGGATTTCTTTTAGTGATCATGTGTATTACTTCACACTTTTCTTTATTTAGTGGCAATACGGGTAAATCCGCATTCTTCATAGTAAGTCTATGGAATGACGACCACCATAGCTTCACAAACGTTTGAACATTTTTGAGAACAAAGAAACGACGCACTATGAAAGAGTTATACATATTGATATTCATACAGGTATCGTAGAAAATACAGAACTATAATCTTTGTCGGCCGATTAATGCGTGGTACTGCTGAGCAATTTCACCGGGCAACTGTCGAGAGTAGTATCCTGGGGCCATGTCGATACCACGGCATAAATTATTTGCTATTTTTATTCCGTTTTCACCGAGCGAGGTGACGCAGTGGTAAACATACTGGACTCGCATTCGGGACGACGTTGTTTCAAATCCACCTCTGGCCATCTGGATTTAGAAATTCAGTGATTTCCCTAAATCATTCTAGGAAAATACCAGGATAGTTCCTTTGTAAGGTTACGGCCGATTTTCCTCCCCATCCTTACCCAAAAATCCGAGCGTGAGTTCTCTTTCCTTCCATTCCGTGTTCTCAGTGGACAGTAACTATGCATCGTAGACAGGCATGTGAGTAATATATGCGAACGTCAACATTTGAGAGAGGACTGATAGTTCAGCTCAAAGAAGTCAGTTGGAGTAATAGTTGGCCGCGCAGGAATGGCCGTCTTGCCTAAAGTGCCATGCTACGTAATGCGCAGCCACTTCCACCGGAGGTTCCAGTCCTCCTTCGGAGATGGGTGTGTGCGTTGTCCTTAGTCTGAATTAGTTTAAGTAGTTTGTAAATCTAGGGAACGATTACCATAGCTGTTTCGTCCCATGGGTTTACAAACATTTGAACATTTTGAGTTATCGTTGAATCACTCGACATTTGAATAAGACCGAAGTCACTATTTGATCATCATTGATTACTTGTATTTACATGTACTCACTTGTAAGAAACTCAGTTGTTACTCTGAGTGCACTCTTGGATTTAACTGCTTTGAATTGTTTGAGTCAGATTTCTGGAGATATTTATGTGCTGAATTTACTTAATTAATATAATTACATATATGGGGTACTTAGTGTTTTGGACAAGCACTATTAATTTTTGTCTTTAATATTTGTTAGTGCACAAGAAATAAGTCATTATATCGACTGTGTTTTTCTGTGCTGTCGTAAATAGCGAATTAGATAACACATCATACATGCCCCAAACAGCTTTTTTTAAAACACACCTCCAAATGTGTAATAATTGACACACGCATAAAATTAGTCTAATTTTAAAATAAAAGAGTCAGATAGACATTTTTATTTCCTGCTAAGTTTTCAATATTATTGTTGAAAAGATGACAGATTCTGTAGGTAGCATTCTACCATAGTTGATCAGTAAAGAATAGAGCGCGAAACTATATAAATACCAACACTCTGGACTATTCGACGTATGTATAAATAGTTGCATTCTCCGTCCAGGAGTTTAGTTCTGTTTGGCTACACATTAGTATTAGTAATATATATGACTTTATCGACAACCTTGCTTTCTGATATGGAGGTGAGTGTGGTTACGACGTCACAGGATGTCTCGAACTGAAGGTGTGTTCAAGGTCGCAACAGTCAAGTTCGTTGTGGATAGAAAGATAGTATCAGAAATAATTTCAAAGACTATGGCTAAGACACCTTTCAATGTGGAATGATGGTTGAGAAACGTTTGATACAGATCTACAAACGAGTTTGGAGCTATGCCTCAACAGCGCAGCGTATGAGAGCGCTGCATGTAAAATTTTGCGGACGGTTTCTAGTTAAGTTTTGTGAAATTTGAATTCTGAAAGCTTTTTCACAACTATGTTATCGCGTAACGCTGATTATTCATTGGGGACTGCAACAGTCTCTCCCCCCCCCTTCCATCCCAACAAAAATTGAAATTGGAGATTGAGCTCTCACACCAAAATGCATTTTAGAACACATATTAATTGAACAGTTATCTTGTTTTGATGTAAGGAACAGGTCCCAAAGTTTGACGCTGATTTGGGACACCCTGTATAATCATTATATGTATAAGGATTCCCTGTAACGCTGTTTGCCCGCGATGAACTCCGAAACTACTCAAGAGATCTTAATGAACTTTTGTACATTGCGTGTGATTTGGTCCAACATAAAAGCTAGGATAGTTTTTAATTCATCAACAACATCAGTATAATTTTTATTGCAAATGAAACGTTTTTCTAGGTTAGGTAAGTATCCAAAAATTGCCAGTTTCGGCAATTTCAATTTTGGGCTAGCGGCAGAATGCTCGTGGGTAGCGCGGAAGGGCACGCGTTCGAAAATCGCAGGGATAACGGATTTTTTTATTTTGAGTTTTAGTCTAGCCTCACGTCTCAACAATGTGGGAAGTCGCGCTCGAAACGACACGTGTTTCGGTTTCACGCCAAACTGTAGGCCTCCTTTTCCGATTTGGTTTTCACATTACAATTTTTTTTCAAATTTACACAAGGCATAAACACGCTTTTCGTAACTGCTAAATGATGATGAAAATTGAATATACATTCTACACTCCATCCCCTAACCTCTCAGCCCTGTCTCTATGCCTACTTCATAGTTTCCTTCTATAAGGGACACCTTTGACCTCGATTACTCGGAACTGCACGAAACCATGCTTAGAGTAACAAGCAATCATAAACAAAACAATGGTGTGCGTCTTTTCCATGCAAAAAGCCGCACTTAAGCTGGTGGTGAAAAGAGCCTAGTGTTGCGTGAGTCCTGGGCGGGTCATACAGATCGTACTCTTCTAAATGAAAGTTTTCCAAACACGGATGTTACGCTGAATATCTTGCCACCAAAAAGAACAAAATATTGTATGTTGCTTCAGGCTTTCCCGACGGATTTCTTCTAAATATGGTTCTCAGGCGAGAAGTCGGATATTATTGTCAGCACACTTGGCTGACTTCTTCAGGTGCGATGGACACACTGCTGGGCCGTGACCGACGAATTCCTATTTAAAGCATACAAAGAGAGTGAGGAGCAGGAAGAAACCGAAGACCAAAGAGGAATGGTCATCTTGCCATATGTAGACGGTGTTTCTTCAAAAATAGGAAGATTACTGAAGAAACAGAATGTTAAATGTGTCTTCCGCCCGCCAACGAAACTAATAGCTCTTCTAGGATCTGTAAAGGACGATCTTGGTCTGAGAAGGCCCGGTGTCTACAAGATTTCCTGCAGCTGCGGGAAATCTTATATCGTACAAACGTGTCGCACCGTGGAGGACAGATGCGTTGAACATCGACGACACACGCGTCTGGAACAGCCAGAGAAATCTGCAGTGGCTGGACACTGCCTCCGTACAGGGCACAGTATGGATTACGAAAACACCAAAATTATTTCGTCGACGTGCTGGGATAGTGTTATTAAAGAGGCGGTGCAAATTCGCAGCTCTTCATATCTGCTCAATAGGGACTTTGGCTACTAACTCAACACAGCAAGGGATCCTGCACTCAACTGCGTGAGGAGATGAAGAGGCGTAGGTAACGACATAGTTTTATCGGTTGACCATGGCGAGAGAGACACAGGCCAGCATAGACACGTAGTAGCCGGCCGTGGTGGTCGAGGGGACTGCGGCGCGCCAGTCACGGTCTGCACGGCCACTATGGTCGGGGTGTCGAATCCCCCCTTGGGCATGGTTATTTGTGCCGTCCTTAGTGTTAGCTAGTTCATAAGTAGTTTGTAAGTTTAGGGACTGATGACCCTGTAGTTAAGTCCCATAAGCTATACAAAAATTTGAACATTTTTGACACGTAGTATATCGGCATGCGGCTACCAACAGTAGGCGCTGGGGCAGTCGGCGGCGGCGCTTAGCATGTGGACAGTTCTACGCAGCCGCGGTGGAGTAGCCGAGCGGTCTAAAGCGCCTCGCTGCGGAGCGCGCGCTTGCTCGCCGTGGAGGTTCCAGTACTCCCTGGGGCATGGGTGTGTGTGTTGTCCTTAGGTTAGTTTACCTAGGTTTAAGTAGTTTGTAAGCTACGGACTGATGACCACGCAGTTTGGTCCGATAGATTTGAACATTTGAACAGTTCTGCGCAAGTGTCGAATTGTTTACCTCATAGTCCAAAAGGTGGCGTAGCTGGCTCTTTCGTTTATGGATGCAGTACGAAAACTCAACAATATTATTACCATCAGATATAGAATAATAAATTAAATGAATATTAATAACAAGCTTTTAAACCTGCTAATAAAAAATAAAATAAAAATAAATAAAGAAATATCGCAACTGTTCATGTTAAACGAAACTTCCCGAAAACATTCCCTTTGCGCTATTGGCCACCATTTTTGGCGCTTTCACGCATGCGCATTCTCTTCATTGTATGCTTTAAATAGGAATTCGACGGTCACGGCCTAGCAGTGTGTCTAAAGATGTCAGCCAAGTGTGCTGACGAAATATTATGCAGTTAAGACAATAATATCCGACGTCTCGCTCGAGAACCATATTTAGAAGAATAAAACATTGGCAACTCCTTGATGTTTACTTCTTTCGACTAGGTTTACTGATTATGTAAGACTACAAGGTGCCAAACCACAAGCGAAGGAACATGCTCATTACTTCATCGTAAAACTTCACTTTACGATTTACAATCAATTTGCTGCACCTACGTATAAGCCTATATTGTAATATGCTTGGCGAAAGCCAGTGTATGGCATTGACATACCAACATCATTTGAAAATGTAATTAGTGTGACAGTTGATATTGGACCGCGTGAATGCGAAAGTGATTTGGAATGTGATAACGTGGCTTTATGAGGTGTCACCATTGTTTTCTCCCGCTTCGTTTTAACAAATGTTCAAATGTTTGTAGAACTTATGGGACTTAACTACGGGGTCATCAGTCCATAAGCTTACAAACTACTTATGAACTAGCTAAGACTAAGGACGGCACAAATGTCCATGCCCGAGGGGGAATTCGAACCCCCGACCGCAGTGGCCGTGCAGACCGTGACTGGAGCGCCTTAGTCCCCTCGGCCACCGCGGCCGGCTTCGTTTTAACCACTTCATCTAAATCCCGCATCTGCACTTTGAGGACTAATGTAAGCACTTTCAGATGATACTGCTGTATATGTGTGTTTTGCACTGTTATAAGTACTTTAAGCGTAGAGTTTTTTTGGCGCTGCTGAATGAATATGTAATGTACACCTACGCCATTAAATTACGTATAATTTCTTTCCTCTGGTATTGATATCTTGTTACTTTGTTTCTCCCTTTTAAAATGCTACTTGAGATACAATGCAACATTTTGCATGGAAACGACGCTCACCACTGCCTTCTTTATGATTGCCTTTTATTTCAGGCATGTTTCGTGCGATTCCGAGCGTTCGAGATCAAAGATGTCCCTTGTTAGTGCACTTAGGCGTGTCTCTGTATTAACTAGATGAAAACGCTGAGTTGCACACGTACTTATTTATTCCGCTGCTCTGTTAGTCTAGTGTTTCTGGCGCCTTTCCCTCTACCATCACCTCCTCCATCCTCTATCTACCCATTTCCTCCACCCCCTCTATCAACCTCTGCCTGTTCCTCTTCCTCTAATTCCTCCTGCTCCTCGTTCGCCACCTCTTCCACCTCCTCCTCCATCACCACTTCCTCTTCTACCACATCCCCCTGTGTCTATCCATCCATTTCCTGTCTCTGTCATTACTTATTCCCACTCTCTGCCAATCTCCAACTGTCCCCTCACTCCGTGTATCTCCAACCTTCCCTGTACAAGAACAATTATATGTTCTGTCAAATTTGATGGTGCTCTGTCAAGCGGTGTCAAAGTCTAGAGTAAAATACCTTCCTATGTGCACTATGTGAAATCACATGGCGACAAATGTTATGAAGTATGCTCTACCATGCATTGTACAAAATTGCTTAGCGCTCTGAGGTGAGCGCTTTCCTCGCTGAGGATGCACTTGTTGCTATTGACTGTGAGAGAGTCTTTGTCTAGTTCGAAAGCTATCTGCTACTGAATGACTGTCTCGTTTGGACATGACTTTTTAGTGAATTGTGTCTGCCATTCTATTTCAGCTTTGCTCTCATTTAATAATCACTGTTATTTGTTTCGTTTATATTATTACGTATATGTATATGTTTATTTCTAATTATATCTTATTTTATGTAAATTTATGATGTCAATATCGCACTTGCACTTGTAAAGTCATACGATAAATAAATAAATAGCCGCGGCGGATTAACTGCGCGTGCTGAAGCGCCGTGTTGCGGTGCGCGCGGCAGTCCGCCGTCGGGGGTTCGAATCCACCTCGGGCATGGATGTTCGTGTCGTCTTTAGTATAAGGTAGTTCGTAAGTCGTTTGTATGTTTAGGGACTGATGACCCCGCAGTTAAGTCCCTTAAGCCTTACAAACATTTAAACATTTTTGAATAAATAAATAATTTGTACGAAATCTTATGTAGATATTGCAGTTTTTCTAGTTTTGAAGGTCAAGTGTGATAAGAAGTTATAGTAGTCAGATGAACGATATGGCAAAGCATAAAATAAGAATCTAATCCAAAGTTACCAAAATAACCAATATCAATGATTTCTAATTACGAGCGCGTCCAACCGGGTCCAACTATGAATCTAAATTATCCAAGGACCAACACTCACACAAAATTTCATCCAAATCGTTCCGGAGATTTAAGAGTTCAGTGACAAAAACACAGTTTTTTCAACGTGTTTATGTCGTGCCCACGCATTGTTGAGGAAAGATCTTATTCGTGGCATTTTACTGGCAATAATATACAGCATAGTTAGAATTAAAATTAAATACACAAAACATTTATAAAGCCCGGTTATGTCGTATGTAAATTTGGAAAGGGTTTAACGTGAAATAAATTGTAACCTTAAAGAAAACTTTGAAATCGTAGCACGGCGGCATCTATTTGATGCTTACCCAACCTAGATGGGCAAAGATTGAGTTCGGCGTCATGGCCGTAATTTTGGACGATCGCTCCAACCGACCGCCACAACATTTGATTAAAAAGAATCGGAGATCTTTAATCCAGATAAAAGCTATCCTATACTTTAAGTTGGACCACATCACACACAGTTTGCAAAATATGGGTAAGATCAGGTGACAAGTTTCCAAGTTCATAGGGCACACATTCGGCCGTCCCGCAGTGGAGTTTTCGGTCACAGGTTCTCGTTAATCACCAAAATTATGCACTGTCGGGTTTTTTCAGCGATTTGATGGCTCGTCTTCACCGTGTGAAATCTCATGTGAACTACAACGTTTCTTTTGTGTCGAAGGTCAAATGTGCAAAATAGTATCGCAGACGAATGAACGGTATGGGAACGCATAAATTACGAATCTAAAACGAAGTGCCGACGCCCCTCCCACAAAATTGTACACAATTTCGATTTTTTTTTCAATTTTTTTAGATGTTCCTTTGAATTTTCCCTATTTTTTTTCGAAACTTTGCCTGCATTAAAGCAAGCAAATCAAAATATTATTCAAATGAGTGATGCACTTTCTGTGTTTTAGCGAGACTGACGCACAGCAGTTGGAAGTGTGTGTTACTAACGGACCAAACTGCTCAGGTCGTCGAACTCTAGGCTTACAAACTACTTTAACTTATGCTACGAACAACACACACATCCATACCTGAGGGAGGACTCGAACCACCGGCGGGAGCGACCGTGGGTTTTTTTTATGTCTAGATAATACCCAAACAAATCAGAATAAAATTGATTCTCGAAAAATAAAGAAAAAACAGCAAAACCACGGTTATGCCTTGTGTAAATTTGGAATGTTAAATAAATTTCGTCCATCGACCACAATAACTCCGTCTGGCTCAGTGACCTGGTGCAAGATTATTTGCTACTTCGGCGCGTAACTTGTCTCTATCCCACCCCAGTTATTCAACCAAGAAAAGAGGACCTACAGTCGAGTGTGGAAGCCGAACCACTTGTCGATTCTTGCGACTTTTCACATCATTGAGAGACGAAGTATAGGTTGAAAATCAAAGTGGAAAACTCCATGCCCCGACCGAGTTCCGAACCCATGACCATTCGTTATCCAACGGAGCACTTTTTTTCCTGGTAAATCGGTTCGTTCGATCAAGTCACACACACTGTGCAAAATTTTATTAAGATAAGTTGAGCAGTCTCGGAGTTCATCTCTGACGAACATCGTATATGCAGTATAAGTTTAGTGACCGATGACCTGAGCCATATGACCCCTTAGTTACGCAAACTTTGAACTTTCAACTGCCCTGCGTTAGTCTCGATAGAACTCAGAAATGGCTACACCGTTCAGAATAATATTTTGTTAGCTTTAATAAGGGGGTGGCTTAGCAAAATAATTGTGGAAGTTCCAAAGAAACTGCTGAAAAATAGGAGAAAAAAACAAACGAAAATGGTTACATATTTTGTAAGGGGGCATCGGAACTTCGGATTAGATTCGTCTTTTATGCGGTGTCACACTGTTAGTCCGACTGCGGTAACACTGTGGACACTTCACCATCAAAACAAGACGAACGGTCTGTCTACATAACAAATCGCACGGTGCATGGCGGACAGACGTCGACACGGATCTACAGTTTTCTTCCAATCTTTATAACATTTTGCATACGTGACATTCATAACAAGAGAAGTATCACTCTCTCTATAGTATTTCCTACTGATGTTGATGAAATTTTGTGTGTGTATTTGAATTGGTCGCTGGATGTTTTAGATTCACAATTGGAACCGGTTGGTGGCGCCGAAAAACCGAAATAATAGAAGTTGGTAATTCGTATTTTATGCGCTGTCATACCGTTCATCTGGCTGCAATAAAATTTTTCACACCTCACCTTCTTAAAAACTATGATTTTGTACGACGCATGACAGAAGATACTCATGACAAAGTTAGACACCAACTCCGAACTTGAAGAAATTTTGCACACTTCACCTTCAAAACAAAAGAAACATCACTGTTTGCATAAGATTTCTTACAGTCAATGGAGGAGAGTACTTCAACATGGTCTGACCGATCACCATGAAACTTGGCAGTTATATGTAATTTTCCGTGTACAGGGGAGGGAGGAGATAAACAGAGGTCGGGGGTATGTAATGGCAGAGTCAGGGGGATGGATGAGTGGATACAGGGGGAGGGCGAGGAAGAGGAGGAACAGGCAGAGATTGATGGAGGGGGAGGAGGAATGGACAGAGAGAGGCGCGAGAAGCTCGTGGACTAACAGAGTATTGCGATAAATAAATATCTGAGCAACGCCGGGATTTCAGATAGCTAATTTGGAGAGAGAGGCCTGAGAGGAAAAAGAGGAAAGCAAGAAGTAGGCATAGACAGGGTAGGTGATGGCCAGAGGGATTATGGGATGTCGTGTAGGATGTATATCGAATTCTCACCCATATTTAGCAACTGAGAAGCATTGCCGGGTTTGCTAGTAATATTATAAATAATGCGTACATGGAATTTCTGCAACCTTTAACTTATAAAAATATGTAATCATGTAAAAACTGACATTTTACATTCTGGTTCAGATGCCGTCATAAACTGTAATCCTAAGTTCCACTAAAACTGTGAGCATAAGGCGAATCTTAGATATTAAGAAAGCAAAAGTGCACAACTTACCGTTGAAACACGTCTTGGATAGCAATGATTGTTAATCACGACTTTACTTCTATAATTATGGGAAAAACAAATAAAAAATCCATCATATTTATCCACTGAAGTAATGGGCATGAAAATGTGTTTAAAATGCGAATCCCTCTTCCTAAAATCTATGCTATCAGATACTCGCATGTAAAACTGCACGGACTACCATCAAAACATCACCTATTCAAAATGTAAGAGCGACACGTTAGTAATTAGAGGAAATAAGAAATCTATTATCCAAGGAACAAAAAGACACATATTTTAATGTCGCGACTTAATGCTATATTTCCTCCTTTTCAAAATATACTCGCGATCTCTACACATTTTTGCTACTGACCTGATACTGTTGCACACTTATACAGTATTCAAAGTAGAGGTGTAGAATTTCAGTGACGTAGTCACAGTAAAGTGGAACGGGACAATATGCACATCTGAATAAAAGCGTCGTATAACAGAATGTACAATATAATGATGAAATAACAAGTGTGCAACTTAAGTTTCTTTCCCTAAGTTGTATTCTTACATCATCAACAATCCATTTCAGTAGAGTTTACTTTGTCTAAGAATATTCAAATGAATAACAGGACAACATTTTGTTGGCTTTTCTTGTTTTTGGTCATATTATTTCGATATTTTGTTTCTTCACATTCAATATGTGATCGTTCAATTATCTCTCGTGGTAAGATGCTCTGGCTTATACCGATGTTTTTGGAATGAGTGCCTTATATTCCGGTCACGTTCCAGTGCGGTTGGAGGTCACGCACTTCCTTTGTCAGGCAGAGATCCGCTGCAGAGATCTCGTCCATGGGCTGTCATGCGGGACAACCTAGGCGGAAGGGGCTGTTACTGCCGGAGACACCACAACATATGTTGCTAGAAACCACTGCTTCTTATTAATCAGGTTACTTCCTGTTATATGCAGTTATTGAAATGGTAGTTCAGCGAGGGACGTTATTGCCCGAATATCTGCAAAACTGTGGGAACAACGACACTTTCGGACAATCAAACATGTTCGGTTCAAAACTTGTGTTATAGGTTTCAGAAATTACTACAACCAGTCGCCTTTTGTTTCTTCTTAATGAAGATTTATTAAACTATTACGGGTTTCAAGCTGCCTAGCAGCTCATCATCAGATGGTATACATTTAGTGCAAATTACATTTGTATCTGTGGCAGGGAAGAAAACGAGAAAAAAGTAAACACTAATTTTGGTATGCTACACTGAATAATTACAATATAAGTCTGTCTTCAAGACGTTACTTACAGTTATGCGTTTCACATTTAATTTGGTCCGCTTTTGGACAGCATTTCACAACACTTCCTTTCCATCAACACACTACAGCAACTCCCATGACTTTCAAGTGGTAAAATTAAAAAACACTTCACACACATTACCACTTTACAGCCACTACCACATATTTCAGCTTGTAAACAAACCAAAGAGTATGTTTATCCCACAGTTTAAGAGCTATCATGTGGTATAAACATACTCTTTGGTTTGTTTACAAGCTGAAATATGTGGTAGTGGCTGTAAAGTGGTAATGTGTGTGAAGTGTTTTTTTAATTTTACCACTTGAAAGTCGTGGGAGTTGCTGTGATGTGTTGATGGAAGGGAAGTGTTGTGAAATGCTATCCAAAAGCGGACCAAATATGGACAAATTAAATGTGAAACGCATAACTGTAAGTAACGTCTTGAAGACAGACTTATATTGTAATTATTCAGTGTAGCATACCAAAAATAGTGTGTACTTTTTTCTCGTTTTCTGCCCTGCCACAGATTCAAATGTAATTTGCACTAAATGTATACTATCTGATGATAAGCTGCTAGGCAGCTTGAAACCGGTAATGGTTTAATAAATCTTCATTAAGAAGAAACAAAAGGCGACTGGTTGCAGTAATTTCTGAAACCTATTTCAAGAAACAGTCGCAGGTTCCAACACAATGGACATAACTGTGTGTTTGAGCAAATATCGTCAAATGAATATGGTTTAAATTTTTTTGGGGTAGTGGGAAGTATATAAAGAATATCATCAAAATATCTCCCCTGTACTTCTGAGGTCAACAAAACGTTGAAAAAAATAAAAAATAACGGCAAGCCGGCCGTAGTGACTGAGCGGTCTACGGCGCGCCATTCACGGTCTGCACGACCGCTACGGTCGGGGGTTCGAATCCTCCCTCGGGCATGTGTGTTGGTGTTGTCTTTAGCGTAAGTTCTTTTAAGTTAGTCAAGTAATTAGTGTGTAAGTCTAGCGACTGATAACCATGCAGTTTCGTTGAATAAGACCTCACACACATTCGAATAACGGCTATTTTATATGTTGCTTTCTGTGTTTAAATTGTAATTTTAATGTTGTTGTGAGACTATAATGTTCTTACACTTGTAGGTTAGTAACATGACTTACGACAATGAATTTCTACAACACTTATTCCACCCACGTATACGACAATGGAATGGCAATGGCAAGCAGTCATTTTGACCAACGGCACTGTGCCACATGAAACAATGTCCAGCATCGCGCCACAGATATGAATATGGAAACATCTGCGTCTCGGAAACTAGTTCATTAAAATAGAGAAATAGTTCCAAGTGAATGATCACGACTATCTTTACTTACACTGCACTTAATTTACAATCAGTATGTTCCACCGTATACGTAGTGGAAAATCTTAATTTGAAACCATAATTTATAAACAATGTTGTTGTTGTGGTCTTCAGTCCGGAGACTGGTTTGATGCAGCTCTTCACAATACCCTATCCTGAGCAAGCCTCTTCATCTCCACATAAGAACGGCAACCTACATCTGTCTGAATCTGCTTACTGTATCCATCTCTTGGTCTTCCTCTGCGGTTTTTACCCCACACATTTCCCTCCAACGCTAAATTCACAATTCCTTGATGTCTAAGAATGTGTCCTACCAATCTATCTCTTCTTTTAGTCAAGGTATGCCAAAAATTTATTTTCTCCCCTATTCTGTGTCATTAGTTACGCGATCCACCCACCTAATCTTAAACATTCTTCTGTAGCACCACATTTCAAAAGCCTCAATCCTCTTCCTGTCCGCACTGTTTATCGTCCATGTTTCACTCCCATACAAGGCAACACTCCATACAAATGCCTTCATAAAGGACTGCCTTGGGCTTAAATCAATATTCGATGTTAACAAATTTCTCTTTTTCAAGAACGCTTTTCTACCCATTGCCATTCTGCATTTTATATCCTCTGTACTGCGACCATCGCATGTTATTTTACTGCCCAAGTAACAAAACTCACCTACCTCCTTTATTGTTTCGTTACCTACCTAATGCGTCACATAAAAGACATAACTGTATTAAGATGAGGTGGGTATAAACCAGAAACCGTTGGATGGAAACAGACTGTATCTGCTTAACATTGTTAAGCTATGTTGACTACAGAGTAAGTGTCGAAAGATTTAGTTTTAATAATTTTTCTTGTTCACTTTCGAGAGATAGACTGCGAGTTACATTACGAATGACTACAGAGTAAGTGTCGAAAGATTTACTTTTAATAATTTTTCTTGTTCACTTTCGAGAGATAGACTGCGAGTAAAATTACGGAAAACTGCACTTCCTGTACATAGTTTACGAGAAAGTGGTGTAAGATCACTGTTAAAAATAAAAAGTCATTTCGTACATGGATAAACGGTGGAATAAATCATTACATGTGTGTAAAAGAAATAGGAATATTCATCCTCTGAGGGAGATAACGTTTTAGTTAAGACACTGGGATACTGGCTTCATAGGATGTCGAAGGCTATTCTGAGCTAGATGCTTTTCTTGAAACAGCCAACGACCTTCGCCAACCTCAGATGTTACTCGGTAATAATCTCGTCGTAAACTGCACTTTAAAATGTTCAAATGTTTGTAAAGCTTATGGGGGTCATCAGTCCCTAAATTTACAAACTACTTACGAACTAACTTATACTAAAGACAACACAAACACCCATGCCCGAGGGAGGATTCGAACCTACGACGCGGGAAGCCGCGCGATCCGCTACGTGGCGTTCCAGACCACTCGGCTACTTCCGCGCTGCAAACTGCACTTTAAAGCTTTACATTGTTTCCTGCACTGCTTGAAACCGTTCAAATCGGCATAATGAAGACGTAATTGAGAAATTCTGTGTCAATTGTAGGTTGTTATATATAGTCTAGGGACATGCATAGGAAACAAAATAGAGTTGGATCATTTGTCAATTTTTTCTCCCTCAACTTCCTCTCTTCTTGTTAAATACTAATTTTTCAGTATCAGTTTCTTCAAAGCAAATAATTCTTTTAATGTGTTAATAACATTATAGGAAAGTAATATACAATATCGAAAAACTCTGCACAAAATGTACAGATAAACGTTCAAGAACTGTTATGTAGACAACGATTACTGTCTGTTTTGAGCGTGTGAGAAGCTTTTATATTTCATAAAAGTTTTACATTACCCATAGACAGTTCTGTGATGTGAATATTTCTTATGTAGTTATATCTCAGGTTTCTTTTACTGTTATTGGTATTTTAAATAATGGGACATATATATTACAAGAAATTTAGGTTCAACTAAGAGACTTATAACCGAGAGCGAAATAGTTGGACATATACACTACACCGTCATTACTTTCTGCGCTAATTTTAAGTCCAACACCGAAACAGAGGAGAATGATAAGCCGTTTTCACGTTCTTATCGAGATATTGTCCCAGACATTGTTAAAAAGAATAGTTATTTTCCCAGTAAGAAGTTATAATTCAGATAATTGATCTTAGTTTCTACCTCAGCCCATCACGAATCCATCCTGGGTAGTGAACGACAGTACTAAATATTCGGATTATATAGCATCTGGAAAAAAAAATGTTTTGAATGAACATTGTCCTTGTGAAGCCCTGTTGGGATAGATTAGTGAATTAGTATTCGAGATACTAATTCTACAAATATTCTAATGCCTCGCACCTATCTCTTCCGCAGACATTAAGACTGTTTACTATCGCTCCATTCGCGAATGATGGTGACAAGGAGTGACTGATGCACGAACATATAATGTTCAGGAAATTGCTGAGTCTTTTTTTTTTTTTTTTTTTTTTTTTTTTTTTTTTTTTTTTTTTTTTTGTACATCGTCTTGACGGATCAACCAGGCTGGATTATTTCACCAACCATTAACAGGAAAGAAATGTTGAAAAACGTCATTCATTTAAGATCTTTTTTAACGTATTCCCAGAAACAACAGTCGTATGTAATACACGCTGCTTGCGGTGCACGAGTAAAATAAATAAATAAAAATTGGAAAAAAGTAAATAATGAAATCGTATCGTGTAATTATATCCGTTAGTAAAGCTGCAGACCTGTGTTGGTAAGTAAGAGACATCAGCAATCATTTAATGCCCCAACGAGTTACTCCTTCCTACTACAAAATTTGTTAACGAAGTTGTGCCACTTCAAAAAGCAATAGTGATAATTGCAGTAAATGAATTTCCAACCTGACTGCTATAAATCACTTCAATGTCTTCAGTAATTAGCTTATTTAAATGATATACTATAATGGTTCATAGTCAGACAGTGGTATATTTATTACTAAGACATAAATATATGCATTAATGTGTTAGCTACATGGATGATATTTATTGATACCAGTTTTCTGAGCAAAAAATTTCCCAGGAGGAGTAAAAGAGCCGCGGCGGAGCGGCCGAGCACATTGAGGCGCTATGCTCCGATGCGCGAGGCCGTTTCCCGTCGGGGGTTCGAATCCCCCCCTCGGGCATGGATGTTTGTGTCGTCTTTAGTATAAGGTAGTTCATAAGTAGTTTGTAAGTTTAGGGACTGATGGCCCCATAGTTAAGTCCCTTAAGCTTAACAAACATTTAAACATTTTTTGGAGTAAATGAACCACTACCAATAGGAAAGGATATTAGCAAAAATACGAATCAAACTGGAAACAATTGTACTCGAATTACAGATAGAGGCTAGTAGCCCACTGATAAGACAGAAAGACAGGGCACGTACATAAGAAATGTATTAGGAAGAAAAAATGAAAAAGTGGAAAATACTATTGAATAAATAGAAAATATTCCTATTGTTATTTCAGTATCTTAGTGATACACTGAAATCATAGTATCATATTTTGCAAGTTCAATATATGAATCAGAACTCATGATGGTACTTGTTGCCTGTTGGTGATAATTTAAATCATAGTCGATAGCAATCACCAAAATGAATCTTTTTCCATTAAAGCAAATGCGAATTTACAGACGTCAAATTATTGCGTTTTTGCGTTCATGTGCACATTGCACAATCCACTAATAGAACTTGAAAAGTAAATACCCAGACAAAAACAACATTTTCACGTACCATATGTAATGCGTCAAATGGATTGTACCAATGCTGCCAAAAAACGCCAAAAAAGTTGCAGCGTTCTTGTTGGTCTGTAACCATCACGCACAATACACCAATTTAAATTTGCTCTTAATTTTTCCACATCTATTACCAATTAATGATGAATATAAAATTAAATGATACTGTATGGCAAAATTATAATTCTTTTTCCGATTTACCGTTTTGTTTATGTGAATCATAACAAATAGCGTAATAATATGACTGGAAATTGATTTATGTAGCTTTGAGAATAATAATTGTCGACTATAAAACTTGGAAGAAAATAAGCTGTAAAATTTACGTTACCAGTTGAAATAACCGGTTTCAACAGTTCCGGCCATTACGATTCCTCTACGCAAAAACCAAGCCGCCTTCGCAGTCTGTGCTGCTACTTCATACAGATGCCAAGGAAATCAACCGCATGGTAGCCAACGTGACTCCTGAGAAGGACAGAATATTTATCTTCAAGATTTAACCGGTATGGAGGTGGACTACACACGACAACTAATCGGTGATGAAGTAATTGCGAGTAATATCCATTGTTCTTTGGAATGAATGCACTAGACACTGATGATTACTTCTAAATGGATTTTTCAGAAGGATTAGGATAAATGACAGAAATGTTTGCAGTCCTCTCACTTATATTCATAAGAGGAAAAATCCGATCGTTAACATACACTCTACGTAGATTTTTACTTTCAGAATTATGGGAAAAATCAAAGAATTTTATGGTTGACAATGTTGATTTCTAGAACTGTTTTCACAGTGTACATGTGCTGTGGAGTTCCTGACAATGAGTGTATATAATAATCTAGGTATAATAATCTAAAAGCCACGGTGGAATGGCCGAGCGTTCTACGGCGCCTTGCTGTCGAGCGCGTGGTTGCTCGCCATCAGAGGTTCGATTCCTCTCTTGGGCGTGGGTATGTGTGTGTGTGTGTTCTTATTGCAAGTTAGTTTAAGTAGTTTGTAAGTCTAGGGACTAATAACCATAGCCGTTTGGTCCAATAGGTTTATAAACATTTGGACATAATATTATAAAGAACTACAATCCAAGTGACTCTAAAGAAATTTATCTAGAATTTACAGATTTGCAGAAATATACGATGATCCTCTGCAGATTCCTGACTCGAACTTCCGAACATTTCCAATGGGAGTGCTTATTAAAGAGATATCGTGCAACATAAGATTGGTATGCGAGGTAATTGTTGAAAACCGAAGAATGCCAAACCAAAGCTGCAGTATTCACTTTCCTCTACATATACAGCTTGGTTTTTCCTTTTTCTTTTGACATTAACTTAACCCACCACACGAAACTACGGTATACTACTGTCGCTTGAAGTACCATTTACAAATTGTTAACTAATTTATTGCTACACCTCGCTTGTGATACTGTATTCTTCAATAGTGAAAACTGATATGAGTTGTTGAACAATTGTATGTCATCACACTGTAACAGATAAAACTTTTATCATAATTATTTACGTAAGTATTCTTATTATTACAATAACTAATGCAATCTTTGTTGTGGAAGACCGCTAGAGTTCTTCGAACTCTGTATTTTCTTCGAAGCAGTTGCCTCTCAACATTTTGTGCAAGATATATTTCTATTTATCTAATAATTGCTGAGAGTAAAAATCTGCAGCAATTTCGGCCATTGCTGTAGCCTATTTCCATTAAGTTAATGATCTGTGAGAAAAGGTTCTGCCTGAAGCAGAAAACATTGACGTTCATCGAACAGGACGTGAAGGGTGTCCATTTTAAACAAAAGATCATAACTTAGATATTTGTGTTCTAGCAACGTCATTACTCGTAAGTGCCCACAAGGGCCTCTGTGTGGTCCTATGATATATTGTTGGATTTAAGAACTACGATTGTTGGTATTATTGCCGGAGTGGTGTATTCATTGCTTTGTGTAGAGGTAGTACCCACTATTTTACTTTTTTTTTAATGTCATGTTATAAATTGTTGGAGAAGTGGTCAATCGTCTTTTGACTGATAACCGACGTGTACATAGGAAATCACTGTTTATCAGTTTATTGCCATCTGAAATAAAACCTACTTCAGAGTGAACTTAATATACAACGTGAAGATTCAATACTTGTATATGTTTTATTCTACATTGTAAGCAAAGATGATGGTATCACACTAAACAAAATCTAGATTTGCTGTCATAAAGGAAACATGTGCAACTGATAGCTGTCACCTTCTACATGAAAAAAAAAATCGCCGAGTACAGAGATTTCAGTATGGAATCAAACTTGAGAAAACGGTTTATATCTATTAGTTATTTTATTTTCACCTGTGATAATGATTGGTGAATTCACTAAAATGTAACATCGTCTAGTTTATACTCTTTTAGATGTTTCATTAGTGAACTATTCCAGCCCGCGATACCGCAGTAATAGTGGTCAAGGTGACTACATATGGCATTGTCACTTGTAAGGCAGTTTTCAGTTAGAAGGGTGACAGAAACAAAGCAAAAAAGCTTTCTCTCTTCCCCTCCCCCATACTAAAAAAAAAAAAAAAAAAGAATAAAATGAAGTCATTAGAGTATCACATGATGTGCAGCTATACTCTGTAGAAAAGCAAAAATAACAAGCAGGCGATAGTTTAAATTTATTCCATAGAGACTCCAGTGAAGTAGGACACTCATGTCTCACATAAAATAATACCTAAAATATCAAACTTTTTTTTACTCACTCTTCACTCAAGGAAGAGTTCAACTATTATAGCTGTATCATGAAATTAATTTTCTCTTGAAATAGAGGTTGAAATAATTCTCAGGTAACTAGAAATCGCTTTATTTGTTGAGCTGTTCGCCTGGTTAGGAAATAGAAAACGTGAAGAGCGTACAAGAAATTTTACTGTTAAAATATACACACTGAATTATTTTGAGCTTTAATTTCAAGGATTTGCACTCATTTTATTGGAGGATTTTAGCGTCCCGGTGACTACAATGTCAGTAGATAATGTACCGTGACCTGTTGGTTCAGTTCCAACGAAGTTGGGAAAGATATTCTCTCTTTACATTGAAATATTCCCAATGAGTACAAAACGAGAAGACTGAAAGAAAATATTATTTTTTTACATTTACATCTTTTCACAAAATGTATAATTAGTTGTCCGTCGATATTTTATGTTGCTATAACTTGGTGATTGTGAATCAGATAGCGGACACGCCAAAAGGTTATCTAGCGGAATGGTCGTCGAGATACTTTGCGTAAGAGAGGGTCTTCAAACGTACTGGAAATCAAGTTTGCTATCTTCCATATGGAAATGGGCATGCTAAGATACGAACGCTGATATCCTCTCGTACAAGATAGCCTTCTGATTCTACAGATACGCAGTGATTTTTTAAACTGGGATTGTGTTTTGCGATTTTCTTTTCACGCCAAGGTCTGTAGCTGAGATCTTTAGCACATTGGCGTTAGACTTGTAGATATTCGGTTCAAATCATGGTGTTGAAAGTAATTTTCGCCAGCAGTATCTGACTGTTAAGCACTGGGAAGATGGTATCGCTCAATGCGTAACTGCAAGAATGCGTGGAACACACGCGCATTACATAAGATATCTATAAAACACCCTCCCAACGTACTATGGACTAATAGCGTGTGGCTGTGTTGGTGGCGATACGACTATCAGATTGCGTCGATAAACATTGCTATTCAAAAATGATATGCTATGTACCAAGAACTTTTATGATCATGCTTAACAGAAGCAATAAAACACTACAGTTGGATCAAGAGACGCGAGTATATTGTCGAGGAGGGCAGCTCCGATTCTTGTACTCAGAGTAAACGAAGTGCGGGGCAATACGTATAATTATTACGTTCTACACTTCTGTCCACATCGGAGAATGAAAACAATGATTGACAAACAAAACTACTCCGGTGATATCGCACCTCAAGTAATTCCAAAATGTCACAGCTTCTTTCCCTTGAACGACGATGACACTGTGTCATGTCGTTCGAGTCCGAACTAATAATTGGAGAAGTGTATAGGCACTCTCATATTACTTTCGGTAGTGCATTTGTAATCAAACTGAATTCAGTCTTACGTATTATGCTACGCATCTGACAGAAGATACAGAAAGGTATTACCAAACAATCGAACAGAAAACATATTTCTTGAAAATACCTCCGTTTTTAGTCTCTTCTCTTATTAGAAGCACGTTCGTAGAAACATGCTAGGTAAATAAACTGGTATCTTTGCGAGCGAAAGTCTCGGTAGATAATGGTTTGTGACCACCATTAAAGAAACCTTTAGCAGCCTCAGAAACGGTACAGTAGCTAAACCAGGAAGTGAAAAGCATTCTTCAAATATTTCTCTTTCTGGTATTTAACAATTTCCGGCAAATTTAAGCGGCATTTCGTGCCAAATTAAGTAAATATATCATTATTTCCTAGAAAAGCTGCAACTTCAAGCCACAAATGTCACTGAATGCCAGAGAGACCCTAGAGGAAATTCGGAAGAGTGTTGAAGGGATTATGGGAAATTGGGTTAGTATTTATTTGGTATTATAAATATATAGATAGCATCACAATTTACACTACCGATAACATTATTACAATAAGAAAACTGAAATGATTTTTTTAAGAAATAGAAATGAAAATACTTCCCTTAAAAGTTTGTATTCACCGAAATGTTTCTTTACAAAATTTATGAGCTATTGAACACACCTGACACTTCTCTGCAATAGAAATTTCCGTATTTATTGGCTCTGCAGTCATTTGTTAGCTATTCGGGAACTACTACTGCTTTTGCAATGGTCAGAAATAACAGGAAGATATACGAGTCAGACACAGTCTCTGTATACACGCGGAGGTTGGTATTCAATCAGATGTAAACAGCTCTGTGAAGAAATCTGTTTACTACGTCTTTGCTACAAGTGAAAGGCTACAAATGAAGGCTAGCCGTACCATAATATATATCAAGGCAGCATTGCCGCCCGCCTTGTAGTACGGTGCCTAGACAACGGACCACAGACGCACATTTTCTCCGTTATCTGCGTATAGTAAACTATCACCTACCATATACACTTCTGAAAATTTCACCTGAAGAGAGCCTACGCCTTCTTACTGGCTAAAAGACATTAATTTTATCTCTATCTGAATCATGAACGTCAGGTTATATTATAATCGATATGAGAGTTACAGATGCATTTAGGGGTTTGAGATTACGTCGGGATCAGGGCCACCGGTGATGGCGCCATGAACTGTGATTTGGGGCATTTAGGATTGCTAAGAATGAAAAGAGCAGTTGATAATGATAACCACTGAGGGAACACTCCTTGATTTTGAACAACAGATGAAAATTGTATGTCGTAATTCTCCTAAATTAGCCAGAGCATGTATAGGCTACCTGCTCTTTCAAAGTATCCTAGCGACCGAAGCCTATGTCATTCGATTTGGAGACCATTTCGAAACAAGATTGTCACTAAACATCCCCTTAACATCTAGCACGTTGGACACGGATTGACAGTTCGTTTGTGAAGGATGAGGAAGGAAGACTTGTCGAAGGAACTGTTCCGGCATTCACCTGAAGAGATTTAGAGTGACAAAGAAAAATCTGAAATAGGTCGAGCTCACGGGTGCTTGCACTATAATTCTCCAGTATGCGAGTAATTCGAGTTCAGTGTGTCGACAATTGATACTGTTCGAGCGCTGGCAATTCCTTCAGCGAATTCCTCTTTTAATCATCGTAGATCTGGATGAGTAGTATGTACAATTTACTCGTAGTTACCTATCTGACAGAATTGTTCTATGTTAAAATTAATAATGTAATGACTGTGGATCACTGTGTACTTCCACAATTAAGTAATCAAAAAAAAAAAAAAAAAATTCCATGTCAAATCGCTGCGTGAGGAAAATGTTCAAATGTTTGTAAATCTAATCGGACCAAACTGCGTGGTCATCAGTCCGTAGCTTACAAACTACTTAAACCTAAGTAAACTAACCTACGGACAAACACACACACCCATGCCCCATGGAGGACTCGAACCTCCACGGCGAGCAACCGCGCGCTCCGCAGCGAGACGCTTTAGACCGCTCGGCTACTCCACCGCGGCTCTGCGTGAGGATCAGAAGAACGTAACTCCATTTCAGCTACTTCACAGGAGAGATGATTGAAAAATTTTTCAGATGAAAATTTCTAGTTCCAGTGACGTAATATAAATTTTATTGGATTATAAGTTTATATTACGCCACTGAAACAAGAAATTTACATCTTAAAATACCTCTTTTCATCTCTCCTGTGAAGTAGCTGAAATGGAGTTACGTTCTTCCGATCCTCACACAGCGAAACGAGCTGTGAGGTACACTGAAGTTAGTATGTCGTCATACCGTTGAGTTGCCCAAAAGAGAGCTCGTGGGATGTCCGCTGGGAAGCTCTTTCACAGCATCCGATGCGCCGGCGGATCGTCCGAACACACGCAAACACACTCACAACGTCAGCTCGGCGGTCGCCTCTCCCGACTTACTGGCCGGCGGCGAAAGCGAGGTACGAACTGAGCGTCTCTGCGCGGCAGACGGCACAACACTGCGATCGGACGCGGCGGGAAAAAGCACTCCGGAGCGTGGCGGCTGCTGTGGCTGCGGCTTTCTCCTGCGACGGAGGTGGGCGCGCGCGGCCGCGCCGCCACCAGTATATATAGGCTCTCCCCGCCAGGAGGGGAGGGGCAGGGCGACCAGCGGCCTCGACACACGCTGGGGCCCACAGCGTGTGCACATCTCCTCATCTCTCCCTCCACCGCGCTGCTTAAGCGTTCCTACTTATTTATTTGCCATATAGCACCGCGCGTGAAATATACACGTAAAAACAAATTTTGCATCGCATAATCTATATCTATAAAGGTAAAGCAGTCAACAATCCTCTTGAAGTCGGATATAAATTCGAGGTACATATCCACTAGCCGGTTCCAATACACTTCGTATATGATGTCGCATAGGTCAAAATATGAGACACGTATTTTCCTATGTGTGCCCATACAGCTGCTGAAGAAAACTCGGTTGTTGTCTTCCTGATTACATATAATCGAAACAGTAGGAGATATATAAAACATTTTGAAACTTAATTTTATGGATACTACTGTACTTTACGACAGTGCAATCACATCTTTAAACATTCTGATATATATATACGCATGCTTGTCATACATGGCGTGAGGATGATCTAGGAAAGAAATATATCAGAATGTTTATATATATATATATATATATATATATATATATACGCATGCTTGTCATACATGGTGTGAGGATGATCTAGGAAAGAAATATATCAGAATATATATATATATATATATATATATATATATATATATATATATATATATATATATACGCATGCTTGTCATACATGGCGTGAGGATGATCTAGGAAAGAAATATATTAGAATGTTTAGAGATTGCTTGTCATACATGGCGTGAGGATGATCTAAGAAAGAACTATATCAGAATGTTTAAAGATGCGATTGCACTGTTGTAAAGTACAGTAGTATCCATAAAATTAAGTTTCAAAATGTTTTATATATCTCCTACTGTTTCGATGATATGTAATCAGGAAGACAACAACCGAGTTTTCTTCAGCAGCTGTATGGGCACACATAAGAAAATACGTATATCATATTTTGACCTATGCGACATCATATACGAAGTGTATTGGAACCGCCTAGTGGAAATTAGGTATTGTTACTTGTGAGATTGTAGAAACAAGTCGTTGATATGTTCAGTATGAATTATTATGTAATTTGTTACACATTAACTGTACTGCTGTCTCATGAAATTACTCTTCCCTGTGTTGGAGTCATATTCGAGTTGGTAAGGTAAAGCAGTCAACAATCCGAAGATTGGTTTGAACACCACAGTGCTTTACTAGGCATGGTCCTCTTTGGAGGTGGTATGCCGTTGCCTTCCTCCGACCTTCGAACTGACTTACCCAGCCAGTTATAGGGGGACCTACAGTTTAACGTGGGTTCCGAACCACGGTGCTATTCGGTATTTTTCACATGAGCAATACTGCCAGAGGTGAAAGAAGTGGAAAGTGAGAGATCAAAAATCCTAGAACTTGGCGGGGATCAAGCCCGCGACCTATGGATGTGTAGTCTGGCACTCTACCACTGTGCAACCGAGGCGCACACCTATATCTATAAATGTGAATATCTGTTCGATGTACGTTTATCACGTCTGAAGCACAAGACATAAACAGCTAAAAATGTGTACAGTTACTAATGTTTACCCGGGGAAGGCTTTAGGCACGGTTTTCTGGCGATCGGATAGCTATTTATCTATATACAGGGTGTTTCACTAAGTGTGTTTGCCTCTGTAACTTATAAAATAATAGGTGACGGGAAATTTTAATGCGGTAGGTCAACACAAGAAATGTTATACTTTCTGCGGAGCTATGAACATAGCTTATTGTATCATTTTCCAAAGAGTTACACCACAAAGATATAATTTTTTAAATGGAACAATAGTTTTTTCTATCGTGTATTGGATTCGTTTAAACCAGCTGCGTCCAAATCAATATAAACTACATTCCTATCACTGTTAGTCTGGGAGCTACAACCCTTCAAAGATCCGGGGGCGGAGGCTGCGATAGCGTTGCTGACTGGCCGAGTGGCTATCCCCTGGTGGTCATGAGACAGTGGGCCGTGCCCCAGGGGATAGCCACTCGGCCAGTCAGCTACGCAAACGCAGCCTCCGCCCCCGGAACTTTGAAGGGTTGTAGCTCCCAAACTAACAGTGATAGGAATGTAGTTTAAATTGATTTGGACGCAGCTGGTTTAAGCGAATCCAATGCACGATAGAAAAAAACTATTGTTCCATTTAAAAAATTATATCTTTGTGGTGTAACTCTTTGGAAATTGATACAATAAGCTATGTTCATAGCTCCGCAGAAAGTGTAACATTTCTTGTGTTGACCTACCGCATTAAAATTTCCCGTCACCTATTATTTTATAAGTTACAGAGGCAAACACACTTAGTGAAACACCCTGTATATTAATGTGAATGTCTGTTCGGTGTACGCTTATCACGTCAGAACGACAAGACGCAGATACTTCAATATTTGTACAGTTACTAATTTATACCTGAGGAAGGTTTTAGGCACGGTTTTATAGCGATCTGATAGATATTTAGTAATTTGAAGAATATAACGCGAAATGCGGAACAATAATGTTTCTTTGAAAATTATATTTACTCTTTGAAAATGGTTTTATTGGTTGCATTGTTGCTTGAGGGTTGATAATGATAAAATGGTGGAGTATGTTGGGATGGAAATTTATCGGTGTATATAAAATTCTACGTGTGTGTTAATATTTCGCTCTGCAGCGAAAACTACAGTACGCAAACGAATGGTCTGTGTGTAATTGTGGTCCGAAGTCTCCAGTTGTATACCATAGCAGTTCCATGCCGACAGCTATAAGGGGGTGGTAGATGTGGTGGTTGAAAGTCGTCAAATTATAAAAAAAATCGGACTGAAGGCCAGCGATGACGTTTGCTACTCTATAGCAAGGAGGTTACATACAGCGAAACGTGATGCATACTATAATGTCTTCAGCTCTTTCTCTGTAAGGATAAGCATACGAATAAGGAAATATAAGAATACATAAATAAAGCAGTAAACAAGAAACTTCTTTTATTACATCTCTTTAATAAAATCGATTTGACGTTTGTTTCTAAAGAAGGTATTGTATTTCATTTCCTCCTTCAAAACCAGTCTCATAGCACACTACTGAAAGATAGCTTATCTATCATAATCAACCACCACGCGAGCGGAGCCGCGGTTTTAAGCTAGTATACACATAAAAATAAGTTTTGCATCGCATATTGTCATAAACACATTCCTCCTGGACCTAATTTTACGTCATTTGAAAAAACGTCGTCCTTCGATGAAAACAAACTTGTGTATAACCGCGTCTCGGCAGAATGCCGTGCGCACTAAGTTGTCCTAGTGCGGTGCGCGGGGTCGTTCGCCGTCGGGCATTCGAGTCCTCCCTCGGGCATGGGTGTTTGTGTCGTCCTTCAAATGTTCAAATGTCTGTAAATGTATCGGACCAAACAGCGTGGTCATCAGTCCGTAGCTTACAAACTACTTAAACCTAGGTAAACTAACCTAAGGACAACACACATATCCATGCCCCAGGGAGGACTGGAACCTCCACGGCGAGCAACCGCGCGCTCCTCAGCGAGACGCTTTAGACCGCTCGGCTACTCTACCGCGGCGTGTCGTCCTTAGCGTAAGTTACTTTAAGTTAGTGTAAGTAGTTTGTAAGCCTGGGGACTAATGACCGCAGGCCGCAGTGGCCGAGCGGTCTGCGGCGCGACAGTCACGTTATGCACGGCCACATGGTCGGGGGTTCGAATCCCCCCTCGGGCATTGATATTTGTGCCGTCCTTAGTATTAGCTAGTCCATAAGTAGTTTGTAAGTTTCGGGACTGATGACCCCGTAGTTAAGCCCCATAAGCTCTACAGATATTTGAACATTTGAACATTTGACTAATGACCAAAGTAGTTAAGTCCCTTAGATTTGCAAAGATTTGAACATTTGAATTATAGCCGCGTCTATCGAAAGCATACCCATTTCGCTGAACACAAGTGGCACAATAACATTTGAACCCTCATTCACTACGCAGTGCAGGATTATTATTTTTTTTAATTTTTTTTTTTTTTCGTCCTCTTTGGGACGGCGGGCCCGTTTTCGAGCTTTTCGGTTCGTTTGAGCCAGGGATTGTGGGATCTATTTTAGATAAATCTCTTTACTATTTTCTTTATTAAAAATCTTTAAATCTTTAAAATTATGAAATTATTAAAATTATACTTCTTATTAGTTGCATTTCATCATTTTCGTCTGGGGAGGTAAAATAATTAAATAGTTCATTTATATAAAAATATACCTACTGAGGGGAAAAAACTTACTTAAAATTAAAAAAAAAAACTCCGTTTAAAAAGGAAATTTAAACCACTGTATAGTCATTCTGCGTGGGCACGAAGAAGAATATCAACGTTTGATCGCACACGGATTGTTGCTTTGGGTCAACAAGGACTTTCAACAGAAGCTGTAAGGTGAATAGTTGTCAGAGTTTTTATTTGTTGGCCCACTTTATGTTACGGTAGTAATACTAAAAGTGCTCCATTGCGATCGCCTATTGACAGCAATAAATATTTAATGATAACAACGGCTCAACCGTTCATCTGACACGAAGGATGAAAAAAAATGTTCAAATGTTTGTAAAGTCTATGGTACTTAACTACGGGGTCATCAGTCCCTAAACTTACAAGCTACGTATGAACTACTTACAACTAAGGACGGCACAAATATCCATGCCCGAGGGGGGATTCGAACCCCCGACCGTCGTGGCCGTGCAGACCGTGACTGGAGCGCCTCAGTCTCCTCGGCCACCGCGGCCGGCTACGAAAGATGAATAAAGGACTTTGTAGAGCAGGAAATTCTCTACAACTTTGCTCTCTTATGTTTTTTTTCATATCTTGTATCGCTTTAGAGAAATTTGCAAAAATAACGGCGATCTGATAATGCCTGCCTGTCTATTGTAACGTGTTCCCACTTTTTAGGTCGCGCCGTTCAATCGATCGGCACCGAATTTTACAGACGTAATTGTTGGCCATCAGCGAGCAGAACCGCCCCTTTTCAAATATTACTGGCAAAAATTAGGTTAGTAACACTAAAAATAGGCCGTTTGTGATGGCCTTTTGCCAGCAGGAAATTTAATTGCAAATAATATCTAAACCCCTTCATTCCCAGTGTTGTTCCTGGACAACAACATATTAAAAATGTATTTTTACCGTATTAAGTTCATTAAGTTTCATTTTTGTTGATGAACAACATGCTTCCAGTACGACATTTTGCCCCTTATTACGGCATATAGCCAATTTCTGAGGCATTGATTTGCCCATCTTGGAGGTTGTGTTACGTTGCCGTCTGTACGTGGCTGAGAGTGTGAGCGTGAGTGTGGTTCCTTTTACTTTATTCCAGCAGTGAATTGTCTTGTCTTTGGTGCTGTGGTGAAGATTATGCTAGCATTACTGATCTGGTAGTTTTAACTATCAACAAAATAACGTCCAAGTAGTAAAATACCTCGATACAAACGTCTGTGTTGCGCATGAAATACATGACATAAAAAATCAATAGTTCGACCAAAAATTTGAAAACACATATTTGAATGTTTACTGAACTATATTAATACAGAAAACACTGAATTTTAATTTTTCCAAAGCTGATTTCATAATGTGGGACTGAAAGGGTTAACTCAAATATCAAAATATCAAACAATTTTGGCTGCTTGTTGAGTGCGTGGATATTATCATAATAGTCCAGCCGTAATCGTATCGTCCATAATTTTTTATTATTTATATTCTTATTATTTGAAATGTTTGAAATGTTTGCAAAATGTCCAAAAACTACAGGAAAACTTACAGTGGGCCGTAAAACACGACAGTGGGATTTTTAAATTTATATTTATCAGATTCCGCCAACAAAATCCTTCACTATCAAACAGTGTCATCATCAAACAGCAATATCGTATAATTACCTGTTTACTATAAGATATATCATTTACGTAGAGAGCGTCCATAATAATAGTCCTACATTCAACCGAGCGAAATGGCTCAGTGGTAGTACACTGGACTCGCATTCGGGAGGACAGTGGTTCAATTCCAACTCCGACCAGCCCGATTCCTTTCAAAGGGCACGGCCGATTTCCTTCACCATCCTTAACGAAAACTCCAAGCGTTAGCTCCGTCTCTAATGACCACGCTGTCAACGAGACGGTAAACACTAAGCTTTCTTCCTCCTTCCTACTTTCAAAATGCTGTAGAAAAAGAACCACGGGGCAGTGGTATATATAGGGGAAGGTTGCCGATATGGGACCACTTTTTAGTTTTGGCATCCCAAGACTATATTATCATTTCTGCAAACTTTTTATGCAGGACGTATATTGGCGTTGCTATTACCTGTTTTGTGAAGTCGCTTTGAAATGCTAATTACTTGTATATTCAAGCAATTAATAAAATTGAAGCGTGTTTGACATTTGTTTTATGCCGTCTTCACAGTGCAACAGTGTCAGGTGATAGCAAATAAGGAAATGAAGGACAACAAGGCAATTAAAGGCAGAGTACAAGTCGATTTGAGGAATGTATTCAGTTATCTTCTTTTCAAAGGAAACCCCTAGGCATGTTCCTTAAGTAATTTGGAAGGGTGGATCTAAATCAGGATGCTTTAAGACTTGAATATCTTCCCACAGTGCTTTCAATAGCTCAGTTTTTGTCATCGTTCTTTGTTCGACGTTACTTCAGTGCACAGATCCCCTCCCTGAAGCTTGATTATGCAAAACCCTGAAACACCCGTTTACGACTGCTGTAACCTTTTCGACCGAAACAACAAGCTTAGTACTAACAGTCACAATTTATGTCATTGCCACTTCACGTTTCAGAAGTATTGTGTGCGCGACTTTGTGGCAACTAGTGTATCTATCTAGAAGCAGAAACACATAAAAAATAGCATTTTATTACAAATCTACGAACCCTGCACTGAAGTAGTGTTTTCCGGCCGCGGTGGCCGTGGGGACTGAGGCGCTCCAGTCACGGTCTGCACGGCCACTACGGTCGGGGGTTCGAATCCCCCCTCGGGCATGGGCATGGATATTTGTGCCGTCCTTAGTATAAGGTAGTTGATAAGTAGTTTGTAAGTTTAGGGACTGATGACCCCGTAGTTAAGTCCCGTAAGCTTACCAAACATTTGAACATTTTTGAAGTAGTGTTTATTTTTTTCTGCTTCTAGTCATAGATTATTCAAAGTCATAATAGGCCCACAACTTGTACATATCACATTAATTCACATAAACCATCACACGTTGGTGGATATACCCCTGAAAAATACAATGGAAATAAAATAAATTGTTACTGTTTACAATAAACATTTTTCACTCGATACCAACAACAGTCACTATAAAATCCAACTTTAAATATTGGAAATAAATCTATGCTATTTTTAAATTTGACTTAAAGCGACTATCCTGGTTAGCCAAGCCCTTCAGCATGAGGAAACCCGTTACAAATAATTAACATTCAGACTTCGTGAAGATAGGCGTTAAACGCCAGGAGAAAGAAGAAGGCGATTGGAATTGAAGGGTTTTCCAGTTGTAAATTACTCCATATGCAGCGACAAATGTCTATCCTTCCTCGGCCAAACATGGTAAACAATTACAAAACCATATTGACTAATAAAAATTCGTATCATAAATCCTCCAGGCCTGTTCTCGCATATTTTTCTCACACGACCGCATCTATCACTACAGTTTGCTGAACATTCCCGTGCTTCTTTCGTGTTGGATAAGTAAACTAATAACGTGCAATTTTTTATCTTCACCATTTCTTCCTTTACCTCACCTCGATAACGACTTCACACTGAGAAACAAATATTCTTGAATCATTCGCAGTTTTGTTCGCCATCTCCGCAGGTGAATTACACTCTATTTGGACTTTTTTGAATTAAACCTACACTAGCAGTGTCTTTCCTCTCTATAATATTTATACACACATTATCTCTTAAATCACTCCGAATAAATATTCCAACATATTTTACGATTATATCTGATTCCAGTGATTGATCGGCGATGGTTTCATTGAAAGAAAAAAAGAGCAATTTGTTGGTTACTTACTACTAGTAGATCACACCTGATGATTTTGGTAGCCAGTTGGTAATGATTTTAACAATATTTTATACGCATAAATTCTTCCAAAATTCCGTAATCCTGCTGTATACATGTGCATTGTCCAGGAAACTACTTCAGTAAGAAACTATCGGTAACTACTTGGACATTTATATATTATGTTGTCGATAGCGATTATCGTACGACGATTCCTTCAGCAATGCCCAGTCATTCCACACCGTACTAACTATGTTTAGGAGTAAAGTGTCATTTTCTAAAACTGATTGATGTTGAAAGGAGGATGGAATGGATGCGTCAGTCCAGGATTTTTTCCAGTGAATTTTAAATTTATGGTTACTGTTATCTGTTTGTAAGTTGATGTCTAGTAAATTAGTGGGAGAACCTCCTAACTCTACATTGACCTTTATGTTAGTAGTCCACTGTTTTATATTTTCCGAAAACTTTTGAACTTTTTCTAGTATAACGTTTCCACATACAGAGATTAAATTCAATATATCAGTACCACTACTCAAAATGTTTTACCAATGGTTTACTCTTCATGAAATAACTCTCCCACTTGTCCAACATTTCTAATTGTTGTTGCTGTGGTCTTCAGCCCATAGACTGGTTTGATGCAGCTCTCTACGCCACCCTGTCCTGTGCAAACCTCTTCCTCTCTGAATATTAACGACAACCTACATCCTTTTGAGCCTTGTTGCTGTATTCATCCCTCGAGCTCCCTCTGTGTTTTTTACCCCACACAATTCCATCTAAAACTAATTTGTTGAGTTCCTGATCTCTCAGTTCTCTCACGAATCGATCCCTTCTCTTAGTCAACATATGCCAGAAATTTATTTTCTCCTCAATTCTGTTTAGTACCACCTCATCATCTAAACCACCTAATCTTCAGGATTATTATGTAACACCATATTTCAAAAGCTTCTATCCTCTCTCTTCACCCATACCACGGAAGATACATTGTATATATATGGCAAAAACTTTTTGGTTTGTGTGTGTGTGCGTGCGTGTTTGTGTGTTTGTGATTAATCGCGCTATGTTGCTCCACATAAGTAATACACAAAGCGCTCAATGTATGAACAACTGCAGTAATCAGTAAGATATGTCAATAATTATTTATATCCCCAACAGGCAATTGACAATTTCAATGCGGACGCATTAATAATCTCGATACATTGCGGGAATACAGTATAGGCTGCGAGCAACAGGAAGTAATGTGTTGGGGACACTACAATCGCAGAGTGCCACAAGTTAAACATTTCGGTTGGAAGGGAAGCGTTCCATGCGAAGATTAAGACGGCCGCTGGCCCGAAGAGGGAAATTCGGGTTCGAATCCCGGTCCAGCACAAATTTTCAACTTTGTCATTTTCACTGCCCTGAAACGGTCGATATGTTTAAAAATTTTGAATTTGCCAACCATTGTAGCCTTGCTGTGGTCGTGCTGCGAACACCTCAAAATATGAGGAAACTACAGCTACATAGCTGATGTAATGTCTGTGTTTTCGGAAAGTCCGACAGGACAGATACCACACATGCTTCACAACCGCAACGAGTACACATTTGAAAGTAAGGAAGGATCCAGGCTCCATTAGGAAACGGAAGTAATTCAGTGGCAACTAGTGAAAATTATTGTCGGGCCGGGACTCGAACCCGGATTTCCCACTTTGGGTCAGTGGTTGCCATAACGATTAGGCAATCCTGAAACGCTTCCCGTCCGCTTCACAAAACAAGGAATCTTTATGGTACTCGGAATTAACTGCCGTCTGGTTTTCGTGGGCGGATAGCGTGAGCTGAGTTTCACATGATAGTTGCTTTCGGAACTCATATTGATTCCTCCATAGATTTCCGGACCACAGAAGTGTCATTACACTCGAACACAAAACATGTTATAAAATTCTACAACAGACCGACGTTAAAAGTATAGTTTGGCGCGTCTTTTCAACGATTCTTCTTGAAAACGGGAATGACGTGTACTTTCTTTCAATCATTAGGAATGCCTCACTCCTCTAGAGACTCCTTCTTCGCATAATCAGTGTAAAATCAAATTGGGATCTCACCGTCTCCAGCGGCCTTTCCTTTGTTGAGCGATTTCCATTGCTTTTCTATTCCTCTGACATTTATTTCGATATACGCCATTGTGTTGACCATGCGACGATTTAGAGGAAGAACTATAGTGCAATCTTCCTCCACGAATCAGTTTTGGAAAAAGACATTATTCCGGCCTTTTGTATGCCATCCTTTCTTTCAGCGCCATTGCAGTCACAGATCGTCTGGACATAATGGTGTCGATCCGTTTACCGATTTAACACAAGAGCGACTGCGGCGCGCCAGTCACGGTCTGCGGTTCGAATCCCCCCTCGGGCATGGATATTTGTGCCGTCCTTAGTATTAGCTACTTCATAAGTAGTTTGTACGTTTAGGGACTGATGACCCCGTAGTTAAGTCCCATAAGTTCTACAAACACACACACACAGATGAGCGAAAATCCTTAGTATTTCATGATGTAAGTGCATAGGACTTTACTTTCGAAGTCGTTGGACACATATTCCACGGCTCTCCTTGCGCTAAATTTGGAATCGCATAGTTTTAGCTTGTCTCCAAGACTTTGTCTACGTTTTTACGCGAACTTCTCTTTGCTTTCGTTGCAGTTTTCTATCTCGGTTGTCGAACCACGGTATGTCTTTCTCATACTTTTACTCAGCACATAATCGTCTGAATGCTGCGGTGGACTAGACGTGCGCTCTAAGGCGTCTTGCAGCGGTGCGCGCGGCTGCAACCTGTCGGAGGTTCGAGTTCTCCCTCGGGCATGGGGTTGTATGTTGGCCTTAGGTCAGTTTAATTTAGTTTACGTAGTTTGTAAGCCAGGGACTGAATGCCACAATAGTTTGGCCACATAGATTTACAAACATTTGAACTTGTTTGTGTCGTTTGAATGGTAGTGTGAGATGCTGTGTCTACTGCCGCTCAACACTGCCAGTGGCCGCTGTGGAGTAGCCGAGCTGCGGAGCGCGCGGTTGCTCGCCGTCGGAGGTTCGAGTCCTCCTACTGCCTGGTTGTGTGTGTGTGTGTGTGTGTGTGTGTGTGTGTGTGTGTGTGTGTGTGTGTGTGTGTGTGTGTGGTGTGTTGTCCTTAGGTTCGCTTACCTTAGTTTAAGTAGTTTGTAAGCTACGGATAGTTTGTAAGCTACGGACTGATGACCACGCAGTTTTGTCAGATAGATTTACAAACATTTGAACATTTTGAACACTGTCAGTGCTGGAGACGAAACTTTTTTGTTCAGCCATCAAGTACTCTGAAATGTGTCTCTTGTCGCTTTTGTTGAACAGAAAGACCTTCCCATCTTTTCTGTTGATATTCTCTCTACCGCTCTACGCACTGCTGCTGTAACGGCGCTTGATCACAGATTCCCTATTCTGCGCTAACTGTGCCAAAACGTTTTGGTCTGTTTGTTATCAGAAGGTCTAATATACACTAAGAAACTATTACTTTCAAGCCGGCCGCGGTGGCCGAGGGGACTGAAGCGCTCCAGTCACGGTCTGCACGGTCACTACGGTCGGGGGTTCGAATCCCCCCTTGGGCATGGATATTTGTGCCGTCCTTAGTATTAGCTAGTTCATAAGTAGTTTGTAAGTTTAGGGACTGATAACCCCGTAGTTAAGTCCCATAAGCTTAACGAACATTTTGAAGGCACAGTAATATTTAAGATGTAAAAATGAAAAACAACATTTGACACTGGAAGTAGCAAAGCTAGTTTTAATTGCAGTTATGTATAATCGCAATAAATCCGATAAATTGTAGAAGACTTTAAAAGTTCTATAATAGTAGAATCGCAAAATAATTCTTGTACTCTTTATTCTATTTGCGTATAGGGAAAATTGGTGGTAAGTTCAGTACAAAGTATAATGAATATATAGAGACATTACACGGTAGATATAGAAGGTCAAGCATAACTGATACTTTATGAAATGAACGTTCACATATATTTAAAAGAGCGTATCCTATTTAGCGAACAAACTTAATCAGAAATTTCAAAATGCAATACAACCAAGTAAGGGATAACACACACAGCCGCGGTGGAATGGCCGTGCGCTCTAATGTGCCTTGCTGCAGAGCGCGCGGTTGCTCCCCGTCGGAAGTTCGAGTCCTCCCTCGGGCATATGTGTGTGTGTATGTGTGTCTTGAAATTTTTGTTAAAGATAGTTTAAGTATTAAACATAAGGAGAGGCATTGAATTATAATTTATGCTGTGGCCGAGATTCGAACCCTTGACCTCCTACATACTAGATAGGTGCTTTACACCACTCAGCTAACACAGCGTTGCAGCCAAAGCAACTACACGGACTGTCTTAAAGCACGTCTCCCTCCACACCACGTACTTTAATTCTGCCTCATATTCCCTGTGGCCGGCCGCGGTGGCCGAGGGGACTGAGGCGCTTCAGTCACGGTCTGCATGGCCACTACGGTCGGGGGTTCTAATCCACCCTCGGGCATGGATATTTGTGCCGTCCTAGTTCGTAGGTAGTTCATAAGTAGTTTGTAAGTTTAGGGACTGATGACCCCGTAGTTAAGTCCCATAAGCTTTACAAACATTTGAACATTTTATTCCCTGTGAAATGCGTATCAAATTGTCAGGGCTCTCCTACATCGGAATAACATCCTAGCAAAGAACGCGACTAGGAACTATCCCGCCTTGTTCCTGAGGCCGAAGTGATATAAATATCAACAAATAATACAGTTCCTTGAGACAACATTGTCTCGTTATACCTTTGACATTTCACACAGAACATGAGGCAGAAATAAAGTATGTGGTGTGGAGGGAGACGTGCTTTAACCGAGTCCGTGAAGTTCCTTTGGCTGCAATGCTGTGTTAGCTGAGTGGTCTAAAGCACATACCTAGTATGTAGGATGTCCTGGGTTCGAATCTCGGCCACAGCATAACTTTCAATTCAATGCCTCTCCTTATTTTTAACACCTTTGGTACAAAGAGACAATGTTGTCTCAAGAAATTGTATTCTTTGTTGATATTTAGTTTAAGTAGTTTGTAAGCCTAGGGACTGATCACCTCAGTAGGTAATATCCATGGGTTTACAAACATGTGAAAATTTTTAACATACACACACACCACTTAATGTTCACTGCTCAAGACAATTAGGGGATCAGGTGAGATATAACACACATTTTACATATGGTAACGCATTATATTCAGATATTGGTTACAACTGTAATTTGCGTGTGATGCATTGCGATATTTTGCTGTCTCAACTCTATACTTGAGGTTTACATGGCGTTTAAGTAGAGCGAGGCACCATGAGGCCACCATACCGGTGAAAAATCCATTCTTGTTGACCTCTAATACGGCGGGCGTGTGATCACATCGGTCGGCCAGTACTGCTGCACACCTGCGTGCCATGGACAGTATAAGGTTATCAATCAGCTCTTGAGTGCTATTTGGCCATGCTGGTCTGGCTGCATCACAAACATGGTCAATAACGTTTATGTCCGGTGAACAAGGTGGCAGCTCCATACGTTTAATTCCCTCAGCTTCAAACATGTTGTCCACCAGTGCAGCCTCGTGGGGACGAGCGTTATCATCGAACAGAATGAACCCATCTACTAAGGGACCAGCGTAGGGCACAACAAAAGGTCGAAGGATCTCGTCTCTATACCTCTGAGCAGTCAATGCGGCATTCTCAACGACACAGAGGACCGTACATCCGCCAATGCTGACTCCTGCACACACCATGTCCACGCACATGATGTGATGGTGTTTCCTGCACATTATCAGGATTGCTCCTAGTTCCGCGTTCTCTACAGATGAGGGAACGACGATTATCCGGATGAACACAAAATCTTGATCCATCTGTTAATTGAGCCCGGTGCCATTCATTACGACTCCAGTCCTGATGTTCCTCCACCCGGTTTGTTGTTGTTGTTATGGTCTTCAGTCCGGAGACTGGTTTGATGCAGCTCTCTACCCTACTCTACCCTGAGCAAGCCTTTTCATCTCCTCATAGGAACGGCAACCCACATCCACTTGAATCTGCTTAGTATACGCGTCTCTTGGTCTCCCTCTGCGATTTTTACCCCACACACTTCCCTCCAATGCTAAATTTACGATACCTCGATGTCTAAGAATGTGTCCTACCAAGCGATCCCTTCTTTCAGTCAGGGTATGCCAAAAATTCCTTTTCTCACCAATTCTGTTCATTAGTTACGCGATCTACCCACCTAATCTTCAGCAATCTTCTGTAACACCACATTTCAAAAGCCTCAATTCTGTTCCTGTCCGCACTGCTTATCATCCATGTTTCACTCGCGTACAAGGCAACACTCCACACAAATGCCTTCAGAAAAGACTTCCTTGGTTTATGTGGCCTTAACGTTGTTGCGATTTTAAGGCCCCTACACACGCTGCGATTTATCATACGACCAACAAGATGTCCAACGTACCAACCAACTGGTAGCAGCCTACACATGTTCCGACCAACTGCACGCAGCGCCACCCTGTTCTGGCATCTGTTTGTCGAACTGTTTTTGTTTTCGCGTGTTCGCTGTGCAGACGACGTCAGGCAAGGAAGTTGGTCGGGAAGCACTGTACACGTTACAATTTGTGGGGTGAAGTGTTGGGGGAATCGGAGATCGGGTATTCAGGCACAACCAACCGTCCGACAAGGAAAGTTGGTCGGGTAGCGCCTAAAATCGCGCAATTTATCGGGTGACCAACGAATTGGTCCAATAAATCGCATCGTGTGTAGGGCCCTTTAACGGGACACACGCCATAGATCTCCTTTCTTGGAGGACACATTTCCGAAGGCGATTTCTGACTGTTTTTGGTGTTATTGCGAGTCCTGTTGCTGCCTGGAGGGTGCGTTGCAACTGAGTTACATTAAGCCTCCTGTCCAGAGGGAATGCTATCTGGAGATAACGGTCATCTCTTTGTCATGTTACCCGTGGATGACCTTAGCCTTAGCTTCTTTTCATTTTTCCTGTTATCTGAAATCGCGTCCAGATACCTGTAAATGACATTTTGGCACACTCCAATAGCTGCAGCCACTCCCCTCTGTCTCCGTCCCGCTTCCAAACTTCTTATGACTCTCCATATCATAGCTACGAGTAAGTCACGTTATTGCTGCATTGCACTACCTGCTCACTACACTATCTGAACCCAAATGCTTGTGTAATTCGTCTGGTAGAGTAAACACAAGTCAACACCAACCCTCTCTGCTGCAGCTTTCTGTTACTATCTCAGTTGCCGTAATGTTGTTGCCTCCACTCCGTAGAATCGACCGAAAGAGGTCGAACCATTTTAGTTCATTCTGCCGATGACAACACTTCAGAACCTTGATATCTCAACTGATCCCTTAATTGTTTTGACCAGTCTGTCAGTTCATTTCCCATTTTACACCATTATTTATATAGACTTACGTAAGTGTCTGATTTGAGTTACTTAATTTGTCAATTAATAGATCGGCATGTTCAAAAGCTGTTGTATCCGGCTTTCTAAGCACAAATTACTGCTCTACGATACAAGGAGGAGAAACTAGATTATTTCATAATAGCTTTTAAGGATTTATATTTGCCGTTTACTTCTTAAAAATGTGTCTACAAAAATGAATCACTCAACAAAGTCATAATAGCTTTCAAAGATTTATATTTATCAAATACTGTACGCATGAAAGGTCAATTGTACAATGCGTTTTAATGTAAAGTAAGCCTATGCTCCTGTTGAACGTTATGGGAGCAATACTGTAGAAAACTGGCATGATGTATTACTAAACATTTCAGCAATGGATAAAAAATATAAATTATAATTATTTCTACATGCTGTCTGGTGTAGGCAGCAAGTTGCCTATTTGACCAATTTTGCATAATACAAGTCGAAGTTGGTTGTTGGTTTTGGTGTACGCATCACACATAGAGGATTGTTAACCCACGATAAAGAACCATGTGCTGAACGATGATATTGTAGTACTTCCGTGGTTGATTTTAAAATGGATTAATATGCCCAAAAATGGTAATGAAAATAGTAAAAAGCCCTCACGTCTGTGCAACAACGACTAGTATTTATAGAAAATTGGCAAATATATTGTAACTGTAGGGTACTCTTTTACGCCGTAAGTTTTGTTGTATGACTTATCGAACTACAATCGACTTTGTGGAATAATATCTGTAATGTGTTAACACAGATTTTCTATAAAATAGATCACAGTACATGTAAAGTACAGGATTCATTTATACAAGCTGTGACAGATATAGGCCTCCAACTGAATGATAAATTTTTGTACAAAATTAAAAAATATCTGTTGTACCGAATTACCAATTGCTTAAAAAACTCCTTTTATGTGTCGACGTTAATTCTGTAGAATGCTCTCATCAGTAATGTTGTTTTGCAGTTGCTCTCTGTACTAAAGTTCTGAAAACAACGTTGGGCTACTATTTGCTCGTAGGCAGAAATCTGCATGTGTCAGTTTCCAATAAACCACATGACACAGTGTTCCATCATATTTGGGACGAATCAAAAGACCCATAAATTAACTACATCACAAATTTTCGAATTCCAATCGAAATAGCATTTTTAAATGAATGGAATTTGGTCTAAAAGTTGAAACTTTTCCCTCGTTATATGGCACACTACAGACACAACATCACGAGTAAAAATCACTAGTAAAAATTACCAGATTTTATCGCCTTTTGTCGAAGTTCTCCACAAGCAAATAGGCCACGTCATTATTAGAATCCTTAGTTCCTAAATATTTTTGATTGTGTTCTACAGCTCTGAAAAACCCTATGAATGTCATTCAACAAAACTGTAAGCGGATGTTAAATTATTCTTTAATTCTTGACCATTTTCAGGCAAGAACCATTATTTTGTTTCAAACTTTTTTTGAAAATACAGGCAATACTTACAGACTGCGCTTTTTTTAATATATGGCGGCAAAGTGTCACAAATGATAATAGCTCAAAGAATTTTACAAAAGAAGGTACAGCAGTTATCTTTTCAGTTAGGCGTGGATGCAATTCATACAGGTTTTGACTTTAAATAATATCGAAAAGATGGAAGTTTAAATAAAATAACTTATCAATGCTGAAGTAAAACAGCACAGATGGGGACAGCTAGCTACATTCATAATGTACAGATTTCAGTGAAACATTTGTATTGTGTGTCTGAACATTGTTTTGAATGGAAATACAGTTGTATTCAGCTGCTATCTACGTTGAATAAGACTTTCCTAGGAGTCCCATAGACTTTATCTCTGCTGCACAAACTAATCTCATCCTCACTACAAGCTATTTAAACAGTAGGGAGAACAGATCTGCACTTGGAATTCAGAAACGAACGCATCCCTAGAAATCCACGAGTACCTTTCGAAGCTTCGCATTTCAAAGCGTGGTGCTTCTCACTAGCTATTCGGGATATCCTGTCCAAGTGAAATTCTGGTACCTCGTGTTACTTCCGCGCATTTCTTAACGTACTTTAGTCCGCGACAAACAGCTTTCCTTAGTTTCCGATGGAGATCACGTAATAAGCTCTTGCTCTCTTCGAACGCGAACCGACATTTCTACCTGCATAGCTCAGTGTAATTACTGGGCAATTTATGACGATTACATTTATTTCTTTTCTTCCACGGAGGGCTACACCGTTCTATTATGTAGATGAGTTATGCACCGTAAACTTTATGTTTACTTTTTCGGATCATTTCGAATTACCTTTTTTACTTTGCCGTTTTGTTTGTTCATGGATGATAAATGTTGGTCGATTTCAGTAGTTTTAATTCCATCGTCAACCTGCTACGATGTTTGTGAGATTCTCTCTAACAGTGAGATTGATTTATAAACGATCGCTAGTGTCAAACACGTCCTCCATTCATAATCAGAATTTGCAAATAGGAAAATCCATTAGACATGAATAGAGATTCGGTTTTCTCAGTTATCTGAAATGGGTTTAACAGCGTGTGATAATACTTTCTGGTTATAAAAATATAAAAGTTCGAGGTGATTTTACAAAGAGGTAACTGATTCAGATATAACAGATGCCACTTAATCCAGGGCGGAGGGAGACCGTCAGGTAATATCAGTCGTAGAAATACTAATGTTCTCAAAATATGTTCATGTGCATACGTTAAGGTGTATTACTGATACGTGTAACATCAAAAGTGTGTGAATTATCATGTAATTTTGTTAGTGTGACACAGTGATGGGGATAGAAGCTGTATCGAAATATCTTCCGTAGCCTGTGGACAGCAATTATTATTTTTGCTGTTTGTACAGCAGATTCATAGATAACGCCAAATAAGAATTGTTATTTTACAGTTCCGCAATACTGGTAGGATTGTAAAGTACGCCACAAGAGCGACAGATGAACTGATAGGGAAAATTTCTCTAAAGACAAAATCACGACTTATTTATGAACAGACCACTTATTTATAAGAAACCTGCCAAGGGATATTCTTTGATTTTATCGCCTTTTAATATGTTGTGGTGCAGAGCAAAATAAGACACGTATACTGTTTTATATGTGACCACACGGCACTTAAGAAGGTGAAATATACCTCTGAAGAACCTGAGTTTTATATTTCTGAATGTTTACCGTTTAAACGGTAAAAGATGTACAAAAGTACTTCAATTGAAAGTTTTGTGGCCTTTTTATTAGCCTTACAACGATTCGCCCCAAACTTTCAATGTCATTTATTCCGTGATTCCCTCCTCTCTCCTCACATTACATTGTGTTTCCTTTCCACGTCGTACTCATAAGAAAACGCATATTATTGTCGCTCGCGTGGTGTCAAACAAGAAGACTTACACTAGTCGGTCGAACAACCTCAGGCGGAGTCTCCGGACCAAAACTACCATACTACTATTTCAATACCAAGTTCAGTCATACGAGGCGCGTCCAGAAAGTAAGTTCCGTTTCCATTTATCTCCTCTGTAGCGCTGCGATTGCAGTTCCGCACATGCGCTGTAGACGATGTGTATCAAGGAGAAGAACGTGCGCCTTTTGTAGATCGCTGTCAGTTACGTACGCTTTGTTGTGCTTGTTTGAAATGTCAGCGTTGATTGAAAATCCCGCCGCCTGTGAAATCAGGTCGGTGATTCGGTTTCTGAATGCGAGGAAAGTGAAACCAAGTGAAATTTATCGGCAAATCTGCGATGTTTACGGACCAAATCCGATGAGTGATTCGATGGTGAGAAGATGGGACGACAGATCAATGGCGGGCGTAGTGATGTGCACGATGAAGAACGAAGTGGGCGTCCACCTTTGGTTACAGAAGAACTGGTTCACGCGATTGATGACAAGATCCAGGAAAACCGTAGGTTTACAATTAGTGCTCTCGCTATGGGCTTCCCCCAAATTTCACTGTTTCCAACTGGTTGAAGACAGAGGCGGCAGATTTCTATGAAGAAGGTATACAAAACCTGGTGCCACGCTATTACAAATGCCTGCAAAATTTCGGCAGTTATGTGGAAAAGTAGTTTAAGAGTTTTAGAATTTTGTGCAATAAAAATTTCTTCTGTATGTGTGTACAGTTTCATTTTATTACCAAACGGAACTTACTTTCTGGACGCGCCTCGTATATGACGACGTGGTATTTGTCATTAATTAGCTGGTAGTAACTATATATCTGGCTGTGCTCCGTATGTTACACTGAAGCGGACACACATCGGGCACGCTTACAGAGATGTGGAGTTATTTTTTGGTTGTTTCTGACAAATGCGTCTTTGAAATACCAATTCGTCGTACATGTCCGAAAGATCAGATACCACTGGTTGACAATAACGGCCGTAATTTTATAAATTCCATGTACTGGGACATTTCGACCGTTCCAGGACACTGAAATAAATTTAACGGCGAAGTTGAAAATTTATGCTGGAGGTGGATTCGAATCCGGATTTCACAGTTCGGGCCATCGGTCGACTGAACCCTTTCATTAACAATGTTGTTCTTGGATAACAACGTATTAAAAGTTGATTTATACCGTATTTTGTGCATCACTCCTTAAAGTTGCATTTTTGTTGAACAACATGCTTTTACTGCGAAATTTTGCCGCTTGGTACGGCTTGTAGCCACTTCCGAGGTTGTTTTGGGTTGTCGTTTGTACGTGGCTGAGAGTGTGAGCGTTAGTGTGGTTCCTTTTATTTTATTCCAGTTGTGAATTGTCTTGTCTTTGGTGCTGTGGCGAAGATTAGGCTAGCATTATTAATCTTGCAGTATTAATTATGAACAAAATAACATCCAAGTAATAAAATACCTCTATACACACGTCTGAGCTCTGCATGAAATACATGACATAAAAAAATCAATAGTTCGACCAAAAATTTCAAAACACATGTCTTGATTATGTATGGAACTCATTGTTCTTTGGTGCGATCTGAATCAATCTATACAAGTTTCCAGCCAAGATCGCGTTATTTATTTATGGATGACCGGTTTCGACGTTCACACACGTCATCTTCTGATCTTGGTATTACTTGTTGTTCAATACACGTCTTATTAAAATCAATGTACAACCTGTATTTTGTAATCTTCTTTTTTAAAGTCAGCAGAGTGAACATTTTCCCAACAGCCAGGCGGGGCAATAGATTATGTATTTCCAAATGCAATACATTATGTATTCAGATCGCCCCAAAGAACAATGAGTTCCATACGTAATCTATTGCTACGCCAGGCTGCTGGGAAAATGTTCACTCTGCTGACTTTAAAAAACAAAATTACAAAATACAGGTTGCACATTGATTTTAATAAGACGAGTCTTGAACAACAAGTAATACCAAGATCAGAAGATGACGTCTGTGAACGTCGAAACCGATCATCCATAAATACATAATGCGGCCTTGGCTGGAAAGTTGTATAAACATGTTTTGATGCTTACTGCACTTAATTTTAATTTTTCCAAAGCTGATTCCATAATGTGGGACTGAAAGGGTTAATCCATTAGGCTATCCCGACACGCTTTCCATCTAACTCAAATTCTTAATTTATACCACACTACGATGGTAGTGATCCCTGCCCATTATCTCCTCTTGCTCGCAGACTATACTGGATTCCCGCAAGGGATCGAGCGTATTTAGGATACAGGATACTTTTCTGGTTCAATATTATGTAAAAATCAACTCCCATTTCTTTCAGGAATTTTTAAAAATGTATATAAGTTACAGATTTTTTGTTGATATCAGGCAATGCAGCACACTTTTTAACAAATTAGAAGTATTTTGAATATTTTTGTACCTGCTTAGGGTTATTAAAAAATTACAAAGAAATTGATGCAATTCTTTTTTCCAAAATGCTTCCTCAAATTGAGCTACCATTTAATCCAATGTTATATATTTGAAGGAGACCAAATTTTTACCAGATATGTATGACATAATGGCTCATCTACTATACTTATCTAATTCCACCTATTGTGTATATTACAAGGATAAAAAATATAAAATCTTACATTTTAATTTTTATATTTTTTCTCCTAATAAAATGTTATTTTCTCTATAATTTAGTTGATTCTGCAATAAAGCTTAGGTATAATACATAAATAAGGACTATTGCGAGTTACAGAAAAAAATTATTGCAATGATTGATAAACTTTAGGAAATATTTGTAACTGAATGCTGAAAAATACAACTTGCGGGAAATTGTGAATGAAGATATGAGTTCAATTAATCTGTGCCTCAGAACATTCCTGAAGCATAGTCTTCATCCTGCAGAATTTCATCATCTTGAAGTCCTCTTGGCATTCCTTTTAGACGGCCGCGGTGGCCGAGGGGACTGAGGCGCTCCAGTCACGGTCTGCACGGCCACTACGGTCGGGGATTCGAATCCCCCCTCGGGCATGGATATTTGTGCCGTCCTTATTATAAGGTAGTTGATAAGTAGTTTGTAAGTTTAGGGCCTGATGACCCCGTAGTTAAGGCCCATAAGATTAACAAACATTTGAACATTCCTTTTAGCACTTCTTGCTTCTTTGGTAATTTGAAGAGCGAGTCTTTCAGCTTCATGCAGCCGTTTTCTGCAATTGATCTTCCATATTGGAGCCTCATTTTATGCCTAAATTTTGCAGGACTCCCAACCTTCCTATGACTCCATCATTGAAACATATCATTGCACCTAGTACACCAAATTTCAATGTATTTAATCTTACAAAAACATTCTTGGGTAATGTTTCACATATGAAATGATTGAAACTTTTATTTGTATTGTCACTGCCCCCATGATGACATTTACTAAAGCTACACAGGGTCACTCAGGTCTCTGAAAATTGGTTTTATTTCATTCATAAAAGGCTCATGAAGAGAATGCTTGTGATGGTATGTTTCACCACTTTCGTTTTCATTTTGGTATCACACCAAGAATCTGCTCCTTTACTGGTTACCAGAGAATTTATTTTTATTAGCTTCCCGGAATCCAATATAGGCTGCGAGCAAAACGAACTAATGGGCAGGGGGCACTACCCTCGTAATGTGCTATAAGTTGAAAATTTGGGGTGGAGGATAAGCGTGCCTGGATAGCCTAATTGGTTAAGGCAACCGCTGGTCCGAAGCGGGAAATGCGGGTTCGGATCCTGGTCCACCACAAATTTTCAACGGTCGAAATGTTTAAATGTTTCGTATTCGTAAGTACATAGGAGGTGGTGTTGCGATATGACGATGTTTTCTGGATTAGGTGTTGATCGTATTGGAAATACGAAAAAGAAACATTTGGAAGGATATGAAAATCTTTCATTGCGTAGAGTATTGCGTACAGAAGAGGAACGGTTCGGAGGCGATGAATGTCTGTATCAGCATGACTAAGCACCCTGTTACAAAGCAGCACCTGTGAGGCAAAGGTTTGCGAACGATAAAGCTCTTGCAAGTGACTGTCTGGACTAAGCACCCTGTTACAAAGCAGCACCTGTGAGGCAAAGGTTTGCGAACGATAAAGCTCTTGCAAGTGACTGTCTGGACAGTATACGCTCGAACGCAGTGGAGCACTTATGGGATGAGGTATAACGCAGACTTCGCTCCAGTCCCCACCGTCCATTATTACTACCTTATTTAGTACCGGCCGTTGAGGGAGAACGTACTACCATCACTGCAGAGAAAAAATGTTCAAATGTTTGTTAAGCTTATGGGACTTAACTACGGGGTCATCAGTCCCTAAACTTACAAACTACTTATGAACTAGCTAATACTAAGGACGGCACAAATCTCCATGCCCGAGGGGGGATTCGAACCCCCGACCGTAGTGGCCGTGCAGACCGTGACTGGAGCGCCTCAGTCTCCTCGGCCACCGCGGCCGGCACTGCAGAGACATTCACACAACTCTCTCCAGCAAAGATCAAGCCATTAAGGCGAAGAGTGGACACGCCCAGTATTAACGTACAATAATATGTTCAGAGCGAGGTGACGAACATGACACTAAGCTCTATTGTTCCTTTCTTCCTTTTTCAAAATGTTCAAATGTTTGTTAAGCTTATGGGACTTAACTACGGGGTCATCAGTCCCTAAACTTACAAACTACTTATGAACTAGCTAATACTAAAGACGGCACAAATACCCATGCCCTAGGGGGGACTCGAACCCCCGACCGTAGTGGCCGTGCAGACCGTGACTGAAGCGCCTCAGTGCCCTCGGCCACCGCGGCCGGCTCTTCCTTTTTCCACTAATAGGTGTTCGCATACTTTTGATCGTATTGTGTATCTTCCTTGCTGCACTTCTACAGTTGTGAAGCCGGCCGCGGTGGCCGAGGGGACTGCGGCGCGCCAGTCACGGTCTGCACGGCCACTACGGTCGGGGGTTCGAATCCCCCCTCGGGCGTGGATATTTTTGGCGTCCTTAGTCTTAGCTAGTTCATAAGTAGTTTGTAAGTTTAGGGACTGATGACCCCGTAGTTAAGTCCCATAAGCTTTACAAACATTTGAACAGTTGTGAAATGACGGTATGGCAACTGCCGATCTCGCACTGACCATGGAAGATGTGTAATCTGCCAGCGATCCGAGCATGAATAATGTGGGTCAACATGATGAAGCAGACTATAATTATTTACCTCTGGAAGACCACTTAAGACTAAATCATAACTGCAATATCACGAGAACAGGACAAAATTCTGAACGATTCCCATAGAAGTTCAACTCAAAGCAGCAGCAGTTCTGTTGTTTGATTGTAGGAAAATGCGACACGAGAGAAACGACTTTAGTGTACTACTATTAGTAAAATAATCATCCGCATGTAATGTTCAACGCGCATTTCTTCGACAACTCTGAAAAGGGCCGACAATTCATAAGTAAATTCACGAATCGCATCGCAGAATCGTACCAGAGGGTTGCATCTACAAAAGGCAAAAATTCGGGTCACCGAGAGTAACCGTGAAACCCGGCGAGTGGCTTAAGCGCCGCTTAACGGGTCTGCCAGCTGTGCCGGCCCCGATTCCAATTCCCTCGGCGTATTACGACGTGATTCGCTCCGGACAGCCTCAATGTGGTTATTAGGCGTTTAGCCACATTCCTCGGCAAATGCGGGATGGATCTCCTGCTCCACCTTAGTTACACTCTGTCGGCAACCGCTGACCATGAATGCTCTCCAAGTTCACACACTCCGCGATTTACTCTGCAGGCAAGTCTTTGCCATACACAATCTACTTCTCTTCCGGAGACCGCCAGGCAATAAAGCCTACAATAACCAGGTGTTAATTCGCAGTTTGCTAAAATTGTCGACCTTATATGGTCTTCTTAATGTGGTCTATCATTTTGTGACTTCTGAAAATTTAGCCGGACCGGGACTCGAACCCAGATCTTCCTCTTAAGAGAGTTTACGGCGACTTCTCGCGGTAAATGGGAGATCCAATCTCGAGTCACGGTCCTGCACAAATTTTCAAATGACACAAAATAATAGACCAACTAAGGCAGCTAAAGCCGGAAGTTTTAGGTGACTGAATTAACATTTGATTAATGTATGTAACTGCGGATCGTCACAAATGTCTAGCTGGGCGGAAATGGCCGTGCGGTACTAGGCGCCATGTCATGAACTACGCGGCTGCTCCTGCCGGAGGTTCAGGTCCTCTCTCGGGCATTGGTGTGTGAGTTGTCCTCAGCATAGGTTTAAGTTATTTTAAGTAGTTTGTTTTTGTGTGTCGTTGCCGCCGGTTGTCCTAGGTGTCGGTGGCCGAGTAGACAGAGACCGACACAGGAAAACAGGATGCACGCCTGTGCGGGTAAAGAGTCTGAGGTGACCAGCCAGTGGGACAAATGTTCAAAAATGTTCAAATGTTTGTAAATCTATCGGACTAAACTGCGTGGTCATCAGTCCGTAGCTTACAAACTACTTAAACCTAGGTAAACTAACCTTCGGACAACACACCCAGTGGGACAGCAAAAACTAAAAACATTAAGCTGGATTAGAACAAGATATATATTTCGTAGAGAAAGTACAATACTTAACTTTGTTAACTGAAGACTAGTGGAATGCAGATACATAGTTTAACTAGGTAGAGGCCTGCCTACTGATGAGAGCCTGTTCTAGTGCCTGTCCTATTGCCAAGTGGCCGATGCAGTTCAGTGGTGGCCACGAGCGGAGTTGCAGCAGAGGGCGCTCGTGGCTGACGTCGTAAGAACGCCGCGCCGTGCTTGCATAGCGGCGCGCGGCGAAAGTACGTGGCGCGCACTTCAGACTTGTGCGACACCACAGTCTAGGAACTGAAGACCATAGTAGTTTCCTCCCATAAATTTACAAAAATTTGAATTTGAAAAAAATGTCTGTTTCTTTGGAATAGACGTACAATATCCGTTTGATTTGGTGCGTTTACTGGTAGTTAACTTTGAGCACATATCGTCGAAACTATAGGAGATATTAAAAAACGATGAAACATATTTTCTATAGTGGCTACTGTACTTAACAACTGTGTTATCACATCTTTCATCATTTATCTTTATTTCGAAATTCTCCCCTTAACTCAAGAGTTTTGAAACGGTAAAATTTTTAAGAGTGGCAAATCTAATACTATATTTACCAACAAATTTAACCATTTATGATAAAGTTACCTCCCGAAGTCAGATATAAATTGGAGGTACACGCATGCTTGTCATACATGGCGTGAGGATGATCTAGAAAAGAAATACATCAAAATGTTTAAAGATGTGATTTCACTGTTGTAAAGTACAGTAGCATCCATGAAATTAAGTTTCAAAATGTTTTATATATCTCCTACAGTTTCGATGATATGTGCTCATGGAGACAACAACCGAGTTTTCTTCAGCGGCTGTATGGGCTCACATAAGAAAATACGTGTCTCATATTTTGACATATGCTACATCATATACGAAGTGTATCGGAACCGGCTAGTGGAAATTAGGTATTGTTACTTGTGAGATTGTAGAAACAAGTCGTTGATATGTTCCGTGTGAATTCTTATGTAATTTGTTACACATTAACTGTACTGCTGTCTCATGAAATTACTCTTCCCTGTGTTGGAGACACATTCGAGTTGGTAAGGTAAAGCAGTCAACAATCCGAAGATTGGTTTGAACACCACAGTGCTTCACTAGGCATGGTCCTGTTAGGAGGTGGTATGCCGTTGCCATACTCCGACCTTCGAACTGACTTACCTAGCCATTTATGGGGGGGGGGGGGGGACTACAGTTCCGAACCACGGTGCTACTCGGTATTTTTTACATGAACATTACTGCCAGAGGTAAAAGAAGTGGAAAGTTAGAGATAAAAATCCTGGGACCGAACGAGAATCGAACCAGCGACCTTTGGATTTGTAGTATGGCACTACCACTGTACAACCGAGGCGCAACCTCTTACATACTATTACACCGTAGATACTTTCAGTGTTATGACGAGCATCTGGTACCATCCCTCTGGCCAGGTAAATTCTCTATAATTGCACCCAAACCTATGAACCACACTTACGGTGTGTCATATGCTATTTCTGCGTAACGACTAATCGATAAGTCACGAGTCCTTGCTCATTGTCACACAATTGCACACTGGTGTTTGCTATCATCTTCTTGGGGTCACCGCATATAAAGAGATTATGTGAGATTCCGGTGCTACGCAGTTTATAGTCAGTTACAAATGAAGTAACAGCACAGTGTGTCAGCGGAATGCGTGGCCACAGTCATCAAGTACAGTACTTAATGGGAGCTAGATGACGGCAACATACAAAGAGTCACTGCTGGTTGCGGGCGTGCAGGCGCGCAACGTTCTACGATCCCGAAGTCCCACGTTGCCATGTTTCCATCCGTAGCTTCCTCTGCTGCACCCTGTGAACGTTGATATTCATCCGTAAGTCGATTGCTTCATTGCCAGGTGGGATTTGGAAATGATCGAACGAATAAGACGTACTGCTTAATATCAAGTGGTGACGAGCCACGGGTTATGAGTAGGGCAGTATACCTCATCCTGTGATTTCGTAATATATATCTATAAATGTGAATGTCTGTTCGGTGTATGTTTATCACGTCTGAACCACAAGTCATAAAGAGCTACAAATTTGTACAGTTACTAATGTCTACCCGGGGAAGGCTTTAGGCACGGTTTTATGGCAATCGGATAGCTATGTATCTATATATATTAATGTGAATAAGGAAGGTTTTAGGCACGGTTTTATAGCGATCTGATAGATATTTAGTAATTTGAAGAATATAACGCGAAATGCGGAACAATAATTACTCTTTGAAAATTATATTTACTGTTTGAAAATGCTTTTATTGGTTGCAATGTTGCTTGAGGGTTGATAATGATAAAAGGGTGGAGTATATTGCGATGGCAAGTTATCGCTGTATATAAAATTCTACGTGTGTGTGTGTGTGTTAATATTTCGCTCTGCAGCGAAAACTAGAGAACGCAAACGAATGATCTTTATGTAATTGTTGTCCGAAGTCTCCCGTTGTTCACTATAGCAGTTCCATGCCGGTAGCTATAAGGGGGTGGAAGATATGGTGGTTGAAAGTCGTCAAATTATAAAAAAATTCGGACTGAAGGCCAGCGATGACGTTTGCGACTCTACAAAAATCAAATGTTTGTTAAGCTTATGGGACTTAACTACGGGGTCATCAGTCCCTAAACTTACAAACTACTTATCAACTACCTTATACTAAGGACGGCACAAATATCCATGCCCGATCGGGGATTCGAACCCCCGACCGTAGTGGCCGTGTAGACCGTGACTGGAGCGCCTCAGTCCCCTCGGCCACCGCGGCCGGCTGCGACTCTACAGCAAGGAGGTTACATACAGCGAAACGTGATGTCACAGACCATATCTATGGTCTCTGCGTGCTACAATGTCTTCAGCTCTTTCTCTGTAACGATAAGCATACGAATAACGAAGTATAAGAATAAATAAATAAAGCAGTAAAAAAGAAATTTCTCTTTAAGAAAATCTATTTGACGTTTCGCGTATTACATCAAGTGATTAAAAATGTTCGTTTCTAAATAAGGTATTGTATTTCATTTCATCCTTCAAAACCAGTCTCATAGCACACTACTGAAAGATAGCTTATCTATCATAATCAACCAAAACGCGAGCGGAGCCGCGGGTTTAAGCTAGTATAGGTTAAATCTTAAGTTATTGCCTGACGAAGGTAGTTGGTTAACTACCTTTTGAATTTTTATGATTTTGTCGGTGGCATGTATTCACAGAGAAATTATTGAAGATTTCCCTTGCAAAAGTCCGGGAAATGTCATGAATGGTTATGCAGGACATCAAATTATAAGAGTTAAATGAAAGCTACAACAATCCTATGCACACTACTGACCTAAGAATACGTGACAGCCGGTCGCGGTGGCCGAGGGGACTGCGGTGCTTCAGTCACAGTCTACACGGCCACTACGGTCGGGGGTTCGAATCCCCCCTCGGGCATGGATATTTGTGCCGTCCTTAGTTGTAGCTAGTTCATAAGTAGTTTGTAAGTTTAGGGACTGATGACCCCGTAGTTAAGTCCCATAAGCGCTACAATCATTTGAACATTTGAATACGTGAAAACAAACAATACTCTAACACAGAAATTAGCTTAATTCTTCTAATCTTTCTAGGAATTCCCAAAAGAATAGAATGAGTGAGCCAAGAGGAAATTCTTCAGCTTATACTTTAATGTGCGTGGATTACTACTAAGCTTTTTGAATTATTGTGTCAGTAGACTGAAAATGGATGTGGCAGAATAATTAATGCTTTCTGAATAAAGGTGAAGGAGGTGTGGCCCAAATGCAGATTCGATATTTGTTAAGTATTAACTGAGTGAAAGCTGCTAACTCATAGAAATAACAAAATATTATTTACTGCAAACGACATTACAGAAAATGTGTATTGAGAGACAATTGTCAGAATTCCGAGACTACTGAACAGGGTCGACAAGAGATTCGCGATCTTGCAACACATATTGCTCAGACAAACCGTTTCTGCGCAATAAGCACCCTTTTTGAATCAGAAGAGTTCGCCCAAAAATAATATCATACATCATTCTTTCTTTCTCTTTGGCCATGTTCCCGCACATGCAAGGTCGGCTAGTTGTTAAATTCGGATTTGTCGTGTGTTCAAATTCACGGCAAAATGCCCTTCCTGTCGCTACTTCATGCCTCCGGGAGGATATGAGTACCCCAGTGGGCTGTATATAGTGTTATATGTGTAAAGTGTTACGAAATATTTGCGAAACGTGTAACTGAGGCGGGACTTGGGAACCAGCCCGGTATTCACCTAGGGGGATGTGGAAAACCACCTAAAAACCACATCCAGGTTGGCCGGCACTCCGACCCCTTTCGTTAATCCGCGGGCGGATTCGAACCAGAACCAGTACGCCTCTCCGTCTCGGAAAGCGGTGCGTTAGACTACACGGCTAACCGAGCTGGGCAATACCATACCTCATAAGCGAATGAAAATGAGCAATGTAGACTACTTTTCGTATCAAAAAATCACTTATTTCAGATGCTGTTCTACTAACAAATGATGCAGCATTTATTTTTCGAAGCTGATCTTGAACATGCGCTATCCACTACAGCTTACTATCTATTTGAACGTCTCGAAATCTGAACTGTTCAGTCTCACTCACAATATTCTTATTATGTGTAATCGAATTGTCAGTTATTTTAAACTGTGTGTTGCCACTACGGTCGGGGGTTCGAATCCCCCCTCGGGCATGGATATTTGTACCGTCCTTTGTGTTAGCTAGTTCATATGTAGTTTGTAAGTTTAGGGTCTGATGACCCCGTAGTTAAGGCCTGTAAGCTTAACAAACATTTGAACATAACATTGAACTTTAACTGCATTATTTGATACTGTGTCAATTTTTAAAACAACATCTTTCACTACCATGCTGGTGGCATCAGCGAACAGAAATATTTTTGAATTAACTGTTGTACTAGAAGGCATAAGATGTATATAAATAAGAAACAGGAGCGACCTCAGAAGAGACCCCTGGAGCACCCTCCACTTACCTGTTCCCTGTTGTGAGTGCATGTCATAGCCATTTTCAACATCTGCTATCTATCTGTTAAAAAAACAGTGGCAAAAAGGATGTAACCTTATCGAATTCCTAAATTAATATCCACTGTTTTCTTCTCTTTGTCCCCATTTTTTTGGTGTCTTGTGTTAATTTCGGGCCGGCCGCGGTGGCCGAGGGGACTGAGGCGCTTCAGTCACGGTCTTGCCGGCCACTACGGTCGGGGGTTCGAATCCCCCCTCGGGCATGGATATTTGTGCCGTCCTAGTTCATAAGTAGTTTGTAAGTTTAGGGACTGATGACCCCGTAGTTAAGTCCCATTAGCTGTACAAATAATTGAACATTTTTTTTGTTAATTTCGGTCTTTTGAATTAGTTGCACATTTCACATTTCGAATAATAATTATAGTCTGCTTATTTTATGGAAAGCTGTCCAGGATATCCGCCTTATGTAAAACACCTTGTTTTATTTTTTTTTTATCACCCAAACATGTTTCGGCACTTATTGTTCCATCTTCTGTAGGCTTTTAGCCTTTAGTTTCTGAAATTGTTTTACATGTTAATGTTTTTGGAATGTTCAGACATTTGGATAAATTGTGTTTTTAGATTTACATTGAATATATGAGGCCTGCGTCTTTTTACATGCCTACATGAAGTTATTGGCAGGATCTATATGCTGCTTTTATTTAACAATGACGAGTTTGACAGCTTGTCATCTGCAACAACAAAAGGTTCAAAACGGACTGATTTATCGTACTTTCCCATGGGTATTATCATGAAATACGGTCCTATGTGGTTACTTTTGAGTTGTGTTGTTCTCTTGTTTGTGGCGCTATTTTCTGTTATTTGCTCAAAAATGTTCAAATGTTTGTTAAGCTTAAGGGACTTAACTGCGGGGCCACCAGTCCCTAAACTTACCATCTTACTTATAAACCAGCTTATACTAAAGACAACATAATCATCCGTGCCCGAGGTAGGAATCGAACCCCCGACGGGGAACGGCCTCGCGCATCGGAGCATAGCGTCTCAATGCGCTCAGCCACTCCGCCGCGGCCTAGTTTTGCACTTATTAGATACTAGCACTGTATACGTCGTAATTTGTCTTGTTGTGGTTGCTGTTTCGTATTCATTTGTTTATATAGCGTGTCTGTGATGTGGCGCGCGATTTTGAATGGTTTCGGTTTTATATGTGGTGTGCGTGTGTTTTGTGTACGTGTATGAGAGGGAGAGAGAGAGAGAAAGAGAGAAAGAGAAATACTGGGTGTTTGTGGGAGTGAGCAAATGTGGTGTTGGGGTAGAAGTTATTTATATAGTTCTTTAATAGAAAGCCTTTATGTAAGCAATGAAAAGACTGTGTGTTTCTTTAATGAATCCCTTATGTTCCTCTATAATTTGTTGTAGTATAAATGTGTTCGTCCCCCTAAAACAAACAACCAACAATAACCATAAATGTGTTGTCTGTATAGACCCTTCCCATTCTAAATCTAATTTGTTCCTCTGATAGCATGCAGTTATATTTGCGTTGCGGTATGAGCCCTTTGGACATTATTCTAGGGTATAGTTTATATGTCATATAGCTACAATTATTATTATTAGTATTATTGTTATTATATTGGTTATGTACCATCTACATTTATAATGTTAACTATCTAAGAATGCCGCGGCGGCTTAGCCGCGCGTACTGGTGCGCCGTGTTACGGTGCGCGCGGCCGTCCGCCGTCGGGGGTTCGATTCACACCTCGGGCATGAGTGTTTGTGTTGTCTTTAGTTTAGTTTCAAATGTTCAAATGCTTGTATAGCTTATGGGACTTAACTACGGGGTCATCAGTCCCTAAACTTACAAACTACTTATGATCTACCTTATACTAAGGACGGCACAAATATCCATGCCCGAGAGGGGATTCGAACCCCCGACCGTAGTGGCCGTGCAGATCGTGACTGGAGCGCCTCAGTCCCCTCGGCCACCGCGGCCGGCTAGTTTAGTTTAGTTTACGTTAGGTTAAGTAGTTTGTAAGCTAGGGACAGATAACCAAGCTGTTGAGTCCCATAGATTTACAAACATTTGAATTTTATGTAAGAATACCGGGTTAGACGTAAGACTGTGCCTAGAGGTTCTCAATCTTGTGAGGGAAAATTAATGCATATTTACATGAAATAAAAAAAACGCACTGACGTGTTTTACAAATGTTCAAATTCAAATGTTTGTAAAAATATCGGACGAAACTGCGTGGTCATCAGTCCGTAGCTTACAAACTATTTAAACCTAGGTAAACTAACCTAAGGACAAACACACACACCCATGCCCCAGTGGGGACTCGAACCTCCACGGCGAGCAACCGCGCGCTCCGCAGCGAGACGCCTTAGACCGCTCGGCTACTCCACCGCGGCACGTGTTTCACCGGCCACTTTATATTTGTAGTTTTATAAGTTTTTGCAAATATTTTGGACCAAAATAATAATCTAAATCTAAAGTGGGCCGTAAAACACGTCAGTGCGATTTCTTTGAAACGCTACGAGATATGAAAAAAACATAAGAGAGCAAAGTTGTAGATAATTTTCTCCTCTACAAATTCGGTTATTCAATTTTCGTGTCAGATGAATAGTTAATCCGTTATTTTCATTTAAATTTCGAGCTGTCAAAAGACGATCGCACATATCCACTTTCAGTGTTACTACCGTAACGCCGGCCGCGGTGGCCGAGGGGACTGAGGCGCTTCAGTCACGGTCTGCACAGCCAGTACGGTCGGGGGTTCGAATCCCCCCTCGGGCATGGATATTTGTGCCGTCTTTAGTTGTAGCTAGTTCATAAGTAGTTTGTAAGTTTAGGGACTGATGACCCCGTAGTTAAGTGCCATAGACTCTACAAAAATTTGAACATTTGAACTACCGTAACCTAAAGTGGGCCAAAAGGTGTGAATTCTCCGCTACCCAGAAGACGGAAGTGTTTGGGACGGCAGTGCCTTGACTCCTGTAAGAGGCAGCTCGTCTTCCTAAAGAGTGTGGGCGTATGGCGAGGAGTGGGCAAGGCTCAAGGGCGGCGGAGGCGTTACGCAGCTGGACTTCACCCGCCGTCCGCGTTGGGCAACGCAGTCTCAGCCGCCGCCGCCGCAGGTATGCACACGCCTGGGCGGAAGCACTTAAGTGCCGCGGGCTCAAATTGCAGGGCCGGCGCTCGACATCGCAATCCTCAAACCCGTTGCGCCCACCGGGCCTCTGACGAAAACTTCAGCACGCGCCTTCCTGCACGTCCAGCTGTGCTTTCCACCACGTCATCGTTTTTTGCAGTTTTACGAGGCGCGTCCAGAAAATAAGTTCCGTTTGGCAATAAACTGAAATTGTACACAGATACAGAAGAAATTTTTATTGCACAAAATTCTACAACTCTTAAACTACGTTTCTACATAACTGCCAAAATTTTGCAGGCATTTGTCATAGCGTGGCACCAGGTTTTGTATACCTTCTTCATAGAAATCTACCGCCTGTGTCTTCAACCAGTTGGAAACAGTTTCTTTCAGCTCGTCGTCACTGGTGAAGTGGTGAGCACTAATTGTAAACCTACGGTTTTCCTGGATCTTGTCATCAATCGCGTGAACCAGTTCTTCTGTAACCAAAGGTGGACGCCCACTTCGTTCTTCATCGTGCACATCACTACTCCCGCCATTGAACTGTCGGACCCGTCTTCTCACCATCGAATCACTCATCGCATTTGGTCCGTAAACATCGCAAATTTACCGATAAATTTCACTTGGTTTCACTTTCCTCGCATTCAGAAACAGAATCACCGACCTGATTTCACAGACGGCAGGATTTTCAATCAACGCCGACATTTCAAACAAGCACAACAAAGCGTACGTAACTGACAGCGATCTCCAAATGATGCACGTTCTTCTCAAATGTTCAAATGTTTGTTAAGCTTATGGGACTTAACTACGGGGTCATCAGTCCCTGAACTTACAAACTACTTACGAACTAGGACGGCACAAATATCCATGCCCAAGGGGGGATTCGAACCCCCGACCGTAGTGGCCGTGCTGACCGTGACTGGAGCGCCTCAGTCACCTCGGCCACCGCGGCCGGCACGTTCTTCTCCTGGATACACATCGTCTACAGCGCTTGTGTGGAACTGCAATCACAGCGCTGCAGCGGAGATAAATTGAAACGGAACTTACTTTCTGGACGCGCCTCGTATTTGGTCACGGTTCTTATTATTTAACTAAATTGGCTTGACAGAAGATTGGGATACTATTAATGGCGCCGAGTACTGGTTTTAATCTATTTTTCTGTTCGAATTTGTACGACCCAAATTGCTCGTAAATTTAGGTTCTCATTATTCGCAAGCAAACGTAACTTTGAATTTAATACAAATTACATAGAAATACGTGTATAAAATGTTTAAGATATTGTAGCGAGAGCAACACTTCATCGTACGCGCCCTCATATTTAGTGGTAAGTTGGCGTAGTGTGTACACCGCCAAAAACTGAACAGAGATCGAGCATGAATTAAAAATTTGTGTATGTTCTACAAGTTTATTTTTATTTAGTTAACCGGTTTTCGTCTACAAGGCCATCTTCAGTCTTCACTGTTTTGTCATAGAAGTGAAATTACTTTAGTACAGACTTGGAAGATATATTACTCTTCTACACTTAGGAAGGAAGGAACCTTAGAGTTTAACGTCCGTCGACAGCGTGGTCATTAGAGACGTAGCTTACACTCGTAATTTTGGGTAAGGATGAGAGAAGGAAATCGGCTGTGCCCTTTGAAAGGAACCGTCCCGGTATTTGCCTGGAGTGATTTAGGGAAATCACGGAAAACCTAAATCTGGATGGCCGGAGGTGGATTTGAACCACCATCGTTCCGAATACGAGTCCAGTGCGTTACCACTGCACCACCTCGCTCGGTCGTCTACACTTAGATCAAGCACATAGTAAAATGACAACTTTGGCTCTACTGTGGTACTAGAATTAAAAATGTAAAAAGTTAAACTGTTATACATAAATATGCAGGAGGGAGTAAACCAGGAATAAACTTAATTTTAAGATGAAAATGTACGGTATAACATTCTAATAATTAAACGTTCCTATAAAATAAATTACTCGTCAAACCTGTTGAAGAATATTTTAAGTAGCTTTTGCATATAATTGTAAGCGGCCGCGGTGTAATGATCGAGCGTTCTAAGGCGTTTTGCTGCGGAGCGCGAACCTCCGACGAGGAGCAACCGTGGCCTTGAAAATGGGAATTATTTTTCGAAACACGTTGTGCTAAACAAAACTGAAAAATTCGTGACTGGTAACAGAATATTTATTTACAAACAAACCAATTGATGATACAGTTTCTCAAACATACTTAGGAATTGTAACATGCTGGTGTAAATCCGTCATATGGGGAATTTACAAAATGTTTGTGAAAATAGGATACTGAACGGAACATATTTTGAAGCAACATATCCAATGAAATAGAAGATAAAGTGTGTCCTACGAATTAGTATAGATTCTACTAGAAAAGAAAGCCGCGGATGATTAGCCGTGCGTTCTGGAGCGCCTTGTTGCGGTGCGCGCGGCCGTCCAGCGTCGGGGGTTCGAATCCCCTCTCTGGCATGGATGTTTGTGTCGTCTTTAGTATAAGCTAGTTTGTAAGTTTAGGGACTGATGACCCTGGATTTAAGTCCCTTAAGCTTTACAAACTACTTATATTTAGAAAAGAAAATTTACTAATGTTCATACTATTTCGAAGAAGAGAGTAGAACGTTGTTATTGTAATTTCCAACAACGTATTTCAACATAAAAATGTCAGCGACTGTACGAAAAATGTTTTAATAGGTTTTTTTGCAGTATTTTAATACTGAATCACAGTGATGGTATATTTCTGTTGTAACAGTGAACAGAACTGTAGTATTAAAAAGGACATAGCGTTGTTCGATTGGAATCCTCCGTTGAACTTCCGAACACATTGAAAGACAGTTATATCCATAGATTTTTCAAATGTTTTTAAAATTTTATTGAGGAGGAAATATTACTAGGAAGTAATAGCCAACTAGATAGATGAAGTGATTGAAGTAATTTATCGTTTTGGTTCTTAATCCGGGTTATTACGGCGAATATTTGGTTGGAAAGGAGAGGATGGATGTTCTTTATCATCCTTGTCATGGAACAAATTACAAAGCATAGCGGATTGTCCCGTGGAATTGTTGATCATTCCGTCGGATTATGTTGATACTCTCACTTTAGCAGTAAGAAACACTGGGTTCTCTCTAGCTCGATATCAGCAACAACACAAACGTTGAATTTCAATATGTAAGCACACGTAACAGCTGCCTATGAGAAAGTGATATTTTCCAATTTTTCTATTCCCTTGACAGTAGTACTTGTTTCTCGTGACTTGCATAGAACAGCGAAACTGCGGAAGTGACAAGATGATGCGGTGAAACCGCAGTAAACGAGATTCCGGAGCCGGAAGCAGTCAAGCAAGAAAGTGGATCACTGTCGCAGACCGATAAATCAGTCGGAAACCAGAAACCTTTCAAAGTCTGATCAAATTCGTCGTACTGAGAGAGAAGCGTTGTCCAGAATGACAATGGTGGTACAGACATTGATAGCTGCATGGATAGAAAGCAACTACAACTTTCGCGATTGAAGCCACTCGCGAGAGGCCGTACGTAACTATCGCTGGCAGCTCGATGTTGTTGTTGTTATTGGAGCTTTAGGGCGCTCAAATGTTTGTATAGTTTATGGGACTTAACTACGGGGTCATCAGTCCCTAAACTTACAAACTACTTACGAACTAGGACGGCACAAATATCCATGCCCGAGGGAGGATTCGAACCCCCGACCGTAGTGGCCGTGCAGACCGTGACTGGAGCGCCTTATTCCCCTCGGCCACCGCGGCCGGCTAGGGCGCTCAACATCGTGGTCATCAGCGCCCATACTAGGAAGAGAAGAGTCCAATACTGCTAAATGACACAGGAGACAGGCAAGGGAAGAGACAATACGAAAGGACGTACGCTCTTCCCCCCTAGGCAGCTAGACATATCCGTCGGTGCTACGTCCAAAAAGTAGTATGAAGGTGACATACGTCGTGGAAACTTACATACGGCACGGAAACTTGTTCTTCTGATTTAATGTCTGTCCGTAAGGCCAAACAGTTCGTAGTAATTGACGGAAAGACGTACAGTAAAACAGAATTGATATCTGTCGGTCTTAAAGCAATTGATACAGGTCCCTTGCTGGTTGGTTTAATTTTTAAAAAGAGTAAACTACAATATCACCTGTCTCTCCTAACTTATAAGGAAAAAAATCGAATGAACCTCATTTATAAAAATGGATGTGTGTGTGTGTATGATTCCCATAGGCTCCAAAAACGACTGGAGCAATTTTGATGAAACGTTCAGGAAATCTTGAGATTAGCCCAGAGGGTGATTCTGTGATTTTTGGTAGTGATCGGATCAACATATTTATTAACATATACGTAAAAGCTTCTGTCTAGCATTTGTAACGATAGTAGCCCCCAGCAGAGAAAGATTCAACCGGCATTCTTCTGTCACTATAATGCTGTCGCTTGGAGCGCTAGCTACGCTTCCGTGACTACTCATCATGAATAATTGCAGTGAACAGATGAGATTATAAATTGCGATGACACCCGATAACGATCCAAAATCTCATATGTGCTCTCTCAGCTGCAGTAGCAGGTACTGTGCAGCTGATAATATTTTTTATTTTTATTTTTTTACTACTGAACACATCGTGCGGTGGCAAATGTATGCACAATGATGGTTAAAACACAGCTATTCTTTTATAGATATACTGTCAACGAGTACGACAGAGGAGGACGTGATGGTTGCTAAGTAATTGCGTCGCAGGCTCTGACATAAAGGTTTTTCGTTCGAATCTACTTAGATGCTCCATTTTCTACTTTCTCAAGAGTTGTATCTACTTCATCGGACATAAAAGATTATTAGTGGATATTACCATACTATAACACACCATTGCACTACTCGAGGATACGGTCATTTTTAACAGCATTCTAGACTACTGTTGAGCAACAGAACTATTTGACATTATTGTTTTCGAGTGGGCAGGACTTAATATAAAAAAAAGTTCAAATGTTTGTAATCATATGGGACCAAACTACGTTGGTCTTCAGTCCCTAATCTTAAAAACTACTTAACTAACAAGGGGAACACCGAGTATGATACAAACGAATTTTGATGGGTCGCAGGTATGTTGTGCGGGAATTCCTCCAGACCACCAAGCTAACAGGATTTGTTCCAATGCGCCTTGGTTTCCACGGACATCGAGATCAAAGTCCAGCGCGTAACAGCTATACTTCGCACAGACAAACCGAGTTCTGATCCTGCCGGCCGCGGTGGCCGAGCGGTCTGTGGCGCGCCAGTCACAGTCCGCACGGCCACTACGGTCGGGGGCTCGAATCCCCCGTCGAGCATGGATATTTGTGTCGTCCTTAGTATAATGTAGTCTATAAGTGGTTTGTGAGTTTAGGGACTGATGACCCCGTAGTTAAGTCCCATAAGCTCTACAAGCATATGAAAATATATTCTAATCCTGCTAGGGGTTGTTTATTGTTTCCGACGATTGATTGTGTATAATTATATTCATTTTTCCCACTTTATCAATTCTTATTGAAAAGATAAAGTTATATCAGGTAATCAAAGTTACATGTGAACGATACGCTATAAATAGCTGCCTGGCCGCAGCATAATAATCCGCTGGGACGCGTCAAGTGGGCACACACTGCATTCGACGGTATTACAGCAGTGGGGCAGCTAGCAAATGCTGCAGAAATGTTATAGGTGATAACTACAGGCGGTTTACTGATCTTTCAATAGCCGTAAAAATGTGCTTCGAAATAACGAATTATATAAAATAATCGACGCGCAATACATAACATATTGAGCAATTCAATTAACATAAGTTATTATCATGACCAGTTACTCAAATGTTAACACAACAGTGGCTATGACAGCATATAATTATGCACAATCAGTCGTCAGACAAGTGTATAAAAAATAAAATAAAAATAGGTTACGAGCAGCGCCGGCTTTAGGGTGGGGCGACTCGGGAGATCGTCCTGAGCGGCAGAATCCAGGGGCGCCGCGTACGCCAACACATGGCTAAATCTATATCTATAAATGTGAATGTCTGTTCGGTGTACGTTTATCACGTCTGAACCACAAGACATAAAGAGCTACAAATTTCTACAGTTACTAATGTCTACCCAGGGAAGGCCTTAGGCACGGTTTTATGGTGAATGTCTGTTCCGTGTACGCTTATCACGTCCGAACGACAAGACGCAGAGACTTAAATATTTGTACAGTTCCTAATTTATACCTGAGGAAGGTTTTAGGCACGGTATTATAGCGATCTGATAGGCTACATATTTAGTACTTTGAAGAATATAACGCAAAATGCGGAACAATAATTACTCTTTCAAAATTATATTTACTCTTTGAAAATGGTTTTATTGGTTGCGTTGTTGCTTGAGGGTGGATAATCATTAAAGGGTGGATTATATTAGGATGGAAAGTTAATGGTGTATATAAAATTATACGCGCGCCTATAACGACTCTATAGCAAGGAGGTTACATACAGCGAAACGTGATGCCACAGACCATATCTTTGGTCTATGCGTGCTACAATGTCTTCAGCTCTTTCTCTGTAACGATAAGCATACGAGTAAGGAAATATAAAAAAAAATAATAATAAAATAAAGGAGTAAAAAAGAAATTTCTTTTAATACATCTCTTTAAAAAATCGATTCGACGTTTCGCGCATTATCTATCATAATCAACCAACACGCGAGCGGAGCCGCGGGTTTAAGCTAGTAAATAAATAAAAATAAAATAAACACCGCTAGTATAAAACCAGTATTACAGTATACAATCACAAACTTTTCGAAACTAACATACTGATCAGTCTCATTCAACATCCATCGTTTCACTGTTTGAACGACACTGACGGAGAAGGCGCGCAGTGCGTATTATCAGGGAGATACGGCACACATTCGAACGACCTGCGCGGCTGCGGTGACGCAGAAACACAACCTGCGCGTGTAGCCACAAGGTAAGAGGAACACCCGGTATATTTAAGTACTGTATCACTAGTGAAAATATTAAAACTGGAGTCCAACATGAAATCTGCACCTTCAGAAAATACATTAGAGTTTAGATACAAATCGTCGGCGTGTCATACCGTGAACATCTGTTTTCCAATGTAGACATCAGCTCACTAATTTGTACATAATAAAACTTTAAACGTTTCCAGTTGCAGTGCATGATTATTAACAGTGAACTAAAACAACATCGCCGGCAGCGGTGGCCGAGCGTTCTGCGGCGCGTCAGTCACAGTCTGCACGGCCACTACGGTCGGGGGCTCGAACCCCCCCTCGGGCATGGATATTTGTGCCGTCCTTAGTATTAGCTAGTTCATAGGTAGTTTGTAAGTTTAGGGACTGATGACCACGTAGTTAAGTCCCATAAGTTCTATAAACATTTGATTTTGAACAACATCAAAATGACCTACACAGAAATAGACACATGAAGTGATCGCAAACTTTTGCAGATTGCTAAATTTTCCAACTTCTATTGCTCTTCTAGAGATGGGCAGTCGATCTGTAACGCATGAAAATTCTGCCGGACCAGGAATCGAACTCGGGTCATTTCCATTCTTTAGTTTCTTTCTTTTATTTTATAAAATCCTCAAATTAACGATGAAAAATCATGTTATAAGATGACATAATTTACCATTTAAGACGATTTCTAGAAGACATTCAAATACCTGTTGCAAAGTATTGCCAGGAGGAGGTTAATTCGGGAGTATGACAAGGCTGTATTCTCTCGACAACATTATTTCATTTGGTTTTGGATCATATGATGAAGAGAGTAATGAGGGGACGGCAGAGAGGTGTGCTATGGGGGATGCGGGATACGCTAGAAGATCTAGATTTCGCAGACGACATCTGCTTAATGGCACAGCGATTTCGAGACATCGAAGAGAAACTGGCCAGGTTACAGAGAGAAGGAGAAGCTGGAGGCCTCAAGATAAATGTTCGCAAAACCAAAGAAATGCGAATAAACTCGACCACCACCACTAGGCTGACCATTAATGGAGAGGATGTAGACCAGGTCCAATATTTCCTCTACCTCGGAAGTATAGTCACGACTACAGGAGGCGCCGAGGAGGATGTCCGTAGTCGCATCCGCAAAGCAAATGATGCGTTTGTCCAGCTGTACCCCATTTGGAGAAACAGGAACATTTCAAGGAAAACTAAACTCCGGCTTTTCAATAGCAACATGAAAGCAGTTCTGATGTATGGTTGCGAAACTTGGAAAGTGATTACCCACATCAAAAACCAGCTCCAAGTTTTTATTAACCGTTGTCTCCGGCGTATTTTAAACGTAAGATTGCCAAATATAATGACAAATTCAAGATCTTTGGAGAGAGACAAATCAGCAACCAATCAACATACAAATCAAGGAAAGAAAATGGAAATGGATTGCGCATACGTTACGAAAATGTGATGAAGCTATTGAAAAGGTGCCGTTGGACTGGAACCCTCGAGGAGTTAGGAAACGCGGTCGTCCCAAACACACCTGGAAAAGAACGATCCATAGAGAAGCTTCAGAGGATGGGAAAACGTGGAGTGAAGTGGAGAGACTTGCCAGAAATCGCATCAGGTGGAGAAATTTCGTTTCGGCCCTATGTTGACAGGAACTAAGTCAAGTAAGTCGCTGTTTATACAATAAAGGGCGCCAAGTGGGCGACTCGCCCAGGGCGCCTGGATGTTCAAGGCCGGTCCTGGTTACGCGTAAGATTTGAACGCCGGTAGTCTGTGTGGCAGTGAAGCGCCTTGCTAATGACACCATGCTGACTCACGTACCACTGCTCACAACATTCACGTATAGCTGTTACGCGCTGGACTTCGATATCGATTTTCGTGGGAACCAAGGCGCAATGGAACAAATCCTTTATCTTGGTGGTCTGCAGGAGTTCCCGCACAACATACCTGCGACCCATCAAAATTCGTTTGTACCATACTTGGTGTTCCCCTTGTAAGTTAAACAAACCTAAGGACAACCCACACATCGCTGCCGGAGGGAGGATTCGAACCTCCGACGCGGGAGGCCGAGCGATACGAAACCAGGACTTACTGAAAAATGAAATGTACCGTAATAATTGTAAACATAGTCTAATATAAAAAAAAATGTTATAATGTTTGTTAAGCTTATGGCACTTAACTGTAAGGTCACCAGTCTCTCAACTTACAAACTACTTATAAACTAACTTATACTAAAGACAGCACAAATATCCATGCCAGACGGGAGATTCGAATCCCCGACGGGGAACGGCCTGCCGCGGTAGAGTAGCCGAGCGGTCTAAGGCGCCTCGCTGCGGAGCGAGCGGCTGCTTGTCGTCGAAGGTTCGAGTCCTCCCTGGGGCATGGGTGTGTGTTTTGTACTTAGGTTAGTTTACCTTAGTTTAAGTAGTTTGTAAGCTACGGACTGAAGACCACGCAGTTTGGTCCGATAGATTTACAAACATTTGAAAATTTTTGGGAACGGCCTTGCGCATCGGAGCATAGCGCCTCAATGCGCTCTGCTACTCCGCCGCGGCAATCTAATATATGTTCATGTGCAAGTGTTATAGTAGTCCTTTCCTTAATATCTTCATAACACAGTTTCAAACTCTACCCGTTTCGATACTGTGCGAATTAAACCCAACAGAAACGTATTTCCAAGCCTGTATCCTCTATACCATAGTAACTTTATTAGTTTTTTCCCTTTATATTGTATCCTAATATCGCCCCAAAAAGATTTATAGAAGTAAATCTTCTTCATGTTGGGAGAAGTTACAATACAGTTTTTTCCTAAATGAAATTTTCACTCTGCAGCGGAGTGTGCGCTAATATGAAACTTCCTGGCAGTTTAAAATTGTGTGCCAGACCCGAGACTCGAACCTGGGACCTTTGCCTTTCGCAGGAAAGCGCTCTACCAGTGCGCTATCGCGACACGACTCAGAGCGCTGCTCCACAACTTTAATTCCGCCAGTACCTCGCCTTCTGCTTTCCAAACTTCACAGAAGTTCTCCTGCGTAACATGCAAGATTAGCACTCCTGGAAGAAAGGATATGGTGGAGACATGGCTTAGCCACAGCCAGGAGGTTTCATATCAGCGCACACTCCGATGCAGAGTGAAAGTTCATTCTGGAAACATCCCTCAGGCTGTGGCTAAGCCACGTCTCCACCATATCCTTTCTTCCAGCAGTACTAGTCTTGCAAGTTCCGCAGGAGAACTTCTGAGAAGTTTGGAATGTAGGAGGCGAGGTACTGGCGGAAGTAAAGTTGTGGGGCAGCGCTGTGAGTCGCGTCGGGATAGCTCAGTCGGTAGAGCGCTTGCCCGCGAAAGGCACACAATTTTAATCTGCCAAGAAGTTTCAGTTTTTCCTGTTTATTTCCGTCCATATTTACAACATGAATGCTTCGATAACAGATATTGTGTATCGATTAATAGCTGCGGTCGAAGCGCAATTATCATCTCGATAACAGATTTCAGTGGTGTTACCAAGCTTATCCGCGATGACACAGATAAACGGCGAACCAGCTTCGGTGGATCCAGGTTTAGAGTTATACAATAGAGTGGAGCCCTGAAAAGAGTGCCATATCTAAACTAACGTCAAATTTGATCTACAGTCAGCAAGGTTGATACAATGTGCCCATTAAACTTTTAAATATATGTTACACTGTGATATTGATATGTAAACATGGATTAAACACGCTGAAGATTGTATAAGCATAGTATGCATTTTGTTAATCATGTTACGTAGAACACTGTAACCAATAAAATACATAGACACGTCGATTTTTATAGATATAGAATATATATTACACCTATGCGAACCAGGGCGGGTCGCTAGTGATAATATATATTTTAGAAGGCTGACTCAAAGTTAGCATAACCTCAACAATTCGGTCTTACTTAAATACAATTCACAGCGCACATTCAAATGTATGTACCCGAAGATAGTTTAGATTACAATCAATAATAGCAATAAAATCTCTTAATATCACTTAAATTTTATAATGTTGTACCACAATATGAAAGCTTCATTATCTATGAGTCTATGAAGGTACGTTTATTCGCTTATTACGATAGGAAAAGAAAAAAAATTCAAATGTTTGTAGAGCTTTGGGACTTAACTACGGGAACTTCAGTCCCTAAACTTACAAACTACTTATGAACTAGCTAATACTAAGGACGGCACAAACATCCATGCCTGAGGGGGGATTCGAATCCCCGACCGTAGTGGCCGTGCAGAGTGCGAATGACGCGCCGCAGAACGCTCGGCCACCGCAGCCGGCGGAAAAGAAAAACCACTGGGCAGTTCCAGCCCACGAATAGCAAGCGTGGAAGAAGAGAGGGTGAGGAAGCCCTTTGTTGTTTGCAATACATATGACCGATTTCGGTGACAATCTGTGTAGCCCTCTTATTCATGTCTATATACATATTATTCATATGGTGTCCGTTCTTTTCGGACATGTCCGAAAGAACATACACCATTTGTTGACATTAACGGCCGTGATTCTACGAATTGGGATTATTTAAACAGTTTGACCGATTCAGGGCATTGAAATAAATTCAGTGGCAAAGTTAACAATTTGGGCTGCACGGGGATTCGAACCCGAATTTAGGCCAGCGGTCGCCTTAACCAATTAGGCTAGCCGTAGTGGAGTAGCCGAGCGGTCTAAACCGTCTCGCTGCGGAGCGCGCGGTTGCTCGCCGTGGATGTTCGAGTCCTCCCTGGGGCATGTGTGTGTGTGTGTGTGTGTGTGTGTGCGTGTATGTCCTTAGGTTAGTTTACCTAGGTTTAAGTAGTTTGTAAGCTACGGACTGATGACCACGCAGTTTGGTCCGATAGATTTACAAACATTTGAACATTTTGAACAATTAGGTTATCCAGGCACGCTTCCCGACAATCCAAATTCTCATCTTGTAGCACGTTAAGATTGTAGTGCCCCCTGTCCATTTGACACTATAATCGTAGTGTGCTACATGATGAGAATTTGGGTTGGAAGAGACGCGTGCCTGGATAATCTAATTGGTTAAGGCGACCGCTGGCCCAAATCCGAGTTCGAATCCCCGTCAAGCCCAAATTTTCATCTTTCGCATTGGATTTTTTTCAGTGCCCTGAAACGGTCGAAATGTTTAAATATTTTCAATTCGTCTATATACATACTCTGCGATCCACCGCAACCCCCGTACTTCTACTAGTCAATTCCTTTCCTGTTAAAATAATCAAAGAGCGCGAGGGAAATCCTGTTGTTTATATGGCTCCACACAAGCTCTTACGTTATTTGGCGGCAGTAGAATTCTTCTGCAGTTGGCAATTAATGCCGGTTTCATAAATTTCCTCAATAGAGTTCTTCGAAAAGAACGTCTCCTCCACTCCAGGTATTCCTAACTCAGTTACAAATACCTCTGTTATACTCACGTGTTGATCCAGCCTGTTGAGGCGTCGGTATTCTCCACAAAGTCCGCGGTCCACGCAAGTCGCCGCGCCAATACAAGAAGTCGCGATAAGTCGCTCCATAGTACTTCGGCCGCCTGGGGCGCCTGCAGTCTCGGTACCTCTTTGCTTTCTTCGCGCGCCGGCCAATAGGAAGCATGGGGCTCGCCTACACATGCCGGCGCACCACACAAACATTACGAGGCTCTTCTACGGTTCGACAGTTACTATCCAGGAGTTCTACCTACTTGAGCCAGCAGTCAACAGGCCTTATTAGTATTGCATTGCAGAACTGCGTATTAGGTAGAATTTGTACCAACACAAGAAACTTGACGTTAGGCCAAGGAAGCAACGACGGGTTTGGCTACCGAACACTAGCGAAGGTTAACGAAGGCTACGAAGCAGACGATTCGAGATCGGGTGGAAACTTTCCCTGGCATTCGCCATCTTGCTTCGCGCATTTAATGATTATTTTTCTTATTATATCCCAGGAGTTGTTATTTTACAGCAATAGCGCACTGAAGAATTATCAAAAGCACATCGTTATTAGTATGATTAATTATAATCTGTCTCCAGAAATGCCACCTTAACAATTAACTTTTGTCTTCAATAACAAGAGAGATACGTGTCACGATACTTGGCTGTCTGCCGTAGCGCGCAGGGCGCGCCAAATATTCAACGAACCACAAAGAATGTACTGAATCAACGACCCCAAACCAAAGATCTACCTGAAGAAGAAAAACAAATAAATTAATTTAAAAAAAGGAAAGAAAGAAAGAAATAGACTAGTGGATAGCGTGTTAGCTTTTGAAGAAAACACGTCGTCGATGGTTCGCGACCGACCAACAACATGTTTATTTATTTATTTTTTTCACCTTGCGTCCTAAGTGGTTTTCGGGTACTCTTATTAATTAAATAAAGCTATGTTATGTGAACGTCAGCATTGTGCTTACATGTGCATTTGTTCTATTTCGTGAACATGCCATGAAATGCGTACCAACAAACTGCAATCATGCACAGGCACATAAAGTGAGAAGATACTGTGATAATAAATATTGTAAGCAACGTGCTGATACTAGTATTCTCATATATACATTAAGCACTAAATTTCTATGGCAACTGTTTCTTAATGATACTTAAATGTATATGTTGCAACAAATTGGCTTCGTTTCTTTCTTTATTTCTTTCTCTTTTTTTCTATGCAGTATGTTGAGTCACCAATTAGAATCAATGCGTCTACTAAAATATTTTTCGTTGGCATGGTTTCTATGGACGTTTTTAATGTAGATTTACCTTTTCTGTAGTTAAGGTAAGACTGTTCATTTTACTTCTTTCTATGCCAAAATAAATTGCAAACGTTCTGTTTAAAACTGTGACAGCGTTTCTTTAATAGCTAAAATAACAACAGTATATGTGCGATAATACTAAATTCCATTTAGTACGTAATCTACATACAAAGTTACGGGTACGTATTTTATGGCATGTTCACGAAATAGGACAAACGCACATTTAAGCACGACGCTGAATGACACAGAACATAGCTTTATTTAATTAATAAGAGTGCCCGAAAAAAAAAAAAAAAAAAAAAACTTAGAACGCAAGGTGAAAAAAAAAAAAACCGCCGATGTGTATTTACTTCAAAACGCAACGCGCTATCTACTACACTACGGCAGACAACGAACAAGAATCACTCTTGTATTTAAGACAAAAGTTAATTGCTAACGTGGCATTTCTGGACACCAGATTATAATTAATCATACTAATAACGATGTGTTTTTGATAATTTTTCAGTGCGCTATTTCTATAAACTAACAACGCCTGAGTCATAATAAGAAAATCATGAAATACACGACGCAAGATGGCGTATGCCAGGGAAAGTTTCCACCCGATCTCGAATCGTCTGCTCCGTAGCGTTCGGTAACCTTCGGTAGTGTTCGGAGGCCAAGCCCGTCGTTGCTTCTTTGCCCTAACGTCAAGTCACAAGAACAGCAAAGTTAAGTATTCATTCTCCCGCGTCGGAGGTTCGAATCCTCTCTCGGGCATGGATGTGTGGGTTGTCCTTAGGTTAGTTTAACTTACTTTAAGTAGTTTGTAAGTCTAGGGACTGATGAAAAACGTAGTTTGGTCCCATAGAATTACAAACATTTTTGAAGTATTCATTTCATCTTGTCAATTAACTGAAATTCTTTTAGTTACAGACCCATGTCCACATCCTTTCTAGTCACTGTATACCTCTTTAACCTACAGCATCATGAAGACACAAAACAACCTATCGATAACAAATCCAGCATTCCACCTCTGAAGTGCTTCTATGTTTTTCCATAATACAACCTGGTCGGGACCAAACACTGGAGCTGTACTAAATAAAGGGTTGCACTAGTGTTCTATATACGCTCTATACCGATGAACTACATCTCAACAAAATTCTCCCCATAAATCGAAGTCGATCGTCCGCATTCCCCTAAACTATCCTTATTTGGGCGTTTAAAGGTGTTTAAATGTTTGTAATTCTTTGGTACCAAAATACTCTGGTCAACGGTCTCTAAACTTACAAATTACTTAAAGTAACTTACGCTAAGGACGATATACATAATCGTGCCAGAGGGTGGACTCGAACTTCCGATGCAAGCGCCCGTGCGATCCGTAACGTGACGCCCCAGGCCGCGCGGCATGGCGTTTCATTTCATATCACTTTTCAGCGTTACGTCTAGATGTTTAATGTACGTGATTGCGTCAAGCCTCACGCTAATAATGCTGTATTAGAACATTATAGGTATCTTTTTCTTTTCTTTTTTTAATACTTATCAACATAAACTTTCAATCTTCTACATTTACAGGTAGTTGCCATTCATCGCATCCTGCTACAGTCACTTAACGACGACGCCTACCCATACACGACAGCATTATCAGGGAACAGACGTACTTTGCTATTCACTCAGTCTGCCATTTCATTTCCTTTCATATTCACAGAATATATGATTTCAACTGCGAATGGGCAAAGCTGAAAATGTGTACGCAGCCGGGATTCCAACCCGGGCCTCCCGCTTTCCAGGCAGTTGCGCTGACCGCTACACCACTGGGGACACAGTGATCACTGCACCTGCAAGGGCTGCCTAAGCACGCCTCCCGTCAGAAAAAAAATGTTCAAATGTTTGTAGAACTTATGGGACTCAACTACGGGGTCATCAGTCCCTAAGCTTACAAACTACTTATGAACTAAGACTAAGGACGGCACAAATATCCATGCCCGAGAGGGGATTCGAACCCCCGACCGTAGTGGCCGTGCAGACCATGACTGGAGCGCCTCAGTCCCCTCGGCCACCGCGGCCGGCCCTCCCGTCGGAAACAAATTCCCAGCCCTAAAGACGCCACATGTATATACATTTCATTTCCGTCGAAACCAATAAATAAGGTTCTGTTATAGTTCCCTGGGGCTCTTCTGACGATATTAACTGGCCTATATTCAATCATCAGATAGAGGTGTCCGATTAAGGTTAACTTACGCTTTATGATAACTTTTCACATTTCCTGTATATTTCGGTGGCTTTCCTTACTAGGTGTCATTTCCTAACTCTCTGTTAGCTGTATTTCACTGTTTTATTTTATTTGTAGATTAGGCTGTCGCTTTCTGCTTATTAAAGTTATCAGAAGGTCAAAACCAAGTACCAGGCGATTGAGATGAGATACCTGTATGTATGAAAAGTGGTTCTCCGAAGTCCGTATAACACGAGATGGGTCAGATCACACCCACCCAGAATCCCCCCCCCCCTCTCCCTCCGAGAAGATCAACAATTCATCAGAATGATATTACAGGGCAGATCTGTGTCATGCTCGGTTTTATCGCAACAATGGATGAGTGCAAAACATTGTGAATTATTAGGGGTGAGAGTCCATTGCCATTTATTATGGCACGGGTATGTGCGCGTTCTCCACTTCTCCGCCTACATTTGACTAAAGTGCAGAAACATTACAGACGGCAGTGGTGTATGGAACAACGTCACTGAGATCGAGAATGGCATAGGGTAGTGCTTCGGACAAATCCTGGATTTGCTTGTTAGAAAACGACGGCTGAAATTTGTTCGCCGCAGACAGAGGCAGCGGAATTGCAGTGTCTGCATTCGAAACAGCGCCAACACAAGACCTCATGGGGGTGTTGTTGGGTACAACCACGAATCACAGATGGTACGTGTTTAGGCCACGGTGATCTGTTTGACATACATGAATGAGATTCAGAGATTCATAGCCATAGTCTTTATGCATGACACCTCAAAAGCCACTTTTCAGTAAGGCAATACACGACCACATCTCGCTGCACGAACGCGTGCCTTCTTGTTGTCACAGGATGTCAGCCTTTTGCTCTGGCCCACCACATCACCAGACTTGCCAACGATCGAATATGTGTGGAATATGGGAAAATGATGATGGCCATGCTGTACCCAGTGCCAACCACGACATGTGAACTTAGAACCAGGTGGATTAGCATGGTTGGCTATACCACTGGACGCCATTCGCGCCTTATACGTGTCGATGCCATTATGCTTGAAACAGGTTATCAGGAGATACGCCTACTAGCCAACGGGACACACGGTAGTCACTTTTTCTGAAGATACTACAGTTTGCATCATGCGGGAAGGGGCTTCCGCGCATACAAATGTTCAAATGTTTGTAAAGCTTATGGGACTTAACTACGTGGTTATCGGTCCCTAAACTTACAAACTACTTATGAACTACTTACGAACTAGGACGGCACAAATATCCATGCCCGAGGGGGGATTCGAACCCCCGACCGTAGTGGCCGTGCAGACCGTGACTGAAGCGCCTCAGTCTCCTCGGCCACCGCGGCCGGCCCGCGCATACAGGCGGAGCGATAAGGGAAGTGTTGAGGGGAGGAGCTACAGCCGAGTGCCAACAGAGGAGCCTATGGCAGAAACATTGCGTAACTTGCTGCCTAAACAACGAATATTATAGGCTGCCAGTGCGGTAATGGAGGGGGATGCGCAGAACGCCCGCCTTCCTACGTGAAGCGGACTATAAGGACTGTGTGAACTTCCTGTCTCCAAAAATTCAAAGCTTTTTTTTTCACATTTAATTCAGGACGTATATTGTCACAAACAATTATATGCATGAAAAGCCGCCCTACACTTGTCAGATTTTATTTTGTAACGCCTTTATTAGTAAGTCTATTCGCAACCCATATATTGCACTGTTTGTAGTTATGGTATTATAGTAACAATTATCACGTAGCGAGGTGCGTTCAGATGAAGAGGTTCTATATACCAAAAGATGATGCAATATTTGTAACTGTGTATACATCAAGAGATTTCTAATATTCTTTCTGTATGCCTTTGGTGGAACAATGTGGACACAATTATGACTGAGTCCACGGTTTGAAAATGTATAATATTGTTCGAATCTAGTCGTCACAGTTATGTAATATATAGTCGCGGCGGAATAGCTGTGCGCACTGAGGCGTCGTGCTGCGGTGCGCGCGGCCGTCGCCATCGGAGGTTCGAGTCCTCCCTCAGGGATGGGTGTATATGTTATCGTTAGGTTAGTTTAACTTAGTTTAAGTTGTTTGTAAGCTAGTGACTAATAACCAAGCAGTTACGCCCCATAGATTTACAAACATCTGAACATTTTTCTAATATATAAAAAATTGTTTGTTTGTCTTTTTGTTCAATTTTTATGGACGGCCACACAGTACACCCGATTGCGATAAAACTTTGTCAACCCATTGCTTGCACCCGCGCGTAGGTTACAGACATACTAAAACTAACTTTGTATGGTGCATGGTGGAGGGTGATGTACAATTAGTTAATACGGTTCTTACGCTTTCACTCTGAAACGGCTGGACAGATATACATGAAATTTGGAACAGAGGTAGCTTATAGCCTGATTAATGCATGGGCTACCTTTCGTAAGCCACCGTATGGTCACCTTGAAAGTCAGCACATACATGTGTGTTTTCATAAAGGAGATTCTTATAAACTGCAAACCAGTAAATTCAGCATGGCAGAGGGTACCTTGCGACTTTGTCACCGTTTGAACAGTCTCCACGAATCTTGGCGCATATATGTATGTTTTCATACATAGGAGGGAAAGAAGTAGGTGGAGTTGGAGACGGTCAGAAAGGGGAGGGAGGAGACGAACAGAGAGATGGGGAGGGGGAGTATGAGAGAGGGGAGATGGTGACAGACAGGTGACAGGAGATGAACAGAGGGAGGGGGAGGAAGAAATGGACAGAGAAAGGGACAGGAAGAAACGGGGGGAGTAGGAGCAAGTGAAAAGAGAGAAGGGAAAGGAGGAGATAAACTGATGGAAGATTGAGAACCTCATATGTATTTGTTCGGTTGTTCGTATTTCATGCGCAGCCATAACTTTCAATTTATTGCGATAATGAAGTCAACAACATTAATGAATGTCATTTATACTTTTCCTGTATGTATCTACATCTATATCTATACTCCGCAAGTCAGCTGACGGATTGTGGCGGAGGGTATCTTGAGTACCGCTATCGGTTCTCCATCCTATTACAGTCTCGTATTGTTCGCGGAAAGAATGATTGTAGATATGTCTCTGTGTGGGCTCTAATCTCTCTGATTTTATCTTCATGATCTCTTCGCGAGATATACATAGGAGGGAGCAATATACTGTTTGACTCCTCGGTAAAGGTATGTTCTTGAAACTTCGACAAAAGCCCGTACCGAGCTACAGAGCGTCTCTCCTGCAGAGTCTTCCACTGGAGTTTATCGATCATCTACGTAACGCTTTCACGATTACTAAATGATCCTATAAAGAAGCGCGCTGCTCTCCGTTTGATCCTCTCTATCACCGCTATCAACCTCGCCTGGTACGGATACCACACCAGTGAGCAGTATTCAAGCAGTGGGCGAACAAGTATACTGTAGCCTACTTTGTTTGTTTTCGGACTGCATTTACTTAGTATTCTTCAAATGAATCTGCCTGGTCTCTGCTTTACCGACGATTAATTTTGTATGGACGTTCCATTTTAAATCACTCCTAATGCCTACTAAAAAAATGTTCATATGTTTGTTAAGCTTATGGGACTTAAACTGCGCGGTCATCAGTCTAATGCCTACTCCCAGATAATTTATGCAATTAACTGCTTCCACTTGCTGACCTGATACAGTGTAGCTAAATGATAAAGGATCATTCTTTCTGTGTATTCGTAGCACTTTACACTTGTCAACATTGATATTCAATTGCCATCCCCTGCACCGTGCGTCAAATCGTTGCAGATTCTCCTACATTTCAATAAATTTTCCATTGTTACAACCTCTGTATATACTACAGCATCATCCGCAAAAAGCCTCAGTGAACTTCCGATGTTATCCACAAGGTCATTTATATGTATATATTGTGAATAGCAACGGTCCCACGACACTCCCCTGTGGCACACCTGACATCATTCTTACTTCGGAAGACTTCTCTCCATTGAGAATGACATACTGCGTTTTGTTATCTAGGAACTCCTCAACCCAATCGCACTATTGGTTTGATAGACCATATGCTGTTACTTCGTTCATTAAACGACTATGGGGAACTGAATCAAACGCCTTGCGGAAGTCGAGAAACACAGCATCTACCTGAGAACCCGTGTCTATGGCCCTCTGAGTCTCGTGGACGAATAGCGCGAGCTGGGTTTCACACGATCGCCTTTTCCGAAACCTATGCTGATTCCTACACAGCAGATTTCTAGTCTTCAGAAAAGTTATTATATTCGAACATAATACGTGCTCCAAAATTCTACAACTGCCCGACGTTAGAGATATAGGCCTTTGGTTCTTCATATCCAGTGGCGTATCCAGGATCATGGTCTGGTGGGGTCTGAGGTCAATCATCGAGCTGCATGATTTAAGAAAAAAAAGGTGGTGGCCTGCGCCTTTACTCATATTGGGAAGATGGAGGATTGATCCATTTCTGTTTTCTTTCCACTCTCTCTCTAGGGGAGGCTGCAGCAAGGTCTGGGCGGGGTGGCTGCAGACCCTCCCCCCCCCCCCCCCCCGGATACACCACTGTTCACAACTGTTCGACGTCATTTCTTGAAAACGGGGATGGCCTACGCCATTTTCCAATCATTTGGAACACTTCGCTCTTCTCGAGACCTACGGTACACCACTGCAAGAAGAGGGGCAAGTTCCTTCGCGTACTCTGTGTAAAATCGAACTGGTATCCCATCAGGTCCAGCGGCCTTTCCTCTTTTGAGCGGTTTTAAATGTTTTTCTATACCTCGGTCATTTATTTCCATATGTCATTTTGTCATCTGTGCGACAATCTAAATAAGGAACTACTGTGCAGTCTTCCTCTGTGGAACAGTATTGAAAAAGACATTTAGTATTTCAGCCTTTAAAGTGCCATCCTCTGTTTCAGTACCATTTTCGTCATAGAGTGTCGGGACATTTTGTTTTCATCCACCTACCGCTTTGACATAAGACCAAAATTTCTTAGGATTTTCAGCCAAGTCAGCACATAGAACTTTACTTTCGAATTCGTTCACGCCTCTCGCATAGCCCTCCTCACGCTACATTTCGCTTCGGCTATGTTTATGTTTGCAGTGAAGTTCCCTTTGCTTCCGTAGCAGTAATCTAACTCGGTTGTTGTACCACGGTATCTACTTTTCATCTCTTACTATCTTGCTTGCCACATACTCACGTAATGCATATGGTACGATGGTTTTGAACTTTGTCCATTGTTCCTCAACACTATCTGTAATTGAGATAAAACTTCTATTGAGCCATCAAATACTCTGAAATATGTTTTTTTTCACTTTTGCTAAACTGAAAAATCTTCCTAAATTTAATATTTCTATTTACGGCTGAAATCATCGATGTTGTAACCGCTTTATGATCGCTGATTCCCTGTTCTGCGTTAACTGTTTCGCATAGTTCGAGTACGTTTGTCACCAGAAGGTCTATGTTATCACCACGAGTCGGTTATCTGTTTAACTGCTCAAGGTTGTTTTCAAATACTGCACTTAAAACAATTTCAGTGGATTATTTGTCCCTGTTATAAATGTTTGAGTCTCCTAGTCTATATCCAGCAAATTAAAATCTCCGCCCAAAACTATAACATGATCGGGAAATCTACTCGAAATATTTTCCATATTTCCTTCAGGTATTCTGCCACAACAGCTGCTGAGCCAAGGGGCCTATAGAAACATCCAATTACCACTTTCGAGCCTGCTTTAATCGTTACTTCGCCCAAATTATTTCACATTTCCGATCTCCGTCAGTTTTCTTCGATACTAGTGCACTTTTTGAGAGTATAAACACGCGTCCCCCTTCACTGTCCAGCCGGTTAAATTTCAATAAATGTATTGATTACCGACTATAAAAGAATATTTATTTGTATCATTGGGAACTAAACTGGCCACACTTACAAATTTCAAACATTTTTTGCACAATTATTTCTTCTGCGGCGGGTACCAGCTTTACGAAAATACCTTTGGGTGGACAGCCTGTACTAACACAAGAATGTGAGAAAAAGTTGGTAAAACATATCATAAAATCACAAAAATTCGAATTTGCACCGACAAGGACAGAAATACGTACCATGACATATAAACTAGCTGAGAAATATAACCAACATCACAAATTTAACCGCCGGCCGCGGTGGCCGAGGGGACTGAGGCGCTTCAGTCACGGTCTGCACGGTCACTACGGTCGGGGATTCGAATCCCCCCTCGGGCATGGATATTTGTACCGTCCTAGTTCGTAAGTAGTTCATAAGTAGTTTGTAAGTTTAGGGACTGATGACCCTGTAGTTAAGTCCCATAAGATTTACAAACATTTTTTTTTAAGAAATTTAACCGAGAAAAAGAAATTGCCGGAATGGACTGGCTACATTTATTCTTAAAAAGAAATCCGGAACTCTCAATCCGCAAATCGGGAGTTACACAAGCACGGTCAAGGGGTTTAAGTACGAAAAACGTTTCAGACTTTTTTCATTGCTGCAGACCATCTTGGTAGAGCATAACCTCCTTCATAAGCCGGGAAATATATACAACGTAGATGAGTCCGGACTTCAGCTAAATAATAGACCAGGTTACGTGTCGGCAGCAAAGGGGTCCAAGAGCGTTCCAGCTATAACATCAGATGAAAAGGGCGAAACAAATCTGTAATCACTTGCTGCAATAGAGAGGGCATGTTTTTACCGCCATCTTGTGTTTTGAAGGGAAAAAATGAAAAGGCCGTGTACAAGGACGGTATGCCGCCGGGTTCCACAATTTTCATGTCACGAAAATCGGCGTACGTAACAACTGATATTTTTCTTCTGTGGCTAAGGAACCATTTTGCACCGAGAAAGCCCAAGAGAAGAGTCATGCTTATTTTGGATGGACATAGCTCTCATTGCAGCAGCGTGGATACATTACAGTGTGCAGAAGAAAAAAAAAAAAAAACAATTTTGCTCTGTCTGCCCAGCCACACTACACACCATCTGCAGCCGCTAGACAGAGCATTTTTTAAAGCTCTGAAATCCTGTTATTACAATACTTGCAATTCGTACATTAAAATGAATCTAAATAGAAAAATTTCCAGATAAAGGCGTGGGTACAAGGAGCTACGACAGAGAATGCAATATCGGCGTTCAGAAGGACAGGAATCATCCCGTTTAATCCTGATGTCATCCCCGAATACGCGTTTTTAACATCAGATTCAGATCAACATCAGGAAAATAACGAACTACATGAAAACAGACCTACTTGACCTCGACCAAGCTGTTCGCTCTGGCAGGAGATACCTAATCCGTCGGAAGAAGCAACTGCAGAAGTAGATAACGATCAGGGATTTGAACACAGTCGCGGCGGAGCGGCGGAGCGCATTGAGGCGCTATGCTGCGATGCGCGAGGCCGTTCCCCGTCGGGGGTTCGAATCCCCTCTCGGGCATGGATGTTTGTGCTGTCTTTAGAGTAAGGTAGTTCATAAGTAGTTTGTAAGTTTAGGACTGATGATCACGCAGTTAAGTCCGATAAGCTTCACAAACATTTGAATTTGAACTTGAACACATTCAAGCTTCACCACAACTGGGCTGTTCGCAACAGGCGGAAAATCCACAGGAAAACATGCAGTCTTCATCAGAAGCAACAGATATGACCAAGAAAGTGGCAACAGATGAATCTCAAATAACTCCTGGCAAACTGTTGGACCATATTTCGCCGACACGTATCCTAGATAAAGTTGCATCTGCGATGAAGAAGTCCAGAGCTTTAGCGGAGGTTTTGACTTCTATAGAAAACATAGACAACCTGCGAAACAGAAAACGACAAAATGAGCCAGTGAAGAGTAGAGCAAATTCTGAAATGAAGACCAAAGGAGAAACCGTAACCAATGGTAAAACCGTAACCAAAGAGACTACCAAATGCATTATCAGAAAGAAGCAGCCTAAGAAACGAAAAGCGTGTACCACTGACACTGAATCCGACTCATCACTAGATATCTATATACAAGACGATGATGACGACGCGAATCATGAAGAGTGTTGTTGTGTAGGGTGCGGTGAACTGTACAGTTGCACTAAAAAGCATGTGGGTTGGATCAAATGTATCAGCTGCCAACGTTGGTTGCATGAAGGCTGTTCAAAATATGAATGTATATGTGACGTATGTGGCAAAAAGCAGGGGAAATAAGTTCCCCCTTTCACCCAAAGAGAATTCCCCATTTCACCCATATAAATGGGTCAAATGGTGAAATTGATATAGATAAAGCCGGCCGCGGTGGCCGAGGAGACTAAGGTGCTCCAGTCACGGTCTGCACGGCCACTACGGTCGGGGGTTCGAATCCCCCCTCGGGCATGGATATTTGTGCCGTCCTAGTTCGTAAGTAGTTCATAAGTAGTTTGTAAGTTTAGGGACTGATGACCCCGTAGTTAAGTCCCATAGACTATACAAACATTTGAAACAATTGATATAAATTAGTATTGTTTTTTAAACTTTTGTAGTGATACTGTTAATTTGTTACTTATGTATTTTGTGAAAGGAGACCGTGTTTACTTTGTTTAAATAAACAATTTCTTGTCTTCTACGAGGCTCAAATTTTTGGTTCACCAGATCACCCTGATTTACCTTAAAACAACTGTGACGGGCGTTCATAAAACATAAAGACCACGATGTTGCTATTGATGTACCGTATATTTATTAACAGACGTTCATTCATTTCAGGACTGAAGTTGACGGTATTATTTGAGTACTCATATTTTATACACTGAAATTTAAATTATAATTATATAATTATAATTATATAATTATAATTATATAATTATAATATTATAATTATATAACGAACAAAAATTATCATTTAGGACAGAAACATGATCAATGTATTTGCTGGAAACACAGCAAAGAGAGAAAAAGCGCTTCTTTTCCTTCTTCGCTCCTACACAGATTTCATGGTGCCATGTACGGCACAAAATACGAGTCTGCACAACGTATCTTCAGAAGGGATGATATCATTAGTTTCGCTTCGCTTCTTTTCTTTTCCCGCATCTTGAACTTATTTACCGCCTCGGTATCTTTCTTGTGTAGCTCAGCCTTATGAGTAATCCTTCTCGAGACCGGATCTCGTGGTGCTCCACTAAATGCCACATTTTACACATATTAACTAAAAGTTCTCAACATGCCTTGTTATGTGTATCTGGACACAAGAAGTCGTTGGAAGTCCCATGCAGGAATATTGCGCTGTCTCGCCTCCATATTCGTCCACAATTACGAAAGTGTTGTCGGAGCAAGATTTCTGAGCACAGACGGACCTCGTGTGTACGTCCCATAAATGTTCGATAGGATTCATGTAGGATGATGTGGGTGGTTAAATTAATCAGTTTATTTGTCCAGACTGTCCTTCAACCCAATCGGAACAATTGTGTCAAGGAGACATGCGGTATTATTATCTATAACAATTCACGAACATGAAGCCTTTGAATGGTCTCCTAGTAGCTGAACACAACCATTTCCAGTCAATGATCGGTTACATTGGGCTATTTTATCCAGTTCATTGAGAGTAAGACTGCTTGAGTAGTGCCTAACTGACAAGTAAGGTGCCGCGCGGGAGTGGCCGTGCTCTCTAAGGCGCCTTGATGCGTAGTCCGCAGCAGCTCCCCGTCCAAGGATCCAGTCCTCCGTGGGGCATGGGTGTGTGTGTTGTCCTTAGCTTAAATTAGTTTAAGTAGTTTGTAAGTCTAGGGACTGATGACCACTGCACTTTCGTCCCATAGCTTTAAAACATTTCAAAATGATTGACAACATAGGTCCGCGGCTTCATGTGGTAGGTGCCATACTCAGAGCTTACCTTCGGCTTCTTCCAATTGAAATCGGGTATTATCTGACCAAACCACTGTTTCTTCTGTCGTCTAGGACCCACCCAACCAATATGGACACAAGCCCATCAAAGATACTGCAGGTGATATGCTATTACCAAAACTACTCGATTCGTTCGTCTGCTGCCATAGCCCATTACGCCACAACATCCAAGTGGATACGTTCACCATAGAGCCACGTTGACTTCTGCGGCTATTTCACTTAGCACTGACAACGCCAGGCGAACGCCGTTGCTCTTGGCTATTAAACTTCTAGCCAGAATGGTGAACTATGAAATCAGGATTATATACAACCAGACACTTGTTACAATAACTCGAAAGTTGCAAGAAAATCTGACAATACTTGCGTTGTCGTTTACCTTAACTGCCATGCATCCAAAGCTGAGTTTTGACGTGGATTCTTCTAATACTCAAATCGGTCATGAAATTGTTACCAGATATAAAATCCTCGCCGCGGTGGAGTAGTCGAGCGGTCTAAAGGGCCTCGATGCAGAGGTTCGAGTCCTCCCTAGGGCATGGGTGTGTGTGTTGTCCTTAGGTTAGTTTACCTAGGTTTAAGTAGTTTGTAAGCTACGGACTGATGACCACGCAGTTTGGTCCGACAGATTTACAGACATTTGTTCAAAAATGTTCAAATGTTTGTTAAGCTTATGGGACTTAACTACGGGGTCATCAGTCCCTAAACTTACAAACTACTTATCAACTACCTTATACTAAAGACGGCACAAATATCCATGCCCGAGGGGGGATTCGAACCCCCGACCATAGTGGCCGTGCAGACCGTGACTGGAGCGCCTCAGTCCCCTCGGCCTCCGCGGCCGGCTACAGAGATTTGAACATTTTATAAAATCCTCATTACACTGTTTTGATATACCTAATGGTCCATCGAAAGCAACGGTCCATCAATGGACCAATCTTTCCTATTATCCTCTCAATTTACCGTGTTTACAGAATTTTTTCTGGACTGCTAGAACCGTAACTTACTCAGATGTCAATTATAATAATAACAACGTGAATATCTTACAACTAAAATATTATACCAAAAATTCTCTATTTGTAACTGTTATTTGTACGTTTAACGTTCCTTATTTCGAGTCTGGCGCTTCTTTAGGTTTAAAAAACTTTACACTTGTCCTAAATGCGCAGTGAAGGTCTCTTCTTTTATTATGTAAGATTGCGGCAATAACTCTGCCGGTTATGAACAACAGAACGGACGTAAAAGACAGTAGTTACGTAAATAATCTGCTAAGAGTGTGAAGCAATTCACGGTAAAAACTTGTAGAGAAAATAATCACTGTTTACGTGAATTCAGTTTTTCCGTACTTGTGAGCGCTACTTCACTAGTTCATCGCACTGAACATCAGTTTCGCTAACGTGAAGGCCGCCACAGTACATCTGAACCGTAATGCGAGCCCGTTGCCTTAAGAGTTGTAAATGAGGCCGCGGTGGAGTGGCCGAGCGTTCCAAGGCGCTTAGCTGCGGAGCGTACCGCTGCTCGCCGTCGGAGCTTCAATTCCTCCTTCTGGCATAAGTGTATTTGTTGTCCTTGGCATTAGTTAGTTTGCAAGCCTAGGGACTGTTGACCAGAGTAGTTAAGTCCCATAGATTTACAAACATTTGAACTTTTTTTTTTTTTTTTTTTTTTTTTTTTTTTTTTTTTTTTTTTTTTTTTTTTTTGATGCTACTACAACGGCAATGTTCTTAAATGCTGTTGGTGTAAATCACGTTTACCCATTGAATAGAAGTTGTCTAATCCTCTATTCCTTGTCATTCTCTCTCGGCCATCACTTACAAGGTATATTCGCAAAGTTTCTCGTCGATACTGGACTAATATTAATTACAATAAAAACTTAAGATGTAATCATTAGCCGCGCCGGATTGACCGAGCGCATTGAGGCGCTATGCTGCGATTCTCGAGGCCGTTCCCCGTCGGGGGTTCGAATCCCCATCGGGCATGGATATCTATGATGTCTTTAGTGTAAGTTAGTTTATAAGTAGTTTGTAAGTTTAGGGACTGACGACCCCGCAGTTAAGTCCCATAAGCTTAACAAACATTTCAACATTTGGTAATCAATAACTCAAACACCAAATTTAGGTGCCAAATAGCGGTAATTATACTTATTGAACAGCTTTATAATTAGTTGTGTAATAATAAATGTTGAAATGTTTGTTAAGATTAAGGGACTTAACTGCAGGGTCATCAGTCCCTAAACTTACAAACTACTTATGAACTATCTTATACTAAAGACGAGACAAACATCCATGCCCGAGGGGGGATTCGAACCCCCGACCGTAGCGGCCGTGCAGACTGACTGGTGCGTCGCAGACTATAACCCACCCATTTCTCTTTTCAAATTTTCTAATTTACCTACGCAATTAAGGGTTAGAATATTACACGCTCCGACCCTTAGAATGCCTGTTTTGATTTTCTTGATGACGATATCTTGCCGAGTAGTCTCAGCCCGGAGATCCGAATGGGGGACTATTTTACCTCCGGAATATTTTACCCAAGAAGACGCCATCTTCATACATTCTTACAGTAGAGCTGTATGTCCTCGGGAAAAAGTAACGACTGTAGTTTCCCCTTGCTTTCAGCCGTTCGCAGTAACTGCATGGCACTGCTATGTTAGCTGATGTTACAAGGCCAGCTCAGTCAATCATCCAGACTGTTGCCCCTGTAACTACTGAAAAGGCTGCTGCCCCTCTTCAGGAACCACACGTTTGTCTGACCTCTCCACAGATACCCCTCCGCTGTGGTTGCACCTACGGTACGGCTATCTGCATCGTCGAGGCACGCAAGCCACCCCACCCGGTAATTTCTGCGGTTCATGGGGGTGGGTTTTGTGAATTAGTGTCTATGAATTAACCTAGTAAATATTAAATTTTAATCTACTTTTATTAAATATAGGTTTTGGTGACAACTGAGCAACGATGTATTTTACATTTTGGATTATTCTCTGTTTTTCATGAGTAACAGTTCTGACAGCTCGGAAATATGCGATAAACATCTTAAACAATTTCTTTCCATGAGTGTGTGAACTTTTAACTTATGCTGACGTGAAATAATACTTTCACAATCATTTTTCTAGATGGTTTTATCGTATTCAGTTTTGTAAACATTTATTCACAGACAGATTTTTAAGTAGGGCCTACATAACAGCTTTTAAAGGCGGTTTCGTATATTTCGTCAATTGATTTCCTTGTTAAGTGCCGTCATAGGATAGAGGGCTGATGACATTGTAATTTTCTGTCAGAGACAGCAAGGGACCTGGAAGAGCAACTGAACGGAATGGACTGTGTGTTGAAAACAACGTAATAGGTTAATATTAACAAGACTAGTACACGGGTAATGGAATGCAGTTTAAGAAAATTAGACGATGCTGAAGGAATTAGATTAGATAACGAAACAATAAAGGTGGTTTTGTTACTTGGGCAGTAAAATAACATATGATGGTCGAATTTCAGACTATATATATAATGCAGAATGGAAATGGGAAAAGCGTTTTTGAAAAAGAGAACTTTGCTAATATCGAATATTAATTTAACCGTAAGGAAGTCTTTTCTGAAGGCATTTTTGTGAAGATTTGCCATGTACGGGAGTGAAACATGGACGTTAAATAGTTCAGAAAGGAAAAGGATAGAAGCTTTTGAAATATGTTGCTACAGAAGTATACTGAAGATTAGGTGGGTAGATCGCGTAACTAATGTGGAGGCACTGAATAGAACTAGGGAGAAAAGAATTTTCTGGAATACCTTGACTAAAAGAAGGGATCGACTGGTAGGAAACATTCTTAGACATCAAGAACTCTTGAATTTAGCTTTGGAGGAAAGAGAGTGGGGTAAAAGTCTCAGAGGGAAACCAAGATAGGAATACAATAAGCGGATTCAAACGGATATTACTTGCCGTTCTAATGACGAGATGAAGAAGCTTGCTCAGGATAGGGTAGGGTGGATAGCTGCATCAAACTAGTCTCCAAACTGAAGACCACAACAACAAAACGTTCAAATGTTTGTAAACCTATTGGTCCAAACTGGTATGATCATCAGACCCAAGACTAACAAACTATTTAAACTAACCTAACACAGACACCCATGTCCCAGGGAGGACTCCAACCTCAGAAGGCGAGAAACCGCGCGCTCCGCAGAAAGGTGTTTGAGAGATCTCGTCCACTCCACCGCTGCATCACAAAAAGAACAGCAACAACAACATGCTGAGTGGTGAGTAGCGGACTGTCATTTGCAGGTAATCCGAAAGAAGAGACGTCGCAATTCTTAGTTTCAATCCACTTAGTCGAGTTGTGATGCTTCTTTCAGTGGACTTTGGCGGGACTACTAACGGAAATACGAGGCCTGCTGCGAGCCATGGAGTGCGGTGGTCCAAGTAGAAAGGCATATGAGTGTTGGCGTCAGGCGGGATACATGGCATTGCAGGTGCGTTAAGCCCATGTGCATGGGGTGGCATAGAGGCTTAGTGCAACTGCCTAATATCCAGGATGTTATGGGTTTGAATCCCGGCCCGAGCAAAAATTTCTTATGTCCGTGCCTTATCATTATAACACCTAAGAGCAGCTGAGACTAAAAAAAAAAAAAAAAAAAAAAAAAAAAAAAAAAAAAAAAAAAAAAAAAACCAATGGATAAAAGTTTCAAAAAAAAAAAAAAAAAAATCAGTTACAATCTATTGTAATTGTGTGTGACTGATACAATGAATTGTAAGTGAACTACTTGTTTTTGTATTGTGGCACAGAGACCGCACACTGTCTAGTATGGGTAAAACAGATATGTATATCGGAGTGAAAACAGAGTCTGGATTATCACATACGTATACAATTCAGCCAATTATTTCCCTGGAAGTGTAATGTTACTTTCGTTTTTTGGTGTGGTGTTATGGTACAGATATGTATTAAATGCCGCTTATGAAATTGAGTGAACTTTGGGATAGCTGCAGGGATTAATTTTTTTAAGGGGTAAGTCAAGTCAGAGCATGAACAATACGAGCATTTAAAACAGCGATAGTCATTGTGAGTGTTAAATCAACACCAGAAAGCACCATTACAGAAGAAAGTTGGCGAAAAATTACCTTTACATGCCAGATGAAGTCTAGATCAGCTGTAGACACTTTTTGTGCTGGAACAGTGACGGAAACAACTTTCCGCCGTAAATCGATGCCTGGTTATTTTACGCTTCGCTTAACAAAGTTTCACATAAGGTATTGTCGCAATACGTGAATAAAGTTACAGACTATCGTACTTCGTCTGAACAAAAGGATTGATTGCAGGTTTTGCAAATCAAATCAGTATAAACGGAATGTAGGAAAAAGTCGAGTTTGAACTAAACTTATTCAATCGCGAAGCGAATCGTAATAATGACCAGACATCTTTCTTGTTGAAAACAACGAGTAAAAATTAATGGGAACAGGAAAGAGCATTTTGAATTAAAAACTATTTGAAGTCAAACTGGGGAGTTTATTACAACAAAATGGAGCTAAGAAGAGAGTAAAAAGAAGTGACGTCCGTTCAGTATCGCGATTAAGACATAAAAGACGACGAGAGCCTTCGTTCTCTCTCCAAGCCGGAGAAAAAAACACTGAGTATCGGAAACAAAAGTAGTCAGAGGTATATATTGAAGTGTGAACAGATACGCAAGAGACAAACGTCGCAATTGTATTTTAGTTAAAAAATATAATGTATCGCTACAGAAGGTAGACTTCCTTCGCCACTACTCACTGTCTGTCGTAAAGCAAGTGGTCCATTTGGTCCCCTTATGCAAAACAACGTTACCTGCCGTCCGAACGTATACATAACGGCTTCCAAATCAGCCAAAACGGTTAGGCGTATTCTTGACCAATGGCGAGATAACTGTCTCTGTCCGAATGTTGAAAGAAAATGTCTGGTTCTGGATTCATTTTCACTCAATTAACAGAATCTGTTCGTAATTCCAGATAAACACATGAATTTTACAACCATTTCACCCGGCGCAATGTGCCTTCTTCGACCATAGGATGTATACGTCTTCCAAAAGTGAAAAATATTCGCTAAAAGTTTTTAGTGAACGTTTTGCTCGACAACATTGATACTAAACTCCACAGTTGTAACGCTATCATCAAAGTTGATACAATCATCCATAATCAGTTCACTGCATCCATAGTCAAGAATATGTTCAAGAATACCTGCAAGAAAGCTACGTTCCCATTTACACGTAATGTTTTTGATGCTCCTGACAGTGTTATTTGGAATACGGAAGTTTCAAATTGGTCAACACCCAAATTCAGAACTTCATGATTTATCCAGTGCGCATATTTCCGGTTCCATTTGTGTTTAACAGATTTCTATAGCAAGACCCACAAATGTGCTTCATAATACATACATACAGCTATAAGGAATAAGAGAATAATAATCAAATGTTTGTAAATGGTAGGGATTAGAGAAGTTCGGTGGCTGGATGAACAGGATTTCTGGTCAGGTGAGTACAGGGCTATAAACACGAAGTCAGTTGGTGTTAACGCAGCAGTAGGTCTGATAATGAATAAGAAATTAGGAATGCGGGTAAATTACTATGAGCAGCATAGTGAACGCATTACCGTAGCAAAGATGGTCACAAAACCAACACCGACCACAATAGTGCAAGTTCATATGCCAACTAGTACGACCGATGATGAGGATATCGAAGAAATGTATGAGGAGGTAAAAGAAATCATTCAGAAAGTTAAGGGAGACGAAAACTCATTGTGATGGGGGACTGGAACTCGGTAGTAGGAAAGGGAAGAGAAGTAAATGTAGTAGGTAAATATGGACTGGGAAAAAGGAATGAAAGAGGAGATCGTTTGGTAGAATTTTCTGCAGAGTGTAATTTAATGATCACCAACACGTGGTTTAATCATCATGAGAGAAGGTTGTATACGTGGAAGAGACCAGGAGACACTGGAAGGTTCCAGATTGACTTTATAATGGTAAGGAATAGATTTAGAAACCAGGTTTTAAACTGTAAGACGTATCCAGGGGCAGATATAGACTCTGACCATAACTTACTGGTTATGAACTGCAAATTAAAGCTTAAGATACTACAGAAAGGTACAATAGTTAGGCGATGGAACCTGGACAAATTGAAGGAACTAGAGGTGGTTGGGAATTTCAGAGGGAGCATTAGGTAAGGATTGGCTGAAACGGGAGAAAGTAAAACAGTAGAAGAAGAATGGGTAGCTCTGAGAGATAGGGTACTGAAGGTCGCAGAGGATCATATAGAAGGACAGGGTCTAATAGAAATCCCTGGATAACACAGAATATACTGAACTTAATTGATGAGAGGAGAAAATATAAAAATTCAGCAAGTGAAACAGGAAAAAGGAAGTACAAACATCTGAAAAATGAGACTGACAGGAAGTGCAGACTGGCTAAGCAGGAGTGACTAGAGGACAAATTCAGAACCGTAGAAGAATGTATAACTAGGGTAAAGATAGATACCGCCTACAGGAAAATAAGAGATATTTGGAGACAAGAAAAACAGCTATATGAATATCAAGAACTCAGATGGAAAACCAGTACTAAGCGTAGAGGGGAAAGCTGAACTGTGAAAGGAATATATAGAGGGCCTATACAAAGGAAATAAACTTGAAGGCAGAATTCTAGAATTGGAAGACGAAGTGAAGGAAGATGAGTTAGGAGATATCATACTGCGAGAAGAATTTGACAGAGCGCTGATGGATTTGAGTTGAAACAAAGTCCCTGGAGTAGATGATATTCCGTCTGAACAGCTAATATCATTAGGAGAGCCAATTATGAAAAAATTGTTCCACATGGTATGCAAGATGTATGAGAAAGAAATAAATACTCTCCGACATCAAGAAGAATATTGTAATTCCAATTCCAAAGAAAGCAAGTGCAAACAAGTGTGAAAATTACAGAACTATCAGTTTAATAAGTCATAGTTGTAAAATACTAACAAGAATTATTTACCGACGAATGGAAAAACTTGTGGAATCTGACCTGGGGGAAGATCAGTTTGGATTTAGGAGAAATGTAGGAACACGGGAGGCAATACATTACGACTTAGAAGATAGGCTAAGAAAAAGGTAAACCTACGTTTTGAACGTTAGCATGTTTGGAGAAAGCTTTTGAAAATGTTGACTGGAGTACACTCTTTCAAATTCTGAAGGTAGCAGGGGTAAAATATAGGGAGCGAAGAGTTATATTCAACCTATACAAAATCCAGATTACAAGACTCCAAGGGCAAGAAAGGGACGCAGAGGTTGGAAAGGAAGTAAGGCATGCTTGTAGCCTTTCCCCAATGTTGTTCAATCTGTACATTGAGCAAGCAGTGAAGGAATGCAAGGAGAAATTTGGAGAGGCAATTAAAGTTCAGGGAGAAGAGTAAAAACTTTGCGGTTTGCCGAAGACATAGTAATTTTGTCAGAGACGCAAAGGACCTGGAAGAGCAATTGAATGGAATGGACAGTGTCTTGAAAGGAAGATAAAGATGAACACTAACAAGAGTAAAACGAGGGTAATGGAATGGAATGTAATAAAATCAGGCGATGCTGAAGGAATTAGATTAGGTAATGAGACAATAAAAGTAGTAGATGAGTTTTGTTATTTGGGTAGCAAAATAACTTCTGATGGCCGAAGTAGAGAAGATATAAAATGCAGAATGGCTATGGGAAAATAAGCGTTTCTGAATAAGTGAAACTTGTTAACATCCAATATTAATTTAAATGTTAGGAAGTCCTTTCTGAAAGCATTTGTCTCGAGTGTAGCATTGTACGGGAGTGAAACGTGAACAATAAGGAGTTCAGATAAAAAGATCCGTTCAGATAAAAAGATCATAGAAGCTTTTGAAATTTGGTGCTACAGACGAATGGTGAATCTTAGATGGGTATATAATATAACTAATGAGGAGGTGCTTAACCGAATTGGGGAGAAAAGTTGTCTTTGGCATATTCGAACTAAGAGAAGGGAATAGATTGGCGGAACATATTCTGAAAAAAAAAAGACACATCAAGGAATTGTCGAATTAGCGTTAGAAGGTAGTTCGTGGGGTAAAAATCGTAGAGGAAGACCAAGGGACAAATACAGTAATCAGATTCAAAGTATGTAGGTTAGCGAACGTATTCTCAGATGAAGAGACTTGCACAGGACAGGGTAGCGTGGAGAGCAGCATCAAACCAGTCTGCGGACTGAAGACCACAACAACAATTCACAAAACACCTGTTATTTCGCTGCAAATTATCTAACATTATGTAAATCCCACTAAACGTAGTATGTAAATGAACACTACGAAACTCAACATCATGACCTATACAATATGTATATTTTACCAGATTAGTAACTTTTTTTGTTTACAATTTACACATTCGTATTCCGAAAGTCCACAACACACACTGTTTTTCTTTGCTTGAAAGATTGTACTAGTAAATTTGCGTGTTCTCTAAAAGTAAATGTAAGATGACAAAAGCCAGCAGTCGTAATTTTTAGCTGGTTTAGAAAACACTTAATTCGTGTGTCTCTATCATATATAGATCAGTGTTGTTACATCTGTGATAAAATGGGAAGGCAAAATGGATGCTATGATTTGCAGACTTTTCAGCAACAAACAATAAATGTGTTTATGGCAGTCTGAGTTAAAAGATCATTTTAAGCTGATCTTCACATAAAGAAACGGGAAAAAAAACCCTTGGGACTATTTCGTCATACTACCTACGACAATTCCGAGAACACAAGATAAGTAGAATTGTAGCTCACTCCACCATCGAAACATTAATATATGCAAAACATGAAGTATCGTTTATAAAGTATATTGTATAAATTATTAGGGAACATTAACTTAGAAAGGGAGGGGGATAGTTGCAGTAGATCGGTTATGCTTACGTAGCCAACATTGTCAATGTCCGCGAGACAATTCGCGAATGTACCGTCAGACGGGGTGATTTCGGACAGTTTTGAGACTTTTTTCACTATAACGTTCTTAGGTTTTGTCAGATTTCATTGTTTTTTTACGGAAGTGTTGGGGTATATGTATAACTAATAAAATATTCTAGAAACAGAACGTCCATGTGCATCTACTTTCGCCCGAGACAAAGTGTCAGTGATTTCGGACACATGTGTATTTTCAAACTCTGTCCGGTGTTTCGAAATGTATGAGGTGATTTCGGTCGCAAATTGATTTTTTTTATATTCTACTTTCTTTCTGTTTGATTTTAATGACTTTTAACGTATTTTAAGGACGTCCAACATTAAAATAATGGATAAGGACTGAGATAAGGAATTTTATTTATTAAAGGCTTTTCTGTGTGTTAATTTTCCACCCTGCATATTTTGAACTGCTTCCTTTAAAATTTACGGGTCATAATTGCACCCATCTTGAACACCTTTCTTACTTTTATACGTTCTCGGCAGTGTCCGAAATCACCCCACAAAGTTCAGAATTTCGAAAAAAATTCCGTTACTTTGAAACTTCACACAAAACTCGTGATAAAGTTGTACGAAACTACTCACAGTTCCGCAGCCTACTGATCTCGTTGGCCACTAACGCTAAAATACTTTTCCTCCAGTCGCAGCAACAGAAAGTTTCCTCTCCTTAACGAAGCAAGAACTTTCGACAATGAGACTGTCCAACTGATTACTGCGCCGGTAAACAATCGATATAAATGCGGGAGCGCGGGACGCGGGAATTACAGTCTCTTTCATAACATAATCAGCGTGCGCAGTTGCAAATCAGCGCTTATTCGTTGCTATGTGGCGGGAAAGAGAAGATAAACCATATCATCCGAAATCACCCCGGTGTCCGAAATCACCCCTTTTGACGGTACCTTGTTAGAAGCTATACAGGTCTTTTGGATTCCTCTCGGATCAATACTCCATATTTGACGTCGTTCGTTTGAGGTATACTGACTCTGACGTTTGCATTTCAAATGTTCAAATGTTTGTATAGCTTATGAGACTTAACTACGGAGTCATCAGTTCCTAAACTTACAATCTACTTATGAACTAAATAATCCTAAGGACGGCACAAATATCCATGCCCGAGGGGGCGTAGTGGCCGTGCAGACTGTAACTGGAGCGCCTCAGTCCCCTCGGCCACCGCGGCCGGCACGTTTGCATTTCCGGCAGGCGAGTATAAAATATTAGATCAGATCATGAACACATCAGTACTGGACATGTCGGAAGTAAATTTATTTTATCCATTAAAATGTAAGTAACACAAAACAAGAGTGTCTTCCCTTTTAAAACCTTTACAGCCGGCCGCAGTGGCCGAGTGGTCTGCGGCGCGCCAGTCACAGTCTGCACGACCGCTACTGTTGGGGGTTCGAATCCCCCCTCGGGCATTGATGTTAGTCTCGTCTTTAGTATAAGGTAGTTCATAGGTAGTTTGTAAGTTTAGGGACTGATGACCCCGCAGTTGAGTACCTTAAACTTAACAAACAAAACCTTTACACTAACGATATTTAAAATTCCGTTATTTCGCTAACACCACGGCCGTAGTTATGGCTTAAAAATCTATTCGTGGCACAAAAAATAGTGAAAAATTAAAAAAAGAAAAGGGTTGAATATTATAGCCATACAGAAACAATTTGTTGTAATTATCCAGAGTATCAAACATTTTAAGGTCATTTTACATACATTCATTTGTACTCGTTTTATACTTAGAATTTGTACCGTGAAATTGGAAAATCGTCGTTCTTGATATGTAAATATGTTAGCCAGTACTTGCGTATTTGAGAAGAGATTATATGTAACATGCTCACCGTTGTGCACTTACCTTCGAGACTGTTCAGTACCTGTTACATTAACAGATCTGGACCACATGTGCACGGAAACCACTTGAGGGGCAGTTTCATATTTTCGTGTTAGTGTTGCGTCTGCCATTTCCAGAAAGGAAACCGCTTAGTTGTCTTGATTACGTTACGTGATCTGTTGGAAGATTTCCATTCGAGCCGGCCACGGTGGCCGAGGGGTCTGAGGCGCTCCAGTCACGGTCTGCACGGCCACTGCGGTCGGGGATTCGAATCCCCCCTCGGGCTTGGATATTTGGGTCGTCCTTAGTATTAGCTAGTTAATAAGTAGTTTATAAGTTTAGGGACTGATGACCCCGTAATTAAGTCCCATAAGCTCTACAAACATTTGAATATTTCCAGACGACTATTTATCCACTGAGGTGGAAACCTGAATTTGATCAAAAATGTGTCCTGAGTATATCTAATGGATTTGAAGAAACCTCGTGTAGAGTTCACTTTGATTTTTTTCCTCCAGTCTTGTGTTTATACGAGAGAAATGAGTCACTGATTACGGTACTGAAACCCCTTTTTAGAAGAACTAGTTGAAAATTCGCGACTAGTTCCACAAAAATTGACCATCAATTTTTCCTTGTTTCCGGAATTATTTATTGAGAAAGATGTGCTGTTTTCTCTTTTCTCGTTTTGGAATGAGAAAACGTATTGCGTCTGTAACGACTTTGACATGAAATTTAACCTTAACCCTCCTTTCGTATTATGTTGGTGGATGATTCCTGTGGAGCAGTAAAACACGCTATTTGTTGTGAGAGTCCTGTAATACGCTTGGACGATACACTTCGCTCCACATCTGCCTTGCTGGAGCAGCAAATCTAAATTGTGTTATACGAGATTACAACGTAAGTGTTAATGATCCCTACACTAATGCAGGCGTCAATGACAGTGGAAACTCAGGAAATACCTAAGTGAATGAAATAGTTTTTAGTGTGAGTTAGTTAACCCTTAACTGCCCTGACGAATGTAGATAACCTTCATTTCCTGGCGGGGTATTTTTGACCCCAAATTATTGGGGTAAATGTGATTCTAAATAACTTTTTGAGTGTAAAGCATTTATTTTTTAGTTAATATCAATTCGTCAAGGCAAACAAATTTATTTAAACATAGAAGTAACCACAAAGATATTATTTTAAAATATTTGAATTTATCTGAAATATTTTAACTCACATAAAAATTTGTCTTCATTAGAAAGACGTTATTTTCCGTGTTTTGAACTTCTAAAAGCATGGTTCTTGCCATATGAAAACACAATAGGTGATTTGTGAACCATATTTGTTTAAATTCCTACGCTGAATATTGATTTATATTTTTTCTAATGTTTCAAACATGTACAAAAATATGTTGGTTACCTTCTTTAGACTTGACAGCTTTCGTAAAAGCTCCCCACCATGTCACCTAGCGAATAAATATTAAAATAAAAACTCTTGGGGTCAAATGTGACCCCGCCAGGACAGTTGAGGGTTAATTCAGTATGCTGTTTAGTGACGATAACTGAAAAATGTCCCTCTGTATTTAGATGCTTGTTTTGATTGATATCTGTTCTCATGACACAAATTAACGTGACTCCATAAATATTTACGTAGTACGTATGGAATATTTCCAGCAACGCACGTCATATAAAATATTTTCCACGCGAATGCATCTTTATCTAATGACATGCACTGCAGCGCGTGTAATGCAGACCTTGGATGGTAAATTGCATGTTGGAAGTCACAGTCTCTGCTTGTGGCCTCGACCATAGTAGTAGAGTATTTCCTTTTTTCCGGCCGTTAACTAACACATTTACTGGCGCCTGTGGCCAGGGAAAACCATACCTAACACTTGTTTCTGAGGTTTTACAATCCGTAAAGAATGATTCAGTGATGGTTTGAATCCACGATTAATTTTTGAAACTTAAGAATATGAAACGCTAACGTCTGAATAGCTCTCCGATAGTAGTGCACCACCTCAGACCTGCACCCTCATGACGAACTTCGAAACACTTCTAAAGTTAAGGGAAGCACCAATAAGAGATTTGTTTTATATTTTCAAAGGATCCTTTTTGACTGGTGAAGTATATTGATTGATCGACGTGGCCCCAGTACTGCCATCTACATTTGCATATACGTACGGAAAGCCACGATGTACTTAGACCAGTTTACGTCCTCAAATATGCACTACAATGTAATCGTTACTCTTTACCGTTTCGCATAGTTAAAATATCTGTTTCCAGTCGTATAAACCACGGACATTGGATCCTGTATAGCTTTTACACCGCTTCACACAACTATCTTATACTCGTATTATCAGATTCCAGAGATATTTCAGAACACATATGTAAGATTGTTCTTGCGGAACTCAGGTATTCCCTTAAAAAACCAAACTACTGGGACAGGTGGCAACTAAAACGAGTTTCCTTCACTATTTAAATGGAAAAAAAAAACAATTCTTGTGCCAATATATTTATTTGTTACACTCGACCGGTTTCGGCAGTTGCTGCCATCAACAGAAGATTAACGAACTAAATGGAAAAAATACATCATAGTTATGCGCAATCACACAATATGGAGCCAAATGTAGTTTTTTTCTTGGAGTTCTTTGGCAAAAATTCATCTGCTCCAATAATGTATATTATGATCTATGACTTAGTTGTAAGCTCACCAGTAACAGTTAATCATCAAATGGAACAGTACTTTTAAACAGATGTAAAATGGTCAGTTTTCACGGAGCAGTCGCAATTATTATTGTAATTTTGAGGTTGCCATATTTGGCAACAATGATATTACGTTATAATTGATGTACAATGTGTAACTATAATTATTATTTAAGAAAATTAAAAATATATTTGACTGCATATTGTCTTATTGCATATGTCTATGATGTATTTTGTGTCATTTAGTTTCCTAACCTCCTGTTGATGGCAGCAACTACCGAAACCGGTCGAGTGTAAAAAAATCATAATATTATCCAGATGGACATTCTTTGTTGGGAACAGGGGACTGATGACCCAGTAGTTTGGTCCCCTTTAAATAACAACAACAACAACAATTATCCAGATTTTGGCACAAGACTGATTTTTGCAATACATTACGGCTGTGGATTGCCACCTGAAAACATTAACATTGTAAATGGTCCTCAAGGATTAAAAATTATTTATCATTTCTGCCATAGGTACTGCATGTTTGGAGGCTTAAGCCTGCACCCCCATTTTCATCTCCGTCGCGATGAATCCACTGTCATGAATGATAGAGGAGCGAGCCTAATTTATTCAAATGTCCCATTCATTTCTGAAACCTCAATCGAACACCTCAATACAAGAAAACGCAACATTACAACTTTCCAAACCTAAGCTCATGCCTGATACATCTGTTGTGGATTTCGACCTATAATTAGTGACGAGTGAAGTATTGCGTTGGTTAACACCCGCCGACCGCTGTGGCCGCGGGGACTGAGGCGCTTCAGTCACGGTCTGCACGGCCACTACGGTCGGGGGTTCGAATCCCCCCTCAGGCATGGATATTTGTTCCGTCCTTAGTCTTAGTTAGTTCATAAGTAGTTTGTAAGTTTAGGGACTGATGTACCCGTAGTTAAGTCCCATAGACTATACAAACATGTGAACATGTGGTTAACACCCTAATTTATGTCAGAAGTGCTGGAATTTGGATTTTCCGTTAGTCTTCTAACATTAGGTGTTGTATCGTTTACTTAAGACAGAATCCGGGGCCTTTCCTTCAATAAGGCTTTCGTCGGTTTTCTTAGCAGCCTTATCCATGTGAGGAAATGCTCCAGTAACAATGAGGAGGACATTGGCTGTACGTGCAGTCACGTTTTGAGAAATAGTTTCCGATGACTTTGTTCCATCTTGAAGAGAAGAGAGCGAAAGATTTGTTTTGCCGCCAAATCTGTAACTAAACTGCTCCTTTTAGACGTATTAAAAGCGGAGGTAAGCTAAATAATGGCAAGGATGGTGCAAGGAGCCAGGACACACTCACTGTGTGGGGATTTCCAGTCAGACAGACGTCACTGCTGACCTCTCCCTCGCCCCCTACGTCACGTTTAATGAACTGCGCATTATGCTTTTCATTTTGTCCAAAGTAACCCTTTATAAAAACATTAACTACAGGCGCTTCCATTTCACAATGGATGTTTACTTGCACACATTCCGAGAACGCTTTTGTCATCTTGCGCTGTTTCTTTGTAAACGTTTGACTAATCTTCTAGAAAGACAGCTACTCTCACTGATGACGACGAAGCAACGAAAAAATCATTTAAAGATGCTGTTATGGGTATCCGAAAAAAAATCATTGATTACCAATACATTTTATTAGTTACGTTTTTTCTATAAATCGGTCATTTATTTCTCCAAATACCAATAACAGTATACTTAAGGCCTTAAAAGTGTGGAACGAATACACGTATGCAAGTGTTTAAATTCTATTGCAACCTAATTTTGAAGAAAAAAGAAACAATAATACTCAATAAAATAATTTCATCTGGAAAATAACTCTTTTCATAATGATCTACAATTACTTTTAGTCTCATTTGATCTGTAAATAGTTAAATTATTGTGTAAATTAAAGCACAAAACATTTGGTTTTTTTAAATATAGCTGAAATGCATAAACAAATATTTTGATTGCGTAGTTCTCATTATCAAATATTTAGCCATCTTTTGATTTTAGTCTTGGCATCAGTATTCTGGATTCATTGAAATTTCAAATCAGGTAACAGAACATTTCAGTGCAGGAGAAAACTCACCAGTCTCTGTTTTGTGTTTACGAAAACAAAAACCTATTTAAGGTGCTACTTTCATTTTACCATAACTCATTAGAAGACCTCCATTTTTATTAGATCACTATAAACTGTTTACCTATACCTAACACATGCTTAGCAGCTACTAATCAAAGAAGAATTTCTCTCATAAAGAGATTACTTCCCGAGTCTAATCTTGGTGAAGATGTCTTCCATCGCCTTTAGAACAACTGGCGCTATCGAAAAAGTAGTACCCTCAGATATGCATAGCTAATTCTGTAGTAATTTCATTGATGAAACGAGATCTAGCGATGCGTATTGTTAACTGTAATATTATAAGGCCAGTCAAAATATTCTGATGAAATGGTAAATTCTGCAGATTTTGATGTTTCAGAGAGGTCCAGTGGCGAATTTTAGATGCATAGCTACAAAGACGGCTATTGTTGTGAAATAATCATATTAATGCGGCCAGCATAGAAAAGGTAAATTTTGTTACGGTAATAAGAGATATGATATCACACTCACAAAGAAACTCTTGAAAAAAAAAGTGTCAGAACGCTTTATTCTCGACATAGACTGCTAAGTGTAACGTATAAGTCGAAGATTTTTTAAAGCAGCAGAAGTACCTATGGAAAGAATAAAGCAATTGACATTGAAATTGTAGTTGCTTCGACTCTAGTCATCCAGATATACAGCCACATGCGTTGTTATTTTATATTCCACAGTTATATACTATTTGGGATTTTAATAGCCTATTTTCCATACAGCTCGTTATTTCTTATTAATTGTCGCCCACACAAATAAAACAAACAAAGATTTTCCTGTGCTTGTTCTGAAAATGTTAACAGCTGGCAATTATTTTTTTCACACAAAGTGAAGTTTAAGTCCTCGAAATTGCAAGAAATCAGCTAAAAAAAAACTTCACAGATCAGTCAGAACAGTAAAACCAGTTAACTACTATCGATATAAACACGTCCGGTCGACAGTAGCGTTTCCTGATGAGTAATGACAGCTAGTCAGACGCATGCGCAGTACCAGTGACAATACTGTCCATTTGTAGAATGGGGAAGGCGCGCCATCTATCTCAGTTTGATCAAGGGCAGATTGTGATGGCTCGGAGGCTCTGCACAACAAGAATTTCAGAAACTGCACGACTTATCGGGTGTTCGAGAAGTGCTTTGCTGAGCATCTTCAACAAGTGACCAAACTAAGGTGAAACCACATCATAACAACTAGGGGTTGGTAGCACACCCCTTATTACCGATGTCGGACGTCGTAGTCTGGGCAGACTGGTGGAATAGGACAAGCAGCAAACTGGGAAAAGTACAAGTGTGTCTGAACACACAGCGCACCGAACACTCGTAACGATGGACCTCCTCAGCTGACGACCATGCATGCGCCAGTGTTAACGCCACATCAGCAACTACAATTGAAATTTGCACGTGACTATCGTCACTGGACGTTGGAGCAATGGCAGAGCCTTGAATGATCTGATGAATTCCGATACCATCTTCATCATGCCGATGGGAGGGTACGAATCCGTTGTCTCCATGAGAGCAGCTGCTTGACACCTGTACCACCGACTGGGACAAACTGGTGGCGACTGAGAAATCTTCACCCTGGCGTCCATAGGCACAAGGCACCATGACGGTTAAGAAGATCATATACTGATTGTAGTACATTTTTTCATGTCGATCTTGTTTCCCAACGGCAATAGCACCTTTTGACAACATAATGCGCCATTTCACAAGGCCAGCAGTGCGATGAAGCAATTCGGGGAACACAGTGGCTAGTTACCTTGCAAAATGTATACGCGATCGAACACATCTGGGATGTGCCTGAACGTGATGTCAGAGCTCATCGTCCCCCTCTGCGGAATTTTCTACAATTAAGTGATTTGCATATCCAAATGTGGTGCCAACTCTCTCCAACGACCTACGAAGGTTCACTTCTTCCATCGAAAGACGCGGCTCAATCTGCGATTCACTCCACCCCATTACTCTCAAAATGTTCCCTGTCAACTGATCCTTTTATTTTAATCTCACTGTGCTCCAAATCTATTTCCTTCACGATTCTATTAGGTACCTTCTCATGAGTTACGCAATATATGTATCTTACCTCGAGCTTTCTTCTGTAGCACCATATTTCAAGAGCTTTTATTCCACTCTTGCTGAACTTCTTATCGTCCAAGTTTCACTTCCGCACACGCCTACACTGCAGATAAACTCTTCAAAAGAGGCTTCCTAACACTTAAATTTGTGTTCAGCGTTAACAAAGTCCTTTTCTTCAGAAAGTTTTATTGGCATGGATAGTCTACATTTTATATCCTCTATAGTTCGTCCATCATAAGTTAATTGGGTTCTGAAATACCAGAACTTATACAGTACTAATAGTGTCTCTTCGTTAATTTAATTCCGTCGGCACTTGATTCAACACTTATTGTCTTACCGAGAACTGCCGAGCCCACAATGTTAAAGGCGACACTCTTCATTCAACTCCTTGTTCCTGCATGAACTATTACTGGTCCGGGAGTTCCCAGCAATGAGACACAAACTTGAACGCACCACAAAGCTTTTTTCTTTGCATAAAAAGTGGAGTTTTGTGTGCAACCCTCATTTCACTTATACCATTCAAAACAGAATTATTTGAAGTAAAAGACATTTAAGTAAATTTAACATTTATTATATATTTAAATAAATAAATAATTTCAAAAAAATGTTCAAATTTTTGTGTAGCTTATGGGACTTAACTACGGGGTCATCAGTCCCTAAACTTACAAACTACTTATGAACTACCTAATTGGGACGGCACAAATATCCATGCCCGAGGGGGGATTCGAACCCCCGACCGTAGTGGCCGTGCAGACCGTGACTGGAGAGCCTCAGTCCCCTCAGCCACCGCGGCCGGCTAAATAATCTCTTTCATTTGTGTAAACGAACAGCGTATAATAGGCAATAACTATATTTTTGCCCAAAAACAGCTTACTTAGTTTTGATTGTGTAGTTACAAAGCACGGCACCATAAGTGACATGTATCTGAAGAGGAAGTAATAAGGTTGTTGTCGGAAAAATATATTTATGATTATTCCTGAATCGGCACCATAGGGACAAAGTACAGTAAAAATGGCTGGTTCTGAGTGATGGACACAGAGAAAATGGGCTGCCACTGGGGTAAACAGTTTTGCATACATGGCTGGCATTCTCAGTGTTTATTAGACTACATTCCATTACTCCTATTTCGCTTTTGTTTATGTTCATGTTTTATAGTTCTCTCAGGCGACGACCCATTCCATTCAAATGCACTAACAAGTTCTTTGCCGTGTCTGACGGAACTACAACATCGTCGGCAAACCGCAAAGTTTTTGTTTCGTCTCCCTGAACTTTAATTGCCTGTTGAAGTTGTTCTTGTTTTCTTCGTGGCTTTCTCAATGTACGGATTGAATAACATCGGCGTTAGGCTACAGTCTCACTCCCTTCAAACGTTTCTTCCTTTTCGCTTTATATAACTGCCTCAGGGCAAATGCAAGACAGTAGAACAATTTTTAAATAGGGGAAAATAGATACCGTCTGCAGGAAAATAAAATGGAGACAAGAAATGCAGCTGTATGAATATAAAGAACTCAGATGGAAAGCTGAAAGGTGGAAAGACTGAATAGAGGGGCTTGCAAGTGAAATGAAATTTGAGACTATATTGTTAGAAGGGAAGAGGAAGTAGATGAATATAAAATAGGAGATACTATAGTGAGAAATGAATTTGACAGAGTACTGAAACAAGGCCCCTGGAGTAGGTGAAATTCCCTCAGAGCTATTGATGACTCTGGAAACTATTTCATCTGGTGTATAAAATGTATGAGAGGCGAAATTCCCACGTCGGAGGTTCGAATCCTCCCTCGGGCATGGGTGTTTGTGCTGTCTTTAGTTTAAGTTAGTTCATAAGTAGTTTGTAAGTTTAGGGACTGATGATCCCGCAATTGAGTCATATAAGCTTTACAAACAGGAAAACAACAGGTGAAATACCCTCTGATATTAAGATGAATGTAATAATCCCCATTTAAAAGAAAGCAGGCGCAGATGGGTGTGAAAATTACAGAATCATCCTTTTAATGAGGCATGGTTGAAAAAATTTAAACGAATTATTTACATAAGAATGGAAAATCTGGTAGAAGCTAGTTGGGGAAGGTCAGTTTCAATTTAAGAGAAATGTAAGAACACAGGAGGCAATACTCAGTTTACAACTTATCTTAGGAGATAGATTAAGGAAAGGAAAAGCTACTTTTCTATCCTTTGTAGATTTGGAGAAGACTTTTGACAATATTGCTTCGAATACACTCTTTCAAATTAAGAAGTCAGCAGGCGTAAAAGATTGGGGATGGAATGTTATTTAGAACTAGTACAAAACCAAGACAGCAGTTTAGAGTCGAAGGACGTAAAAGGGGAACAGTTATTGGGAAGGAAGTAAGACAGGGTTATAGCCTTTCTCCAATGTTATTCAATTTGTACATTGAGAAAGCTGTGAAGAAAGGAGTAATTTGGAGAAGGAACTGAAGTTCAGGGTGAAGAAATAAAAACATTGCGTTTTGCCAGTGACATTGTAATTCTGTCAGAGACACCAAAGGGCCTGGAGAAGCAGTTGAATCCAATGGACAGTGTGTGAAATGGAGTAAGATGAACATTAACCAGAACAAAACAAGTGTAATGGAATGCAGCCGAAGAATATTAGGTGATGCTGAAGGAATTAGATTAGGTAATGAAATAATAAAGTTGGTCGATGAGTTTTGTTACTTTGGTAGTAAAATAATACGTGATGGTTGCAGTACAGAGGATATAAAATACAGTATGCCAATGGGAAGAAAAGTGCTTTTGAAAAAGAGGAATTTGTTAACATCGAATATTAATTTAAGTTTATGAATAAAGAACAGTCTAGAGTGCAATAATTTATTTCATTCAGCTAGTTTCAGTCTTATTTAGACCATCTTCAGGAATTGACTCCATCGATGTTGTGGAGCTGGCAGGTAACTGGGAGTCTTCCAGTCCAGTCAGCAGTGACGCACTGGAAGGCTCCCAGTTACCTGCCAGCTCCACAACATCGATGGAGTCAAATTTCCTGAAGATGGTCTAAATAAGAAATAGCTTATGGAATATCTCCCCAATTGTGTGATTGGATTCATGATTTCCTATCAGAAAGGACACAGTTCGTTGTAATTGACGGTAAGTCATCGAGTAAAACAGAAGTGATATCTGGCGTTCCACAGGGAAGCGTTATTGGTCCCCTACTCTTCCTCGTGTTTATAAACGATTTAGGAGATAATCTGAATAGCTCCCTTAGACTGTTCGCGGATGATGCTGTCGTTTATCGGTTAGTGAAGTCAACAGAGGATCAAAAGCAACTGCAAAGCGATTTAGACAAAATTTCTACTTGGTGCGAAAATTGGCAATTGACACTAAATAAAGAAAAGTGTGAAGTAATACACATGACCACTAAAAGAAATCCGCTGAACTTTAATTACGCGATCAATCAGTCAAACCTTAAGGTCGTAGATTCTACCAAATACCTAGGAGTTACAATTACGAACAACTTTGACTGGAGAGAACACACAGAAAATATTGTGGGGAAGGCGAACCAAAGGTTACGTTTCATTGGCAGAACGCTTAGACGATGCACCAGCTCCACCAAAGAGACTGCCTACATCACACTTGTGCGTCCTCTCTTGGAGTACTGTTGCCCCTTGTGGGACCCTCACCAGGTGGGACTGACGGAAGATATTGAGAAGGTTCAGAGAAGGGCAGCTCGTTTTGTTTTATCACGTTACGGGGGGGAAAGCGTCACGGAAATGTTGCACGAATTGGGGTGGAAATCATTAAAAGAAAGACGTTATTCATTGCGGCGTGATCTGTTTGCGAAGTTTCAATCACCGACTTTTAGTTCTGAATGTGAAAATATTTTGCTATCACCCACCTACTTAGGGAGACATGACCATCCCAATAAAATAAGAGAAATCAGATCGAAAACGGAACGATTTAGGTGTTCTTTCTTCCCGCGCGCTATTAGAGAATGGAACGGTAGAGAAAAGTTATGAAGGTGGTTAATGAACCCTCTGCCAGGCACTTAAATGTGATTTGCAGAGTATCGATGTAGATGTAGATGTAGATGAAACTAGTTGAATGAAATAAATTATTGCACTCTAGACTGTTCTTTATTCATAAATTTGAATAAGAGTGCTGTTGACCCAAACATAGTGAAACGAAAATGTTTCCAAAAATATGTGATTAATTTAAGTGTAAGTAAATTCTTTCTGAAGGCATTTGTGTGGAGTGTTGCCTTGTACTTTAAGGAGTCAAGTTTTCCTCTCTGTCATTTCCTGCATATTGCGACCTAACAATCATATTCTACTAGTCAAGATGAATCTTTTGAATATAAACTCGATGGGGTGCGGACATTTTCAATGATAATAATTACAGTTTGATATGCAAATTACGAGATAATGTCGCAAGTGCGACAATATAGTCAAGGCTGATGCGTACTAGTGAAAAAACACCCAGAGTGCTAGCAACGCGGTGGATAGGCGCCCACGTGCCGATGGCTGGCGAGAAAGTGCACGTGGGCAGAAGGGCCCCACAACAGCCCACCTCAGGCGGTCTTACACACAAAAGCAACTTAAAAATCACCCTTCCACTTTGGGGAAACAAGGATGCTTTCGAAAACTCTTTGAAAGCCGTTTAACAAGAGCCAGACTATAGCGTTTATCTCTACAAATCATGTTTACTTGCAAGTTGTTAGGACATAAGGGAAAGTAAATTCCAAGTGGCACTGTTCAGTTTAAGAGAAAATCCTAAACGAGAAGTTAGCTGACTATTAGCCGGCGAGCCATACGGTGTTTTTAAAATGCACTATCCGATTGGTAGGCGGGCCACTGGTGGGGAAACGCCAACGTCCCTGAAACATATACACAAGCAGAACGAAAAAAAGCAGACTCCCTCTCGTGCCAGCTGTGTGTCATGGCGTACTAGTGGTGCAAAGCTCTCGCAGTGATTTCTTGAGCGAAGAGGCAATAAAGACTCCGGTGCAGTATTGCACTGTACGGACCATCTCTGTCGTGGAGTGGATCTTAGTGAATCTCCAGAGGAGAGTACTAAAGACTGTGCGTTGTTCATAGTGTTGGCTGATATACTTCATATCCAGTGTGAACACAGAGTGCATTAGTTAATGCTTGCAAGCACATTTTTGAGTGGCAATGCGGTGGGTAAGTCTGAGACTTACGTACCACGTCAATTTATAGACAGACTAGCATTTATAGGTCGTTCTTGACTTCACAAGACACAGGGAAAGTGCGATCGGCAGTAGTCGATCAAGACAGACAATATTTAGTTTCGATTTCAGCGAAGCTACCAGCTATCGACGCAGTTAACGCTATTGTGTGCGAACACTTTAGGCTAACTCCACCCATCCCCAAACAGCAATAACAAATTTATTTTTACCGTTGCGTAACATTTTGGACTTTGCGACAGCCTTGAAAGGAAACTGACGAAATTGAATTGATTTTAAAGTGAAGTAGGCATGGGTCTTCAGCCATTCTACCAACTTTATTGTATTTTGAAATTGCTTATACGTTTCATCTATCATGTCAACCTATCCAGAACTTGGAAATTAAAATATTTAATTTAATGTTTTTATAAATTGGAGTTTTATGGAAAAGTTAAATAATAAGAGGAGCGATTCACAATCAGTTTTTTTTTTTTTTTTTTTCAGTAACTATCGACATCACTTTAGTACCCGAACTGATCCTCACTAGTTACTCTTTGTTAATTTTAAGATTTTTTCTTACAGGAGATGTCTATCTTTACGTAAGTGATGAAGTTTCACCGATTGTAGGTAGGAAAGGAACATCTTTCTGACTTCGACGTGACATGCTGTTGATGTTCTTCCTTGCACGATACTTGAGTACAATAGGTCAGATAAGTCCATTCCGCACTATAAATAGTTGGAAGAGTAGAATAAAAATCTCAACGGCATAGGTTTCATGTTAGAAAATGGCGAACCTGCCAGGATAGGTAATCGGCAGTATAGATAGATAGCAGAGTAGGTAACTGTCAGTTTTAGCGAGGGTCGCGAAGATAATTTTTTTTTTTAATTTTTCGTGTTAAAGTAAACGAGCCAGCAGGATTCTTATACATATTAAGAAATAGTTACGTTATAGAGATATTGAGTGACATTTTTGTAAAAAGTCAAGTAGTTGAGGAGATATCAATGTTGGTAGGTGCATTGTCAAGTTGAAGAGCAGTAGAGGTGATGGGGGATAAAGAAGTAGGTAATCAACAAACGGACGAGACAGTAGAGAATGTAGAAAATTATCGAGAGGAAGAGCAGCAGAGTTTGCAACAACTAGACGACTTAGACAAAATTGAAGCAGATCCGATGAAACAGAGTAAGGAAAATACGAGTCTGGATATTCCAGAATTTGTAATTTCGTGAAAAGCAATTTCTGAACCAGGTGCAGACAGTCAACGTAAAAGGTGGGGATCTACAGAAGCAGGGAGAGCTAAGGAAACTGGATTGATATCAGCATATTCAGGGACGGAATACACATCATTACAGTCAATGCATAAACTGATTGGTGATGAGGGAGGAAGATTTGACAATGAAGATGAGCATTTGGAATATGTATAACCAATCGTACATATTATCAACATGCCACAGCAACAGGGACAGAATAATTTTTCTCAGCTACGAGCGCCGCATAATGGTTCAGTAACAAACGGAACTGCAATTAATATTTCTCAGCACCATCACGCGATGTGTTTAAACCTCAAACGTTAATTTCATTTATCTGTTAGTTTTCAACATTTTTGGTTCCCCTGGTGTAATAACAATAATAGTAATTTAATTCAGTGTTTTATCGTGAGGAATCAATTCATGTAAAGAATTTTCGTAATAAATTAGTAAAAGAGATTACATAGTAAACTCCATCAGAGAGCTTGTACCTATATATTCTAGTATCAGATTTTGTATAAATCTAATAACGTGTCCATATAGAAAATTATTATTTATGAATGGCTGATAATCATTACATTTCAGCTTCTCTTTACAGTTTACTGTTAACAAACTTCATCTAATAATTCACAGGTAAAAAGACAATGAAATATTTGTAGTACTTTAAAAATATTTTTTGTTCTCACATAATGTTTGCAGCTTTTGTGCGATAGACAAGCCAGTATATCAGTATTTTGTATCAGAACCACCACGCTGCAGTTTCTATTATTATTATTAAATTGCGGTGGTTCGGGTAAACGACTAGTAATGGAGTTTGATGCAATATGTAGGTGGAATGTTCTGAACTTGAATAGTTGCTAGTTAACCAGTTCATAATCTCTTTTGCGATTTACCTAAAACCTGAATTTTCACCATTCTACTATATTGTTTTCCGTGCTGACTGGAGTTAAAAGTGTCCAAAATTGATACAGGTAATTACCATGACGTCCTAGATCTCACTTGCCTACTACTACTTGAAAAGTATACAACAAAATGATGATTTCTGTGATACTTGAACTAAATTTTCAAATATATTCGTTGTAGCATCAGAAGAGAAAATGTGAGGCATAAAATACTTTCATGTATGTTGTCTGTAGACTGACTTTTTTCCTTCATTGGGAGTCAGTGGTACAAAAAAAAAAAAAAAAATAAAAAATAAAAAAAAAATAAAAAAAAAAAAAATAAAAAAAAGCAAACAAACTGTACCTTAGTGAAAGAGTGTTCTGTTATTACAACTAATATACATAGTTTTGTCAAAACCAATATAATAACTACCTCAAAGAATTTCTCATTAATGCTCCAACGAATTACTACACCGCTCAAAACACTTAGGGAATCAGGTGATATATCACACTCAGTATACATATGGTAATGAATTTTATTCATATATTGGTTACAATTGTAATTTGTAACACAATTCTATATTTTGCTGTTTCAGCTCTTTAAAATGTTCAAATGTTTGTAAATCTATCGGACCAAACTGCGTGGTCATCAGTCCGTAGCTTACAAACTACTTAAACTAAGGCAAACTAACCTAAGGAACACACACATACACCCCCAAGCCCCAGGGAGGACTCGAACCTCCGACGGCGAGCAACCGCGCGCTCCACAGCGAGGCGCCTTAGACCGCTCGGCTACTCCATTACGGCTCAGCTCTTGAGGTATACATGGCGTTTACTTACAGCGAGGCACCATAGGGCTACCATAATGGTGGAAAAGTAATTCTCGTTACCCTTTAATATGGTGTGTGTGATCACCTTGGACGGCCAGTACAGTTGCACTCCTGCATGTCATCAATCAGCTCGTGAGGGATATTAGGCCGTTCTTCCGTGAGTGCAATATCCTCCTCTACAATCGTTGTGGGAGGTGCTGGTCTGGCTGCAATGCGTCTTCCAAGGGCATCCCAGACATGCTTAATGTGGTTTTAGTCCGGTGAACAAGCTGTACACTTCATACGTTCAATTCCCTCAGCTTCAAACATGTTGCCCACCAGTGCAGCTCTGTGGGGACGAGCGTTATAGTCCACCATCTCCTATGACACCAGCGGAGGGCACAACAAAATGTCGAAGGATTTCGTCTCTATACCTCTGACCAGTAAAAGCATCATTCTGAACGACGTAGAGGCACATACGTCCGTCAATGCTGACTCCTGCTCACACCATTCGTCCACCACTATGATATGATTTTTCCTACACATAAGTAGCATTTTTCTGAGTTCTGCTGGCCGCGGTGGCCGAGGGGACGGGGTTGGAACACTTGCGCGGAGTGACACTTGCGCGGAACCCGGGGCCCTTGGGGCGGCTAATGCCTTTTCCTGGGTACAGGCACACCAACAAGTCTAGCACTGCTGTTGTCAAGTGTCCACACTGTCAACACAACACGAAACTCAGTGAAATTGCACAACCCTTTGCGAGCTGCAGAGCACTATAGTAACTTGTTCTAACTACATATTAATACGTTGAGTGTTCCTGCTGTAAACAAAAAGGTATTTTAATAGTGATAATGTTTGGAGAGTTAGTCTCTGCTACTACAAGACGATGACTTTCCACAGTCATACCTCCTTAAAGCATATTATTCAGAACACTAAGCATATCAAGACACCTGCGCAAGCAATAAATATATTAGGCATCCTGCACAGATACGTTGATGTAATTGACCGCTATGTAGTTAACCCCACTATCACGCAACTTCCATCTCTTTAAAAATAGCTACTATGCTTTTTAATAGGAGATGCAACCTTAAACCTTCAATTAAAAAACGTTAATATTAAGTCAATGAGTATTTTACATACTTAAAGCGTTTATTCGTAGACCCCAAAACGATTTGGCTGTATTCGAATTACAAATACATCTAATAATATATGAAATACGGAATGTGTAAGGGAATGTCACACACCGAAAAATGCTAAAGATAAATTCTATTTTCCATCACCGTCATATAGAACCATTTTTACTCCGAACTTGGCATAAACCAACAGGGAGAAACAAGTTGCAAGACTTCCAGGAAAAATGAAGCGAAATTGGCAGCCAATAGTTGGTTATAAATTACATTGCCTGTTAACTGTATAAATATAAATTACAGAATACGCGGAACTACTGTTCAGTACAGTCAGAAAGGTCTAAGGTAATAGGCAGTGGTTTACAATCAGATATCCGTATCACTCTCCTCCTCAAAATGTTCAAATGTTTGTAGAGTCTATGGGACTTAACTGCGGGGTCATCAGTCCCTAAACTTACAAACTACTTATGAACTACTTACAACTAAGGACGGCACTAATATCTATGCCCGAGGGGGGATTCGAACCCCCGACCATAGTGGCCGTGCGGATCGTGACTGGAGCGCCTCAATCCCCTCGGCCACCGCGGCCGGATTCTCCTCCTCAAGAAGTCTGTGTGAAGATTTATATTCAGAACATTCAAGAAAAAGGTGTTGAAACTATAAGAAGCAGCTCATTTACTCAGGAAGGGAAAACGTTATGGTGCCCGTAAATTTGAATGGCTGTATCTCTTGTAGTAACATTCATTTTTTGATAAAATGTTAAAATCCAATATACCAGAATTTTGTTTTTCTAAACTCAGTGCCAACTTTTTTTGTCGAAATTTTTGCAGGAAGTAGTCTTGACGTGATTTCATACTTCTATGCATTAATATTATCAAACATGTAATTTGTGTCACAAATTACGCGGCCGGTCCAGTCGGAGGTTCGAGTCCTTCCTCGGACATGGGTATGTTTGTTTGTACTTTGCCTAAGTTATTTTAAGTAAGATTAAGTGGTGTGTAAGTCTAGCGACCAATGACCTAAGTAGTTTGGCCGCATAAGACTACACATATACATGTAATGTATTTATTTCATAACCACATTTAAGTACTAATAATTAAAGAAACTTAAAAGAGAAATTTGAAATAAATACTGAAAACAAATGATTGATATTTCTCATAAGATGAATGCACACAACCGTTGACTCATGTCTTGTGAATGTACCTACAAATTCTGCCATATGAAAATTTTAGTGTGAGTCGCAAATATGTTTTTTCTGTAATAACATTAAAAACATGTTAAAAATTCAGAACTCGAAAATCAGTGAAGTTTTGGACTTGAAGCGTTTTGTGTTGCTACATCTTTACATAGTAGTCACGATTTTAAAATTTGGTTGCTATCGCCAAAGTAGACGAAACGTTAAATTTTTTGGTGTAATCTTCGCCGTGTAGACTGTATTTTGTAGAAGTCTACGTCGAACCTAATCATACCTCTGAGGAGAGGACGTTGTTTGCACTTCTCCTGCGTTTCCAGTCGGCAGTGCTGTGCTATGTAACGACATCGTACCGTTCCATTTTACCGAGAGCTATATATGTATATGTATTGGTGTGATGTCTGTTCTTTCGAAATAAGACATCACACCAATATATGTTTATCATTTAGACGCAAAGATTCTGGGTTCTGTTTTCATCGCTAACGCGATTAACAACGTTAGACCTCGTGTGTAAACAGTTAAAGGTTATGAGTGCCACTGGGAAAATGCATAAGTAACACCTGTTGTTTGAGACTTGAAGATGACCTGAAATTAGACGAAATCGATATCTCATAATAAACATAAGGTGTAGCTGTCTATATTTCATAATGCTATTCCTAACATATTTAAAAGCTGCTCACAACCACCTACAAAAAACCTTTATAATGAGATTGTATATAATTCCACGATCAAATTGTGTTTTAGTTATTTGTAGTAATACACCCAAAGATCTGCCCTTGCTTTTAGTGCCTTGATCAGCTGTTTATTTTTAGAGGTATTACTAGGGACAGGAAAAATTCGCATTTGCGATAAATGCGAATATAGATGCGAATTCTGACTCAAAATGCAGTAAATCCGAAATTGTAGTTAGCAACGGTTGCGCTCAATTCCGATTTCATCACATTGTGCTGTATTGTAAATCGAGTTATATTTGTATGACGTGTTATCTCCCTCTTGAATGATGCTGTGATATCTCCGGGCCGTTACTACTGCTCCACCTCGCTCGGTGGGCCTTTCCCTGAATACGGCACAGGTATCCCTACTTCTGGAACACCCTCTTCACTACCTGCAGCGTCCGGGTCTCCCCGCAAGTGTCTACACATTCCCTTTCCGCGCAAGTGTCACTCCCCGCAAGTGTCACACACTCGAGGGGACTGAGGCGCTTCAGTCACGGTCTGCACGGCCACTACGGTCGGGGGTTCGAATCCCCCGTCGGCCATGGATATTTGTGCCGTCCTAGTTCCTAAGTAGTTCATAAGTAGTTTGTAAGTTTAGGGACTGATGACCCCGTAGTTAAGTCCCATAAGATTTACAAACATTTGAACATTTTTCTGAGTTCTACGTACTCTCCATATGAAGGATCGACGATTGTCCGGTTGAAAAGAAAATCGTGATTGATCTGTGAACAAAATCCGGGACCATTCGTTACGACTCCATTCCTGATGTTCCTCCGCCCAGTTTTTGCGGGCTAGACGGTGTCGTGGCTTTAATGGGACACACACTATAGCCCTCCGTTGGAGACGCCACATTCGCGAAGGCGATTTAGGATTTGTAGGAAGGCATAGTCTCGCGGCGAGACTTCTTACTGTGAAGACGGACGAGGAACATGAAAATAAGCTTGCTTTCTTGACATTCTATGGCTCTGTGTCAGGCAAGATAAGCCGGTTTTCAGACCTTCGGCAAAAATTCGTCAACTTCTGAGGCCAGTTAAAAGATGCAGCAAGTCTCAGAACGCCTGGAGTCTATAGGATACCGTGTGAGTGTGGTCAGTCTTACGTCCGACAAACTGTACGAACCGTAGAACAACGCAGGAAGGAACATGAGAGGTGTTATCGTCTACGCTACCCAGAGAAGTCATCTTTAGCAGAAAATGTCTTAGAAAACGGCCACCGAATCAAATTTGATGAAACCTCGGTCGTGGCTCTTACCAACGGTTTCGGGGATTGCGTAATTAAGGAAGCAATAGAAATTAAAATCAGTGATAACTCAGTATAGACGGCGGCCTGCAGCTCAACCAACACCGTCTAGATACAAGGCCTCACAACAAGCCCGTGTCACGTCACACCGATAGGCTGCCCTCGCATGCTCACTGGATGAGCCGGCCGCGGTGGCCGAGCGCTCTGCGGCGCGCCAGTCACGGTCTGCACGGCCACTACGGTCGGGAGTTCGAATTCCCCCCTCGGGCATGGATATTTGCGCATTCCTTAGTCTTAGCTAGTTCGTAAGTAGTTTGTAAGTTTAGGGTCTGATGACCCCGTAGTTAAGTCCCATAAGCCCTACAAACATTTGAAGAATTTTGATCACTGGATGACCGCTGGGGTACAGCCCATTGCCTCGTAGCGCCATCCAGTGAGCTTACGACGGCAGCCTATCGGTGTGACGTGACACGGACTTGTTGTGAGGCCTTGTATCTAGACGGTGTTGGCTCAACGCGGCGTGGAACCCGGTGATCGCGAAGTTGAAGCGGGCCTGCCGGCCACTGAGCCAAAACATTATCGTATATGGAGATAGCAAGGACACCAGTGACGTCACGGCTGGCAGCTAGCGTATATAAGGCCGCACCAGCAGCCACCAGGCAGTCGTAACACTTGACAATGGCTAAGGGGTGCTTGCCGAAAGCTCGTGTGATTTTAAGCACTTGAAGCGGTTGCAAACCCGAGAACTTTTAATTCGCGATTTATAATTGTTTGTGTTCTATTGCGAGTTCTGTTGCTGCCTGTAGGGTGCGTAGCAGCTGGGTTGCTTTCAGCTTCCTGTCTATTCGGGCTGTTAAATGGAGGTAACGGTTGTTGTTCTTGGTTTTTGAGGGGACTAAACAGCTAGGTCATCAGTCCCGAGAGATAACGGTCATCTCTTGCTGGTGTTACCCGTAGACGACCTTTGCCTTGCTTCCTTTTAACGGTTCATGTTTTGTGAAATCGCCTTCAGGTCCTGGAAATTACACTTTGTACACTCCAATAGCTACAGAGCCCTCCATCTGTGTCTGTCCTGCTTCCAACCTATCTATGACTTTCAACACCATAGTTGCGGGTAAGTCACGTTGTTGTTGCATTGCACTCACTACCTGCTCACTACACTATCTGAACCCAAATGCTGGTAGAGTAAACGCAAGTCAACACCAACCTCCTCTGCAGCAATGTTTTGTTTTTACCACTATTTTTGTCGCCGTAATGTTGTTTCCTACTCTCCATAGAACCGACAGAAAGGCGCCAAACCATTTAGTTCATTCTGCCGATGACAATACTTCAGAACCTCGATATCTCAACTGATCCTACAATTGTTTTAATCAGTGTACAAGTGTGTGTTCAAATTTTGATGTGCCTCTAGTTTGTACATCTGCAGTACTGTCAAGGAGTCGCCCGTTCGGGGATTGTCACTTTCCAGAGGTTTCCACCAAACTTTTGTCGGGAAGTGCCTCTCGCAAGGTAAGCAGAGACGGTATGTGGAGATAGCGGAGACTGTGTCGTCATCGCGCAGAGATGGTTGCGATAGGCGTGTGTTCTCGCAGGGCGTAACAACTAGCGGTTCGCCTCGCCTCGGCTCGGAGGTGAGCGTCCACGCACCGTGAAGCAACGTCCGCCGGCCCAGGCCCGACGGTCGCCTTCCTCCCCAATTGCCGGGCACCGCACTCGCCCGGCAAACACGTCTACAAATCAACCGTTTGTAAATCACTGGGAGGTTATCAGTCCCTAGGCTTACAAATTACTTAAGCTAATCTAAGGAGAACACACACTCTCATGTCCGAGGGAGGACTCGAATAAAATGTTCAAATGTTTGTAAATCTTATGGGACTTAAGTACGGGGTCATCAGTCCCTAAACTTACAAACTACTTATCAACTACTTACGAACTAGGACGGCACAAATATACATGCCCTAGGGGGGATTCGAACCCCCGACCGTGGTGGCCGTGCAGACCGTGACTGTAGCGCCTCAGTCCCCTCGGCCACCGCGGCCGGGAGGACGGACACGAACCTCCGAAGGGGCAACAACCGCACGCTCCGCAGTAAGGCGGCTTTGAGTGCTCGGCCATTCTACCGCTGCACCACATCTTCGTCGCACCTTGTTTAAAACATGCAGACGTAATAAAACGCCGGGAAATAAAGAAATTTACGACGTTAGATGCCAGCGGTCATTAAATTAAATCAATAACGAAAGTTGAAAGTTTGTGAACAGCCTGGATTCAAACTCGGGCCCTCCTCCTTATTAGGCAGTCAGTATGACTACTAAAACGCTCCCCTCAGAAGGCTCTCGGTTGTTTCGTACGTGCGTGACGAGCACGGGGCCCCGAGCTAATTCAGTCTTCTACATCTACGTCTCCATGTACATGGGATACTCTGCAAATCACTTTTAAGTGCCTGGCAGAGGGTTCATCGAACCACCTTTGTACTATTTATCTCCCATTCCATTCTCGAATAGCGAGCAGGAAGAATGAACACCTGAATCTCTCCGTACGAGCTCTGATTTCTCGTATTTTATTCTAATGATCACTTCTACCTATGTAAGTGGGAGTCAGCAATATATTTTCGTATTCGGAGGAGAATGTTGGCGATTGGAGTTTCGTAAGTAGCCCACGCCGCTGCGATAAGCGCCGTTGTTGTAATGATTCCCATCCCAGATCCTGTATCATCTCTGTAACGCTGTCTCCCCTGTATCGTAACAATACGAAACGAGCTGCCCTTCTTTCGACTCTTTCGATGTCCTCCGTCAAACCCACCTGATAAGGATCCCACACTGGGCTGCAATACTCCAAAAATGGACGGACAAGCGCAGTGTATGCAGTTTCTTTAGTAGTTCTGTTGCATCTTTTAAGGGTTCTACCAATGAAACGCAGTCTCTGTTTCGCCTTTCCCACAACATTATCTTGGTGTTCTTTCCAGTTTAAATCTGAAGTAATAGTAATTCCTAGGTATTTTGTGGAGTTTACGGCCTTCACTTTTGATTCATTTATCTTGTAAACAAAGTTTAACGGATTTCTTTTCGTACTCATGTGGACGACTTCACACTTCTCATTATTTAGAGTCAATTGCCAATTTTTACACCATACTGATATCTTATTCAGATCGTTCTGCAGTTGGTTTTAATCTTCAGATGATTTTACTAGATGGTAAATGACGGTGTCTTCTGCAAACAACCTAAGAGAGCTACTTAGATTTTCCCCTAAATCGTTTAAATATTCCTTAAAACCGTCTTGATTGCAAATTTATTTATTAGTTAATGACGCGTTTCGCCCTTTAGCAGGGCATCTTCAGATTATCTGCGTGACAGAATTTACACAAAATTACAAGGCGGAATTACAAACGGTTATAATGGTATATGGGCTTATTTTGTGTAAGAAGACAGTATAAATGGTAAACAAAGCTTACAATGCGCTCTCCGTGGTGTGACACCGTAAGTTGTTATTGCGGTGTTTTTATTTTCTTGGGATGTTTTTTTTTTAATTTTCCTTGTGGCCCTACAAATGTTCGGGTAACAACGAATTACAATTGGAACATACTCGGTAAAGATGTCAGAAACATAAAACCGATTTTTAAGATTAAGGTAATCTTTACCGAGTATATTTCTTTGTTTTACTGTTTCATAATTTCTACGCTGCTTTCAAGAATACATGATGATGAAATCTTTTCCGAATTTTTCATTTTCATTTCTAATATAAGACTGAAAAAATGCATCTACACCTGGGCATTACCGGGTTTAGCAGCTAGTTTACAATAAAACATTTTTAATTATAATAAAGTTCTTATATGCATTACATAACACGTTTGATTGGCTGCACACACAACACACTCTCTTCATTTCCTCATTTGCTTGTTTGTTGCTGTAATTGCGTGATTAGCTGTCAGTTCACAAGTTGTACATTTCATTTAGGTGTTTGTAGCTTCCTTCTCCAAATGTTCAAATGTTTTCAAAGCTTATGGGACTTAACTACGGGGTCATCAGTCCCTAAACTTACATGAACTACGTTATACTAAAGACGGCACAAACATTCATGCCCGAGGGGGATTCGAACCCCCGACAGGGAACGGCCTCGTGCATCGTAGCATAGCGCCTCAATGCGCTCGGCCGCTCCGCCGCGGCATTCCTTTTCTATTCTTCTCCAACACGACAATACATATAATATATATTACACAACAAATACATTCAATACATAAAAATTACGCAATTTTCATATAAACCAAAATAACAATACAGTTATTAACATTAATATTTAAGGTCCTAAATAAAAAAGATTTAATACAACACACATATTACTAATTTTCCTGTGTAGTAAATAAACGATGGCATAGTATGTTCACGAACAAAGTATAAACTCTTACGTCACTATGACGCATATTAGCACATAATACATCACCTGTCCAATACCGCCCATTATTTGACAGCATAGTAGTTGCCTGTCCACACATAGTCTCAAACAGTATTGGCCCATTAAGCCGTAACACTTTCCAAAGTTGCCGTCGGGCAATTAGCAACTGTGACTTCCTTACACTCTGAAAACATTCTCCACGTCCTTTTTCGTAATCTTCGTGTTGAAAAAGCCAAACGGCCTTGCCACAGTGACATATCAGTTCCCATTAGATCACCGAAGTTACGCACTCTCGGACTTGGCTAGCACTTGGATGGGTACTCGTCCAGGTCTGCTGAGCGATGTTGGTAAGTGGGGTGCACTCTGCCCTTGAGAGGGCAATTGAAGAGCTACTTGATTGAGAAGAAGCGGCGGCGGGCTGGAAAACCGACACAGCGGCTGGGAGTGCGGGGCGCTGTCCACGTCCGCCTCCATACTGCATCCCGTAACGCCTTCGGGCCGAGGATAAGACAGCGGCCAGTTGGTACCCATAGCGCCATCGAAGCCTGTGTGAGATACTGTGGGAGAGAGAGTTACTTCATCAGAAAAATATAACATTCATGGCCAATGTTACACAGATTTAATGGAATTTTAGCCTGACGTTACAAAACATTATAATAAAATTAAAATTCCCAATCTCTCCAGCCTTATCAATGAACATGTCTAATTTATAAGTGTGATACCAACACCTTTAATTTTTTATGCACATTATGGTTAATATATACACAACTGGATATTAAAATTGCTACACCAAGAAGATATGCAGATGATAAACGGGTATTAATAGGACAAATATATTATACTAGAAATGACATGTGATTACATTTTCACGCAGTTTGAGTGCATAGATCTTGAGAAATCAGTACCCAGAACAACCACCTCTGACCGTAATAACGGCCTTGTTACGCCTGGGCATTGAGTCAAACAGAGCTTGGATGGCGTGTACAGGTACAGATGCCCATGCAGCTTCAACACGATACCACAGTTCATCAAGAGTAGTGACTGGCGTATTGTGACGAGCCAGTTGCTCGGCCACCATTGACAAGACTTTTCAGTTGGTGAGAGATCTGGAGAATGTGCTGGCCAGGGCAGCAGTCGAACATTTTCCGTATCCAGAGAGGCACGTACAGGACCTGCAACATGCGGTCGTGCATTATCCTGCTGAAATGTAGGGTTTCGCAGGGATCGAATGAAGGGTAGAGTCACGGGTCGTAACACATGTGAAAAGTAACGGCCACTGATCAAAGTTCCGTCGATGCGAACATGAGGTGACAAAGACTTGTAACCAATGGCACCCCATACCATCTTGCCGGGTGATACGCCAGTATAGCGATGACGAATACACGCTTCCAATGTGCGTACACCGCGATGTCGCCAAACACGGATGCGACCATCATGATGTGCAAACAGATCTTGGATTCATCCGAAAAAAAAATGACGTTTTGCCATTCGTGTACCCAGGATCGTCGTTGCGTACACCATCGGAGGCGCTCCTGTCTGTGATGCAACGTCAAGGGTAACCGCAGCCATGGTCTGCAAACGTCGTCGAACTGTTCGTGCAGATGGTTATTGTCTTGCAAACGTTCCCATCTGTTCACTCAGGGGTCGAGACGTGGGTGCACGATCCGTTACAGCCATGCGGGTAAAATGCCTGTGATCTCGAATGCTAGTGATACGAGGCCGTTGAGATCCAGCACGGCATTCCGTATTGCCCTCCTGAACCCATCGATTCCATATTGTGCTAACAGACATTGGATCGCGACCAACTAGAGCAGCAATGTCGCGATACGATAAACCGCAATCGCGATAGGCTACAATCCGACCTTTATCCAAGTCGGGAATGTGGTGGTACGTATTTCTCCTCCTTACACGAGGCTTCAAAACAACGTTTCACCAGGCAACGCCGGTCAGCTGCTGTTTGTGTATGAGAAATCGGTTGGAAACTTTCCGCATATCAGCACGTTGAAGGTGTCGCCACCAGCGCCAACCTTGTGTGAATGCTCTGAAAAGCTAATCATTTGCATATCACAGCATCTTCTTCCTGTCGGTTAAATTTCGCGTCTGTAGCACGTCATCTTTCTGGTGTTGCAATTTTAATGGCCAGGAGTGTACAATATTAGAGACAGTTTTTGACACATCTGTTATGAATTTTGCCGTTTTCGTCACATTAGCATGAGCTATGCATTTATTTTGTATGGACCTTCATATATGTCATAAAATATTTTATATGACTATCTATCTTTGATTATTTAGCCTTTATTCCAATCAAACCAAGATCTCTTTTCTGAAACGTTGATGTCACGTTACCATGATGGTGTATCTCTTACATTCTTCCAGCATTTTTTTAAAACTTCCTAATGACATTTTCCTGTCATCATCTCTTGAGATTTGTGTTCTAGGGAAAAAACTTGACAATTTCCTCAAATACATTAGATGGCTTTTCACCAAACACTACTTTGTAAAGTGACTGTTCAGTCATTGATTTCAGTATCTTAATCATTTTTCCCAGCTTCAACGATTTCTTATTAATTAAGCTATAAATTATTGATCTATCTCCCATATCATCCGTCCACTAGGTTTGATGACAGATGGTATATTGTATGTATATTGGTATCATTTGTTCTTTCCTTAACAAGTTTTTCACATCTTTGACACAAACTGCAGACCATTATTACTGATGATCTCTCACGGCTTCCCAACATTTTACAGTAATCATTTTGCATCACATTTGATACAGCTTTTCCTATACCTTTCCCAGAGCATAAAGCTTTAAATATTTTGACGTAACACTAGCACATATACAAATCATCCTCTAGTTGTTTGATTGCCATCCATGTAATTTATAGGTGACTATATCTAGAACACAGGTCGTAATAGTACTGTACATAAACCATTTCATCTATTAAATACTTCAGTTTTTGGACACAATTCACACTTTTCCGTACTATTACAGATTTACGTTTGTTTGAGTACAGCTCTTTGTGCCATAGTGGTCGTATCAAAAAAGGATATATTGTATGAAATTATATCACTTGTTCTTGAAGACAAATCTTCCATCATCTGTTCCTGCATAAACAGTGCAAAATAAAACCCAGTCTTTCCTTTTCCAACATCGTCAACATATGTATAGTGGTTGAAATAGATACATTTAAACTGAATGGTAGCACTTTAAAATGATAACATCAACCTATGTAAAGAAATGATATGTATTTTCTACCGTCGTCCACTAATGATACCTTCCAAAAGCTGGATGTCAGGTCACTACTAGTAATAACCTGTGTACTATTGTATTTTTAAATCACTGGTCTGTTTATTGATCGAAGGCTTATTTTATTTCAAGAAATCTATTATCAGTTGTGAATATGAATCAGTATCAGCTGTACAGTTAACTGATGGCACATGAAAATTTGTGCCAGGCCGGGATTCGAGCTCACATTTCGCGAGCGGTCGTGTTAACCATTACGCTATCTGTGCAGGACTCCCGGACCGACTCAGACTTGCATATGCTGCACACTACCTACTACCCATGAGTGTTAGAACATTCTATGGTGTAATTCCCACACAGAGACGGGCGTTTATTGCAAATGTGCTATGTCCTATGAGGCTTTAAGTTTTCAAATAAATTATATATTTGTAGGTCAGAGAGTGTGATCATGTCTCACTGATAACAGAATTTTACTGTCTGCTGTTATAGGCTGCCTGTTTTTGTGTGTGTCATGTGGTTCGTATTTTTTTAAACTTTCAATAAAGTACTCGAAGTAACATTTTTAACTTTCAAATCAGTTTGTTGACTGAGGATATCGTGAGGTATTTATTCATGTGTGTGTGAATTTCCAGTTGTTCTAGACTGTTAAGAATAGGCTCTTTAGGTAGTGTGTCCAGAATTCTTAAAATATTTACGACTGGATCAGCTGTGTGGGTTTGTCTCTTGAAATGTACGTAGAAGCTTGAAAAGTTGATTTCATAGCTTGTAGTACGTTCTTAAAATCGAATGAATGGACAGAATGAATCTCTTACTTAAGGTTTCGGAATAGTAGAAACATGTAAGTACGTAGAAACGTGTGTAACTAAGGGAACGATAGAAACATCTTACAGTTAAATTAAGGAGACACACACACACACACATATATATATATATATATATATATATATATATATATATATATTCTTTTTTTTCTTTTTTTTAATTTTTTTTTCTTTTTTACAAGCGTAAGCGGCACTGTTGTCTTAATAGTGAGTTGAGCTCACATTAAGGGGCGAAATGCATATTCTATAAGATACACCAAACTGTCTGAAGTTGCTAGCTAGATTCTGTCTAGGAAAGAAAAGAAAAGAAAAATATATAAACAGTGCGATCTTGGCTGAAAAATAATATTACTACAAAAGTCAGTAGCTCGATACTAAGGCGATCCAACACTGGTTGGCTAATGACAGAAACTGTTAGCATTGTGATTTTAAGTTGCTGTTAGTTTTACGTAACACCAAAAGTAGCCTCATATTTCTAGTCAAAAATTGTCACATCGATGGCGTTCGTAGTAGTGGAGAAATCTGTAGTATATTGCACAGTGTAGATATGTGTTTTGCCACCTAGCTAACGAGCCAGGGTGAAAATAAAATAAAGGAAGAAGCTACCTGACGGTAGAAACTGGAACACTCTTTGCGGAAGGAGTGGACGTCCTACATCATGTATAATACATCTTTGATTTGGAAGTTACTTTAAATAGGGTAAGGTGGTACAATTTCGATCATTTCGGAGAAATGTTGTTGTTACTGGAAATATGTTGAGAAAAGAAATAATTTTAACTATGGCACTTGTTCTTGGATGTTTAACGAATATGTAACACAAATATTAGACCATTAGAAAGGTTAGTGTAAACACAAAAAAAGGTTACAGAACTGTGAAAAATCGATCGAAAATGTACCACACTAGGTACAATTATGATCACTTCCTCGTAAAATTTTTATCACTGGCTTCTTCCACATAAAAAGCACTTGTTCCCTCGTGCACCAACGCATACTTCGTAGTACCAAACATTGCAATAACATAAAATTAGCAAGCGCGTGGAAACTAGAAAATTTATAAGAGCGCGTTCGACGAAGTTGCTGCACGTGCCTCGTAACAGAAAAAAATTTATAAATCCGTAGCGGAAAGTGGTGTATTCTTGGAAAAGACAGGAGGAGCTGTAGAAACCTGCTACACTACAACGCCACACAAAGGCAAGTGCTACCAACACTACGAGACTGATAAATTATGTTGATCGGAATTGTACCTATATCGAATTTGTACCACCTTACCCTATCTTACCGTAAATAAGACACTTCATCTGCCCAATGTCGACTCCTCTCAGGTGAATAGCAGGACGGATGTAGTGCAGTGCGGGAGTGGCTGTGCGCTCTAAGGCGCCTTGTTACGGAGTGCGCGTCTGCTCCCCGTCTTAGGTTCGAGTCCTCTCTTGGGCATGTATGTGTGTGTGTGTGTGTGTGTGTGTGTGTGTGTGTTAAGCTTATGGGACTTAACTACGGGGTCATCAGTCCGTAAGCTTACAAACTACCTATGAACTAGCTAAAACTAAGGACGTCACAAATATCCATGCCCGAGGGGGGATTCGAACCCCCGTCCGTAGTGGCCGTGCAGACCGTGACATTAAAATTTTTTTTTTTTTTTTTTTTTTTTTTTTTTTTTTTTTTTTTTTTTATCTTTGTGTAGTTCTGTTCATTGCGGTCGCTGATCTTGATTGTTCGTTGTAGTTCTATTTGTTCTCGGCTCAGCTTGTTTATTACAGAGGGTGTTTAGCCCCCTGACCGGGCGCGCCGAGCCACGGCGCCCGGCTGACTGAAGCGCCTCAGTCCCCTCGGCCACCGCGGCCGGCTGTGTGTGTGTCTGTGTGCGTGTTGTCCTTAGTGCAGGTGAGTTTAAGTGGTTTGTAAGCCCAGGAACTGATGACCACTACAGGTTGGCCCCATAGCTTTACAAACATTTGAACGGATGTAGTGTGTGTGATCACATTAGGTGTCATGGATAACTATGGAATGAAATCTGTTACAGCTACTTATGCGTAAGTAGCTGTATCAGATTTCATTCAGTTGTTATATACGAGGCCTAATGCAATCACACACAGTACATCCATCCTGACATTCATCTGAGAAAAGTCGACATTGGATAAATGAAGAAAAAACTTTGGAGATTCTGCAGTGAGCTACACAAAAACGAAGAATAAATAAGTGTTATTAAATAGCGATGGAAAGATGTTGCCGTTCGTTATTTAAGTTCCTTCGGGGGGGGGGGGGGGGGAGGGGGCATTTGTAGACGGCCGTGGCTGAGCGATCGAGCGCATTGAGGCACTATGTTCCGATGCGAAGGCCGTTCCCCGTCGGGGGTTCGAATCCCCCCTCGGGCATGGATGTTTGTGTCCTCTGTAGTATAAGGTAGTTCACAAGTAGTTTGTAAGTTTAGGGACTGATGACCCCGCAGTTAAGTGCCTTAAGCTTAACAAACATTTGAACATCTTTGCATTGTACAGGAACCAGCAGCTCGTTCCCGAAAATTAATTCAAAGTTGTCAGTTTTGAATTCGCTGGAAAAATTTTAAGGCCCACACAGGAAACTCAAATTTGGAGTTGTGGACAGAATTAGAATGACTCGTACTCAACACAACCTCATTAGATAATTGGAGACGCACAGGATTAGATCGAGAAAAATCTTCCATTTCGTAAAAATTTCTGCGGGTTTTTTTTTTTTTTCATAGATAAACCTATACATAATCAATCTTACATACCGTCTGCAGGTCCTCCATAAAAGCGCGTAATTACTTAACCCTCAACGTCCCATGTGCGGTCTCAGAGACCACAAGCACTTATTGTTGGCTAATTGTTAATAGACAGGCGTGGGGAAGGATAATACAGCGTTGTGTAATCGTTGCTTCCAACACACGCACTGTTTTCCATTGCCAGTAGATATGATAAAACGAGTGGGAGCAATATTATTACATCTCTTTTTGTGCTATCCGTCTCACAGACCGCACCTGGGCCTTTGCGTTATGGATTCAGCACCCAGTTCTTCCTCTACTGTGCATGTTACAGACCCTCATTTTGAGGATACCGTTTTGAAATGGTTTGAAGACCCTTTAGGAAGTGGTGTGGGATCAGGCAGTGGTTATGAGATTCAGACATTATTCACACTCAGAATAGTGTGGAACTGAAGAACCGTCCGGGCTTAGAATCCCCCTTCGGGCATGGATGTTTCTGCCGTCTTTAGTATAAGCTAGTTTATAAGTAGTTTGTAAGTTTAGGGAATAATGACCCCGTAGTTATGTCCCATAAGCTCTACAAACATTTGAACATTTTTTTAATAATGAAGAAATTGTAGTGCCACCTGTGAAAAGTAAAAATGCTCCACCTGTGACCAAAAAATAAATAAATAAATAAATAAATAAATAATAAAAAATAAAATAAAATAAAAGAAATAAAAAGAGAAAGACCTGTTGTGTTTACTATTGTTGCAAAGAGCGGAGAAAACATTTTCAAAAGACAAAAAGTTACCAAGAAAGCAGTTGTGAAATTTTTATTTTTGTGACTTTTCTTGGAGAGTTTTTTATGTTTTTATCATTACATTCATAGTAAAGAATAAAAATATGGCACATAGTAAAACTTAAAGCCCAGATTATTTGAATTTTTACAGTGTTAATTAGCTAATTTAATGTTAAATCTATTTTCGGCAGGTTTTACGTTTGAATGTATATATTTCATAAAATTGATTTTAAAATGTATTCCTTTTACAGAATTTATGTAGACATAAGTAGCCTTTTGCGTAATAAAATGGATTAATTCTCTTAGACATAACAATGGGAAGTATTTATGATTATTTAAAAATTGCGGTATGTCAGACCGCGCCTGGAACATGTGACAGAAAATGACCTGAGAAGCTAAGGGTTAAAATATTTTGTTTCCACTCTTTGATAATATCCAATTTATATGATAATCGAGTATATAGTACGCCCATTTTTGATCGGCAAGAACGATTACGTAAAGTTAAGTATATTGTGCAGAGTTTGTAGACTCGTTGCATCAACTGCATGGTGCGAAAATTGGCAATTGACACTAAATAAAGAAAAGTGTGAAGTAATACACATGACCACTAAAAGAAATCCGCTGAACTTCAATTACGCGATAAATCAGTCAAACCTTAAGGTCGTAGATTCTACCAAAGACCTAGGAGTTACAATTACGAACAACTTTGACTGAAGAGAACACATAGAAAACCCCTCAGGGGCTCAGCATTAATTTGCTGAGTACGGGCTTGGCGAACCCGGGGTCCTGAGCTGTGGGCTGTGTCGCGCCAACAGTCCGCTACACCGTAAGCTCTGTGCGTGCTTCAACGACCATCGTTCGGCGCGACGGTGGAACGTTGTACGTTTCAGAGCCCGGGGATCTTGGCTTAATCGCCCGGGTCGCGAGGACGGTACAAACCTCTATAAAAAAACCCTCAATCTCAAGGTGTGCTACGTGCCGAGGAGATGCATGGCTGTTGAGGTTGAACAGCCGCTAGCGAGCAACCTCTGAGGAACCTGCCGCACCTCAGTTGTATAAGGCTTACCCAGGCAAGCGGGGCTCTGCCTGGGTGGACCCTTATTTCCCTAGCTGCTCGTGGGAACACGATGAAAAGACCACGAAACGTTGGCGGACGTACAACCGCCGTCTCTAAGCGCGGTAGAAGCGACTACAATGCTGAACAGTATGACCCCCAAACGTTTCCTTCCCTGTCTACACCGTGGGAGGAACGTAGGGCCAAAATTCAAGGTGAGGCTTACGCCCCGAAGTATTTAGTGTGCAGCCGTACAGATGGGGAATCTTTCATGTCCACGAAGCCAATGTTCTTCGTGGACCATTTGGAAGACAAATATGGTGAGGTCGATGGGTTGTCAAAGATGAGGTCTGGATCCGTTTTAATAACGACGTCATCCCCGGCCCAGTCACGGGCTTTGTTAGCCTGTGACAAGCTGGGTGATGTTTCCGTTTCCATTACACCACATAAGACCTTAAACATGGTCCAGGGCATCATTTTTCACAGAGATCTGCTGCTGCAATCAGACGATGAATTGAGAGCAAACTTGGAGCGGCGAGGTGTGCACTTCATCCGCCGTATCTATAGGGGTCCGAGGGACAAGAGGGTTGCCACCGGTGCCTTCATCGTAGCTTTCGAGGGCGATTCATTGCCTGAGAAGGTCAAGGTGATGGTTTACCGGGTCGACGTCAAGCCTTACGTTCCTCCCCCTATGCGCTGCTTCAAGTGCTGGAGGTTTGGTCACATGTCCTCCCGATGTGACGCCAACCCAACATGTCGGGAGTGTGGGCGTGCATCCCATCCAGACGCCCCCTGTACCCCACCTCCAGTGTGTGTCAATTGCAATCAGCAGCATCCTCCTTGTTCGCCCGACTGTACTGTACTCCACAAAGAACGCAAGATCATGGAGTATAAGACCCTGGACCGGCTGACATACGCAGAGGCCAGACGCAAATATTTGAAGCTCCATCCCGTCACCATGACAACGTCTTACGCCACAGTAGCTTCATCGTCAGTCACCAGACCATCTGTGCCACGAATGCCACCGGGCCCCCAGGCCCGAGCTACTGCACCTGCCCCCTTGACAGTTGGGGGTACTACTCCTTCGGTTGCTCCCACACTTTTCTCGTTGGGAGCAATGGACAAACCATTGCGGGGGACGTCGGTCCCCACCCCAGCGCCGGAGAAACATCAGCCTTCTCCGGCTCCTCTCGCCCGGAAGGGGTCCCATGGGACACTCCCTTCCGAGGCTTCTCTTCATGGGAAAGTGGATCCCAGCAAATGGCTGAAGGATCCCGCGGCTGCTGATCGAGGGGCATCCACCTCTTCGTCGGCAGCTGCAGCCCCTGTTGAGAAGCCCTCACGGCCCTTAACACCCAAGGGCCAGCGAGAGGCTAAAAGGAAAGACAAGAAGAAAAAGGATTCTTTGGTGGCTTCCAAGCCACCCACACCCACATCCTCTGCTTCAGAGGATGAAGTTGAGATCCTTGCCTCCGCTGAGGATCTCGCACTTCTTGATTCGCCCGAACGTAGGAACTCTGCACATCCAGAATCACCTATGGATTCTGTAGATCCTGACCATAAGGCGGCAGATGTTCCTATGGAATGATCTTCTCTCCTTTCTTTTGTTTTATGGCTTTACAGCGAGTAGAAAGAGTTATTCTCCAGTGGAATTGCGGCGGCTTCTTTAATCGCCTGGCCGAGCTGCGCCAATTACTGTGGCACTACCCTGCACTTTGTATTGCCCTACAGGAGACATGGTTTCCAGCACAGCGCACCCCTGCCCTCCGTGGGTATCGGGGGTACTACTGCAACAGGACCCTTTACGACAGGGTGTCTGGCGGTGTCTGCCTATATATCCTGGACACTGTCCCAAGTGCCCCCATACCCCTCACAACTACTCTTGAGGCAGTGGCTGTCAGAATTCGGATAACGCAAGAATTCACTGTCTGCAGCTTGTACCTTCCTCCGGATGAGGCCGTGTCTCTCAACACCCTTACCGCTCTGGTCTCGCAACTTCCCCCACCATTCCTCCTTTTGGGGGACTTCAACGCCCACAACCCTTTGTGGGGTGGACTCCAGAGCACAGGCCGCGGTAGGGATGTTGAGACATTATTGGCGCAACAAGACCTTTGCCTCCTGAATACAGGTGCCCCCACGCATTTTAGCGTGGCACAGGGCACGTATTCAACGATCGACCTCTCCGTCTGCAGCCCCAGCCTTCGACCACACCTCGGTTGGCGTGTGCATGAGGACCTGTGTGGCAGCGACCACTTTCCCATCTTTGTGTCGCTCCCGCAGTACCAAGCTGCAGACAGCTTACCCCGTTGGTGTCTCCGTAGGGCTGACTGGCCAGTCTATACTTCAACCGCTGTCATCACTGCTCCACTGCCAGATGACATTGACAATGCAGTCCAGCAGGTGACTGATAGTATTGTCAGGGCCGCTGAGGTAGCAGTTCCGCAAACCACCGGTTCCACTAGGCGTAGGTCCGTGCCTTGGTGGACACCGGAGATTGCTGAGGCTATCCGGGAACGTCGGCGAGCGCTCCAGCGCCATCGACGCCACCCATCGATGGAGAATTTTGTGGCCTTTAAACGGCTCCGTGCGCGTGCTCGACGACTCATACAGCAGAGCAAGCAGGATTCCTGGGAGCGGTATGTAGCCAGTATCGGCTCCCGCACCTCCCTGACTAAGGTATGGACGCAAGTCCGACGCGTCTTCGGATACCGCCCGCCGACAGGAATCCCATCCCTCACCATCCAGGGTGTGCTTTGCACGCTCCCGACAGCTATCGCCGAGCACATGGCAGACCACTACGCACAATGCTCTGCGACTGCCATGTACAGTGCTGACTTCCGCACCCTCAAAGAGCGGGCCGAGCGGAAACAGTTCTCTTTCCGCACTCGTCGTCGGGAAATATACAACGACCCGTTTAGCGAGTGGGAGTTCCGATCTGCCCTTGCTGCGTGTCCTGATACAACTCCAGGACCTGATAGGATTCACGGCCAATTCCTCCGACACCTCTCACCAGAGTTTCAACGCCGCATTCTCGCCCTGTTCAACCATCTATGGGCAGAGGGCACTTTCCCGTCGCAGTGGCGGGAGAGCACTATCATCCCGGTGCTGAAACCTGGTGCAGACCCCCTGGTGGCTGACAATTACCGTCCGATCAGCCTCACCAACGTTCTCTGCAAGCTCTTCGAACGTATGGTGAGTCGGCGGCTTATGTGGATCCTTGAAGAGCGCGGACTCCTTGCTCCACAACAAGGGGGCTTTCGCCAGGGCCGTTCTACCATTGACAACCTCGTGTCATTGGAGTCGGCCATTCGCACTGCCTTCGCTAGGCGTGAACATTTAGTTGCTGTATTTTTCGACCTTCGAAAGGCGTATGACACCACCTGGCGCCACCATATTTTAACAACTCTTCATGACTGGGGCCTACGGGGTGCCCTTCCTATTTTTATTCACAATTTCCTCTCCCATCGCTCGTTCCGGGTGAGGGTTGGGGCATCTTTTAGCTCCCCACGTATTCAAGAGAACGGTGTCCCACAGGGCTCCGTCCTCAGCGTTCCATTGTTTTTAGTGGCGATAAACGGTCTCGCTGCGGCTGTGGGGTCATCAGTCAGTTGCTCCCTGTTCGCCGATGACTTCTGCCTGTATTTCAGCTCCGTTAGCATCGGCGTAGCTGAACGGCGGCTGCAGGGTGCCATCCGAAAGGCCCACTCATGGGCCTCTTCTCACGGATTTCAGTTCTCCGCCCGAAAAACCTGCGTGATGCACTTCTGTCGCCGTCGGGTAGTTCACCCTGACCCAGAGCTCTACCTGGGTGGTGAACTACTTCAGGTTGAGGAAACACATCGCTTCCTGGGCATGGTGTTCGATGCCCGGCTGACTTGGGTGCCACACCTACGTCAGCTGAGACAGAAGTGTTGGCGGCATTTAAATGTCCTTCGATGCCTCAGCCATACTAGTTGGGGAGCAGCCCGTTCCACCCTTCTTCAGCTCTACAAGTCACTCATTCTGTCTCGGCTTGATTACGGGAGCTTGGTTTATGACTCGGCAGCCCCTTCTGCCTTGCGAGTCCTAGACCCTGTTCACCACACAGGTGTGCGTCTCGCAACAGGGGCTTTTCGCACCAGTCCCGTAACGAGCCTTCTAGCTGAAGCTGGTGTTCCCCCTCTGCGATATCGCCGGCAACGGCTGTTGGTGAGCTACGTTGCCCGGGTTCATGCTTCACCCCGCATTCCGAACCACAGGCTTCTCTTCCCACTTTCTGCACTCCCTTCCCCACGACGTCGGCCCAGGTCGGGTCTCCCGATTGCGGTCCGCGTCCGTTCCCTTCTCTCCTCACTTGATTTCTTACCCCTTCCTCCACCTTACCATTACTCCCTCCGTATCCCCCCCTGGAAAATTCCTCGCCTGGAGCTTCGGCTGGACTTGTCCCGGGATTCGAAAGCCTCGATTTCACCACTGCTTCTCCGTCGCCGGTTCCATGCACTGCTAAATACGTTTAATGGAGCAACTATCATCTACACGGACGGTTCTTTGGTTGATGGCCAAGCTGGATATGCCTTCATGTCTGATGACCACATCGAACAGCGGTCACTGCCTTGTGGAAGCAGCATCTTCACCGCAGAACTGGTCGGTATTTTGAGAGCTCTTGAACACCTCAGAGCCCGCCCCAGGGGGTCGTTCGTCATCTGTAGCGACTCCCTGAGTGGCTTACAGGCCCTCGACCAGTTTCTGCCCAAACACACTGTGGTGCGAGCCATTCAAGATGCTGTATTCGCCCTTGGCGAGTCAGGCCGTTCTGTCGTTTTTGTTTGGACGCCAGGGCATGTAGGTATACCAGGCAATGAACGTGTGGATCAGCTGGCCAAGCAGGCCACCACTAAGCGGTCCCTGGACATTGGCCTCCCAGTTTCCGACCTCCAAACCCAGTTGACCCGCAAGGTCTTAAAGGTTTGGAATTCGGAATGGGCAGACTCCAATGAACCAAACAAGCTCCGTGCTGTCAAGCCGTCTACCGCTGCATGGAAGACGTCCGTGAGGGCTTCTCGCAGGGAGTCGGTTGTCCTTTGCCGACTCCGTATAGGCCATACTTGGCTCACGCATGGTCACCTTCTGCGTCGTGAGGACCCTCCGCAGTGTCGATGTGGTGCGCCTTTGACGGTCGCCCACATCTTAATTGAATGCCACAATTTAGCCGCAGTGAGACGAAATTTTAATATCCCTGACGTTTTGCAGCTTGCATTAGCTGACAACACCTCCATGGTTTACTCTATTTTACATTTTATGCGTGAGTGTGGACTTTACAAGTCCATTTAATGTTTGTGTTTCTCTGTCGTTTCTCTGTCCTCCGCCTGCTTAAGTCTGTTAGGTAGGCGGTTTTAACGTGTTCCAGAGTGGCTGGGTGTGTTCCTTATATCCTTGTGACCACCCAGCAAAAACACTCTTGTAATGTTTCAGATGTTTTATCCCTTCTTCGTTTTTAATCGTATCCTTTCTTTCTATTAGTCTGTAAGTTTTAAACTTTGACTTGTTAGTGCATTCACTTCGGATCGCTTAACACAATGTTTTATCTCTTGGACTGGAAAAAGGGACTGATAACCGTTGTTGTTTAGTCCCTTCAAAAACCCAACAACAACAACAACACATAGAAAATATTGTGGGGAAGGCTACATCACATTTGGGCGTCCTCTCCTGGAGTACTGTTGCAACTTGTGGGACACTCACCAGGTGGGACTGACGGAAGATATTGAGAAGGTTCAGAGAAGGGCAGCTCGTTTTGTTTTATCACGTTACGGGGGGGGGGAAGCGTCACGGAAATGTTGCACGAATTGGGGTGGAAATCATTAAAAGAAAGACGTTATTCATTGCGGCGTGATCTGTTTGCGAAGTTTCAATCACCGACTTTTAGTTCTGAATGTGAAAATATTTTGCTAGCACCCACCTACTTAGGGAGACATGGCCATCCCAATAAAATAAGAGAAATCAGATCGAAAACGGAACGATTTAGGTGTTCTTTCTTTCCGCGCGCTATTAGAGAATGGAACGGTAGAGAAAAGTTATGAAAGTGGTTAATGAACCCTCTGCCAGGCACTTGAATGTGATTTGCAGAATATCTATGTAGATGTAGATGTAGATCAACTGTGGCCGGATGCGCAGATTTACTGCGGCTTTCGGTAGACGTGGCTAATGCTACGTTCGTCAGCTAAAGTGACAACAGTTTGCTGACGGTAGCTGGTACTCATCACAGCAGCGTCGCGAAACGTAATTGGTAGTACGGGGGGCAGGCGGTCATCGTTCTAGAAGCTGGTTCTGTGACGCACAACTCGCAAAAAGACGGCGCAGGTTGTTTGGCTGGGAATTTCCGTGCTAGGAGGCCCGTGCCACGCTGCGTGCCGACGGACACGTTCTTCCCCGCTCCAGCCGTCGGAACTCTCCTGCCCTCTGCGCAGGCGCCAAGGCGCAACAAAATAAGTGATCGCCCATGCTTCATCAGGAATGCTCTTATCTTCTATATAGCGTCTACTTCTAACCGAGGTTCCAGTGAGTACATTCCACCTGTGAAGTGAAAATTAAGGAGGTCCTCAAAGCACCTCTACATCTACATACATACTCCGCAATCCACCGTAAGGTGCGTGGCGGAGGGTGCACTGTAGCACTACTACGCGTTCTCTTTCCTATTCCACTCCCAAATAGAACGAGGAAAAATAGAATGCCTATATGCCTCCGTACGAGCCCTAATTTCTCTTATCTTGACTTTGTGATCACTACGCGAAATATCTACATCTACACCTACATCTACATAGATACTCTGCAAATCACATTTAAGTCCCTGGAAGAGGGTTCATTAACCACTTTCATAACTTTTCTCTACCGCTCCATTCTCTAATAGCGCGCGGGAAGAAAGAACACCTAAATCGTTCCGTTTTCGATCTGATTTCTCTTATTTTATTGGGATGGTCATGTCTCCCTAAGTAGGTGGGTGTTAGCAAAATATTTTCACATTCAGAAGTAAAAGTCGGTGATTGAAACTTCGCAAATAAGTAGGCGACAGCAAGATCGTACTATACTCAGCTTCAAAATCCGGCCCTCTAATTTTCCTCAACAGAACTTCACGAAAAGAACGTCGTCTTTCCTCCAGCGACCCCCAATTGAGCCGGCCGCGGTGGCCGAGGATACTGAGGCGCTTCAGTCACGGTCTGTACGGCCACTACGGTCGGGGGTTCGAATCCCCCCCGGGCATGGATATTTGTGCCGTCCTTAGTGTTAGTTAGTTCATAAGTCGTTTGTAAGTTTAGGGACTGATGACCCCGTAGTTAAGTCCCATAGACTATACAAACATTTGATTTTGAACCCCCAATTGAGTTGCCGGAGCATTTCCGTGACACCCGCGCATTGGTCGAACCTACCAGTAACAAAGCTAGCTGCACGCCTCTGAACTGCTTCTATGTCTTCCCTTAAACTGATCTGCTGCAGGTCCCAAACACTTGAGCAATACTCAAGACGTGGTCGGACAAGCGTTTTAAACGCTGTCTCCTTTACAGATGAAGTACATCTTCCCAAAATTCTCCCAATAATCCGAAGTCGGCTGTCCGCGTTCCTCACAACTGTCCTTACATATTCGTTCCATTTCATATCGCTCTGCAATGTTACTCCTAGATATTTGCACGATGCGACAGCATCAAGAAGCTCACTACTAATGCTGTATTCGAACATTAGCGGATTGTTTTTCCTACTCATGCGCATCACCTTACATTTTTCTACATGGAGAGCTAGCTGCCATTCTTCGCACCAACTAGAAAGTCTAAGTCATCCTGTATACTATTACAGTCAGTTAAAGACGACACCCTCCAATATACCACAGCATCATCAGCAAATAGCCGCAAATTACAAGTTACTCTGTCCATAGATCATTTATATAAATAGAAAACAATAGCGGTCCTATCACACTCCCCTGGGACACGCCTGACGATACACTCGTCTCTGATGAACACTCGCCGTCGAGAACAACATACTGCGTTCTATTACTTAGGAAGTCTTCCAGCCATTCACAAAAATGTGAACCTATTCCATAGGCCCGTATCTTCAAAAAAATGTTCAAATGTTTGTAGAACTTAAGGGACTTAACTACGGGGTTGTCAGTCCCTAAGCTTACAAACTACTTACGAACTAGCTAAGACTAAGGACGGCACAAATATCCATGCCCGAGGCGGGATTCGAACCCCCGACCGTAGTGGTCGTGCAGACCGTTACTGAAGCGCCTCAGTCCCCTCGGCCACCGCGGCCGGCCCGTATCTTCGTTAGCAGTCTGAAGTATGGCACCTGCCTGCGACTGTCGTAAGTTCGGTCTGATTGTTCATATTTGCTCCCAAATCGTTTATATAATAACGAATAGCAGATGAGCTATGACACTAAAACACCAGATACCACCTCTGTGTTAGTCGGTGCCTTTCCATCAACTATTATGATCTTTGTCCTCTGACATGAAATCAAGAACCAATCACATATCTGACACGATATTCCATAAGCATGCAATTTGATTAAAAGCTGAAACTTACTGACAGTTTAAATATGTATGCCGCGATTTGAACCTAGGACCTTTGCCTTTCGTGGGCTAAAAATCTACTGACTGAGCTAGCTATCTGTGCATGCCCAGGTCTCTTCCTCACAGATTTAGTTCCGCCAGTACCTAGCTTTCTACTTTCCATACTTCGTAGTAGTTCTGCGAACCTAGCAGGTCTAGGACTCCTGGAGGTAGGGATATTGTGCAGTTCGGGAGGTAGGAAACGTGATACTGAAGGAAGTAACACTGTGAGGACGGGCAGGGAGGCGTCCACATGTAGCTCATTCGGTAGAGCTCTTGCCCGCATAAAAGCAAACGTCCTGGGTTCGAATCCCGGTTTGGAACACAGGAAGTTTCATATCAGTGCACGCTCCGCTGCCGAGTGAGAATTTCATTCTGATTAAGAGCTGTTTGTGAGATTCGGTGTCAAACGCCTTCTGGAAACCTGGAAATATGGAATCCATTTGGATCCTTTGTAGATAGCACTCGTCATTTCATACAAGTAGATAGTTCGCTCTGTCTCTCAATGGCGGTATTTTTTAAAGTAGTGTTGATCGTGGGTCATGAAATCGTTCTCTTAGAAGTAAATCAATAATGTTTGAACACAGTTCACATTCCAAAACACATTTACAAATTGACGTCAATATTACAGGCCTGTAATTTAGTGGATTACTCCGATTGCATTTCTTGAATATTGGTGTGACCTGTGTTACTTTCCTGTCCTTGGATACGAATCTTCCGTTGAGTGAGTGGCTGTGTACGTACGTTACATATGGAGCTCTCGCATCAGCACAGGAACTTAATCCGGAGCGGGAAATTTATTTTTATTAAGCGATTTAAACTACTTCACTACTCACTGAATATTTACTTCTATGTTAGTTATGTTGGCAGTTAGTCTAATTCGTCATCTTTGGTGAAGGAATTTCGGAAAGCTAGTAACTGTGCTTTTGCATAGCTCTCATCGGCAGCTTCACCATCTTACTTCTAGTATACTTTACACTTGACCAGAATCAGTAAATATTTGTCAAAATTTCTAGACAGTGTTTCGTAGTGGAAAATATAGTAAGCATCTCACACTGAAATATTCTATAAATTTCGAGATCTGTGTAAGATCGTCAAGTTTGGGGATTTTGTGTCAGTTTAAATATGGAATGGGTTTCTCGTTGCTTCTGCAACAGTGTTCTGATCTTTCTTGTATACCAAGGGGAAACATCTTCGGTTTTGTTAATTTAATTGGAATAAATCTGTTAACAGATGTATCTTTTTGACGTTAAGCAACGTCTAATCTACACTTACATTTCAAATCTGGAAGGATTGTAGAATGTCTCTTAGGTAACGAATTTTTTTCTGCTTTTCTGAATAGACACATTTATTACATAGATGGATAAAAATACCAGCAGTTGTATTCAAAATCTTTATTAAATTCTGTGCGACCGGTTTCGGTGTAACACTACATTATCTTCAGGCTCCGGTGTAGTGTAACACCGAAACCGGTCGCACAGAATTTAATAAACATTTTGAATACAGCTGCTGGTACGTTCATCCATCTATATAATCGAATCAGCTGCGTCCTAAATCCATCCACTATGGAGACAATTAGACACATTTATCGTTTTCGTTTATTTTTGTAGATTTGAAGTTTCAAAATTTAGTCTCCTTCCGACAACTCTGTACTCATTAATCCATGTATCCGCTTTCGTGCTCTTTAGGAGCTGAGAATAATTTGTTGCTAAGAGGTCAAGTATTTTGACAACCGTTTACTAATCGAGTGGGCTCATGACCTAACAACTCAAAATAATTTTTGGAGAATGCATTTACTACAATTTAGGACAAAGTGTTTGAAGGACAGTATGGAACTCTTACATTCGGAATGAGATAACGGAGATTCGAAACAAATTCCTCCCTGTCATTCATCAACATTGGAGACGGATGTAAGTGGAAGTTTCCCCTTCGAGTCTCTTACAAATACGGAATATCATCAATGATTTAAGTTCAGTAGTTCAGCGCACAGGACGTTGTCAAATGAATTGTTAAAAAGCGCTGTTCGCTCTGTAGCAACTATCTGTCGCATATAATATAGGGTGTCCTATTTATCTTGACCACCTTAAATAACTGTTTGTCCAGATGCTAATTACAAAATATTTCTAGCACATCTTCTTTAGCCGTCAAGGGGACACCAATCAGCAAGGTTGCCTTTTTTGTAGCTTTGTTTTTTACAAAAATATGAACAGGTGTATGACTTTTTTTAAATGGCACCCCCTCCAAAACACCTATTCAAAAATGTGTCTTTGAGCCCTGGGTCACAAACTAATCCACTTGGTGGAGCTGTCTGAAAACAAATGAAAACCAAGTAAAAACACGACACAAAATTCACTTCGACTCTCCTGTACCATTGCCCAGGAGTAGAACATTCAAAGGAGCTCAAAGTGGTGACCTTGGACACCGATACACTGGTGCACTCGTTAAATGAAAGAATTATTTACTGCTTCCAGCGTTGCTTGCTGAAGAGAATTACAACGAAGCACGATACGTTCCTTTTTGTCCTCTGAAGTAGTGGGAATATGTATATAGACAACGTCTTTAATACATCCCCAAAGAAAACGTCCAGATGATTTAAATCAAGAGACCTAGCAGGCCAAGTAACTGTTCTTCCTCAACCAATCCATCTGGCAGGATACCTTCTATTCATAACACGACGTGTACCCAAGGCATTATGTATTGAACATTCATCGTATTGATACCACATAAGCGTTCTCAGCGGCACTTCATCCAGAATAGGAGGAAGAATTCGTCTGAGGAAGTTGGCATACACTGCGCCGTTTAGACTACCATTGATGAAATAAGGGCCAATAATTGTAGTACCAAGCCACTACCAAACGTTAACTCTCCATTGACGCTGATGTTCCACCTGTCTAAGCCAGCGTAGGTAGTCGCTAGACCAATAATGCATGTATTTACCTGTCCTCTGAGAAGGAACATTCATCGGTAAATATAACATTGAAGAAGAAGTTCGTGTTCGTGCCCACTGACGGAACTGTAAACGATTCTGAAAATCGTTCCCTTACAATTCTTGATATAAGTGTACATGGTAAGGATGGAACCTGTGATGTGTAATAATACGATATAAGATGTACACTGGTTTTAGAAATGCCAATCTCATGTTCAATCTGTAGTGTGCTCACATGTGGATTCATAGCAACGGAAGCGATAACAGCAAATTCGGCAGCTTGGTCTGTGCGAGTGCTACGACGATTGCGTTGTCATGGGTTGAAACTTCCAGTTTCCTGAAGCTTCGCAACAAGAGGAGAAAACATCCGTCGGGAAGGTAGATTCTTGTCAGGATATCTCTCTCTGTACAGTTCCTCTGCCTGCGTAGCATCTCGCCTACCTTCAACAACAATAAAAGAAACGTTATACAGATGTAGTTTGTAGGTAGGACAGCCAATACTGTATGCCTACTCAACACAACAGTATTTAAAAGGACTAAACTACTGTACTAAATGTACCCGTATTGTACATGAGAAAACAGTATCGCAATTACTGTTCTGCTAACTTACATTTCCCACAGATGAGTAGCATATCTACCGTCTCTTCGTTGGTGTACATTCTACTCACGCAACTCTTCAACGTCAGTACGTGGATGTGTTCAACTACCCCGAGTGCCTCTACTACGTCAACGTCAGTGTTGTGTTATATAATTAATAATGAGGTGTTTAAGTGAATGATACACCGTGATACATTTTTTGAATAGGTCTTTGAGAGAGGAAATGAATTACCGAATAAAAAAAATACAGGGTGCCATTTATAAAAGTCTCAAACACGTCCACAGAATGTGTGGTCGTGTTCCATTTTTGAGTTATTAATTAACCTAAAGTGTTTCTGCACCATTAATATTGTCTATTAGTATGTTAATTATTTTTATTCTGTTTATTAATGATCAATGTCCTATGTTTATATATGTTTCCACCCGTGTGATTGGCCGGCCGCGGAGGCCGAGGGGACTGAGGCGCTCCAGTCACGGTCTGCACGGCAACTACGATCGGGGGTTCGAATCCCACCTCGGGCATGGATATTTGTGCCGTCCTTAGTGTTAGTTAGTTCATAAGTAGCTTGTAAGTTTAGGGACTGATGATCCCGTAGTTAAGTCCCATAAGCTATAAAAACATTTGAACACGCGTATGATTGAACTTGTGTGTTGATGTGAATGTGGAAGGTTGTTTTTAATATTGACTGACTGCCGCGCAATGGCTTACACTCGCCGCCTCGCCCTTTAGGGCCTCGTTTGCTTTAATTAAGAACGCATGGCTTCGTTTGTCGTCTGCACTGGTGTCTGCTGGTTGCCCAGAAACAAGCTTACTTGGCAAGATGGCGAAGTGGCCTTGTTCTTAGTGATGTGCCAACCTAATCTTGAACGAAAGAGGTGACGAGAGACCTATCTGGGAGCCGTTGAAGAGGTTATTATCTTCATCAGGTAGAGAGGGTTGGTAGACACTATGCTCTGAACGCGCTCTGTATGGGTTTTTAGCACGCTCTACATCCGATGTGTGGTGGGGAAGGTTTTGGCGTGGCTTAGAGCTTCACTCTTGCTGCGACCGTGGAAGTAAGTACTTCCTCGAATCATGCTGAGGGAACTTTACTTTCGTTGTGATCAGGCAGTCTTGGTTTTTCAGTGATAGTTTTCTTGAGTAATTCTTTCGCTATGCGAAGGCGAAGTGTTTCTTAATTTACAGAACTCGAATAATACAGTGGAAATTTAGTATTTGCATTTTCATTCCGAGGATGATTTAGTGTCTGGTTTTTCTCAAGTTAGAATACACGTGTGTGGCCTTCAGCCTTTGTGTAAACTATGTTTAAATATTCTTGTTGTTTTTTCACTAACTTTTCACATCGCGTCTGTATCCGCAAGTACGGTAAATATTTCTCACATTCTCTAGTCTGATTTCGACTTTCCTGTCTTGTATGACCGATTGCAGCACGTGCTTTCGTAATGGTCATTACTTCGGCCTTCAGCCATGCTTTATTAATACTAGATTTCTTCTATATGAATTCTCGTGTGTGCTTTACTTGCTTGTTCTAAATTATTTTCTTTTGTAAATTCTGTGTAATTCCTCATGGTCACACACCATGTGGCAGTTAATAATAGTATGCCGCTGCCTCTCTGAACATGAGTTGGTTTAGTGCGTAGTGACTTTTAAATTTGTGCTTCAAGACACCTGCCATCTCGTCAAAATGCCGCCGATGCTTCCTTTGACATTGCTATCAAGTGTAAAGTGTCACAAGCATTATGCGCATGTCTATGAATAAATGAGCATGCTTTCCTCTTCCCATTGTGTATTTGCAAGTTTCATCTAACATTACCTCCATATTCATAAAGGACAGAAACAATTTTATTATGGGCAGTAACTTTATGATTTAATTCAGTTTTGTACAAGGTGTGTGCTTTATTGTGCTTAATTTGGTCTCACCACATTTATTTGCTTGTTTATTTTATTGAATACATGATGATTTAAAGTACCAAACCTCTGCTTTATAATTTCATGCTCCCCATCCCATGTTTAATTATTTATTCATTTATTTTAAACATTAATTTTGTGTTTGTTAAGACGGTGGCTGCTCGCTTAAGGAGTGAGCAGTTAGATAAATTTCTGTTACGCATGTACTGTGGCCACTCGTAAAGTAATTTAGAGCAGCAGTGAGCGTTTTAACTTAATTTGCAGATCTCAACTGCCAGAGATCTTGCTTTAATAATTTAACAGGCTACTTTCAAGTCATACCACTGTTCATATTTTTGTATAAAACAGAACTACAAAGAAGGCAATCATGCTGATTGATGTCCCCTTACGGCTAAAGAACATTTGCTTGAAACATTTTGTAATTTGCATCTGAACAAACAGTTATATAGGGAGGTCAAGATAAATAGGACACCCTGTATATACAAATTTGGTGGTATCAAAAAGAATAGCGCAAATGTACACGGTTGAAAGTACACGATAGTAGAAGCAAAAATGTCCCAGTAAACGAGCCGTTTGAGAGATAATTACGAATGTATGGGTCTAAGCCACCACTGACGTCATTATAAACATCGTCCTAGTTAGTATACATCAACTTGAAATTTAGACTTTACTATTAAGATTTACATGGCATTTAGTTTACTTTTCACTGACGTTATTGTAAACATCGTCCTGGTTAGTTAGATGGGGCTTCCGGCACATGTTGGTGCTGCTGTGAGACGGCATCTAGCGCGCAGATACGGCCATAGATAGATAGGTCGAGACGCACCTGTACCTAGGCCTCCAAGATCACCTGATCTAAATTGGATGGATTTTTGTGTTTAGGGTTACCTCAAAAGCGAAGTACAGCGCACCCGTTCACACAGTTGAAGAATAGGAGTGGAGGGTTCTAAACGCTTTCAAAAATTCCGAAATAATTCAGGGGTTTTCGAAAGAATTCTAAATTCATTGCAGAGATGATCACAGTACTGCATCCAAATACATGGAAAACACTTCGAACACCTCCTTTAACATGTAACACATACTTGAAATGTGAACTAAATGCGATGTAAAACCTTATAGTAAAGTCTTAATTTCAAATTAATGTGTACTAGCTAGGACGATGTTTACAGTGACGTCAATGGTGACATGGACCCATACATTCGTAATGAGCTCGCAAACGGCACGTTTGCGGACCCATGTTTACTGGGACATTTTTGCTTCTATTATTGTGAACTTTCAATCATGTCAGTTTGCGCCATCCTTTTTGATACACTATATACACAGGGTGTTTCACTAAGTGTGTTTGCCTCTGTAACTTATAAAATAATAGGTGACGGGAAATTTTAATGGGGTAGGTTAACACAAGAAATGTTACACTTTCTGCGGAGCTATGAACATAGTTTACTGTATCATTTTCGAAAGAGTTATACCACAAAGATATAATTTTTTAAATGTAACAATAGTTTTTTCTATCATGCATTGGATTCGCTTAAACCATCTGCGTCCAAATCAATTTAAACTACATTCCTATCACTGTTAGTTTGGGAGCTACAACCCTTCAAAGTTTAGGGGGCGGAGGCTACGATAGCGTAGCTCACTGGCTGGTGGTCATGAGATAGTGGGCCGTGCCCCAGAGGATAGCCACTCGGCCAGTCAACTACGCTATCGCAGCCTCCGCGCCAGGAACTTTGAAAGGTTGTAGCTCCCAAACTAACAGTGATAGGAATGTAGTTTAAATTGATTTGGACGCAGCTGGTTGAAACGAATCCAATGCATGATAGAAAAAAACTATTGTTCTATTAAAAAATTATATCTTTGTGCTGTAACTCTTTGGAAAATGATACAATAAACTATGATCATAGCTTCGCAGAAAGTGTAACATTTCTTGTGTTGACCTACCGCATTAAATTTCCCGTCACCTATTATTTTATAAGTTAGAGAGGCAAACACACTTAGTGAAACACCCTGTATCGTCATGTAGTCTCCAATTGTCTAATGAGTGTTTGGGAACATCTGCTACACTGAACGAAAGAGCACAAAACGCACAAAAATGTTCAAATGCTTGTGAACCTGAGGGACTAAATACCTGAGGTCATCGGTCCCTAGGTTTAAAAACTGCATAAAGTAACTTATGCTACGGGCAACACACACACACACACACACACACACACACACACGAGGGAGGATTCGAACCTCCGACGGGAACGGCCCTGCAATCCGTGATATGGCACATTTCAGACCGTGCGGTAGTTCCTGTGTGGCACAAAATGTTCACAGAGTAACGTTCCTAGTTTCAACAAACACGGTAGCGCTGTGGTTAAGGGTGTAGTTCAAATCCGGGCTTGACAGCCCAAGCTTACATTTTCTGTATTTTCGCTACATGCCCTTAGATTAAAGCCACGATGTTTCCCTCTAATAACACGGCCAATTTCGTGACCATTCTTTGTCACTACATCTACATCTACATACATACTCCGCAATTCACCGTAAGGTGCGTGGCGGAGGGTACACTGTACCACTACTAGGCCTTTGCTTTCCTATTCCACTCCCAAATAGAACGAGGAAAAAAAAAGAATGCCTATATGCCTCCGTACGAGCCCTAATTTCTCTTATCTTGTCTTTGTGATCTTTACGCGAAATGTAAGTAGGCGGCAGCAAGATCGTACTACACTCAGCTTCAAATTCCGGCCCTCTAAATTTACTTAACAGAAATTCACGTCGTCTTTCTTCCAGCGATCCCCAATTGAGTGCCGCGGTGGAGTAGCCGAGCGGTCTAAAGCACCTCGCTGCGGAGCGCGCGGTTGCTCGCCGTGGAGGTTCGAGTCCTCCCTGGGGCATGGGTGTGTGTGTTTGTCCGTAGGTTAGTTTACCTATGTTTAAGTGGTTTGTAAGCTACGGACTGATGACCACGTAGTTTGGTCCGATAGATTTACAGACATTTGAACATTTTGAACCCAATTGAGTTGCCGGAGCATTTCCGTGACACTCGCGCATTGGTCGAACCTACCGGTAACAAATCTATCTCCTCGCCTTTGAACCGCCTCTACGTCTTCCTGTAAACTGATCTGCTGCGGGTCCCAAACACTTGAGCAATACTCAAGACGTGGTCGTACAAGCGTTTTATACGCGGTCTCCTTTACAGGTGAAATACATCTTCCCAAAATTCTCCCAATAAACCGAAGTCGGCTGTCGGCTAGAAACTGCCTAATCTGTAGTGACGTCTGCAGTTATGGTATCTAAAGCCATAACCTTCCTTTCTTCACTCTTTCGGAAATCGGCGACATGCCGCCGGTACTGAGTGGACAGGGGCACAACGTCAGTAGTGTATTGATAAATTTAGAATTTGCGTCTGGCGGGAGTCCCCCGTAGCCGACTGTGCAGCTCAGTGCGTTCCGTCACAGGGTTATTCACTCTCTGAAATAAAAAGAATAAATAAAAGGAAAGATTTAGCGTTATGGTCAGTGTGATTGCGTATTACGCTGGAGACCCAGGTTCGAATCCCGGCTGGATACGAATTTTCAAGTTTCCCCAATATTTCAATCCCCACTAGCAGCTACTGTAAATTTCTTATGTATGGCCTTACATTTTCATTGCCCCTTTTTGTCTTATCATGTTCGCTATATAAGACACTGATCACCTTAACGAAGGCATCGAAGTGCTAAACAAGCGGTAATCAATGGAGGTGTAAGAAAAATGAATAAGACAGCAATTCAAGAAGAAGGATGATAACTACATGTCATTTCTATGTCCTTGCGTTATGAAGTATGCCTTAAGCACGTCCGTCATCCAGTGGCACACGTAACTTCCACTGAATGTGATTTTTGCGAACTCATCATGAAAAGTATCTGAGAGATGGCTGTGGCATTACGTAACCGGACGTGTTTTGATGGGCGTTACATACTGGGAGACTACTTTTGCTGAAGGTATGGATGCAACGCCTACTTTGACAGTTATTTTAATAGGAACACAACATTAAGGGCTACATCAGTGATAATTTAATTAATGTTAATCTCATTGAAACGCGTTTATAGCGTCATCCGTTATTTCCCTAGTAATTCATTACGTGGTTTTAAATGTACCATTTTGCATTTCATAAGTGTTTATGTTCGTTCCAACATCCATGCGTAGGAAGGAAGCTTAGGGTTTAACGTCCCGTCGACAGCGTGGTCATTAAAGACGGAGCTCACGGTCGGATTTGGGGGTAAGGATTGGGACGGAAATCGGCCATGCCCTTTGAAAGGAAGCATCCCGACATTTTACCTGGAGTGATTTAGGGAAATCACGGAAAACATAAATCTGATGGCCAAAGGTGGATTTGAACCACCGTCCTCCAGAACCACCGAGTCCAGTGCGTTACCACTGCGCCACCTCGCTCGGTCATCCATGCGTAGTATACGACAGTGTGCGAGCGTGAAGGTCGGGGTGAGAGTTTAAAATAGAGAAAGTTTAATTTTTAAAACTCACAACCACCAGCTGCGAATCAAATTCCTAAACATGCAAAAACACTGGAATTGTGATTGCGACTGTTTGACTCGTTTTCTAGGGGATGATATCACACGTTCGCAGCTTTCCTTCCCTGCATATGATTAAAAAAACAAATTTATAATAAAATCAAGTTCACGAGATAAAAGGGTGTACTAACTACTATTTTTGAAAACACGTGAAAGTTCACTTTATGTTGTTTATTTCACAATCTCAGAACCCTGTGACTGATACGTCTGTACGTCGGCAAAATTTATCAAATAAAGTTATAGCTCGTGAGCCCCCAGACAAAAATGAATATTTGTCGCAAATTGTTTTCACACCATGTGGCTGTCTGAAACACCGTTTATGTTCATGCCTATGCGACGACACGTGTTACATTAATAAAACACAGTCACTTTAATTCAATTCGATGCACACCTTCTTCTACCGGCTAAATATTCACAAAAACACAGTAGCACTCGATTCAACTTGGTGCAGTCTACAACGAGCAACCACACGTGGCGATTGCCACAGACAAATCTCAAGTCACCACCTCGAGATCCACATGCCGACTGAATGCAGAGCGACGCTGCCTGGCCAGCTCACCACGTGCTCCGGAGTCCTCACTTCCTGCCCTTGCGCGCGCGCGCGCCAAAGGCTCAACTGCCGGGGTTTTTTCCCCTACGTCATCTACTTCCGCATGTGAGCTGTTCTAACCGATTTGCCAACGTACAGTGCTCAGCCAATACATTTCTAAAACTTTACTTAAAATCAAAATACTTACACTACACATTAAATAAATTGTCTTCTTAGGTTTTTATATTGGTATAAACATACTTTGTACTATTTATCATAATGGTGCAATTTCTTATGTCACAGATAAGTGATTTAACTGAATACTTTAAGATAAAATACACAAGATTAATTGAAAATAAAATGAGAAATAGTTAATATGTTATTTTTATAAACAAACATTGCCATGCTAGTTGTGTAACTGTCTTGTATTTATTGGTAATTTATTACTTTTCATTGTCAATTAAACATATTACGTTAGATGTGACTATATCAGCTAATGTATTGTTTATTTATCAACAGGCTATTTTGTAATGAGGGCCTTAAAGGTTCCTAACTGCATCGTATTACTTCAAATGCCAGTAGTATTACAATATTTGTGCATTGCACTGTGCCTGGCACTCGCCATTGTCCCTCTCTCACCTCACCGGAAACGAACTGGAAAATCCTAAAGTTGGAAAAAGCCACGAACGTCGGCCTGCTCGCTGGCCTCCCGTAAGCTACAAGCACACAGCAAATCTCAACGTGGAGAATTTCTACCTATGGCCTAACTATAAATGTTGTCACCCAACTGTGTACATACATTGCTACCATAATTAATAAGATTAAAATATGTGATATTTAGTGCATTGGCATGGTCAATGTTTGCAGTGAACTTCATACTGTTTAATTATCAAATGCTATTAATTAGCAATATTTCTATTGGGCGGTAATCTCACAAGTGATGTGCTATTAAAGCCTTCGAATATGGTTTTATGTACACATTTTTGCAGAAGTTTTCGCACTCGTAACAGTAATAATGTTCAAAAATGAGATTTAATTAACTCTTTGTTCCATATATCCATGATGAGGAGATGCTCATGGTTGTGGATCGTGACAAAATATGTATTTTTTACAAGCTGATATAATAATATTAACAGTATGGATATAGATACATACACAATCTGGTTCTATTCAAAAGTTCGACAATGAGTTAGAAGGAGTTGGCCACTAGTAAATCTCTCAGGCTCCTCTTAAACCTAATCATTTGTAGCTACATTTTGTATGGTTGCTGGTATTGAAAATGAGTGTTCGTGAGTAGGGGACTAAGTGCTTTTAAGACCTCGTGTAGATCGTTTTTGTTCCTAGTATTATACAATACAATATTATACAATATGAACTGAGCTTTTTGTTGGAAAAAGGGATATATTATTTATGACAAATTTCATTATGGAAAAAGTATATCGACGGTCAGTGGCGTAACTATGGAGGGGGATGAGGGGGCAGAACACCCCCACCCCCAAACCCGAAAAGTAAAAAGAGAAAAAAAAAAGAAAAAGAAAAAGAGAGAGAGAGGGGGGGGGGGAGAAATCGTATGACAGCAATCTGGTAAAGGTAAAGATTTGAAACTTGGGGTGTTTTACCATTAGCTTTCAGTGGAAGGGAGTGAATTAGTTTCTTCAACGGGAGTGGTAGATGCTAGTCTGTCTGGAAACTGACTAAAATTTTGCTCGGCAAGCAGATCTATCCCCCCTCCCCCCCAAAGCCAAGTCCTAGTTACGCCACTGTCGACGGTCAGTAGTGTATAGTCATTTCTTTGGAGTCTTCTTCAGGATATCCGTGAATTTACAAAAAAAAAAAAAAGGTTTCAAATGTTTGTATAGTTTATGGGACTTAACTACGGGGTCATCAGTCCCTAAACTTACAAACTACTTATGAACTACTTACGAACTAGGACGGCACAAATATCCATGCCCGAGGGGGGATTCGAACCCCCTACCGTAGTGGCCGTGCAGACCGTGACTGGAGCGCCTCAGTCTCCTCGGCCACCGCGGCCGGCCGTGAATTTACTCCACAAATAATACGTATTACACGCTGTAATGTCATGTTATGCCATATGGAATGAAAGCAAGCATAGTATGCAAGCTTTTTTTATTTCTATGTCTCCTACGCCTGATAACACTCGAATTGCAAATGCAGATTTGTTAAGTCGTTTCTGCAGTTCTGCGGTGTGCTCCTCCCAACTGAATTTATTATAAAGTTGTAATCCCAGGAATTTGATATTGCCAACCTCTTCTATTTGCTCTTCTTCAAACGTTATGCATATTCTGGTTGTAAACCTCTTGCATGTTATGAACTGCAATTAGTGAGTCTTTTTAAAGTTAAATGTCAATAAGACGGCTTTAAACCATTTATTAATGTTCATGAAAATATCTTTAACAGACCTTTCTAGAAGTAAGCTCGACATGCTATTTATTGCAATACTTGTATCATCTGCAAACAAATGTAACTCTGCTGCTGGCAGTGTAACTGATGAGAGGTCAATTAATATACACAACAAAAAGCAATGGCCCTAAGATGGATCCTCATGGGACACCACACGTATTTTCTTCCCACTCCAGGCATGACTGGTGGGTTAATTCTCTAGTCCCTTGCACTGACACCATTTGTTTCATGTTATTAAGGTAAGGCTTGAACCATTTTGCAGCATTGCCCGTGAACCATAGAATTCCAATTTACTGAAAAGGATGTTGTTGTTCACACAATTAAATGCCTTTGACAAATCGCAGAAAATACCTGCTGCTTGTAATTTGTTATATAATAAATTAAGTACATTTTCACTGTTGGTGTAAATAACCTTCTCGATATCGAAACATTTCAGAAACCCAAACTGTGTTCTGGAAAATGTTATTTGTGGTCAGGAGGTTGAGAAGCTGCTTGCACATTACCTTTTCTAGAAATATCGAAAATGTTGGCAAAAGTGAAATCCGTCTTTAGTTGGATGGTATCTCTTTATCCCCTTTCTTGAATAGAGGTTAAATATCCGCATATTTTAGCCAATCAGAAAATGTTTTGGTTATAATAGAATGGTTACACAAATAACTTGAAATTGTGCTAAACTCACAAGCCGGCCGCGGTGGCCGAGGGGACTGAGGCGCTCCAGTCACGGTCTGCACGGCCAGTACGGTCGGGGGTTCGAATCCCCCCTCGGGCATGGATATTTGTACCGTCCTTAGTTTTAGCTAGTTCATAAGTAGTTTGTAAGCTTAGGGACTGATGACCTCGTAGTTAAGTCCCATAAGTTCTACAAACATTTGAACATTTGAAACTCACAAGTATCTGTTTGACCGCCGGCTGACACACATAAAATCGCCTCTTCACATTTCGTAAGTGTAATCAGCTTTTGATTAGATGCGACATACAGTAATTTGATTTTGACGGTGCTTTTTTCTTTCACTTTGTAAATTTTTGTATGCTCTCGTGCATATTGGTTTCAAATTCGCGTTTAAGAAATAGTGTAGTCTTCCTCTGACTGTGGTACACAGCACATCACTATTTATAAGTGTAACCGGCTTCTTACTAGAAGCGATATATTTTGACTGTTCTGTTTCTTGCTTCCGTCTATAAAATTGATCGTGTATTCGAGTGTATATTAGATTCAGATTCACGTAAATTATATGATTTGTGTATTCTTCCATTGTGTGAATCCCTACAGTTGTCTGCTTCGTTTTCGTTGCATTAGAACTAACTCTAGTCGACTTAATTCACGTTAGTTACCCTACGTCGAGTCTACCTCGCTCCTTTCTAGTCGTTAGTTTTTCTTTTCTTTGTAGTCACAAATAGGGACTGTGACTTGTGCGCAGATGCAGACAGAGCTGGTGACACTTCGCTCCCAGCTTCGGGCTGTGTTAACCTCGGTTGCATAGCTCGACGCTGCGGTTGAGGGGCGCTGTTGTTGTTGACCGGTCGTAGGAACTGAACGGATGCCCGGCGTGTATACCGATCAGCCTGCGGCAGCGAAAAGTCGTGTTACTGTTCCCAATGAGGCAGACACCCCACACGTAGTTGCGTGGGAGGTTACTCCAGTGCGTGGCAGGGAGCGAAAGAAATTCATGGGGCCGGCCTGCGGCGCGCCAGTCACGTTCTACACGGCCACTACGGTCGGGGGTTCGCATCCCTCTCGGGCATGGATATTTGAGTCGTCCTTAGTATTCGCACAGACAAATATATACAGACGGGAAACCTTCGTAAGGGACCGGGCACACGCTCAGGGGTGCGGGGAGGGAGGGTTTCCAGCAGTTCCGTAAGATGTCCCATGATGGCGCTGCGGTCAGAAGCAGCCCTTTAAACTGGCCAGAGCAGGCGGCAGGTAGCGGCTGCCCCCACCACCACCTCCCCTCAAACGCCAGCAAGCCGGACACAGCCGTGGCCTCGTGGCAGGCGGCACGAGCTCTCCCCTCGGCTTCCCCTCCACGCTACCCTCAGAAGCGCCTCTAGTGTCGTCTACCGGTACTAAGCCGGTGAACCGTCTGACACCTGCTAGCATCTTACGGAACTACGAGGGCAGCATAGGACAGAGGTTTAGGGGGGGGGCTCCTCCTCTGTATATGTTACTCTGTGGTATTGGCTAGTTCATAAGTAGTTTTGTAGGTTTAGGGACTGATGACCCCGTAGTTGAGTCCCATAAGCTCCACAAACATTTGAACATTTTGAAATGTGGGGGACCAGTTTGAGTCGCTATCAGTTACGGATAATGTTCCTGAGCCGGATGGTGTCGCTCATCCTGAGGTCACCACGCAGACTGCAAGATCCGGGGTTTGCTTGTAGTTGGGAGCTCCTTAGGGAGATAACTGCTAAGGAGGGGCGGAAGGCCAACGTGCACTCCCTGTGCGTAACAGGTGGAGTCACTCCAGTTGTCGATTGGGTCATTCCCGATGCCATGAACAGTATGTGGTGCAGCCAACTGCAGTTGGTGGCTCACGTTGGTACCAATGATGTATGTCGCTTTGAAGCGGAGAGATTCTCTCCAGTTTTGAGCGTCTATCTGAAGTGCTAAAGAATTCCAGTCTTGTTAGCAAGAAGAAGGCACAGCTCACCACCTGCGGGCCTCTGGTACAGAGACGAGTGGAGGGTATGAATCAGAGACTCAGACGGTTCTGCAACTGTGTAGGCTGCAGATTCCTCGACTTGCACCGTTAGGTGGTGGGGTTTCGGCTTCCTCTGAAGAGGTCAGGAGTCGACTACACGCAGGAAGTGGCTACTAGGGTAGTGGGAGCTGTGTGGCGTGGACTGAGCAGTTTTTTACGTTAGAGGGCCTTGGGAACAGACAGAAAGGGTTTCAATCTCAAAGGGTACAGTTCAAAGATAGGACTAACACAGATCTAAAAAACCATTTGTCTAACAGTTGTAAATTGTCGTAGCTATGTGGGAAAAGCACCATAGTTACAATTGATGATGCAAGTTCTAAATCTCAAATCATTACAGGTACCGAAAACTGGCTAAAGCCGGAGATAATCTCAGCTGCAATTTTAACAAAGGGCCAAATGGTGTTAAGAAAGATTGATAAAATAGGTGGCGACGTATTTATTGCTGTCATGTGTGGTTTATCCTGTAGCGTAAATGAAGTCGATAGTCCCTGTAAATTGGTATGAGTAGCCATTATACCTGACAACAAGAATAAATTAATAATTGCCTCTTTATACCGACCCCCTGACTCAAATGATTCGATTGGAGAAATGTTCAGAGATTGCCTGGACCGCCGGTCGCGGTGGCCGAGGGCACTGCGGCGCGCCAGTCACGGTCTGCCCCTCTCGGGCATGGATATTTGTGCCGTCCTTAGTATTAGCTAGTTCACAAGTAGTTTGTACGTTTAGGTACTGATGACTCCGCAGTTAAGTCCCATAAGCTTTACAAACGTGTGAACATTTTGAAAGAACACGTAGAAAATATTGTGGGGAAGGAGAACCAAAGGCTACGTTTCATTGGCAGAACACGTAGAGGATGCAACAGTTCTACTAAAGAAACTGCGTCCTACACTTGTGCGTCCTATTTTGGAGTATTGCTGCGCATTGTGGGATCCACATCAGGACTGACGGATGATGTAGAGAAAGTTGAGGGAAGAACAGCTCGTTTTGGATTATCGCGTTATAGGTGAGAGAGTGTCATGGAAATGATGTAGGAGTTGGGGTGGAAATTATTAAAATAAATGCGTTATTCGTTGCGGCGACACCTATTTGCGAAATTTATTTCACCAGCTTTCTCTTCCGAATTCGAACCTATTTTGTTAACACCCACCTATATAGGGAGACATGATCATCATAATAAAATGAGAGAAACAGATCGAAAACAGAACGATTTAGGTATTCCTTTTTATCGCGAGCTGTTAGAAAATGGATCTGGTTTGATGAACCCTCTGCAATGGACTTCAGTGTGACTTACAGAGAATCCATGTAGATGTAGAACTGAGTAAAGTAAAATGAACCGGAGCATGAGTCGGTAATAATTAAAATAGAGACATCAAATGTTTGTAAAACTATTGGATCAAACTGCTATGGTCATCAGTCCTTAGACTTACAAACTGCTTCACCTAACTTCCATTAAGGACAAAACACACACAACACACACACACACACACACACACACACACACACACACACACACACACACACACACATGCCCGAGGGAGAACTCGAACCTCCGGCGGGAACGGCCGTCCAGTCCGTAGCATGAAGCCTAAGACCAAGCGGACATTCCGCGCAGCAAACAAAATAGACAAATGTATAAAATAGATGAAATTTGCCGCAAACAGGGCTGTAGCAATGATCGCAATAGTGCAGTGATAGTGGCACAATCGTGCCGATATTTCAAGGCTAGATTGCTGGTCCGCACTGAATGCTACCATTTTGTAGTACTGAAACTCAGTCACTCAGTGCTTAGTATGGATTTCTGCCACCCGGTACAAACCCTCAATTTACCGATCCCCTATTTTCGGAATTAAGTAAAGGAAAAAAGAAACCAGCCCTTTCACTCTACGCACGAATATTGGGTTAGTAATTATCAAAAGAATATAGGAAAGTTGCAATTTATTTTTCCTGCATATTTCTATGGATCTGTTCTATACTTTCCGTTACGCTGAAGAAATATTTGTTGATTATTTATATGACTTATTTGTCTGAGTTGTCAGTAGCAGCAGAGAAAAAATTCATAAATTTAAGACAGTTTCAACGAAGAAAAGATTATACACTGACAATGAAATAATTTATAACTTAGAATTTATGAACCTGCAGGCCTTCATAGCAATAAATTATGCTATTCCGATTTAAGTTAATAATAATTTAAGTTAATAATAATTCCTTGTCAGACTGACTTCAGTGCCCATTATACAAGGATAGTATGGACAGACACATCCCATTTCGTACGCTTGGGGTTGGTGGAATTAAACCAGACTTTTATAATTGTAAATTTGCCCCCCAACAGGCAGCTGATAATTTCAATGCGCAATCAATGTTATTCTCGATCCCTTGTGGGAATACAGTGCAGGCTGCGAGCAAGAGGAAATAATGGGCATGGGGCACTAAAATTGTAGTGTGCTATAAGTTGAGAATTTGGATTGGAAGAAAAGCGTGCCTGGATAGCGTAATTGATTAAGGCGACCACTGGCCCGAAGCGGGAAATCCAGGTTCGAATCCCGGTCCAGCACAAATTTTCAACTTTTTCATTGAAAATATTTCAATGTCCTGAAACGTTCAAAATGTTTAAATATTTCGAATTAGTAAAACCAGACTTTGATGGGTTCGGGAGAACGTCACTGTCCACTAGATATTACCTTGGCATGCAAACATTTCGTACAGTAGGATGAAAATAACAGTAACGAGTGGTCATGCCATGAAACAAGGAGGAAAGTAGTAATACTAGGAAGGACAAAGAAACAATGGGACTGCTTATAATTGAGAGAAAGTCAGTCAGTTAATTACCTCAGCACTTGTTGGGTAAAACATCTAAGACCAGAAATATCGATGGCGATTAGAAACTCACGCAGCGTCATGTAGCCGTTCTTCGGGGCATGGGTAAAACGTGGTGGAGTTTCTGACAACTCTGGTTTTATGTGTTAACTACAGCAAGGCCTTATCTTTGGCAAGCATCCACTTTCAGGTTGCAGAGTGGGTACTTGAAGAAGGTCTTTTATTGAGAGAACGGACTTTATAGCCCCCAGGGGGCTTACGGTTCTTTCGTGAGTACGTGCGTTGCGAGCACGGGGCTCCGAGCTAATGCAGTCTTCCTTCCTTCTTTCCTCCCTGGACTGCATTTACTTTCCCTTCTCATCCTTTCAAATCCTCACTCCTTCCCCTCCCCACCAGGGGACCGAAAACCTTAGCAGTTTGGTCCCTTTATCCCAGACCACCAACCAACCATGATAGTTATGATGCAATAGTCTTGTCTAGCAAATTAAAGAGAACCTTTCAGTAATTGTATAACTGACGATAAAATCTAATTATCGGTCCATTCAGCGATAATGATGAATTTAAGAGATCTTTGTGTGACGAAATAAAAGGACCTCTTATTTCACCTGGAATATACAGACGAGGACGACGGACACACGCGTCAGCACGTCCAATACGTCGCACTCCTTGACGCTATCACACACACGCGATTTAGCAAGCAACTGCGACTATTATTTCGAACATAACTGTGTAATCAAATTGTGTACCATTTCTGCACTGACAAGGCAAAGAAACCGGTATAAGCAAGCGTATGCAATCACAGAGATATGTGAACACTGAGAGAATGGCTCTGCTGTTAGTAACACCTATGTTAGACAACAGGTGTCTGGCGCATGCGTTAGATATGTTACTTCTGCTACAGTGGAAGGTTATCGCGATTTACTTGAATATGAAAGTAGTGTTATAGTCGGCGTACGAAAGAGGTCGCGTTGAGGTGGAGATCTTCCCGTACGACAACGTCACGAATGAACCGCCAGTATCGCGAATCCGGTAAAATGTCAAATCACCGACATCGGTGCGGCCGGAAAAACATCCTGAAAGGACGGCACCAACAACGACTGAAGAGAATCGTCCAACGTGAGAAAACTGCGAACCTTCAGCAAATTGTTGCGAATTTCAATGCTGGGTCACCAAAATATGTCAGAGTGCGAATCATTCAACGAAACATCATCGATATAAGCTTTCGGATCCGAAGGCCCAATCGTGTGCCCTTGCTCATTGAACGGAACGAAGCTTCACGCCTAGACTGGACACGACAACAACGACATTGGACTGTACATGTCTGGAAACATGTTGCCTGTTCTGACGAGTCTCGTTTCCAATTGTATCGAGCGGATGGACGTGAACGGGTATGGAGACAACTTCATGAATCCTTGGGCCGTGCATTTTAACAGGGGAGTATTCAAGCTGGTGGAGGCTGTGTAATGGTGTAGGGCGTGTGCAGTTGGAGTGATGTGGGACTACTGATACGTCTAGATACGACTCGGACAGGTGACACGTACGCATCCTGGCTGATCACCGCATACATTCATGTTCATTGTGCATTCCGACGAACTTGGGCAATTCCAACAGAACAATACTACATGCCACACGTCCACAGTTGGAAAAGAGTGGCTCCAGGAACACTCTTCCGAGTTTAAACACCCCTACTGACCACCAAACTCCCCAGACATGAACATTATTGACCATGCCGGAATGATAGTTTCACTCTACAGATGAGTGTGCCGTGATATTAAATTTTGTGGCAGATTAAAACTGTGTGCGGGAAACAGTATTAGAACCAGGTTCCATGGCCTATGTTCGCGAAAGGCAAAGGTACCATGGTTCGAAACCCTGTTCCGGCACATAGCTTTAATCCACCAAGAAGTTTCATAATTGAGCTTATCTGGGATGCCTTGCAACGAGCTACTCAGGAGTGATCTCCACCCTCACGTACTCTTACTGATCTATTGACAGCTCTACAGGGTACATGGTGCCAATTCCCTCTATCACTGCTTCAGACATTACTTGAGTCCATGCCACGTTGTGCAGCGACGTTTCTGCGTGCTCGCTGGGACCTTAGACGATATTAGGCAGGTGTACCAGTTTCTTTGGCTCTTCAGTTCATTAAAACTGCCTTTGCAATTAAATCAATTTTCCTTTTTGCCTTTTTTATCATTTTATATTCAGTTCCCATAAGCTCGTTCAGCATGCTAGTTAATATTCCTCTATTTGTTGTTAATGTTTTGTAGATGCCATTGTTAAAGTGAGATAGCTTATCGGCGAAAAGAACTGAAAATTCACTGTTATTACTACATGCAACTCACTTATTGCCGCGGCGGAGCGGCCGAGCGCATTGAGACGCTATGCTCCGATACGTGAGGCCGTTCCCTGAGATGGGTTCGAATACCCCCTCGGACATGGATGTTTGTGTCGTCTTTAGTATAAGGTAGTTCATAAGTAGTTTGTAAGTTTAGGGACTGATGACCCCGCAGCTAAATCCCTTAAGCTTAACAAACGTTTGAATATTTATCATTCATTTTCCTAGAGTCATATTACTGGATAAAAGCCGCTTCAGTTGTGTGTTATTTTTCAATTACTCCAACAAGTTTCGAAGCATTAGAGCCATATCGTCAGGGTATTCCTGTACACAAACAAGTGCATATGCTAAGAAAAATCATGTTGAGCTTTAGGTAAAAAAATTACTAACAAATTATTTCATACTTTTCTGTCGGTGTCTGTTAGACGACCCAACATTCTCGGTCAATCTCCGTTAAAACCGTCAACTACTGAAGATATGGCAATCTAAATTTAATTTAATCTAAATTTAAAATTTACACTACCGCCCTTCGGGTGTTCGAAGGGACTATCTCAGCATGTGAATAACGCTGTGACAGGTGACGAGACTTGGCTGTACTATTATGACGTGCCGACTAAGACGCAGAAAACTGTTTGAGTTTTTGAAGATGACGACACACCCGTAGCGTAGGAAAATCCTGATCAGTAAAGAAGAAAATGATAGCTGTTTTTTTCTTCAAATCGAGTGGAATTGTATAGCGTGTTGTTTTGGACATACACAAGACAGTCACAGCTAAATAGTACACTGAGTAATGCCTGATCAAAGTCATACAATCTTTAAGGAAGCTGCGATCTAAGTCAAGAATGGACACATCACAACGCTACAGCTCACCGCGCCAAAACACGCACCGAATATTTGCGGGGTACAGGACTGACACTTCTTGAGCACCCTTCTTACAGTTCAGACTTCGCTCCTCGTGACTTCGCACTGTCTCCGCGTGTCAAAATGAAGCTGAAAGGAGTGTAGTTTTCAAGTGATGGGGATCACCTGAGGGCTTGGAACAAATAGTGTACCTTACTCCCTGCAGAACATTGGTGGAGCTAGATCAGGGATTGGTTTCGGAGGATGGAGGGGTTTATTCAGTGTGGTGGAAATTATGACGAAGAAATTAAAATAAATAAAGCTGTTTTGCATTACTTTATTAGTACCCTTTGTATAAGGGAATCGTTGTGCATGACGGACAGTATAAATATTAAAATCTGAAACGTAAGAGTCAACAAAAGTCAAGCAAAGATGCAATTATTCCAACGCACTCCCCTCGCAACGATTTTGATTATTATCTGATGATGTTGTTACGAAGAATCTCTTTTACAATGGGGCATAGATATGTTTTTGCGAAATCCGACCTGGTGTCGTACATTACAATGTGAATAGAGGTAATGTTGAACTATACCTTTGAGGTTATAAGCTGAGTCAAAAAACTTCGATCATTCTTACTAATTCCTCGTGATGAAATGAGATAAACATGCAATAAAAGATCTGCCCAAAGTTAAAAACAGCAGGCACGAGTACTGGACGGTTTCTTGCTGAGGCATCGTGACGAGCGCACACAGTGACGTCTGCAGAGGTCGTGCATCTCATCAGCGCCCCCGCAACAGTCCAATTAAGCGGACAACCTGCGTAACATCGACACAAACAAATCCTCCTGTCTTTTATTCGTTCTTTTGTAACCACTGTCTACACCGTAGAGAAGAACCCTTACCATCCAATTGTTCAGCTGCAGTGACAGGAAAAATGCCGTGAGATCGATAGTTATCGCTGCCTACACTACACCTGACACGTCCGCACAGCCATAACGGCGTAATACCGAGAAGTCAGAAAGAATCTGAGTTTGTCATAGCTTAGATCCGCATTGCCTACCCAGACGAAGACCACTGACAAGGAAAGTACATGAGCTCGAACAAACATATCTGTATGAACGTTTGGTTACAGGATCTCTATGTACACCTCAATGTGCTGGTGGGTGTCGGTTTTCTTCAAAGCTCTGCAACCATGCTCTAGATAGCACTGTAGATGTAATTGTAGACACCATACGTAATGCAGATATCTTAACTATAACTTATGTAATAATCATCGCACATGTTCTCTAGCGTATTGTCATCAAAAGCCGTGATGATAGGTGCAACTATAACCTTCTTCTCGGAAGACTGTTGGTATTCACTGTCACTGCTTCCATCGCCTCTTCCCGCACTTGCCGCAGCACTACCGATTGCAATGAGTTGTTCGTCATTATCATCCCTATTATCATCATTATGTGTTAGCGTGACAACAGTATCTAACTTATGCTCATATTTCTGTACCGTAACAGATACGAGAAAGCATGCGAATGATTTATCTTCTACACTAATGCCATCTTCAGGAAGAAGGGTTCTTCGTAATTTCAGCTCAATCAATCGCAATACATTAGCAGGATTGATTACCAATCGCCGCCCCATAAGACGCTTCACCACACAAATAACGTCACAAAACGCAACTTCGGAGGCACATTGCACCGTCCCTACTGGCGAACCGACAGGTCAAAGTGCACGGTGGCAAGGCACACGCAGAGGCCTCTAACGGACGACTGCAGAATTTTGCAGATGTGGGAGTATCACTAGTGCAATAAGGGACCTTTACATTATTTCTGCCGGCAGCGGTGGCCGAGGGGACTGAGGCGCTCCAGTCACGGTCTGCACGGCCACTACGGTCGGGCCGGCCGCGGTGGCCGAGGTGACTGAGGCGCTCCAGTCACGGTCAGCACGCCACTGCGGTCGGGGGTTCGAATCCCCCCTCGGGCATGGATATTTGTGCCGTCTTAGTTCGTCAGTAGTTTGTAAGTTTAGGGACTGATGACCCCGTAGTTAAGTCCCATAAGCTTTACAAACATTTGAACACTACGGTCGGGGGTTCGAATCCCCCTTCGGGCATGGATATTTGTGCCGCCCTTAGTCTTAGTTAGTTCATAAGTAGTTTGTAAGTTTAGGGACTGATGACTCCGTAGTTAAGTCCCATAAGTCATACAAACATTTGAACATTTTGAACATAATTTGTCATACGATTTTGGTGTATATGTGTTTGTTCGAGCCCAAGTACTTTCCTTGTGAGTTGCCGACTTTTATACAAATTCGGTGAATGAAGTCAGAACGGTCGATCGAGCAACACAGTCGAATCACAACACTCCACCTGCATAGCGACCGGCGTTGACAACCTGTCCCACCGTTGTTCAGTTGACCGTTGTGTGTGTTTCGTGCTTAGACCTCTTGGACGAAGTTCTTGTTTAGTGCTGTGGTTCTGAACTGAGAACAGGATAACGAAAGAGCAAAGGATCAATTTAAAGTTTCGTTTTAGGCTTGTCAAGACACCTAAAGAATCGCATGTGTTGCCGGTACGTGTATATGGAGATCAAGAACTTCCCATGAAGTGTGTGTACGAGTGGTTTGCCCGTTTTCGAAGAGGCCAAGAAAGTGTTTCTAACAATCCCCGTGGCAGGCGAGATAGCGGATGTACTGCAGATTATCCGCGACAAATCCTTACCTAGAAGTTAGGTAAGAGGAAAACATCTTGTCGTCACATCACTTGACTGACGATCAGCAGAAGACACGTTTAGAGGCTTCACAGGATTTTGACGTAACGCCGGTTGCGAAACCCAATTTCTTCAACCGTATTATCACTGAGGATGGAACCTGGTGTCTCCGATAAGAACCTGAAACGAATCAGTAAAGCATGGAACGGCGTTCTCCGGCATCACCTCGTCAAAAAAGGTCAGAGTAAAAAAAAACACGCATTAAAACGATGCTCAACACCTTTTTCGATAGTCGAGGCATTATAGACAAGGAATTTCTACGTGAGGGAGCGACGTTGTACGCTGCAATGTACGTTGAAATCTTGACCCGTGTCATTCAACGTCTACGCATGGTACGACCTCAGTACTAATAACAAGATTCCCGGTATTTTGTTCACGACAACGTTCGTCCACACTCAACCATTATCTTCAAGGAGTTCCTGGTAAAAAAATGGGGTGGTGAAACTTTAACATCCACCATATTCACCGGATTTCAATCCACCAGACTTCCTCCTATTCCTTCGACTCAAACAAGCTTTGAAAGGAAAGAGATTTGACGATATTCCTGACATCCAACGAAACGTGACGAGGCTTTTGAACACCATCCCAAAGGAAGACTCCTTCCAAAGTTTTCAGGACTTGTATCCCAGAGTTCATTGGTGCATAGTTATGGGAGGTGATTATTTCGAAGGACAGCAAGGTAACGGTAATTTATAGTTCATTTACGTTAATGTTACAGGACTATCCACCGAACTTTATTGTCAGAGGTTGTACTACAAGTATCGGTTTCAGTGTCTTGTACGTGTTCGGGTTTTTCTGGACAGTGGAGCCTAAGACAGGACGATGAGGGTTCCTGTTTCGTCTTGGTAGAACGAATTCATTTTGATAATTAAAATACACAATTTTGTGTTTGTTCTACAGGTTTGTTTATTTCGTGAATCGATATTCGGCTTATTAGGCCATCATCAGACATACAGAAAAGTAAATTAACTTCTTTGATGGAGCAGTTACAGTGTAAATACATATTTGAATGGAATCTGTAAATTAATAGCACTGAAAAAAGGAAACATAAATACCGTACATAGAGATACAGTGCAAACATAAATTCTTGCAACATGACTACAGTGAATAAAAATAAAATTAAACACGAATCTAATGTTTTGAAAAGGTGACACAAATATTAGAAACCTGGCACACTATTATAACTAAATAAACAAATAGACAAAAACATAGGGGTTGGATATGAGGGTGTAGGTAGGGTGCATTGGAGAATTGAGAAGCTTAACGAATCGGAGGTATGCACTCGAACTAAAAAAAAAGGTGAAAATAAACGTATTCAATTATAGGGTACAGAGTAATTTGGAATATTAGTACTAATAAAGAAAGATACAGAGCTGGTGCGATACAGTGGAAAGGTAGACTGATATTAACACAGAAGGTAGATGGACAGTGACTGTACAAAATTTAAATTACATTTACAACTTCATATCAGTAAAGTAAATGTTAGACAAAACTACTGCGAACTATTACAAACATATGCTGACTCCAAAATAGAGTAAGGTAAAATATGAAGATGCAAGAAGCGGAGAAATAAAATGGAACTGGCTTGGATATTCCGTGGATTAGGGTGGGTTCAGAAGTGGTGATGTATTGAGGACTGCTTGATTATTTAATATTAAGCCTGGACTGTGAGCCAGATGTTTGTTTATTTCTAAGGCCTGAGGTGGTTTGAAATACCGTTGACCAAAACGGCGGTTCAAAACGAACTCCGGTAATTCTGATTTAGGGTTTGCGTTCTTTCCCTAAATCACTCCAATGCAGAAAGGCACAAATGCGGGGCTATTCAGAAAGTAGGGAACGTTTCCAACTGACGCCGCTAGGCGCGCGCCGATCGCCTATATTTTGGTATGTGCGTGCTCCAGCCGTAACAACAGGCATGACTCTGCGCTTCTGGGTTTCTCGATATTCGAATTTGAAATATGCGTTGCAATCGAAAATCCCGCCAGTTGTGAGGTGCGGTGTGTGATACGGTTTTTGTTGGCAACAAAGCTAAAACCTACACTAATTTATCGTGAACTGTGCGAAGTGTACGAAAAAAAAACGTTATGAGTGAATTTTCCTTCCGGAAATGGTGTATTCGATTTAAAAGTGGCCGAACCATCGTTCATGATGAGAAGAGTGGATACCCAAGCATTGTGATTAACGATCATGTCGCTAAAGTTGATGAAATGATTCGTGAAAACCGTCGCTTCACAATAACGGAACTTTCGCTTTCTTTTCCACAAGTTTTACAAACTTGTTGTTTGAAATTGTCACTCAAAAGCTTGGCTGAAGTCTCAGGCGGAAGAATTTTACGACGCAGGAATTCCAATGCTTGTCCACCGCTATGATAAGTGCCTCGGTTTGTTTGGTGACTATGTGGAAAAGTTGTATTGTAGTCGCTCTTTCAGATTTATGTAACGACATGGCTTTTTGTACTTTTTTTAATGCCAAATTGTTCCTGTCATTCTGAATAGCCCTAGAACATTGCCAGAAAAGAGAAAGAATTAGTACACCCAGAAAGACGACGTCGATTTTGTTCCCATAATGGCCGATGCCATCTGGGCAATAGTAAATTTACTAATAATGGTTTTGAACGTCGTCCGCCAACAGATACCGTAGTGACATAGCTGCCACAGCGCCATCTGTTTGTACCCTTCAACAGGGCTCAGTGTGATATCGACATCAGAAGCAAACAGGCGTCATGCCACAGAGATACAATGATGCTTCCTACAGCCAACAGAATGAATGTTCGAGGTGGTACATCAGTTGTGCAACGATGCTGGATGCAAAGACTACCAGTAGACGAACGTCCTAGACGTCCACGCAGCACAGTAGTCAGCCTATACAGTTGAATTGTAAGGGCTGTAGTGGCAGATCGTCCAGCTACCACAGCACACAAGTGTCAACACGAACTGTTGCCAACCAGTCACTAGCAGTGGGACTATGAGAATGCACACCTCTAGGCGATATTCCCCTCACGTCACATCATTGATGTGCACGGCTCGACTGGTTCCGTCAGAGGATCATCTGAAAGAGGGAATAGCGGGCCATAGCCTTCAGTGATGAAAGCAGATTCTGAGACTATGCCTGCATGTAAGTGATGCTCGTCTGCGTGTACGACGCTGACCACCTGGCGAGTCCTGTCTCAGAGTGTATTTGTCCAGCACACACTGACACCCAGTCCTTATAGCCCGGGGGGGGGGGGGAGGCGATAGGTCAAAACTCTCGCTCACCTTTTGCGTTTGTGGAGCGAACGCTAACCAGTGTTCAGTACAGGCAGAATATTGTGAGACCCATTAATCCGCCATTTTTACAATAGAAAAGTGATGAGTTGTTCCAACAGGATAATGCTCACCCCACACGCTGTGTGTGAATTTCAATGTGCTCTAGAAGACGTGCAGCAACTTTGCTGGTAAGCACGATATCTGAACTTGACACCAATCGAGATCATGGAGGATATGATGGGACTCAAAGTGACGCTCGGGACTTTTGAACCCGCAACTCTTGCAGAACTGTGTAAACAGGTTGAGCAGGCGTGCCATTTTATGTTCCAAGGCAGTATTGGTCATCTGTATGATTGAATGGATGCCAAAATCAGCGCCTGTAATTCTGCCCATGGAGGTTACAGCAGGTATAGAACAGATATGGATCTTTCAGCATGCATTGACACCTGGTAACTCAGTACCGCTTGAGCTATTTATCTGTAAATGTTATAATTTCATGTACAGCATATGCACTCTTTCAACAATAAGCCTTGATTGAACTAGAAAGTTTCTAAGAGTGTGCAAATAAATGTTGAAATTTTTGTTAAGCTTAAGGGACTTAACTGCGGGGTCATCAGTCCCTAAACTTACAAACTACTTATAAACTACCTTATATTAAAGACGACACAAACATCCATGCCCGAGGGGGGATCCATGCCCGAGGGGGGATTCGAATCCCCGACCGTAACTGCCGTGCAGACTGTGACTAGAGTGCCGCAGACCACTCGGCCACTGCGGCCAGCGTATGCAAATATTGTAAGTTTTAAAACTAAGGACCAAACTGTTGAGGGAATCGGTCTCTAGACTTACACAAAACTTAAACTAACTTATACTAAGGACGAAACACACACCCATTCCCCAGGAACGACTCGAACATCCCGCGGCAGCGGCCGCGCAATCCGTCTCCGACTGGGCGGCCACCCCCTGCGCGGCAAACAGAGTGTACTAATTTTTATTTCCGGCAGTGTAATCTTGACGTAGAATAGGCAGAAGGGACAATTTACACTGTCACTTGAAGTGTGAAACATTTATCTTGCATTCGCTTCTGTAGTCATCATTGGCACCTATTAAATCTACAGAAATATATTGGTCACAGTAATTTTTTTATTACATATTACGCGTTTCGGTATCCCATCGTCACATATGAACTTTGAAAACTTTTTAACAACCATAAGAACACAGAAGCGCAATATAAGATAGAAATAGCATTAAATTTAACAATCAAGACGTCATGGTCGTACTTAATTCAAATCTGATATAAAGCTCCATAGACAGAGCAGAAGACAATTGATTAAATTTATGAATTTCATGCGTCTAATTTGCTATTACTACTAAATTTATTTGTGTCAAACTGCCACTGGCGTGTATTGCTGATAGCAAATAAACTACGTTGACAGGTGGTACTAGCATAGATGTGGATCAATGGGTCAAAGAATGTAAATCATAATATACACATGACTTAATGACATAAATGTGGGATATATGATTATAACAAAATTAGATTTAACTAGATAATTAGAAATTAGATAAACAGATAATTGATAGATCAGTTATGATTTGAAACCCATTTAAATTTTACTTACGATGTTGGCGGCCTATCATATTGATGTTGGCAACAGATGAGATGGCTGGGCCGCGGTGGCCGAGGGGATTGAGGCGCTTCAGTCACGGTCTGCACGGCCACTACGGTCGGGGGTTCGAATCCCCCCTCAGGCATGGATATTTGTGCCGTACTTAGTTGTAGCTAGTTCATAAGTAGTTTATAAGTTTCGGGACTGATGACCCTGCAGTTAAGTCCCATAAGCTTAACAAACATTTGAACATTTTGAGAATGACTGGAATCGAGGCGACCAATGATGGAGCAGATATAGGCAACCAATTATAATTCAGCCGGTTTTAATTGATACATGAAAAAGTAATTATAAGAAACAAAAGGACGTTAACATGTTGGCTGCCATATGGCCGCCGGCGTCCACAGCAGGCGGCTCTGGTGCGCCTCTGACGTCATCGCGGCAGCCAACGAGGCCTCAGAGAAAGACAAGCCCCAGCGCCGACGGCATGCCATGTAAGCAAGGTAGTTCCGAGCCGGTGCGATCGCGAGCCGATTGGCCGGCCGCTGGGGCACGGCCCACTGCCTCATAGCGGGCAGCCACTGAGCTAGCGATCGCGCCGGCTCGGAACTACCTTGCTTACGTGGCATGACGTCTGTGCTGGGGCCTGTCTTTCTAGTAGGCGGCGGGCAGCCAACGTGTTAAAAATGTTCTATGTGTCCCCCCTCTTTCGGACGTTACGATGAATCGCAACATGCAGAGACGGTTTGTCCTACGGCGCAGCGGAGCAACGAACCCCTAAAGAAATATTCGCCTCTGAGAGAACATTACACTGTATAACAATGATAAACTTTAAGTAACCTTCTCTCCCGTCTTCTTGATGGATAATTATTTAGTAACATATATGGAACTCCCTACTGACATCTGCAGTCAAGTTCGAAATTGGTGGTCAGCTCTACTGGGCCTGCTTCGGCCTTGGCGCAAAATCAAGTTCTGCACCCCCGGCGACTGCATTCCAGCCACTGAGTTCCGGGCGATGGATGGAGAAGGGAGTGGGGGCAGGGGGTGTCTCCTACCACAGACATATATATATACCACAGACATCAGTAAGGGCCCAGTCCTACGCTCAGGGGAGCGGGGAGGGAGGATTTCCAGCAGTTCCGTAAGATGCCCCATGATGGCGCTGCGGTCAGAAGCAGCCCTTTAAACTGGCCAGAGCAGGCGACAGGTAGCGGCTGCCCCCACCACCACCTCCCCTCAAACGCCAGCAAGCGGGACACAGCCGCGGCCTCGTAGCAGACGGCACGAGCTCTCCCCCCACCCTCCCCTCCACGCTACCCTCTGACGTGCGAGAGGCACCCTAAGCCAGGGAACGGCCTGACACCTGCTAGCATCTTACGGAACTACGAGGGGAGCGTAGGACAGTGGTTTAGGGGGGGGGGGGCTGTTCCTCTGTATGTGTTACTCTGTGCTCCTACCCTGAGCGTTGGAACAACGCTCCACCGTGTATCCCCCTAAAGCCTCCACTTCCCCCTCCGCTGCTGAACCTCGCCAGCATACAGTTCCTCTTCGTCCCCAGTTCTTCAGCCGACATGACACACATATAGCAGAATCCGAAACTGATTCATATCTACTCTTTCTAGTATTAAGTCCCATAAGCTAAACAAACATTTGAACATTTATTTTTCTTAAGTAAACATGATATTACACAGTAACTGGAAAGTGCTTACAGGCAATCAGTTGAAAGGCGCAATGATCAGATTCGCAAAAATCGTTACGTACCCTCTAAAATTGCGGATTGCATTAAATTTTGAGGGGCTTTTTAGCTCGCACTTGGTCGACATGAACGCAGTGGTTCCTTAAAGCCAGGAGTTTTGCTGTTGCAACAATTTGTGTCGACTCAGGAGGATGTAAAAGAAGAAGAGTATGGAACAAGTCCAGCGACCCCATTAAACCAGTAAAGTAGATGGTGGAGTAGACCTACCGGGGAAACCAGGTTGAAAAACCGCACCAAGTAAAGTACCTCATAGGTGGTGTGGAAACGAGTGCATATAATTGAGAGTACAACTTTAAAACGGCTTTTTCTCAGAAACGGTAAATATTAGGGGAAAAGTATCAGAACAGTTTTTGTAGATAGCTCAGACAAAAATTGTAGATTGTGTAACTATTTTGATCATAAAACTAACCGTTTCATGAAAAAATAAAACATTTTTAGGAACCTTGACCTTGTGTAAAATTTTTTGCATACACGGGATTGATAGGACTTTTCACAATTGCATTGTAATGACATCCCAAATAGGTATGCAGATTTTCAGCTTGCTGTGAATGTTTGTTTTGCACGGGACATTATTTCTGTATAGGGTCAAGTTTTATGTAGAGCGGCGGCAGTGTAATGAGTTGATGACAACGAAATGTTTCCTTTGCGATGATAATTAATTTAATAACCGAAAAAGAGTACAAACAAGAACCTGTCGACCCTGAAACAGGAACCGCAGTAATTATATACCTAATGGTCAACAGATAGGATTATGTCCCTCATTATACGACTTAAATAAAGTTTTACATTAAGAGGGAATTAATCCTGTATGTTAATATTGAAGTAAATGATTAATGATAAGTCTTGTATGTACCGTTGGCCGGTCACTAAATTAATTATCATCGTAAAGAGAACATTTCGTTATCAACATTGGCTCTCGTGCTATATTGCGACAAATAAAAACATTAAATGTAAAACAACAAATTGCGGTTATTTCATGAAAGAAAGCAGCAAACATCATTAGATACCGCATACTACCACGCGTTTGGCTAATGACGTCACACAACTACCATTTTGATCCGCTGCCAACATCAACACGCTAAGCGGCCAACATCGTACATAAAATGTAACCTAAAATCCTATGCTTCAAATTAAAATAACATTTAAAAATAAAAATAGCAGGCCATCATTATAAAATATGTATGTTGGCGATAGTATGTAAATATAATCTCAGGCTCTAGCAACCAAATTAAGGGGTTATGTGCAGCTATGCAAAGCCATACGTTGAAATAGTATCCTTGCGGATGGTTGTAGACGTCCAAACAAGGTAATACAAGAAAGAAAAGACTAGCGATCAGGCTACGACGCCGCGGTGGAGTAACCGAGCGCTCTAAGGCACCTCGCAGCGGAGCGCGCAGTTGCTCGCCGTCGGAGGTTCGAGTCCTCCCAGGGGCATGAATGTGTGTGTGTGTGCGTGTGTGTGTTATCCTTAGGTTAGTTTACATTAGTTTAAGTAGTTTGTAAGCTACGGACTGACGACCACGCAGTTTAGTCCGATAGATTTACAAACATTTGAACATTTTGAACAGGCTATGACAATAATGCGAGTTGGTGAAGATATACAGTTCCTAAGAACCACAGTTAGGCACATTAACAATAGGAGTGTATCACGGCGGTTACTTACACTGTGATACATAAAATAAGAACTGTAGCGACAAGCTACGTAAAACGATAAAATGTATAACAGAGAAGGTGTTGCTTTCAGTGATAGTTCTGCAACTGCGACACATTAAACATTATTTCTTTCTGTGAATTCACACTGCGTTACATTTGTTTATATTGTGGCCAAATGCCACTACCTGCAAAAAAAAAAAAAAAAAAAAAAAAAGAAAATCGCACTGGCGTGTTTGACGGCCCACTTTAGATTTATAGTTTTATACGTTTTACAAACATTTTGGACCAAAATAATAATCTAAATAATAAAAAAATATGGTGATAAGATTACGACTCTACTATTGTGGTAATATCTATGCACCCAACACGTAATATTCTTTCTGAACGTATTTTAACAAACAGCCAGAATTATATGATGTTTGAGTTTAGCTTTGACAAACATACTCTTTTTTGAACTTTTACCTCTTTGAACTATCATTTTAATATCTCTCCCACATTTTCATTATATTTTTCTGTTAAAATATTATCACCTGTCTTGCCTTGGTAGGTCTAAGTTTATTTTCTTACGAATGACTATAGGCTGGAACGAACGTAGCGTACATTTGGCGTTCGGACGAGTGACTATAGCCTGGATGGAACACAGCCTTAAGCCATGCTTTTATTAATCAGTTACATGGCATCCCTAGAAAAAATGTTCAAATGTTTGTAGAACTTATGGGACTTAACTACGGGGTCATCAGTCCCTAAGCTTACAACCTACTTATGAACTAGCTAAGACTAAGGACGGCACAAATATCAATGCCCGAGGGGGGATTCGAACCCCCGACCGTAGTGGCCGTGCAGACCGTGACTGGAGCGCCTCAGTCCCCGCGGCCACCGCGGCCGGCATCCCTCGCCCCAAAATCTCTTTTGCATATGCCATCTTGCATTCTCTACTTGATTTTTCTTATTATAACTGAAGTGTTGTCATTTCAAATCAATGGCGCACTGAAAATTATCAAAAACACGTCGTTCTTAGGATAATGAATTATAATCTAATTTATAATCTAATGTTGGTTAGTTAGTTAACACCTGCTATCGATAGTTCGAGAATCACGAATTACTCTCGCAGCTGTTGGCCATAGCGTAATAGGCAAGGAATTAGTTTGTGATGTACGAACATGTTACGCGGTGGTAACTTGCTAGGGCGCGGTTCGAATATATTAATCACTTTGAATGAAATTCATACGTCACTTAACTGCTTGCTGTTTTTAATTAATCTTAATTATTAGAACAAACATATCTATAACTTTCGATAAGATAACTAAGAAACAAATAAAGTTTTCCTGAAAATGTATATCAATTTGCGCAATCCCTTATACATTGAATCTGGTAAGGTGCCCGATTTTCCACCTTGACGCTTCAACCTCCAGACACAGACATTTTACCTGCGTAACGGTGATACATTGCTACTGCGGGAAGAACGATTAGTACAGGTGCAAATTTTTTGAATATGACACAATTTACACTTTCACTACAAACAATGAAATTCTTAATGCATTGCGTTTTGCAGCTCTTAAATATTCCAGGAAAGATATTTTATATATTGCACCAAAGCTGATTTTTTTATTAAAATGCTGACCAGTTTCGGGCTTTTCCAATTTTTTAAGCCTCCTGTTACACAGAACAATGTCCAATTTTAGTGGAGGATACCTGAATACAGTAATTTTACATGTATGTTCACGTCGTAATTGCTTACATTCGCTTCTACAAATACAAAAGAAATAAAGCAAATATTTAAATGCTACCATTAAATTTCTTTGAATCAACAGCTTGCAAAATACACCAAAGTATTTGAAATAAACAGCGTGACCTACACAGTGTCCAAATATTAACAAATGTAACTTCAAATGTTTGTAAATCTAAGGGACTTAACTACGTTGGTCATCAATCCCTAGGCTTAGAAACTATTTAAACTACCTCAGCTAAGGACAACACACACACCCATACCAAAGGGAGGACACCAGCCTCCGACGGCGAGGAGTGGAGCGCTCCGCAGTAAGGCGCCTTAGAGCGCTCGGCCACTTCACCGCGGCACGAATGTAAGTAATTACGACATGAACATACCATGTAAAATTACTGTATTCATGTATCCTCCACTAACATTGAACATTGTTCTCTGTAATAGGTTGCTTAAAAAATGGGAATACCCGAAAACTACTCTTCATTTCAATAATAATAAAAAAAGCATATGTGTTTACAATATATAAAAATGTCTTTTCTAAAAAAAATGGTGACTCCCTGTTCTTCGAATATTGCAGCTAATGTATGTCATGAGAATTCAATGCATAATGCAGTTGCAAAACGTGTGTTAAAAATTGCTTGCGTGTACTGTGAAAGCTTTAATCAAAGATCGGAACATACTGATAAAGATATTTGAGTGGGAGTCCAAACGTCGCCACATCCACGTTCATCTTACAACGCTGTAACGCTAACACTTGCCCACCATAAATTCTATGTCGACTCAAAATGTTCAAATGTTTGTAAATCTATCGGACCAAACTGCGTGGTCATCAGTCCGTAGCTTACAAACTACTTAAACCTAGGTAAACTAACTTAAGGAATACACACAAAGCCATGTATGTCGACTCCATAATGGGCAATGTGGCAGAGCACTTTAATATTATAATAAAAGTAATAAATTAATAATAACTTTTAAACCTGTGTTATGGAACTGACTGTTAAACGTTTTATGCAGAGTACATGAGTCCTTATAAGTCGAAATTTGCACTGATGATGTTCAATCATGTCAACGCAATCGATATGTGATTCTTTAAACACCACCAAGCTGGAAAATTGTTATTTTTATTATAAACTCTAGCGTCCGACACCTAATCACAGATACATAAACTAAACAATGGGCGCATAAAACTTCTCTTAGGATTTTCTCGGAATTGCCAGATTAGACGATTTACTACTTGCACATTATGTTGTTTTAATGGCCTATTAAAGTGGTATAAAGTTGGAAGTGAATCCTTGATCGGAGGCTCCCCTCGTTAGTACCTCCGTTCCGTGCAGTTGCTTGTCAGCGGCCAGACAGATCCCGTCTAGACTAGCAGCTCGACAGGAAGTGGCGCTCGCTTCAATGCCAATCGGGCGAAATGAACAGCTCGGTAAGCGACTTCCGCCTTGGAACTGCCCGCAGCAAACCTAGGCACAGCACAGAGATACTTCCATCGCTGCAGCGCTCTGGGCTGCACTGCCATAGCCTCTGGTTTCTCACTAGGGGTCACTTCCAACTTGGGGTCACAGACGTTAAACTGCGTTAATCTCCATCAGAACCCATTCCTTGATTATGAACTAATTAAGCGTACAAATATTTACAATTATTATAGATATGGCATGCGTTCTTTCAGACATGTCACAAAGAACTGACACCATGTATATAATCGTATGTATGCCTCCTTCAGGCAAATGGCAATTTCTATACGAATGCACAAATGCTCCCGATCCCTTGCGGGAATACAGTTAAAGCTGCGAGCAAGAGGAAGTACTTGTCAAAGGTCACAACAATCGCAGTGTGTGATAAGCTGAGAGTTTGGGAAGGACGCGAAGCATGTCTTCAAATGTTCAAATGTTTCTAGAGCTTATGGGACTTAACTACGGGGTCATCAGTCCCTAAACTTCCAAACTACTTATGAACTAACTAAGACTAAGGACGGCACAAATATCCATGCCCGAGGGGGGATTCGAACCCCCGACCGTAGTGGCCGTGCAGACCGTGACTGGAGCGCCTCAGTCCCCTCGGCCACCGCGGCCGGCGAAGCATGTCTGTGTAGCCTAAGTGACTACCGGCCCGGTAGCTAGCCGACCTCTGTAATAAAGAGCTAACTCAAGATTTCATAGAGCAAGAAAGAAAAACCACGATTCCACATAGGCAAGGACCCGAATCACTCAAGGAAGAGGACGAAAGGTTAAGTCGACCGCTGCACCGAAACACGGGAAATCCGGGTTCGAACACGGTCCAGCACAAATTTTCAGCTTCGTCACTGAATTTTTGTTTCAGTGCCCTGTAACACTCGAAATGTTAGAATATTTCCAATTCATTTCCAGATATGCTGAAATATTCTTGCTTTGCAGCCAATTCGAAAGAAGTGAGGTCTTCATGAAGGATACTTTTCTGTGACGGCCTCAGAACCACGTTGCCAGTGAAACGACAGTGAATTTGAAAAAGTGTAAATACAATCTATGATTCGCGTGCTTCTACAAGTAACTTCCTCATGAATGTGTGCTCCAGATGACGACAAGGATTGCGAACAACGACACCATCACAAACGAAGCGTATTGTGTCCTTTTTTAAATTTCACAATAAATAGTTGCAAGTAGTGATGATTAATTGCGTTTGTCTACAGATTTATCGAAAAAACCGTGGAAGAATGAATAATACGTCTTCAATTAGTAACAGAAAAAAAGAAATAAAGATACTGTCACTGTCGGGAGTCGAATAAAAGCCTAAGCCTTGCCGATAGGTAACGCCACAGTAAGGGTAAATGTATTGGTATTGAATCACGCCAAGCTATTCGTGCCGATTTTGCTCTGAAGATACTTAACGTTGGCGGCCAGAAGGGGGGAGAGTCTCTTTACTTTCTGATCCTAAAGGGTTTTAAATCAGTAACTCCAAATTGGGACTGTCTGCTTCTCAGTGTTAACAACCCAGTATGCAGCGTTAACGCATAGGAACATAAAAGTACGTTTCCAACCTTCTTATAGCTCTCCATGCCGTAGCTTCAGGTAAGTCACATTGTTGTTGTGTTGCACTGCCTGCTCACTACAGTATCTGAACCCAACTGCTTGTGTAATTCGTTTGGTAGAGTAAATACAGGTCAACACCAACCGCCTCTGCAGCAACTTTCTGTTATTACTACTATCTCGTTTTCCGTAATATTGTTTCCTCTCCGTAGAACCAACAGAACGACGTAGAACCATTTTAGTTTATACTGCAGATGACGATACTTCAGAATTTAGATATTTCAACTGATCCCCTAATTGTTTCGACCAGTATTGAAATAAATATAATATGTAGTGACTAAAACGTACTGCATAGAAATATTATCCGTAAAGAAAAAACTGAGGAGTAATCGTACTCGTGTATCTGCATCTGGAACATTGGTGTCCTCATCTTTCATTAAATCTGAGTCGAAAACAGCGACGTGACTTGCAATAACTCACCCGATAGTAAATCTCTTACTAGGAAATTCATGTCATCAACATCTAGGTGGGCCGCGTTGGAGTAGCCAAGCGGCCTAATGCGCCTCGCTGCGGGGCGCGCGGTTGCTTGCCGTCGGAGGTTCGAGTCCTCCCTCGGGCATATATGTGTGTGTGTGTGTGTGTGTGTGTGTGTGTGTGTGTGTGTTGTCCTTAGATTAGTTTACCTTAGTTTAAGTAGTTTGTAAGCTACGCACTGATGACCACGCAGTTTCGTCCGATAGATGTACAAACATTTGAACCTTTTGAACATCTAGGTGAAGTGATCTTATACTGTCATCTCGCTCGCGCATGTGGATACATACATTCTTATCACTTTGAAAGAAAACAGTAACTCGTGTGCATTGCCCTGAAAGAATAAAAAAAATCTGTACGAGAACAAAGGGAAAAACCTGTACACTTATTCCTATGAGTCATCCACAAGGAAAGTATGGCCTGATCATCGAGGAATAGGGTTACTGCTTCCTTTAGACATACGTGGTCAGTGAGCAGCACCGTCACCATTATTTCAATCCAACTGTCACTCCATAATAGCGTGGCAGTCGTTTGTGGCAACCGTGAGAATTAACCGTTCAGAATTGTTTCATTATATCTCCATGGACGCCATGAGATAATGGCGCAATCCCACCTCTCTCTCGCACGCACAAACACACTCACATTCACTCTGTGTGTGTGTGTTTGTGTGTGTGTGTGTGTGTGTGTGTGTATGCGTGTGCATATAACTGATAGTCATGTGTCGAAGTATTTAAACATACTTTCAAAGGCAAAGTGAGAAAAATGCTCATTTATTTCGTTAGTACTTGGAGCTTGCAAGGCCGTAAATAAGATGTGTGATCTGTTGGAGTGCAGATGCACTTTAACGACGCTTTCTACTTGATGGCCGGCCGTCACATCTTGCTCGCATGTGGCGCAAGGCGCCTCTTATCTTGCGGCGTCCTCCTTGCGCAACAACTGTAACTAGAGTCTGTGCCGGCCTCTCTCTCCGTGCCTCTAGGCGGGGATCTACCGCCTACTTGCATACCGCCGGTCAACAAACGCCATTACGCCGGATCGTACACCTCAGGCCCATCTACGACAGAATACTAATGTTCAAATGTTTGTATAGTCTATGGGACTTAACTACGGGGTCATCACTCCCTAAACTTACAAACTACTTATGAACTACTTACGAACTAGGACGGCACAAATATCCATGCCCGAGGGGGGATTCCAATCCCCGGCCGTAGTGACCGTGCAGACCGTGACTGAAGCGCCTCAGTCCCCGCGGCCACCGCGGCCGGCCGACAAAATACTCTCAGTCGAATATGGAGGCAAGGAAACGAGCTCATTTTAAGTTTGAATCATATACAATTGCAACCACTTGTGATTAGTATTCTACCATTATATAAAGTAATGTGTATTGGCTTATGGCTACAGTCAGCTGTGGCCAAGGAGCATCTCAGAATTGCCGCGGCGGAGCTGCCGAGCGCATTGAGGCGCTATGCTACGATGAGCGAGGTCGTTCCCCGTCGGGGGTTCGAATCCCCCCTCGGGCATGGATGTTTGTGCTGTCCTTAGTATAAATTAGTTCAGAAGTAGGGACTGATGACCCCGCAGTTAAGTTCCATAAGCTTTACAAACATTTATTTATTATTTTTTGTCTCCGAAGTCAGAGTTGCCCCTGCGATTTCCAAGAGTAGCACAGGCAGCCTTTCTTAAGAATTATCTTAAGAAAGTGAGGAAATGGTAGTACGAAGTGAGTACTGAGTTCGTTTCAAAATGTGTTTATTGCTAAACAATTCAGACAGTATTTTTACTCCTCATATGACTCTGTAACTAGGTGACGTTGTGTTGATTACTAAGTTGACTTGTAGTGTGAAGCTGGGCAGCCATATGGCTGTCATGTAATGGTGGGCTGGCATGCTGTGCCTGACTGATGTCTAAAAAAATACATATATATATATATATATATATATATATATATATATATATATATATATATATAATAATAATAATAATAATAATAATCAAATGTTTGTAAATCTATCGGACCAAACTGCTTGGTCATCAGTCCGTAGCTTACAAACTACTTAAAGTAAGGTACACAAACCTAACGACAACACGCACACTCCGCAGCAAGGCACCTTAGACCGCTCGGCTACTCTACCGTGGCTTCCCTTTTTTTTCTTTACTTGCGGTCCTATAGCATGATCAACATACTTATACCGAGGTACCCGGTATTTTCATATACCACATCACATCCTATAGCCAAATTGTCATAGCCTTTTAAGAACACCTATGTCGCCTATTGATCCTCCTTTACTTATTGTGCTGTTCCCCCTCCTCACCACAGTTTGACATGTCGAGTGTAGTTGATCACACCGAGACCAGAAGTACATATTTGTGGTATACACTTTTAGTTACGTATTTCTACTAGTATTTGATTTATATCCAATCCTTTTTTTAAAAGAAAAAAGTTAGTACTTTTTGCATGTAGTCTGTTTGTCCTCTCTGTGAATATTTTCATATCAGTCTTTATACATCTTAAATGTAATGTAATTTCTGTTAAAATTTGCCACAGTTCTGGAGATGATGATACGAAACGCGTAATGATAAAAATAAATGCGACCAATACATTCTACGAAATATGAAATTTTATTGCATGTCATCTTCCGGTCATTTGTCAAAAATAAAAAAAAATAAAAAATAATAAAATAATAAAAAATGGAGGATTTTATTAGCCAAGTGGAAGACATTCAGACAGTAGTTGTGCATTTTGTGAATCATTCGTAAACTTAAGGTGTGCACATTTCTTCAGTTGCTTGATGGCAACACATTTTCCTGTTTCTTGAACCTCGTATTCTGACATGCCTGTACACGAATGATACGTGTGATGGTGTGTGGAGCTCATAAACAACTGTATCCATAATTACTTGATACGCCTTTCTCAAAGTTCTGAAATTATTGATATCATTTCACTTATGTAACCAATATTCCTCACAGATGCTATGCAATGCTTAGCCATGCTCATTAGTTTAATTCGCTTTAGTAATCGTAATATACACTGATCAGACAGGGACGTCGCGACTTTGCATGGATACAATGATACTTTGTTAGGAAATTGGGGAATTGGGACCACATCTGCACACATAAGTCAGCTAATTCCCACTAGTTCCTGAAGTCACGTTCAATCATATCCGAGATCGGATTTGGATCTGACGAGTTGGGGGTGGGGGGACAGCAGATCAATTGTAACCTCGCCACTGTGTTCCTCGAACCGTTCCATCACACTCCTGGCGTTGTGATAATGCCCAGTATGTAGATGAAAAATGCCTCTTCCGTTGGGAAACATCATCATCATCATGAAGGATTTTTTATGATCTGCAACCAGTGTAGAATACTTTTGGCCGTCATGGTGCCTTGTACGAGTTCCACTGTGCCCATGGATGTCCACGTGAATGTTCCCCAGAGCATAATTTGAGCCAGCGCCAGCTTTTTCCGTCCCCCAGTATGCTGCTGCTGTTCTCCTGACCGACGCATTCGCACCCTTCTATCGGCATGTTGAAGACGGTATCGGGATCCATCAGACCATGCAACCCCTGCCAGTGCGCCAACGTTCATTGACGATGGCCACGTGTCCTTTCTAGTCGTAGTTGCCAATGCCATGGTGTTAACGTTACCACATGGATGGGTCGTCGTCGTCTACGGAGGCCCATCGTTAGGAGTTTTCTATGCACGGTGCGCTCAAACACGCTTGTATTCTCTCCAGCATTATAAAGTCTGATGCTCGTTCCACCACAGTTCGCCGGTTGTCCTGTTTTACCAGTCTGTACAGCCTACGATGCTCGACAGCTGCAATGAGCGGTGGTCGCTAAGATCCTCGACATTCGGTTGTGGTCTTACCTTGGTTTCGCCACTTTTTGAAGACACTCACCACAGCACTCCTAGAACACCCGTTAAGTCGTGCAATTTCCTAAATGCTTTTGCTGAGCCATCAGGCCATCACAATTTGTCCTCGGTCAAACTCAGCGTGTCTTCGCCATTCTGCACAGAGCAGCATGATCACTGATAATACATGCACTGTTCGTGTGCTATCTGTATCATAACAAAGTGAGGGACGTCCATCTATTTACAGGTAGCAGCAATAGAAAGAGAAAATCAGAGAACGCCCTCAGAAGCGCCTTCTGTTCCATGCACTGTTGTCAAACACGAACGAGATGGCACGGTGGTAACGCACTGGAGTAGTGGGGCAATAGGGGTTTCGGCCCGCTCGCGGATGGTAGTTTGTGATCCGTTGCGGTTTCGTTTTGTGTTTCATTTCTCTGTGCAGCGGAAATGTACAGAGAAGTGTGCTTGATAAACGGAAAGTTCAGCGATTTGCTCACGTTTTGCGTGGTCAGACACGGAAATTAGTGTGCTCATTGCGCGGATATTTGGAACAAGAGAGAAACAATGGCGCAACTCTGTTGTCGAAAGAACTGCAGACGCTTTGAAAATTCATAAACATGTTGTCGTCAAAATCTTTACAGAAAAATGCTTTGCAGAAGAGGAAGAGCCTGGTTCGTCTAAGTTATGGACACACGTGGAAAAGAGGAGTAGAAAACCACTAGTAACAAACTTGGACTCAATCCAATAAGATGCTGTTCGTCGCCACACATACGGAAATTACGATAGAAAGTGACATTGAACTATAAGGAAATTGTACTTTACTCTTCACGAGACAGAATTAATCAGTGGCGGCAGGACGTCTTTGTTAGCCAATATCATAGACCTCGACTTCGATAGAAAAAAATGTGCATGAGAAATGTTGTTTTTTGTTTTTCGAGTCCGGACTCTCCGTCAAGCTAAATTATTGGTCCAATATCGGGCCACGTCAACTGCCGCATCGCTGACCAACCGTAGGTCATCGAGCGTACAGGACTGTGGGCAACTACAACATGGAAGCAAATGCGTCATATCCTGTTGTTTTCCACATTTGCAGAGAAGATCCTCAGCGTCCGCTAGTCCCCACATAGCTTTAATGGTTTTCACAGGTGCTACTCCCGTTCTCATCCTATTCAGGGTTCGCCAGGTTTTCCAGTCCATTTCGCATCTGATAGGGTGTGCTTGTTGCAGTGGGTAGTTTTTAGGTGGTTCAACTGGTATAGTCCTTAAAAAGCTTTTCCTTGATTTGAGTCTTCCTGGCGGAACTTGCAGTCCAGGCAAATTAGGAATAAAATGAGCAAATTGGAGAAACACTTTATCAAGTTTTGAAACTTTGGTTAAGTACTTATATGGGGTGCAGTAATAAGAAACAGAAAAGCTCCCCTTCGTAGAGGGGATTCCCCTTTTATCCCCCCGAAAGACAATTTATACCATATTTTAAATTCATAGCAAAAAGGCTAGGTTTTCGAACAGAGCTATTATTAGTAAATATATTCCTCCCAAAACTGTAGACGAAAAAGACCTTGTCCACTTTTTTTATTTATACGAATGGTACTTGAGGTATAACATATAGAACATATTTCTATTAACATAATAATTTGCAGTTTTTAATGTAGTAAAGTATTTAAATGAATAGTGTAATTAAATGTATGGGGATATATCGTAGTCTATATATTCTACTTGATAATATTTCTTTTGCGATCAGTATTGTTGAAATCAGGAGTATGTGCCAACAATGAAAACGTCAAGTTCCCCTTCCCATTCACTCAGGGCTACCCTACCACTATTGTCGCTGCCGTTTAGTCCCACTCAGTGTTCAGTTGAGTTAATGTGGTGAACTGCGAAAGTAGTGCCAGAGAGTTCTGTTTTGAGACAGTATTTATCAGTTTGTAGTGTTCGTCTCACTTATTTTGTATGGACTGAGAAAACAATAATGCTGGATCCTACTATCTGTTTTATTTGTTGTAAATATGTTTCGGAAGGAGAGACATCGATAGTGACGAAGGGCTTGGAAACTCTGATACGCATCAGCAAGGAACGGAACGACGGGGCTCATAGTCTTCTACAGAATGCTGGACAGATAGAAGTGCATAAGGTACGTCGACGTGAATATATTAAGGAATGTAGTATAAAGAAAGTAATTAATCAGAATGTTGCACAAGCAGATGATAAAAGATTGAGATCCTCTTCTCAATCAAATTTCAAAAAAGACTGTTTCATATGTGCTGAAAAGTGTGACATAGAGGCGGAAGTAAGAAAATCATTCCACAAACGCCATATAGTGTATAAAGTTCGCTCTTTAACTGTGAAACACACGCTGCTTGAGAAAGCATAGAAACGCGATGATGATGTCGGTAGGAAGGTTGCCGAACGCATCAACAGTGTTTTGTGTTTCCTAGCTGCAGAAGCCCGTTATCATCAAGATTGCTATTGTTAAATTAGTATGGAACCCCTCCTCTGTTTGAAAAAGAGGCTGCCCTCAAGATACCAACTTCGATACCACTTTTCAAGAAGTATGCAAATTTATAGATAGTTCAGAGGGATGTCAATTTTCACTGCTCCATTTGTTGCAGAAAGTTAACGAATGTCTCCCAGAAGGAGAGATAATGGCTAAAAACTCTGAGAAACAAACTGAATGAACACTTTTGTGATGGAGTCTCGTTTGCCACAATGCCAAAAATCCTCCAGTAGTATGCTTTCGTGGCAGTGGTGCAATGAACGAGCTGTTTATGAAGAAGATGAAAGAATGATAATTGTAGAAGCAGCAGCAGCTTTCGTCCGTAAAGATATAAGAATGACGCCTTAAAGTATTGCCGATTATCCAGATATCAATGACTTTAAAGAGAATGCTGCAGTAATGGTTCTGACACTTTACACGAATTTTTAATGGTGTGGTTTTGGCGAAAAAGGAAGGTAGTGAACAGTCCTCTTTAAAGAAATGTACAGCAATAGCCCATGCAATAATATTCCACGGATATTCAATGACCCTACTTCCTCTCCTGATACCATTGTAAAAGCAGGAGAGAAATTTATACTGTCTCTGTACACAAAAAGAGTAGAGAGTCCTGATGATGACAACTTAAATGCCATTCGATTTAAATATGCTTGTGGGTCAGGCAAATAATGCTGTTATATTTTCTCGTTTGCCATCCACAAATGATACAGGACGCCTCCACTCTTACCGAGTCTACGTACAAATCCAGCTATGGCTGGGGAACAACTTGGACCCTAGAAGCTGGAGCTGGAGGAAATGAAACTCATTCCCCTCTCCGACTCATATGGAACGATCACCTGCTCTAAAGAAAATACCGCTACTGATTTCATGCGGCTGCACTCAAGGCTGCGGAAGAAGGTGCGGATGTGTGAAGGCTGATCTACATAGCCCAACAATGTGCAAAAACTGTCGTGGACAAAGTTGCACTTATGTGCTTTGCAGTGATTTGGCAGAAGATTTGGGTGATGGTTTTATGTAATAATAATAATAATAATAATAATAATAAATTAATATATAAACTACAAAAATAAAAAATGTTTGATAGATACTGTGGTATTTTCGATGTCTACATGTTGTACATATGATTGTAAATATAACAAAAGTAATTATTGATACGTTTTACAGTAATTTTCAATTTTCATGATAAATGATCTCCTTTCCAGTAATATAAGTTGAATAAATCTAAAGTAAAAGACTAAAGCAAAAGTTGTTCTGTATAAATAAGTCTGTTTTAACAGAAATGACACTTAATTTTACCTCGTAAACTAATTACCTTACTTAAACATTCAATTGAAGCTTTCTGAGAAGAGTTTCACTAGAAATGTTTTCTGTCATATAGATAACTTCGTTAAATGAACCGTTTTTCATGAAGGTTTGAAAAAAGGATTATAAATTACTTTAAAGGGTGGGGAGGGGGAAATACCCCCGATAGGGGGGGAACCTTTCTGTTTTTTACTTCATCACCTAGGAGTGTTTTCCCAAAGTTTCAAAACTTTATAATTTTAAAATATTTTTTGTATTTTACTATATAAATTACATTAAGGGGAGGGGAAAGGGGACGCACCCCCGTAAGGGAGCGAACCTTTCTGTTTTTTACTTCTACATCCGCTACGAGTGTTTTCCCAAAGTTTCAAAACTTTATAAATTTTTCCCCGCATTTTTTATAATTTCCTGGACTATTGGGCGTAGTTTTGGTGAGACAAAGCCAGATGCCTTATATAGTAAGTCAAGGGGGGTCGGTTTCATACACCCAGTGATTATCCTACACGTTTCGTTCAGGGCGATATCTACGATTTTGGCACACGCAGATCTTTTCCACAATGCGCAGGCATACTCTCCTGTTGAAATGCACAAAGCCTGTGCTGTGGTGGGCAGTATGTCGAGGTTCGCTCCCCAGCCGCTCCCCGCTAGCTTTCTAAGCAGAGCGTTCCTTGAGCCTACTTTCTGCCTGGTGTTGAGGCAGTAATGTTTGTACGTTAGTGACCTGTCCAATGTTACACCAACGTATTTAGGGGTGTTTGTGTGCTTCAAGATGCTTCCTTCCCATATGATTTGCAGGGTATGTGTGAATTTTTTTTATTTAAGTGAAAAGCACATACTTGCGACTTTGTGGGGTTTGTCTTTAGGCAGTTCTCTCTATAATACTTAGACATGTTCTCAAGTGCTTTCTCCAGTTTTTCCTTAATATCCTGGAAGCTTCCAGACAGCACAGTAATGGCCATGTTATCGGCATATGGGAAGTGTCTGGCACCTTTAGTTATTGGTTGATCGTTAGTGTATATATTATATATAGTTGGTGCCAGAACGCTTCCCTGCGTAAATATGGACGGGAAATTATAATATAATTGATGTAGAGTAGCGTTGTCGATTTTTAAGAGACATTGTTAAAGAGCCGGTAGAAGACAATTGTGTAGCTCGACGAAACGTGGATAAATTCCGAATTCCGGCCATTCCTTTAGAAAAGACTGAACATATGACAGTATATGTGGAAGTTCTGCCATTCCCATGGGGAAGGGCGCAATAATTATTTTATTACATGCCAGAACTTCACCAGGTTTCATACCTAACTGTCTCTGCGTTTAAAAATCGAGGAAAACAAGTGACTACCACGAGGAAATGAACAACGATAGTTTACTGATGTATTTTACAGGGCAGTTTTTGGAAAACTTAAATCGACTGTCTGTTATTGTAATGAATAACACCCCATAGCATTCAGTAATTAAAGATAACGCTCCAACAATGGCAACGAAAAAAGGTGACATTATTGACTGATTGAAGAAAATCATCGAAATAGGGAAAGAAAGGCCACAGTTTCCACACTGCGTTGTGAACGAAGTAGCTAAACAACACTGCCACAGATATTTAGGCTTCTACCATACAACTACGACTTCACCCCCATCGGCGCAAATCAAACATTACTTTGCAGTCAACGATAGAAGATTCACTACAGCAGATATTCAAAAACTATTAAGGACAGAGGCGCCGACGTTTGAAAATCACTGTGGGTGCTGTATATCACGGTTCACAAATGTTCGAAACCAACCCTCCTGAAAATCATGTTCATGCATTTTTGAATGATATATATGCTGTTCGTTAGTCTCGCTAAAACTCGAGAACTGCTGAACCGATTTGGCTAATTTTAGTCTTAAAATATTCGTGCAAGTGCAGGGAATGTTTAAACGGTGATAAAATGCGGAAAAGTTGTCTGGAAAAGAGGAAAATCTGGAAAAACTGAAACAGCTTTTCCATTGTGCTATCAATACCGTTCGTCCAATTGCGATAAAATGTTGTACATTTCATGTTGAAAGCAAGAGGAAGGTTCGCATCACATAAAAATTTGGAAAAGTCACGTGGAAAGTAGGAAAATTTAGGAAAACCCAAAGCGATTTTTTCTATGAATAAAAATCAATTGCCACATGGTTCTAAGAGCACCACATGAGTACGGCTTGACAGGAAAATGTTTGCATGAAATAAAGTTTTTGGAAAATCTACCTGGAAATTCGGAAATTTGAGAAAAACTGAAAGTGCGTTATTCAATGTGTTTTTTGTTTGGATTCAGCACTAGAACTGACTATCAGCACGACGGAGAGGGGTAATTCTTTTTTTGATTTGTTCATTATGGTCTTGGAAAAGTTTTCAGTAAAAAAATAGGGACAGTTCAAAAGGAAAGTCGCAAAATTCGAACCAATTTCCCTTTTCATTGTGTTTCTAAATGTACTCAACACTATAAGTTGAGAATCGTTCATCCAATTCCGATAAAATTTTGATAATTTGACGTTCAACGAAAGATGAAGGTTCTTATGAACTTAAAATTTGGGAAAGTTACCCGGAAAATTTAAAAATTCGCGAGAAACTGAAAGAGCGTTTTTCAATGGGATGTCAATATCATTCGTCTGATTCCGATAAAATTTTGCATATTTGACGTTCAAAGCAAGAGTAAAATTCTTATGAAATAATAATGTGGGAATGTTTCCCGGAAAATAGGAAAATTCAGAAAAAATAGAAAGAAATTTTTCTATGAAATGTCGATACCATTCATCTGATTGCGACAAAATTTTGCACATTCGACGTTCAAAGCGAGAGGAAGGTTTGTGTGAAATAAAAGTTTGGAATAGTTAACCATAAAATAGGAAAATTTGTAGGAAACTGAAAGAACTGTTTTCTTTGGGATATCAATATTATTCGTACGATTGCGACTGAATTTTGCACATTTGACGATCAAAGCAAGAGTACATACATATTATCAATTGCAAAGCATTGCAGGGTCGAATAGATAACGCAACAACCAAGTCATTACTTTACACGTTTTAAATCTAAAGTTTACTCGCATTTTTTCCATATTTTATCACCGTTTAAACCCTCCCTGAACTTCCAAGAAGATGACATATCTTTATCCAGTACAGGTGTGCGTGATCTGCCCACTCTTTCCGCCCACTATCGAGCCGATACTTAGACTATCTGATGATACCTTTATACAGCTATTGAGTCTAAAATACATATGATTTAAATTAATATGGTTTATATTAAAAGGTAAGTGATATGATATTCACTGGGTCATCTAGTACTTGATAAAAGTAAATAGGCAGTTGTCTGGCATTTTAAAGATAGAAGGAGGAAGGAGGAGGAAGAAAAGGAAAGCATGGCTGAATTAGGACACTAAAATAAAGCGATCTAATTGGTCGAAGTGGATATTTCGACATAAGTGACACCCCAAAACTTCTACACGACCAATGAAATGATTTTTCATTGTACACTAATCTAACACTTTTTGTGCGAAGATATTCTTTCTGGCAAAAGCGTTTGGTAGAACGCCGTCACCAAGGTTTAAAGAAATCTTTGAAATATTTTGAGATTTTGAAGTCCGACATCAAATTTTTTTGGTCAGTTCCAAGCAAGAGCTGTATACTTCATCGAAACTCTCATCACTTCCAGATAACTTCATGACATCTCTGACAGTATTAATATAGTCCAAGGTTTTTTTAAGCCTGAGAGAAAAGCATTTGAACTGAATCTATAATTTTAATAACAAGGGAAGTGACAAAGATAAATGAAAAACGATTAACTTTAGAAATGTTCAAATGTTTTTATAGTCTACGGGGTCATCAGTCCCTAAACTTACAAACTACTTATGAACTAACTAAGACTAAGGACGGCACAAATATCCATGCCCAAGGGGGATTCGAACCCCCGACCGTCCGACCGTAGTGCCGATTAACTTCAGCATCAGCATCAGATTCTTCAAGCTAAATTCCTGAAAGAACACAATTGAATGTTCATAAATAAGTACACCTGAAAGGTCAAGAGGACCGACATGCTTCAGGATGAATAAAGCTAGCATAGTGGGTAAAACACGGACACTCATTACTACTCGCTTGGGGACCCGCGTACAAAACTGATCATTTCCTTCACGTATGAAATATCGTGTCTCGCTATGGTCACGTTTTGCATTGCCTCTTGAGTCATAAGGTAGGTTTTCATTTTTCCCGATTTTTTTTTAATTTATACAATTTTATATTCCACCTCAATTTTATGTGGGTGCTCAGCACCCACAAAAAATTCTTGGGGGCTGCACGAGCCCCGGAGCAGCCACGGAGTCGGCGCCTCTGATTAAGGAAGCAGCGGCACAAATAAGCGAGAGAAGTGGAGTAATGCTGTAAGGCACACAGAAAAAGGCATGGAGAAGTGAAGTGAGTGTAGAAAATAATATTGGAAATTTGATTATATCCTCGGATAATTCTAGTGACTCTTGCATGGATCGAGGTGCACATAACGAGAGCGTCGTGGAGGAAAGTGAACTAAGTGGCATTTACCCTTCGACATAATACGTTTTATTTTCTATTTTTGTATCATATTTTTGACTGAATGGTGTCTCCTGCATTGTCATATAAATAATATTCTTATTCGAGAATACTTTCTTGCCCAAGTATGATGTACTGCGTGCATACTACAGTGATTGGTAAGTACTCAATCACTTTATATTATTTTATTGTTCAGAGTTAATGTATTTAGATGAACGATTCAGTTCCATTTCAGTCATAATGAATACGTCAACTAAGCGTGAATTATTCTCATTATTGTAAAAGACGGTGCAGTTCTACTGAATTCGTTGAAATAAAGAAGTATTAGAAACGCGGTGTTATTTTATATATCGGAGCGCGTTCGTTAAAAGACAATGATATTGTATTTCGGCGTGGAATAAAACTTGATAATGATGATACTATGCTTAAAACCAAACTCAATACTGCACGTTATAAAGCAGCTTGAACGGTAGGGAATCACACAGCTGTTGCTGCTACAGCCATATTGCTCGCGCTCGTACGGCCTAACCAACAACATTGCTTCCTCCACACCCAACTCAGCGTCGCTGTCAATTACTTTGTTATTCTGATTCAGATATATCAGTTATTCCCATTCAGGTGACGTTGCTATCGCCTGGACTGGTTTATATTGATTGTGTGTAAGTGGTCAAAATGTTTTGACTGATCGGTATACATATTACAGAGACAGATTGTTAATATTTTATGTCGAACTTCAGTATCTTTCCCAGAATGGATATAGTTACTAAATTGAGTTTAATTAAATTTCCGAAATGTATGATAGTACCTGCGAATGGGTAAAGTTGAAAATTTGTACCCAACTGAGATTCGAACCCGAGTCTTCTGATTCCTAGGCAGTTGCGCTGACCGCTACACCAGGGATAACCCGGCGAGCTACACATCTACACAGATTACCTAAGTACGCCTACCGTCAGATACAAATTATCAACTTTTTCCCTGCCCACTATTACTCAAACTAGTAGTTTTGTAAACTGTTTCCCGTAAGAGTAAGGGCCAAGGAGTGCCTCTGCACTGAGAAAAGGATCATTGCCGCTCATCGGCATATTGTATAAGATATATATATATATATATATATATATATATATATATATATATATATGTGGTGTCTATTCTTTAGGACATGTTCTAAAGAACATACGTCTCATTTATACAGGGTGAATCACCTAATACTTGCACCGCAAATATTGCGGAAACGGAAAGTGCGGATGATGTGCGGTTTTCACAGAATGGATTGGTAGTCAGGGGCTCATATTTTTAGCCAACAAACAGATTGTAATATTACTTAGAAATTGTACTTTTTATGCAAACATACAGTCTTTTAAATGGAAAAATGGTCGTTTCTATCATGCACTGGAACTTTTGACACAAGCTGTGTACAAAGAATTTTGAATGACATTTTTATCACGTCTAGTTTGGCAGCTACAACCGTTCAAAGTTTCGGGGGCGGAGGCTGCGATAGCGTTGCTGACTGGCCGAGTGGCTAGTCCCTGGGGCACGGCCCACTGTCTCATAACCACCAGCCTGACAGCTACGCTGTCAAAGCCACCACCACCAAAACTTTGAACGGTTGTGGCTGCCAAACTAAATGTGATAAAAATGTCATTCAAAATTCTTTGTACACAGCTGGTGTCAAAAGTTCCAGTGTATGATAGTAACAACCATTGTTCCATTTAAAAAACTGCATGTTTGCATAAAAATACAATTTCTAAATAATATTACAATCTGTTTGTTGGCTAAAAATACGAGCCCCTGTCTACCAATCCATTCTGTGAATCCGCACATCAATCGCACTTTGCGTTTCCGCAATATTTCCGGTGCAAGTGTTAGGTGATTCATCCTGTATAGCTTATTAATGATATTTATTACTGCTTGTGTTTTTATTCCACCTTTTGACGCACTGCTTTTCCGATGTATGTTAGCTGTACATAATATCTCACCATACGCTTTCATCTCTTTTGCGGAATAGTTTTCAACTTTTTCTTCTTTTTTTGAGATTTTGGATTCAATAATCCAAGGGTTCTTTTAAATTCCTTACTCCCTACATGTATTGCTTTCTCCGCTAAACACATAGGATTAGTTTCCAGTATATTTGGCTACTTCCTACCAATATCAAAAAATGTATATATTTCTGACCATCACTGTTGTGATTTTTGAAATACATAACATATGCATTCTTCTTCGCGTTCTACTTCTTCTCATCGTTTTACCTTTGTAACTTCTCCCGTAATGTGCGATAGACTTTTCAGACTTTCAGTTACTGGTTTAAATGTTCCTGAAAGAAACTGATATCTTTGCAAGAGACCTAATTCTAGCAATCGTAAAATGTTTAAATGTTTGTAAATTTATGTGACCTAATTACTTGTAGTTATCAGACACTAGGCTTACAAACTAATTTAAATGACTAAAACTAAACTAAGACAACACATACACTAATGTCTCGAACCTCCGACGGGGAGCAATTGCGCGCTCTGCAGCAAGGTGCCTTAAAGCACTCGGTCATTCCACTGCGGCTTAGCAAACCTGATATACACTAAATATCTCTCCGCGTTTCGATAAGTGTCGTTTGTCGTCGACATGGCATTGTATACTCAACCGGTTTGAAGATAGTATACAACTTACTGTATGTAAACTCTCAGACTACTGGTGACGATGAGATGTACCTTTCGTTCCCATTTGATAAAGCTAAATATATCTGATTGTCTTGCGTTGATTTTATCAAGTGGTTGTTAGATTCTGGCTGCTGTTTCGATAATACTAACGATTTCTTTTAATTTTGCATTGCTTCGTTGCATGATTTACCTGTGATTCACACCTCTAGAATGCGTGTACTGTATTTGCGTGAACCTATCCGTAATTTTCAGTATAGTGATACAGTTAAGTATTGGCACACTACTTTTTAAGAAAGAAGTCTTCTAAATTTCGTCTGTACCAATCATCATTGAGTTTCGACGTTTTACCTATAAGAAGAGAGTCGTATGTGATTCCAGCAGTCAATATACATCTTTAAAAAGTCTTTGAATATTACGTCAGCTTCTACATATTTCTGGTGAATTCACATAATTAAATTTAAAAGCTATAAGCCGTTCCACATTCTCTCTACCAGCTGCTTGTAAATCTTGAAATATATCTGGCTCAAATAAAAGACATCGGCATTTATGGGACGACTGAAACAAAAATATCAGCGTATATCATCGTGTAAGGAAAGTAGGTTACGGGTTAACGTGCCGTCGACATTATGATCATTAAAGACGGAGTATAAGTGGGATAGTTTTCGTCTGAGATGGGGAAAGAAACGGCCTAGCCGTTTGAAAGAAACCATCCCAGCAGTTGCATAGATTGACTTGGGGAAATCACGATGGCCAGAGGCATTTGAACCACCGTCCTGCCGAATGTAATCCTACTTTTTCAGTCTGTTATCAGATATTAATAAACTGTTTGGTTTTACTTTCTCGTGGGGTGGAATATAACTGATTTTGCTAAATATCTGGTAGGCTACTCGATCAATTGAAAGACGGCTGTCTGCCGTCTTCCCTAGGTATTTAAGTTTGTAATTTATTTATTTATTTATTATTATTATTATTATTTTTATTTATTTATTTATTTTATTTATTTATTTTTATTTTTTTTAATTTTTTATTTATTTATTTATTTATTTTTTTTTTTTTTTTTGCTGAACGAGAACTATATTGATTTGGAGGCATGAGGAATAGCAATTCACTTCATGTTTTTAAATGTTTGTTTCTTTAATACTGTGTTAATATTGCTGGGATTTTATTATGCTAATAATTTATCATTGTGTCTATGAATGTGGCAATATGAACGGTTTCTCCGTGACGCCACTGTCCCTCTGAGAATGTGTACTTGATTTATTCTGTATGTGCATGTATAAGCATCTTATAGCATGGCAGTCTGAGTGTATGAGAATTTTCGTCGTCAGCTGCTGACTGCTTGCTTTGCATGTTTCTCTGGCTTCATGTCGATAGGTAGTTGTTAACAACTTCTGCTTTTGATGCTACCAAAGAGGTTCCTGCATCCTTTGGTTACAAGGTGGGTTGGAAATACCCGGTAGCTAGCCTTGGTAGGATATGTGTCTAGGCTCTCCCCACCACCTCGGTTTTCTGGTGTTTTTACCGATTTCCGGTGCTGGTGGGCGACTGCCTGGCGGTCTCCTCACTCTGTGGCTGCGCTTCGACCTGGTAAGATGTTCTGATTTTCTCCCTTGAGATGGTAGCGACTCATTGTCGGGGTTTGTGCAATTAAGGCTTCAGAACTTAGGTTCATTTAGGTGATTTTGCATAGGTAAACTCAGTGAATATGTAACTAAATTGGTTTGATAATGGCTGGGAATAAGTAATCTTTGTGAGACTAGCTGGTGGTGTACGAACATTGTTTAATTTCTTTCTAGCTTTGTGGGACGCGATTAATATGCGGGAATATTTTTATTCTGTGTAGTGCATGTGAAATATTCCTTTCCGTTTTCTGCTTCCGCGAGTGGATGTACTTCACGTGGTGTGTTCTTAGAACTAAGCCTTCAGCTATCCCTGTGTCTGTTTCTATGCCCTTCAGGAAAGAAATAATGCATGTATCTTTCTGATTTCCATTAGTACATCGCGATTTCCTCTCCCTCTATTTTAAATTGCTGTTTCGTTTCCAAACTTGCACTTTGCATTCAGACTCCGTCTGTAAATTCTCTTCTAGCTTTGTACTACCCCCTTTATTAGCTTTATTATGAAATACTATGTATTTCTAGGGGCTGCATGCCATATTTCTTAGTTGATTTACTCCAACTTTGAATTTATTCCATTTTTCTGATTTTTGAAGTCCCATCCATGTAAAACCTTCCAATCGCGTCTAACTGTATTTCTTTAGCTTCCTTATGATATCCTACGCATTTCTAAGGGATGCATGCCGTAGCTAATTTCCTTTTTTTTTTTCGGTAATTGAATTTTTGTATATTTACTGGTTTGCGGAACCACGTGGCTCCGGACTTCAGCTTCAAGGGTTTATAGCTAGTCACTTGAGCTCTCGCCACTGCTCACGTACCAGTGCCTTACCATTGCGTCTTTGTTGCTTCTTAATCTATGATTCGGTTGATTTTTGTTGAAATAAATACGATCTTTAAGCACTTCGCCTTCAGTGGGGTGCGAATATGTAATGTAACCGACACATGCTGTGTGTCTCAGTAAGTCTGCATGCTCACTGTTAGATTTAAATGGAAATTAATCACGCTATTATTGCGTACTATGTCAAGTAAAGAAAGACAGACCAGAGCCACCTACGAAGTTTATTTTCCTTGTGTAGTGTGGTACATCCTGGTTCGCTGAATTTCGCCTATGATAACGGCGCCTGCTTCTGCTTGGTATCAGCACGCTGAGTTGGGTGAGTTTCTCTATGCTTCGCGCGTGTTAGTGGCTAAATGCTTGTTGATTGTAAATCCCTCCCCCGACGATGTTCAGTTCAGATTACTTTAGGTTAATTTTCAATGGGATGCGTTTTTATTGTTTAACAAAATTGGTTCCCCCAATTGCGCATGTTTGAACTGAATAAATAATTTATTGTCAGTGAAATTTTATTCTCAAAAGTCAAATGTTGAAATGTTTGTAGAGCTTATGGGACTTAACTACGAGGTCATCAGTTCCTACACTTACAAACTACTTACGATCTAGCTAATACTAAGGACGGCAAAAATATCCATGCCCGAGGGGGGATTCGAACCCTCGACTGTAGTGACCGTGCAGACCTAGACTGGCGCGCCGCAGTCCCATCGGCCACCGCGGCCGGCGAAATCTTATCCTATTTATGAATATTATTTAATGATAAACCCTCCCTTTTTTATTTAATGTTGTTTTTCACCAGTGCTGAGAATAAATTCAGATGAAAATTATTATATTTTAATTCCGTTGTGCCATAAATGTTCTCTCAGCCACCTTCATGAAATGGTTTAGTTCGCGGTGGCTTGTACATTAATGATTGTGTGTAATTGTCGTGATCGACGACATGTGTCGACCACCATCTCTTTGTCTTCCTGCTGCTAAAGTAAATTTTGAGTCAGTTCTAAATTGTGGGCCGTGGAACAAGATTCTGTGGCAGGAAGTACTCAGTAGTTCACGCGAATCCTTTAACTGGCTTTTACGGCCAAAATTAGATGTTTAAAGTAAGCTTCTAACTGGCTCTCTTCAGCTAGAATTAATTTTACAAATAACGGTGGTCTTACAGTTGGTTTACCGCCGCCAAGATTCGCTCTTCTAGCGGATCATCTGTTCAATGAAATAGTTTCTTTTGTTTTAAATGCGTGCGGGAATAAGTTTACTTTTTGTTCCAGTGTGTAAATGTGTGTTATCAGCAGCGTGCATTAATTTATTTCAATTTATGTTTTCAGCACTCGTGTGTTTTAGTTGTGTCATATTAATAATTCTGGAAGGGTTATTTTATTTAATTGTTTTTGTAAAAAGAGCACAGCCACAGTGCATTGCGTGTGAAGATTTTAATTCGTGTTTTGCTACGCTGGTATTTGGTAGGCTAATTTTTTGTTGGTAACCTCTTGTCGTTCTGACCGACTTCTAAAGGTGGATATTAGATCTGCCTTGTCCGTTTCCACTCCTTCTAGACGATTAAACCAAAGTGAGGACCGTGAAAAGTCCACTAGGTTAGATCTTTCAACGGAAAGAGGAAACGTGGCGGGTACAGACGACCGCGTTACCGTGAGGCTAGTTTAGACGTGGACGCTGTGTTGATGTTGTGGTCTTCAGTCCGGAGACTGGTTTGATGCAGCTCTCCACAATACCCTATCCTAAGCAAGCAAATTCAAATGTTTGTTCAAATGTTTGTATAGTCTATGGGACTTAACTACGGGGTCATCAGTCTCGAGACTTATAAACTACTTATGAACTGAAACTTCCTGGCAGATTAAAATTGTGTGCCGGAACCGGGACTCGAACCTGAGACCTTTGCCTTTCGCGGGCAAGCGCTCTACCGACTGAGCTACCCCGACACGACTCACGATGCCGCCTCACAACTTTACTTCCGCCAGTACCTCGCCTCCTACTTTCCAAACTTCACAGAAGCTCTCTTGCAAACACGCAAGACTAGCACTCCTGGAAGAAAGGATATGGTGGAGACATGGCTTAGCCACAGCCTAAGGGATGTTTCCAGAATGAAACTTTCACTCTGCAGCGGAGTGTGCGCTGATATGAAACTTCCTGGCAGATTAAAATTGTGTGCCGGAACCGGGACTCGAACCTGGGACCTTTGCCTTTCGCGGGCAAGCGCTCTACCGACTGAGCTACCCCGACACGACTCACGATGCCGCCTCACAACTTTACTTCCGCCAGTACCTCGCCTCCTACTTTCCAAACTTCACAGAAGCTCTCTTGCAAACACGCAAGACTAGCACTCCTGGAAGAAAGGATATGGTGGAGACATGGCTTAGCCACAGCCTAAGGGATGTTTCCAGAATGAAACTTTCACTCTGCAGCGGAGTGTGCGCTGATATGAAACTTCCTGGCAGATTAAAATTGTGTGCCGGAACCGGGACTCGAACCTGCGACCTTTGCCTTTCGCGGGCAAGCGCTCTACCGACTGAGCTACCCCGACACGACTCACGATGCCGCCTCACAACTTTACTTCCGCCAGTACCTCGCCTCCTACTTTCCAAACTTCACAGAAGCTCTCTTGCAAACACGCAAGACTAGCACTCCTGGAAGAAAGGATATGGTGGAGACATGGTTTAGACACAGCCTAAGGGATGTTTCCAGACTGAAACTTTCACTCTGCAGCGGAGTGTGCGCTGATATGAAACTTCCTGGCAGATTAAAATTGTGTGCCGGAACCGGGACTCGAACCTGGGACCTTTGCCTTTCGCGGGCAAGCGCTCTACCGACTGAGCTACCCCGACACGACTCACGATGCCGCCTCACAACTTTACTTCCGCCAGTACCTCGCCTCCTACTTTCCAAACTTCACAGAAGCTCTCTTGCAAACACGCAAGACTAGCACTCCTGGAAGAAAGGATATGGTGGAGACATGGCTTAGCCACAGCCTAAGGGATGTTTCCAGAATGAAACTTTCACTCTGCAGCGGAGTGTGCGCTGATATGAAACTTCCTGGCAGATTAAAATTGTGTGCCGGAACCGGGACTCGAACCTGGGACCTTTGCCTTTCGCGGGCAAGCGCTCTACCGACTGAGCTACCCCGACACGACTCACGATGCCGCCTCACAACTTTACTTCCGCCAGTACCTCGCCTCCTACTTTCCAAACTTCACAGAAGCTCTCTTGCAAACACGCAAGACTAGCACTCCTGGAAGAAAGGATATGGTGGAGACATGGCTTAGCCACAGCCTAAGGGATGTTTCCAGAATGAAACTTTCACTCTGCAGCGGAGTGTGCGCTGATATGAAACTTCCTGGCAGATTAAAATTGTGTGCCGGAACCGGGACTCGAACCTGGGACCTTTGCCTTTCGCGGGCATGCGCTCTACCGACTGAGCTACCCCGACACGACTCACGATGCCGCCTCACAACTTTACTTCCGCCAGTACCTCGCCTCCTACTTTCCAAACTTCACAGAAGCTCTCTTGCAAACACGCAAGACTAGCACTCCTGGAAGAAAGGATATGGTGGAGACATGGCTTAGCCACAGCCTGAGGGATGTTTCCAGAATGAAACTTTCACTCTGCAGCGGAGTGTGCGCTGATATGAAACTTCCTGGCAGATTAAAATTGTGTGCCGGAACCGGGACTCGAACCTGGGACCTTTGCCTTTCGCGGGCAAGCGCTCTACCGACTGAGCTACCCCGACACGACTCACGATGCCGCCTCACAACTTTACTTCCGCCAGTACCTCGCCTCCTACTTTCCAAACTTCACAGAAGCTCTCTTGCAAACACGCAAGACTAGCACTCCTGGAAGAAAGGATATGGTGGAGACATGGCTTAGCCACAGCCTAAGGGATGTTTCCAGAATGAAACTTTCACTCTGCAGCGGAGTGTGCGCTGATATGAAACTTCCTGGCAGATTAAAATTGTGTGCCGGAACCGGGACTCGAACCTGGGACCTTTGCCTTTCGCGGGCAAGCGCTCTACCGACTGAGCTACCCCGACACGACTCACGATGCCGCCTCACAACTTTACTTCCGCCAGTACCTCGCCTCCTACTTTCCAAACTTCACAGAAGCTCTCTTGCAAACACGCAAGACTAGCACTCCTGGAAGAAAGGATATGGTGGAGACATGGTTTAGACACAGCCTAAGGGATGTTTCCAGACTGAAACTTTCACTCTGCAGCGGAGTGTGCGCTGATATGAAACTTCCTGGCAGATTAAAATTGTGTGCCGGAACCGGGACTCGAACCTGGGACCTTTGCCTTTCGCGGGCAAGCGCTCTACCGACTGAGCTACCCCGACACGACTCACGATGCCGCCTCACAACTTTACTTCCGCCAGTACCTCGCCTCCTACTTTCCAAACTTCACAGAAGCTCTCTTGCAAACACGCAAGACTAGCACTCCTGGAAGAAAGGATATGGTGGAGACATGGCTTAGCCACAGCCTAAGGGATGTTTCCAGAATGAAACTTTCACTCTGCAGCGGAGTGTGCGCTGATATGAAACTTCCTGGCAGATTAAAATTGTGTGCCGGAACCGGGACTCGAACCTGGGACCTTTGCCTTTCGCGGGCAAGCGCTCTACCGACTGAGCTACCCCGACACGACTCACGATGCCGCCTCACAACTTTACTTCCGCCAGTACCTCGCCTCCTACTTTCCAAACTTCACAGAAGCTCTCTTGCAAACACGCAAGACTAGCACTCCTGGAAGAAAGGATATGGTGGAGACATGGCTTAGCCACAGCCTAAGGGATGTTTCCAGAATGAAACTTTCACTCTGCAGCGGAGTGTGCGCTGATATGAAACTTCCTGGCAGATTAAAATTGTGTGCCGGAACCGGGACTCGAACCTGGGACCTTTGCCTTTCGCGGGCATGCGCTCTACCGACTGAGCTACCCCGACACGACTCACGATGCCGCCTCACAACTTTACTTCCGCCAGTACCTCGCCTCCTACTTTCCAAACTTCACAGAAGCTCTCTTGCAAACACGCAAGACTAGCACTCCTGGAAGAAAGGATATGGTGGAGACATGGCTTAGCCACAGCCTGAGGGATGTTTCCAGAATGAAACTTTCACTCTGCAGCGGAGTGTGCGCTGATATGAAACTTCCTGGCAGATTAAAATTGTGTGCCGGAACCGGGACTCGAACCTGGGACCTTTGCCTTTCGCGGGCAAGCGCTCTACCGACTGAGCTACCCCGACACGACTCACGATGCCGCCTCACAACTTTACTTCCGCCAGTACCTCGCCTCCTACTTTCCAAACTTCACAGAAGCTCTCTTGCAAACACGCAAGACTAGCACTCCTGGAAGAAAGGATATGGTGGAGACATGGCTTAGCCACAGCCTAAGGGATGTTTCCAGAATGAAACTTTCACTCTGCAGCGGAGTGTGCGCTGATATGAAACTTCCTGGCAGATTAAAATTGTGTGCCGGAACCGGGACACGAACCTGGGACCTTTGCCTTTCGCGGGCAAGCGCTCTACCGACTGAGCTACCCCGACACGACTCACGATGCCGCCTCACAACTTTACTTCCGCCAGTACGTCGCCTCCTACTTCCCAAACTTCACAGAAGCTCTCTTGCAAACACGCAAGACTAGCACTCCTGGAAGAAAGGATATGGTGGAGACATGGCTTAGCCACAGCCTAAGGGATGTTTCCAGAATGAAACTTTCACTCTGCAGCGGAGTGTGCGCTGATATGAAACTTCCTGGCAGATTAAAATTGTGTGCCGGAACCGGGACTCGAACCTGGGACCTTTGCCTTTCGCGGGCAAGCGCTCTACCGACTGAGCTACCCCGACACGACTCACGATGCCGCCTCACAACTTTACTTCCGCCAGTACGTCGCCTCCTACTTCCCAAACTTCACAGAAGCTCTCTTGCAAACACGCAAGACTAGCACTCCTGGAAGAAAGGATATGGTGGAGACATGGCTTAGCCACAGCCTAAGGGATGTTTCCAGAATGAAACTTTCACTCTGCAGCGGAGTGTGCGCTGATATGAAACTTCCTGGCAGATTAAAATTGTGTGCCGGAACCGGGACTCGAACCTGGGACCTTTGCCTTTCGCGGGCAAGCGCTCTACCGACTGAGCTACCCCGACACGACTCACGATGCCGCCTCACAACTTTACTTCCGCCAGTACCTCGCCTCCTACTTTCCAAACTTCACAGAAGCTCTCTTGCAAACACGCAAGACTAGCACTCCTGGAAGAAAGGATATGGTGGAGACATGGCTTAGCCACAGCCTAAGGGATGTTTCCAGAATGAAACTTTCACTCTGCAGCGGAGTGTGCGCTGATATGAAACTTCCTGGCAGATTAAAATTGTGTGCCGGAACCGGGACTCGTACTTATGAACTACTTACGAACTAGGACGGCACAAATATCCATGCCCGAGGGGGGATTCGAACCCCCGACCGTAGTGGCCGTGCAGACCGTGACTGGAGCGCCTCAGTCCCCTCGGCCACCGCGGCCGGCTATCCTGAGCAAGCCTCTTCAACTCCACATAAGAACAGCAACCTACATCTGTCTTAATCTGCTTACTGTATCCACCTCTTGGTCTTCCTCTGCGGTTTTTATCCCAAACACTTCCCTCCAATGCTAAATTCACGATTCCTTAATGTCTAAGAATGTGCTCTAACAATCTTTCCCTTCTTTTAGTCAAGGTATGCCATAAATTCTTATTCACCCCAATTCTGTTCAGTACCTCCTCATTAGTTACGCGATCCACCCACCTAATCTTCAGCATTCTTCTGAGCACCACATTTCAAAAGCCTCTATCCTCTTCCGGTCCGCACTGTTAATCGTCCACGTTTCACTCCCATACAAGGCAACACTCCACACAAATACCTTCAGAAAGGACGTCCTTAGGCTTAAATCAATATTCGATGTTAACAAATTTCTCTCCTTGTTTCTACCCACTGTTGAAGAGCAATTCGGGGATGGCGATTGCATCTTTCAGCACGATCGAGCACCTGTTCGTAATGCACGGCCTTTGTGGTTTGGTTACACGATAATAACGTCCCTGTAATGAACTGGCCAGCACAGAGTCCTGACTTCAATACTATTGTACATCTTTGGAATGTTTTGGAACGCCGATTTCATGTTAGGCCTCCACGACCTATATCGATACTTTTGCTCAGTGCAGCACTCCGTGACGAATGGGCTGCCATTCCCCAAGAAACCTTCCAGCACCTGATTGAACGTATCCCTCCGAGAGTGGAAGCTGCCATCAAGGCTAAGGGTGGGCCAACACCATACTCACTTCCAGCATTACCAATGAAGGGCGCCACAAACGTTTAAGTCATTTTCATCCAGTTCTCCGGATATTTTTTATAACCACGTATCTGTGAGGTAGTACCTTTTGAATGACATGTTTCACGAAGCTCATGTTTCATGGTCTTCGTTGCATAATCTCTATATATAAAAGGCAATGTCCCGGTTGACTGACTGACTGATTGACTGACTCATCATCGTCCAACCCAAACCACTGAAGATAGAAACTTGAAATTTGTACAGGATATTGATCTTACTCTATAGGAGTAATTTAAGAAGCGGTTTTTCGATATTCCGTCCGTAAGAGGGTAAAATATGGGATGAAACAATTTTTGAAATTACGTTACTATTTAGGCAATTTTGAAGCTAGAACTACAAAATTTCGGATTTTAATTCAGGGTGCGAATTTAAAAGACACATGTTTCGGCATTTTTTGAAATTCCACCAATAAGGGGGTAAAGTAGGGGACGCAAAAAATTGTTTTTCAAAAATATGTTGCTGTTAACTCAAATTTTAAGTTATAACTACGAAACTTAGGATATGGACTCTTGATCAGGATTAAAAAGACACGAGTTTCGGTATTTTTGGAAATTCAACAACTAAGGGGGTGAAACAGGGGATCAAAAATTCTTTTCGAAAGCACATTGTTGTCAAGATAGTTTTGAAGCTAGAGCTGCAAATATTGATATTTGTGTTGTTCGTTAGAATTTAAAAAATACGTGTTTCGGTATTTTTGAAAATTCAACCATCAACGGGGTTAGATTGGAGAGGGTATGATTTCCGAATATCTTTTACTATTAAGGCAATTTTGAAGCTACAATCACACAAATTAGTATATGTTTTCTCGGTGAGAATGAAAGAGATACGTGTTTCGATATTTTCAGAATTTTAATAACTTAGGGGGTGAAATATGGGATTAAACATTTTTTGAAAATACGTTGCTACTAAGCCAGGTTTGAACCCAGAATTACAAAAAATGATATTTGCACACTTGGTCGGAATTTTAGACATGTGGGGCTATTTTTCGAAATTCAACTATTAAGAGGTGCCATAGGGGGTTACAAGTAGTAAAATCAAATGTTCAAATGTTTGTAAATCTTAAGAGACTTAACTACAGGGTCATCAGTCCCCAAGGCTTACAAACTAATTAAACTAACTTAAACTAAGTTAGACTAACTTATGCTAAGGACAACACAAAAACCCATGCCAGAGGGGCAAATCGAACCCCCGACGGCGAACAGTAGCGCGCACCGGAGCATGGCGTCTCAATACGCACGGCCATTATGCTGCGGCTACATGTAGTATCACAACATTTCATTATGATAGTACTGAAGCTATATCTATGAAAATTTATATTAAGAGGGAGAAACAACTGGTGCAGACCAACCAGCCTACGCTTGCGGAGCAGTGGACGATAAGCTAGTTTATATTAAAAATCGGCACTTAAATTTTCATGTTCACATATTAATGATTCAAACGTACTCAGTGGATTTTAGAACGGCATATTTGTGAGGTTTTGGACTTGTTGGCCAGTCTTAGTGGCTGCGGTGCCCGATTGTCTGAAATGTGGCTTCACCGGCGGGGGTCGGCCGCTGAATAGGCAGGCAATGAGGAGCGCCCCGCGGCGTGAGCGCCAATTTGCGGGAATCACTGTCAGTTGTTTTCAAGCCGGAGTCTGAGCAAAGGTTGTTTACGAGAAGCCACTTAGACAGAGAGAGCTTAATGGAGAAGCGGCAGCAGCCCTGGACGACTCCTTCAGTGTATTCGCGTGTTTCTTTATGAATAACAAGTCAGTTACTAATGTTGATTTCTCGCCTACGTGGTGCTGTTCAGGAGAGGAAGAAGAGAAACACTACGTACTGGCTCTGGCGCTTGTTGTTGTAGTTGTGTTGTGCTCTTCAGTCCGGAGACTGCTTTGATGCAGCTCTCCACCCTATCCTGAGCAAGCCTCTTCTACATCTGTCTAAATCTGCTTACTGTATCCATCGCTTGGCCTTCCTCTGCGGTTTTTACCCCACAAACTTCCCTCCAGCGCTAAATTCACAATTCCTTGATGTCTAAGAATGTGTCCTACCAATCGATCCCTTCTTTTAGTCAAGGTATGTCAGAAATGCCTAGTCTCCCCAATTCTGTTCAGTACCTCCTCATTAGTTATGCGATCCACCCACCTTATCTTTAGCAGTCTTCTGTAGCACCACATTTCAAAAGCCTCTATCCTCTTCCTATCAGCACTGTTTATTGTCCATGTTTCACTCCCATTCAAGGCAACACTACACATAAATGCGTTCAGAAAGGACTTCCTTAGGCTTTAATCGATATTCGATGTTAACATATTTATCTTTTTCAAGAACGTTTTTCTACCCATTGCCATTCTGCATTTTATATCCTCTGTACTACGACTATCATTTGTTATTTTACTGTCCAAGTAACAAAACTCATCTACCTCCTTTATTGTTTCGTTACCTAGTCTAATTCCTTCAGCAATTACCCTAGTTTTGCTCTTGTTAATGATCATCTTATATGCACCTTTCGGCACGCTGTCCATACCGTTCAACTGCTCTTCCAGGTCCTTTGCTGTCTCTTGACAGAATTACTATGTCGTCGGCAAAACCCAGTGCTTTTAATTCTTCACCCTGAACTTTAATTCATTCTCCAAATTACTCCTTGCTTTTCTTTATAGCTTGCTCATTGTACAAATTGAATAACATTGGAGAAAGGCTACAACCCTGTCTTACTCTCTTCCTAACCACTGCATCATGCCCTTCAACTCTGACATCCACTGTCTGGTTTTTGTTCAAGTTGTAAATAACCTTATGCTCCCAATATTTTACTCCTGTTTGTTTCAGAAGTTGAAAGAGTTTATTTCAATCAACATTGTCAAAAGCCTTCTCCAAATCTACAAAAGCTAGTATGTAGGTTTGCCTTTTCTTAATCTATCGTCTAGGATAAGCCGTAAAGTGAGTATTGCCTCCCGTGTTCCTACATTTCTCCTGAACCCAAACTGATCTTCCCCAAGGTCGGCTTCTAGGACGCTACCAGAAGCGATAGCAGGGGCGAACAAAATACGTCGTCCAACCATATGGCGATTTCTGCTACCTCTCAAAATACTTCCAATTCCGATACTAGGCCTGTGTCCGGTTCCGACACGATTTTCGGCGATATCATTGCCTTCATGAGGGAAATGAAAGCAGAAATAGTTTCCATAAGAGCAGAAATAGTTTCCGATTCAAGAAATGAAAGCAGAAATAGGTTCCATAAGGGAAGCACAGAATATTTCAGCGTAGGAAATGAAAGCAGAAGTAGGTTCCGTAAGAGAAGCACAGAATATTTCAGTTCAAGAAATAAAAGCAAGGATGGACGCCCATAAGGAAACTGTCCAGGCTGAGCTGATAAAAGTTTCTGCACAGTGCAGGGAGGGGCAAAATAATACCATTCAGGTCATTCTCGAGAATCTAGATGGGTTGCGCACCGATATTGTGCAGCTCGTACAGGAACAGCATGAGATAGCAATGAGTGCTATCTCAGGGAATACAGCCAAGATTTCAGGGAATGTACAAGCTATCTCTGCCCTCTCCAACCGTGTAGATACCAATATACACTCTCTTGAGGAGAGATTCAACAAGAGAATTGAATTGGTAGACTGTAGGGCAAAATCGCGAACAGACGAGTTAGGAGTGCATGTTGATGAGCTGGCCACCTTGGTGGCGCAGGTTCTGTAGGCCGGAAGGATAGCAGCAGAAAGGGCAGTTCCTGCTGTTGTGACTGAATTGGAGGAAGTCCGTTACTTCCTTCGGTTCAAGGAGCGACAGTGAGAAATAAACTGGAGTCGTCGTGATGTAGCGGCCAAGCTGCAAGAACGCGTCGCAAGCCTTTGCTGCCCCGCCGCCTACCCTACCCATAGAACACGTTTCCCACAATTTGTGTGGTCAGCCCTGTCGTTCCAACCAAGGAGATGATTCGGCTTTTGAAGAGGAGGAAGTCGAACCTCTGCGTGTATGTCCTATGAGAAGGGGAAGTCAGAATCAAGTGCCTGTGTGTGAGCCTCCACATACATTTGATTATAAACACTTCTTGACCGTAAGGAAGTACCAAGTTTTCAGGAACTATGCTAACAGGATACACCCACGGGCATGACTGGAACAATTCGATTTTTCTTTGCCCTCGAACTGGCCCGAAGGTAATAAAATCGAATATGTGTGCGGATATCTCGAAGGACAGCCCGCCACGCGCATGTGTTCGCTCCTGAAATATTGCCGATACTATGAGGACAGGTAGCATTTCCTGTCTGCCTATTGGTTGGGGCGGCAGCAGGAAAGAGTAAAAAGTAGCATATTAATGATGCCCCATTTTGAGAACAGCAATTGCAAGAGTCTCAGCGAATTCTTTCAAGGAATGATGCTGAGAAATCAGTTCCTTGATTACCCGTAACCTCCACACGAATTAATTAGAATTTGTGCCTCGAAACTACCATGGAATGCGCGCAATGCCGTCCTTGCGGGAAGCTGCAAGGAGGACATGGAGTCCTTCCAGGCTTACCTGGAGGACTTGGAGTTTGATGATGATTATGGACCTAGAGGATACGGCAACGGCTCTTCTAGGAGAAGTACTTGGAGTGACAATAGTGCTGGGAACAATCGCCAGGCGGAAAGTACTAGTAGCGGGCATCCCGGTCTTTCCAATGGTGAGAATCAGCAGCAGAGGAGGAGCGAGCAAGATTCTTGGTGTGTTCAGCGAGCTGAAAGATGGACAGAATTTGGGAACAGGAATAAAGGCTACCGACATAATCAAGGCCAGCGAAAACCATGTGACGCACCAACAGAAGGCGTGGAAATCAATTCAGCTGATCCGTGTCACAACCAACCACAAGACCCCGCCCCTAGAACGAGTCAATGACAATCTCCAGAAGTTGACCAACACGCGATCAACTTGCTCAAAAAGGAGCACATCCATCCTAACTTCGTGTTCTAAGTTAAATTTAGTGACATTCTTACCAACCAAGTTTTAGTGTTGTTAATTTGTGGTGTACTTTGTATGTATTTTGTAGTGTTTTTTCTTTAAGTGGTTTATTTTAATAGTGTATTTTGTTACGTGTGTCCCTTGTATATGTGTTTGTTGTGCGATTTTCACTTCACAGCAATACGTTTTCAGGTTGTTTGCATGTCTTGTGTATCATATGGTGCACGCCGTTATTGGCGTAGCTAACAGCAGCTTGCCAGTTCCACTTGGTCAGCTGTTTGAAGCGGGTTATCTTGACACTCTGTATTGCTAAAGGACACAACCAAGTGTCTTTTGGCTAATAAGGCTGTCCATCTCACCAAATCGCTTGTTGTACTTGCTGTCCATGTCCTTAGTATGTTTCCTGTCGTGAATTGATGGAGTGTAATTTATGTTATGTTGGCCATGCTTAGGTATATTATTGTGTATTTTTGAATCCGTAATTTGTTCCCTGTTTATCGTTTAAATTGTGCATGCTCTTCTGCACTGTGAGTGTAGCCAGCCTTGTGAGTAGAGTGCTACAATTGCCACCCTTACTGTATATTTTGCTTTGGCAATCTCCCCGATGAATAGCATATTAATAAGACGCTGTGGTAGGCGCCAAAGCCGTTATTTATAGGATTTTTGTTGCACGGTGATGCACTGTGGTGTTGATGCTTAGGGGCAAAGATAATTTTGTCTAAGGATTGTCTGTTTCAGTAACAGAAGGTGTGTAATTCGACCGGTAGAAGGTCGCTGGAGAGCACGAACGAAGGGGTTCACCTAAATTTCATTTGACAATATGTACCCTAGCCTGTTAATAGAACCAACTTGCATTTTTCAGATACGTTTTGTAGGACAATTTTGTAAATTAAAGGACAGAGCGTTATCTGTGGAAGAGGCCAATATCACATTCAGGAGAGGAAAAATGTTAGACGATGAACAATGAGATAAAGGAGTTCAAGAAGGGCAAACTCTATGTCAAGGGACTGACCATTTCAGATGAACAACCCAAGAGATATGATGGCCAACATCACTAGGACGGTAAATCCAAAATTTTGTCAACCACTAATTTGTCATGATTAATTTTGCAGCATCATAGTGGTAAGATTGTATGACTCCATTTTAAGTTACTAATACCTTAGATCTCACTTGATTAATTTAGGATTGTTTAATATGTATGGATTTGTATTGTTTATTTTATATGTTTTTCTTTGTGTTTTCTCTGTTGCTATTTGCAAGGTGATTACCGGGAAAAAGTCACCCCATATGTGTATAATCTTTCTGTCACAAACTTGTTGACTGCTAACATTTTAGCGTAATTTAGATGATGTGCTTGTGTATAATTATTATGGGATGTTACTTTACGTCATATGATATATGGTATCTTCACATTTTATTCTGTTTAGAGTAACAAGTGCAACTATGTTTTCTCGCCTCTGCGAGAGATATTTGTGTATGGTATGTTTACAAGAATCAATCTGGAACTTGCACTGTGAGGAATCAGGTCACCAGTCACACCTAAGTGACTCGCGTCTTGTGCAGTAATTAGAGCAAATTATACCCAGGCTGTAGATAGTGGTTTGGTAGTTAATCTCTGCATGCCGGCCGCGGTGGCCGAGGGGACTGAGGCGCTCCAGTCACGGTCTGCACGGCCACTACGGTCGGGGGTTCGAATCCCCCCTCGGGCATGGATATTTGTGCCGTCCTAGTTCGTAAGTAGTTCATAAGTAGTTTGTAAGTTTAGGGACTGATGACCCCGTAGTTAAGTCCCATAAACTATACAACCATTTGAACATTTGAATCTCTGCATAGCGCTGCATGCTGCATGAGTACCCTGACTTCCTGGCCAAATGCCCCTCTCTAAAACTAACAGACTGTGACTTGACGTAACTGTTGATAGGCCCTGTGGACTGAATTATGATAGCTAAGACAAAGTTGTTTGTACAGGACCTTGTTTCGTTTATTATAACTATTACTCTCAATGTTCCATTAAGTTATAGCTTTATGAGGTTTCGATTTTATTATTGATATGTATCACTGTGTAATATGACTTATAAGGACTTAGAACCTTGGAGTTCTATTCGCCATTTCGCTATGTAAATTGTTAATTTTAAGATTGTATGCATTAACCTAATATGAATTAGGGAGATTTGAGCCGCGGCGGAGTAGCCGAGCGGTCTAAAGCGTCTCGCTGCGGAGCGCGCGGTTGCTCGCCGTGGAGGTTCGAGTCCTCCCTGGGGCATGGGCGTGTGTGTTTGTCCTTAGGTTAGTTTACCTAGGTTTAAGTAGTTTGTAAGCTACGGACTGATGACCACGCAGTTTGGTCCGATAGATGTACAAACATTTGAACATTTTTGGAGATTTGAAACTGTTGTTCAAGTCAGCTAGTTGAAAAACTTATGTGCCAACTTTTATCTATGAATGTGCATAAATTTACGTTAAATACGATGAACTTGGAACCAAAAAGTTCCATTTAATGACTGCTTTTTCCATGTCAGATAATATTAATATTGGGCTTTCAATTTTAAAATGTTTTGTGTGGACATCTGTTGATGTCAGTTGACCTCTGGGTGACGAAGTTCAGTCGTGTGGACCAGAAATGATGAGGTCTTATTTTTGTTAATTTATATTTTTCAATATATTTTTTTTTTTATTAATTTGGGAGTCTTGTGTAAAGTCCTACTCCCATATAGGTTCTAGGTGTGGACTCTCCATAAATTTAAGCATTGGAGTTCTTTATAAGTTTAAGGTATCGTTTGGTAATAATGTGTCCCAAAGTGTTAACAGATAGTGAGAGTGACTGTGCCCATGATGTCGCAACGTGTCAGCCAGACTCCACACCGCCCATGTGCTGTAGCAGTCTGTACAAACACATCGTATACTTCCCAGGGGTCAGCTGGGCTGCGAGAGGTGCACAGCGGGTCCCTTCTCCAGACAACAGCGCGGCGCATGCCGAGGAAGTGTCCCAGCTGAAGGGATGGCCACCGACTAATTGCCCCATTAGGGCACACAAAAGGGAGCACGCGGCCGGCGCCGTGGTTCACAAAAGCCAAAAGAAACAGGGGCCAGAAGGCCTAGAAACAGGTGTACTGACCACACCCTTCACCTTACTCTGGGAAACATTTGAATAGCTGGGGAAGGGAAGAAAACTTGTTCATATTTGCACACCCAATGTGTGCACTAGACCACTCACTCATGCCCAGCCCAATGGCATGAATGAGATAAGCAAAGAATTTCTTTCTCTGATCGTGACGCCTCCATCAGGTCAAGGAGCCTTGTTTAACTACAAACTCAGTAATTCCTCACACCAGAGGTCCCCATCTCAACTAACTCTGCAGCGTATTGTTTTTCATTTTGTGATCAGCACGCAATCCAACTCCATGCCTCGTATGCAAGAAACAGGCATTGGAAGGACAGTGTTGCGAACCTTCTTCTACAAATCATGTGGTCAACCTGCATGTGAGTACCAAATCCAGTGGTGCTCATGGACAGTCGAAGCCTAACATGATGGGCGGTGTTGCAAAATGCACCATACCACCTTGAAGAAGAAGAAGATGAGGAAAGTAGCCTCATTACCAGGGGCCAACCATTCTCTGGAGGAGGAGACAAGGAGCAATCCTGAGAGCCTTGGAATAAGAGCTGCAGCCCAGGAAGAAACAAAAATCAAAAGGTATCTTCTTGTATGTGCGGGTGTAGTGTACTCCAAGACGCCTATAGAAGATTGTCTCCCTCCCCTTTCAAAGGCCCTAGTCCACGATTCGATCCTAGAAAAACAGTGTTTATGTCTTAAAAACAGTGGTGAGTGGACGACAACGTCAAAAAGTGCGTCAATGAGTGTTAAAGTGGTTTGAGGAGTCAAAACAGTGCATGCTCTAAGAGTGCGAAATACAACTCACCTGCTAAAAGATCCTCTTAATGAAGGTATCAGTTTTGGTCGCCCTCAGCAATTCCATGCAAAGAATTTAATCATTAAACATGATTGTGCTGCTACCATCAAGGACTGAAGCTCCTTGACACAGAGCTGTGTTGACTGTTGCCATCTGCAATTTTTTTTAAACAAAATACAAGCTTTCTTGACTATCTTTTTTAAATTAGGAAAATCAAAAACTGATGCTATCGCTGTAATTTTGGATTGTTTATGTATATTGTCCCAACCATGTGGTTTCACCAGTCACATTTGCATCTCCATTGACTTAGTATTTTAATGTGATCTCATTTGTGTATAATGTGAAAATTTTGAGTGACATCCCCAAGTTTTTCTGTCTTGCTCATAAGGAAAAGTTTGTTGTTAATGAGTCAGCCTCCATCAAAATTTTCAATCAACAAGGAGGTGATGAAAGACGGCTGTCTGCCGTCATCCCTAGGTTTTTAACTTTGTAATTTACCTAAGTTCACTAGACGGGCCTATTTTTTTTTTTTTCTTTTGCTAAACGAGAACCCCATTCGTTTGGAGTCATGAGGAATGGCATTTCATTTCATGTTTTTAAATGTTAGTTTCTGTAATACTGTGTTAATATTGCTGGGATTTTATTATGCTAATAATTCATAATTGTGTCTATGAATGTGACAATATGAACGGTTTCTCCATGACGCCACTGTCCCTGTGAGAATGTGTACTTGCTTTATTCTGTATGTGCATGTATGAGCATCTTCTAGCATGGCAGTCTGAGTGTATGTATGAGAATTTTGATCGTCAGCTGCTGGCTGCTCGCTTTGCATGTTTCTCTGGCTTCGTGTCGATAGGTAGTCGTTAACAAATTCTGCTTTTTATGCTACCAAAGAGGTTCCTGCACCCTTTGGTTAAGAGGTGGGTTGGCAATGCCCGATAGTGAGCTTTGGTAAGACGTACGAGTCTAAGCTCTCTCCCCACCACCTCGCTTTTCTGGTTTTTTTTTTAACGATTTCTGGTGTTGGTGGGCGACTCCCTGGCGGTCTCCTCACTCTGTGGCTGTAATTCGACCTGGTAAGATGTTCTGATTTTCTCCCTTGAGATGGTAGCGATTCGTTCTCTGGGTTTTTTCAAGTTAGACTTCAGAACTTAGGTTCATTTTGGTGATTTTGCATAGGTGAACACGGTGAATATGTAACTAATTCGGTTTGATAACGGCTGGGAATCGGTAACCTTTGTGAGACTAGCTGGCGGTGTAGGAACTCTGTTTAATTTATTTCTAGCTTTGTGGGACAGGACTAATATGTGGGAATATTTTTATTCTTTGTAGTGCATGAGAAATATTACTTTCCGTTTTCTCCTTCCGCGTGTGATATGTACTCCACATGGTGTGTTCTTAGAACAAAGCCTTCAGCTACCCCTGTGTCTGTTTCTATGCCCTTCAGGCAAGAAATTATGCATGTACCTTTCTGATTTCCATTAGTACATCGCTATCTCCTCTCCATTTACTTAAATTAGTTGTTTAGTTTCCAAACTTCCGCTTTGCTTTCAGACTCCGTCAGTAAATTCTCTTCTAGCTTTGTACAACCCCCTTTATTAGCTTGCTTTTGAAATACTACGTATTTCTAGGGGATGGATGCCGCATTTCTTAGTTGATTTACTCCGATTTTGAATTTATTCCATTTTTTCTGATTTTTGAAGACTGGGCTTCGTCCATCTGTGTAAATCCTTCCAATCGCGTCCGGCTGTTTTTCTTTAGCTTCCTTATGATACTCTGCGCATTTCTAAGGGTTGCATGCCGTAGCTAATTTTCTTTATTTTTCGGAAATTGAATTTTTCTATATTTACTGGTTTTCGGAACCACGTGGTTCCGAACTCCGATTTCAAGGATTTATAGCTAGTCATTTGAGTTCTCACCACTGCTCACATACCAGGCCCTTACAATCGCGTATTCTTGCTTCGTAGTCTATGATTCGGTTGATTTTTGTTGAAATGAATCCGATATTTAAGCACTTCGCCTTCAGTGAGATGCGAATATGTTATGTAGCAGACACGTGCCGTGTGTCTCAGTAAGTTTGCATGTTCATAGTTTGATTTAAATGGAAATTAATCTCGCTATTATCGCGTACCATCTCAAGTAAAGAAAGACAGACCAGTGAGATGTACGAAGTTTATTTTTTCTTGTGTTGTGTGTTACATGCTGGTTCGCTGAATTTCGCCTACGATAGCGGTGCCTACTTCTGCTTCGTATCAACACGTTGAATTGGCTGAGTTTCGCTTTGCTTCGCGCGTGTTAGTAGATGAATACTTGTTGATTGTAAATCCTTCCTCCGACGATGTTCAGTTCAGATTACTTTAAGTCAACCTTCAATGGGATGCATTTTTATTGTTTAAGAAAGTGGTTCCCCCATTTGCTCATGTTTGAACTGAATAAATAATGCATTGACAGAGAAATTTTATTCTAATTATAAATATTAGTTAATGAGTGCCCTCCCTTTTATTTAATGTTGTTTTTCCCAGTGCTGAGAACAAATTCAGATGCGTATTATCATATTTTTAATTCCGTTGCACCATAAACGTTCTCACAGCCACCTTCATGAAATGGTTTAGTTCGGGGTGGCTCGTATATTAATGATTGTGTGTAGTTCTCGTGATCTACGATGTGTGTTGGCCACCATCTCTTTGTCTTCCTGCTGCTAAAATAAATTTTGAGTCAGTTCTAAATTCTGGGCCATGGAACAAGTTTCTGTTGCAGGAAGCAGTTTGTAGTTCACGCGAATCCTGTAGCTGGTTTTTTATGGCCAGAATTATATGTTTAAAGTAAGCTTTTAACTGGCTCTTTTCAACCAGAATTAATTTTACAATTAACGGTGGTCTTACAAGCTTGAAATATATCTTGCTCAAATAAAAGGCATCGGCATTTATGGGACGACTGAAACAAAAATATCAGCGTATATCATCTTGTGAGGAAGGTAGATTATGGGTTAACATGCTGTCGACATTATGATCATTATATACGGAGTACAAGTGGGATAGTTTTCGCCTGAGATGGGGAAGGAAAACGGCCTAGCCTTTTGAAAGAAACCATCCCGGCAGCGGCCTAGAGTGACTTAGGGAAATCACGATGGCTAGAGGCAGATTTGAACCACAGTCCTGCCGAATGTAATCCTACTTTTTCATTCTGTTATCGGATATTAATAAACTGTTTGGTTTTACTTTCTCGTGGGGTGAAATATAATTACTTTTGCCGGCCGCGGTGACCGAGGGGATTGAGGCGCTCCAGTCACGGTCTGCACGGCCACTACGATCGGGGGTTCGAATTCCCCCTCGGCATGGATATTTGTGCCGTCCTTAGTATAAGGTAGTTGATAAGTAGTTTGTAAGTTTAGGGACTGATGACCCCGTAGTTAAGTCCCATAAGCTTAACAAAAATTTGAACATTTTTATAATTACTTTTGCTAAATATCTCGTAGGTTACTCGATCAATACCGTCTAAAATTTCCTGTAATAGGTGATATTTTGGCTAAAGAAGAGCTTTTGAACATATTTTTGCAAATGAAGCTATGGAGAACAGCAAGCCATATATATCCAAACGATCAACTTCCAAATACAAGTGTGGCGGAGCCACGACTTATGGAGAACAACATGTGGCCCACTTCAACGCTCCAGAGTATCATCAACTTATCGAAGAAGTTTGGCAAACTTGTGAAGGTCGCCATCGGACTTATCCCACGTGGTGGCTGGCATGTGCCAAACCAGCAGTAAGGTGTGCAATGATTCCGATACGGTGATATAGGAAATGACAGACTTTAAACTTATATTTCAAGATGTTACGAGAATTTACCAATCCGATCATGGGCAAAGAGCAAAGGCTAAAACCATGGCCATTATGCGATCTCGTCTAGAAGGGGCAGCGGTACGTGGGAGGACTCTATAACGAGTCGTGGTCGAACGCCCACCGCTGCCCCACGTTATTAACGAAAATAACCGGTGCCCCAGAGCTCTAATACCTACCATTGGCACAGATGACGGCGTACATCTGACGGCACAAAACGTTATATCAAATGCATTTCTGGATCATTATACCCCTTTATACACCGAAGGACAAGAAGAGAGGACGACCCCACAAGTAGTGACTAACATGCTCTCTGGGACTCTCGATCAAGAGGCGGAGGCCATACTTATGGAGGAAATTCAGGAGGACGAAGTGGGATAAGCCGTAGGAAAGGGGGCTCTTAATAAATAGCCGGGGACGGAATACATTTGGAATTTATTGGACTTTTCTACCCTGTATTGCGCCCTGTTGAACCGAAATTTGCAGCAAAATAATATCTCCCTACAGGCCACTTCCGCCAGCCTACGTAGGGGGACTGATCATTCCAATACCTAAAACATCAGGAGGCACAAGACTCTGGGAATACCGCACGCTGACACTACCCAACTGTTCTTTTAAGATTTTGACTAGACTGATGGCGACACGACATACAAGAGTACTGCACCGCATTGTGTCACTGGTCCAAACACCTCTCGGCGACGACAGCAGCATCCAGTCGGCGCTCAGCGAATACCGCGATTCCGTCGTACTGGCGAAAGCGTGTCGACTATGTGCAGCTCTGATTTCCATAGACTTCGAACGAGTATTCGGTAGGGTCAGTCATACCTACATTAAGGAAGTGATGACACAAATGTGCTTCCCGCAGCCCTATATCGCCACAATGTTGCAGTTATTATATGGGGCCACTTCTTAAGTACTCGTCAATGGTCGTTTAGTGAGGCCCCTTAGTATTACGAGATCAGTTCTACAAGGATGCCCTTTGTCCACGATCATATATGCACTGCCTCTTGAACCACTTCTAAGCGGCTTCCCCCAACGCCTAACAAGACTAACGATACGAGGACATATATTGCAGTGCAAGGCATAAGCTGACGACCTATTATTAGTGTTGTGGAACGGCAAGGAAGTAAATGCGGCGTTGGATTGGATCAAAAGATACGGTGCCGCTATGGAAGGAGGAAACAGCGACATGGTTGCGGGCGAGGATAAGACAAATGGAAGCGATTGCTTAACGTGGATGGTGTCGACTGTAGAATCAAAATAAATTAGTCGAAAAATCACGAGCCCTGGTGTAAGCAAAGTTATCGGTTTTATAAAGCGTCCAGACAGGTGATTGTGAGGACCTTTGTTTTTTCGCTGGGTCGAGAAGATGGCATTATCAGGATGGGGGATTGTGGTTATGGATCTGTGCAAGAAGATAGTTTAAGTGTTCTAAAAGAGAAGCCGTATGAATGTCGACAAATCAATTGCCACTGGACTATACGCTCCCTGCGTTGCACCATTCCAAGTATGGAACAGTATAAAGAGTTTGAGGCTCGTGTTCACCAATGACGAACGACGCACAGTGCCCCTCAACTTCAAGAGGCTGGTCATAGCCATTCGCAATGGCGTCAGAGCGAACGGTAGGCGTGTATTAGATTATGCTTCTACGTGTCGCCTACATAAATACCTGCGTGTCGTCACGTATTACCCACTACACACAGATGCCGAGGGCAGTTCCTCAACGCATACTAGCAGCATTTGTCAACACAGGAGCACTCTCCAATATCCGATACGATGGCCTGACCCTGCCAACTGGTAGATGGGTCTCGGGCTCGTACAAGTTTACGATCGCTCGGTTGCACTTTATGTCATTGCGACATTGAAAACACAGGGTAGACAACAGCAGAGTCTGTCTGCATTTTTATCTCCTTATTTCCTGAGTATAGCTGCGTCACAACAGATTTACTGGTCAAAACACTGGCGATATTTACCAGATTATCACAGCAGGTGACGCGCCAACTTTGTGGAAACACGACATTCCACAATTCAGAGGCCTGTGACATCGCGGACAATTTACCATTCCGCACTTGGCACGAAAACACTAACAACGTGGTAACTGGTAGTTAACGGTAAAAAAGGCAGCGTATTCTGCCTACACGCTGTCTGTTAAGCTTACGGGACTTAACTGCGGTGTCCAGTCCCTAAACTTACAAATTACTTATAAACTACCTTATACTAAATACAACACAAACATCCATGCCAGAGGGAGGATTCGAACCGCCGACTGGGAAGGGCCTCGCGCATCGGAGTATAGCGCCTCAATGCGCTCGGCCACTCCGCCGCGGCACGCTATCGATTTGCTGAACTCGCCGTTATACAAGGTCAGAGACGATGCCGCCCACTGCCTCATGAGTGGACCCTCTGCAGGGAGCCACAAAGATGACTCTCTTTATTCTTGGCGTCAGACAACAAAGCATCAACCACTCAAATTATTGTTCTTTTTCCGAACAGTACGTATTTCCCAGGAGCCAGGACCAACGCAGTGACATGGCTGTGAGTTCAAGCGGTGCATTGTCTGCTTCGCGATGGCCCGAAGACTGTAACGGACTTTGTAAACCATTTAAGTTAACGACATAGGGCGACAGAGCGCAACCCAAAATACCAACAATATTTTGTAATTTCCTGTTGAGTGTGTTACGAGATATGAGAAGCTAATGTTGGCCACGATGAAGATACATATAGTGATCATGATGAAACTTTTATCTTCCAATAGACGAGAAGACATGGCCAGAGACAGAAATGCCGATAAAGATGGATCGCTATTCTCCTCTCGTGTGAAGGGTAAGGTAAGAGTGTGTAATTCAATAAGGCGACGGCGGTTGTCGAGTACAAGGGCAACTTTGAAAGGTGAGGTGAAGAGAAAGAAGGACATCGCGAGAAGGTTAAGGAGAGATCCCGGCAGGAGCCCTAAAATTTAAGGTATGGTGGAGGGAGGAAGAAGGACGTCGTGAGAAGGAATGGAGATATTGTGGCAGGGTTCGTTAAATGAAAGTTGTGGGGGGGGGGGGGGGAATAAAAATGAAGACGCGAAAGAAGGAAGGGGCAAATCCTGGCTGGGTCTGTTTAATGAAAGGTGTGGGGCAGGAGAGAAAGGAAGAAAGGTCGTGGGAGTATGCAAATGGATGTCAAAGGTTAATACACCTGATATCAAAGGATAGGCGTGGCTAACTCTCCAAAGATCGATTATGTAATTAAACTCTAAATCGCAAATTAAACTGATTAAACAAAGCTATCCAGAATAGTGATAAAGGGAACTAAACTAATCTCAATGATTTAACACTTTGACTGCCGGCCCTGTAAACTTTGCCATTTCTAAGAGTGCCAGGTGTTTTAGCAATATTTAGTATTTTGTATTAGAAAAACTAGACAACATTTAAATGTGGTAATAACCTTTTCTGAAAGCATTGGACTTCTTCTTCCTGATTACCAACTTTCAGTTCCTTTGAATGTTTACTTCCTTTTCCACATATTTTCAAACAATGTCATTTTTGGGGGAAGAGAAAACAGTTTACGGAAATCATAAAGTTTTTACATCATGCTTGTGGTAGTAGAAAAGCTTTTATTCCACTTTCAATAATAAAACTCTGATAAAAACACTTATTACAAATATATACACACACATTATTTTCACACAGTGTAATTTTTTTTTTTTTTTTTTTTTTTTTTTTATTTCGTATGATACAATGTAAAACATGGTTCTTTGCACATTGCGATTTTCCACACACTGAACTGGTATGATGTGTCTTTTCTTACTGCCTTTCCAGTTTGCTTTTTTCCTTTGGGTGAACATACTTTGCACATCCTTTGAATTCTACTTTTACCTGTGGGAGGTGGAATTTTTTCTAGAAATTTCTTTCCTGCAGATAACCTGCTCAGGTGGCCTCTATCGGAAGTTGGTTTGGGAGTACCGTCTTCAAACATTGGCAATACTGCACACAACACCTTTATGAACTTGGATAGAGGCATCTCCTCAGCTTTTATTTTGTTATGGAGAATACATGCATATACCAGGCACCATAAGGAGACAGTGAAATGCAAGTTTCTTCCACCATTTCACTGTTCGATCTTCGAAAGCCCTGTATGGCATCCATTGATCGGACAGATCAACCCCGACCTTCTTTTTGTTGTACTTCACAACACAAGCAGGTTTTTATTTTTTGTTTACATCTTCTGTCTTCATAATTATATCATTTCTGCCCTGTGTCTTGTACTTAGCATATATACATATCTTTTGTCTTTCCAGCACACAGCCAAAAGATTTCCACTCCTCCGGAATATCTGTTCCCTTCTTCGTATGTTGGGTGATTTCAAAGCCTAAGGCATTCCCTTCCGGTTTTCATTACAGTTAGAACAAGACATGTCTTCTCCAAATGTTCAAATGTCTGTAAATCTATCGGACCAAACTGCGTGGTCATCAGTCCGTAGCTTACAAACTACTTAAACCTAGATAAACTAACCTACGGACAAACACACACACCCATGCCCCAGGGAGGACTCGAACCTCCACGGCGAGCAACCGCGCGCTCCGCAGCGAGGTGCTTTAGACCGCTCGGCTACTCCACCGCGGCTGTCTTCTCCTTTTCTAACATTCTACTTACCCCTTGCGGCACAATCAAGAGATTCTGAGACCGTCAATGGACGGGATTTCGTATTTACAAACATGAAAAATCGAATTCCGTCAATTGACGGGATCGGCAGTCTACGGAAATTTTTGTATCCCCTCAATTGACGGGATTGGCAGTTAAAGTGTTAAACTGAAAATACCAAATGCTCATCAGAACGAAAAGCAAATCAAATACAAATAACACAAAGTAAAATTGATAAACATTCATTACACACGATAAGGAGAAACACTCCTACAGTAAATGATTGGTAAGTCGACTGTAACTGATATGAGACACACGAAACAACCCACATTAACTGGGAAACAGTGGCGTAATCGGGGGCAATATTCTGGTTGCTGATTTATAAAATTATTCTAACATCTTCCCATAATGATCCATCAAATTTCGGGCTTGCAGCCGGATCATGTTGACGTCTTCCAACGATATTTCGGCTGACAAAAGCGCAGCCATCTTCAGGTGAGCACAAAATTGAAGATTACCGGTGTGCGTCGTTCTACATATACCGAAGATTGGCGCGGCGGCGCATGCGCAGTGAGGAGGTACTAGCGCGCCGCCTGTCGAATTTGGCGCGCTCTGCGGTAGAAGCGGGCCGCGTCTGCGCAATCGTGTACTTACATTCGCGCCATCTCTCAGAATGCGCTTTCGTGCATCTTAAGCGCGGTGGTCGACGGAAATCACTTTTTGTCAGAGGTTAGACTAGATGTAGACCTATATCTCTGCGAAGCAATTAGAGAAATTACAGGGTCCCATGCTTTATCCATTTGAAAGCCGCCATCCCGATTAATCAGGTCTTCTGTCAACCGTATTTCAACGGCTCCTTAATAATCGAATCCCAAAAGGATATTGTCGTTGCCAGAATTTTTGTTGCAGAATAATCCATGGAGTGTCTCGTGGAAATACAGTGTTCTGCTATGGCTGATTAGTTGGGCTGAAGAAGACGTGTGTGGCGCTCATGCTCCACGCATCTTTCTCGTACTGTGCGAGTAGTTTGGCCAATGTAGGACTGACCACATTGACAAGGGATCTTGTAAATTCCCACCTTCCTCAATCCCAAATCATCTTTCGCAGAGCCAAGCAAAGCCGACATCTTCGCAGGTGGTCGGAATATCACTTTCACACAATGCTTTTTTAGAATTCTTCCTATTTTAGAAGAGAGGGATCAATCAATACGCCGGGAAAACTTCAAGATACACATCTTCCCATAAGTTTGATATCAAGAACAAAGTTCATAAACCAGTCAAGAAGGCTAGGAGCGTGTTTTTGTTGGGAAGAGCCGACAAGCAAATGTTACGATCGCACTTAGAAAATGAATGGGCATCGTTTAATTCTGGGACTATGGATGTAGAGGAATTGTGGACCAAATTTATGTGCATTGTTAATAAAGGGTTAGAGAAATATGTGCCAGTAAAGACGATTAAGGATGGAAAAGATCCACCGTGGTATAATAATAATGTTAGAAAGCTGCTGAGAAAGCAAAGGCTGTTGCACTCTCGATTCAAAAAAGAACACGCAAATGATGACAGGCAAAAGTTAGTAGAGATTCGTGCGTCTATAAAAAGATCGATGCGTGAAGCATGCAATAATTATCACAGCCATACCTTAGCAAAAGATCTTTCCGAGAACCCGAAAAAATTCTGGTCCTATGTAAAATCGATAAGCGGGTCAAAGTCCACTATCCAGTCACTAGTTGATCATTCCGGGGCAGTAATAGAAGAAAGCAAACGGAAAGCTGAAGTTCTAAATTTAACCTTTAAGAAATCTTTCACGCAGGAGGACCGCACAAATATACCATCATTTGATCAATGTATTAATTCTGAAATGGAGGACGTAGTAATAGGCATTTCCGGTGTAGAGAAGCAGCTGAGAGAGCTAAATACGAAAAAAACAGCTGGTCCGGATGGAATACCAGTTCGGTTTTACAAAGACTATTCTGCGGCATTGGCCCCCTACTTAGCTTGCATTTATAGCGAATCTTTAATTCAGCGCAAAGTTCCTAGTGATTGGAAAAAACCGCAGGTGACTCCCGTGTATAAGAAAGGAAAGAGAACTGACCCATACAATTACAGGCCAATTTCGTTGACATCGGTTTCATGTAGAATTTTGGAGCATATTCTCAGTTCGAATATAGTAAATTTCCTTGAAACGGAAAAGCTTCTTTCCATGAATCAGCACGGGTTTAGGAAACATCGTTCATGTGAAACTCAGCTTGCCCTTTTCTCACATGACATCTTGCGAGCCATGGACGAAGGGCAACAGGCGGATTGTGTTTTTCTCGACTTCAAAAAGGCGTTCGACGCGGTGCCACACTGCAGACTGCTAACGAAGATACGAGCTTATGGAATAGGTTCACAGATTTGTGACTGGCTGGAAGACTTCCTAAGTAATAGAACGCAGTACGTTGTTCTCGACGGCGAGTGTTCATCAGAAACGAGTGTATCGTCAGGCGTGCCCCAGGGGAGTGTGATAGGACAGCTATTATTTTCTATCTATGTAAATGATCTGATGGACAGAGTAACTTGTAATTTGCGGCTGTTTGCTGATGATGCTGTGGTGTATGGGAGGGTGTCGTCTGTAACTGACTGTAATAGCATACAGGTTGACTTAGACAAAATTTATAGTTGGTGCGAAGAATGGCAGCTAGCTCTCATTGTAGAAAAATGTAAGGTGATGCACATGAGTAGAAAAAACAATCCTATAATATTCGAATACAGCATCAGTAGTGAGCTTCTTGATGCGGTCGCGTCGTTCAAATATCTAGGCGTAACATTGCAGAGCGATATGAAATGGAACGAGCATGTAAGGACAGTTGTGAGTAAGGCAGACAGCCGACTTCACCTGTAAAGGAGACCGCGTATAAAACGCTTGCACGACCACGTCTTGAGTATTGCTCAAGTATTTGGGACCCGCAGCAGATTGGTTTGAAGGAAGACATAGAGACATAGAGGCGGTTCAGAGGCGAACAGCTAGATTTGTTACCGGTAGGTTCGACCAATGCGCGAGTGTCACGGAAATGCTCCGGCAACTCAATTGGGATCGCTGGAAGAAAGACGACGTTCTTTTCGTGAATTTCTGTTAAGTAAATTTAGAGGGCCGGAATTTGAAGCTGAGTGTAGTACGATCTTGCTGCCGCCTACTTACATTTCGCGTAAAGATCACAAAGACAAGATAAGAGAAATTAGGGCTCGTACGGAGACATATAGGCATTCTTTTTTTCCTCGTTCAATTTGGGAGTGGAATAGGAAAGGAAATGCCTAGTAGTGGTACAGTGTACCCTCCGCCGCGCACTTTACGGTGAATTACGGAGTATGTATGTAGATGTAGATGTAGAACCCTGTGTCGCACAAGCGAGTGCAGGCGATACTATATCAAGCAGCCAGGCATTGACGCTGCTTTGGCGCGGACTGCAGCAGTGTGCGTTGACAGCTGTAAGACGCGTCCCGAAAAATAACTCCGCATTGCAGAAGCATTATTTAACTACTGTCAGCCACTATGAGCCTGGCGGATCTCAGTGCCTACGATTTCACACATTCGGCTATGCAGCTTAAACTATTGTGTATTAATACATGAGAATACTGTAGGCAAAGGTGATGATCGCTGTTAGTGCGTCGATGCGTCTAATATCAGGCAGGCTGACCTTGTGGCCGCTCACCAACAGTCAGTGCAAAAATTACAAGTTTCGAAACAAGTCCGAAAGTTGAACCAAGAACTCTAATCTTGCAGTGAAGGCTTTCACGACCGACTGAAATAGTTGCTGTTGAATCTTCCGGGTTGTATGGTTGTGGTAGAAGAAACATTTCTGTTCCTGACGTTTCGTCCAGAGATGCGCTGGACAACTTCAGAGGTGCTTCGGGTAGAGGTGAGTCTTGCCGACTGACGGGTTATTTGTATGCCAAGTTACAGTATCTAATGCACGCTTTTGAGAAGAATGAATATACACGGAAAGAAGTAAATAGGGTTCTGCGACGGTAGACAAGAAGACAGCAACAAAACACAGCGACGGAAGATCACGGTTTCTCTCCCCTTTATTCAAATGTTTGTATAGCTTATGGGACTTAACTACGGGGTCATCAGTCCCTAAACTTACAAACTGCTTATGTACTAACTAAGACTAAGGACGGCACAAATATCCATGCCCGAAGGGCGATTCGAACCACCGACCGTAGTGGCCGTGTAGACCGTGACTGGAGAGCCTCAGTCCTCTCGGCTACCGCGGCCGGCCTCTCCCCTTTATTGAAAGAGTTACGGATCAGATAGGAAATATTTTATATAAAAAAAAACACGATATCAGACCGGGTTTTAAACCAACAAAAAAGATACGTGAGGCACTCCGATCTGTAAAGGACAAACGCCCTTCTCATTGTTGTGACCTCGTCGCCTTTTGTTGTTTCATTCTTTCTGCCATTAGTTGAGTACTCTTCCCGGTCTAGATGTCAGGAAAGGTACTGGTGCAGGATTCGATGTCAACTGTAACAACTATACAGATCAATAATACAAGTTTTATTGTTGAAAATTATAATACTCAACTTTAGAACATATGTCTGTTACTTCTGTCTTCTCGCATCTCGCGGTGTCTTCCGTATGATGCTCTGAGACCTAGTGACTGCTAAGTTCGTAGCCGAGTTCTGATCTAGTAACTGCCTGAGTTCTGACTAGTAACTGACGGGCCGTCCAAACGTATGTCGGCCTAGATGTAGCCGCTTGTAGAGGGCGCGCATCTTCGGTTACTCCTTCTCCTCCAGGATGCGCGGCGCCTGCTTGCTATTGGCTTTCGGTCGATCGCTGCCTTCTCCACGATCGTTCTCTTACGTCTGGCGTGTGGCGCTGACTTTACACTACAACAATCATCAAGTGTGGTGTACAAAATTTCGTGCTATTGTGGAAAAGTGTATATTGGTACTACAAAAAGGAGTGTGACTACAGGACTGAAAGAACACAAAAGTCTTTGCCGGCTGAGAAATCAACTGTAGCTGAATATGTTTTTCAATCAGGAAATCATGAAGTTAAGTTTTCTGAAACGGAAATTTTATCTACAACGACGAACTATTATCTACAGCTATACGGCTGTACAGAGAAACAATCGAAATATACAAAGATAGGGATAATGTTAATAGAAAGGAAGAATCTGTGGAACTTAGCGACATATGGATAGTGGCAGTTTGGAGTAGGTAGTTACGCTTTTATCCGTGACCATCGACTACCGATAGTTATGGTTTTATCTTTGACAAGGCTTATCTCTGTTGCGCACGTGTACACTTGATCACGCCCCTTTTAGACGGCATTTATACCGGTCTGCAACACCCGACGCGTCGGTCGGCAAGACTCACCGTTACCAGAAGCACCTCTGGACGAAACGTCAGGAGCAAAAATGTTTCTTCGACCACAACCCGGAAGATTTGACAGCAAGAACTCTAAGCTCAGCTCCTCGAAACACGAATAATCTGAGAGCAGAAGAGAGACGACTGCCCTCTTCAGCTGTGCAAACCAGAATCTTTTTCTCATCTCCTCACAACGTACACTAAGTCTCTCTCCTCCGGCTCCGACCATCCTAAACTAAAATACCAATCCACATCGAAGCGCCAGAGTACGACGAATGTCGGCTTGCCCTCGGACGATGGATTGCCAAAACTGCCATACTGCTAAAAACCATCCAATGGCCTATCTTTCCGCATTTTCACGGCTGGGGGCACGCCCACACATCCTACGTTTTCACGGTGCGGGACGACGGCCACAGGGAACCGCCGAGAAAACATGGCCGGCAAGTAATTCTTTACAACCACCCAAATTCCTTACTCTACCGAAACTGGTGTCGCCAGAATTCCTTGCGCCAGTGAGCTAATTTGTCCTGCTAGGCATCTCCCAGACGTTCGCCTACTTAGTACCAAATCTGACCATTCCAGGGGACTGTCCTCCATAAATTTGCCAAGCTTCTCCCTCGTAAAACAGTACAAACAGCAATAAAAGTACATTGTATTTTCCCATTGCTCTCGCTCAGAAGACGCCACGATCGCCGGCGCCAACCTAACGGCGGTAAGATTGCAAAATACTTGGAAAAGCATTCAGTGAAGGGCCGTACACACAATAGTAAGGACACATTCAGAAAAATTGGACAGTGGCTCGACCCAAAACGTTCGGGGACGGTCAGTGCACAGTGTACCTGGCTCGGAGGAGATTACCGCAGGTCCAATTTGGACCCCACAGGGTAGTAACGATCCACCTTTGTGGGTGACCGCCTGACACATCACGAGTTACAAGTTAAATTAATAAAAGTACATATTTATTTACTATCGGAAATTGCCGCGCGGGAGTAACCGAGAGGTCTGGAGCGCCAGGTAGCAGACCGCGTGGGCTCCCGCGTCGGAGGTTCGAATCCTCCCTCGGGCATGGATGTTTGTGTTGTCTTTAGTCTAAGTTAGTTCATAAGTAGTTTGTAAGTTTAGGGACTGATGACCCCACAGTTAAGTCCCACAAGCTTTACAAACATTTGAACATTTTTTGAAATCAGCATGGCATTACTGAAAGCTCTCAACTTATGAGGCTCAAGCTCAGTTCATTTGTTACTTTTTTCTGTTAATCCTTCTGGCGAATGACGCCCGTGAAGGAGACTTTAGTTTTGTTTTGTTAAAATACGTCTACGTCGATATCTACATTAATACACCGCAATCCACCGATACTCACGCATCGGTCTAACCTACCACTAACGAACCTAGTTGTTCGGCTCTGAACTGCTAACGTGTCTTCCTTTAAACTGATCTACTGCGGGTCCTAAACACTTGAGCAATACTCAAGACGTTGTCGTACAAGCGTTTTATACGCGGACTCCTTTACGGACGAAGTACATCTTCCCAAAATTCTCCCAAAGTCTTCTGTCCGCCTTACTCACAACTGTCCTTACATGTTCATTCCATTTCATATCGCTCTACAATGTTACGCCTAGATATTTGAGTGACGCAACTGCGTCAAGAGGCTCACTACTAATGAGGTATTCGAAGATTATGGGATTGTTTTTCTTACTCGTGTGTACCACCTAACATTTTTGTACATTTAGAGTTTGCTGCCATTCTTCACACCAACCAGAAATTTGACTAAGCCATTATGTATGCTATTAACGTCAGTTAATAGCAACACCCTCCCATAAACCACAGCATCATCAGCAAACAGCCGCAAATTACAAGTTACTGTCCATCCGAACATTTATATAAATATAAAATAATAGTGGTCCTATCGCACTCCCCTGGGCCCCGCCTGACGATACACTCGTCTGTGATGAATACTCGCCGTCGAGAACAACTTACTGCGTTCTATTACTTAGGAAGTCTTCCATCTAGTCACAAATCTGTGAACCTATTCCTTATGTTCGTATCTCCGTTAGCAGTCTGCAAGGTGCCACCGCGTAAAATGCATTTTTGAAATCGAGAAAAACTCCTTTAACCCGTTAAAAATTAAAAAAAAAAAACACCTGGTTGTACATTTTAATTTTAATATACGCTTCTAGTTCTTTCTAGAAGTATTGAGAAATAATGTTCCAGCAGTTTCTGTTCGTTTATATATACTGTGTAAATCTTTGGTCGGAGTTAGTCCGTTCTGGGTTCTTATACGTGTGACTGTCTAGCGGCAGACGCCGATGCCTGTAACTTGGACTCTCCGTAGCATCTTTGAATAGCATTTCCGGGAGAGCATACGTTCACCGCTATGATACCACTGCGTGACGTCATTATTATGTATGCATCCACAGTTTATACTCTCGATTATGTAAATCGATCGAGCGATGTTTGTTCGGCTGCAAGCTGTCTCCTGCAGACACGCCATCTGCCCTTTCCTATTTACCTCATTTTCACCTTGTAACTCATTTTTTGCTATTTAAAAGTAATGGCACTCTGAAGAGGTACCACAAACACGTCCACAAACACCTACACTCACGACACATCATCACGCTGTTATTCACAGCCCTAAAGCGAGCACCTGTCTTACTCTTCTCTGTTGCCGTTTACCATTCAAATCAGCAGTTACCCAACAATACAGCATTTGTTAACTCTAGTTTAGAATTAATCGTACTAAGAACGACGTGTTTTTGGTACCTCTTCAGTTTGCCATTACTCTGAAAGAGCAGCACGTGCTTTATAAGGAGAAAATTATGAAAATACGAAAAGGAAGAAGTTGTCTCTTCAGGAGAGAACTTGCAGTTGCACCGAACAAACTTCGCAATGTTTGCTAGCGGAGGTCGGCTTCGTCATTTTGACGTCACTTCCTTGGCTCGTTGCAGTAGCCTCAAGGCGCTCAGTCGATATACATTATCGAAGATCGAAACTAGGCAAGTATACGTCATAATGACGTTACGCAGTAGAACGATAGCGGTGAACTTTCGCTCTCCCGGCGTTTCCGGGCATGGGTTTCAATGCTCATTTTGTTCCTCAAGACGATTTCTACATCCACTAGAAGTTGGTTGTTGTAATTGTGTAATTCTGAAACTCACTGACGTATGGAACACACACCGATCTCAGTCTTCGACATCCATTTACTACCGGAAACATGCGCAGGACGAAATTTTGTGAGAGACATTTTTATTGCTGGCATGTGAGGAATCGCGCTGCGATGCCCGAGTGCATGAATTCCGCTCCATTCCGTATGTAAGTGGCGGCAATTCTTTCAGACATGTGCGAAAGAAGAGATAATTTTGTAAAGAACCGGTTGGTAACGGAATAAGAGAAACTTTATTAATCTACGTAAATTGTATCAAATAGCACAATTGTTGTATATGCTTGACATTATTCAAACAAATTGATATTTGTTGTGAAATATATTAGCCAAGATAAAGTACTGAACAGCGATCTTGGCATATATATTTCACAACAAAAAATATAATATGGTTATTTTTCACTTTTCCACACAATCATCATGAACTTAAACATTTGTCAAGTCGTGGCATCAGGTTTTTTATTCCAGCTTGAAAGATCTCTTCCGCCTGATCATCAAGTTTTAGTTGTGAAATTTGTCAGTAGCAATGTGATAAACTACTGATCTTGAAACTTGTGGAAATTTCTAATACAGCTCGTCAATAGCGAAGTGCCTGTTTTCTTGCCAATTGCCTCATCAACTTCTTGTGTCACTCCTTCATTCATGACAGTGTGCAATCTAGATCAAATCAGTCACTTCACTATTAACGAGCGGCGAGTTTTACAATACCAGTAGATTATCACATTGTTACTTCACTGAAAAAAATGTAATTGTGGCCGTGTTAAAAAGTGAAAAAAATTGTGCATATTGTAGTTTGTGGTACACTTTACGTTCATCAATAAACTTTTTCTTACTCCGTTACAAATTGGTTCCTGTTGTAAACATCACCATCATATATATGTCAATGGGGAAAGCTGAAAAAAATTTTTGGGCTGGGATTCGAACCCCGGTCTACTGTTCACTGGGCAGGCGCACAAACCACAATGCCATCTGGCACAGTGATTGCCGCAACTGCACTGAGTGCGCTAGTACATCTCCCGTCAAACTCAAGTTCTCAGCGGATCTACATACTATTCAAGCTATAGTGCCACTGCCGATTATTCTCATTACTCGAAACTACTATTCAGAAGTGGTAGAGTGGTTGGCCAATACTTACCCCAGCTCACTACCGCCAATAGTCTCACAAAAGTGACAAAAATAAAGACGAAGATAAACGTTGACACAAGCTTTCGGAAATTAATTCCTTCGTTGATATGAGAGAGAAGGGAGGAGAAAGGGGATAGAAGAGGAAGATTGCTCACAACCTAGGCATACGTTCCTTAATGATGTCTCTCTTGTATAATATTTCTGCGTTTCAGTGTATAATTTCAGTCAGATTACGCGGATATTGTCATTACTCGTGGTGTTTCTCAGAGTGGCACAATATTTCGAGCGTCGTATTCATCTGATTCTGAAGAAATCATTGGCTTGTCATCCGTTTACTAATAGAAGTGATGTCTGTTCGTTCAAAGGGGCTTGATATCAGCTGATCACATAAAAACTTGACCGCACCCATTTTACACAGTACGAGGTATCTTTGTCGCTCTCTGACGTCCGGTTTGTCTGTCAGCAAGATTCTGCCTTGCCAGGAGCACCCAGAAAATGTCCAGCGTCAAGCGTCAAGAATTGCAAAGTTTGAGAGACAACGTCTATATAACTGGGTAGGTCAATGCGTTCACTATATAGCTCTTAAACGTTTTCATTTATAAACGCTTACTTTTAGCTGGGTACAGGAACAAACATAAATAACGTCACAATTCCGAGCCTCGAGACCAACCAGAAAGACAGGCCTTGGCGCGCACGTCAGCAAGGTAGTCCTGAGCCGGCGCGATCGCTAGCTGAGTGTCTGGCCGTTATGAGACAGTGGGCTGTGCCCCAGCAGCCGGCCAATCAGCTAGCGATCGCGCCGGCTCAGGACTACCTTGCTTATGTAACATGACGTGCGCACCGGAGCCTGTCTTTCTCGATGGCCTCGTCTGTGCCTACATCCGGCAAATCAGACTCACAAGTTTCAATCTCCATCGACGTGCAACATAAATCGTGGCATCTTCTTCCGATTAGTGATGCGTTTTTCTCTCCACCTCCACCAAAAGACATCACAATGTATCATAGAATCGGTGAACCTCCGATTCTAATCTTAGTCATCCAATAGAGCCTTATTTATTGCGTAACTGGTATATGTTAGATTCTTGGACGGCCGCGGTGACCGAGGTGTATGAGGCGCTCCAGTCACGGTCAGCACGGCCACTACGGTCGGGGGTTCGAATCCCCCCTCGGGCATGGATATTTGTGCCGTCCTAGTTCGTAAGTAGTTCATAAGTAGTTTGTAAGTTTAGGGACTGATGACCCCGTAGTTAAGTTCCATAAGCTTAACAAACATTTGAACATTTTTTTTAGATTCTTGAAAGTATGTTCCTGGAGATGTTTGCAGTATCTACCATTAAATATTTTAATTTCTCCTGGAAATTTTCCACTGTTCTGTATGATTTTTTTTATCATTGCTTAATGACAGTTCTGTGAACAGGGCTGAAAACTGCGTTGACCAATCACACAGGTTTGATACCATTCATCCATGGATAATATTAGCCGGCCGCGGTGGCCGAGGTGACTGAGGCGCTCCAGTCACGGTCAGCACGGCCACTACGGTCGGGGGTTCGAATCCCCCCTCGGGCATGGATATTTGTGCCGTCCATTAGTTCATAAGTAGTTTGTAAGTTTAGGGACTGATGACCCCGTTAAGTCCCATAAGCTTAACAAACATTTGATTTGGATAATATTACCTCAGCATCATTATATCATGGATTCTCAACACAGTCACTTTTACAGCTGCAGTACCTGATTTTATAAATCAAGATTTCCGTGTCCAGCGCCTGCAAGAATCCATGGGAACGAATGATTACTTAAGCATACATATTTTATGCTAGCTTAAACCCGCGGCTCCGCTCGCGTGTTGGTTGATTATGATAGATAATGCACAAAACGTCAAATCGATTTTTTTTAAAGAGATGTATTAAAAGAAATTTATTTTTTACTGCTTTATTTATTCTTATATTTCCTTATTCGTATGCTTATCCTTACAGAAAAAGAGCTGAAGACATTATAGCACGCATAAACCAAAGATAGCCGCGGTGGAGTAGCCGAGCGGTCTAAAGCGCCTCGCTGCGGAGCGCGCGGTTGCTCGCGCTGTGGAGGTTCGAGTCCTCCCTGGGGCATGGGTGTATGTGTTGTCTTTAAGTTAGTTTACCTAGGTTTAAGTAGTTTGTAAGATACGGACTGATGACCACGCAGTTTGGTCCGATAGATTTACAAACATATGAACATATATACAGGGTGTTTCACTAAGTGTGTTTGTCGCTGTAACTTATAAAATAATAGGTGACGGGAAATTTTAATGCGGTAGGTCAACAAAAGAAATGTCACACTTTCTGCGGAGCATTGAACATAGTTTATTGTATCATTTTCCAAAGAGTTACACCACAAAGATATAATTTTTTAAATGGAACAATAGTTTTTTCTATCGTGCATTGGATTCGTTGAAACCAGCCGCGTCCAAATCAATTTAAACTACATTCCTATCACTGTTAGTTTGGGAGCTACAACCCTTCAAAGTTTAGGGATCGGAGGCTACGACAGCATAGCTAACTGGCTGGTGGTCATGAGACAGTGGGTCGTGCCCCAGGGGATAGCCACTCGGCCAGTGAGCTACGCTATCGCAGCCTCCGCCCCCGGAACTTTGAAGGGTTGTATCTCCCAAACTAACAGTGATAGGAATGTAGTTTAAATTGATTTGGACGCAGCTGGTTTAAACGAATCCAATACACGATAGAAAAAACTATTGTTCCATTTAAAAAATTATATCTTTGTGGTGTAACTCTTTGGAAAATGATACAATAAACTATGTTCATAGCTCCGCAGAAAGTGTGACATTTCTTGTGTTGACCAACCGCATTAAAATTTCCTGTCACCCATTATTTTATAAGTTACAAAGGCAAACACACTTAGTGAAATACCCTGTATATATATGAAACCAAAGATATGGTCTGTGGCATCACGTTTCGCTGTATGTAACCTCCTCGCTATAGAGTCGCAAACGTCATCGCTGGCCTTCAGTCCGAATATCTTTCATAATTTGACGACTTTCAACCACCATATCTTCCTCCCCCTTATAACTATCGGCGTGGAACTGCTATGGTGTACAACGGGAGACCGGACAACAATTACAGACAGATCATTCGTTTGCGTTCTGTAGTTTTTGATGAAGAGCGAAATATTAACATACACACACACGTAGAATTTTATATACACGGATAACTTTCCATCCAAATATACTCCAACCTTTTATCATTATGCACTCTCAAGCAACAATGCAACCAATAAAACCATTTTCAAAGATTAAATATAATTTTCAAAGACTAATTATTGTTCCGCATTTCGCGTTATATTCTTTAAATTACTAAATATCTATCAAATTGCTATAAAACCGTACCTAAAACCTTCCTCAGGTATAAATTAGTAACATTACAAATATTTAAGTATCTGCGTCTTGTCGTTCGGACGTGATAAGCGTACACCGAACAGACATTCACTTTAATATATATAGAGAAGTAGCTATCCGATCGCCATAAAACCGTGCCTAAAGCCTTTCCCGGGTAGACATTAGTAACTGTACAAATTTTTAGCTCTTTATGTCTTATGGTTCAGACGTGATAAACGTACACCGAACAGACATTCACATTTATAGATATAGATTATCAGCTACATATTGTTGAATCCAATACTGATGTTATTAATTAAAATGCCTCGATATGATCAGTGTTTGTGAGGTCCCACACGAACGGGTGACCATGCAAAGGGAGACTATGCGGACGTGTTAAAAAAGGGTTACAATCTCAACACATTCAGCATGACCCAATCGAATAATCGTTCTTCAGTGCAGTCTGCTGCAGTTTCATTATTTTCTGCACGACAAATTCCTGGGAAACCCCGGGTTTACGGTTAATTATAACACGAAAGTAAGGAAACTCTGAGAGCTGTAAGTATAATTAAAACACTCTCGGGCCACGGCGGAATGGCCCCGCGTACTGGAGCGCCTTGTAGCGGTGCGCGCGGCCGTCCGCCGTCGGGGGTTCGATTCCCCCCTCGGGCATGGGTGTTTGTATTGTCCTTAGGTTAGTTTACCTTAGATTAAGTAGTTTGTAAGCTAGAGACTAATAACCAAGCAGTTGAGTCCCATAGATTTACGAATATTTGAACAAAACACTCTCGAAATCACACAAGGCTTGGAAACTGCTTTTAACTTGAAATTCAAACCTCAGCAAAATTAAAAAAAAAAAAAAAAAAAAAAAAAACCTTGATTCGTTGTTTACGTTGTTGATAGTCACCTGCGAAGAATACAATTTACTCTTATTCTTCTTTCTGAATGTATTCTCAAGATGAAACCTTCGTCGAAGTTCTGAGAAGTACAACTACAATTTCTTTTTACTTAATGGCTTTTCGTTTATGCTTTTGCCGGCGAAGACAGTGTAGTATAATGGGGATCACTGTTTAGGAAACACATTTCGCAGCGTTGATAAACATTAAAGTCATATGTGTAAGATATATTGGAAGGGCACAGAGCAACGTCTCGCTAATTATATACATGAAAACTCCAGCAGTCTATCGGTAGGATAGTTGCATACTAGATATTTTTTGACGCGGCATTTGGATAAGAAGCATTCAGACCATCACCGTTAAAGTATGCAACGTATTTATGTGCTTTATCAAATTCGTATCTTTTTATTCGTATTTAAGCCAGTTTGTTTCTTAATTTACTAGAAAGCTATTGAAAATATCAGGTAAGTCGAAACTGTTCAGCCACTCAAAACGTTTGTGTGAATATTTCATTAAAATAAATTTTATTTTTCTACATAAACCATTAGTATTGCTTAAATCCAGTGCCATGTGCTCATTTCAATGTGAGTGACACTCAAGGTGAACTGTGACCTCATCCGACTGCTTGCATTTACTGACGTCAAGACTTTTTCCATTGAAGTCGCAATCTGTTGGCGAGTGCAACACACTACGGAAAAACGTTTTCCAAGATTATGCAAAAGACACAGGATACAAACAACAGAATTACTACTGTTTATAGATGGAACTATCTTACTGCAGTCGCTAGGATTAGTCAGACATTTGAATAGAATTCTTTGCTTTAAAACCGATAAAAATGATCGTTCACGTTCTCGTCTGTTCAGGGGTGAAATGAATTTTGTCTTTATAATTTTCAGCAGTACCAGAAGTAGCAAATTTCCTTTATTGACTGCCAGTAGTGTGGAGACATATTTCAGCTGTAATTCGTGTTGCATTAAAATGTGAATTCGAGGATGAATGTGAAATTATGTGACACTTTCAGTTCACTCTTTATCACGTACGGGTTATTCCATTTGAATGTGAATTCCATTTGATCCTTATACCGGATTTCAGTGAACTACGATTTATTTTAAATCTGAATATCTAAAGTTGATGTGGGTATATAACAATAACATGACAACAATTCATTGTCATAAAACCTTTTTTTTTCATTTATTAAAATAAGGATTAAATTTACAAAGGCTTGGACTTCTTTTTATCAAACGTTCATTTGAAGTTGGACACAGTCATCATGGGGCTTAAAGACTGACTGCACGCATCCAGCCGGAAAATTTCGCACAGTTTCTAGACACTTTTTTTTCTACAGCTCTCTATTCAATACACCACAAAACTGTTTACTGATTCTATTCAAATGTTTGTATATCTATCTTACTCTACTGCTCGGTCATCAGTCCGTAGCTTACAAACTACTTTAAACTAAGGTAAATTAACCTAAGGACAACACAAATACCCATGCCCGAGGGGGGACTCGAACCCCCGACGGCGAACGGTCACGCGCACCTCTGTACGGCGCCCCAGTGCTCACGGCTAATCCTCCACAGCTACTGATTCAATTTTTAAATCAAATGCTGAACAATATGGTATACATTTTATTCCATGAAAAATGAATTTCATGCTCAAAGGATGACGAATGATGAAAAGTACTTTAACTATAATTTCTAAAAATGCCGCATAAATACATCAATCTACAAAATAATGCCTTCATTTTGTAATTTATTTGAAAATTTTACTATGAACAGTTTCCGAGATGTGAGTGTCATAATCGCGTGATTTTATGTAATTACGTTACTTTCGCACCGAAAAAAGAACCGGAAGCGTTTGCGTATCACAGTGAGAGTTTGTCAAAGATATTAACTTAACGTCTACTTTTTACGTTTTCCTGTTGTACGATTTGCATTGGAATGGCCTGTAACAGTTAAAGGCCACAGTTCACAGATTTCCGTAGCTGTTACTTAGCAGTATGGAAGAGTCACAACAATTTCTCTACTCTGTCATCGGGTACACCCGAAATTATGGTGATTTCCATAAATCACTTCAGGCAAATAGGGGGATCAGATTACCTGCCAAGTAAAAGGAAGTGTGTAGAGACACATTTAACAGTTGCATTCATAAAGGCTAGCTACTAACCGAAATATAGATCTGGATAAGTAAAGATTTAAAATAAACGACGTCTGATCGCTGCCAACTACCAGTTTAAAATACTGGGATGGGTCCTTTCAAAGGGGCGGCCGATTTACTTGCCCACCCTAGTCAAAACAATCCGCGCTTGTGCTCACGCTGTCGACGTTAATTCCTAATCTTCCTTTCTAAATTGCAACAATTTGTAGAAGATGTGCTGTTAGTGGAACGGACCAGTCGCACTCTGTAGCAGCAATGAGAACTGGAATAAGGAGCGATGTGTAACACTGTAGCTTTGTGAGGCATGAAAGATACGTGGCGAGACCGCATCTGTCCACACCAGTCCTCAGACAAAGAAAGAGAGAGCTATGTAAATAATACCTAATTGATGATCACAGATTCTAATTCCATGTTAAATTTCGATCAAACTGATAAGAAACCCAGGCTTTCAACTAAATAATTATCCTTCAAACTTCATTTTCCCAGGTGCACAGAAATATATACACTACTGGCCATTAAAATTGCTACACCAAGAAGAAATGCGGATGATAAACGGGTATTCATTGGACAAATATACACTCCTGGCCATTAAAATTGCTACACCACGAAGATGGCGTGCTACAAACGCGAAATTTAACCGACAGGAAGAAGATGCTGTGATATGCAAAGGATTAGCTTCTCAGAGCATTCACACAAGGTTGGCGCCGGTGGCGACACATACAACGTGCTGACATGAGGAAAGTTTCCAACCGATTTCTCATACACAAACAGCAGTTGACCGGCGTTGCCTGGTGAAACGTTGTTGTGATGCATCGTGTAAGGAGGAAAAATGCGTACCATCACGTTTCCGACTTTGATAAAGATCGGATTGTAGCCTATCGCGATTGCGGTTTATCGTATCGCGACATTGCTGCTCGCGTTGGTAGCGATCCAATGACTGTTAGCATATGGAATCGGTGGGTTCAGGAGGGCAATACGGAATGCCGTGCTGGATCCCAACGCCCTCTTATCACTAGCAGTCGAGATGACAGCCATGTTATCCGCATGGCTGTAACGGATCGTGCAGCCACGTCTCGATCCCTGAGTCAACAAATTGGGACGTTTGCAAGACAACAACCATCTGCACGAGCAGTTCGACGACGTTTGCAGCAGCACGGACTATCAGCTCGGAGCCCATAGCTGCGGTTACCCTTTACGCTGCATCACAGACAGGAGCGCCTGCGATGATGTACGCAACGACAAACCTGGGTGGAGGAATGGCAAAACGTCATTTTTTTCGGATGAATCCAGGTTCCGTTTACAGCATCATAATGGTCGCATCCGTGTTTGGCGACATCGCGGTGTACCCACATTGGAAGCGTGTATTCGTCATCGCCATACTGGCGTATCACCCGGCATGATGGTATGGGGTGCCATTGGTTACAAGTCTTTGTCACCTCTTGTTCGCATCGACGGAACTTTGATCAGTGGCCGTTACATTTCAGATGTGTTACGACCCGTGGCTTTACCCTTCATTCGAGCCCTGCGAAACCCTACATTTCAGCAGGATAATGCACGACCGCATGTTGCAGGTCCTGTTACGGGCCTTTCTGGATACGGAAAATGTTCGACTGCTGCACTGGCCAGCACATTATCCAGATCTCTCACCAACTGAAAACGTCTGGTCAATGGTGGCAGAGCAACTGGCTCGTCACAATACGCCAGTCACTACTCTTGATAAACAGTGGTATCGTGTTGAAGCTGCATGGGCATCTGTACCTGTACACGCCATCCAAGCTATGTTTGACTCAATTGCCAAGCATATCAAGGCCGTTATTACGGCCAGAGGTGATTGTTCTGGGTACTGATTTCTCAGGATCTATGCACCCAAACTGCGTAAAAATGTAATCACATGTCAGTTTTGGTATAATACACTACTGGCAATTAAAATTGCTACACCAAGAAGAAATGCACATGATAAACGGGTATTCATTGGACAAATATATTATACTAGAACTGAAATGTGGTTACATTTTCACACAATTTGGGTGCATAGATCCTGAGAAATCAGTACCCAGAACAACCACCTCTGGCCATAATAACGGCCTGGATATGCCTGGGCATTGAGTCAAACATAGCTCTGATGGCGTGTACAGGTACAGATGCCCATGCAGCTTCAACACGATACCACAGTTCATCAAGAGTATTGGCGTATTGTGACGAGACAGTTGCTCGGCCACCATTGACCAGACGTTTTCAATTGCTGAGAGATCTGGAGAATGTGCTGGCCAGGGCAGCAGTCGTGGTCTCCGAGCTGATAGTCCATGCTGTTGCAAACGTCACCGAACTGTTCGTGCAGATGGTTGTTGTCTTGCAAACGTCTCCATTTCTTGACTGCGGGGTCCTGACGTGGCTGCACGATCCGTTACAACCATGCGGATAAAATGCCTGTCATCTCGAGTGCTAGTGATAAGAGGCCGTTGAGATCCAGCACGGCATTCCGTATTGCCCTCTTGAACCCACCAATTCCATATTCTGCTAACAGTCATTGGATCGAGACCAACGCGAGCAGCAATGTCGCGATACGATAAACCGCATTAGCGATAGGCTACAATTCGACTTTTATCAAAGTCGGAAACGTGATGGTACGCTTTTCTCCTCCTTACAGGAGGCATCACAACAACGTTTCACCAGGCAACGCCGGCCAACTGCTGTTTGTGTATGAGAAATCGGTCAGTACGTTGTAGGTGTTGCCACCGGCGCCAACCTTGTGTGAATGCTCTGAAAAGCTGATAATTTTCATATCACAGCATCTTCTTCCTTTCGCGTCTGTTGCTCGTCATCTTCGTGGTGCAGTAATTTTAATGGCCAGGAGTGTAAATGTTTGTAAAGTTATGGGACTTAACTACTCTGGTTATCAGTCCTTAGGCTTACAAATTACTTAAACTAACCTAAGGACAAACACACACATACACACACACCCATGCTCCAGGGAGGACTCGAACCTCTGAAGGCGAGCGACCAAGCGCTCCACAGCCAGGCGCCAAGACAGCTCGGATACTCCACCACGGCAATGTTCACACACTCCACAAATTTTTTGCCTACATAGAGGAGCATCAGTTGGATGGGGCATGATAATGTTTGCATTCTCCATTTAATTGATATAGAACATGCCCAAAATGGCGGAATCTAGTTCTGTTTCCTGGCTGTTATTACAAACCGAATCCCATCGGGACATACGTCTCTCACACACGATTTTATGTCCCAGAGTTACAGGGATACAAAAATCCCAAATCTGAGTGGTGCTGCCATCTAATTTTGAACACGTTAACAGTTTGGAGCCAATTGGCTTGTTGTTTGGCGTGTACTGAGCGTGTTATCGCTTATGTGCTTCCGTTGGACATAGAGTGAGTGGTGTTTTGGTTAGTTTCATCAATTATTTTGTCTTGTTTGAAATAGATTAGCTTAGTAAATATACTTATTGTTTTCTTTACTTTGTTTGCTAGAAATATATAGATTTGTGTACATCTTTATTGGTAAATCACTTCTACATTCTGCAGCCCACAAGGTCGCAGAACCGCCTGAGCCTCTGATACAGACCCTCCACTCGGCTCTGTACCAAAAGTCCACAGTCGGTCCTGTCAACTGTGATCCAGATGGTGAGCTCTGCTTTCATCTTGCAAGCGCGACTGGCACTATTTACCACTTCAGATAGCCGCTTAAAACCTGAGAGAATCTCTTCAGATCCAAAGCGACACACATTGTTACTACCGACATTACCGACCACCTGCAGTTGGCTACACCCCGTACCCTTCATGGAGTCCGGAAGGACCCGCTCCACATCTGGAATGACTCCAGCAGGTATGCACACGGAGTGCTCGTTGGCTATCTTCACCTCTTTGGCAGCCATCTCCCTAAGGGGCTCATTTGCCCGCCTAACGTTGAGGCTTTCAACTATGAGCAAACCCACCCTTTGAAAGTTCGGATCTTGCAGGCTGCGTGGTGACTTAAGGATGAGCGACCCCATTCGGCTCAGGTTCGTTGTCCTGAACAGATAGCGGCACCTCAAACCCGTTCTCAAGACGAACCGGTGAGGCGTCACGATCGCTCCCACGGAATGTCTTACGCTACCTGCCACGCACTGGAGCGACCTCCCACGCAAATACAGGGGGGTGTCTGCCTCATGGCGAGGAGCATGTGGGCATGTCGCTGCCGCAGGCCGATCGGTGGACACGTCGGGCATCCGTTCGCTTCCCACGACCGGCCAACAACAACGGCAACTCTAGATAGCAGCTTCAACCTGCGCAACCGAGTTTAACACAGCGTGAAGCTGGGGACGAAGTGTCACCAACTCAGTCTGCATCCGCGCGCAGCAGTCACAGTCCCTATTCATGATACAGTGCCGACAAAAACAAAAACTACAGTCGCGATGCGTTCAAAGGAAGACTACACTGTTTGTTAAAACGCGGATCTGAATCTAATACGCACGAGAGCACAGTATAAATTTACAAATTGAGACGAGAACGCGCAGACGAAAATCAAAATACTATATGTCGCTTCTAATCAGAAAATAAAGACAGACGACTGTCGCGACGCGGTTCACACGGCGGAATAATACACTAACCAGATATTTAACGCGAATATGAATCAAATAAAAACGCGAGCACACAATAACTTTAATGAACTGAAGGGAAAGCGCAATGAAAAGTCAAAATATGTAACTTCTAGAGAGGGTAAGTCTTTTGGTGTTCATTCTTTAAAGATGCCCAAAAAAAAAAAAAAAAAATCATTCGCCACTTCCTCATGCTGGTAAAAATGTCTCTGATGGGGCCAACGATTTTCCTCAAAATTTTCCGGTCTTTTATTTCCAGTTTTCTCAGTGGACCTTTCTTCGTCATGTTTAAACATTCTGATGCATACAGAGGAACCAATGACTAGAAACAGGCGATGTAGGCTCCACAGAGGGTAACTAAGGTAAACCAAGGCGGCTAGAGCTGGTACTAATCCTACGAAAATAAAATAGACTACTTTCGGAATTCACACGGCGGAAGAATACACTAATCAGTTACTTCACGCGAATCTGAATCTAATATACACGCGGGCACAGAATAAATTTTCAAACTGAAACGAAAACGTGCATACAAGGAAAGAAAACCGTATGTCGCTTCTAATCAGAAGCCGGTTTCCCTTGCGAAATATGAAAGCGGCGGCAGCTGTGACTCAGCCGGCGGCTAAACAGACACTGCTGAGCTCTACCAATAGCAGGCACTACCAAAACAAAACAATCGAGTGTCGCGATACACTCGAAGGAAGACTATATTGTTTCTTACACGCGAATTGAATTTAATACGCACGAGAGCAAAGAATAAATTTACAAACTGAAACGGAAAAGCGCAGACAAAAATAAAAATACTGTATGTCGCTTCGAATCAGAAGCCGGTTTGAGTTACGAAATATGAAGGCGGCGGCTGCTGTGACTCAGCAGGCAGCTAAACAGACACAAAGAGAGTACATTAAGTAACTTTTAGTATTCGCTTTTCATTTCCTGTTTCTAGAAATGCCGAGATTGACAGAAGAGGTAATTTTGGACTAATCGTTTTCGATGCCCGATGATGAAGTGTTCTCTGAAGACTAGTGTGATGAAAAGGCACCAGAATTCATCACAGTCAACAAACAGGAGTTTCTTTCGTTCCTGATGATGTGTGCTTATGCGCAATTGGAAAACATTTGCCAACAAGAAGCACAAAGATGCGATGCAGACAGTGCAGCACATGGAAGCAAGAGACATGGACAAATTTCGTATGTATCTACTGCAAAGTACCACTATGTATTAAGCTATATTTTGAAAAATGTTAATCTCTTAATAAATAAATATGTTTGACATAATAATGGTACTAACATTCTTCTTTGTGCAAATTCTAATCCCTACTATAAAAATCAGTGGTTCCCTAAATTAACTGCTCCTCGAGTCCAGTGGGAAATATATGTCCTACTTAAAATAATTGTAAAACTTAAAAAAAAACAACAACCAGAATTTAGAAACTACTGATGACTATTCCTATATTAATATAAAAATATTTGCATCTTATGTATCAATTTCATCCTTACATCATGTATATTTACATCTTTATTAATCTAGACATGCAGTTGTATCAGCAACCCAGACATTGTGTTCTTTGTATAGCTGAGACCTTAGCAATCATATTGAACTTAATACAGCTTATACATGAGTCACATCACAGGTAAAACATTGGATCAGCTTCAACATAAACATAAACATTGAGTCATTCCTATACCTGGACCTTAGCAATTATAGGGAGCTTATATGAACCTAGACATTGAGTTACAGTGCACCTAGACGTTGGATGATAGCTATGTCAATCTAAACATTTCCAATACATTTGCAACCTAGACATTTTGTCAGCCTCATAACTTAGACATTGGCAATTCCAAATAGATAAACCTTTATTATAAGAACAATTTTATTATAAATATATATGCTTAATCCGTGATGCCTTCATCTAATTTTATTGATTGACACAAATTTTAACTCATTTAAATGCAAGAATTACATATATTTTTTAAAGGATAGTCATTTTAGGAGGTGTGTTGTCTCCCATCCAGTACCCCTCTGTTCTTTCTAGTGGTCATCAGCACTGCAACTTGTATTGGTTTGCACCATCCGTCTTATTATACCCTTTCAGAGAATTGTAAACTTTAATTAAAATTGTAATTTCACCCATACATAGAATATGTGTTTCATATCTTTGACTAAAATTATGTGAAATTTTGTTTTCATGCAATAACTGACTTCTGTGAAACCAGCTATGGTACTGCCACCTTGCGCCAAAATGTAAATTAGAATTTTCAGAGCTGTCAGTATTTTGTAAGCTGTCATGTTTTAACTAATGTATTTTTTTTATATAGTGACTAAGTGCAAGGTTTCACTTGTTATTTTATACCCAATTTTTTAACAAGGTAGGTTAAGTGCCTCTTAACCCCAAATGTATGTTATTTTTTATGTTTTTACGTTATTTCTTGAATGTCTTTTATATTTTTGACAGATGACCAGATTATAACATATATATGACCAGATGATGGTGACACAGTGCACCGAAACCGGTCGTCATGTAATAAATTGTTAGTTTGCGATCTTGGCTTGTCATTTGGAAACTATAAAGAGAATTTAGAAACATGGCATGATTCACCACCCATTCCAAAAGTAAAACATCAGTAGTTACATTAATACGCGAAATTTTAATGAATTGGATCTCGAAAGGGTTAGTAAGCTAGAGAGCAGCTCTCCAGTCCCGTTCCATATTAGTTTTTAAAGATTGCAACATCGCGAGGACGGAAGGCGTACTTCAGTTTTTGTCATTGAGTATCATGTGCTACCCATTACGTTGGGAACTGTCCCTCTTAGGCAGTCTTGACGGACTCGCGATGTACTGCCCTAGGATGTACTCCGCTATTGCGACGTTTGTGATAGTGCTATGACTGCATTTACATCGCCAGATTCGGGTGTTGCAAAACGGTATGTAGTCTGAGAGTTACTTTGGTTCGACCCCTGTTTCTGTGAGCGTCCGCATAACGTATGGCTAGTTCTATTCAGGTTATGAACTCTCTCTCTCTTATCTTTACTTCCTTAATGTGTAAATCATTGTCTTACTGACTTGTCTTACAGCGAGTCTATTTCTCGCCCGGCGGCTATATTCAGTGAGCGATTATACATGAAAATTATTAGGAAATGTTCGTTTCAAGGGAACAGACATTGATGGTGGTTCGCAACTAGATATATGAAATAAACTGATGTTCATTCGCAGTTTGCAACAATTTCCGACTTTCACTTGCTCTTGTTAAGGTGTTCTATAATTTTATGACAAATGAAAATTATAGAACACCGTAATAAGAGCAACTGAAAGTCGGAAGTTGTTGCAAACTGCGAATGAACATCAGATTATTTTGTACATGAAAACTTGTGACAGGACTACCTCTGATATATGTGCCTTAGTCTGAATATATTTTTCAACCGATTCTCCCGACTTGCATTATCTGTAGCTTCTCCGAATGTCCCATTAAGAAAATTAATCGTCTATTAGGCAAAGAAACACTTGCTGAAGAGACGAAGTCCAATCGCCTGGGACAGAAGATCTGCAGGTGAGCGATCTGTTACGGAACAATGTTATTCGGTGCTTCACGAAAGGTAATTATTCCATCTTTTATTAATTCAGACTCGTACGCCAGAGATTACAGCTACTTCTGTCAACATCCGCCAGGCTGCAAATGTATGGAAGACATCGGTGGCCAGCCACCAGAAACACGTGATATGACAGATCCAGAAAGTTTGGAATTGGTCGTAATGTGGTCTCTGGGATATGGAAAGAAGTCAAAGATGTAGATTTAATATATTTTACCGTAGTGTAGTAAAGCATCATTAACCCTCCTAGTACCGAGTGGGCGTCAAGATTGAAAAATTTCTGGTGGGGTAATATTCACCCCGTTTCCTTTTACTTAGGTTCTTTCAGTAAAAACCGTCATTACGAGGTGCAACGCTTCTTCCAATGTACCAAAAGAAGTTTCCCTACTAAAACTCTTAAAAGGATTTGAGGGAGTTGCCCATCCCTGCTTACTCCCATCTCTTCCTCCATCTCTCAGCTCATATCCTATTTATCTAGTCGTAGCTATTCAAAATCAAGAAATTTAAACTTAGTTAATTGCGTCACAGTTTGATGACACGGAGGCAGATACCCCAAAAATTACTCTTACAAAAAAGGAAACGAAATAACGACACCAAAACCGACGTTTTATACTAAGACGTTTTCATGTCTTCTGGCCGCGTGGTCTGGGGCGCCACCTCGCGGATTGCGGTGTGTCTCCCGTCGGAGGTTTGAACCCTCTATCGAGCATGTGTATGTCTGTTGTCCTTAATGTAAGTTTGTATAAGTAGGTTGTAAGTCTGGGTACCGATGACCTTATCAGTTTGGTCCTTTAGGATTACAAACATTTGAATATTTGATTTCCTCTGCTGACAGCCTATCAGTTCGGGCACTGTAGCTGTTCGGTGTACATGGTTTTCTGCAAATTAAGTATTTAAACATAAGCGTCCATAGAATGCAATTTCACGAAACGTTGTCACTTTCGTATTACATTTATACGATGTCACCTGAACGGTATGCTGGGCAGACGTTCGTAAGACTTCCATTTTCGATGTACACTTGTTACATCAGTTGGAAATATTAATGCGTGATAAGAACGGTGACATCAGAGTTATAGATACAAGGTGCGTCTGAGAAGTTCCGTGAATCGTCCCATATTTTACAAACCGCGCTGGCGATGATGAGGTACCCCCGTTATTGCAACATGGAGCGGAAAATGTGGCAATGCGTTAATCTCAAGTTTTGTTTCAAATTCGGCGATAAAACGACGGAGACCCATGGGTATGGTGTCGAAGGAGTGAGTAAAAAGTGTGTGTGTGTGTGAGTGGTTGCGGAGATCCAACAAAGCGTTATCTATGTGCTTCAAGAGATTTCACAAGAAGCGTTTGCTGACTCCGAGCGGTCTAAGGCGCCTCACTGCGAAGCGCGCGGTTGCTCGACGTCAGAGGTTCGAGTCCTCCATAACACGCAGTTTGGTCCGATAGATTTACAAACATTTGAACATTTGACATAAAAGTTTTCTGGGTATGGTACCGCGTCATGATGTAAGGCTATTACTTAAATAACCAACGTTTCGGCCAACGTTACAGTGGCCTTCATCTGGGTAACTGAACATTTGTTTGCTGACTGTTTCCAACAGGTGTACAACCGATGTCGGAAGTGTATTGCAGCCAATGGAGATTACTTTTAAGGCCAGTAAAGGTATTTTGTTTGTAATTCTTCTTTCCTATATTTCCTGAGACCAATGAGCAAACTTCTCAGGGGCAACTTCTATAAAAACATGTTCTTCCTTCTATCACTCTTAACCGCAACGTGAACCCATAGCTTTTATTTTGGGCACATCAGGGAACAGCGCGTGTCTGTTTATAGAAGTTTGACTAGCCTCTTCGTATGGTTAATATTAAGAAACCGTACTTCAGTTTGCGCGTTCACATGTACACATATGTGAATTCGCAAACCTCTCTTAGGGCCATTTAAATAAGATGTGCCGCATGCGAATGGCCGTGTGGTCTAAGGTTTTATCTCATCATTTGCGCGGCTGCTCCCGTCGGACGTTAGATCCTCTCTCTGTCAAGTGTGTGTGAATGTGTGTGTGTGTGTGTGTGTGTGTGTGTGTGTGTGTAGTTCTAAGAATAAGTTAATTTAAGTACACTGCTCAAAACAGTTATGGGATCAGGTGGGATATCATACACAACATACGTCTGGTAAAGTATTATATTCAGAAATATGTTAAAATTATAGTTTGTGTGTGATACAGTACTTTATTATGCTGTCTCAACTCTTTACTTGAGTTTTAAATAGCTTTCACTTAGCTCGAGACACCATGGGGCTACCATAATACTGAAAAAGTCCTCGGTGCTCTCTAATATAATGCTCGATTACCTAGGACAGTCAGTACAGTTGCACATCTGTGTGGCACGAACAATTTGAGCTTATCATTCAGCACTTGACAGACGTTCTTCAAAAATTCAAATGTTCAAATGTTTGTACAGCTTATGGGACTTAACTACGGGGTCATCAGTCCCTAAACTTACAAACTGCTTATGAACTACTTACGAACTAGGACGGCACAAATATCCATGCCCGAGGGGGGATTCGAACCTCCGACCGTAGTGGCCGTGCAGACCGTGACTGAAGCGCCTCAGTCTCCTCGGCCACCGCGGCCGGCAGACATTCTTCCATGATTGCAATATCCAGCTCTGCAACCGTTGTGGGAGGTGATGGTTTAACTGCAATGCGTCTGCCAAATGCATCCCAGACATGCTCAATCGGTTTTAAGTCCGGTAAACAAACTGGCCACTCTATTCGTTCAATTTCCTCAGCTTTCAGCATGTTGTCCACGAGTACAGCTCTGTGGGAACGAACGTTATCGTCCACCAGAAGGAACCCATCTCCTGTGGCACCATCGTAGGGCACAACAAAAGGTCTCGTCTCTATAACTCTGAACGATATAATGGTCCGTACGTCCGCCAATACTGACTCCTGCCACCACCATGATATGGTGATATTTCCTGCACATAGGCAGGTTTGTTCCGAGTTCCATGTTCTCTCCAGACGAGAGAACGACGTTTGCCCGACTGAACACAAAATGTTGAATCATCTGTGAACAGAACCCGGCAGGATTCTTTACAGCTCTAATCAAGATGTTCTTCCACCCAATTTCTGCGGGTTAAACGGTCTCGTGGCTTTAATGGAACACATTCCATAGGCCTCCGTGCCAAGCGGCCGTACTCGCGAAGACGATTTCCGACTGTTTGTGTTGATATTGCGCGTCCTGTTGCGATTTGGAGGTTGCGTTGCAGCTGAGTTGCATTCAGCGTCCCGTCTCGACGAGCTGTTCACTACAGATAACGGTCATCTCTTATCAAAATTCAAATGTTTGTAGAGCTTATGGGACTTAACTACGTGGTCATCAGTCCCCACCCAAACTTACAAACTACTTATGAACTAGCTAATACTAAGGAGGCACAAATATCCATGGCCGAGGAAGTATTCGAACTCCCGACCGTAGTGGCCGTGCAGACCGTGACTGGAACGCCTCAGTCCCCTCGGCCACTGCGGCTGGTCACATTCTGATACATCAAGGAATTGTCAACTTAGCATTAGAAGGAAGCGTGTGGGGTAAAAATCGTAGAGGGAGACCGAGGGACGAATAAAGTAAGCAGATTCAAAGGGATGTGGGTTGCCGAAAGGATTCTCAGATGAAGAGACTTGCACAGGACAGGTTAGCGTGGAGAGCTGCATCAAACCAGTCTGTGAACTGAAGACCACAACAACAACAAAACATGTCTTTGCTCAGATATATAGCATTAGCGCCTGCACTTTCAAGATGGATTTTAGAGCTACATCTCCTGCTTCGATTCGCAACCTTAACAGTGGCTTAAAGCACAGACAAATATATACAGACGGGAAACCTCTGTAAGGGCCCAGTCCTACGCTCAGGGGTGCGAGGAGGGAGGGTTTCCAGCAGTTCCGTAAGATGTCCCATGATGACGCTGGAGTCAGAAGCAGCCGCCAGAGCAGGCGGCAGGTAGCGGCTGTCCCCACCACCACCTCCCCTCAAACGCCGGACACAGCCGTGGCCTCGTGGCAGGCGGCACGAGCTCTCCCCTCAGCCTCCCCTCCACGCTACCCTCTGACGTGCGAGAGGCACCCTAAGCAAGGGAACGGACTGACACCTACTAGCATCTTACGGAACTAAGGGGGGAGCATAGGACAGTGGTTTAGGGGGTGCTGCTCCTCTGTATATGTTACTCTGTGCTTAAAGTTACCATCATTTCCACTTGGAATCAGGGGCAAAACTAAGGGGGAGGGGGACGGACCGCCCCGGGCCTCTCGTCATGGAATTCAACTACCTCCTCACTACACTATCTGAACACCTGCTTGTGTAATTCGTTTGGTAGAGTAAACACAAGTCAACATCAACCCCCCACTCCACCAAGTTTCAGTTATTACCACTATTTCGGTTGCCATAATGTAGTTGTCTACACTCGTAGAACCGACAGAAAGACGTCCAACTATTTTAGTTCATTCTCAATTGATCCCCTAATTGGTTTGACCAGTCTTGGACCGATGACCTAAGCAGTTTGTTCCCGTAGGTTTACAAGCATTTGGACTTAAATAAGATGCGCAGTGTCCGTGTTTATCGATGTAACAAACGAACGACTGTTTCAATGAAACCAGTTCCCATTGGTTCCGCCGGTAAACAAGGACACTGGAAGACGTATGGAGTGTGGCAATGTACTTCCGAGACTGGCCGAGTAAAGCCGAGCCAGGGCGGGCGTCGGTGTCTAGCACGTGGCCCGCGCACCTGACTCGCTCGACGTCTGGCGGCCTTGATCTACAAGGCAGCAGGTTGTGGAGCCACACCTCCAAGTGGCCCACCCGCCAACAGGCAAACATTGCGGCAACGGCCACAGAAATCACTCCCTCTCAGTTCCTATTCTCCATGTACACGGTGGTCGGAAACTCCCGGTACAAACTTCTAGGATTTGTAGAGGGTTGTGAGTACATAACATTCTGAACAGAAACCCATATCCGGAAACGTATCGTTTCCGTTCCACGACGGTTTTAATTTAATGATTATCTCACCCACTCCTACATCTACATCTACATAGATACTCTGCAAATCTACATCTACAACCATACTCCACAAGCCACCCGACAGTGTGTGGCGGAGGGTACCTTGAGTACCACTATCGATTTTCCCTCCTATTCCAGTCACGTATTATTCGCGGAAAGAAGGATTGTCGGTTTGCCTCAGTGTGGGCTCTAATCTCTCTGATTTTATCCTCACGATCTCTTCGCGAGATGTACGTAGGAGGGAGCAATATACTGCTAAACTTCTCAGTAAAGGTAAGTTCTCAAAACTTCGGCAAAAGCCCGTACCGAGCGACAGAGCGTCTCTCATGCAGAGTCTTGCACTGAAGTTTAGCGATCATCTCCGTAACGCTTTCACGATTACCAAATGATCCAGTAACGAAGCGCGCTGCTCTCCGTTGGATCTTCTCCACTTCCTCTATCAATTCCACCTGGTACGGATCCCACACCGGTGAGCAGTATTCAAGCTGTGGGCGAACAAGTGTACTGTAACCTACTTCCTTTGTTTTCGGACTACATTTCCTTAGAATTCTCCCAATGAATCTAAGTCTGGCATCTGGTTTACCGACGATTGATTTTATATGGTCGTTCCATTTTAAATCCCTCCTAATGACTACTCCCAGATAATTTATGGAATTAACTGCTTCCAGTTGCTGACCTGCTATAGTGTAGCTAAATGATACAGGATCTTTCTTTCTGTGTATTCGCAGCACTTTACACTTGTCTACATTGAGCTTTAATTGCCATTCCCTGCACCATGCCTCAATTCGATGCAGATCCTCCTGCATCTCACTACAATTTTCCATTGTTCTGACCTCTCTATACAGCACCGCATCATCCGCAAAAAACCTCAGTGAACTTCCGATGTTATCCGCAAGGTCATTTATATATATCGTGAACAGCAATGGACCCACGACACTCCCCTGTGGCACACCTGACATCACTCCTACTTCGGAAGACTTCTCTCCATTGAGAATGACCTGCTGCTTTATGTTATCTCGGAATTCCTCAATCCAATCACACAATTGGTCTGATAGATCATATGCTCTTACTTTGTTCATTAAACGTGTGTGGGGAACCGTATCAAACGCTTGCGGAAGTCGAGAAACACAGCATCTACCCGAGAACCCGTGTCTATGGCCCTCTTAAATCAATTTTAAGTATCTGGCAGAGGGTTCATTAACCACTTTCATAACCTTTCTCTACCGTTCCATTCTCTAATAGCGCCCGGGAAGAAAGAACACCTAAAGCGTTCCGTTTCCGATCTGATTTCTCTTATTCTATTGGGATGGTCATTCTCCCTACGTAGGTGGGTGCTAGCAAAATATTTTCACATTCAGAAGTAAGAGTCGGTGATTGAAACTTCGCAAACAGATCACGCCGCAATGAATAACGTCTTTCTTTTAATTATTTCCACCCCAATTCGTGCAACATTTCCGTGATGCTCTCCCCCCGGTAACGTGATAAAACAAAACGGGCTGCCCTTCTCTGAACCTTCTCAATATCTTCCGTCGGTCCTACCTGGGCAACAGTACTCCAGGAGAGGACGCACAAGTATGATGTAGGCAGTCTCTTTGGTGGAGCTGGTGCATCTTCGAAGCGTTCTGCCAATGAAACGTAATCTTTGGTTCGCCTTCCCCACAATATTTTCTATGTGTTCTCTCCAGTCTAAGTTGTTCGTAATTGTAACTCCTAGGTATTTGGTAGAATTTACGACCTTAAGGTTTGACTGATTTATCGCGTAATTAAAGTTCAGCGGATTTCTTTTAGTGGTCATGTGTATTACTTCACACTTTCCATTATTTAGTGTCAATTGTCATTTATCGTACCATGTAGAAATTTTGTCTAAACCGCTTTGCAGTTGCTTTTGATCCGCTATTGACTTCACTAACCGATAAACGACTGCATCATCCGTGAACAGTCTAAGGGAGCTATTCAGATTGTCTTCTAAATCGTCTATAAACACAAGGAAGAGGAGGGGACCTATAACGCTTCCCTGGGGAACGCCAGATATCGCTTCTGTTTTACTCGATGACTTACCGTCAATTACAACGAACTGTGTCCTTTCTGATAGGAAATCGTGAATCCAATCGCACAATTGGGGAGATATTCCATAAGCACGCAATTTTATTACATGAGGAATGTAATTAGGCGATCCAGTACAACTGTTGCAGCAATTAGAAAAGAATACTGAATCGTCCCGTTATTACTTACGCATTTTCATTACAATTTACAACTTATGGTTTACATTAGTCGACAACAACAAGAACTCAGCATATACGGCTCCGGCCGCAACGTACTGGTGCATTATAACAGCGGCTCAATTTGGCGACCACCAACGTCGTTACACACATTGTACCTCAGAAGCATCTTTTGGTACACTCTCTACATCCCACCTGGTGTCTCTTCAGTGTCTTGTGCAGCGGCCAGAGCTCGTGCCAGCAGATCCTCCTCTGTCACTACAGGTGTCTCATAAATTAGGCTCTTCATACGACCCCACAAGTAGTAGTCCATAGGGGTTAAATCCGGCGATCGTGACGACCACGCGGCTGGACCACCACGACCTATCCATCTTTCACCAAATGGTCTGTTGAGATGTCTCCGGACAGCCAGTGGAAAGTGAGGTGTTGCACCATCATGCTGAAACCACATTTCCTGACGGGCATTCAGCGGCACATCTTGCAAGAACGTTTGACGTTGTACACGTCTTCGTGTCTACGCTGTTGCATACCAGGACAGGGAACTCTGAGACGTTTCTCTATCCCCAAGCAGACGTTGACGAGTTACATATCTGAAAAAGAAAAAATGTTCAAATGTTTGTAGAGCTTATGGGACTTAAATACGGGGTCATCAATCCCTAAACTTACAAACTACTTATGAACTACCTTATACTAAAGACGGCACAAATATCCATGCCCGAGGGGGGATTCGAACCCCCGACCGTAATGGCCGTGCAGACCGTTACTGGAGCGCCTCAGTCCCCTCGGCCACCGCGGCCGGCAGTTACACATCTGAATTGAAACTGTCGTAGAACGGAAACGATACATTTTCACCAGGGTTGCTATTCAAAATGTTATGTACTCACTACCCTCTGCAAGTCCTAGAAGTTTGTAACGGGAATTTCCGACCACTCTTTATATTTCTACAGAACAAATAACTGAGTCTCTAATGACGCCGTGTCTATTAACAGGGCTGCGCCAAACTCTGTTAGGAAACTGTACTTGACAGTACCTGCCATGAACTAAGTCTGAGAGCAGTAGACAGTGTTAAACAGATCGGTATAGCTCCCGTGTCTAGGTCAGGCCGTCAAGCTCGGCAATAGACTTTTTGTTTGTATTTAAGTAGTTCAGAGTATAGCAAGAGCATCTTCAGTAACAGTTGTACTCTGCTTGGAAGTACACTTGCTTGTTTGTGGTTTAATTGTTTTAAGTCACAGCAGCAGCCACTCATAATTGGAATCAAAATATATCTTGCTGTGTATTACGAACAATGTTCCTATCACTGCACAACAAAAGGCGAGTATGTTTGTTCCAGAATCAAAGATATAGAAGAGAAAGGCTGGCTTCTCGACTGATCTGTCAGTTTAGAAATAATTAAAAAATCGCGTGTATTGCACATAGTTGGAAACACTGTCATTACGCACTTAAGCATGAAACGACTTTTCATTAAGACGAATATATATACATTTTTTGCTGTGCATGGGTGGTCACAAAATTATTTAGCTCAATTAATGTGTCCCATTTGATATAATTTAGGGCAGTGTAGGTTGAGACTGTTGTACGACAGCATATATTGTACATCTTAGAAGCACACAGCCAGGAAACGATAGGTCAATTATCCCTTCTATCATTTAGATATTTGATACAGTAGTTGCTTTTCTCAGCGAATAAGACCTCTTTCTTTTCGAAGAATCATCAAGTGATTTCTCTGTTTCAGGTCAAGTACATCCCGGAAGGTAAACAAATGCGAATAAGTTTTCCTAAGCACTTTGTTCAAAATGTTTAAAAGTTTGTAAACCTATGGGACCAAACTGCTATGGACATCGGTCCCTAGACTTACAATCTGCATAAAATAACTTATACTAGAAACAAGACACACACACACACACACACACACACACACACACACACACACACACACACACACACACACACACATTCGAGAGGGATGACTAGAACCTCCAACAGAGAACTTCCGCTCACTCCGCAGCAAGGCACCTTAGCGCGCAGGGCTATTCCCGCGCGACAGAACTCTTTGTCATATGGTAATTTCTAGCCTATGTCATACACTCCTGGAAAATGAAAAACTAACATTATAAATTCGTTGACACAGCAGAAGGAAATTTTATTGACACATTCTCAATGATGTATACAACACACGATCACAATGACAGAGCCTTACGAACGTCAGTACAGCCATCAGAGAGTGCCCTATATCAACGATAGTACATTTTACACATCATTGCAAATTGCAGTTCTTCCATGGAGACGACCGTAGTGGTGCCGAATGTAGTTTGGAAGAAAATCCTGCCGTACAATTTTCACCTGGTGCCTCAGTTGGGCCAGATTTCGTGTCGGTCATGCAGACCGCACAAGACAACGTTTCATACGGTCTCAAACATTGAACTCTCTTTTTACTCGTGGTAGAATGCAACGTTTTACATGGAAATGGCGCAGACCACTGTGTTTTTGTTTGTTTTTCCTTTCTAAACATGATTTCGTACGGCCTCAAGCGTTAGAGGTCGAATGTGAACATTGCGAGTACTGGCAGCAATTAGTAGGATCGGTTTAGTGTAACCAATGATGATTCACAGTGATGTGTCAATTTGAGTGTCCAACATATTATATATTTCTTGTGTGTTTCAGATCGACAACTTAAAGGACAGCCAGAAAAGAAAACAACACAGAAGCGTACGCTCTGACGTTTGAAGGAAGTCTTCAACGAAGCTTGGGAGCCGCAGTGGAGTAGCCGAGCGGTCTGAGGCACCTCGCTGCGGAGCGCGCGGTTGCTCGCCGTCGGAGGTTTGAGTCCTCCCTGGGACATGTGTGTGTGTGTGTGTGTGTGTGTGTGTGTGTGTGTGTGTGTGTTGTCCTTAGGTTAGTTTACTTTAGGTTAAGTAGTTTGTAAGCTACGGACTGATGTCCACGCAGTTTGCTCCGATATATTTACAAACATTTGAAGATTTTTTGAAGATCGGGAGAACAGTAGTTTATGTTACGATGATCGAGAGTTTTTTGGCGTAGCACGCGAAGATCATGTATTGGATTTGTGTCAGCACCTTGATGTGTGTTGGAAAAAAAAGAAATTATAAAGGGATTTACATTGTAACGAACACTGGTGGCACATTTAAAAATACAGGGCTATTCAAAAAGAAGGAACAGATTTCAAAGATTTATATCTTCCAAACTGCAAAAGATAGATCCACAATTCCAATGTTCCTCGACATAAAACATTGTAAAGTTTGAACATGAAACAGATTCCCTGAAACTAATGTCTGCTGTGTCATATCTCTTAACTAAGTCTATGGGCCTTTTCTGTCCATGGAGATGTTCAAATGTTTGTTAAGCTTATGGGACTTAACTACGGGGTCATCAGTCCCTAAACTTACAAACTACTTATGAACTACTTACGAACTAGGACGGCACAAATATCCATGCCCGAGGGGGGATTCGAATCCCCGACCGTAGTGGCCGTGCTGACCGTGACTGGAGCGCCTCAGTCACCTCGGCCACCGCGGCCGGCGTCCATGGAGAAATCTGTGACAGGACTAACCTATCAAAAGTGGTTCAAAACTAGTTATTTCCTCAACTTGAAGAGGATTCAGATGGCTTAATCTTCATGTAAGATAGTTCCCCGCCTCATTTCTGTACCAACATTATCAGAATGTCACCATTCCAGGGTGTTGGACTGGATGAGGACCAGCAGAGGATCAACTTCATCGACCACGGACTCCCGCGTTTCCGGACCTCACACCTTACGTAAAAGGCAGTGTTTCTAATCCCACTGTTGCCTGACACGTTTGAAAATCTGCTACATCAAATTGTTGAGGCTGTGAATTTGATAACGAGAAACCAGCTGCTTCGTCGGTGGCAAGAAATGAGACACTGTTTCAATATTTGTCATGTAACACATGGTGCTCATATTGAATGTATAAAAAAATGACCTTTTCTCCTTCCAGGAACGTTGGAATTGTGTTTCTATCTTTCATAGTTTGAAAGCAATAAATTTTTGAAATCTTTTCCTTCATTTTGAATCGCCCTTTATATAACTTTTTGAGATGATTTTGGGTGTTACCAAACAAACTACAGGGTGTCCAGAAAAGGACTCCCTAATTTCAAAATTAAATTTCTCGAAAACAAAGATCGATTGAGGAATGCAGTAAACGGTATGTTTATTGTGAAAGCTGTAAGACGTTTATACAGCAGTTTGAAAAAATAGTTACAAAATCTGCTAACAGATGACGCTATAATCGCCATACGTAATGCCTAGTATAAATAGTGATCCAAAGCTCAGAGCGATCACAGTTAGATATCTGGGAGTTACCCTAGACAGGCAGTTCTTCCTACATAAACACATCGATAACCTAAGACCGAAGGTTTACGCTATGCCCGAGAGCTTAATGCCACTGTTCTTGAGTACAGAGCTGAGCACAGGCGCCAAGCTACGACTGTACAAGGCCACAGTACTGTCTAAAATATTATATGGCAGCTCCGTTTGGGGCCTAACTAGTGCAACACAGCTTGCAAGAATACAAGTAGTCCAAAACAAGACTCTGCGTTGGATTCTAAGGGCAGACCGCTACACCAGGAATGTAGACATCCATGAAGCACTCCGTATGGATACCATCATGGAGGCAATATGTAAGAGGGCGACTAGGATTCACAACAAAGTGGACCACCTTCGGCATACCGTCCATAACATTCAAACACTAGGAAGGACCATTCCATTACCCTGGCACAGATATAAAGTGCCACGATCCTTAACTAATTAAATGAAAAAAAAAATAATAACTTTTTTCGACGATGTCGATGTTTAAAGTATCACTGTATTGTATCAAGTACTTGAAATTGTAAAGTTATAATACATCATTTGGGGTATCTTACGGACCAAGATAAAGGCCCACACGAGTCCACCCCCAAAGTTTATTGTGAAATAAAGTTATTATGTTCCCCAATAAATTGTAACCACATGAAGTGGAAATCGTCAGCTGACGGTGGGACTTCATTTACCTTGTGCCATTTAAAAAAAAAAAAAAAAAAAAAAAAAAAAAAAAAAAAAAAAAAAAAAAAAAAAGAGAGCTTAAAACCATGTACTCCATTGAACAATGCGTTTTTCTGGTGATAGAGTACCACAGGTTAGAAGGGAGTTCTACGGCAACAAGGCGAAGTTTTCAAGCACGATTTAATGTTCCAAAAGGACCCAATGCGAAAACCATTCGTACGCTGTTCGCAAAATTTCAACGAACAGGCAGCGTAACTAACGATCTAGTGGGGCATGTTGGCGGCAAGCAAACCGCAGTTACGCCTGAAAATGTCGCCACAGTTTCTGGAATTATTCAACGAAATCGAATGTCATCCGTCCGTAGAATTGCATCCGAGACTGGTTTGAAACGTTCCAGCACGCAGAAAATACTGAGAAAGAGCCTACACATGTTTCCATTCAAAATTCAAACGCATCAGGCCATTACCGTACGAGCTGTGCAACAAAGGGTTGCCTTTGCTAATCAGATGCTCACAATGATTGATAGTGAAGGATTTAATATTGGCTGCATCTGGTTTACAGATGAAGAACACTTCCACCTGAATGGATACGCGAATAAGCAGAACTGGCGATATTGGGGATCCGAAAAGCCATATTGGTGTGAAGCGAAACCCCTGTATTCTTCTAAAGTTACTGTGTGGTCTGCAGTATGCAGCAGAGGCATTATTGGCCCTTTTTTTTATTCGAGAAACGGTCACTGGTGCATGTTACGTTGCAATTTTGGAACAATTTGTCGCCACACATCAAGCGTTAGAGGATCGACTAGGTACTGAATGGTTTACGCAAGATGGAGCCCGACCACATCGGACCGACCAAGTGTTTTGCTTCCTTGAGGAATACTTCGGGAATCGAGTCATTGCTTTGGAATATCCCAAATTTACTGGCGCAGGCATGGATTGGCCTCCATATTCGCCGGATTTGACTCCCCGTGACTTTTTTTTTGTGGGGCACTGTGAAAGACACGGTCTACCCGAAGCATCCCGCCACGCTGAACGAGCTTGAATCGGCGGTCCTGTGGCATGTGAATCCATTTCGGTTGAGACACTACGAAATGTGATTGCGAATTTCATTCTTCGTTTGCGCCACCTCTGTAGTGCCAATGGTGAACATTTTGAAAACATTGTGATGTGATTGTTTGCAGCCGGCCGCGGTGGCCGAGGAGACTGAGGCGCTCCAGTCACGGTCAGCACGGCCACTACGGTCGGGGGTTCGAATCCCCCCTCGGGCATGGATATTTGTGCCGTCCTAGTTCGCAAGTAGTTCATAAGTAGTTTGTAAGTTTAGGGACTGATGACCCCGTAATTAAGTCCCATAAGCTTAACAAACATTTGAACATTTGATTGTTTGCAAAGAGTGTTTTCATACGATTATTTCACTTATGTATGCTGATATGAGCTGTACTGCGTACAGCGCCATCTGTTAGTAGCTTATGTAACTATTGTTTCAAACTGCTGTATAAACGTCTTACAGCTTTCACGATAAGCATACCGTTTACAGCATTCCTCTATCGATCTTTGTTTTCGAGATACGAGGCGCGTCCAGAAAGTAAGTTCCGTTTGGTTATATAAAACGAACGAGTACAGTTACAGAAAAAATATTTATTGTACAAAAATCTAAAACTGTTAAACTACTTTTCTACATAGCTTCCGAAATTTATTAGGCACTTGTCTTAGCGCGCCACAAGTTTTTGCATGCATCCTTCACAGAAGGTTGCCGCCTGTGTATTCAACCACGTGGTAACAGCTCTTTATCATCGTTGAAGTGTTGACCACCAAGGACAGATATTAGGTGTAAGAAAAGATGAAAGTCGCTAGGAGAGAGGTCCGAGCTCTATGGAGGATGATCAAACAGGCCCCATTGAAATTTTGGTGAGAATTGTTTGGTCACATTCGGTGGGTGAGGTCAGGCATTATCGTGAAAAAAAAATCTTATGACAGTAATCCTCTTCTTACACCTAAAATTTGTCCTTGGTGGACAACACTTCAACGATGATGACGAGCTGAAAGAACATGTTAGCACATGGTTGAATACACAGGCTGCAACATTCTTTAAAAAAGGCACACAAAACCTTGTGCCATACGTCAATTGCCTATAAAATTTCGGAAGCTATGTAGAAAAGTAGTTTTACAGTTGTCGATTTTTGTACAATCAATATTTTTTCTCTATCTGTACCCGTTCGTTTTATATAACCAAATGGGACTTATTTTCCGGACGCGCCTCGTATTTAATTTTGAAATGAGGGAGCCCTTTTCTGGACACCCTGTAGTTATATGGTGTGTATTGTGACCTGTTTCACCTTTTGAGTAGCCTCCCTGCCTCATCCCCCAGCAGTGCGGGAGTAGCGCACGGAGCCGAAAAGCAGTGGACGCTGGTCCAGCTTTCTCTGCGAGAGGTCGGCGGCTGTCCAGCTCGCTTGCATCACACCATCTCCCGCTTTACAGTTTGCCGATTCCTCGGAACTCTCTCTTCTGCCGGCTCACTTTCGTAATACACGCTTTCAGTGTGCTCCGAGTACAAGCACTAGGCGCTAATCGCGTCTTCGTCGACTGGAGAACTAATAGTCAATGTAGCTCCGTACTGTAATGGAGTGTGGGAGAGCGGCTGGTCAAAGTTGTGGTTCAGAAATATTTTTATGTACACCGACAGCCGTTAATTGTGACCGATCTTTAGTTCCATTTTATTTCGCAACCGATGTCATAATAACACGTGCATTAAAATTATTATTGAATATCAAATATATAAAGCAGAGTGTCCGTATGTGTGTACGTGTTGCATACAAATCTACAGTTTTTATCAATTCTTTACGAAATTTTGCACACGTAAGCTTCAAGGATATAAAATGCAGAATGGCAATGGGTAGAAAAGCGTCCTTGAAAAAGAGAAATTTGTTAACATCGAATATTGATTTAAACCTAAGGAAGTCCTTTCTGAAGGCATTTGTATGGAGTGTTGCCTTGTATGGGAGTGAAGCATGGAAGATAAACAGTGCGGACAGGAAGAGAATAGAGGCTTTTGAAATGTGGTGCTACAGAAGAATGCTGAAGATTAGGTGGATGGATCGCGTAACTAATGAGGAGGTACTGAACAGAATTGGGGAGAAAAGAAATTTCTGGCATACCTTGACTAAAAGAAGGGATATATTGGTAGGACACACTCTTAGACATCAAGTAATTGTGAATTTAGAGTTGGAGGGTAGTGTGTGGGGTAAAAACCGCAGAGGAAGACCAAGAGATGGATACAGTAAGCAGATTCAGACAGATGTGGGTTGCCGTTCTTATGCGGAGATGAAGAGGCTTGCTCAGGATAGGGTATTGTGGAGAGCTGCATCAAACCAGTCTTCGGACTGAAGACCACAACAACAACACAACAAGCTTCAATCCATGAGGACGGTCGCCGTAAGTGTAAGAATCACGTACGATACATTGTTCACGAGATATGACTTCATAAACAATGAGATGCGTGAAAAACTGCTGCATTTTGCGACTATACTGCTCATTTGCTCCTAAACCACTGGAGCGATTTCAACCAAATTTATACACACATTCCTTACCGTGAGGTAACAACTGCTACAGGGTTAAGAATCACATACGACACATGGTTCAGAACATATGACGTCTTAAACAATAGCAATCGCAAAAAATGCTGCATAATGCGCCGATTCTTTATAATTACATTGAATGAGAGTGATTTGCAAAACAGTTCAAACGCAATTTCAAACTTTTATTAAACTTTTTCCCGCTGACACCCATAGCAAAATGATGAAAGGAAAAAAGTTTTTCGCTTACTTCTTTTCCGCTGTTTATGGAGTAAAATTATGGCATTCGCTATGACGTTACAATTTATAATTTGTACACTACAAATTGTAACAGAAGGAAATTTTACGGGCAGTATACACACATATAGTTGAATGTGTCTTCTAAATTGTAAAACAGTACGACATGTAGTTCATGAGATATGAGCACATAAACAGTAATGTCCCGTTGTTCATGGACTAAAGCTACGGCATTCGGTATGACGTTACAATTTATAATTTCTACACTACAAATTGTAGCCGCAGGAAATTTTACAGACAGTGTACACACGTATACTTGAAAGTACCTTCTAAAATGTATCACATTATGGCACGTAGTTCATGGGATATGAGCACATAAACAGTAACTTTCATGGAAAACTGCCCCATCACGCACCAAGTTTTAGTTTATTATATATTTACTACTAATCGTATTCGCAAGAGATGTTACAAACATTCAGCCCTTATACAAATGAATACATACCTGATAAATGGCCAGAATAAATAAATAAATACCCAGGTTTTCAGCTAGTTTACCTATATGTTTCCCACGGACGGAGAATAATAGACTTCTGGGGTCATGAAAATTAATGCTATAATCGATTAAGCTACGCTACTGATATAGAACAACTGTATCAACTGCTCGTGGCCCGCACATTCTTTTCGTGTTTAAAATCTTGTTTACTATTTCTAAACTCCCGGTGACACACTGGATGTATTTTGTGACTTGACAACGCATATTCACGCGTCGGCAGAGCTTTGTTGTTTGACAGAATACCTTCAGATTTGAATAGCTGATAATTACAGACAGATCATGTCCTTACGTCAAGGAACAATCCCTCCCCTCCCGTCTAGCTCTCAGAGAAAAGAAAAATATAGCATAGTCCAAGCTGTCAGTATCTTACAAGCTGTGTTTATTTAATCTTCATAAGAAGACCAACTTATAAAATGACCGGTCGTCATTAAATAAAAAAGTATTTTGCGATCTTGGAGTTTCACTTTTGAAGAATATTAATGTTCGATCGCCTCCACAATATGCGATGTAGGTAATGTCAGGATAAATTTGCTACCAGGTATACATCTACATACGTACTCTGCAATCCACCTAAAGGTGCACAGCGGAGGGTACTCGGTACCACTATTAGTTACGTGCTTTCCTGTTCCACTCCCATATAGAACGAAGGAAAAACGATTGCTTGTATGCATCCGCACGAGCCCTGATCTATCTGATCTTATCTTTGTGGTCTTTACTCGAAATGGAGGTTGGCGACAGTAGAATCGTTCTGCAGTCCGGCTCAAATTCAGGCCCTCTGAATTTCTTCAACAGTGCTACTCGAAAAGAACTTTGCTCACCCTCCAGCGATTCCCAAACCCTACACTACATGGGTTGCCGTTTGGTAACGCAAATTTTTGTTGCTTTCTCAGACATGCTTCTTGTTGACTGATAGTAACACCAAGCATATCGTATACATTGGAGTCTGTTCTAAGCATTTAGTTGATCATTTCGTCAATAGAAGGCAGCGCAGTCATGAATTGAGGAGAAATGCAACAAAGAGCGCTCCAGCGGATTTTACTCAGCGTTGAGAATTAATGTAATTACAAACTGATACGACTTCTGTCAAATAATTTTTTTTATCATGTTACAGACACCTAATCGGAGTGGAAAACTTGTTAGATACCAATATTTTCCTGCAGACTGAATTTTGTCTAAATGCAAGGTTGACAATGGCAACAAGTAAATACGACTTTCACGTCGTAAAATGTCGTTTTTTTTTCAATATTTTTCCCCTGCACAGGTGAACATTTTCTACCGTATGTATATTTTTTGCGCCAAAATAAAAATTCATGCCGTGTAGGGTTTCAGTAACACTCGCGCTTTGATCGAATCTACTAGTTACAATCCTAGCCGCCTGCCTCTATGTCCTTTAAACCGATTTAAATGAGCACTGGAAAGTCGCCATTTGTCTTGCATTTTATTGAAAATAATAACCCTAGGTCTTAGCCGCTATATACGAACTGTCATAGAGCTGCTCTTGCTGTGTTTGTCGTATAAAATTTGTTTTGCCTGTGACTTTATCGTGCCGTTATAATAGCATGCGCGCGATTCAAATGCTTGTAGAGTCTATGGGACTTAACTACGGGGTCATCAGTCCCTAAACTTACAAACTACTTATGAACTACTTACAACTAAGGACGGCACAAATATCCATGCCCGAGGGGGGATTCGAACCCCCGACCGTAATGGCCGTGCAGACCGTGACTGGAGCGCCTCAGTCCCCTCGGCCACCGCGGCCGGCGCGATTCTTGCGAATTGAGTTTGTGTAATAGTGTATTCTGATGCTGCGTGGAAGCTCGTTTAACTAGGGCTTCGATTCTGGTCTCATTACAAAAATGTAGAGCACTATTAGTTTCCAGGCTGAGGCAATAATATATTTGCCAGGATACAACTGAAACACGGCAGTAAATGGAAGCCGGCCGCGGTTGCCGAGGAGACTGAGGCGCTTCAGTCACGGTCTGCACGGCCACTACAGTCGGGGGTTCGAATCCCCCCTCGAGCATGGATATTTGTGCCGTCCTCGTTCGTAAGTAGTTCATAAGTAGTTTGTAAGTTTAGGGACTGATGACCCCGTAGTTAAGTCCCATAAGCTTAACAAACATTTGAACATTTGACAAAGGAAACTTTTCCGATAATTCTGGAAGCGCATTTTCAAAGAAGTGTAAATAACGGCGTCTTACAGGACGATGCGGTAAGAAAACACCCTCTATCATCTCATTAAACTTTCAAAATACACCACACTATTCGATTCTTGAAAATGTGCCCCCGCAAAGGCATGTGAGTTTTCTTCGAACCACCGATGTGAATTACGAGTGGTATTGATTTCGTCATTAGTGAAAGTGGCTTCAGAGGTTTCATCAGTGAAGAGTAATAATGGGATTACTTGTCAGTTTGTAAGTAGACAATCCCTCATGGCGATTTTTTTTATTCGCATGCCGATTTTCACGTGTACGACCTTTGAACCGGAACATTTGTATCGCTCCTTATATGTATAGTTTTACATTTTATTTGCAATAGATGAGTGCCGGTCATAAACATAAATTTCTTCATAACAATCATCGGAAGTGTGAAATGAGCAACACTGTACGGAGAAGACACGTCAGTTCAGCGGTAGCTTTTGTGCGTGAATTGTAAGAGGGGTCTGGGTGATGAGTTTGCAAAGTTGTAATCAAATTGCGAGAACTTTGTTTGCCACGGCCGTTAGAAAGCGACCTGACACGTTAATGCTTTACCGTAAGCGTCGCAATGTGCTGAATCGAATTATAAAGCCTGTTTATCCGGTCGCTGCCGTAGAAACTACGAGCGCGTTTATTGCCGTAGCAATCGGCACTCCGAGGATCTCAGAGCGAGGCTTTCCTTATTGTTACCTCTGTACTGCTAAGCGAGTGAGAAGGGAGACCAGATGGTGGCGTGAAGAATGAAACGTAGGACTGTGTGTGACTATTTCTGCCTGTTCATAAGAACTTATGAAATCAACGACCGGTAAACGCTTGGGCGTCGGTGCGAAAATTAATCCTATGGAATACAACACAGAGATTCTGTCTTGCAGTTCCAACTTCTGGGATAGTGTCAATAAGGAATCTGTTGAAATTAAACCATCAAGCGACCTGATAAATAGAGCTGTTGGTTTGTGTTTAAATTCTGCTTGTAATCCGGCCCTGTCTCTCGTCAAAAATAGAGGATCAGAATTAATGCTGCCTTACCTGTTGATTAATTGTCAGTATCGATATTTCTGATGTTGGTGATCTTTGGTTGTTTTTAATCTGCGGTTATTTGTACTGTGTGAGTTATCATCCTTGTTTACCATTTGCAAACCGAGGTATTAAAGGCCGGCCGCGGTGGCCGAGTGGACTGAGGCGCTCCAGTCACGGTCTGCACGGTCACTACGGTCGCGGGTTCGAATCCCCCCCCGGGCATAGTATTAGTTCATAAGTAGTTGTAAGTTTAGGGACTGATGATCCCGTAGTTAAGTCCCTTAAGCTTAACAAACATTTGAACATTACGCGACTGTAACAAGTACTAACAAGGGACATTTTTGACCTCGGACGCCCGAAGCCGCTCGAAACCATGTTTAAAATAACAGGCAATCATAAACAGGACAGTGGTGTGCGTCATTTCCGTGTAAACGTTGTACTGTACATCAAGTAACATTTTAACGGAGAGTAACAAACAAAATATTAAATCAAAATCAAATGTTTGTTAAGCTTATGGGACTTAACTATGGGGTCATCAGTCACTAAACTTATAAACTACTTATCAACTACCTTATACTAAGGACGGCACAAATATCCATGCCCGAGGGGGGATTCGAACCCCCGACTGTAGTGGCCGTGCAGACCGTGACTGGAGCGCCTCAGTCCTCTCAGCCACCGTGGTCGGCCAAAATATTAATACCATAGGAAGGAAATTATATGAAATTTAATGGTGTCAGTGTACTACTGCATTATTCAATCGGCAGCGTCAAAACGTCCCAGCTTAAAGTACTTACAATAACGCAAAACACACACATACAGCAGTACCACACCTGAAGGTGCAGATGCGGGATTTCGATGAAGTGGTTAAAACAAAGTGGTAAATAACAAAGTGCACACCTCACTAAAGCCACGTTATCACATTCCAAATCGCTTTCTAGTTCACGCAGTCCAAAATCAAAAGCCACACTAATTACATTTTCAAATGAAGTACTGCTTGAACAGCCACCTTCAGGTTTACGTTCCTCCTATCCTTTAAATTCTGCGTATCTATGCAGCGTAACGTCTTGTATTTCTGTGTCGTCGCCATTATATTTCTGAATTATTATGTTGTATAATATATCAGCGAACTCCATATCCTCAGCCCCGATGTCATTGCCATATTCAGCACGACGTAACTTAGTCCTAATATTTAGACCACATGTGTAGGTTTAATTCTCTCCGTGATATCACTGCACTGTACACAGTAACTCGCTTGCGAACACTCCGAGAGACAAATACGTACTGCAGCTACACTGGTTAGTGCAGATACACTGTGTCACCATCTAACAGATAACTGCAGCGTTTGCGTGGAAATGACGGACACCACTGTTTTATTTATGACTGTTATTCTAAGCATGGTTTCGTGCGGTTCCGAGCGATCGAGGTCAAAGGTGTCTCTTGTAAGTGAGAATGGTGCACAGAGTATCACACACAGGAAGATTATTTGTGGAATATGTAAATGCAGATATAATACAGTTTTACTGGATTAAATAAACTTTACTCAGTTTCAATTATAAATATTCGTCTTTAGTTACATAAATTTCCTGTTTTAATAATTTCATTTGTAAATATTCCTGACTTTTGTAATTTTCGCCATTTACAATTACAGTAAAAAAATGTTCAAATGTTTGTTAAGCTTATGGGACTTAACTACGGGGTCATCAGTCCCTAAACTTACAAACTACTTATGAACTACTTACGAACTAGGACGGCACACATATCCATGCCCGAGGGGGGATTCGAACCCCCGACCGTAGTGGCCGTGCTGACCGTGACTGGAGCGCCTCAGTCACCTCGGCCACCGCGGCCGGCAATTACAGTAAAAGATAACGACTTTGCAGTCAAGTAGGTCAAAGGGTGAGGTGATAAATGGAGTGATGTGTAACTACCACTAAGACATGTTATGACCCAAAATTCTGTTACTTTTCATGTTTACCTGATCCCTTATTGTTTCGACAAGTTACAACACTAATTTTATAATTCAGAATAAGGAGTGTAGCTTTCACCATGGGTCTATAAAGTCTACGGCCAGTCTTAGATAGACTGAGAAATTGATTTCTTTAATTATTTACTTCTTGAAGGGTGTAACTGTAACTGCCCAACAGTACACATGCGTTCAACTGGTTGAAAAAAAAAAAAAAAAAAAAAAAAAAAAACGCGTTGGGAAGGATTCTGATTTCAAATCAAAAATATATTCTTTCACTAACCCGCCGTAAAAGCAACGTTTACAGCGGGAAACCTGAGGAATTTGAAATAAGAATTTTCGAATCAGCCACTCGATTCGCTAGACAGCCAGTTATTCCATCACCTAAAGAAACTTGTTCATGGATTATCCAAGACTTCAAAAGTGATACAAGAAATCTTTCTAATAAATATCATCCACAAAATTCAGAACATAAGTCTGAGGACTATCGCACAAACAGGTTTACAGGTCTACCTTCAATAGGACTTTTGCTACCTTGAAAGCAAAATAACCCACGTCGGACGAAGCAAGGACGACATAAAACTAGACTAGAACAGGCGAGGAGGACATTCATGCCCACAAGGAGTCTACTAGTATCCAACATTGACCTTAATGGGAGGAACAAATAGCCAAGAAATTTGGAGCACGTGGAGAGTGGGAAAACCAGAACAGAAGTCGGGAGGTGGGACAAAACTGACTGAAAAAAATTCGGGAGTTCTGTTGATCAAACAAGATTACACTCATTTCGTCGATGTGTTTTTCACTGTATGGTATAGGTGTAATAGGAACGATTGGAAAATTAAGAGTACTCTAGTGGCTTTGACTGCTAATCTTTTGCAACTATAAAGGTAAAAGAAATACTGTTATCCGTTACTTGTTTGAAAAGTGCATCATTTCTGACAGTATGTATCAGCGAGATCTTTCTGTGATAGTTACGAAACGGGGTATCATCAGCCGTTTACGCCGGCAAAGCCTACATTCAGACTCAAAAGTGGTTAAAATTTCCTCCGTGTCATGTTTTCCCGTGATTTTCCCAAATTCGATATTTTTATTTTGAAACGGCCAGTCCAATTTCTTTTCTTCTTCCAATATTTACTCCGTCTCTAATGACTGAGCGTCAACGGGGCTTAATCCGTAATCTTTCTGAATCAGACATTTGAATATATTTTTAGCATCTAAATTTAGAAAAATTCGTTTGGGAACATTAGTAGACAAGTCGTGACGCAAATCGTCTGCGGGTGGAAAGAGAAAGTAAGTGAGATAAGGTGAACAGTTTCCTTAATTCTGAAACAAAACTAGAGGCATGAGTCAAATTGACAGCTTTAGTAAACTGCTTATGAGAAAAATTTTAAAACAAGACCTTGTAGATCACCTATCTCAGTACGAATTCACTGATTACGATACTGAAAGAGACGAACTGATACAAAACCTGACAAAACGTAATATTTATTTATATTTTAATGAATGCAGGTGACAGCTGCTCCTCTACCTTCTCGATAGGTTGGCCTTCCTCGGCGCCCTCAGTTGGAATACTATAGCTTACATTTCCTTGAGACGAAAATCGTCTGTCCACAAATCAACACGAATTTCGAATTGCGTAGTGGTAGTGGGTTGAAGGCCCATTCCAATGCCATCCCCCACGTGCTAGATGATGGAGAGATGCGTTTAAATATTTATAAAGCTATGGGACCAAACTGCAGTGGTCATCAGCCCCTAGACTTACAAACTGTTCATACTAACTTATGCTAAGAACAACACATGCACCCATGCCCGTGCGTGGACTCTAACCTCCGACGGGGAGCATCCGCGCACTTCGCAGCAAGGCGCCTTAGTGCACACGATCATTCCCGCGCGGCTGATGGAGAGATACGGCGATCTTTCTGGCTGTGGGAGAACATCAGCATGCTGCAAGCAGCACGTAAACACACATTATATGTGTGGGCGGGTATTATATTTTTGGAACACTGTCCCAGGGTGCTGTGCTATCACGGGTATGACTCATGCCTGTGAAGTATTGCTGTGCCAACGTCTGCCGAAGAACAACTAGAGGTGAGCTGAACACCTATCTTATGGCTCTCTACACCGGATAGCCAGTGTGCCTTTCCATAATATTGGCAGTATATGCCCTCTGACTTTGAGGCCACCAAACGCAAACACGATGGCCACTGGAGGTTACGAAGAAGCGGGACACATCACTGGATAATAAACGCCATTCGTCCTCTGTCCATGCCCCACCCCACCTCCCCCGCGCACGGAACCACTCAAAACTCAGGCGTTAGTGTTTTGGGATCAATGGAAACCGAAGCATGGGTAGGTATGACATCAATCCGGCAGATATACGTTATCGAGATTGAACTCTATGACATGACAGTGCCCCCAGGCTGATGCCGCACACTTATATTTTATAGAGCCACACACATCGGCACATTTAAATCGCGCGCGCGCGAATGCGCGCGGGAAATACAAGCTTCGGGAAGTTTGTGACGTAGGGGTTTTTCCGCGTGGCTGGAAAAACGGAAGCCGAGTCGCGTGGGGGAGGGCAGAGTCGCGTGGACTGCCGAGGACGGCGGAGCGTGGTTGATCGTCGCGGCATTTTCTATAAAAACGTGGGATAGCTTTTCGCGGCTGAAGTACGGTTTTTCCGTATGCCTTTTGAGTTAAATGATTCCGGTGTGTGGGCCAAAGTGCGAAGTTGCGTGGGGGCTCGAGTCACAGAAAACATCTTTATAAATTTAAACACGTGCATAGAAAAATTAAACGTATTTAAAACAACATCTGTGTGATGAACATTATTTTTTCGCAACTCGCCCTGTACGCCCATAAGTCTGTATAATTGGTATGTACTTTTGTTTATCAATTGAAAAATGTATTAAGGCGCACGTGGACGGAACAGCACCAAAGCGGGAATCATTTCGTATCATCCCCTAAACGATCCACAAAACATTTTTCCACCTGAAAGAGGGAAAAGCATGTTCCGCCCAGTCGCAACTTACGGATGATGTAAGCTCTCTAGTACATGGATGCCGAGGTCATGGGATGCCGCAATGCATGGCGCATATGCGACGGTCCTCCCTCGAGATCGCATTTCTTTATCGATCCGAACCTACATAATATGACTGGGTGCCCTCATGTATCCACTGATTCGAACATCCGAACGCTGTGACATCGGAATGGCCCATACAATAGGACCACCCTGCTCACACAATCCATCGATGCGGCATCTGTTAATTGCGTTCACTTGGGGGATGAGCTCTCTAACGCGTCTGTGAGGCGTCGTGGGTGCTTCGTACTGTACGTAAACGTTATGATCCACTGTGTGACTCACGGCAGTTGACTGGTACCAACTCTGCAACTACAGGGCTGTAACATGACGAATTCATGCACTCTGATGGGCGTTCTACACACTCTAGAGTCGTGCACATTTAATCACTTACTCAGAAATCAGAAATGAATAATATGCAGGTGTACATACACGGGATGATATTTGGCGAATTTTTCGGGTATACCAGTTTTTGTCACATATTGTACGAAATAGTTTAGAAGACTTACTCTCTAAACGTTATAGCTTACATTACTTCTGCGTGCTCTCAAGGACCTACACATTAGGGAAGTTCACCTGTGTCTTAGGCTTTTCAATGTGTATATGCCGAGTCATTTCATTAATTGTTGTATAAAATAAAACGACAAAAACACGTCCATATTTTAGCATATATACAGGGTGATCAAAAAGTCAGTATAAATTTGAAAACTTAATAAATCACGGAATAATGTAGATAGAGAGGTAAAAGTTGACACCATGCTTGGAATGACTTGGGGTTTTATTAGCCCCCCACCCCCAAAAAAAGGCCAAAATATTGCTAGACGCGTGAAAGATCTCTTGCGCGCGTCGTTTGGTGATGATCGTGTGCTCAGCCGCCACTTTCGTCATACTTGGCCTCCCAGGTCCCCAGATCTCAGTCCGTGCGATTGTTGGCTTTAGGGTTACCTGAAGTCGCAAGTGTATCGTGATCGATCGACATCTCTAGGGATGCTGAAAGACAGCATCCGACGCCAATGCCTCATCATAACTCCGGACATGCTTTACAGTACTGTTCACAACATTATTCTTCGACTACAGCTATTGTTGAGGAATGATGGTGAACATATTGAGCATTTCCTGTAAAGATCATCATCTTTGCTTTGTCTTAATTTGTTATGCTAATTATTACTTTTCTAATCAGATGAAGCGCCATCTGTGGGACAGTTTTCGAACTTTTTTTTTGTTCTTATAAAATCCCATGTCATTCCAAGCATGTGTGTCGATTTTTACCTCTATCTATATTATTACGTGATTTATTAAGTTTTCAAATTTATACTGACTTTTTGATCACCCCGTAAATTTTTAGCACACTCACAACTCCTAATATCATAAATATGACGTTTACATGCTTTGTAATCATACGACATCTTGGCTACAACTGTCAAAGGAATCAGAAAATACAGCAGCTAGTCGCTTTTTTTTTTTTTTTTTTTTTTTTCTTTTTTTTTTCATCACGACCGGTTTTGAACTGCCTTGCAGTTTATCATCAGGTGTTATACATTTTCATAAGTTGTTCATAACAATGTGGAACTCGTTTAGCTGTGGTGAGATAGAAAACGATGTGTGAGCTTTATGTTTCGCACTAAATTGCGATATGTATATGATTAAATCGTATTCTGACCCGCTACTTACAGTTGGTTCACTCTGATGTTTGATGATCGGTGGTTTTTCAGGAATTTTGGAAGTGTTCAAAAGCTCGTCACAACACACATTTCACCACAGCACTGTCTTTCCATATGTTTTACAAACTTAAACAATACAGAGATATATACAGCTATTTGTCAAAGGTCACAGTTGATGCACAGATATTATTTCAAACTTATTTAGCAGTTACAATATCGATAGTTAACGTGTTCATACATTTCTATTTACATTATTCTCTTAAAGTGGTGGTTTTTTTATCCCTTAATACTGCAATGATCAAAATGGTAGCACTAGTGTTATAGTTGAAGAAAAATATCCATAAGCTGCGTTTATGAGATTAAACATACACGGAGATATATATATATATATATATATATATATATATATATATATGTGTGTGTGTGTGTGTGTGTGTGACTAATCCACTCCCATGAACCACAGACATTGCAGAGGTGGGGTGGCTTGCGTGCCTCAACGATGCAGATAGCCGTACCGTAGGTGCAACCACAGCGGAGGGGTATCTGTGGAGAGGCCAGACAAACGTGTGGTTCCTGAAGAGGGGCAGCAGCCTTTTCAGTAGTTGCAGGGGCAACAGTCTGGATGATTGACTGAGCTGGCCTTGTAACATCAGCTAATGTGGCTTTGCCAAACAGCTACTGCGAACGGCTGAAAGCAAGGGGAAACTACAGCCGTTACTTTTCCCGAGGACATGCAGCTCTACTGTATGAACATATGATGATGGCATCCTCTCGGGTACAATATTCCAGAGGTAAAATAGTCCCCCATTCGGATCTCCGGGCGGGGACTACTGAGGAGGATGTTGTCATCAGGAAAGACAATGCTGGCATTCTACGGATCGGAGCGTGGAATGTTAGATCCCTTAATCGGGTAGGAAAATTAGAAAATTTAAAAAGGGAAATGGATAGGTTGAAGTTAGATATAGTGGGAATTAGTGACGTTCGGTGGCATGATGAACAGGATTTCTGGTCAGGTGAGTACAGGATTATAAATACAAAATCAGTTGGGGGTATCACAGGAGTAGGTCTGATAATGAATAAGAAAATAGGAATGCGGGTAAACTACTATGACCAGCACAGTGATCGCATTATCATTGTCAAGATAGATACGAAGCCAACACCGACAACAGTAGTACAGGTTTATATGCCAACTAGCTCTGCCGATGATGAGGAGATCGAAGAAATATATGAAGAGCTAAAGGAAATTATTCAGACAGTTAAGGGAGAGGAAAACTTAATTGTTATGGGAGACTAGAATTCGGTAGTAGGAAAAGGAAGAGAAGGAAAAATAGTAGGTGAATATGGACTGGGCAGGAGGAATGAAAGAGGAAGTCGCCTGGTAGAATTTTGCACGGAACATGATTTAATCGTAACAAACACGTGGTTTAAGAATCACAAAAGAAGGTTTTATACGTGGAAGAGATCAGGAGACACCTGAAGGTATCTGATAGATTTTATAATGGTAAGACATAGATTCCGGAACCAGGTTATAAACTGTAAGACATACCCAGGGGCAGATATAGACTCTGATCATAACTTGTTAGTCATGAACTGTAGGCTGAAACTGAAAAAAAAACTGCAGAAAGGTAGGAAAATAAGGAGATGGAGATAGATAAATTGAAGTAAAGTGAAGTTCTGGAGAATTTCATAAGGAGGTTTAGGCAACAATTGACAGAAACAGGGGGAAATAAAACAGTAGAAGAGGAATGGGTAGCATTGAGAGATGAAATAGTGAAGGCAGCAGAGGACAAAATAGATAGAAAGGCAAGACCTACAAAAATCCTTGGATATCACAGGAAATACTAAATTTAATTGATGAAAGGAGAAAATATAAAAATGCAGTAAATGTTTTGTGTCCCGACTTCGTCGCCGCTTTTGTGTCCCAGCCTCGTCGTAGGTGTCGGTAGCCGAGTGAAACGAGACCGACACGCTGGTGCAGGTACGGAGGGGAGCAGCCAGAAACTATAAACACTCGAGTAAATTAGAAAGATATATATTGCACAGAATGTAACAATACTTAACTTTTACATAGTACTGCAGAATGTTGATACATAGTTGTTGGAGGCCTGCCTAGTGCCTGTACAATAGCGAAGTCTTCAATCGTGCCTATCTGATTACGAAGGTCGTAACTGTTTGCTAGCTCAGTCCGAAGTGAACTCGTTGCTATCTCAGTCCGAAGTGAACTCGTTGCTATCTCAGTCCGAAGTGACCGGTGTTCTTCAGTGGTGGCCACGAGAGGCGTTCCAGCAGAGGGCGCTCGTGGCTGTCGTCGTGAGATCGCCGCGCCGTGCGTGCATGGCGGCGCGCGGCGAAAGTAGGTGGCGCGCACTTTGTACTTGTGCGACACCACAAAATGAAACAGGGAAAATGGAGTACAGACGACTAAAAAATGAGATTGACAGGAAGTGCAAAATGGCTAAGCAGGAGTGGCTAGAAGCCAAATGCAAATCTGTAGAAGAATGTATAAGAAGGGGAATAGTAGATACCGCCTACAGGAAAATAAAAGAGACATTTGGGGACAAATAAAGCAACTCTACGAATATCAAGAACTCAGATGGGAAACCAGTTCTCAGCAAAGAAGGGAAAGCTGAAAGGTGGAAAGAGTACATAGAGCAGCTCTACAAAGGAAATGAACTTAGAGACGATGTTGAAGGAAGGGAAGAGGAAGTAGATCAAGATGAAATAGGAGATACTATACTGAGAGACGAATTTGACAGAGCCCTGAAAGATCTAGGTCGGAACAAGGCCCCAGGAGTAGATGACATACCCTCAGAGCTACAAAAGTGTCTGGGAGAGCCAGTCATGACAAGACTATTTGAACTGGTGTTTAGGATGTATGAGACAGGCGAAATACCCTCAGACTTTAAGAAAAATGTAATAATACCCATTCCAAAGAAAGCAGGCGCAGACAGGTGTGAAAATTACAGAACCATCAGTTTGATAATTCATGGTTGCAAAATTTTAACACCAATTATCTACATGAGAATGGAAAAGCTGGTAGAAGCTGACCTCGGGGAAGATCAGTTTGGATTCAGGAGGAACGTAGGAACCCGGGAGGCAATACTCACTTTACGTCTTATCTTAGAAGATAGATTAAGGAAAGGCAAACCTACATTTTTAGCTTTTGTCGATTTGGAGAAATCATTTGACAATGTTGGCTGGAATACACTCTTTCAAATTCTAAAGTCAGCAGGGGTAAAATATAAGGAAAGGAGAGTTGTTTACAACTTGTACGAAAGCCAGACCGCAGTTATTAGACTCGAATGGCATGAAAGGGAAGCATTAGTTGGGAAGGGAGTAAGACAGGGTTGTAGCCTTTCTCCGATGTTATTCAATTTGTACATCGAGCAGGCCGTGAAGGAAAGCAAGGAAAAATTTGGAATAGGGATTAAAGTTCAGGAGGAAAAATTAAAAAATTGCGTTTTGCTGATGACATTGTAATTCTGTCAGAGACAGCAAAGGATCTGGAAGAGCAGTTGAATGGAATGGACAGTGTGTTGAAGAGAGCGTATAAAATGTACATTAACAAGAGCAAAACAAAAATAATGGAATGCGGTCTTAGAAAATCAGGCGATGCTGAAGGAATCAGATTAGGTAACGAAACAATGAAGGTGGTAGATGAGTTTTGTTACTTGGGTAGTTCAAATGTTCAAATGTTTGTTAAGCTTAAGGGACTTAACTACGGGGTCATCAGTCCCTAAACTTACGAACTACTTATGAACTACCTACAACTAAGGACGGCACAAATATCCATGCCCGAGGGGGGATTCGAACCCCCGACCGTAGTGGCCGTGCAGACCGTGACTGAAGCGCCTCAGTCTCCTCGGCCACCGCGGCCGGCACTTGGGTAGTAAAATAACATGCGATGGTCGCAGTACAGAGGATATAAAATGCATAATGGCAATGGGAAGAAAAGCATTTTTGAAAAAGAGAAAATTGTTAACATCGAATATTAATTTAAGTGTAAGGAAGTCTTTTCTGAAGGCATTTGTGTGGAGTGTTGCCTTGTACAGGAGTGAAACATGGACGATAAGCAGTGTGGACTGGAAGAGAATAGAGGCTTTTGAAATGTGGTGTTACAGAAGAATGCTGAAGATTAGGTGGGTAGATCGCATAACTAATGAAGAGGTACTGAACAGAATTGGTGAGAACAGGAATTTTTGGCATACCCTGACTAAAAGAAGGGATCGCTTGGTGGGACACATTCTTAGACATCGGGGAATCGTAAATTTAGCATTGGAGGGAAGTGTGTGGGGTAAATATCGCAGAGGGAGACCAAGAGACTCGTATAGTAAGCAGATTCAAGTGGATGTGGGGTGCCGTTCTTATGAGGAGATGAAAAGGATAGAGCAGGGTGGAGAGCTGCATCAAACCAGTCTCCGGACTGAAGACCATAACAACATAGGTGACTAATCATCCAATTTGCTATTTACATTGAGTATAAAGTAAGATTTTTTGTATTTATTTATACATTTCTTTTTATTTTAACAATCTGCAAGGAGTGATTCATTTTTGGAGTAGCGTATTTCTGACAAAGGGCATAGAGATATATTTGGATTGTTCTGCTTCTGATGGTTGGTTTTTAGGGACTAAATGGTTTGTTTTCAGTTTTTTATCTAATTTGTCAACTATGGTTGTCATAATCTTTGTTGTAGGCTAGAGTTTTTAGAATGTTCATTTCTATTATTTTTGTAGCAGGTTTGGCATGAATTTCTTTTATAGAGTTCAATGCTGATTTAAAAAGTGCAAGTCTGTGTTGTTGTGGATGGCAAGAGGAGATATTTATAATTAGAACTGAAGTTGTCATTTTTCTGGAAATTTGGAATTTGTGTTTGTTGTGATGTGTTATGTTAAGGACAAGAAAATTAATACCTTTCTGTGTTTGGTGTTCAACTGTGTATTTTATTTTAGAGTGGACTTCATTTAGTTTCTTAGCTAAATTTTCAATCTCAGATTTTGTGTCATTGTATAGTATCAGGGTGTCATTTACATACCATTTATAATAGATGATTTTATCTTTTCCTGTTTGGTTTGCTGTGAAAAATTCTGTTTCTAGATTACTAATATAAATGTCTGCTAGAAGGCCAGCTAAGCTACTCCCCATTGCTAACCCATCTTTTTGGATATAAATTTTGCCATTGAACGAAAAGTAGTTGTGGGATATCACCATTTCAAGCAGGTCCATTAGTTCATAGATTCTTATGTTGCTTAACGTTTTGTGATGAAGTATATTATCTTTGATTATCTGAAGCGTTTTTTAGTTATTAGTATGTTAGTATAGATGTTTACTATGCCAAAGGATGTAAAATTTGCTAATTTGGGTATATTGATGTCTTTGATGCTGTCAATTAATTCATAGCTGTTCTTAGCGGAGTAGTTAGTTGAAAATATGTAGGCTTTGCTGAGGATTTGTTGAAGTTTTTTAGTTATTTTGTATGCAGGTCTATTTATTGCATTTACTATTGGGCGTATTGGGTGGCCTTGTTTATTAATCATGGGTTGTGACCTAAATATTCGTGATGTTGGCTTCATTACTATACAGTGATTGGCTTCGGTGGAAGTTAGGAGGAAGTTGCAGTTTTTTATTATGCCTTTTAATTTAGCTTGGTATTTGGATGTGGAGTCATATTCTAATTCAGTAATGTTGTTATGTTTAAAAAATTCTAAGGTTTTTTTTTTTTTTTTTTTTTTTTTAGTGTACTCAGATTCATGCATTATAACAGCTGTAAAGCTTTTGTCAGATTTGACTCCAAGGACATTACGGTTAGCTAACTAATTATTAATTTGTTTCAGTGTGTTAACCTCATTGAGGGTGTTTTTAGGCATTTCTTTATAATTTAGTGACAAACACAAAGCTCACACATCATTTTCTATCTCACCACAGTCAAACTAGTTCCACATTGTTATGAACAACATATAAAAATGTATATCACCTGATGATGAACTGCCAGGCAATTCGAAACCGGTCGTGGTGAATAAATACGTAAAAATAAAGGTGACTGGTTGCTGTATTTCCTGATTCCTTTAACTATCACAGTCGCAGGTTCCACACTTCCAGAATGGATACAAGTAACACAATGTCAAAAAAATTTGAAATCAAGATTAAAATTACCAAAAATTTTTGTCAGTCGTTGTACAGCCGCCTTAGATGTCCTATGTATGTCAGAACATCTAGAAATATACGTAAGTGAATGTTAAGGTTTGTATTGTAATATTACACTAGAGGACCCGTGCGAATACTTCGCACCGTTAGTGGAATGACAAAAAAGTTGAGAAAAAAATGGAAGTAAAGTTCAGGCATAGCTATTTTCAGAATCAATCAATGCAAGTGTTTAAAGGCGCAAATGAAAGAGCTTGATCCGCTGAGTGCTGTTAGGTTAAAAAGAACTGCGTACCTTAATTAGAACCTAAAATATCGTAAAACAAACTGATTAAACATTCAATGGAAGGACAGAAGGATACCACGTTTGAATAAAAATAGGAGAGACTTAAGTTAATTCTGATACTTGATGACAAATCTGTGAATGAATAACGTTAGTTTAAAGCAAAAATGAAGGAAATCGGTCAGGTAGAACGTCCTGACCGACTGACTTTAGTTTACAAAAAAGTTGGGGGAAGATGTAAGTAAAGTTGAATGTTCACGCATAGCATTCTTCAGAATCAATCAATGTAAGAAGGAAATCCCGTTTGAGTATAGAAAAAGGAAGGCGAATGTAATGTAAATTCTGATACTTGATGACATATCTGTAGATGAATACCTTTCGTTTAAAACAAAAATGAAGGAAATCGGTTGGGTAGTTTGGTCTGGCCGACTGACTTTAGTTTTCGTAGATATCTTTAATATATAAGATTGGAGCATAATAATTTGTTCAACCTAAAAGTCACCCACTTTGTACCGCAGGTCACTTGATAATGGCAGTTTAACCCGAAACGGTAACGTCGCACAGTAGGCCAAAACCCCAAGAAGAAGTTTAATTCATACAAAACTCATCACACGGTGGTTTTTGAAGTCTCTGATCACGAATTTGATGGTAAAAAGTGTTTAAACAAAATGGCAAAGCTAATATAGCAACTTGAAAAACCATAATAATTTATTAATAATATCGTATATATAGTATTTAAACACTAATAATTAATACTCTGCCAATATGATTAGTTAATTACAACAAAATAATAAAATGTTTGTCGTAAATATATCGGAAAAAAATTCTTCGATTCCACACACATTGTAATTCAATAATATGATGAAACAATCTTCTGAGTAGGTGACAGAACACAAATAATATATTGAATAGTATATTCAATGATAGAAGTAATAAGTGTAGCTAATAAAGACAATCGTTCTTAACATTCAACGCTGCATCGACCATGTTGTGCTACGAAATGTCGGCCGCACGGGAACTTATAAACATTCATTATACAAGAGAAATGGCAGATTTTGACAGCTGACTCTTGTCAATTACATCAGATAATTAATCAATGTATATTCAGGGATATGAAATTCCGCGGTATATTTCGGCATGTGCTACTTTTGCTCTAGTTGAAAATGCAAGTTCGGCAAAGCATGGTTGTTTGGCAGAGGAATCGGAAAAAAATATAATATAAATAGGATAACTATCAAATTTATACCGATTTAGTGTACGAACATTTTGTACAGACCTGTAGCAACCGTTTGCATCTTTGTAGAACTGAAATGCTTCACTTCACTACCAAAATATTCACTCACAAACTGAGAGTAAATTTGCCTTGCTTTCACAGTGCCGCGTGTGCTCTCGGCGAAGGTCACTTTTGAACTGACGTAAATCGACGAAGGTCACTTTTGAACTGACGTAAATCGACAGGTATCAAAGGTGGCGACCTCGTCTTCTGAAATAAGATGCACCAATCCGTTTGCTAGTCAACCTACTCATCAAAATTCCGAGAATCAGAAATTAATTTTTCGGGGTTTTGGCCACGTTTTGGGGATTCCGTCCCACTATGCGTCGTGTTAAAATAAATAATCTTATATAGCACTGATTTGGTTAATTATTTTATTAAGTCTCTTGCTGACTTTCAGTATGCAATTTGTTGCACTTTATTGTATACACAGAAAAACACAGTAATGTCGGCTGTGCACTTGAGACCTTTTCTGTGCATTTTGGCCCACTTTAGGTTACGGCCTTTGCGATCGTCTTTTGACAGTTCGAAATTTAAATAAAAAACGGCTTAACCATTTACCTGACACGGAAATTGAATAACAGAATTTGTAGAGGAGAAAATTCTCTACAACTTTGCTCTCTTATATATATATTTTTTTATTTTTTCTTTTTTTTCTTTTTTTTTATTTTTTTTTTTCATATCTCGTATCGTTTCAGAGATATTTGCAAAAATAACGGCGATTTTGGGATGTATGTCTGTCTGACTCTCCGTCTGTCTGTCTGTCCGTAACATGTTCCCTGTTTTTAAGACGAACCGTTCAACCGATCACCACCAAATTTTACAGACATAATTGTTGGCTACCAGAGACCAGAACCTCGCTTTTTCAAATATTTCGGACAAGAAATACGTTAGTAATACGAAAACAGCCGTTTGTAATATATTTTAATTGTATATAAACCGTTCATCTGAAGCTAAAATTGAATAACCGAATTTGTAGAGGAGAAGATTCTCTACAGCTTTGTTCCCTTATATTTTTTTTTCATATCTCGTATCGTTTGAGAGATATTTGCAAAAATAGCAGAGTTTTGACACCCTCCACTGAATTAACGAAAACCAGCCGTTCGCAGATGTCATGTGAGATTCCTCGCCCAGAACTCTCTCTGGCATAAGCCATCTTGCGTTGCGTATTTGATGATTTTCTTGTTTTAACTTACATGTTGTCATTTCAAAGCAATGGCGCACCGAAGAATTAACAAAAACACGTCTTTCTTCGTACGATAAATAATAATTTAGTGTCTGCAAATGCCATTTTAGCATCAGTTAACAACGGCCATCAATAGTATGAGATTAAAGAAAGTAGCTTCTAAGTGTTGGCCGTAGCGTAGTGGGTAATGCGCAAGACTGTGATGCTGAAGGTCAGTGGTTTAAAACCCTACACTACCTAAAAAAAAAAATGTTTCCTAAAAGAGGTTCAGACACTCTTATTAATTAATTTTTTATTGTTTACATGACTATTTTCGTCCAAAATGTTTGCAAAAACTTATAAAACTACAAATCTAAAGTGGACCGTAAAACAAGTCACTGCGATTTTTTCTTTTTCTTTGGAAAATTTCGAAGAAATTTGGACGTAGTGGATCCTTGCAATTAGTATAAATTTCATTTGCATCTTCTTTATGAAATTGGTGGAATGCATTTCGAAAGTGCTCGTTGCCGCTTCACGCTCGCCATTTTGACACGCTACTGTCTTTTGGTGAAAAACTGACGGTTGTCAGTTCAACTAGAAACACACACAGTGCAGCACGTAGCCGAAGCGTCCACTGAAGTGGACTCCATGCATTCCGAGATCAGAAAGGAGCGAAAATGCGGAGAAATATGTCCAGTAACTATCGTCCTCTACAGTTGACGCTATGCGCTGCATGGTTAAGTGCACGGCATCGTCCACCGAGTTCTGCGTGGTGAAAGGTAATTTGGTATTCTCGGCACACGTTTCCACTGCAGATCTCGAAATTTTTAATTCTCTAACGGTTTGTAAAATGGAATGTCTCATGCGTCTAGTTCCAGGTAAAATTCCTCGGTCAAAGCGAAATAGGAAACATTTTTTAATGAATTTCTATCCAATAGGCCCGCAGCACAGAATATATCTCTAAGAGACATCATGTAATTATACCAATAAGCTGCTATAATTTTTTTTATTATAATGTTGTTATGGATCCATGTCGGCACAATTACCCATCGTCAGACAATCTGCTAAATACACAAAATTTATATATAATAATCATCGTTTTGTTATATATACTTTTAAGTTATGCCTGTTTTTTCGATATAAAGTGTTTTACTTACGATCATGTGACATCCTTGGCAATGTCTTGCTGTTTATTTAATGATAATGTGAACTTTTGTGTCACACTTATATAGTGTTATACAAATGTCGTTAAATAAAATTTTAAATATTTTTTATCGTGATGTTCTGACAATTGGCCAAATATGTTATATGTTTACAGTTGGCAGTTGCTACGGTAAAATTTATACTGTAGTTTAAATGTCTGTGGGTTATGAATATAAGTTATCAATGTTAAAAATTTTTAGCAGACATGCAAAGATGTTTAATAATATGATTGCTATGGAAAGTTGCGTTATGATTGATAATTTAATACTCTTTGTGATTGATATGTGTGTGAGATAGTCTGTGGTTCGTCAGTGGTCGTATTTATCCGTTGTCTTTGGTCAAGAAATCAATAAAATTATCGATAAAATTTTTGTTTTTAAAATCAGATTGTTCATTTAAAATATCATCAGGGCGTTGTGTTGTGTGTATATATATATTTTATCTCTTCTAGGATGTTCATTATTAGACCTTTCGGGATGATGTGTAATATTTTCATTGCAACCTCCATTCGTTCTGCACTGTGATTATCGTTTTTCAGGAAGATAAAAATGTAGATGGGTTATTATCACTTAATTTCGTGTGCTCGTGGTATCTAATACTGAAATTTCGTCCTGTTGTTAGTCTTTACATTCGATTTTGTTGTTGTTGTTATGGTCTTCAGTCCGGACACTGGTTTGATGCAGCTCTCCACCCTATTCTATCGTGAACAAGCCTTTTCATCTCCTCATAAGAACGGCAACCCACATCCATTTGAATCTGCTTACTATACGCGTCTCTTGGTCTCCCTCTGCGATATTTACCCCACACACTTCCCTCCAATGCTAAATTTACGATTCCTCGATGTCTAAGAATGTGTCCTACCAAGCGATCCCTCCTTTTAGTCAGGGTATGCCAAAAATTCCTTTTCTCACCAATTCTGTTCAGTACCTCTTCATTAGTTATGCGATTTACCCACCTAATCTTCAGAATTCTTCTGTAGCACCACATTTCAAAAGCCTCTACTCTCTTCCTGTCCGCACTGCTTATAGTCCATGTTTCACTCCCGTACAAGGCAACACTCCACACAAATGCCTTCAGAAAAGACTTCCTTACACTTAAATTAATATTCGATGTTAGCAAATTTCTCTTTTTCAAAAATGTTTTTCTTCCCATTGTCATTCTGCATTTTATATCCTCTGTACTTCGACCATCGCATGTTATTTTGCTACCCAAGTAAAAAACTCATCTACCACCTTCACTGTTTCGTTATCTAATCTAATTCCTTCAGCATCGCCTGATTTTCTGAGACCGCATTCCATTATTTTTGTTTTGCTCTTGTTAATGTTCATTTTATACGCTCTCTTCAACACACTGTCCATTCCATTCAACTGCTCTTCCAGGTCCTTTGCTGTCTCTGACAGAATTACAATGTCATCAGCAAAACGCAATGTTTTTATTTCTTCCCCCTGAACTTTAATCCCTATTCCAAATTTTTCCTTGCTTTTCTTCACCGCCTGCTCAATGTACAAATTGAATAACATCGGAGAAAGGCTACAACCCTGTCTTACTCCCTTCCGAACTGATGCTTCCTTTTCATGCCCTTCGAGTCTAATAACTGCGGTCTGGCTATTGTACAAGTTGTATATAAGTCTCCTTTCCCTATATTTTACTCCTGCTGACTTCAGAATATGAAAGAGTGTATTCCAGTCAACATTGTAAAATGCTTTCTCCAAATCTACAAAAGCTAAAAATGTAGGTTTGCCTTTCCTTAATCTATCTTCTAAGATAAGACGTAAAGTGAGTATTGCCTCCCGGGTTCCTATGTTTCTCTTGAATCCAAACTGATTTTCCCGGAGGTCAGCTTCTACCAGCTTTTCCATTCTCCTGTAGATAATTCGTGTTAAAATTTTGTAACCATGACTTATCAAACTGATGATTCTGTAATTTTCACACCTGTCTGCGCCTGATTTCTTTGGAATGGGGACTATTACATTTTTCTTAAAGTCTGAGGGTATTTCGCCTGTCTCATACATCCTACACACCAGTTCAAATAGTCTTGTCATGACTGGCTCTCCCAGAGACTTTAGTAGCTCTGAGAGTATGTCATTCTACTCCTGGGGCCTCGTTCCGACCTAGGTCTTTCAACGCTTTGATTTTGTATATTTTGTATGTCACCGGAGCACAAATGACTGCTCTGTCAATACACCGTCCTATAATACCTGGTGTACACAGTAGGGCCGCTATCTGTATTTATGTATACCGCTATCCTGTGACTGTGGTCACATCTGTGTACAACACACAACACTGACGGTACTTAGCAGTCAAGAGGAAAAACCTGTTCGGTTGTTTGAAGTGCAGCAGCACGAGTCTGTCTGTTCGACATGTGGCACATGCTGTGAGAATCTCTGCTTTAGCCAAATACTACTGAAATGGGAGGAAGTTTAGGGTTTAACGTACAGTGAAGTAGTACGATTAAACAGCTCATATGAACTGACCTGTCGTCTTAAGAAATGTCGTAAGAGACTATCTGTCGTTGGTCTAGCGCTCAGCGTTATGCGATTCTTGCCGCGGTGGAGAAGCCGAGCGGTCTAGAGCGTCTCGCTGCGGAGCGCGCGGTTGCTCGCCGTGAAGGTTGAGTCCTCCCTGGGGCATCTACATCTACATACATACTCCGCAATTCACCGTAAGGTGCGTGGCGGAGGGTACACTGTACCACTACTAGGCATTTCCTTTCCTATTCCACTCCCAAATTGAACGAGGAAAAAAAGAATGCCTGTATGCCTCCGTACGAGCCCTAATTTCTCTTATCTTGTCTTTGTGATCTTTACGCGAAATTTAAGTAGGCGGCAGCAAGATCGTACTACACTCAGCTTCAAATTCCGGCCCTCTAAATTTACTTAACAGAAATTCACGAAAAGAACGTCGTCTTTCTTCCAGCGATCCCCAATTGAGTTGCCGGAGCATTTCCGTGACACTCGCGCATTGGTCGAACCTACCGGTAACAAATCTAGCTGTTCGCCTCTGAACCGCCTCTATGTCTCTATGACTTCCTTCAAACCGATCTGCTGCGGGTCCCAAATACTTGAGCAATACTCAAGACGTGGTCGTACAAGCGTTTTATACGCGGTCTCCTTTACAGGTGAAGTACATCTTCCCAAAATTCTCCCAATAAACCGAAGTCGGCTGTCTGCCTTACTCACAACTGTCCTTACATGCTCGTTCCATTTCAAAACGCTCTGCAATGTTACGCCTAGATATTTGAACGACGCGACAGCATCAAGAAGCTCACTACTAATGCTGTATTCGAACATTATAGGATTGTTTTTTCTACTCATGCGCATCACCTTACAT